>CM057452.1:788992500-790250833 GCA_016271365.2 Neoceratodus forsteri
AGTTGTATCTCACTCCCTCTGGTATAAAATTACTACATTTTAATGGAATCCTGCAATTCTGCTTAATGCCAATAAGGAAAAAAAAATGAAACTTTTAGAAAGCGAGCTCCCTTCTTAACAAGTTCCCACCAGTATATGCCTTACCAGGTTTCAGGTCCTAAATGGAGTTATAGTTTGTCTCTTGCAGTGTGCAAGGTTCTCAGCTTCCAACAGATAAATCAAAGTCAGTCTGACTGGCTTCTAACTGTGAAGGATGCCTAAGACAGCACAGTGATGAAACTCCCACCCAGAGCCAATTGATTGACTAGTGACATCTGTGATGTAAGCAGTGCCTTTCAATGTAAGCACTCTGCTATGTCTGATTCCAATACACAAACCTTTCAGTGAAACCAGGATAAAAAACTTAACTTCTCAGCCAGCAGGACACTTTTAAATGTTGCAAAATATCCTTCCAAATCTTGGGGTCTCAACCTTAGCAATCAAGCAAATTCAGTTGTATCTCACTCCCTCTGGTTGTAAAATTACTACACTTTTACTGGAATCCTGCAATTCTCTGCTTAATGCCAATAAGGAAGAAAAAAAAATGAAACTTTTTGTAGAAAGCGTAGCTCTCCTTCTTAACAAGTTCCCACCAGTATTATGCCTTACCAGGTTTTCAGGTCCTAAATGGAGTTATAGTTTGTTCTTTGTAGTGTAGTAAGGTTCTCAGCTTCCAACAGACAAATCAAAGTCAGTCTTATAAGTGACAAGAACATTTTTGTATCACAGAATACAAAGTAAGCAGAAGTGAGTCACGCAAAAGGATATAATAACAAATATAAAATACCTTTGTGTCTCATTTTTCCAACAGTTAATGGCAGAATCCACTTAATGAGGTCCCCATGACCAACACACATATGTTGGTCTCCTTGTAAAGTGGCATTTTTATAGCTTTTCAATTTTTATTAATAATAAAAAAACAAGATGGCAACAAATATTTTTGCCCTAACAAAAAAGGTTTGCCCATACAATCACTTCATACCCCTATTTTGAAATGCTCACAGGGAATGCTCAGAACCTGAAATTTTGAAATTAAATAACTTTGTAAAGGATTAATATATTTTCTCCAAACCAGCAAAGGTAAGTTATTCTGAGACAAGCCCATTCAACCAAGAACATTTTAGACTAAAATTCCAAACTGTTTTGGCACTTGGCGATCGCAAAAAAAAAAGAGTTTTCACTATTTGCTTCTTGAAATCCACACATCTGACCAGAAAAAAACTTGACACATCAAGAGATCTACCCCATGATACCAAGTATGCAAAATGTTGTGAATATCCAGTAAATGGTTGTGAAGATATTAAAGTGCACAAATTGAAGTTCAACATTAAAGTGCCTATGCAACCCTAATTATAGTGGTATATATATATATATATATATGTGTTATATATATATATATATATATATATATATATATATATATATATATATATATATACATATATATACATATTATGGTAGCAGTGGTGCTGCCATGAATTAAGTTGAGAGCCAGTTACATGTTAAACCCAAAAATTTTTCACCTTAATAACTTTGCAACCATTTGATGGATTTGTCTGAAATTTGGCATACTTGATCAAGACCCATACACCTTGGGATCTGCCAAGTTTTGTATTGGTCAGATACACAGCTGCAGAGTTATTAAGCGTGATCTGCGCATGTGTTTACGCTTTTTCTGGAATTCTACAGTCGCGCCTACAGGCCGCACAGTTTGTGCGACTGGCCCAAAATCTTCAGGGAACATGTGTCCGGGGTCCCCGATGTGCCTTTTGAAGATTTCGTGAAATAATATTAAACAGTTCAAAAGTTATTCAAAAAACAATTTCTCATTATAAGTCAATGGGAAAAGTTAACAAAAAGTTCGACAGTGTCGCAAATGCATTTTTACAGTCACAAATGGCCCTTTTACTGTCGCAAATCCGCCATTTTGTTTTCAGTTAGTGATCAGAAAAATGCTTGACATTTAAAATTGAGATTCTCTAGCAAACTAATTCTTTTTGTATTCACATAGTCGGGCCATGAGGATGCTAGCCATGTCTTTATTTTGGGGTAAAACACCCCAGAAATATGTTTTTCAGATTTCTGGAAAAAGTACTTTCGCAAAGTAGTGTCGCACTCACGAAAGTGTCGCAAATTTTTGCAAAAGCTTTCACAAATCACGATACTACTTTGCAACACTATGCCCAAAATAACAGTAATTCTTTGGCATCCCGCTGCAAAAGAACGGTTTGGAGTTTTGGGCTGAAATTTGGAGAGTACGCAGTCGACATCTCACAGATGTGCCTTTCCATGTTTTTTTGGAAAAATATTACATGGTGGCAAAGTTACAGTACTCCAAATTTGACACTTTTTCCCATAGGATAACATTACGGCATATGACGCATTGCAGCAATTATTTGGCACCCTGCTGCAAAATAATGGTTAGGTCTTTTCGGATGAAATTTTCAGGGAACACAGCCAATATCCAACAGATGTGCCTTTCAGTGGTTTGGTGAAAAAATATTACAGGGAGGTAAAGTTATGGCACTCTGAACTTCTGTTTTTTCCCCATAGGATAACATTACAGCATTCGCCGTGCCTTTCAGGGCCCGTATCTCAAAAACGGTGCGAGATTCGGACTTTTAGTCAAAAAATTCAGCCCCCTTTTGGGCTAAGCACAAAACTAGCCAGGAAAGTGATAACTCATATGACTTTTACATTTTTTTTCTATGTCATACGGTTACTGAGATATAAGCAATTTACTATTCCAAGACCTCATTTTTGTGTTCCGAGAGTCATTGTTTTGCATACATTCTTTGTACTCACTGTCTTTCTCTATACAGCTTTTAGGAAAAAAAGCCTGTGTGCTACATTACTGTTACCATTACCATTTCGCTGCGGTTCCAGTTATCCGTTCACTTACCATTCACGCTTACGCCACCATAATGCGTTACCCTTTGCGTTTTCATTTGTGGTTGCATTTGCGTTGTTTTTAAAATTTCTGTCTACAGTACTGTTTCTCTTTCTGTTTTGCTTTGTGTCACCATGCGCATTAAGATTTGCATTTGCGGGCACAATGTTTCTATGTGACAAGACATCACATGGTGGGGGGCCTCATGCTCCCGCCACCGCATTGCATTCACTATTTCTCATTATCATTCTCAAAAAGAAGGGAAATTAGAGGCAAAAAACTCCATTTAATGCATCAGTTAGGGTTATTCCACAGTGACAAAAGCGAGGAAATTCGATGTTAAGGTTGAAACCCCCTTTGCACCCCTCCAGCCCGCCCCCCCAACTGGAATCGAGGTGCACATTGGGGTCATCGGTCCTAACTGTCACCCCATTCTCCTATTCCTCAGCTTCTTTCCACATGTGATGGGGTGACAGTTAGGGCCGATGACCCCAATGGGCACCCCAATTCCAGTTGGGGGGGTGGGCTGGAGGGGTGCAAGGGGGTTTCAACCCTAACATCAATTTCCTCACTTTTGTCACTGTGGAACAACCCTAACTGATGCATTAAATGGAGTTTTTTGGCTCTAATATATATATATATATATATATATATACCATGCAGGTATAGTTAGGGTTGCACAGCCACTTCATGGTAAACCCAAAATTTTGCACTTCAATAACTTTGCAAACATTCATCCAAATTTGCCTGATATTTTGTATGCACTGTCTGGTACCAAGGGTCTCTGGATCTGGCAAATTTCATTTCGGTCATATGTGCATTGTGGAGCTGCATAGTGCCAAAAAATGTGAAAAAAAAACACTTTTTGGCAAATTCTTTGCTTGAGTCTATGACCAAAACAGTTTGGGGGTTTGGTCTGAAATTGTCAGGGTACATGGGGTCTGGGTCATCACTGATGTGCCCTTTGAAGGTTTGGTGAAAAAATATGAATCCATTCAAAAGTTATTAAAGTTTATAGTTTCCCATTACAGGCTATGGGAAAAAAAATACATGTCCACCTTGAAAGCACTTTTTACTTTCGTGAAAGCACTTTTGACTGCCGCAAATGGGTTGTGCACTTTCATGCTGCTGCCAACTTGTTTTCAGTTAGTAACACCAAAAAAACACTGCAATTCAAAAAAAAGTTGCCCCTTGGTAAACATCAACAGTTGTATTTACCTAATCAGGGCCAAAGGAACATGATCCTGACATTAATTTTTTCAAAATAGTGGCCAGAAATAGGTTTTCTATGTTTTGGCTGTTGGTAGTGCCACAATTTGCAGCACTTCTTTTGGGAAACTGCTGCAAATTGCAACAATGTCCACACAACTACCAGCACTGTTGCATGAAAACTGACACAATTTGCTGCAATACCACAATGGGAACAACTTATTGGCCCCAGTAAGAAAGCCCAAAACCTTTTCTGGCCACTTTTTGGGCCAAATAAGGTCAGAATCATGTTCCTCGGTCCCCATTTAGGTAAACACCTGTTGGTGTTTACCTGATAAAAGAGTTTTTTCTCCTTTTACTGCCTCTAAGGTGGCCGAGGCATGTGTTATTTAATTAAAATGTTTCTGCCAAAATCGGGATGCCCAATCCCCATGTCGGCTGTAGGAATATCCCCACACACACACACACTTGCCACTGTGAGACACTGAGTAGCCCACTCCCATTGTCCCAAAATGTTTATTTAAAAAAAAATGCTTCTGCAGACATTGGGGTGACTAATCCTCATGTTCACAGTAGAAATACACCCCTTCCATCCCCCACCAGTGTGGTACAAAGGGGAGCCCACTCCCAGTGTATCAATATATATTTGCATCTGTAAAAAAAAAAAAAATTCCCTCACATCTTTTTTTTTAAAGCTGGAAAGAAGAAAATGTTCCCTAGTTATCTCCCCCACCCTCCTCCCCCATGCTGAGCCTCCCTCTGAGCAATCCACCTCCCTATGCCCCCCTTGCCATATACCTACCACAGGAGGCTATCAAATACCATCTTCTGTTGACAGCAACATGTCTGCACTCTTCAAAGCCAAACAGGGAACTAAAGAATCAAGTTATGTTCCGTATAATGGCTGTAAATGGTATTTTGAACATATGTTGATATCTGAGCCATTTTTCTATATTTTTGGACCAAATTTTCAAAATGGGCTTTTTGGGACTCCACCTCATGAACACTGACACTGTCGTTGCATTACTCAGTTCTGAAAGGTGATTTTGTGGTCGCTGTGCAAAATCACCTTTCCGCACCAATTATACAAACATAGAAACATAGACTTTGATGGCAGATAAGGACCACTTGACCCTCCCAGTGTGCCCATTTCCCTACCTATTGGGTAAACTGCACTTCACAGTTAAACAGCCTACTTCCTCCTACCTCCCACTATGATTGTCTTATGAATGACTCATGCATTCTTGAACTTCCCCACTGTTCTTAACCCCACAACCTCCTCAGGAAGGCTGCTTCATGGTGTACCACCCTCTCCATGAAAAAAATACTTCCTCACATTGCCCCTGAGCCATCCCCACTTTGTCTTCAAATTCTGCCCCCTTGTTCTTCCACATCTCTTTTTTCTGAAAGATGCTACCCTTTTGGACTTTGTTGATTCCCTTGAGGTACTTGAAAGTCTCTATCATGTTCCCCCTCTCCGTCCTTTCCTCAAGGGTAGATATATTAAGCTCCTTTAGTCTCTCTTCATATGGTTTCTGGTGCAGATCCTATACCATTTTAGTTGCCCTTCTCTGGACTGCCTCCATTCTGTCTATGTCATTGCAAAGATGGAGTCTCCAGAACTGCATGCAGTACTCCAGATGGGTTGTCACCAACTGTCTGTACAGAGGGATGACAACTTCCTGTTTACTAATGGTGATGCATCTCCCTATGCATTCCAGTATCCCTCCAGATCTCCTCACTGCCTTCACTTATTGCCTGCCTACCTTTAGGTTTCCTGATATGACTACCCCCAGGTCCCTTTCCATTTTTGTTGTTGTTAGTGCCCCTCCATTGTGTATTCCGCCCCTGGGTTTGTGTTTTTCAGGTGCATTATTTTGCACTTCTTTGTATTAAATCTAAACTGCCATACTTTTGACCATTTCTCCAACCTTGCCAAGTCCCTTCTCATTCTTTCTACCCCCCCTTGTGTATCAACCCTGTTCCAGATCTTTGTGTCATCTATAAAGAGGCATACTTTTCCTTCCAGTCCCTCCACAATGTCATTTATAAATATATGAAAGAGTACTGAACCCTGTGGTACCCTGCTAGTAATCCCCCTTTCTTCAGAGTTGACTCCATTTACCATTACCTTCTGAGCCCTGTTTTTCAGCCAATTGTTTTACCCAGTCTACCACACTGGGACCACTCCCAGGCTGGATAACTTGTTTATTAATCTTTTGTGTGTCAAATACCTTACTGAAGTATAGGTAGGCCATGTCCACAGCCCCTTCATGGTCTACTACTTTGGTCACCCAGTCAAAGAAATCTATTAGATTCATCTCACATGACTATCCCACTGTGAATGCATGCTTCCTTGGGTCCTGTTGCCCGCTGGCCTCTAGGTACTCAACAATTCTTTCTTTCAGTAGTGATTCCATCATTTCCCCTACCACTGAGGTCAAACTAACAGGTCTGTAGTTTCCTGCCTCTACCTTGCTCCCACTTTTGTGAAAGGGAATCACATCTGCCCTCCTCTAGTTCTCAGGTACCACACTAATCTCCAGCTGCACTCCCCGAGCTGTGTTCACTGACCTGCACTTCAATGAAATCCATCTACAAGAAGCCCAGAGTGAGAGACTATGCATTTCCTTGCTGTATTATTGACTGTCTATGTGCTTTCTTTACATCTTAAAGTACAGGGGGCTCGGGAGAACCAACCGTTGAGGTCACGGAAAGGGGTGGGAACTCCTGTTTAAATCTGTGAGCTGCTCACCTTTGAAATTGACTAATTTCCAGCTGCATTCCCTGAGCTGTGTTCCCTGACCTGCACTACAAAATAATCCATCTACATGGAGCCCAGAGTGAGAGACTGTGCATTTTCTTGCTGTATTATTGACTGTCTGTGTGTTTTCTTTACATCTAAAAGTACTGGGGGCTCAGGAGAGCCGGCCGCTGAGGTCACAGAAAGGGGTGGAAACTCCTGTTTAAATCTCCGTTCTGCTCGCTAGTGTGAGCATAGTGCGAGTGATAGTGAGTGGCATGAGCGCTACTCGTACACAGAAAGTTCTGGATTAGTTGCAAGTGAGTGAGGGCAAATGTTTTAAATCGAGACACATTAATGTAGAATTCTTTAGTGTTTTTCTAAATATTCTAGTGGTGCCTTGTTATTTTAAAGGTTTTAGGCTACTTAGCTGTCTGTATTATATATAGTATTGTCATTACTTATGAAAGACTATTACATTGAAATTTATGTTTAGTATTTAGTTTTAGAAACTGTAGTTGGGACAGTGCATTTTTCATTCTAGTGTAGTGATAATACTGGTACTTAGGAGCGTTTACAATTAATCTTGCTCTACAGTGTAATCCCTGTGTTTGATTTTAGAAATGTTGCTATTTCAGCTGGGGATTTTGTTTTGTGTGAGTGGCTGTATGTTTCCCCTTGCTCCTAGAAGTATCTTGAGCAATATTGATTGCTTGTAGATTTACTGGTGTGACTGGTTGCATGGGGACACATCAAGCACACGTGCTGGGGGGAATCAATTAAGTAATTATATAATTTCATCAGGATTGTTGAGTGATTACTTCAAATCTAATCTAATTAAGTGGATAATGATATTTAAAGGACTTTTGGTAGGGTGGGGACAAAATCAAATTTATCTGGACCATCCCACAGTTAAACACCTTAAGAAAGTAACTACGAAAGGGCAGTTATATAGATTTTGTAAAATGGTGTTGATGATTAGTTTAATTGTAAGTGGGGATATTCATCCTAATCCAGGCCCCTATACCAATTTGGATTTTGAAAATAATTTTAATTCCTGTGATGTCCTGAACCCTGATTTAACTGCTAATATTTTGAAGAAAGAAGGGCTGTATTAATACTACTATTAATATTTGTTGTCTATTAAAAAAAATTGATCACCTGAGGGAATGGACTGTTAAATATAGTCCAGATGTGATTATAGTTACAGAATCATGGTTGAATGATAAGATTATGGATAATATGGTGCACATAAATGGTTATAATTTATGGAGGAAAGATCGAACAAAGGGGAGGAGTTAGTATTTATGCACTTAGCTCCTTAAATGTGTCAACAATTAATTGCCAATAGGATTGGTGTGGTTCTGAAGTCCTACCATTACTATTCAATTGTCCCTTTAATAAGCTTTTACTATTACTGGGTATGTATCGACCACCAAAAGCTAGTTCTGAGGTGTTTCAAGCATTGCAAGACTTTTGGGGGGAATATCTGAATAGCCGTGAGATTTTGTTAATTGGGGACCTAAATGTAGATTGGAAAATGGTAGAGAGTAATCATAGTAGTGTAGAGATGGGTACCATTTTGGGTATGACCCAGCTAATTACAGATGTAACTAGAGTTAACACTAAACATCCAATTTCTTCCACAGTTTTGGTCTTATTGTTTACCACGGATCCAGATAAGTTTGTGGCCAGTGGTGTCCTCCCAGATTCTTTTTCGGATCACCAGATGATATATGGCATAAAAAATTCAAAAGAAACTAAGAAATTCAGAGAAAATAGTTCATTATAGATAATTTAAAAACTTTGATTATATAAATTTTATGTTAGAGTTGGAAGAGTACAATTGGGAAAGGTTAGAGCTAGTCCCCACTGTTGATGATGCTTGGGTAATGTTTCATGAAGATTTTTTGACAATTTGCAACAGGCATGCTCCTTCTAAAATTAGGAAACTAAAGTTTAATAATTGCTCCCTGGTACAATTCTTATTTATTTAAAGTTAAGAAACAGCGAGATAGGGCATGGAAGGTGGCTAAATTTACAAAAGATGATACAGACTGGGTGAAGTTTAAACAATTACAGAATCATTATAATTATGAACTTAAGAAAGTTAAACATGATTACTATAATAGAGAATTAACAACTAACTTGACTGGTAATCAGAGGACATTTTAGAAAGTTCTAAAAAAGGCTAAGGGAGAACAACAATTAGATTATCTGGAAAAATTTGAGATTGGGAAGGTGGAAATTCCATTAGGCCCACAGGCTGTGGATAGCTTTAATGACTATTTTACAACCATGGGCACAGTGGCCTTATCACAAGGTGTAATCAATTTCTTCTCATCAAAAGTTTTCAAAAAAGACATAGAAGCTGAGTTTGAAAGGGGTAAGGAGTTTAATTTTGAACCTGTATCATCATTAGACGTACAAAATGCATTACTCAGAATAAATATTAAGAAAGCAGGGGGTTTAGATAAGACTCCCAATATTATTTTGAAATATGCTGCTCCGGTTATTTTGTACCCCTTGACCAGCATCTTTAACATGTCACTTACATGTAGGGAAATTCCTGAAATGTGGAAATTGGCTAGAGTAATTCCCATTTTTAAAATAGGCTCTAGAGTTTTATTAGAGAATTATAGGCCTATTTCATTACTACCAATAGTGGCTAAAGTGTTTGAAAAGATGGTAGCTAGACAACTTCAGACATATTTAGAAAAAAGAAGGTCGACTAAAAAATTCCAATCTGGTTTTAGACCTATGCATGGTACAACTTCTGCCTTGCTGAAAGTTACTGGGGAAATTGTGGGTGCTCTGGACAGGGGGATGTCAGTGGGGGCAATTTTTGTTGATCTGTCCAAGGCATTCGATACCTTGGACCATGACATCCTCCTGTCCAGACTACCTGCTTTGGGTATTTCTACTAATGTAGTTAGGTGGTTTGATGCTTATCTATCAGGAAGGAAACAAATGGTATCAGTAAATGGATGGGGATCTGGTCTTTGGGTAATTATCTCTGGAGTGCCCCAAGGATCCATTTTGAGTCCAATATTATTTACTTTGTACATGAATGATTTTGTTTTAACCAGTTCTGATGTACAGTGTCATTTATATGCAGATGACGCCATTATTTATGTGAAAGGTTCGTCGATACTGCAGATAGAATCTATTCTCCAAAGTGCATTTGATGAGCTTCAGTCATTTTATAGTGAATCTAAACTTCTTCTGAACTCAAAAGAATCTCAGGCTATACTGTTCTCTAAAGAGAATAGTGTAACCTACTCTGAGTTAGGTTTGAGTATAGTAACCAAAGATAAAATTGTTCTTGAACAAGTGGAATGTTATAGATACTTAGGAATGTACCTGGATAGATCACTGGGATGGACTTCCCACATAGAATACATAATTAAGAAAGTTAGTGGATGTTAGGGTGCACTATACAGAATTAGAAATTGTACGGATGAAAGGGTAAGGAAGCATGGAGCTACAACCGCATTGAGACCTTTTTTGGATTATGGAGCCATTGTTTATATAGGGGCAACCTCAACCCAGTTAGCTAAAATAGATGTTCTTTTTAATAAAATAGCAAGGTTTGTTTTGAATGTACCTAAGAGAACCCATAGAAGTGAGCTATATCAGTCTTTGAAATGGATGTATCCAAAAGATAGAAGGTCTTTCCATGCTTTGATCTATATGGTTAACTCAGTTAGGGGTAAAGTACCTGAATATATTATCGATGAACTCCAGGCTAGAACAATTAGAGGAGGCCTATGTTCTATGGAGGGTATGGCATATGAATTGCCCTGAAGAAGGACAGATTTGGGTAGAGCGCATTTTTTTCATTTAGGTCCCAATTTATGGAACTCATTGCCAACTTGTCTTAAACCACTTAGTTCTAGCCCCTGTATAGGAGAAATAAAAAGATGGTTCAAAATTGAAGCACACAAAAGATTTATTGTTGATCCACCTTGAACATTATGTATTAAATAAGATGAAAGTTTGCACCTGTACATATATGAATGAATGTGTCCTGTATCATCTATGTAGATTATTTATATAGATGTTAAGTACTTAATTGTAACTTAATATTGTTGTGGTGTTAGTTTATACTGTATGTATGTTTATGTATGTAATCTTTTTATTATGATGTCTATATGAATATTTGTAATAAGGACCTCACTGGAAATGAGCTTGTCTCAGTAGAGTGTCCTATTCTTTTGCTTGTCAATTGAATAACATTTTTTTATTACTACTACTACTACACCATCCTCCCATGATTTGTTAAAATGGGTAGTCAATGGTGTCACTAGTTCTCACCTTAGTTCTTTTAGAATTCTGGGGTGAATCCTATCAGGCCCCATTGCCTTGTCCACCTTGAGTTCTAGGAGTTCTTTCAGGGCCATTTTTTCTGTGAATGGACTGGTATAGACCCTGCTATCCAGAATGCTTCTATTGTTTGGTTTAGATACGTCCCCCTACTCTTCTTTTGTGAAAAGTGAAGAAAAGTATTTGTTCAGTATTTCTGCCTTTTCATTGTCACCATCTGCCCCATCCCTTTTTTTAAGCCTCACTATCCCTCCCTTTATCTTAATTCACTCCCTAATGTACATATAAAAGATTTTATCCCCCTTCTTAACTGAGTTGGCTATATTTTCCTTGGTTTGGGCATTTGGTATTCTGACTTCCTTCCGCACGTCATTCTGCTTTAACTGATACAGTTCTCTGTCCTGCTCCTTCTGTGATTCCTTATACTTCCTGAATGCTATATTTCTCTCCCTAACCTTCCCTGCCACCTCTTTTTAGAACCATAGTATTTTTTCCTTCATTTTGTTTTGTTTATTTGCTTTACACAAAGATTTGTTACCTCTGTAATGGCAGTTTTGATTTTTCCTCATTGTTCCTCCATCCCTTCTTCCTGCTCTTTTGCTAGTGCATTCATTAGGTGCTCTCCCATTCTGCCAAAGTCAGCCCTCCAAAAGTCCAGTACCATCACTTTTGTGTGGCTCGACTCTACGGCTGTGTTTATCATGAACCACACTGTTTGGTGGTCACTTGATCCCAGATGGCTACCCACCTCTAAATCTGAGATCCTCTCACCTTGCCCATTTGAGAGTACAAGGTCTGAGATTGCTCCCCCCCTTCAGTGGGTTTCAACCTTAGCTGCCTGAGGCATTCCCCCTGTATGGCATCGAGAATGACCCTGCTCTTGGATGTGGCTGTAGCAAATGTGCTCCAGTTAACGTCTGGCATAGTCAGGTCCCCCATCAACAATATTTTCCCTTTTTCTGCCATTCTAAGGATGCCTCCTATCATTTCCTCCCCCTGAGATGGGGGTCTGTATACAACCCCCCTAGAGGTTAATGAAATGAGAGTGCCAGTGTTCATAAGGTGGGATCCCAAAAAGTCCATGTTGAAAATCTGGTGCAAAAATATCAAAAATTCCCAAGTTATTTGTGGTTGTTGAAATTTTCTATGCACGCTCATAAATTTGGCAATTTTTTATATTTTCACTACAAATTTTCAACATTGCCATTTTTTTCATACCACCTCATGAAAAGTACAGCTGTTATTTTTTACATCATGCCCAAAACATGTTTTCGCAACTGTGGTGCAGAATGGCACATACGCTGTGCAAAATCACCTTTCAGGGTTGATTAACAAAATAACCGTATCACTGTTCATGAGGTGACATCCCCAAAAGGCCATGTTGAAAATGCTGTGCAAAAAGTCTTCAAAATGCTGGAGTTACACTCGTCCATTGAATTAATTCTATGCACATGGTTAACTTTGGTACTTTTCTATATTTTGCAGCCAAATTTTCAACACAGCCATCTTTTCACATGACCTCATGAATACTACAACTGTCATTTCCCACATCTTGCCCAAAATGTTTTTTCACACCTCTGGTGCAGAATGGCATTGCAGTTATGCATAATTACATTTTGCTTTGTATTTCACAATTACTTTGTACTGGGGTACATGAGATGGGGTAATAAGATGGTTATGCTGGCAATTTGGTAAATGTTTGACACATGGAAGCACAGGGCCCAGAGGGCCCTGCAGATCTACACCTACATACATATGTGCATCTACAGCAGGATTGGAGTGCAGGGTCTGTAGGACCCTGCGCTCCCGTAGTAAAATAAGGATATTATTATACTATCTCAAAAGGAAGGGAAATTCATTGCAAAAAATGCTATTAATGCATCAGTTAGGGTTTCTAGTACAGTGACAAACATCTGAAAATTTGGTGTTAGGGTTACTAACCCTACCACTCCACTCAGAGCACTCTACCCTCCACAAACCAACAGGCATCGGGGTGTGCCTGGGGGTCACCGGTCATAACTTTCACACCATTCTCCAATACTGTACCATCTCAGCTTGTTTACACATGGGATGGGGTAAGAGTTAGGCCGATGACTCCTGCAAGGAACACCCCACCCTGTTGGTGTGTGTGGATGATGGGGTGATGGGGTGGGAGGTAGGGTTGGTAACCCTAACACTGAATTTCCAGACTTTTGTCACTGTAATGGACCCTAACTGAAGCATTAAGGGACTTTTTTTGCAATGAAAAATATCTATCTATCTATCTATCTATCTATCTATCTATCTATCTATCTATCTACCTATCTATCTATACATATTCATTGCAAAAAAAACATAATTAATGCACCAGTAAGGGCTGTCATTACAGCCACAAAAGTTAGGAAATTTTATGTTAGGTTACCAACCCTACCCCTCCACCCCCACTCTTCACACACCAACAGGTGCCAGGGTGTGCCTTGGGGTTGTCGGCCCTAACTCTCACCCCATTCCATTTGTAGGAAGCTGAGTGGTACAGTACAGGACAATGGGGTGAGAGTTAGGCCTGATGACTAAAAGGCACACTCCGACACCTGTTTGTGTGTGGAGAGTGGGGGTGGGGGGCTGTGGGTTAGGGTTGATAACCCTAACATTGAATTTCCAAACTTTTGTTGCTGTAATGACAACCCTAACTGATGCATTAATGATGTTTTCTGCAATGAATTTCTCCTCTTTTTGAGAAAGTGTAATGTTACTCGTATGTGGTTTTGAGAGCACAGGGTGCTCTGGGCCCTATGCTCCTATCGACATACATTTTGTAATTGTTTCTGATTTTCATGCTGGGCACTGCGTGCTCATCTATACATAAGTGTACTGATATTTTAATGATGTCACATCTCCCAAATCTCACACTACTGCATAATGTAGGGCCCTTTACTCCCATTATTGCATAATGAGATCCAAATATGGGGCCCTGCACTCCCATCTACACATAAGTATAGAGACATAGCACACACCTACAGCCATTCTAGGAAACTCTTGTGCTGCAAAAGTTGCAATATCTCAGGAACCATAGGAACTTTGGAAAAAATACCTTCACAGTTGTGGCCTGGCCACCTCCATGCCTGCTTAATCTTAGCAAAAAATACATATCTTGAGCCATTTTCTATATATAGCCACCAAAAGGCGACATCGTCACCACAATGTTATCCTATGGGAATATTTGTCATGAAATCTGTATAGCCAAGAAACCTACCCCTAGACAGTATGCATGCCAAATTTAGTGCAAATCCATTGAAAGGTTCCAAAGTTATTAACATTCAAAAATTCGGATTTAATGTAGAGGTTACCTCATGTTATCCTATGGGACAATTCACAACTTTGGAGTGCTATAGCTATGGAACCAATGTGTATTTCTTCACTAAACCAGCAAAGGGTACATCTGTGGGCAAGGGACTGCCACCCTTCAAATTTCATCCCAAAGGTCATGACCTTTATCTTGCTAAAAAGTGGCAAAGAAACTGTTTTTTGGGGCTCTTTACCTGCTTGCACTTTCTGATCATATTTTTTTCCCCATTGGTTATAATGGGAAACTATAAAATTTAATAACTTTTGAATAAATTCATATTTTTTCATCATACCTTAAAAAGGCACATCTGTGAGTCAAAGGCTTTCTTTTTTTTTTAATGTAGACTCTGTTTCTGCCGGACCCTGACGAACTCTCTCCAGTGTCCTCTTCTGCCCACGCTCTACCTCCCTGTCTAAGGCTTGCTTACTCCAGGATGATCCAGTCCAGTGAATGCTCCAGCTCTGATCCCCACTAGGTGGGACTGCTTTACACTCTGGCACTCTATCTATAATCTAATGCAAAGGGCTTGAGTCAGGGAGGTACCCTTGAGAGCGAGACTGTCGGCTGGAGTGTAGCTGAGACAAGAGATGCCTTTGCCTATCCCTGAGGCTGGGGATTTCTCTTTAAGTTGTCCCCTAGGAGAGCAGACATGCAGTGATGCCTGATTGAAGGAATCATAGACCTCCACTGTGCTTCTTTTCTATGCACACCAGTCGCAAGTAGTACCCCGATCTCCACTGGGGGTCTCTACTGCACCGGGGAACTGCTGAATCCCTCCCAGGGAGAGGAGAGCAGTCCATCAGACACTCAATCCCCTCCCTCCCCTGCTGACCCCCTGCATCTGAGCTTATTCCCAAACTCAGGTTGCTGGTGTGGCATGAGGTGTGGCATCCACTCATGACTCAAAGTCAATTGGCATTCATCTGTATCCCCCTCCCCTGGGTCATGCCTGAAAATACACAGGATTTGTCTAGTGCACTTACCCGGTCAACAAAAACTAAAAAAAAAAAAAAACCTCAGTGCCACCAGGCCGGCTATGAGTCAAAGGCTTTCTGCCCTGAAAATTTCAGACCCCAACCTAAAGCCATTTCTGAGATCCAAGTGGACAAAAAATGTCAGAAAACATGGATTTTTCTGTTTTTTAAACACTCTATTTCTCAGAAACCTCACAATGGATTCCCATGAAGTTTGACGGGCGCAGAGACCAGTTCCATGTCATAACAGTGATTGTGGAATAGCGATCACGTTATGGTGAGTGTACATCAACGAAAATGAACTTGATGATGCACACTAGCAGCGAGGATGAAAAGGATGCCCGAGACCTACGGGTGTATTTTTTAATGCGGGGAGCTGCACCCCCTCACCCCCACACCCTCCTACTAATAGATTCTCAACTCCAGAGGGAGTTAACAACTTGGAAAAACACAATGCCGCCCGCAGGCAAAAAAAACGCAGTGGTGGAACCAAACCCTGCACCCTGCAACTCCCAAGCGACCACACACCCCACCACACTAGTGGTCCAGCTCATCAGCTGCCTGCCACACCCACTCTTACATACCTTCCCCTCCCCCGCAAGTGTATATGTGCGCGACATCCGTTCACCCTACCTTGCTCACCCCGGTATCGGTTCACAACCCTGCTAGGTAGCCCTATACACAGGTGCCGAGATTGAGTCACCCTTTTTGTAAGCACTCAACCACAGTCATGCTGTACATGGCATATCCCAGAGACCTACTCTTCAACATTATGCATGCCACATTTTATGGAAAACCATTGAACGGTTCCAAAGTTATCAACATTCAAAAAGTTGGGTTTAACATAGAAGTTACCTTTCACAATAACTATACTGGCACTATCATGCTAATTTAAGATATATATGTGTGTGTGTGTGTATATATATATATATATATATATATATATATATATATATATATAAAATATTTATAAAATGGGTTTAAAAAAAGAAGCTAATCAATTGGTGAAAGACCATCACATGACTGTGTATATATCAGAGCGTGACTGCATACATGCACTTTTACCCCACTCCAAAACAGTTTTGACATTTTATAAGATAGGTAAACCACTCTGAGGTGTGCGGTCATGGCCTGATATACGCACTCCTTGGGCAGTTGATGCACCTGGCTTGTGGCCTCATGCGTACAATGCACACCAAGGCGTGCGTATATCAGAGCATGACCGCACACCTCAGAGTTGTTTCTCTATTTTATATATATATATATATATATATATATATATATATATATATATATATTCTTTGCAAAAAACTTTGTTACTGCACTAGTAAGGGTTAAACAGACAAAAGTAGGGAAATGTGGAATTAAGGTTTCCAACCCTAACCTTCCACCCCACCCTCCAGGCAGCAACAGGAAAAAACATTATGTTTTCACCTCTCTGTCATCTTTGCCAATCAGGTGTGGGGTGTTCCATGGGGTTGTCTTCCTAAATTCTCACCCCAATCGATCATTAAAGAAGTTGAGATTTGTAGAGTATATGAGAATGAGAGGTGAGCATTAGGGCTGACAACCCCAAGGTACACCCCACACCTGGTTTATGAAGATGCTGGAGTGGTGAAACTGTAATGGTTTTTCCTGTGACTGCCTGGAGGGTGGAGGTGAGGTGTTATGGATGGAAATCCTAACACCACATTTCCCTACTTTTGTTGGTTTAACCCTAACTAGTGCATTAACGGAGTTTCTTGTAAAGATTTCCTTTCTTTTTGAGATAGTAGAATCATATCCTCATTCATGCAGGTCCCTTTTGGACCTGACGCTCTGTGCTACGGAAACACTCCATCTGCCTACAGAAGTGGAGGTCCCTTATGGGCCCTTCATGTCTGTGAAGCAATGGATGTGATGAATTCACCGGGCTGTCTAATGGGCTGCAGAAGTGCATGGCCATGATGTGGCTGCAGATACAGGTACACAGGGCAAAGAGTACATATGTCAGCCAATGCACAGGGCCCTCTGCCATCCAGGGGTACAGAGGTCCAGGGCCTTGTGCCAAGAGGACAGCTGCCTTCACTATATGGTACCCAGACCCATCCAAGCAGCCCTAAACCTTTTAATTCCCTGGCTGGGGGGGGTGTTACATAACAGCACCGTCCCCCAACCCTCACCCCATCCAGTTGGGTCACTGAGCTCACCCAAGAACTGAGCTCATCAGCACCAGATCACAAAGCATACCACTGAGGTCAAGAGTGGTGCTGCACACAAAATGATTTAACAATTATATATTTTTTCAATTTTGACCCCAAATTTTCAAGATACTTATTTTATGATTCATCTTATAAACACGACACGTGCTATTTATAGTATGCTGACTGAAATATCATTTCACACCAGAAGTGTGAAAACACATCTCATCTAGGGTTAAAAAAAAAATTACACAGGTCACATTTATGAGGTGGTGTGGATAAATGGCTATGTTGAAAGTTTGGACTAAAAATAGTGAAAATTAGTGAAGTTATGAGAGAGCATTGAAATGTTGCAATATTCCCTCATAACCTAGGCATTTTACCATATTTGTACACCAAACTGTCAACAAAGCCTTCTTATTACCCCACCTTATGAACCTGGTAGTGAGGTGTTTCAAATTCCTGCCGAAACATCATTCCGAAGTATTGAAACATCATTCAGTGTCACAGGTGTAAAAACAGATTTTGTCCAGGATTTGAAAAACAGCAGCTGTCATGTTGATGAGGTGGTGTAAAAAAATGGCTATGTTAAAATTTGGGGTAAAAATATTTTAAAGCTACAAAAGTTACAAAGTGAGTGTAGTAAAATTTCAACGTATGTGCATAACTTTGCCATTTGTACATATTTTGACTCCCAATTTTCAACATAGTCTTCTTATGACCCTCACCTCATGAAGGAGGGTAGCGGAAAGTAAAAAAAAAAATTATAATAACAAATAACCAGAAAACAATAATGTTTGAGCATAATTAGGGTAAATCTAGTGTTTTTAAGCTATTTATTATAATAGATAGTTGCTCTTTAAGTAACTAGAAACAATTACAATGAAGCAAAAAAACATATAACCTGAACCATAGTATCTGATTGTTCAGTAAAACAATGCCTACTGCATTGTTTGCAATGGGCTGTTATGTTGAGTTGCTTGCACTTCTAAAACCAGATCCTCCAGGTTTTTCTGGTTAAGTTTTATAGGTTGTCTCTTAGTTGACTTGGTGTAGTCTAGCTATAACCCAGTCACCACTTTTGTGGCATTTGAGTTAGCTATGCCTGGGGTTTCATCGAGGAGGTGGTGGCAGAAGAACTAGTATTCTCCAAGCAAGGGCATATAAGCAGAGTTGACCAATGAAGTGGGGTAGTGCTGTAAGAGGTTGGAGATGAAGTGCTAGAGGAGATGTCAGACAGGGTGAGCCATACAGTAGGTTCCTTGACTATGGCTGTTTGTGGTGGGGGAGGCAGTCATGACTGGAGCCTGGAATTCTGTCAATCTGTCATGTTTTGCCAGTTGGTCATTGTGCTATGTGCCAGACTCTGTAGGTTCTGAGCCAGGGCCAGATCAGTAACTCCAGGGGCCACTAGCCCAATCAAAATTGATCTCACCCAGCCAAAGGTGTCAAGTCTTGTCCAGGTTGCCAAGGTCACCACGTTCAACTATATCCATGAGGAGAATACAGTACTGCCATTCAGCTAGGCAGAGGTACCATCAGGGGAAATATGTTTGCTCTAAGACTCCCATCCTGACAGCAGAATGTAATTCTGTCTTGAATTTTCAACCAAGAAATGAGTAAGGAAAGCAGTGGTCATATTAATCAGGACCCACTGTTTAAACTGAGTGACTGGCAGAGGGAAACATAGAAACATAGAAGCATAGACGTTGTAGGCAGAAAAGGACTGCTTGGCCCATTCATCCTGTCCAGATGTTCCCTGCCTAATCTATCTCTGCAGACCCAAACTGGTCTCCAACAACCATCTCTCCTCCCTGTCCATTTTTTTTAATATAGCTGTATGGCTATCCAATGAACACTTGAAGACCCCACTGTTTTCACCCCCCTCCTTTCTGCTGGCAGTCTGTTCCAGGCATCTACCACTCTTTCAGTGAAAAAATATTTTCTTACATATTTCGTATACTTTCCCTCCTCCAGCTTTGTCATGTACCCTCTGGTCACAGTGATTTTTCTTATTTGAAAAAGACTTCCATCCTGCACCCTATTTACCTCAGTGAGGTACTTATAGGTCTCTATCATGTTGCCTCTCACCCTGCGCTCTTACATGTTGAGATACATTAATCTCTCCTCATTAAATTTCTCATGCAACCCCCTGTACCATTTTAGTTGCCCTCCTCTGGACTGACTCCACTCTGTCTATGTCCTTTCTGAGGTGTGACTTCCAAAAGCTGGACACAGTACTCCTGGTGAGGTCTCAGCAGTGAGCAATAAAGTGGTAATGCAGCCTCCCTCCTTCTGCTGGTGATACCCTTCTTTATATACCTCAGAATCACAGTAGCCTTACCCAATGCATTGTCACACAGCCCAGCCACTTTGAGGTTATCATATATGATAACCAGGGCCACTAATTTATGGTACTTAAAATAATGAAATTCTTTTTTCAGACTTGAAATTCTGGGAATTATACCAATGATTGTTAGCCTAATTTCTGGATTTTACCAGGATTCCAATTTCATTCATTTAATATGTAGATAAATAATTAGAATCAAAGAAGGCTTAATATGTAGACCATTAAATGAAGCAAACTGAAAATAGCACTGTAAGCAATTATCAGAAAAAACACAAGTTCTGCAGACCAACTGATCTAGTACAAAATGTCGAATTCCATGAAATTCTTTACAGTTACAGCAAAGTTGTGGGACACAATGTTATGGAATGAGGGAGGTAGTAGACAGGGGCATAAAAATTCCTAAAATTAAAACCCGGTATGGCAGAATGACTTTCCAGTACCATGTGGCCAGAATCTGGAATGAACTATTGCCAACAATTAGGAATTTGACAAAAGTATCTACGTTTAAATCTCAATTAAACATGAGCATAACTCAAGAACGCAACTGTCATTATTAATGCTACCTAATTTTGGATTTCATTATCTGATTAACTGTTACATATCTGTGCAATATATGTATATTCTATGATCTTTCATGAATTTATTGTCTGTTCATTTCTAGTATGTTTTATATGTACACGTCAATTTTGTAAACAGGACCATTGGTCCTAAAGTTCTATCCTGTATAAAAATAACATTTTAGCTAATTAACTTTAATTTTAGAGTTGTGAAAGCTGTTCAAATTCTGGAATGTTACCATTTTTTTCTGGTAAAAAATGAAAAACAGTGGCCTTGATGATAACCCCAAAGTCCCTTTCCTGTTTAGTGACTGTCAGTACTTACCCCTCCCCTCCACAAAAAAAAAATGTGTTTCCTGGGATCATACCACTCTAAGATTTGTATTTCAGGAGGGTATATTGGATGCATTTTGGACAATTTTTTTCACTGTTTGCACCAAGGATGCTTGTGTCAGGCCTTATCCTGGATAAAGAGAACTGGTAGGTTTAATGTGTCAGCCTTTTCATACATAAATTGTTTGTTATTGTGACTCCTGTTAATGTTCTTCGCTGTTCACTGTGTATAATTCCTAGAACACAATTTTATTTCTACCTTTGATCAGAACATACTTTGGCATTGAAATTACACTGATGCTCAAAACAATTTTGCAGGTGTATGTTTTCTCTGCCTGTGTATTAATCTTATTGACCACAGAGAAGAGTTGAATAAAACCTGTCAGCACACTTCATACCACAGGAAACATGGAGTCGGAAGGGACAAGAAGAGTGTGGTTTGCATTGGATGGTTTCCCCAATGCCCAAGCCCTCTCCTTGCATTCCCCAAGGTATCAACAACTACAACAACCCTGGCCAATTTCCTGTCAAGCTACACCCAAATTATGGGGTGTGTCCCCCCAAGAGTTGAGTTCAAGGATGGGATGATGCTGAATTTGTATTCGGTAAATGTGTTAACATTTGGCACTTTTACTTTGGATTTGGCAAAATCTAACTTCATTGCAACTTCAAAATCACTTTTTCCTTGAGCCAGTATATTTAAAAACTCTGGCCCTTTCCAAAAGGCTAGGGCTAGTGGGTGTTCTTTCATCCATCCTGGTCATTTCCAACCCTGATCCCTCCTCGGACATTTTAATAAAAACAAATGAAAAGATTTCTGGTTCATGGCACTGTGCTTGTTGCTGACTGAGGATTCCTGTTTTAAATATCACTGGATGATCAGAGGAGAGTGAATAATGCTGGGATTGATTGAGAGGAACAAGGGAAGGTGGAGCATACCTCTCAACCTCCTGCCTCATAAATCAGGGACAGGGCTTACAAAAGTCAGGGAAAAAGGACCAAAATCAGGGACACATCTTTAAAATTAGTGATTGACACCCAGGAAGCTGGTAGAATAATTGGGCTTAGAGTAAAATGCCTTGTCTAAGGAAGAACAAGTCTGTAACTTTAATGCTTGACATTATTTTGTGCTTACCATCCCCACAGTTTTGTCATGGAAACACAAATTTTAGGAGTGACACAGTAAAATTTGGAGGCAAAATCAGGGAAGTCCCTGAAAATCAGGAACAGTTGAGAGGTATGAGGTGGAGCATGACACTTAGCACTAATTGTAGCTTTCTAAATGAGAAAACCGAGGTTCCAAAGTGTCTTTGATCAAAGTTTTAAAGTTGAACTAGAAACAGAGGATCCAAATGGAAGCTGAACTTATTGCCATTTTCCACATTTGCTCACCCTAAGCCTGGTTGCAAACATAGAAACATAGACTTTTACAGCACATAAGGACCGCTTGGTCCACCTAGTCTACCCATTTCCCTACCTAGAGGATAAGCTGCTGATCCTATTTAACCAACAGCCTATTTCTTCCTACCCCCAACAAAAATTGCCTTATGTCTGTCCCATTTATTCATGAATTCTTCCACAGTATTAGACCCCACAACCTCCTCAGGAAGGCTGTTCCATGTGTTCACTACCCTCTCTGTGAAAAAATACTTCCTCACATTGTCTCTGAGCCGTCCCCCCTCCTTCTTCAAATTGTGTCCCCTTGTCCTTGCACATCTCTTTTTCTGAAAGATGCTACCCTCTTGGACTTTGTTGATTCCACTGAGGTACTTAAATGTTTCTATCATGTCCCCCCTCCCTCCTTTCCTCAAGCTCCTTACATATTAAGCTCCTTTAGTCTCTCCTCATATGGCTTCTCTTGCAGACTCTGCACCATTTTAGTTGCCCTCCACTGAACTGCCTCCATCCTGTCTATGTCCTTGTGGAGATGGGGCTCCAGAACCGGATGCAGTACTCCAGATGGGGTCTCACCAACTGTCTGTACAGGAGTTTAGCAACTTTCAGTTTTCTGCTGGTGATGCCTCTCCCTATATATCCCAGTATCCCCCCAGCCCTCCCTACCACCTTCTCACGTTGCTTGCTAACTTTAAGGTCACCTGATATGATTACCCCCCCCACACCATTGTGTAATCTTCCCCTGGGTTTTTGTTTCTCAAATGCATTACTTTGCACTTCTTTGCATTGAATCCAAGCTGCCATAATTCTGACCATTCCTCCAACCCTGCCAAGTTTCTTCTCATCCTTTCCACGCCTCCTTGTGTATCAACCCTGTTGCAGATCTTTGTGTCATCTGCAAAGAGGCATACTTTTCCTTCCAGTCCCTCTGCAATGTCACTTATAAATACATTAAAAAGGACTGGACCCAGTACTGAACCCTGTGGCACCCCAATAGTAACCCCTCTTTCTTCAGAGTGGACTCCATTTACAATTACCTTCTGTGTCCTGTTGTTCAGCCAGTGTTTTACCCAGGCTACCACCCTGGGACGCACTCCAAGGCTGGTTAATTTGACTACTAATTTTTTGTGTTGGACTGTATCAAATGCCTTGCTAAAGTCTAGGTAGTCCATGTCCAGAGCCCCTCCCTGGTCTACTACTTTGGTCATCCAGTCAAAGAAATCAATTAGATTCATCTGACATGACCTTCCCACTGTGAACCCATCCTGCCTTGGGTCCTGTGCTCCACTGGCCTCTAGGTACTCAACAATTCTTTCCTTCAGAAGTGATTCCATCACTTTCCCTACCACAGAGGTCAAACTGACAGGTCTGTAGTTTTCTGTCTCTGTCTTGCTACCACTTTTGTGAACGAGAATCACATAAACCTTCTTCCAGTCTTCAGGTACCAGACCATCCTCCCATGATTTGTTATAAAGGGTAGTCAGTGGTGTCACTAGTTCTCTGCTTAATTTTTTAGAATTCTGGGGTGAATTCCATCTGGCCCCATTGCTTTGTCCACCTTCAGTTTTAGGAGTTCTTTCAGAACCCTTTCTTCTGTGAAAGGACTGGGATTGACCCCCCTCTCCAAAGTGCTTCTGTTAATTGGATTAGGCACCTCCCCCACTTCCTCTTTTGTGAATACCGAACAGAAGTATTCATTCAGTATCCCTGCTTTTTCACTGTCACTCTCTGCCCACCCACGGTCAATTCTATTTACCCTCACTAGCCCTCCCTTCATCTTTCTATGCTACCTGATATACCTATAAAAGGTTTTATCCCCCTTCTTAACCGAGTTGGCTATCTTTTCCTCAGTTTGTGCCTTTGCTATTCTGACTACCCTCCCTGCTTCCTTCTGCCTTAACTGGTACAGTTCTCTGTCCTGCTCCTTCTGTGTTCCCCTATACTTTCTAAATGCTATCTTTTTCTCCCTAACCTTCACCTCCACTGCTTTTGAGAACCTTAGTGGCTTTTTATTTTGTTTTGATTTGTTTATTTGCTTCACACAAAGGCTTGTTGCCTCTGTGATGGCAGTTTTGATATTTCCCTATTGTTTCTCCACCCCTCCTTCTAGCCTATTTGCTAGTGCTTTTCTAAGGCACTCTCCCATCTTGCCAAAGTCAGCCCTCCTGAAGTCCAGAAGCCTCACTTTTGTATGTCTTGACTTTGTAGCTGAGTTTATCGAGAGCCACACTGTTTGGTGGTCACTTGTTCCCAAATGGCTACCGACTTCTAGATCTAAGATCCTCTCACTGTCCCCATTTGAGAGTAAGAGGTCTAAGATTGTTCCCTCATGAGTAGGTTCCAGAACTAGCTGTCTGGGGCATGCCACCTGAAGGGCATCAAGAATGGCCCTGCTTTTGGATGTGACTGCAGCAAAGGTGCTCCAGTTAACATCTGCAAGTTAATTACATGACAAGCAAGAACATGAATATTTTCCCTGCTTTCACCTCATACTAGTAATACAGTAGCTAAGAATTGTACACATGAAATGAAAATACAGCTACAAGTTAGGCTACATAAGAATTCCAATTATGTAGACTACAGTTTTCTTTGGAATAATTAATATCAAACAAGTTCAGCTGCTGCTGTAAGTTAATGTAACTATGGCTAATGCCTTTGGAAAGCATAATTCATATAAGGTTTGAAAACTCTTGATATGACCATTTTAGAAAAGAAAATATACATAAAGTTACAGAAGTGGCAGAAGTAAGGAACAGAAACAAACATGAATATAGAGGGAGCAGTTGACAATATGTTCATAGAAAAACCTTATCTACATATGTACCTACCGTACAGTAAGCAAAGATTAAAGATTCTAACAAACATAGGTTTGTGTTATAAACTTTAATAAGACGGGGCCCTATGCACACAATTTGGAGCACTTAACCACTCCACACCTTAAGTGCCCCTGACATGAGATGCATGAATGGGGGCATGCAGGACTACATGCCCAATCCTCCCAGTATGCGGTCCACTCAGTGCCAAGGGTGGGCTAGGGTGTGCCAGCACTATGCGGCATGCACAACCCCTCATAATGCTGGCCAAGGGGGTGTGGATGTGTACACAGGCTACACCAGGGAGAACTCTGCCATAACCCTGATATGTGCCTCCTGCATCCATCATTGGAATGGCCACACTTCCCCAGGACAAAGGCAGCCTTGCTCCCCCATGTCCATCTGGTACTACCTGGCCCAGCATACAGGTGTGTGGCCCCTATGAGGTGCTCCCCTTCACAGTGATTTGGGGTGCTTGGTCATTGGCTCATGAATGGTGCCCCACTGACTGCACCACCATCCCAACCCGACACCAGCCCCTTGGGGCTTATGGAGGGGTATCGTCCCCCCCCACCAGGCACACCATTTTGATCCTCATCATGGATGAGCTGGTGGTATACCCACCTCTTACCCCCCCTGCCATCCGTCAGACATCCATGGGGTGTGCAGCCAAGTTGCACCCTGCTGCATAAGGGATCCAGTGCTGGAACCGGTCTGGGCATCTGATGGATGCCTGGCCAGACCCACGACTGTACCCCTGGCCATACTGCAGAGTCCTGTGTGCCAGGGGCAGGGCCATGGACAGGTGGCCAGTGGTCATGAATGCCGCCAGTGCATACCTGTCTGCAGATGCGGAACTCCACGGGTGGATAATGTGCCTCCAGCACATATTACCCACCCACTGGTGCATAGCACCCACTGACAGTAAAGTTAGAAACAAGCAATGCATAATGCCAGCAACCAAAGGCTTCCAGAAGCATGAAACTACTGTATGTGAGTTCAAATATTTGCTTAGATAAATTTTAATGTCTTGCTTTACCGTTTTCTTTAAGTCTAGGTTGGAATACATAGATAGATGTTGAAAATCCTTTGCTAGCATACATGATTAATTGGTAAAATGCTTCATTTTCAGTCCCTAATCTCTTTTGAGCACTTTGCTCACTATAAAAATAGAAAATAAAGTGGTCAGTTATTTTACAAGATGGGCTACTATGAGTTGTTTGTCAAAGAATGAAACCTGTCACCTTTGTTGTTTCAATAGTTTTAAGCGTCCTAAAACTTTTCACAGTTTTTTCTATCAAATGCAACTAGGCAGACAAGAGTTTTGATAAGTTTGCCCTTTTTCATGCTCATAAAGTGTTAAAAATGGTAGATGTTGGAATATCAAACAGTTTTTGCCTACAATTTGTACACTTTTTGCATAAGTTTTTTTTTTATAATCACACAGTAGCGGGACTATGCTAGGATGAGAAAACTGAAAGTGCATTGTAAGCCTATTATAACAGACACATTTGTGCACCCAACTTTTGTCCCTTATATCTAGTGTCTGTTAAAGACAGCAGGTTCTACCGGCCTCCTTACACTTCCCATTCTGTCCCATACTGAGTGTTGTAGATTAGTTGATTTGCTGCCAGAGGATATGTGTATACATATCTTTTTGTGATTTTAGTTCTTTCTTTAGTTTTTGTGTGCACAGTATATAACAATACAAAACAATAAAACTTACAAAGGATATTGACATACATTACAAAAGGAAATAAAGAATAAAGAAAATCAAAACATAGTAATGATTAAACCCATTAAATCTGGAGTCAGTATCACATAGTTAACAACTCAGTAAGGGAAGCCAAGAAAAATTACACATTTAATTATACAAGAAAAGACAGAGAGGGGGAGGGGGAGGGGGAGGATGTTCCCTAGAAGACTTGTAAATGTCTATATTTTCATCATTAAAGGTAAATTAATAAAAATCTCTCTCCTTGAACACCCTAAAGTGTTTGTCATCTGATCTCTTCTGGAAATGGAGACTCTTCACACTTCTAGCTGGATGCTGGTTAGCAACAGTTTTATTGAACACCAATTAATATTTACATTTCACTTATAAAATCCACATTTCAGTGTTCCAGTCCAAATCACACATTCATCAACCAGTCCATTATTTTACATCTCCTCAATCTTCCTCCATGGCCCTCTTCTTCCACTTTTTGTCTTCAGAGTCTGGACACCAGATACAATCCCCCACACCATCACCAGTACCAAGTACCAACTTACCAGGACCGCTACCCTCCTAGGTCCAGACAATAAGATACAATGCCTAGAGCTAACCTTTTTTCCCCTCCCCATTTTATGTCCATGCCTGTGTGCCTCTTGACCCCAGCCTGTTCTGCCCTGTCCCCCCTCCCCTTCTGTCTGCTCCCTCTTTCTTCCCTCTCTTGCACTGCCCATCCCTCCCTCCTCATCTTTATTTCCCTAAAATGCACGGGCAACTTGCTACCCGACCGGGCTCTATCAGCCCTCACTGTTGCCTTTCCACAGCACCCTGCTTACTGCCATGGCCCTATCCCTTCATATGACCACTTGCCACCCTTCTGTGGCCCCAGGCCATGCCCTGCTCCTAAAAAAAAACATTTCCCTCCTCCTCTGTTCCTCCTCGGGTGGGTGGTATCAAATTCACAGGAAAAGCTGGAGATCAGAGGGCAGCCCCACCTTATGAATTCCCTGAGCACCCCAAATCAGGACCCCACTTGGTCTCTCCCCTCCGACCAATCACCACATTGACTTGCAGCTGCATCAAATGACACACCTGTGTGACCTCAGCAATAACGTCACCAAGCCCCTCCCGTACCCCCTCCAGCTGCATCCCCTTCTTCTCCCCCTTTCCTCCCCTATCACCTGGCCATATCCATCTGGGCCCTCTGACAATTCAGTTTGCCTTTAAGTGACAACCCTATTTGTCATCTGATCCCTTCTGGAAATGAAGACTACTCACACTTCTAGCTTGGTTGCTCACTGGCAATAGTTTTATTGAACAGCAAATAATATTTACATTTCACTTATAAAATCCACATTTCAGTGTTCCAGTCCAAATCACACATTCATCAACCAATCCATTCTTTTACATCTCCTCGATCTTCCTCCTTGGCCCTCTTCTTCTGCTTCTTGTCTTCGGGGTCCAAATGCCAGATCTGACCCCCCCACACCATCACCGGTACCAGATACCAGCTTAAAAGGACATCCTTCCTCCTAGGTCCGGACACTAAGATCCGACCCCTTGCAGTATCCCCTCCCCCCCTTTTACATCCATACCTGGGTGCCTTTTGACCCTAGCCCTTGTTGCCCTGCCCCTCTGCCCTTCAGTCTGCACCCCCTTTCTTCCCTCTCTTGTTGCCCCCTTCTGCCCATCCACTGACCCATCTCCAACCTAGTGTTGGAAGATGGAGCTCCCCCTTGTGGGCTAGTACCTAGTTCCCTTAGTCTCCAATTTGCCCAAAAGATCTACCAAAGGCCTTAGGAAAAAACACATGCCAAACTCGAAAAAGTGGACCCCATCTGACCCATAAACCTCAAAGGAAATGTCCCTGTGCTGTGTATATGCACTCCCTCCATTTCTATCATTAGCCTGGCTACCTTCCTATTGGAACTTCCTCTGAGCCTCCATCTCATTGATCTGGAATGTCCCTCTTGCCCTGACCGCACATATAGCCCAAAACAAGCAGGCCTCCTTGGCTGATGTACATGCTTGCAGCACAGCTCCTATAAGCCGCAGCAAAAGCTACCCCATGATCAGCCTCCTCCTGTTCATCCTCATGCTTTGGCCTTTCTGACAACCCAGGAGCATCTGTCTCATGGCCCTGCCCTTGGTTGTGTCTGGCCACAACTTATCACTACAGGCCCATCTGATCCCTGCCAGTTGTACCCCCATGGTGGTGTGGCCATCCCTTCTCCCCACCTTTTGACCATGTATTGTTTTATCTGATCTTCAGTGGCCTGTGTATCTACCTCCAGCCCCTCCTTGGCTCAGAACTCCTGGAAGGCCACCTACACCCCTTCATATGCCTTTAGTGTGTTAGCCAGCCAGGAATTCTGGTATAGCCATCAGGATCTCTCAAGCCAATCTCCCACAACTGGTCTGGAATCTTAGTCCTGTGTACTGCTGCTCACGGAGCCAAGACCCAGAACCTGTTTTTAACTGTAAGCAGGATTGACTGTCAGCAATGACATTCTGAACTCCTTCGAGATGCTGCAGCTTAAAAGACAAGTTCAGCTGCAGCTCCAGCAATACCAGTTGCCGCATCACCCTGCCCACCTTGTCTGTAAGCCCTCCTTGCCTTTTGATCACCTTCACCACCCCTTTGTTGTCATGCCAGAACAATATGCACTTTCCCCTCATCCTGTCCCCCCAAACTTTTATTGCCAAGAAGATGAGGAATATTTCCAAAAAAGTATTGTCCTTCAGCAAACCCACTTCCCTCCAGGCAGTCGGTCAGGCCTCTGAAATCCATCCCCTCGAAAATATACTACCATCCTCAGTGCCCCAGAGATGTCAGTGTATAGCTCCATGTCTGTTTTATAGGTCCAATCCTCCTGCTAGAATGTGACCCCATTGTAATTCTCCATATCCACACAATGATATTGCATCTTTGCCTTCCCCATGGCCCTAGTCAACCTCTGGGTAAAAGCTCTGCCTGGGCTTATGTCCTTCCAGCCAGAATTAAGGTGCCCCAGCAGCTGCTGCACTAATACCAGTGGCACCCTCCTTCTCCCACCTACTTGTTCAAGCAAACCCCTAAGACGGGCCACCTTGTCTCGCGGGAGGCAGAAGCATTCATGTACCATATCTACTTCTACCTCTATCTACAGGAACTCCAGCTTGCATGCTGTGCCCTCAGTCTTCCCATCCATCTATGAGATCCCTATCTCCCCACAGATTTCCTTGAAACCTGTCAACATTCCTTCCATCTCTGCTTTGTTGCCCCAATGATCAAAAAATCATCCAAATAATATGCCACTTGCCTGTGCCCATGCTTCCACCCGAAAACCCATTGTACCCATGAACTGAAGGCTTCAAATGTCGAACATGCCATGGAACAACCCATCGGCATGGCTTTGTTGAAGTACTCCCATCCCTCAAATTGAAAATCCAGTAGGTCCCAGTCCTTGGGCCTCACTGGCAACAGCTGAAAGGTGAACTCTATATATGTCTTCACTAACCCCCTGAATACCCTGATCATCACCAATGCTTGGTCCAAGGATGTGTAGGTCACAACCTGGAGGTCCTCAGGGATCCCATCGTTCACTGAGGCAACTTCCAGAAAAGACAGGTGGTGGATGAGATGAAACTCCCCCTGCTGCTTCCTTGGTACCAACCCCAGTGGAGGTATCTGGGAGTCAGTGCAGTAGGGTGCCTCGAAGGGACACTCCATCCTCCCCACCTGCACCTCCTTCTGGATTTTCTTCCTGACTATGTCTTCCTTCCCCTTCACTGATCCCAAGTTCTTCAATTTCATTCCTTTCCTCACCCCCCCAAACCCAATGAGAACCGGTGGCTGAAGACCCCGGTGCAGCAGTGTGCCCTTAGCTGTGTCCAGGTAAAATTGTGTCCAGGCCTCAACTATCTGCAGAACTATGGGGAATCTCACTGGAAAACCCCCAATGCCCCTCTCAACCATGCCTTCTGTTCCACCATACTTGGGATGTGAGCCCCCCGCTATGTGCCTTTTCTTCCTCCCATTGACCCCCACCCCAAAGGACTGTTCTTGTCCTTGGCCCCTTGCTGGCTACCCCACTACCCCTCTTCCTGGCAGCCTGACACTGGCTGCTGTCCAGAGCATCTGAAGCACACGAGCTGGAATTTACAATTTGCCCACATGCAAGAGACTTTGTTGTACCCCCAGCAGGTCTTGGCTCTTGGAGTATTCATATTCTTTTTACTGAATTCTGCCCCATGTCCCCCTGCTGGACCTGACAAGGTTCGTATCCACTGCTCCAAGTGGGTGCAGTTCCACCTGAGGTCCCCTTTCGCTGCCATCCATTTCCTAAAAGCCTCATTATATTTTAGCCACTCATACCCCAGTTTGGCTTTGTAAGCATCCCAAATGATGGCTGTGTATGTTAGGAGGGGAATTGCCAACTCTGGCTGCTTCTCCAGCAACAACACACTGTAGATCAGGAATCCCACCTGCCACGGGTCTATGTTGTTCCCCTTGTACTTAGCTTCCTCCTCTTTATGCCCCATCACTGCCAACACCGCCGCCATGTTGGATTTCCCCACCTACTCCTTTTGCTTATACTTCCTAGCTGTATCTTCATCCATGAACCTGAAAATGTCCACATACTCCCCCTTCCAAATCATTTCCTTGATGGAAGTGGGGACCTGGTTGTCCAGTGTAAAACCCAGCAGCCCCTTTTACAATTTCTTCCCCAATTTTTGGTCTTTGCTGGCCCCGGTGCCCTCCCCATTGCCCTTTTTTGTCACCTGGAGCGCCTTCTCTGTCTTTTCAAGACCTTTCTCCCCCAGGAAGAAGTAGGCTGCTAGTTAACTAGGATCTGCAGCTTATCCATTAGGTAGGGAAATGGGCAGACTGGGTGGGCCAAGCAGTCCTTATCTGCCATCAAATTCTATGTTTCTATGTTTCTATATCACTGAGTAGCCCTTCCAAATGTTCTTTTAAATCTCCATCATTAGATAAGTCTGTATTTCCCTTACCCACACTAGGACCTGACCCAGCAGGTGCCAGTGTGGGTTCTGGCAAAGGAATGGGCAGAGGGCTAGGTGCAGCTCCATTTGGCCTCTTTCCTCCCCTACCCCTGCCCATTCCCACCCACTCCTCTTGCTCCTTCCACTTCCTCATTGCATCCTTCTCTTCTTCTTCCTTTAGATGGGCTGCCTCAAAGAGGTCCATCATCTTGTCCATCAGCTTAGATGCTTCCTCCCTCAGTTTGACACTGGAAACTGGATCTCACTTCAATGCCATCTTTTTCTACTGCACAAGACATAAAATAAGGGGGGGGGGATAATTAGTACGCCCCTGGGGCCCCACCCCTTTGGCTGTGCCATGGCCACCCCTCAGAGTTTATGTGCTCCTCAGGAAGCTGGCCCATAGGTACATAGGTACTAGCAACCCCAACCAGGTGGTCTGCAGTGTACCTGGCTCCCACAAGGGACCATGCATAACCAAGCCTTCCAGTCTCACTCCTTTACCTTATGGGCCTTGACCCTTCTGGCACTGGCCCCTCCTTTCACCTCTGCCCATCATGAATCCCCATCACCGAGTGGCTCTGTTGGTTGGGTCCAAGCCTAGGCCATTGAAAAACCCAGGCCTGAGCACCCTCGTAGTCGCTCACCCACTTGTTCACCCCTAGGCACTCAGCCCCTGGGCCCTCTAGCCTGGGCCACTGTCATCTTAACCCCTTGTGGCATCCCCCATCCCCCCAGCCCACCTGGAAAAGTCACCACAGCTCCAGAGGCCCAAAGCCAACTGCAGTTATACAGACCCCTGCACCAGCCAAAGCACTGCCATACCCAAACCCCCCATGCCCCATGGCCTAAAGCATCACAGGTGTGCCTCCATAGCTGCCTCACATCTGCCTTCATGGTGCCAACATATGCTTAGTGGCAGGCCTTCTATCCCTTTCTCTGCCATACCTGTTCATCTTTTTGTGGGCCAAATGGCCTCTCGTCCAGTCAGCCATGCCCCATTGCTCCGTGGCACAGCTCGGGGGCTCAGGCCACATCCCATGACCACCGGCTAGTTGCCCTTGAGTGCGCTATAAAAAACAGCACAAGGCTACCCCCCAGAGGTCTATCCACAGTACAGCAAGCTTCCCCCTAAACCTGGCGGCCAACACTAACAGCTCCATCCTGGGGCGCCCCCTGCAGCCTGCAGGCACACTCTGCTGCCGCACCAAGTGGCCACCTGGCAATCAAGCCAAAACCTCTAACTGAGGTGTGGACATCCCCTTTCCTTGTGTCCTGTGGTCATTTTCACCCAGGCCTGAGCAGGGGTCCGATCCACGTGGCCCGCAGGCCGCTCTGCCACCGCACCAGGTGACACCCAGAAATCAAATACAAAATTGCTCGAGTCAAGGGCAGTCACCCCCTCCATTACACTCTGCAGCCCTTTCTGCCCTGGTCTGACCAGTCCTCGTGCCAGGCAGGCTGAAACTCTGCCTCCCCACAAAACGGCCACCCAAGAACCAAACACCAGGCCTTGATGTGAGGGGCAGGAGACCCCTTTCCTCTGGGCCCTGTGACCATTTTCATGCAGGCCTGACCACATGGCTAGCCCCTTGGCCAGCATGCTCACAGACTGCCTACCAGCCCACCATGCGATGCCCCACCGAGTCCCCAGGCCACCACAACAAGGCCCACCATGCCAGCTATGGCCATCATCCAAGCAGGCACCCTCTACAAGTCATCTCCCTAGGCCTGCAATGAACAATCCCACCATGCCAGTCAGAGGAACCTGGGCTGACAGAGCAACCAGACACCAACCATGCTGCTCCTCACCTTCAAAACTGCTCCCAATTACCCTTTTTTCTTTTCTCATCATTTTTTTTTTGAACATGGAAAACAGCAGGTGCTGTGGTGGCCCAGCCTTCTTACCCTTGAAAAAACAAAACAAATGTGTGCTCAAACACTCACTTCTTGGCATCACAACACCAAAGCGCCCCTCTGTGATTAAAACGTTGTCCAATCAGCATGGCACCTGCCATGACTACCTCCAAAACCCTTTGCCACATCAGAAGTGACACAACAGCTCTATTCACCACACCCCACCCCCAGCAACACATGAATGGTGTCTTAAGCAGGAGTCTCTCAAAATAACATATAAATGGACAAACAGTAACAAGCACACAGTGGCCTCTCCAGCCCACACTCCTGGCAAGCTGGATTCTACCTAAATAACAGCATAAATCTCATAATTTAAAACAGAAAACAGTAACAAATTGATGCCCAAATGCCACATCGCCCAGAGGCCTACCATAGGCCTGCAGACCTGTACCTTACCTATCAGGTGTTCACCAACTTCTACCTGTTGCCACAATGTGCTAAGAATGTGATCAAATCAAATTCTCAGCAAAAGAGGAAGATCTGAGGGGTGCCTCACCTTATAACCCCCCTCATGACCCCAAATCAGGAACCCACTTGGCCCCTCCCCTGACCAATTACCACCTTGCCCTGCACCTGCATCAAATGACACACCTGTGTGACCTCAACAATTACATCACCAAGCCACACCCCTGCCCCCCCAGCTGCATTCCCTTCCCATCCCCCTTTGCTCCCCTATCACCTGGTCTTTTCCATTTGGGCCCTCTGACAATTCAGGTTGCCTTTCAGTGACAACTCTATTTTCCATATTACGAAAATGATCTGTTAATTGCTCTTGTATCAGTGCTACCTTAAAAACCATAATCATTTATTTTTAAAGTAATGGGGATGACTTGGGGGAATTCCACTTTCAAAGAATGATCCTTTAGAACCATTCATAGCTATGAAGTAATTTTTGTTTGTAGTTAAGTCATTTTAATTCTAGTGAAAACATTAAATATATAAAACTTCAGAGTGAAAAAGGAAAAATGATCTAAGGCTTCTTGCAATAATGTATGTGTTTCTAACCACCATATCCCAATATCAGGGCAAACCCAAAACATGTGATTTAGAGTTCACTTTATTTCACTTCCATACCAGTAGTTGCTGTTGACTGTTCTTTTTTTGTCATTCAAATTACAGTAGTTAATTGTAATACTTTTTGAATTCTTGTCATCCAGTTTCTTTTGCAAGATGTAGTTTTGCTTCACTTTGCCATTTCATTCTTATCTCAGTTTCCCCTTGAACTATTGAATTAAAACTTTCCAAGACTGACTTATAAAAATAAGCCACCAAGTTCGCCTGCTAAATGCTAATTGCATTTCTCTTTCCAAATGTAAGTCCCATACTGTAATTGCTTGTGTCTCTCTATCATAAGAAAAGTTTGACTTAATGCTTTTATACAGCTTCAAATTTTAGTTGCCAATTTATATTTGAAACTGATCAATGTATTTTTATATGGCATAAACCAGAAGAGTCTGTAATCAATAACCAACAGGCTGGGCAAACTAGCACTTGACACAAACTCTCAATATCATACTAAGGAACATAAGGAGCAAAAAGACAGTGAGGCCATGAAATGCTCCTATCATTCACCCATGATAACTAAATTTCTTTCTTTTTTTTTTACTTTCTATTTTTCTGTGCCTTCTACTGTCTCCTAACCTCCTCTCCTTCAGGCCTCCAAGGTGATCTGCCTCCCCGACCCTACCAACTGCCCCGAGTCTGCTCCTAGAGTGCCACACTCACGAATCCTCAGGGTCCTTTGATGGCCCAGATTACCCCCCCCTGGGCAGGGTGAAGAGGGAACCTCCCAAACCCTCCTCTATTCCCTGAGTGATCGAGCTGCACAACAGAGTATGCCCCTTCCTAGTCAGTGGGTGGTGAAGCAGGCAATGGAGGCTGTCATCTAGGAAGATTTGGAGATGTTTTTCCTCCTTTTTCCTCTTGAGAGCCCGACATGCTATGATGTCAATGCACTGACATGCAGACATCTGCCGGCTCTCCCCCCCCATGTTGATGCCTGCATCTGCCGAACACCCAGCCTCCGGTGGGTGTCACTGCAGTGCAGCGCATATCCCTAACCCACCCTGAAGGAAGGAGAGCTGTCTCAGGATGCTCAATCCTTCCTTCCCTCTGCCAGCCCCCGGAGAAGTCCATTCTCGAACCAGGGTTGCCAGTGCGGCATGAGGTGTGGCGTCCAGTGCCTCAACCCTCAGCGCCACCGGGCCGTCACTAAATTTCTTTCTTGACATCAAGTATTTGTCATGTCTACTTTTGAAAGCATTTTTTATTATCACTAATTATTACAGAGGTTGGAAGTAAATTCCATGGATTCACCACTCTCTGAGAGAAAAAGAAAGACCTCTTTTTGGTACAGAACTTATCCCATGCAAGCTGCAAAGAGTGACCTCTTGTATTAACTGTGACCTGCTTGAACTCTAGTCCACTTTCTTGCATAAGGAATGGATCACTTATTAAATCAAAAGTCAGCAATAAGTCCTCTCGCATGTGCCAGTGTTAAAGGGACCTAAGGTTAAAAATAGATAGTCTCTCCGAATATGACTTACTTTTGTCTGGGCATATATGTTTAGTAACTTTTTGAGGGCCATTTTTCAGTTTTCTGTATGTCCTTACATTTGTAAGGACACCAGAGCTGTGATGCAAAGTCAAAGTGTGGTCAGATGTAAGCATGATATAGTGGTAGTAGAAACTGAGGGTCTCTTGATTTAATATTATGCCTTACAGCCCACCATATTTTATTAACCTTACTCAAAATATTTGATATATGAAGTTCAGAAATCTAGATTTGAGTCTACTGTTACACCTATATCTTTTTCAAACAACCTTCTGCTTAAGATTTCAACATTAAGCATATACTTATTTCTTTGTTTTTTCCTTCCAAATGGAAGAACACAACATTTGGTTGTATTGAAACACATACCCCACTTAGTTGATCAGGTGAATAGTTTATTTAAATCATTCTATAGCTGCGAAATGTCCTCAGTACTGCTGCAGACATTACTGATTTTACAGTCACCTGCATACTTAATTATTTGGCAATTTAAATTATATAACAAGTCTGAAATAAAGATCTGAAAAATCAAAGGTGCTTAAACAGATCCCTGAGGGACACCACTAGTAACTGGAAGCCATCTAGATTCATGACTATCAATAATCACTCTCTAGACTCTGTTTTCTATCCAATTTGAGATCCACTTGACTATGTTGGATTGAATCCCCAATAGTTATAATTTTTTGTATTAAGGCCCAATGGGGGACATAGTCAAATGGCTTTTTAAAGTCAAGATAGATTACATCATATGGTGTTATATTGTATAGATCGTAAATTACTATATTATAAAAACTTATCAAAGTTGTGGTACCGGAGTGACATTTGATAAAACCATGTTGGGTGTTATCAAAATTTTCCAGTTTTGAAATTAACATATCTTTAATAATTCTTTCGAGAACCTTATCTGGAATGGGCATTAAGCTAATCGGGCAGTAGTTGTCTGGGTTTTCTTTTACACCTTTTTTTAAAAAGGGGGACCATATTACCTTTCTTCCAATCTAGAGGTACCTCTTCAGTATTTAAACTACAGTAGTTTCAAATATGATTTTGAATGGAGTTAGTCGGAGACTATAAAATGTAACCAAATCAGATCCATTAAACATTTCTTTTTAATCCTAAGTGTAAACACATCTTGGAGTGCTGTGAGCCAGTGCAAAGCTAAAATAGTGCAGGAGTTTTCACCCCATGTACAGTATATATGATTTAACCACCTGCAGTGATTTGAGATTCAAGATTTTGTTTTTTACTTTCCTTATTGATTTTACATGTATATATACAGCTCAATTCCATGAGATAAACAGTGTTACTATATAGGCAGTTTCACAATTAGGAAATAAAGTGCCACTCTCAAATTGTTACATCAAGTGGGAAAGTAAAGCTGATTTAGTTGACTTTTAAATGCAGTTACTGAGACTTGTAGCAGCCAAGGAACTACAGGTGCCTAGGATGTCCAGAAAAAAACTAAACTGAGGGTATCTAACTACCATAGAGACCATATGGTCAAACATAGGCACCAAAATAGTAAGGAATTCATGTTGATACAAGGAGGTATAAAAACCCAAGAAAGATCACTTAACAAACTGTCAGCAAATAACATAACCTTAACAATAAACAGCATCACATTTAATGAATCTATAACAACTGTATTAAGGCATCCATCCTTCCAAAACAGTAAAGGATCCCCTCAAAATAGAGGTAGAGTTAGCCAAATAGTCTTGTGCTGGGAGAATTCTTAAATTCACATGCTATGGGAAGAAAATGTTCACAAGAGTGAGGGAACTGAAAGATAAAGTCCATTTTCAATTATAAACTCCCCATTGTGTTGGAAAGAAAAACAAGCATTGGGTGTTGCAACATCTACAACCCCCATCCACAACTCTCCCATTACACTGAGTACACTAAGTTAAATACAGGAAATAACACAAATAAAGAGCAAGTCAAACAATACAGTCAATCTCCATCTGACATGTCCTTGCTCTGTGCTTTCTCCACTGTCTTTTTAGAGACAAACTTAGCCTCCTGCTTGGGATGCAAGAAGATGTAGGTACAGTCCCCATCCAAAATCATCAGCTTAGCCAGTGTTAGCAACTGTTGGTAAAGTATGATATCTCAAAGATCTTGCCTTATTGGATCGAATTGCTTCCTGAGCTGCCTTGTACTATATAACAGGTCTGGGTACAGTGAAATCACCTCATGTTCAAATTTAATGCCATGCTGCTGCCTGGCAGCCTTGAGTAGCATTTCTTTCATACTGACTCCAGCAAAAACTGCCAATAGGGTCTGTGGTATGTTGATACTGGCTGCTGCTTGTCTCAGGGTAATCCGATAAGCTTTTTCCTGGTGAATTGCATGTACAGGCTGATCAATCCCCAAAGCTGTTTCCAGCCATGATTCAAAAAAGCTTCTAGGGTAATCTTCCTCTGTTCCTTTGGGAAGGCCCACGATGCATGCATTGTATGCCCTAGAAATGTTCTCCACTGCTTCCAACCTCTGTTGGAGAAGTTGATTTTCCTGAACCAGCCTTGTGGAGGAGTCTCTGGCTCTCATTGCACTGGTCTCTGCCTTCTCTGCAGTCAATAACACCATGTCCATGCGCTGCTCCAAAATATTTACTCTTCCTGTCAAAATATCTAGTTTTTTGTCCAAATCTTGGACTGATAAGCAAAGCTGGGTGAGCATGGAATTCACTACAGTTCAGGTGATCTATCCCATAGTCTGCAGTGGAAAAATGGTGGATCCATGGTCTGCTTTCTCATGGCTGGTGTACTTGATTTTGACTTAAAGAAGTCTGCTTATGCTGCTGCTCCTTTCTGACATTCCATCATACGGATGCTAGGTTTGTTATCTACTAGCTGTTAGACTTTTATCTGCAAAAGACAAAATCTAGACATTTTTAACAATTTCAGCAATCTCCCACAAGAGCAAAGTAACCTTGGATCTATTCCTCTCAGCTGCCAAACCATGCCCCAAGATTTTTATTTAAAATAGGAAAAGTGTCACAAAACCAATTGATCATCAGCTCATTTTCAATGGTTTCCTGTAAAGGTTACGCAATAAGTAAGTTTCACAATACAAAACACATAAGTCATAATACAAACATTAGCTTATTAAATTATTTACTGAAACGCCAAACAGGAATTACATTTTATTTTATTTATTTAGTTTTTGTTGACCGGGTAAGTGCACTAGACAAATCCTGCCTATTTTCAGGCACGACCCTGGGGAGGGGGATACAGATGAATGCCAACTGACCTTGAACCAGATTAAGATGAAACTTTAAAATGTTCCCTTAACCAAATTTTTAAGCAATACAATGATGTAAAGTACCATTTAGGAGGACATTATCTAAAAAATAAGTTGTTCCAGAATTTTGGCCTGTTACTGTATGTGAAAAGGCTTATTGACCAATCATGCTATTATTTATTTATTTTATTTATTTATTTAAATTATGATGACCAGGTGGGCCCTCTGAGACAGTCAAGTCTCTTTTTCAGGGGCGACTCGGGGAACCAAATGTTCCAAATATCTTTGGACATTTACATACATTCATGGACTAGACTAGCCATCCAATTCATTGGGAGACAGTACAAATTGCAGATGTCAATTGCAACATAGGTAAACAAACAATAAGGTTGATATGAGCATACAATATATTCATAGTAGAGTCAATTAGTACATAAGTGCAGAGTATAGACAATTGGCTGTGTACAGACTCATAGCCCTAGACAGTGATCATACACACCAGAAGAATATAGGCAGCAGGTGGAGAAGTTTAGAGAATAATGATAATAATAATAATATAATAATAATAATAATAATAATAATAATAATAACATTTATTTGATTAAGCGCCTTTCAACTTTCAAAGTGCTGAACAATATACATAAAAACAAAACACATGTGCAGGTACATGCAATATAAAATCAAGATAATACCAAAAATGCTTCCCCCCATAAAGAAGTCTTAAGTGCCTATTTGAAATGCCCCACCGTCCTACACTGCTGAAGCTGACAGGGCAGAGAATTCCAGAGGGTAGGTGCCGCAAACCCAGAGGCACGTGCACCTGATGACTTTAGGTTAATCCTTGAAATCCCCAGCAACCCCTCGTCAGCCGAGCAAAGCTGTCGGAAAGAGGTGTAAGGAACCAGGAACTCTTTCAAGTAATCGTGACCCGATCCATGTAGGGCTTTGTAAGTCAATAGACTTACTTTAAAGGTGAACCGCCACTGTATAGGCAGCCAATGCAGAGCGTGCCGCACTGGGGTAATATGAGATCTTCTGGATGCCCCAGTCAACAAACGTGCTGCCGTGTTCTGTACTAGCTGTAAGTGGCAGATATCAACCCCAGAAAGCCCTAAATAAAGGGAGTTGCTATAATCAAGAATTCCCATGGAGAAGATTAGGTGCAATTTTCATTACAGACAGGAGGCTTGTAAAATATTTCCCTATATTGTCTTTTGAAAGAGTAATGATCTTGCATGAGAATAGTGAGTGTGAGAGGTCATTCCACTTTTGTGGTGCTGCAAAGGAGTAAGATCTTCTTCCTATAGCTAGGTGAATCTTGGGCAGGCCCAGTATTGGGAAATGTGAGGATCTGAGTGTTCATGGGAAGGGTTTCAAGGTTAGTTGGTTAGTTATACTCAGAGGAGGTGGGAAGTGTTTTAGCTTGAAGGTGGCACAATATACTGGGAGGTTAAATCTGGCCATAAAAGATGGCCAGCCCAAATTGTTCAGCATGTCACAGTGATTGGCGTGAGCTGGAGCCTTAATAATAAATCGGGCAATTCTGTGATAGGCCATTTTGAGTTTGTTCAGGAGTGTAGTCTTAGAGGAGTGGAATATAGAGGTGCCATAGAAGAGGCCTGGAAGAAGGGTACCAGAGTCAATAGTGCTTCTTGCACTACTTGAGAGGTAGGAAGCAGTGCAGTGTAGAAGGCCTAGTTTCTGATTAGTAGCCTTAGTGACACAGGTTATGTGCTCATCGAAGGATAGATGCTTGTCAAGTACTACACCCAGGTATTTAAAGGAGATAACATTTTTGAGTTAAATGTTACTGGATGTTTTGATAACGGGGGGAGTGAGGTTGTGTCAAAGCAGGTATGGTGGAACAATATGGATTTAGTCTTTTTTGCATTCAGAACTAGTAGATTATTTTTAAACCATGTTTCTAGAGTCTGAAAGTCATTTGTTAGGTCAGAGTTAATACTTGAGACATCATAGGAGAATTTATTTAAGATGGCTTCATCCACATATAACTGAATGAATGCCCCTCCACAATTCATAGGAAGGTAATTAATGAATATTCAGAATAGGAGAGGCCCTAGGACTGATCCCTGGGGAACCCCATTGGTGATAGGAGATAAGGTTGAGATGGTACCAGCCCATTTGACACATTGAAACCTATTTTCTAAGTAGTTAGAGACCCAAGAGAGAAAGTATTTGTCAAGACCGAGGTGGCGAAGCTTACAGATGAGAAGTGAATGGTAGACTAGGTCAAATGCTTTCGATAGGTTGACAAAGACTGCACCAGTGGCTTTGCCCTGGTCCATAGCCTGGAATATATCAGTGGTTACCCTCAGCAGAGTAGTTTCTGTCCCATGTGATTTCTGAAAGCCATGCTGACATATTAACAGTAGACTAGTATATTCTAGACCTTCATCTGATCTGGGATCATTTCTAATGGGATGTTATGAAATTAAATCTAATATATAAGTTGGCATTTTTTAAAACACTTCTACATTAGAACTAATTTGTGCAAAAAGTGTCTGTTCAAGGGGCTGCCAACTGAGTGTCCCAAATAGGTCACAATGATGGGTATGGCTCGGGGTTTGGAAAATGAATCCAGTAGACATGTTGTGAATTATTGTTAATTCATGTGGATGTGTTGTGGCATTATCAGAAAATATGACTGCACTATAGATGCACTTGAAGTGTTGAAAGACAGCAGAGGGACATAAAAAAAAACACAGGGAGAGGGGGAACTAGGCTGCCTGTAACAATCCATAGTTACTGCTGCACATCTCCTGTGTGTGAATACGTGGAAAGGGATAGTGCACTTCATATGCAGGTGCAATAAAGGTGTCAGCAACAAACACGTGTGCAAACATAATTTATATGTTCAGCATATATGTGTGAGAGTAGAAAAGAATCTATTATAAAACTTAAGAAATTATGAAACATCCCGCCTAGCAAATATTATAAATGTCAGAATTCTGTGCGTTTATTTAAAGTCATTTTACTGTCAGGGAGCATGAGATATTTTAAGGAAATTACTGTTGAAGGTAATAAGAAAATAGTACACCTAGTGGTTGACTGCTGTGATTACAAGACTAAGAACAATGTCAACTGTTACTTTAAGTGTTTCATTGACATGTAAAATCATTATGTTTCTGTATATTAAATTAGCTGAGGAATGTTTCCCCAGCTTGTGGAGAATTGTTTTTTATTAAACTAAATCTCTGTAGCTCTTACATTTCAGTTCTACACTTGCCAGCTGTTACCAGCAGCTCTGTGCTCTGCACACCTCCTTGCCCACAAAAGCACTAGAAATGCCCATTAAACATCTCTTTCTGTTAAAGCCAGAAAGAAATGAATTAGATTAAAATATTTCAGGAAGGGAAATCATGTTTAGTCCTTTAAAACCATGTCCAGTATAAGCAGGCTGCAAGGACTATGAAATCAACTTTTGAATGCAAAAACACATTTTGGGCGGGAGTTTAAAAATGACAGCTGTCACATTCATGAGGTACTGTAAAGAAATGGCTATATTAAAAATCTGAGGTATAAATATTGAATATTACCAAACGTAGGAGCCTGTTTTCTCAAAATTGAATGTAGGCACAAAACTTCATTGTTTTTTAATATTTTTACACCAAATTTTGAACATAGCCTTCCTGTGATCCCACCTCCTGAACAAGGGCAGAGAAAATTTTCACCTCCTGCCAAAAAGGTGATTTTGTGCACGGACCATAAAATCACCTTTCTGGATAGATCTGCCTAAGGACATTGTAATTGTTCATGAGATAAGTTCCCCAAAAAGGCATGTTGAAAATCTGGGCCAAAAATATGCACAAATGGGCAGGTTATGCCACTGAGTTTAAGAAACCATTGAAATACATTGAAAAGCACACCTGTTTCTCCAGTTTGTGGTCCTGCTTTGAAGAGTGAAGATGTGACTGTGGTCCAGAGGGGATTATGGCATTGGATCTCGATGCGTAAATAAGGGCTTGGTAGTTTGTGGGTGGTGGGTGCTGAATGGGAGGGTTGGGTTAATGGTAAGGAACGGCCACAAAAGACATTGAGGAACTTTTTTTTACAGATTAAAAAAAATGAGGATTCCTGCACTGGGGGGTTGGGCATATATGGGAAATAGGGAAAATAAGCAGCATGCACCCTACTTCTGTCAGACGGGGGGGGTGGCCAAGATGGTGGTGCAGGATTGTGTTGCTCACTGTTATGTCACCGCAGCACTGAGATTTAGGTAAGGTTAACCAGGGGCATAGACTCTAAGTGCCATGGGAGGGATGTGAGCCACTAGACACCAACAAGACATGGGTTGGAGGGGTTTGTAATATCACCATCCAGGAAGGGGGCAGGAGCTGTGTTGTTGGTGGGGACATTACTTGCCACAGACATCCTGCACATTAGTGGAGGGCTGGCAATCGCCGGTGTCAAACTGGGATTGGGTTTCACTGGTATGTGGATGGTGATCAGAGAGGGGGAGGGACTGCTGGGCACCAGGAAGACTCTTTATTTATTAGTTGGGCAAGGCATCGGGTGGTGAGACCGCTAGACACCAGGGTACATGTTCTGTTACATCATGCATGGGTGCGGTTGAGGGGAGGAACAGCTAGATGCCAAGGAAATTATGTGGACATCAGGTATGGGTACAGGTGGGGGGAGGAACCACTGTACACCTTGGAAATTGTGTGTGGATCATCGGTCATGGGTGGGGTGGGGACAGGGACCACTGGACACCAGGGACATTGTGTGCATGTACTGAGTGAGGGATCACATGGTGGGAACCACTAGCGCCTTGGAAAGCTCTGTGTCTGGGACTGGGAAATTGGTGGGCAGGCAGTGCTGCACTAATGTGCCCAGCTACACATGCAAACGAGCCCATAATGAACATGCAAATGGAACCTTATAAACTTGCATGCCCAATGAGCTCATTTGCATGGGTTCCTTTGAATATTGTGAATTGTACTTTAGTGCACTCCATTGCGGTGGCATATTTCAGGACCCACTTTGGGGCAGTGCTACGTGGTTTAGTGCTGGGCTGACATGTCCCTGTATTCAGTCAGATAGTGCCAGTGCACTATTCCAATGAATACAGCATCATTGGGCACCCCATGCTATCTCACTGCAAAGCGCAAATTGTTGCTCTTTGTTTTGCGCAATTTTGAATATTGGGCCCCAGAAGGTGCTGTGTAAGTCTATGAAGACATTGCCTCAGTTGAAAACTTTGCACTTATTTGAGGTTAGGGCAATCCTACTTTGGATGTTTAAAGTGAAATTTTGCTTCCAAACCTTAAGCATATAAAAGTCACTTTCTTGTGCTTCAGTTATGATTTCAGATTAGTTGGCCCCTCTCCAAAAAGTTTAAAAGACACACCTCCACCATCCCATCTCATTGTTCTACATTAAAAAGTTAACATTACCATGTCTAGGACAGTGCTAATTATCAGCAACATTACTAACATAGGTGCCTGAGCTTTAAAATACTTCATCTGTCAGTATCAAATGTGTGCTATAGTTTTTGATGATGCTAGATGCTATGAAGTGCAGTGGGAGCTTTATGTTTGAAATCTTTTTGCAGCTCAACAGTCAAGCAGTTGAACTAAGCTTCAGTAATAAATGAATCATAATAATTGAACCAATAACTGCACCAGATCAGGGTTTAAGAAAATGCAGAACTAGTTACAGATATACTGAAATAGGCAGTTTAAGATTAAGTACAGTAACTACAGGTAGTGGGGGTAACAATCAAGGTGTATGACATGGTACTAGAAATGCAGCGAAATTAAATTTCACCAGCAGAATTGCAGAGAAATCGGCAAAAAATGCGGTGGAATCTCGCAATTTTGCCCATAATATTGCCAGCCCACCAGTCCACCACCAGTTGAGAAATTTCAAATGCAGGAGGTGAAATTTCACTCATGGGTGGCAAAGTTTCACCAGAAGTGGTGTAATTTTGCCAGAAGTGGCAGAATTTCACCCATGGTGGCGAAATATCACTCACAGCCATGGGCAGAATTTTGCATTTTACCCAGCAAAATATTTTGTGTAATGCGTTAATTGTGTGAAATATTTTGCTGGTTGAAATATTCTAATTTCACACAACACTACATGGTACACATTAGGAAAAGGTAGATACCCATAGAAAAGAAAGTAGTAGACACTCTATCTAGGGTAAAATAATAAATTCATTTCAGAAAAGGAAAGGAAGAGGTAGTAAGTAAACAGTCATAGAAAGTAGGCCACAGGGTACAGATGAGGTTCAACAGACAAAAGGTTAGGGAAGGACAGAGCATAGGATTGTTGCAATTTAATGGGTGGTGAGCCACAGTTTAATGAGTCACATTCTGGAGACTGAGGTGCTCCCCCATTTGCGCTTGCCTCTCTGGGTTGAGACTAGAGGTTGTGGACTCCAGGCCAAATTGACAAGGGTGCAAATAATGATTTGCACCATGCAGGGGCCACCAGATCTGCTGCCACTCCCCCCTAGGATGCCTAGGCAGAAGTACAATTGTTGGACCTTGGTGGCCTCTGGGAAAGTGCAGCCTGTACCACTGCAAAATTCCTTCACCATACGGGCAGGATGGGGCAGCTGGGAGTAGGCAGCTGTAGCAGTAATGTGGGAGAAAGGAGGGTCCTCAGCAGAGGAGGCCCGAAAGAGGGAAGAAGAGTTCCACCAACCAAGAAGGAAGCAGTTGCTGGTGGGAGACTCTATCATCAGGGGGTAGACTTGGGATCAGGAGGTAAAAGGGAGAGACAGGTGAAGTGCCTCCCTTATTTTTCAGTTTTGAGGTTTGGAGAGCATATAAAGTGGATTGTTAGGGTGTCTGGAGACAGAAGAGAGATAGATCTCATTGTTCACCTGGAAAAAAAATGACTTGGCAAGGAATAGGGTAGGGATAATGCAGAGTTATTTCAGGAAACTGGGGAGGGACCCTATGTAGGTAGCATGCACTGTGGCATTTGCTGAGGTGTGTTAACTGAGTACAGTCAGGGACAGGAAAGGGCATTCTCCACGATGGCTTTTAACAATTGGCAGAAGGCATGGTTCATGGAGAAGGGCTTCAGCTACACTGGGGACTGGCAGTCAGTCTGGGAGGATATGGGCCTCTGTTAGGGAGACAACCTGCATCCTTCAAGGAGGGGGGAACACAAACCTTAGTGGAATATATAAATATTATTTAGATGAGCACTTAAACTTGCCAGGGAGAGGCTGTAATACCAAGGGAGGCAAACATCTCACCTCCACATGATGAGGCAACAAGAAGGAAGGGATTGAATAGAAGAAGCTCCCCCAGTGCAGGGGTGTAATAAAACATGGACTGGGACAAGGCACAGGACAAGGGGGATATAAATCAAGAATGCAAGAAGAAAGGAGTAAAAGAGACAGGAAACAAAGAGGGTAACTAGCAAAGAGCACAGCAGAGGAGCTTCAGGGAACAGCACAGGCATAGGGGAGGAGAAAGGAGAGATGCAGGCAAGGAGGGAGTAAAGAACAGAGAGACATGTGTGCCAATGCAAAGAGTCTGGGAAATAAAATTACAGACACGGATGCCATTATGGAGAAGGCTAGTCTGGATTTGGTGGCCATAACAGAGTCATGATGCACTGACATTTACGACTGTGATAAAGCCTTACCAGGCTACTCTGGTCAGGAGAGGCAAGGAAGGGAGGTGAGGAGAAAGGTTTGTAAAATATGTGTCAGAGGGGATAATTGCTTCAGAAATATAGAGGCACCCAGTGGAAAAGGAATGCCTGGATGTGCTCTGGGACATCTTGGAAACAGGAGCTAGAGGAGTTATCTATACATGGGTAGCATACAGACCTCCAGCACAGGGAGATGAGTTACACAAAGCACTTGGGAAAGACATCATCAGGATGGCAAATATTTTTTTTTTATTTAGTTGTTTTTAACCAGGTATAGCACACTAAGCTGAAAGCTTTTTTATAGGAGTGACCTGGGAGCACAAGGAGGTTAAGTGACTTGCTCAGGGTCACACAGTATGCAAGTGGAAGCTGTGGAATTCAAACCCAGGTCTGATCTGCTGGATGTCACCAGATTTGCAGCTCAGAGCCTTAGACCACTGCTCTATACTGCCTCCTAAATATGGGGGGAGGTTCTGCTAGTCAGGAACTTCAGTCTGCAGATGTTAATGGAAGCCTTTTAACTGTAGATTTGGTAAGGAGCAGGGCCATTCTAGAATCCCTACAAGGGGCTTTTCTCAAGCATCTAGTCAATGAACCCACAAAGGATGATGCAATGCTGGACCCTGTGCTTACAAACAGGGAAATCATTGCAGATATCACATTGGCTGTCCTCTAGGTACCAGTGATCACCATACAGTGTGATTAACATTAAGACAGGAAAGGACTTTAGGAGGGTAGACCTTAACGAAATGAGAGCCTGCCTCAGAAATTGCAGTAGGGGGGTTTGCCAGGGAAGGGTAGAGGAACAATGGGGAAATAAGGGAGGGCATGATTTTTGCAACTAACCTATGTGTGAAGGAAATGAGCAAAAGCAAAAGGAAAAAAGACTGTTATGGTATACTAGGGCAGTGGCCATAGCGGTGAAGCAAAAAAAGACAGCATTGAGGAGGTGTAAGGAAATGCAGAGGGACGCAGACAGGGAGGTGTAACAGGTAAACCAGAGGGATGCAGGTAAGGCAGAGAGGGGGAAAAAGAAGAGACAGAAGAAAGGACAGCCAAAGGGTAACAAATGGGAATAGGACTTTCTTCAGGTATGTTACTGAAAACAGAAAAGCAACAGGATGGATAGTGAAGATAAGGAAGACAGCAAAGAGAGACTGCACAGAATCTGACCAAGAAAAACAAACATCCTTAACAGGTGCTATTGCTCAGTCTTCACAGGTGGGGGGAGGCTACTTGGGAGCAACAAGAACAAGATGGCTTGTCATAAGAGGCAACCCCCATTGTTCCAGGCCATTTTGGACTCAGAAGAAGACCTGTGAAGCAGCAGGAGGGGAGGCAGGGAGAGGGAGTTTAGTGAGGTCAGAGGAGGGGGACAGATCCCATGAGGTCACAATAGTGACATTAGGTGTGGGAGGGAGGAATGGGTGAATGTGAGAACAGAGGGCACAAGAGAAGGGTTGAGCAAAAGAGAGTTTAAGAGGGCCAGCACAGAGGGGCTCTGCCACTTTCTTCTAGGTTTGGAAGAAAATTTGAAGAGCAAGCCTAGCACATCAGTCGGGAGTTCCTGGAAAGAAATTAAAAAAAAAAAAATTGGGGTACACATAGTTTTAAAGTTTAAGAGGACTGGTTACAGAGCAATAAAAAGCGTGATTTTTGGGTTGAAATGCTGAGCATTTAGCTGTTGAAAAAGGGCAGAATTTAGTCCATAAGTGCAAGGCAAAAAAGGTGAGTGTTTTTTGTTGATAATGCTGGGCTAGGTATTCTGTTCATAGCGAGTTGTATTGCAAGTTGGTTTGCTCGTGTAAAGAAAAAAATGTGATAAGCTGTAGAGTAAAGGGTTTTTTGTAGATTAAAAAAAGCAGCATCTAGCGCGTGGTTTGAGAGAGGTTTCAAAGAGTGGAACAGGGAGCGTTTATGAGAGCCTGGTGGCACAGAGGTCACTAATGAAGTGGGGCACGATATGGGGAGTGAGAGAAGACATGGCAACTAGCTGGTAGAAAAGGAGGAGACAAAAAGCGGAATGGTCTCTCGATGTTAGAGTCACGTGGGCAAGTGGAGGCAGGGCGCAGCGTGTAGTGGGCCTACGCTAATAATTGAAGTGATGCTCAGTGCATCAAGAGGGTAGGACAGCTAGCAGTAGGGGCAGTGGGGCCAAATGGAGCCAAAAGGGAGAGATTGTGGTGAGGAGACCTGAGCTGGCATTGTCGCTGACCATGTGGGAGCATTGGAATGAAAGGAGAGCTAACAAAGGGAGCGAAGGCGGACTGAAGGGCAGGGCCTCTGAAAACGGGGAACAGTGCAATTGCGGAGTGTGTGGAGATCGATGGTTGAACAGTTGGAGCAGGCTGTTTAAATAAATAAATAAATAAATTGAAAGGGTTTTTATAAAATGAGAAAGTTGAATGGAAATGCGCGAGGATTTGAGGGGGGGGTCTGCAGCTGATGGCCTCAGATCTCAACTGGGGAGCAAGGTGGTTTTTAAAACACTGCAGTGTTTCTTAAACCTGTTTTGAAGCAGGGTGGGGAGCATCCAGCAGCAGATAAGTCCCTTGGAATTTAAAGGAACAGAACAGAAATTGGTCTATGGAGATCACGTGATGCCTCGCTGAGACTAGCAGCTCTAGGGACTAGCTCCTGCTCCAACTCTCACTACATGAATAAAATAAAGTAATTTACACTCAACTTCCAGCTTACCTATGATGGATCGGGTTCCTGATAGATCTCTGGTGTGCTGATCGCAAGTTGCAGGGTTGATAATTATGTGTAAGCCTTCTAATTTCCAACGTTCAGTTCGGGGCCTAATATTGCCATGGAGGCCGAAATGCACCAGGATGTACCGTGCCACATGCCTCCACAGACCCCGGAGAAGGGTCCGAAATGACCTAAAAGCCAAACCGGGGGCTCTATGTAATCCGTGGCGCCCATTGTAACCCAGCAAGCCTTAACTCCATTATCAGAGCAGAAATTCATGAAAGAACTTCAGCCATTCAAAACTGCATTGCAAGATATCACGGCAGAAATTAAGTCACTCAGAGATCAGCTCTCAGTTACCGATAGGGCCATTTCAGATGTTACAGCTCGCACTACATCCCTGGAGAGCTGGAAGGGCAAAATAGAACCTGAAGTGGTGAGCCTTAGGCAACAAGTGCACAAAATGGAAGCCAAATTGGAAGATTTGGAAGGCCGAAGTCGCAGAAACAATATTATAATCCTCAGCCTTCCAGAAGATGTGGAGGGATCCTCACCAATCATATTCCTACAAAAAATGCTGACGAAAATTGCTGGACCCTCTCCCAATAATACCACTTACATAATAGAGAGGACTCATCTTTCACTCCATCCAAAACCTGCAGTTGGAAAATCCCCGAGACCACTTATAATAAAATTCCTTAATTATCTTGATAAATCCCATGTTCTTGAGCAGGTCAGAAAATACAGCAAGTTTTATGGGAGGGTCAACAGTTGAGACTGACACAAGATTTACCAGCCTCGGTGAGGCAAAGAAGATCAGAGTACTATCCCCTGGTATCTAAATTAATAGTACCAGGGATCAAGTACAAGGTACAATATCTGTCTCGTTTGGCTGTTCACCACACTGGCACCTGGCATTCCTTTGACACCGCGCAACAAGCTACTCCTGCTCTACTGGCTCTGTTTCCAGATCTATTCTCCGCTCGCTGATGCCCCATGAAGAGACTTGCCTGGGGTTTTCTTTTGCTTCCTTTCCAGGTCTTGGAATAGGAGAATGTCTCGGCCCACTCTGGAAAAACTCAGCATGTACCATTGTTTGACCACAGGAGGGCGACAGAGACATATTAACGAATATGAGAGAACTTTGTATTCATCCTGCGTTAGAGACTTTTTTTCTTTTTTTTTTGGTCTGAAGGCGATTGATAACTGGTACATTGACTTCTACAGACCCAGTCCAAGACAAGGTTTCAATGCAGAATGTCACCGGCTGTTAAACTGGGCTATTAGCAGAGTCAGCTGATTTAATCTATGCCCTTTTTGAATGCTACATAGCCTATCATACTTAGTTTTCTATATTGAAGTGACTGCAAAAGAGAAGTAAAATTCCTACTGTATAGGTTAGGAGCGTTACCTGATTTTCAATAATAATTATGAGAGTTTGGAGTGCTTTTAAACTCCAATAGATGGGTTTATGTTTTAAATATGTATATGAGAGCCACGATAAGCAAATAGTTGCTTCCAGAGTTGATGATTTATAGTTTCTTCATTTATAAATCTCATTGTTTTACCTACTGCATTGATGGGCATTGGCTGCTATGTTATGGGTATTACTAATATGAACCTGTCATTATAATATTTTAAGCGTTAATGGGTTGGGAGTTGGGGCAGGAGGCACCGGTTCTTGGTTTACCCTGCAGCTTACTCACAGCAACGCGCACTGGCATAGGGAGGAGGGTGCTTCTACAAATGCATTATGTGTAACGCTTTGGATGTTCTTGGTTGCAATGTCTAAGTTTCAGGGGCTGTCAAGGGCAATAGTCTCATCAATAACTCAGCCCATTAAGGATATAGACTATATTGTTGTAGAAGAAGGAATTGGGGTAAAAATAGGGGGGATCATATGTTGGGGTTCCTTTTTCCTTTCTATTAGTTTTTTTTATATTCCAACTTTCATTCTCTGTAACATGATACTGGGTGGGATATGGGTTGTGGGAGGACACGGTTGATTGGGAACCGGAACTAGCTGTAAAGAGGGTGGGAGGGAAAGAGAACTACACTGGTCTTCACTGGAATTACACAAAATAGTTGTTTTGGAAAATGGTATTTATCACTTGGAGATTATTTTATTCTTGCAGAGCAAATCTCGACATTTTGAGTGGTCATGGCAGCATTTTTAAAATGCTGTTCTTGGAATGTTAAAGGTGCCCAGTCCCCCACCAAAAGAGCCAAGATACTATTACATCTCCATAAACTCAGTATTGATGTGGCCTTTCTTCAGGAGACCCATCTGCCCACTTCACAAACACCTTATTTATGAAGAACATGAGTAGGGAAAGTATTGGAGGTAGGCCTCAATACCCCGAAGTGTGGAGTTGCAGTGTTGGTAGCATGCCTGTACCTTTTAGGCTGCTCCAATCGATCAGTGATCCCCCAAGGCAGATATATACTTTTAAGAGTCATTTTAGGTCATACGGAATTAATATTAGGATCAGTTTATGGCCCTGTCGGGGAGGACCCACAATTCTTTATCACACTTATAACTAGCTTTGCCTCTTGGTCCTCTCTCCCTATATTACTTGGTGGAGGTTGGAACTTAGTTCTTTGTAATACATTAGACAGGTCTAATCCCCGATGCTTTCCCCCTACTCCTGCACAAATGGCCCTGAAGGATTTTCTGGACACCATGGGTCTTGTAGACCCCTGGAGGGCCCTTTTTCCCTAAGCAAGAGATTACTCATTTCATTTCCTGCCACACAACACATTCTCATGGATTGACTACTTTTTGTTGGTGACTGAGCATCTAGCCAGGGTTCAGACTTGTACTTATTTAGCTAAAGTGATCTCTGATCATCACCCAACTCTTTTACAGTGGTCCTTACCTGCTTCAATGGGCTATGATAAGATTTGGAGATTCAACCCTCAGTTACTGAAATCCCAGCAATTGGTAGAACACTTGCAAAACTTTATAGACAAATTCTATGAGGAGAATGCTTTCTCCATGCCAAAACTTGATCTGTTATGGGGAGCCTTGAAATGTTCACTAAGAGGAGAAATTATCTGCCTAGCCTCCATCAGGAAAAAGAAAATCTCTCAAGGAACTTCTGTATTATTACAGCAAATCAGAACCTTAGAAAAATCCTTGTCCTCCTATTCCAATATAACGGAATTTGAAAAATTAGAAAGTCTGCATTTTCGGTATAATATTCTTCTTAGTGACAAAACTGAACATCTCCTTTTTAGATCAAAAGTCACATACTTTGATCAAGGGGACAAGTCTGGGAAGCTATTAGCGCTACAGCTCAGAGCACAAACAGCTGATGGAATTGTATCAACTATTCGAGATGCTGCTGGCAATATCCATACTTCCCCCAGAGACATTGCCTCCTGTTTTAAATTATATTATCAATCTCTTTACTCATGTTCTCCTTTACCTTTTAATAGTTTTGATCTAGATCATTTTCTCCAGGAAACAGACCTTCCATACCTGTCCCAACCTCAAATAGCCATTCTTCAAGCCCCGTTGACTTCAACAGAGGTTTATGAGGCCGTTGATGCACTCCCACTAGACAAAGCGCCGGGCCCTGATGGTTACACATCAAATTTTTACAAATCTTTCAAAACTCAACTCGGTACAATATTGCTTAATGTTTATAATTACATTTATATGCAAGGCCTCTCAGATCACAGTCTCACTGCTGCTACTAATGTGGTACTCCCTAAACCGGGCAAGGACCCAACAATGTTATCAAATTACCACCCCATGTCACTAATAAATGTAGACCTGAAGATTCTAGAAAAAATACTTGCTAATAGGATGGCTCAGGTCTGGCAGATTCTATTAAGTCCTGAACAGGTAGGCTTTGTAGCTGGACGCTTATCAGCAGATCATCTGCGCAAACTTTCTCATCTTATTTCTGCATCCAGGGACTCCCATATTCCAACGGTTGTGGTGTCCTTGGATGCAGAAAAAGCCTTTGATCGGGTGTCCTGGGACTACCTGTTTAATCTACTTCCATGATATCGTATTCCAGCACAATTTATACTGTGGATAAAAATCCTCTATTTACAACCATCAGCTCGTATACTATGTAATGGAGTTCTTTCCCCATCTTTTTTAATGCAACAGGGTACATGACAGGGATGTCTCTTCTCTACATATTTGTTTAATTTATATTTAGAACCTCCTATTAGGAAGATTAACAACTCTACACTAATTTCTGGTATTCCAATCAACCATTCCCAATACAAATTATCGGTGTATGCCGATGATATTATGCTTCATATTACCCACCCATCTAAATCCATACCTGCTGCCTTAAGCATCATTCAAGATGTTGGTAGATTATCCAACTATAAATTGAATTTGACTAAAACAGAGGTAATGCCCTTAAATAATCAGACCCTAAAAGTGAATATTCAACATCTTGGGCTCTCTTGGGTAAGAGATAGAATAAAATATCTGGGCAAATACCTATCTCAATCTCATTCCAAAATGAAGCAATATAATCTGGACCAGTTAATTACACAGATGAGGACAGATTTGAACCGCTGGGCTTTACTCCCCATTTCCCTTTGGGGACATATTAATATAGTTAAAATGAATATCCTGCCTCAACTGTTATACCCCCTTCAAATGCTTAACCAATTTCTCTCTAAATCTTGGTTTAACCAGGTCCATAGTATCATCTCCAAATTCATTTGGGAAAATACCCCGTCCCAATAGGGTAATCTCTAAATTACAGAGATCCAAAGAACGAGGAGGGCTACAGGTTCCCAAAATTTACCTTTATTATTTCTCGATTAACTGCTCAGTTGTTTCACATTGACTGAGGCCTATATCAGATCCTGGTTCTTACCCTTACTCCCCATTGTGGCTCCAAATAGAAAAGTCAGTTTGCGCATTAACAGGTGTAGGCCTAAAGGGACTACTTTATCTTCCCCTAAACAAGGTCCCCAATAAGGTGAAATCCACACCCATCATGGCATCTCTCCGAGCTCAGATGCAACTTAATAAGACCATAGGTTATTCACTGGAGAAAGACTCCTCCCAACCCATTCTGGGTAATCCCAATTTTAAAATTGGAGGTACATTTATTAAGCAATCCTTTTGGCAGGATGGTGTGGGGAAAAAAGTGATAGACCTAACAGAGAACTATAAATTGCTTTCTTTCTGAGATATAAGAATAAAATACAATTTACCAACCTTTTTTTGTTTTAAATAAATCCAAATTTCCCAAGCTTTAATACAGCAGCTTGGTAATGGTCTCTGGAATCAATATATGATTGGACCAGTCCTAAGTACAATTTCAATGAGGCCTACCTCTCATTATATCTTATTTTATTATAAGGAGCTTCATGCTCGATATGGGGACTTAGATGATACCCCTCATTATGTATGGGACAAGAGTATTCCACCATCAACTACGGTCCCCCATCACTAGATGCAAATCTGGAACAGATTGTATAAGGATGTCAGGTGGTACTGTTACAGGTTACTTCAGTATAATGTTTTACAAGACCTATATTACATGCCTGTAAAACTTAAAAAAATGGGGAAACTCCAGTCTGATATGTGTACCAGATGTGGGTGTCAACGGGGTACTTTGCTCCACATTCTTTGGGAATGTACTAAAGTATCCCCCTTCTGGGAATGTATCCGTTCTAGACTTTATCCCCTTCTGGGACTCCAAAATGCTTTTCAACCAGAAATTTGTATTATTGGAGACTCAAGGGATGTTCTATTAGGGAACCAATGGAAACACATGACTTTAATATCCCTTTGTGCTAAAAAAATAATATTGTGTCACTGGTTAGATCAACAAATCCCTACGTATATAGAATGGCTTCAAGAAATGCTTTTCACTTTACAAGCAGAACACCTCCTGGTGAGCATTCCCAAACATTGTAATAAATACCAGCAGATATGGGCCCCCTTGTATACTCTATTGTCCATTTAATTATTCTCAAGATTACCGTACTGACTGTTTTATTGTATTAATTTAAGCTCTGTAGAGGTTACGATAAATACCTATATCATTGTTTATTACAATGCAAGAAGCAGATTTTTATTTTTTTTGTTTATCACTAATTCATAGTGGTGAAACGGGTGGAAGGGGTGGGTAGTAGGTAGAGATGCAGTGAATTTAAATTTAGTCGCTAAGTGAACAAGTGGGCACTTCATAAGCACATCCGCTTACATGTAGTGGGCAATGCAAAGAGCTCTACACCGCTTTGTCATTATCACTTCACGTTAAGGCAGAATGGCAATGAGAAGTAAGGCAAAGTCATTGTTTTTAATGGACTTCGTGTTACTCATTATGATTCAAAGTGACCCACTTGGTGTTTCATATTTGACAGCCCCCCCCCCCCACACATCAATCTCGTAGCTTACAGTACTGTAAGTCACATGCTCTTTAGCTAGGCAGGAAGAAAGTGAGTCATACAAGCAGACTCTTTCACTTTCTCCTGTGTAGACGGAGAGATAATAGTGTGTTTTGTGACTGCTGATACTTTGAGATCAGAGAGGAGGAGATTTAAACTTTGATTTAGACCCAACAGCTTTTTTAAAAGCTACATTTTTTTGTCTTTTCTGTACTCTTTTTTACTTAATTTGCTCTTTCTGTAAATTTTATTTTTCTTACAGGCTTAAAATATATCCAAGTAACTATTAAAAAAAAAATAATGTTGTGATTCATGACGTGATCGTAAGTCGTGATTTGTGACTGCATTTGTGACTGTGATGATGACAAAATGCAAATGCCTACAGCTGTACTTCCCCGGTCCCCCCATGAGGTGTGACACAAAACTCACTGACTTAAAAACACTCATTAATGAGTACAATGGTGGGGTGGTGATGAAGCATGGAGAGATACTACAAAACAGGCTTAAAATACATCCAAGTAACTATTACAAAAAATTAATATTGTGATTCATGACGTGATCGTAAATCATGATTTGTGACTTCATTTGTGACCGTCCATGATGATGAAGAATGTGATTTGTGTCATGAATGACTTGTGATAATGGTCCCAACTTAAAAATGCATATTAATGAGTACAATGTTCATGCAGAATTATGCACCACACCTGTCCAGTACTCTGAAGGGAAGCCAAAGAAACAACTATGACTTAAGTTAGAGATGGTGATTGGACCCTAAAGAGATGCAAATGCACAGACAGTTTAAGATTGCACTGTGCACTGAAGAGATGCAGATGCAAAGGCACAACACCTAACCAGTGCTCACCATCAGAAATTTAAAAATTTGGAAAATAATTCCTTTTCTGGTTGGGGCAGGCAGTGGGGGGACAGGGTACTGCACTGCTGCAGTAACAGTCACTAGTACTAGTACTAGTACTAGTCAAGATACCACAAAGAAGTACAAAAATTACACAGCTGTAGTGGATAGCATAGCAGGTTCACATTGCTGAAATTATGTGGCACAATAAAAGGTGTCTGATTTGATGACACATCACACGCATACTCACACACACACTAAGTAATGCATAGCAAATTGAAAACTCCAGTAATATAACCACATATTTTAAACAAACTAAAATTATGCACTGCTGCACCACAACAATCAGCAAAAAAATGGCAAGAATTATTGAAAATATTACTGTGTGTACATTAACACAGTTATACAAGAAAAATATCACCAAAACATAAAGCTCTGTCTTTTTCTCCAAGTTAATCTACCTACACCACAGATACGTCCCTCCCCCAAAGCACACTTCCACTGTCTCTCAGTACACAGACTGAATATTGTACATTGGCATTTAAAATCCACACACAAACAATAAACGCTCAATGATACAAGCACAGGAGGGTTTTATATAATCGATGAACTAAAGTTTCAGTAAAACAAAAGGCTTTTTTAACAGCTTTTAGAAGGTTTGAATCACAGAGCTCTCAGAGCAGATTCTCTCCTACAGCTTCATACACACACTACCCCAAACTGAGGCTGTGCAGAACAATCTAGAGCCCATGTGACCTGCAATCCCATGAATCACTGCAAAATTAGCCTTTGGAGCTTAAAAACAAGGCAAAGTGAGGCCAAGTACATTGTTTTCAATGTACTTCACCTTAAGATTGTGGAGTACTGGTTTGGAAGGCAGAGTAACGTGAAGTCATTGTTTTCAATGGACTTCGCGTACCTCATTATAGTGCTAAGTACCCACTGCATTGTGAGCATCATAATCAGCCTTCACCCGTAGATCACTGGACGGAGCAAATTAGCTACTTCACCCACCACTAGTAGTAGGGGGGTATTCTTTGTTTTTTATTTTAAATTTTGGATGTTATAATTGATAATGTTTCAAATATCATCTGATATTTATGATAAAGTATAGGTGTAATCATTGTTTAAGGGAAAAACATATGTATTTTGTCTCAAAATACTTCATTTTTGATTTCCATAGAAGCATGCAAATATACAGGATCTGTCATGTGCATTACTGCTCATAACTCTTGTACAAAATTGTTTTGTTTACAATATGTAAAAGTGAAAACATAATAAAGCTTCTTAAATTTGAAAAAAAAGGAATTGTCTATGGTTGGAGTCTTCAATGGTTGGGCTACCGACACAGGTTTTTTTCAAAATCCAGTACCCTTTGCATACAGAAATGTTAAACAGTTTTTTGCAAAGGAACAGATTATTCTCATGCAGCAACCCTCCTAAACTTTCTTGCAACCATGGTCAGGCTGACCTCCCCCCCCTCCCTTTTTATGCGATGATTTGAACACCAAGTTCCTGCAGGAGCACATGGAATGGCAGCCATCTTGTCTGAGGGAAATAAGGCACGCAAGTGGCCACCATTTTGGGGGGCTAGCAGGGCCACCATTCGAGCCATGGGTATACAGTGACTGGCAGAATGGGTGTTTAATGTGACAATTAGATGCTCATATTTGGAAACACTAGCAAAAAAAAATGGAATATTCAACATCTGCTCCATAGTGGGATGGGGCATAGGTATTTGGAATCAATGCATGGTGACTCCAAGCTAAGCAATTAACAATGTGATGTTTTGTCACTAGCAGGAAATAAAACAGAATGGACACATGTAGAACCTGGTCAATGAAAGCAGATGCCATAAAAATTATTATGGAACTGGTGAACAGGGCCCACAAGGTCCTGGATATGGTGGATGACACAGACAGTGGAGAGGGGAGGTGCCACCAAGAAAGGAGAGAGTGAGAAGGAAGGGGCAGGGTGGGGCAGGAGAGAAAGGGAAGGGACCCGGGGCCCTGGTACCAAAGCGCCCTAGAACAAGTTCTCCAGGGTGTCAGAGGACAACCCATGCAATCCCTGACCCAGTACCTGCTCCTAGTCTGGGGGTGCTGATTCGTAGACCTGAGCCCAATTCAAGGCAGGAAATTAGGCTACAGCTGAGACCTGTGCGTGCCTTCCCATACCTGATCCAGTCCAGCCCTTGACACCACAGCCAGGAGGGGGGATGGCTGAACCTGGGACTGGGATTAACGTGTAGACCCCAACTCTTGGACCACATGATGGAGTGGAGCTGGGAGACAAGACAACATGGGGACCAGCAAAGGAACCGCACAAAGAACCAGGTACGGTGTTGACATTGGAGAGTAGTATGAAGGAATACGTGGAGCAATTGTTGTTGGGTATGGGGGTGATGGTATTAAGAAGTTACAGAATGTGCAGGGTGATTTGGAAAAAAGTAAGAAGGTGGGGAAGCAGGTGGAAGAGGGAGAGAAGGAAAATGTAGAACAGAAAAGAGAAAGAGGGGGGTGCAGATAGGGGATCATGTACCAATGGCAATGAAAGAGAAAATGTGGAAGGGGGAGTTTGTGGATATTTTTGCCTTGGTGGACAAGAAAACAGCGGAGCTTTACAAAGAAAAAAAGAGTTTTAGCAAGAGAGAATTAACGGCAGTGGTGGTACTGGTAAAAAAAGGGGAGGATCAAAAAGGGCCCACATACAAAGGGAAAACGTGGGAGGCATGGACCCTGGGTTTCACCTATTACAGTGCGATAGCACAAGAGAAGAAGCCAGAGCTGGGGATATCTTTGTTAGCATACTCCCTAATCATAATAAATGCTTATTAGATGACGGGGGGCACAAATTGGCTACAGTACATGAGAAGTTCAGGACCCAGATGGCTAGTTATGGGGAGGACTGCTGATGGGATTCCAGGCACAATGACTTATGGTGGGAAACCATGACAGTGGCAGGAGGAGTAGAAGGAGATTGGCAGAAGGGAGGTGCGCAATATCAGAAATGTTATTGAGGGTACAACAGGACACACTGTTTCTTTCCGCACTGTTCCTTTCCACACTGCAGGTTCAGACATGCCAGTTCAAAATGTGGGGGGACACACCCAGCTTCTCAGTGTAGATCATATGGGGAGACCATCTCAGGAGGAGGGCAGGGAGGTTATTCCTTTCCGGGAGGGCAGAGAGGGCCACATGGAGATAGCCTGGGATGGGGAAGGAGGTATGGGGGTGGGATTGGTTACCACCAAGGAGGAAAGTAGGAGGGGTTTCTTTCCATTGGCCATAACCCCAATCAGAGGTGAAATAATAGAGCAGTGGATGAGAGGGTACCCAGATGAAATGGCCGGTTTGGAATTGATAGGTTTCCAAAAGGGTTTTAGTTTACATTACTGGAGGGGAGATTTGGGACATGGGCAAACAATTTGAAATCAATAAAAGGAAAGAAAGAAATCCTGAGAAAAAAGATTGGTAAAGAGAAGACGTCAGGAAGGGTAGAAGACCCTTTCAAGGAGCCTCCCTTCCTGCACCTACTGGTGTCTCTACTGGGCCTAGTGCCCAAGAAACAAGCAGGGGAGTATAGGGTGATACACCACCTATCCTACCCTGAAAAAGAGTCAGTCAATGACTTTATATCAGAGGAGGATAGTAGGGTGTCTTATGGGACCCTGGAGAATGCGGTGGACATCATCAGAGCAAGACATAAGGCATGGTTAGCAAAGACTGACATCAAGTCCACTTTTCAGCTGCTGCGTACGTAGTACATAGGGAGGATTGGGAATTGCTGGGTTTCCAGATCAATGGGGAGTATTATTTTGACAAAGCCATGCCAATGGAGTGTTTGGTGGTGTGTGCCACCTTTGAAAGGTTCAGCACATGGCTGCAGTGGGTATTCAAGGCCAGGTACAGGCACGATACCGTAGTCCATTACCTGGATGAATTTCTATTTAAAAAAGAGGGAAAAAAGGGGGTGCAGGTAATGCTGGATGATTTTCAAGAGCTGTGTGGGGAGTTGTGAGTGCCCTTAGCAGCAGAAAAGACAGAAGGACCCAGCAGGTGTTTAGAATTTTTGGGGATAGAAGCAGATGCAGAGAGAGGAGTGTTCCATCTGCTGATCCAAAAAGTAATCAAACTAAGGAGAATGTTGTCAGAGGCAGGAAAAAGAAAGAGGGCACCTTTAATCATTAGTCAGCAATTAATGGGTCATTTGAATTTTGCTTGTACAGCAATTGGGCTAGGACACGCATTTACACGACGTCTGGCAAGAGCTATGGCAGGTGGATCAAAACTGCATCATTGGGTCAACCTGGGGAGAGAGAACAAGGATGATCTAAAAGTTTGGGAGGAATTCATAAACACATACAATGGGATAGCCTTCTGGCAGGAGGAATGGCTATACAACATGGATTTGGAACTTTACACAGACACTTTAGGTGGGTATGGCGTAGGCGCCTATTTCCGGGGAAAATGGGTAGCTGAACCCTGGCCACAGGAATGTATTGAGGGAGGTTTGACAAAAGATATTACATTTTTGGAGATATTCCCGATTTGGGCGATAAGGAAGTTATGGGAAAAATGGTTGCAGAACCAGCGGGTCACATTTTGGTGCGACAACAGGGCAGTGGTTGATGTGCTGAACAACAGAGGGTAAAAATCAGGGTTGGTGCACCGCATTATACATCAGCTACATCAGCTAGTGTTACAGGGGCTGACACTCAGCATGAACTTTTGGGCTAGGCACATTGCAGGGGAGAAGAACTCCATAGCTGACAGCCTCTCCCGATTACAGTTGGAGAGGTTTCGGCACTAGCTCCCAATGCAGATTCGAAGGGAGAGAAGATCCCAGAGGAGCTATGGGAGATTGGTTGGATGGAGCGGCATACCTCTTTCAAAGCTAGTGGGCGGACAACACTCTAAAAGCTTACAAAAGCTCATGGAGAGTTTTACAAGTTTTCAGAGCACACCATGCCATGGAGATAAGTGGAGCAGTCACGGAGGAACAGGTAGGGAGGTTTGTGGTGGTGAGCTGGCAGGAAGGGTTGGCCTTCGCCACCATGTGGGTGCATCTAGCTGCAATTAGGTGGGTGTGCTTGATGACAGGTTAGGGAAAACCCTGCAAAAGTACTCTGGTGATGAGAATGATGATGGGGTGGCAGATGGTAAAAGGGAAGGGGAGGGGAGGGATAAGAGAGAGATCCAATCTCAGAACAACTACTGGAAAGGATAATGGCAACATTATCAGAGATTTGCTACACCTCATATTAAGGGGTGCTATTCAAGGCATTGTTTGCAGTGCTCCATAAGGGAGCATTCCAGGTGTCAGAAATGGTAGGGCCAGTAACACCCTCTACAGGAAAGGGTTTACAAACGGAAGATGTACTGTGGGAATGGGAGAGTCTTTCCTTCAGGATATCAAGCTCAAAGACAGACCAGATGGGAAGGGGCTGCAGTATCAGAATCAAGCCCAATGAAAACCTGGATCTCTGTCCCTGCTGGCTGATACAAGAATACCAAGGGCTTAGGCTGAAAAGAGGGGGTCTGTTTTTTATACATAAGAATGGGAAGGAGGTAAAAGGGAGTCAAGTTTCAGACGTGTTGAAGCGGAGCATTAAAAAACTGGGAGAGAACACTGACAGGTTCTCGTCTCACTCGTTTCGGATCGGGGCAGCGTCAGAGGTGGGAGCATGGGGTATGATTGGGAAAGACATAAAGGCCATAGGGCAATTGTCATCAGATTGCTATAAAAATACATCAGAAATGCAGTACACTAACTTTGTCGAATTTTCTTTCTCCCCTACAGGAAAGATGGAAAGAGAAGGGTTTGGGGAGTGTAAAAATATATATATATATATATATATATATATATATATATATATATATATATATATATATTCTCTCTCTTTCTCATAGTGTGTTATAGATACAAGGCACAGGAAGGACATTTGGATTGTGGGACAGTCACACATCTATTGGGTGGAAAGGGAGGCAGCACAGAAGCCAGGTGGAAAGCAGCTGGGTTTTGACCACAATGCAATATGGATCACTTGGAAAGGAATACGAGGGATGAGATGGAGGCAGCTCCTTCCCTTACTGCTGGATATGAGGACGAACAATAAGGACCCAGACCTCCTTATAATACATCTGGGCGGTAATGATTTAGGGCATGGCCCATGGTTAGATATTTTTAACAACATGCAGAGGGATGTCAAGGTCATGAAGACATGGTGGCCGGGTGTCATGGTTATGTGGTCTGAGATTATACCACAGAGGGTGTGGAGGCAGGTTATACAACATTAATGTGGCAGCTGGGAGCAGCGATTCTTTTTCAGTCATTATCGCCAAAAACAGTCCAACAGTCAGTGTTAATGATTAATACTGTTAGGCCCGGATATTAAAACTGCGCCAGGCTGTGGCACAAGCCTGGGCACAGCTCAACTTTGTTGCACCGGGGTGTGGCCTGGGTGATATTCAATGGAGCTGCGCTATGGCACAGCAGCTTTGAATAGCGCACCCTTGGCACCCCCACTGTGCATGCGCAGTGGCACTGCACCAGCACAAGTGGCCAGAGTGGAACATGGAGATGTGCTAGCACAAGTGCCATTGCGCCATGCACAGCACCTGTGATATTCAAAAGGGGACATGCAAATAGGGCCATAATTTATGCAAGGCACACAGGGGGCCATTTGCATCTCATTATGGCCCCATTTGCATGCCATTAGCATGCAGGTGTGCTGATCCCTGAGGACTTGCGCCTGGCGCCCTGCCAGGCAGCAGCTGTCGGGACTGATGCCCCTGCAGCCTGATCATCATGGGGGCATTCATGCAAACCCCCGTCTCTATATCCCTGGTGGATTCTCTATGTGCCCCAATCACGGCATTTGTCCTGGAAGAGTAAGTCTCTGTTCTATTTTCAGGGGAGTCTAGTGGAGCTATGTTCACTGTGGTGAGTCTCTGAGAAATGGTTTTATGGTTTTTTGGTGGTCTAGTGATTACATTTTCTGCCTGAGTCAGGCATTTTGTGAGAACTTCTGTGTTTATTATCTTCTGGTGGTTCCAGTGGATTGACACATTGTACCTGAATACGGGTATTCAATCTGTCAGTCATTTTATTATTTTGGAAATAGGTTTTCTTTTCTTGCTGCTTACTGAGCCTCTACATTGCCCTACTTCCCTACTGCTGGCCGGGGTGGGAGTGGTAGTACTCACCCGCCCGCCGCCCACCGACTGACAGCTCAGTGGGGCCGTACGCCCATTGGTTCACAGCGTGAGCCAATGGAGTGTAGCTCCATATCAGATTGATTAGTCCAGATATGGAATGAATTCATTCATATCTGGTCTGAGTAGAGAGGATTGCATGCCCATTGGCTCATGCTGTGAACCAATGGGCATGCAGTCCTACTAAGCTGTCAATTGGCGGGCGGTGGGGCGGCAGGAGGGTGGGTGATGCCGCCCGACCAGCTGATGGGGGGGGGGCAGTGGGGCTCAGTGGGCGGGTGGGGAGGGGGTACACTAGACCACCAGGGTAGTAGGGTATTTGATGAGTTACAGATGCCCGCGATCGGCAGAGATCAGTCCACTGACCACCAGGATATTGGACTTGAGGGGGTTCTGATTACTGATGCCCGCGATCGGGCTGAGTGCAGTCCACTGACCACCAGGGATATAGGACGGGGCTTACTCTTAGGATAAATGCCCGCATCGGGCACATAGAGGTCCACTGGACCACCAGGATATTGGACAGGGGATTTTGTTTGGGATGCCTAACATGGGCATGGAGGGGCACCGCCAGGTGCGGCAGAAACTGGTGGCCACCCCAGGGTGGCAGCTGCCGTGTTGCGCCCTGCAGTGTGGCAGCTCACCTGTGGGTGGCCATCACTTGTTCCTTTTTTTGGCTTAACTTTGTGCAGGCGCAGGTAAGGGTTGCGCATGCATGACTCTGCACATCCCGGGCTGAATATCGGGCTGTGCAGGTTATGCTGGGCACACCCCCACCTGTGCCTGCATATATTACTGATGCTCTGGTGCATCGATTTGAGCGGCGTACATTTCCCTTTTGAATATCGCACCGTGGGAACATCAGTGGGTTGTGCATGGCCCAGCACTGTTGCGCCATGCGCAATCCTTTTGAATATCTGGGCCTTAGTGTTTAAATATGTTCTTTTTTATGGGAATTCAGGCCATAGATCAGAGATTCTCCTATCATAGAAGCATAGAAGATGATGGCAGAAGGGGACTTAAAGGTCCATCTAGTCTGCCCATGGAAAGGAAACCACAAATAAGTAGCCAGCCATAAATTAGATGCCTGAGAAATAATGCTATTCCTGCAGTCTAACCTTCTCAAGGATGAAAAAAATAGGGTTGTTCAATAAAATCTTTTACATTTAACTAATAAAACTCCTCTGTCTTTCAAAATTCTCCATAATGTAAGGTGCGAGAAAAACAGATAATGTTGATTAGTGATCAGTTTTCCCCTGATGACATGCTGTAGCACAAAACCGATCAGGGTTCTTGTAGCAGCGGTTTGTTAGTGCCAGATCTGTGGTAGCACATTTTAAATATTTATTTCAATAAAGACTTTTGATCAGTAACTTGGGAGTACAGATTTTTGCTGCTTGTATTTGATTAGTGTAACCCTGAAGCACAAGCACAAACAGCCCTGTATTCTCAGTTTCCAGCTAAAGGAAATATTTAATCAGTTTGATACAAAGTTGCAATTCAAAACTTAGAAAAGTCCATCAAATCAAATAGGACTGCATTTCTCAAAATATCAACTTGTTACAACATCAAGAATGTCAGCAATAGTACCATGTCTAAAAGAATACTAGACACTGGCATTTTCACTAATATACAAGTTGTGGAAATTTCAATGATGTTTTCTGAAATGTTATCAATGTGAACTGCTGAACATTCATGCATGTTTCGTTTACAGGGTAAAGAATGGAAAGCCACACTTATTTCTTAATTCAAATTAAGTTCTCAGATGATTAAGGAAGTTTTTTTCATTGCCCAGCTTAAAAAAAAAATAGCTATTAAATCACATCATGTGCCTGGTCAATAACTGAGCTGGTTGGTATGTGTTAAGGATCTCTGCTTGCCCTGAATTATTACTGCTTGAATCCTAGACTCTAAAAAAGTGACAGAGGGGCACTTCACGCCTAGGTACAATATTTACTGATCCTCCAGTATAGGTCTGTAATGGACCAAAATGCACTGACTTTTTTCTCAGCAGCATATCTTCACAAAGAAAAGGGATAGGAACATAATTTTTTGAACTGAAAATATACATGCTATGCCACCTTGGAGATATGGGCCCTGGGGCATTATTTTTGTCCTTTTCCTTAATTTAGCCTCAACCGTAACGTTATACAGAATACCTAACATACCAGCTTGCCAGCTTTCTCACTCTAGTGACATTACCTGGCAGATCTAGCAGTCAAGGTAGTGGATTCTTGAGTAGGCCTTTAAAAATTAGAAGCTTTTTTAGTACAGTCTTACATGCAACCAAACTGCATTCATCATCAATAAATAAATACTGTTTCATAGATACGTAGATACACAAATATTTATGAACAGAAAAAGACTCACAGTCCATGCAAACTGTTCAGGAATTATAAATTAATAGAAACAATAGCTTTTACTTTAAAGGCCTATCATTTTTTTTTAATATATATTTAAAAAAGACACTTAGGTAGTTTAAATATACTTCACATTTTTAATGGGATACCATCAAGGACAAAAAGCATCTTAAGTCAATTAATCATATGTTGAACCTAATCACAGATCTGAACACAATTCAAAGCTGATTTTCAATTTTGCAACATTTTTTTGATGCAAGAATCTACCAAGATGAAATAAGCAATCCCCATGTTAGTGGTATCTGACTAAAATTAAACTGAAATATAAATATTTTTACTTAGATTTCCTAGCTCTACTAAACTGTAATCACTGGGGTTTAAAGAGATGTCAGAACTTTAAGTCCATTTTTTTTATAGTTAGAACAAATAGAAGTAAGTCTTGTTTATGGTAATTGTTCTGTTCTCTGTTCTTCTTAAATTGTTTTAGGTCTATTAATCTTAGTCACCTAACCTTCTTTGTTCCCATGGTGCTAACAATGGATTGCAGTACACAATATCTGTGCAGGTCAGTAATGCTGTGGGAGGATTATTAATGCTGGATGTGGAATTTGATATATATATGTTTTAGAATAGGGTTATATTGCTTCTTTATGTGGATAGAGAGAGAAGGATGTGGGAGCGAGGGCGAGAGAGAGAGAGTGTGTGAGAGAGAGAGTGAGGTGCAAAGTATGAAGGCAAGCTGAGCAAAAGAGCTGAGACCTCAAGAACACATTTAAGCGGCAAGGAGGAAGGGAAAAAGACAGAGCAGCAGTGTACCAGATGGGAATAAAGGGCTTCATCCAGAGTAAGTGCTGATGCAGAACTTCCTGGCCTGATGGCAACATGGAACCAATCCAAAACTCCAAAGGCTGTAGTCTAGCTGAGCTACAACAGATAAATCAAAAAACATTGTAAAAGTACATAAGAGTAGGCTAATATCTATAATGAAAAATGTATTCCTGATCTGGCCCAGTACAGCAGAAGTACCACTACTGCATGTCATGCTGGTAACTCAGGTTTAGGAATAGACCTGAGTCACTTGATGGCTGGCCAGGGAAAGAAGGACTGAGCATCCCAAAGATGGCTTACCTGCATCAGCCAAAGGAAGACAATGTGTTTCACATTTTTGACTGCCTCTCAGCAGAAGCCAGTTAGTAGCATAGTGGAAATGCACGTTCAGGAGAGGGCACATCTTCAGACTGCGATAATGCATGTGCACACCTCTGTGTGCATTCACATGCATCAGTGCATGATTAATGTCCCCTAGAGAGAAAGCCAAGCAGAAAAACTCTCCACAATAACCAGATGAAGTCCAGACTTCTGCAGATCCTGCACCATCAGTCTCCTCCAGAGTCTGGATTTTGTTTCAGTTGGGTTAGAGCAGCTTTAATGGCCCCACCACAAGGGCTAACCTGTGGGGGGTGTACATGGAAGGTAATCTCTAGAGAAGGTGGGCAATGGGACCAGGTAAGAAGGGGGTCAGTTAGTGGAATCAGCAGTGGTGGCTCCAGCTTCTGTTGGTTACCAGGGCACTGGGTGGGCACCACAGTTGGGAGCCAGGGCACCTATAGTAACCAGAATGTAAATCATGCATGTAAATTCCTGCGTGCACATCTGTAGTCTTGACTCTTGCTTAGCCTGTTCTGCCGGCAGTGACTCTGGGGAAAGAAGGATAAGGGGCACGGAGTACTAAGGGAGAGATCCACAAAGCAATTCCACTCTGCCTCGCGATCTGCAGACTGAAGTGAAGCAGGATAGGGTTCTCAGACTTTGCTAAGGTGAGCCTCCCCTATGGTGCCAGGGAAAAGCCCGGGCCTCCCCAGGTCTCAAGCACAGTGACAGACACACCAAACAGACAATGAATGACATGGGGAAGGACCCATTCCCCCAAGCAACACCATCAGGCACTTCAGAACCCACCCACCCACACTGCAGACCCATCGTTCCAGAACAAACCCAACCATGGACAAAAAAATCCCACTTCAACCCCTCACAGTGCAGACAGGCAGCATAAAAAGCCCATTTAAACACCTCACAGATTTAGTATATCCCCCACCCCTGCACAGCCCAGGCCCATACATAAGATTCTGCACAGTGTACATCAGAAGCATCATGTATGTACACACACACACACACACACACACACACACACACACACACACACACAGGTTCATCTTAGTTATCTTTGAAACAACCCCAACTATAAATAAAATACTGAGCAGTCACAGACAGAGTGCATGTATCCTCCCCCACCCCAGACACAGGCCTATCTTTCAAACACCCCTGGCTATCTGCAATATGCTACACACTGATGACAAACTACAGTCATAGGCATCATGTATATCCCCCGGCCCAGACCCATCACTGAAAGACCCACAAAAGAGTCACCAGCCATAAACACTCCCAGCTTGAGGCCACCCATACAGTCCCATTATACACACACCCCAGCCTGGAGCGTGCATGTCTCCCGTACTCCCTTGTGGTGAAAATAACAGGCCAGCATCAATCTGCAGCAAAATTCAGTCAGGACTCAGTGTGCTTACCTAGGTACCAGCCCAGAAGAGGTCTGCACCAGGAAAGGTCTGCTTAGCAAGAGGCTCACTCCTGAAGCAAGTGGTTGAATGGTCGGTGGTCGTGTCAGCAGCTTGACTGAGGAGCTCCTAATTAGTAGCCTCAGGGCCCAGGGGCTAATGACAACAGAGTTCCGCAACAGACCTCCAGTGTCAGAACGGCAGGCAAACGGGAGGAGAGCGGAACAGCGGGTGGCATTAGTAGGCAGGAGGAAAGCGAGCGGCTTTACTGGCCAGGCAGTCCAAGGATGCGGTCCACAGCACATTGCAGGAAAAAGTGACTGGTGACAGTAGCAGACAGCACTGAAGATAGTAAAAAAAAAAACAAAAAAAAAAAAACGATCCAGGCAGTTGGTACACATGGCGGGCTAGTTTATTTTCTTTCCTTCCGGGATGAAATGCAAGAAGCGACGCACCTCATTGGATGAGGAAGCCTGGTGTTGTCTGATTGGTAGAGTTTTGCACTTCCCTGCCATTGGGCAGAATTCTCCCATTCGCAATTGGTCTGTTAAAGACCTTGTGCTGAACTCCAATTGGCTGGCTCAGGATCAACAGCTAGCCCTCCCAAGCTCTGCAGTTCCAGCAAAGTTAGGAGTCCTGGGGCTCTCAGCATGGATCGGAATCTTCTGCCTGTCTGCAAAACGCCAAATAAAATCATAGTGACTGCTGTCTGCAGTGCAGGCTTGATTCGTTGCAGACACTCCCTCCACCCTCCTGGGAAAAGGCATTGGTCGGTCAGTAATTTCAATGCCAAGGAGAACAGAGGAGGCTACACCAGCACAACCGAAAAAAAAATCTGTTTTTGGACTTCGGAGCACCGGGGCACGAACTGGGGCACAGCATTTTTTGACCAGGGCACGTGCCCTGGTGTGCCCCGGTGTAGCGCCGCCACTATCTTCAGTGATGAAGTACTTCCTCACATCCTTTCCAACTTCCCCCCTTCCAGCTTCATTTCATGTCCCCCCTTGTTATTGTGCGCATTCTCCTCTGAAAAATACTCCACTGCTGTACCTTCTTCACCTCCGCGAGATACTTATGGGTCTCTATGATGCCCCACCCTCCTCTCTTCAACGTTATACATATTGAGATGCCTTGGTCTCTCCTTATAGGGCTTTTGATTCAGCTCCTCCACCATTTTAGTTGCCCTGCTCTGGACAGTCTCTACCCTGTCTGTGTCCTTTTTGAGGCGTACTCTCCAGAACTGGAACCACTGCCCTAGGTTGAGTCTCACCAGTGATCTATACAGTGTAAACACCACCTCTGTCCTTCTTCTGATGATATCCCCCCTATGTACTCCAGCATCCTGCTGACCCTACTACTGCCTTGATGCATAGCCTCACCACCTTGAGGTCATCAAATATGATTACCCAAAAGCCTCTTATCTGTTTAGTGACTGTCAATACCTTTTCCTCAATTTAATGCTCCATCTCTAGGTTTCTGCACCCTAGATGCATGATTTAGCACTTTTTTTCATTGAGTCCCAGCTGCCGTACCGTTGACCACTCCTTGTGTTTTGTTGGGTCTCTACGCATTCTTTCCACTACTCCACTTCACTGAAGTGTCTACCCTATTGCAGATTTTAGTGTCATCTGCAAAGAGGCATACCTTCCCATTCAGGTATTCTGCAATGTCACTTATAAAGACATTAAAGAGGACTGGTCCAAGTACTGAGCCCTGATGTACTCTGCTGGTCACTCTCCCCTCTCCAGAGTGAGTGCTCCATTTCCCCTCCTCAAAGTGAGTGTTGCTTAGCACCATCCTCGGTTGCCTGTCCATCAACCAATTTCATACCCAGTTTACAACCCTGGGACAACCTGCAAACTGCCCAATTTTTTATGAGCCTCCTATGTGGTGTGGAGCTGAAGGCCTAGTTAAAGTCTAAGTAGGCCATATCCACTGCTTCACTCTGATCTATTTCCCTGCTCAGTCAAAGACATAAATCAGATTCATGTGACATGACCTTCCACCAACAAATCTATACTGTCATAGTTCTTGTAACCCACTAAATTCAAGATACACTGCTAGCCTTTCCTTTAAAAATGCCTCCATTAACTTCCCCACCACTGACATCAGGTTGACCAGCCTACACTTAGTTACCAGCCTTCTCCCTGCTGCCAGTTTTGTGAAGTGGGACTACATTTGTCCTTCTCCAGTCCTCTGGAACCTCTCATATTTCCTGTGAGTTGTTGAAAAGGGCTGTCAGAGGTGGAATCAGTGTCTCCCTCAATTCCCTCATCACACTTGGGTGTACCCTGTCCAGTTCCACAGCTTTACCCACTTTCAGATTTGTATGCCCTTTCAAGACTTTCCTCTGTGAATGGACTTGTGTCTACCTCCCTTCCCCCAGTTGTTTTTGCTGTTTTTATGTGGTCAATCCCCTTCGCCTTCCACTGTGAAGAATGAACAGAAGTATCTGTTCATGATATATGTTTTTTCCTGATTTTCATCTGGACGGTTTCCCCTTGGATTTTCGTCTGCAGTCTCCCCTGCCCTTCTTAACCTCCCAATCATTCCCCCATCTTCTTCTTGTCACGTATGTAACTAAAAACTAAGTCTTGTTCCCTTTAGTTACCTCTTGAGTTATTCTTTCCTCAGTTGGTGCCTCTGCAACCATAATCACCTTCCCTGCTTCTCTCTGCTCTTTCTGGTACTGTTCACCTCCCTATCCTCTTCTCTTTGTGTCTCTTTGTACCTCCTGATTGCAACCCTTTTAGCCTGTACCTTTGCAGCCACTTCCCTTGAGAACTATAGCGGTCTCTTTTTGAATTGCTATTGCTGTTCTATCATTTAGGAAATACCTTACAGCACAGTCCCAAGTGGGAGATAAATTTGAAGACATTGCTGCTGAGTGTGACACAATGGGCCAAGTAATACTTTTCTGCTGACAGTTTCTATGTTTCCATGTAACAAATGCCTAAGAATCATAAGGAAGAAACATACAGAAACATAGACATTGCCAGCAGATAAAGAACAAGGGGTCAAATCTCAAAGGTCAGCTCAAGCTGCGCCAATGGCAGCTTGTGCCAATTGCTGGTACACCAAGGACCCTGGGCCCAATTTTATTGGGTAGGGTCATGACAGCAAAGTCTGGAAACTTGTGGCAACTGTGGCTGTACCCCAAACAGATGCACATCAGCAAGGCTTGCCATAAGCTGTGGGGCAGTAAGGAGGCAGCTATGCCAAGGAACAGCAACCAGCACAATCCAGTAACCAAGCACAAAGCACTGGTGAAGCAACATACATACATCCCCTCCCTGATGTCTAGAGGACTCCTCCATCACTGATTCCCCTCATTATATACATATATCTGTCCCTGGAGGTCTGGCAGATCCCCATCCTTATCTCCATTCTCCCCCATTATATACATAGCACTGTCCCTGGTTGTCAAACAGACCCCTTCCCTTTCCTCGATCTGCCCATATTAATATAAATATCACTTTCCCTGGTTGTCTAGTGAGCCCCCTCCCCTTCCCCAATCTGCCCATAATAATATAAAGCTCTCTTTCCCTGGTGGTCTAGTGGACTCCCAGCCTTGGCAGCCAGTGCCCCCCACCCCTTCCCCCATCCCGGAGCGGTGACCGGCTGGGTCTCCGCTCTTCATCATAGCCAGCCACCAACTGAGCTGTTGAGGAGCGCATACTGTATACAGTATGCGCTCCTTCACAGCTCAGTTATTGGCCAGTCATGTGGGCGAGTAGAGGGCTGTACCAGTTGACAGCTCCAGGATGAGTTGTTGGAGTTGCGTAGGGGAGGCACTGCCTGTCGGGGTGGGGGGTCCAGTAGACCACCAGGGAAAGTGATCTTTATATTACTACAGGCAGATCAGGAATGGGGGCACACTAGATACCTGGGGCAGTGATGTTTATATTAATATGGGCAGATCGGAGCTAGGAAGGAGGTACCACTAGACCACCAGGGACAGTAATATTTATATTACTACAGGCAGATCAGGGTTTGGGGGGAACATCTAGCCACCAGCGAACTGTAACTTTTTTAACAGCAGATCAGAGTTGGGGAAGGTGGACCATGGCACATGTTTCCTCCCACCCAGGGAGGGCTGTGGGGGTGGCACAAGTGCTCTAACCCTCCCAGAGGGCACATTGCTAAGTAGGGCTGGTCTAATGGTACATTTTGCCTTCTTGGAAGGTTTGGAGAATCCTGAATTATGGAATATGGCAGCCTGTGTCTGCCACAAGCCCCCTAGCATCATGCTGCAGCCCATTTTGTGCAGCAAGGATGGCACACGCCCCCTTTGGTGAACGAAGCCTGCATTAGATGCAGGCTGTGTTTGAAAATTGCTCCTGGTGCATCTTTTGGCGCAAGCGGCACCTTGCACCATTCATTGTGGTACAATCCCCTTGCACCATTCTATGAAGCTCTGAGAATCAGGCCCCAGTGGTGCATCTACCTGCCATAAGAGTTTTCACATTTTCTTCTGACCTACCAACACCGGGTTAACCAGATGCTCTGTTGAACCCTCCTCTCACTCTTCAACCTCTCACCTCTCTAGCTACTGTACTTCTGTTGGTGTTATAAGTCCCCTATATCTGTTCCAGCTGTTTTTGAACCCATTAATAGTCCCCACCCCTACCACTTTCACCAGCTTTCTGTTTCATGGCTCCACTACTTTCTTGGGGAAATAAAACTTCCCCATTCCCTCCTGAAGATTCCAATGACCAGCCTACATTCATATCCTCTAGTGACTAAATTGCTATTTCTAGTGAACATGTCCACAATGTTCACTCTTTTAATTTCCCTTCAGAAATGTTTACAGTTCTATCATGTTGCCCCTTTCTCTTCTGCCTCCATCAAGTAAATGTTGAGGGCCTCTGGCTGTTCCTCACAGAATCTGCCCTGCTGGCAATGGATCATCCTGGTGACCCTGCATTGCACAGTTTGTTACTTACCTCTGTCCTTTCTCAGTTGTAGCACCAGATCTTGACAACGTGTAACCAGCATCTCACTCCTAGGTTCAAGGCTGGTTGCTATGGAAACACTGAAAGGTTAACATTATCCTTAAGAGCTGTTTCCTGCTGGACCTAGGTTGGAGACAGAGTGTCTGAATGTTTGTGCTCTGTGCTTCTTGGCTTAGCCGGTGGGGCCTGTACATGAATATTTATGACTCCACCCCTCCCTTGCCTTTATAAGGGTATGGTCAGCTGGGCATGCAGATCTCTTAAGTCTGGAACCTTGTGTGAGAAGACTAGAAGTTAAAGGACAGCACCAGGAACAGACATCAGGGATGGTATAGGGTGTGAAATGAGTCTCTTCGTGGATGACTCCAAGATGGGAGCAGTAGTTGAGGGAGAAGAGGGGAGGTTGGCCCTGCAAGGGGACCTGGACACCCTGGAAAGCTGGGCTCACACATGGAAATTAAATTTCAATATCACCAAGTGCAAGGTGTTGCATCTTGGTCGGGGAAACCCTAAACACAGGTACACCCTGGGAGGAGGTGCTGGAAGCCTCAACAGGGAAAAAGACCTAGGGGTCATGGTGGATACATGTATGAATAACACTGAGCAGTGCAGGAGAGCAGCTAGCAAGGCAAACAGGATGTTGGGATGCATCGCATGGGGATCACCTCTAGGAGCAAGGAAGTGATTCTGCCACTGTACAATGGACTGGTTAGACCACACCTTGAGTACTGTGTACAGTACTGGAGACCACACTTGAAGAGGGACATACAGCTCCTGGAGAGGGTACAGAGGAGGGCAACAAAGATGATCACGAGGGCTAGGGATTTGACTTACGAGGACAGACTTGGAGGAGCTCTGCCTGTTTTCATTGGAGGAGAGGAGAGACAGGGGGACATGATTGAGGTCTTCAAGTACCTCAAGGGAATAAATAGGGTAAACATGGAGGGATCTTTAGACTAAAGCAGGGAGGCATCACCAGAGGGCATGGTTTGAAGTTGGAAGGTGGAAGGGTGAGGGGGGAAAAGAGGAGGAGGTTTTTCACTGAGAGGGTGGTGGACCCTTGGAATGCTCTGCCTGGTGAGCTGGTTCAGAGATCCACAGTGGAGAGCTTTAAGAGAGGGTGGGACAGACACAGAAAGTGGATGTATCAGATGATGGCCTGTCCCGGGGGGGTGGGGATGGATGATAGGGGTTTCTGGAGCACAAGGGATGGGAGGGTCTCGGCACCCAACTAAGGATCTAGGTTCGAGCAGACTTGATAGACCATAAGGCCTAATCTGCTGGCAAATAGTATGTTAGTATGTTAGTACCAACTCTTCTTGTCCCTTTAAGGTGGGGGGAGCTCCAAAAACAGCCTGGAGGGGACCCTGGAATCCTTGCTCCTGCAAAGCAAGGAAGTTCCAGCAAATTCCCACCCAAACAATGACTTAGAAGTACATGGGAGAAGTAATGGGTCTCATCTCAAAGGAGGTCAGTAGAGGCTTTGAGGTCCCGCCTTCACCAGAGCAGTGTTAGAGCCTGCCTCCTGTAAGACATCAGTTTCTGGTAACTGCTGCCTTAGGGTAGGTGAAACAGCACTTTCTGGTAATGAATCCTACTGAAGGTGCAGCAGGATCTGAGAATCCCTCCATGTGGTCAGTGTGGTCAGGTAAATCAGCAGGAGGTAATTTAGTAATCATCATTGCATCAGTGTGTATGGTAAGAGTTGGAATCAACCAGTGTCCCAAAGCATTTGGGAAGGGTGAAGTGAAAGTCCAATTGGAAGGTCATTAAGGGACCACGGTCATGGGACACAAGTGAAGTGTCATGCGAGGGCTAAACCAACTAGTCCATTAAACACGGGGAGTATATGCCAACCAGAGCCCAGTGCCAATTGGAAGTAGATCTATGAGGGTTACCAGTTCCCTCCAAGGGCCACTGTAAATATGAATGTTGTTGTTTTAAATAATAGTATTAGTCCTGAAGTGCTAGCAGTTAAGTAACTGTATTATAGAGACAATCTTATACAGCTGTGTGTCTATAAAGTATCTTTGTGTAGACAGAGATTTCATTTCATTTCATTTTTTATGCTGAAAAGGCATGTAACTAAAATTGACCATTTTCACAAGTGTCCAGTTGTTAGGTAGAGACAGAGGTGGATATATACACTTTGTACAAACACAATTATTCTAAATAAACAGAAATAAGACAAAAATTAAATGAAGCAGGATAATTTGGCATAAAATAGTTACATACATTGAAAGACAGTTTTATACATTAAGGGGGAAAGAAAAAATTGAATGGTTCATGTACAGCAGGTACAATATTAACAGCAAGGCAAAAATGGTATGTCCAAATATACATAAATAAACCTAATGGGAAGAGGCAGTAAATCCTCAGCAGAGCTCATCAGGGAAGGGAGGCAAGGAAAGAGTGAGGTGGACATGGATGAAAAAAGAGGTTAAGAGACAGAGAGGGGAAAATATTGGCAGCAGTACTGTTTTCGTATGTAGAAAATACACTTTTTGCTAATGAATTTATTGCAGTATCTCTGCTTCCTTTCTGGGTACAGCCAATGTAGAGGTTATGTGTGTGCTACTGTTATCTCTTAAGCTGTCACAATACATATGTATAGCACCATGCAGATCCCTTAAGCTGCTTTTTGCTTGCTTTACTTGTTTAAAATGTTAGCTTTCTGCTCATCCACCTCAACTATCCCCACCCCCAGTATAGTCAGATAATTGCACCTTTCATATTTTTTTTCCACCTAATATACCTAACAAATTATCCCACCCTTTTTCTCCCTTGATGGTTCACAGCTTTGTCTACCTTTGTCCTTCTGACAATTCACTTAGCCTTCTTTAACTTTCCCTGATATTCCCCATGCCTTCTCACCTTGCTTTTCATTACGTCTTTTGAATTCTCTCTTTTTGGCCCTCACTACCTCTTTCACCCCTATGGAGAACCATATTGTCATTTTATGTTTGTTCCTTTTAGTGACTATCCTCATGCAGTGTAGTGCAGTGGTTTAAGGCTCTAAGTTGCAAACCTGGAGATCTGGGTTTGAATCCCACAGCCCCCACTTGCATACTGTGTGACCCAGAGTTAGTCACTTAACTTCCGTGTGCTCCCAGGTCGCACCTGTAAAGAAGCTTCAGCTTAATGTGTCTCTCCTGGTTAAAAAAAAATGCAAGAGTCAGTCACCTGCGATATGACCCCCTTAATTGCTATTCATTGTTCCTGTACCTTGTTGATCTCCCTGCTCTCATCAGTTTTTCCCTGACTGCATTTGAAGAGAGATTACAGTTGTTTATATCCAGTTCAATTCACACATAACTGAAGTTGCTGGACCACAGTGGTTTTCTCACACTCACCTTTTTCATCACCTCTAAATTGGTAAGCACCAAATAGGGGATGACATCGAGTCTTTTAGGTTCCCTGATCCACTCTCCCAAGAAGCTGTCCTGCACTGTGTCTAGCAAGCCTGACAGCTGACAGTCTTTGCTGTTGAAGTGACCCAGTCAATGTTCAATAGGATTAGGTCACCCACAACTACTAGGTCCCCTTTCCTGTCCATCTCCTACTTTCCTCTGCTAGGTTTGTATCCTCCTCTTTCTTCTGCCCTGGTTGTCTGAAGACCAGACCCATCCTTATCTATTCCATTGCTGCTGTGCTCAGCTGCAAACAAAACAACTCCATTTTCTCCCCTTTAATAGCACCATCTTCAGTGGCCTCTGTGATCTCTTTAATAGAGTTGACTACACCTTTATTTTGTCCTTACCATTCTCCCTCCTGTACCGGCTCAAACCTGTTTTTGAAATCCTGCTAATATTAGACCATCATTGTATTATGTTTGTAAGTATTTATTGCATGTTTATTTTATGGCATTAATTGTTTTGTTTGATTGTACGGCACCCAGAGCCTCTGGGAGTGGGTGCCCGAAAAATAAAATTTGCCTTGCCTTGCCTTGGAATAACCAGATGCCAATTGTTATTCCCAGATACCCCATATCTCAGTTATGGCTGTAATGCCTAGCCTGGCATCTATCATCATAGCCTGCAGCTTGCTAAGTTTGTTGCTCAAGCTCCATGCTTTTAGGATGACTGCCTTCCACTCTTCCTTCTTCTCCCCTTACAGTTCCTCTGCCCTGTCCTTTGGTAACACCTTTCTTCCAACTTCTACTGTCACCTCTGCCCCCTGTTGACTTAAAATACCCACCTGCCACTCACTTCCAATTCCTTGCCCACTCCATTTCTTGCCTGTGAACTCCCTAGCTTGCTTGTGCCTAGTCCCCATTTCTGGGGAAGTACAAGCTATGCCTTTTTTACCTACCATCTTCCAAGCATCCATTAGCTCCAGTCTTTCCCCATTCAGTTCAAATGTCTACCTATACAGACATCAAAATTCTGTTGAAGAGTATTTGTTCCCTCCTTTGAGAGATGAAGACAATCTCCCTTAAAGAGTCTTCAGTATCAGAGGCCACTTCATTCTCCCACCTACCAAAAACCCTTCATCCTGACACCACCCCTTCATTCATTTATTTAAATCTCTGCTTGCCCTACCTCACTCTTCACAAGCCCCATTTCACACTGGGAAGACCTCTGCGAAGGTCAGTGAAGTTGCTTTCCCCTTCAGACTATTCACTGGAAACCAGAAGTTTGACTTTAATAACTCCAGCTAGGTCAGATGATTAGTCAGTCTTCATCTCTGCTGGCCAAGGCCCCTGGTAGGCATCTGATCACTCTCTTCCCTTTCCCCCAACACACTGTCCTCTCAACTACCCTAACCACTGAATCCCATACCACCGGTACCCTACCAGCTAATATATCCCATCAGTTAGGTATTTCCACTAGAATGTGTGTGTCACTCATCATGTATTTTGTTCACATCATGCTGCTCTGACTACCAGTGACAGTTTTCTTTCATACAAATACCAGTCTGTTTGCTTTCACCACTGCTGTTTCTGGACTTTGCAGGATTTGGAGGAAAAGGGGGAGGGTTATTCACAAGATGGTGAAAACATTTATTGGGTTTCACTGATGATTTAGTGGGATAAGGTAGGGGTAGGTAGGGGAAGCTGTATTTTGTGTGCAAGAGGAAGGACATATTTACATTACATAAACATTTCCATGATCGGGGAGGTGGGTGCCCTTGGACAGGTGAGGAGATTTACTTTAAAACTATGCAGCATGGTAGATGGGACGTGGGTGTCTATAACATAGATGGTGGAAATGGTAATTCTGTTTTAATAGGTAGTTTGTTAAATGTAGCTGGGGAAGTTGGTGTAAGGGTTGGGAACTTCAGTTCTCAACTTCACACCAAGTTCATTAGGGCATTAATAATTTACTACATCTCTAGCCTTCAGGTGCACCCTGTCTACTGTATTAATGTCCTTTTGTATTGGGAAGCCCAGAAATGCATTACGTACTTCAAGTGGGGCCGAAATAGGGGTCCTGAACATGTCCTTTTAAAGTGGCAATATTACTTCCAATACTCTACTGGTAGCTCCCTTTGTACGCACTCCATCATTCTTCCCTTCAAAAAGTAGCAGTATGATGCTTGTTATGCTTAGGCCTCTGTCTGTTATGTCTTCCAGGTAATTTTTCTCTGCCATGGCAGCAAAAGGAGCTCACCACAGTCCCACCTCTGCATTTCTTTCCTAAGTGCAGTATCTTGGATTTGACTTCCTTGAATCAAAGTGTCCAGGAGTCTAATCAGTCACTCAGCTTCCCAAAGTTCTCCTGACATTTGCCCTCATCCTCTAAGGAGTCCACCACTCTGACCAGCTTCTTGTTTTCAGGGAACTTTAGCATTCTTCTGGGTACTCCAGCTTAAACATAATTGATAATAAAAGTATGAAAAGTAATGACCTAATACTGATCCCTGCAAGGTGCTGCAGATTAATCCACTCCACTTAGAGTAGTGCCCATTCACCACAGCCCTCTGCTTCCTGTACCCAGGCCATTGATTAATTATTTTTGCGTATGCCTCATGTATACCATACTGCTCTACTTTGAATAAAAGCTTCTTATGAACCACAGTGTCAAAGGTCTTACTAAAGTAAAAATTTACTATGTATGTGGACCTGCCCCTGTCCAAATTCCTGGTCATCACCTCAATGAAGGTGATCAGATTGGTTTGGTAAAATCTTCCCCTTAAAAAGTAATACTAAAAGGGGGCGAGAATCTTAGGCCTCAATCAAGTAATTCATTGTTGTAAACTTGCATATGGAGTTTAGGATCTTGCCCAACACTATAAGACTGACCAGGCTGAAGTTGCCCAGGTCAGACATTGTCCCCTTCTTGAAGATGTGGACCTCAATGATCACTTTCCAGTCCTCTAGCACCACACCTGTACTGACAGACTTGTGAAAGATTACTGAAAGCAGAACTGACAATTTCTTATTTAACTCCATTATGATCCTGAGGTGTATTCCATCCACCCATTGAGATTTACCTGAATTGATCATTGTTATTAAGTCAGTTACCAGGGAAGGAGATATGTCCACAGGTTACAACGTGTTTACCCTTGATGCCATTGGCCCTCCCCGATGAGCATCCTCTTAACCCCAGTGGCCCTTTGATGAACACCAACGTGTATTATTGATTGAGCATCTCAGCTATAAATCCTTGTTCTATTGTAGGCTCTTCCACCCTTTCTTTTTTTTCAGGGGCATATTCCTAGAGCACCATGGAATTCTTTTTATTTTTCATAATTTTTAATTTTATTTTTCTGGAATTTCTTGTTATTTCTTTTTATTCAATGTAGTTTCATTTCTTGTTACCACATTTATATTCATGAAATACCTCAAAATGACCTCATTCACACTAGAAATCACATTCCTACTATACTACATTGTATTAAGGGTATCCAGTGTACAAGGCGACCAAAATTGAGAGCCTACAAAAATGACAAATCAATTACAGTACCTCTGGGCACCGTTTTTGTCCCCTCTACAAGTGTGCATCACTGAAATTCATTTTTGGTGATGTACACTCACCCTAACAGCGATCACTATTCCATGATCACGTTATGATATGAAACCTTATTAAGCTATGCATTATTCTATAGTCTTGGAAGATTTTGTGAATCAGACAATTCACTGCCGCTTCCTTACAGACTCTCTCTGTGGTAACAACGGAGTTGAAACAACAACTGCTGCAATCATTTATTTAGTCTTTGTCAAAAAAACAAGCACTTTGTTTACTTTTTTATGTGCTTGTTTTTATTTTATTTCTTTTTATACCTTGAATTTCTTATATAAGAAAAACACTGGTCTCTACATATTCCCCTGCTTTGCCTTCATCTCTCCATTTATATACTGGAAGAAGGTTTTGATGTTATGTGCCGCTCCTACTACTGTCCTGGTTTCTATCTGTTCGTTGGTTTCCTTAATTCCAGTCTTGTAATCCTTAAGTGTTGCTCTGTATTCCACTCTTGCCTGGAGTTGACCTGTGTCTTTCCAGAAGCAGTTATAAACCCTTTTCTAGAGCAGAATCCATTGTCTTAGATCACTGTTACATGAGGGAGCTACTTAGTATCCATTTTCCATGTTGCTTACAAGATTTTAACCTTTTAGACTGCTATAGGCACATTCTTCAGCAGACCCCACATGAGCTCTTCATTTTCAGCTTCATGCAGCTTCTACAGAGCCTTGACAACCCAATCCCTCATTTTGTTAAAGTGTGCTTTTTCAGTGGCGCTGGGTCCTGTTGACTGAGGCCTGGCATGTCTTAAGTGTAACTATGGAAAAGATTCCCTGGTTGTGATCACTGCATCCTACTGGATCCATTATTTTTACACTGGAGAGGACCCCATTCCCACTGCTGAGAACAAGGTTAAGGGTAGTTTCATACCTAGTTTCCCGACTGGACATACTGATCCAGGAAGCAATCCTTGAAAGAGGACAGGAAATTTGTCATAACCCTTCCATTAGTCCTATTAAGATATCAGCCTATGCTCAGGAGATTGATATCCCCTAGGATGATCACCACATTTCATTTGGCTTCCCTTGAAATGTTCCTAACTAGCCTGCCATCATGCTGCACTAGACTCTTTAGGGCCTGTTGTATACCTCTAAGGTGACTCTTTTTTTTTTCCCCTAACTCAACCCATATAATAATAATAATAATAAAGATGATAATAATAATAATTCTTTATTTATATGGTGCCTTTCAACAATCAAGGCATCTAAGTCATTTAAAATAACATATCAAAATTCACACCATCATAAATAGTATAAAAACAGATAATACAGCTCTAATAAGAGTTAAATCAGTCACCAAAAACTTGATATCACAGATGCATTTTAAGGACCTGTTTAAATCCCTTCTCAGTCGTGCTCTCCCGTAACTGATGGGGTAGAGAATTCCAAGGGGTAGGGGCCACATGCATAAATGCCGGGGCCCCAGAAGATTTTAAACACACCGGTGGAATCTCTAGCAACCTCTCATCAGCAGAGTGGAGTGATCTCCCAGGGCAGTAAGGTACCAGAAGCTCTTTCAGGTAGTCCAGGCCCCATCCATGTTGGGCTTTATAAGTCTGAAGACCGACTTTAAAGGTGATCTGCCACTGTACCAGCAGCCAGTGCAGTCCTTGCAGCACCGAGGAAATATGACAGGACCTGGAGGTTCCCATCAAAAGCCAGGCTGCTGTGTTCTGCACCAGCTGCAAGCAGTGGATTTCCACTCCAGGTATCTCTAGGTAGAGGGAGTTGCACTAGTCCAGGAGCAAGGACACAAAGGCGTGGACCAATGTGGGAAGATCACCAGATGGAACAAGATGCTTAACACTGGAGATATTCCTCAGATGGTAGAAGGAGAACTTGACAACGGCTGACACCTGCAAATGTAGTATCAGCCCTTCATTAAACATTACCCCCATGTTTTGCACCTGTTCAGAGGTCGAGAGTGATAAACCCCCAAAGAAAAGTCCAGTGGGCGAACCTACCCCGGACCCCCCTAACTGGTGCCCCTGGTCCACAACCAGCAACTCAGTCTTTTCCGAGTTCAACCTCAATCAGCTAGAATCCATCCAATCCTGGATTTCTACAAGGCAGTTGTTAAAGACTGAGAGAGCTCTACCCTGGTCAGGTGCAAAAGAAAGGTAGAGCTGGGTATCATCAGCATAGCAGTGAAACCTCAGCCCATACCTTCTTACAGTGTCTCAGAAAGGCAGTATGTACACTGCGAACAACATGGGGGACAACACCGATCCCTGAGGAACCCCACATGACAGAGGAACTGGGTCTGAGGAATGAACCCCCGATACCACGGTCTGAGTTCTTCCAGTGAGGAAAGATGTAAACCACCTAAGGACTGTACCTGACAGGCTACAGATGAATCTCAGGCAACCAAGCAGGACCCCATGGTCCACAGTGTCAAATGCTGATGAGAGATCTAGAAGAACCAAGATGGAATGTCTTTTCTGCTCTCTTGCCATCAGGAGATCATTGAGCACCTGAACCAGCACTGTCTCAGTACTATGCCTCTTTCAAAAACCAGACTGGAGAGGTTCATAGATGTCATGGATGGTCAAATGGTTCTCCAGTTGTGCGGCCACTACTTTCTCAATCACCTCCCTAAAAAGGGTAGGTTTGAGATTGGTCTGTAGTTTGCATGGCAGTCTGGGTCCAAGGAAGCTTTCTTCAGGAGGGTTGTTACCACCGCCTCCTTCAGGGAGCTGGGAAATGCATCTGTTTCCAAGGAGCACCAGACTATCTGTGCAAGGACCAGACCAATGGTGTCAATACTACCCATAATCAGGGAAGTTGGTCCTGGATACAAACTACAGCATGTAGGGTGCATACCCTGGGCAATCCACATGACATCCATGAACTCCAGCTGGCTGAAGGTACTCCAGGAAAACTGAGGGGCAGTGGCCAATTGCCCAATCCAAAACAACACCCATAAAGTGTGCTGGTTGGAGTGCTGCCCTGATGCCAGCCTCATTGGTCACAAAAAATTGAGCAAGCTCATTGCACTTTACTTGCAAAAAGGCTTTTCAAATCTGTCGACAGGCTGGGTTGCACAGTCTGTCCACAGGTCAAAAAAGCTGAGCTGGTCGATTCTGAGCTGCCGTAATCTCCCCAGACAGGAACTCTGCCTTCTTATGGGTGATTGCAGATTGATAGGCTTGATAATGGTGCATCAATCTAATGTGGTCGGCATCTAGGGTGGATTTCTGCCAGCAACACTCTAACCTTCATCCTAATCGCAGCATCTCCCTCAAAATCCCATCAAACCAAGGGGACCGAGGGTGAAGGGAGAGAGGATGAACAAGTTATGGGCCATCACTAGGGCCTTTTGATCGCTGCTTGCCAATGGGAGGATGATAGGTCAAGCACCGCTGCCAGGCCTTCAGAGCTAATATGTCATAAAGGGCGATACCTGACCATCACTACAGGGGTAGGCCTGCGAAGGGAGGTGCTAAAACTAAACCCCATGGTGTAATGATCTTACCATCCAACTGGTTCTACCTCTAAATCTGAGTTTTCGATCCCCAGGAGAAAGACAATGTCAAGAGAGTGGCCATGTTTATGGGTAGCAATGGAAACTATCTGTGTAAGGCCCAGAGATGTCATTAACTGGAGGAAGTACTGTCCAAATTGTGAGAGTTCATCATTGACCCAGGCGTTAAAGTTGCTTAACTTTGAACTCAGCTGCAGTGTTTTTCTCCCATATGTCCTTCCTGTCCTCTTGTTTTATGTCTTGTATTTGTCCTTGTTGTCTTGTTCTACTTGTCACATTGTTAAAAGTGCATGGCAGAAAACTCTTCAGTAATACTGTGGGCAACTTATTTGTACTGTATGCAGATTCTGATATTTTGTTTTTAAAGTATCATTTTTTGTTATTTCTTGATGGGCTGCCATGTAGCCCAGTGCAAGACATAGAGATGTGTGAAATATGATGGCTTAAAGCAAGGGAGATGAAAACTCAAAAACAAGTTGAAAGGGAAGGAATGGAAAAAGACACAGCATCAGTGTGCCAGATGGGGAGAAAGGGCATTAACCAGACTATGCGTGGATGTTGAGCTTCCTGGACTGATGGCACCCTGAAACTGATCCAAAACCCCAAAGGCTGCAATCTAGCACAGCAGATAGAATGAAATACTCAGAAAAAGAACAGAAGTAAAAAAAATGTGCGGTTAAAACTGCATTTCTAGCAATAAAACCATGACTTGGCTAGTTGACAGATGCTACTTGTACATTATCTAGCATCCTGGTTCTGCAGCTTATCCAATAGTAGGGAAATGGGCAGACTAGGTAGGCCAAGCGGTCCTTATCTGCCATCAAAGTCTATTTTTTCATGTTTCTGGTACTTTTCTTTTTAAAGTTTTCCAACTCTCATTGTATGTCTCCTCTCAAATTCAAGTCGTCTAGGTAACAAATTCTAACTGCTGCACCAGTTGCTGGATTAATTGCCTCTGTATCTACTCATAGTTAAGATGTTACGCTACTTTTTTTGCCTGGAACTGATTCACAGCTAATATTACTTAAACTAGCTTTTCAATAAAACATTATTTGAAAAATAATTAAGCAATAAGGCATGACCAGGGGTTATGTTAGTGGTCTGTTAATGACCCTCTAGGGGAGTAATGTGGCACGAGGCGTAGCTGAGTGCTACATGCCCCTAGAGGGTGATTAACTGACCATTAACATAACCTCTGGGTGTGCCTTATTCCTATTATAATGCAAATACTTTTTAAATAGTGTGAAACCTTGTTCTGCATATGATTAGGCTTTACATGTATGTTAACCAAAGATTAACATAGGGCTAATGGAGTGTTTACTTAGTGAGGCTTAATAAAGGGGAGAGGGGGTGGGCAGAGGGTGATGGTGAAAAGGCAGAGATACTGAACAAATGTTTTTCTTCAGTATTTACAAATGAAGAGGGGGAGGTACCTAAAACAAACAATAGAAACACTCTGGATACAGAAGTTGTTACCAACCCATGTGCAGAAGAAAGGGTTCTGAAAGAACTCTTAAAACTGAAGGTGGACAAAGCAATGGGGCCTGATGGGATTCATTCCAGAATTCTAAAATAACTAAGGGTAGAACTAGTGACACCACTGACTACCCTCTTTAACAAATCATGGGAGGATGGGTGGTACCTGAGGACTGGAGGAGGGCTGATGTGATTCCCCTTTACAAAAGTGGGAGCAGGGCAGAAGCAGGAAACTACAGACCTGTTAGTTTAACCTCAGTGATAGTGAAAACGATGGAATCACTTCTGAAGGAAAGAATTGTCAAGTACCTAGAGGCCAGAGGGGCACAGGACCCAAGGCAACATGGATTCACAGCAGGAAGGTCATGCTAGATGAATCTAATAGATTTCTTTGACGGGGTGATCAAAGTAGAAGATCAGGGAGGGGCTGTGGACATGGACTACCTAGACTTTAGCAAGGCATTTGACACAGTCCCACACAAAAGATTAATATACAAGTTAGCCAGACTGGGAGTGGGTCCCAAGATGATAGCCTGGGTAAAGAATTGGCTGGAGAATAGGACACAGAGGGTAATAGTAAATGGAGTCCACTCTGAAGAAAGGGGGGTTACTAGTGGGGTACCGCAGGGTTCAGTATTAGGACCAGTCCTCGTCAATGTCTTTATTAGTGACATTGCAGAGGGACTGGAAGGAAAAGTATGTCTCTTTGCAGATGACACAAAGATCTCAAACACAGTTGATGCACAAGGAGGGGTGGAAAGGATTAGAAGGGACTTGGCAAGGTTAGAGAAATGGTCAAATGTATGGCAGCTTAGATTCAATGCTAAGAAGTGCAAGGTAATGCACCTAGGAAACAAAAACCCAGAGGAAGAGTACACAATGGGGGGTGAGATACTAAGAACAACAAAAATGGAAAGGGACCTGGGGGTAGTCATATCAGATGACTTAAAGGCAGGCAAGCAATGTGAGAGGGCAGTAAGGAGGGCTGGGGGGATACTGGGATGCATAGGGAGAGGCATCACCAGTAGAAAACAGGAAGTTGTTATCCCTCTGTACAGACAGCTGGTGAGACCCCATCTGGAGTACTGTGTGCAGTTCTGGAGACCCAATCTCCACAAGGACTTAGACAGGATGGAAGCTGTCCAGAAGACATATGAAGAGAGACTAAAGGAGCTTAATATGTATAGCCTCGAGGAAAGAAGGGAGAGGGGGAACATGATAGAAACTTTCAAGTATCTCAAAGGAATCAACAAAGTCCAAGAGGTTAGCATCTTTCAAAAAAAGAAGTGTGCAAGAACAAGAGGGCACAATTTGAAGATAGAGCAGGGTGGCTCAGAGGTAATGTAAGGAAGTATTTTTTCACAGAGAGGGTTGTGGATGCATGGAACTGCCTTCCGGAGGAGGTTGTGGAGTCAAAAACAATGGTTGAATTCAAGCATGCATCGGACAGTCATAAGGCAATTCTAGGGGGTGGGGGTAGAAAGAAGTAGTCTGCTGGTTAACTAGGATCTGCAGCTTATCCATTAGGTAGGGAAATGGGCAGACTGGGTGGCCCAAGTGGTCTTTATCCGCCATCAAATTCTATGTTTCTATGTTACAACCAATCAGAAAGCTCTATTTCTCAGACTCCTTTTATAACATTGTTTAACATATTAAACCATATTTAGCAGAACAACAGTACACAAAATCATAGATCTGCTTTTCTGCTAACTGGATTTGCCTGTCATTGATCAAAATTCAAAGTACATTTTTCTATTCACCCTACTCTCTGTAACTGTGGGGACTAAAGCAATAATCATTAAACATATAATACATGGTGTGAATTTTCTCAAAACCAGTGGACAGTAAATCCTTATAGTATTTCGTTTGTTTGTATTCAGTTGGTTGCCACATTCATTCTGTGGAAACCAAATGCTGTGTACTCTTGCTGACCTTTTTAAATCACAGGATGCATAATCCTTTATTCAAGAGAAGGTATGGAGACACAGTTGGGGGAGAGAGGGAAGGGAAATGTTAACGAATCCATGGAAGGTAACTAGAGAGATGATTGAGAGCTGATGTTAAAAAGTTAAATGGATTGCCTAAAAGTAACCTTTTTGTTGTAAAAGTGAACACATTATTTGTATTTTTAAACCTGACATTCATGACCAAGCCATTCTCTGAGGACTACTAGAGCATCCACAAAGTAGAATATCAGTTTACAATAACCTACTTTATGTATTATACTGTACATATTATGCTAAGAGATAGAACTATAAAACCACTATGTTAGGAGTGATTTAGTATGTCTGTAAAAACTCTTATTTTTGCTAATTTATGACTTGGACATATCTTGGGACTTAAAAGCGGCATCTGCATTCTTTATGCCAGGGGCCTTTTGGCCCGTCTTTGTTCAAAACGACATATCCACTGTTTTTTTTAAGTTACATATACAGCGCTTTACATAAAATTGCCTATTTTCAGACCTTTTTTTTTGCCCTTGAATAATGAAAAAAATTACACTGATTTAAAGCCTGAAACTTTCAGGTTCATTAGACATTGACCAAGGCTACTGTACAGTAGGTCATTTTGTTTGATTCATGATGCACAAGTCTAAATTAAAAGGGTGTTGGTGGGAATTTTAAAACTGTGGCTGCAGTAGATGCATCTGTATTTTGGACGCATGCTGCATCCACACAAATATGTCTAAATGCCTGCATCGTAGTCACAGATATTTGGACACTTTTACATTTTCCACAATTTACAGCAATTTTTGCTGCAATTATGGGACACTCATCAGTTTTTCCAGCATAAGTGCGGAAGTTCATCCAGGATAGTAGACCTACTTTTTTGCGTCTAACTTCCTCGGTGGATTTCAGCAATGGCATCTGACAGACGCAGAGCTTTAAAAATGCCACCCTGTGTGTTTAAAAACTGCCAAATCCACATATGCATTGTGAAAAACTATCTGAAAAACACAAATTATTTTCATTTATGACTGACATCACTCTGAAGGTCAGCAGGAATCAGGACCCCTCTGTGGCGGAACACACTAGTTGTACATAGTTGCCCATCCAGTATTCTCTATGTTTTTTTTTTTAATTTATAATTGACTTATTCAGCAAGTCAATCATGAATTAAAAAAAAATACTTTTATTCTAAATAATGCAAAAAAAGCAAATCCTTTGATAGAAGCCAGTTCACATTTTTCCTCTCACATCATTCTTTAAACTAAACTGCCATCCACCCCCTAGCACCCATGCTGCCCTTCCCTCACAACTATGTTGAAACAGTTCCCACAGCCTAACCCACACCCTAGCACCAATGCCTCCTTCCCCACTTCCAGTGCCATCTCAGTACCTGGGTGTTAAGTATCCTATAGTGGGCGATGGGCACAGCCCTTCCACCACTGTAAAAGGACACCATCTCAATGTCGATCATCCAGTGCTAATTGGAAACCTGTAAAAAATAATACAAAACAAACAAAAAAAACATTCACTTGCATGCTGTCTGGAACCCATTCTGCCCTCCTCCCCCCACTGCTACCACTGTACATATTGTTTTAAAGGATCCTACAGTGGGTGACTGGTACATCCTTCCCTTCAACTCTTCCAGTTGCTGTCTCAATCACGTTGTCCTGAACTAAACAAAGCAACCTAAAAAAAACTCATTCAGCCTCTAGCAGCAATGCCATCTTCCTCCTTCAACCATGTTGCAATAAACCCACTGCCTCACCCACCCTCTAGCACTCATGCCATGCTCTCCCATATCTAACCTGGTATATATACATTCAAAGGGATATCCATGGTGCATGACTGGCACAGCCATCCCTCCAACTTGTCCAGTTGTCATTTACTGCTCAGTCCTGAACACTAAAAAAAAACTTAAGTCTGAAAAAACACTACTGTGCATGAACAGGAACTTTTTTAATCCGTATTTTGTCTGCTCGGAGTCTACCTGACAGCACCCCCCAACCTTGTCACTGACCTTCTGGTTTCTATCACTTGCTCAGAACCTCCTCACTGGTTGGGTGACCCCATGTTGGTTGTGCAAGAGCCTGCTGGGGTTGCCAACTAAGAGCAGTCCAGCATCTTTTTCCTCCATTTTCTCCCTCTGGGCTGGACTGTCAGGACGTGTGTGGCAACATGTCATGCTCCAGCCTCTCCTGTGTGCACACCTGCTGTGCTGCCATCTGGCCTGCGACAAGTGGCCATCCTTGAAGCTGGAACTGTTGTCCCCACTCCTTGAGGAGGGAAAGGGGAGCTCAATCCTCCCTCACCCTGCTGACCCACCAAGCAACCCTCATCCATTCCTGAACCTGGATCACCATATGGGGGGGGGGAGTGGAAGTGCAACCACTCCTCCACTGAGCTGGCAGAAACATAGTTTTTTTAAATTAAAAAAAAACTCAAATTGTGAGTCCACAAAACCATATTTTTGGTGCAAAATTCAAAAATCACACTTATGTGGTAAGGAATGGGGGTGCTTAGCACCCCAATCCCCAAATTTGGGAAAAAAACTTAAAAAATATAAAAAAGTTATGGATGATTAAAAAAACAAAAACATTCTAAGTCCAAAAACCATGAACTAAGAATGAGCAGGCCTTTAGAATGTTTTGTTTTCACTGTTTTGTATTTCTTTTTCCCATAACTGTGGCAGTTTTAACTTTCAAGACTAAATATTAGGGATGGGTTTCTTACCACTACCCCTCATGATCATCCAAATGGCAACTTTCAGATCAACCAGACAGGTCTTTCACTTTGCGTAGGGAACACTGTGCACATCATTATACACATCCGGCACCATGCCTGAAAGGCATCATCTTCAGTAGGGTCTGCAGGGTCCTGCATGATGTAAGCTTCAAGTAAATTGCAATACTGTATCAAATGGGTCTACTGCATTGCATAAGGCATGCAGTGTCCTGTGCAAAGCCAGCTACATTTCCATTGCCATACCCAAGCATTCAGCTACTTTGCATAGGGTCCACAGAGCCTTGTGAAAAGCGAGGTACAGGTCCAATATGGTCTGCTGCTTTGTGTAGTTCTTGCAGGATCCTGTGCAAAGCAAGATACAAGTCTGACTTCATGTCTGATGGGTCTGCCTCTCTGAGTAGGGACAACACATCCCTGCAAAATGCAATCAACAGGTCTAGTTCAATATTTAGTGGGTCTTCTGTTTCTTCTAGGGCCCATAGGACCCTGTTGAATTAAGATTTAAGTCTGGTGCCATGCCTAATAGGTCTGCTGCTTCTTGTATGGCCCATAGAGACATGCCAGAAGCAAGCTGCAGGTCTGACACAATGCCTGATAGGTCTGCTGCTTCGTATATGGAATGCAGAGCACTACATAAAGCAAGCCATAGGTCTTGTGGCATCGCCAGTGGGTCTGCTGCTTTGTCAAGGGCCAACAGGGCCCTGTTGAAGGAAGTTGCTTGTCTGGTGTCATGTTCAATGAATCTGCTGCTTCTTGTATGGCCCATAGGGCAATGATTGAAGCAAGCAGCTGGTCTTGCACCATGCCTGATGGGTCTGCTGCGGTACAAAGGGCATGCAGGGTCCTACACAAAGCAAGCTACAGGTCTGGTTGCCTGATCAGTCTGCTTCTATGGATGGGATACTTTGAGCCCCACATAATGCAAGCTGCAGGAATGGTGCCAAGCTTGATAGGTCTACTGCTTCACATTGGCTTCTGGGGCAATTTACAAAGCAAACTACTGGAATGGTACTGTGCCCAGTGGGTCTGCTGCTTCACGTAGGGCTGACAAGGTGTGATGCAAAGAAATATAAGAAATTTAATGGCATAAGTTGTATATATTTTACAAAAAGTAAGGAAATAAATTGCAAACAAATTATATTTATGCATCTGTTATGGTTCTTAAGCTTCAAAAGTCAGGAAATGTGGCACTGTTTTTTTTTCCATTATTTGTTTGTCTTCTGAGCTTTCCTGGCTGCCCACTTCCTACCGAACCCACCAGCCCTATCAACCTATCTGGGACTTACTTCCCATCATTGTCCTCTGCCACATGACTGTTGGGGTGCCTGGTCATTGGTGCACAGCTGCGAGGGGTTGGTCATCATCCTATGGCTGGAAAGGGTTTCCACCAGTTTTCTCCTGGACCCAAAGGATGTGCAATGGCCACAATGTGCAAGCTCTGCCTCCATGGAGATGCCTCCAGCGCCATTAATGTGATTTCCCTTCCTGCTCCTGGTGGCGTCACATGCACTTCCACCCAGCTACCACTGAGAGGCAGTCCAACAGTGACCCACAGCATCTCCTCTACCTGAGGGAAGAGAGCAGTCCTAGAGATGCTCAATCATCCCTCATCCTGTCAGTCCCCAAGTGAGCCACGTCAGTTTAAAAACCCAGGTTGCCAGTACGGCAACAAATGAGGCACACAGCACCTCAACCCTCTACTCCACTGGGCCAGCCTCATGGCACTACAGATTTTTACCCTAATGTCTGCCTCTTTTCCCATCCCCTAACCTTGTAACCCAAGTCCAAACTACAGGTCCAGGGCCATGCTCCATGTGTCTGCTGCTTCAATCTATAAGTCTGTGTCTATGTCCCATGCATCTGCTGCTTCAAGTTGAGCCCACAGGGCTCTGCACAAAACAAGCTTCAGCTCTGGGGCTGTGCCTCACAGGTTTGCTGTGCTGCATATGGTCCACAGGGCCTTTAGGAAAGCAACCTACATGTCTAGGGCTGTACCTCATGGGTCTGCTGCTTCAGTTAGTGTCCACAGATTTGGGGCCATGCAACATGGGTCTGCTTATTCAACCCCACAAAGCAAACCAAAAGTTTGGATCATTGCCTGATGACTCTTCTTCTTTGCATACATCCTACATCAAATAAGACAACCCTTTGGGGCATGTAATGTTACTGTACTTGTAACTTGGCCTTTGGACATAACGGAAAGGGGTGAGGATGGTGGGAGATAGACAGTTGGGCTGAAATCCCTACCTCCACATTTCATTGCTTTTGTGGCTTAATAACCTGGCATGTGGAACATTGAGCTGTAAGTTGACCCGTTCCTGCAATGTTTTATAAGTAATTCAATCAATAATAGGACTGCTGGTGCCCTCCACCTCCACCTCCATCACCTGCACTGCACTGCATGGCTTGCTTTGTTCTGCCTGCTGCAAAGTTGTTCCTTCTACAGCTACATTTATTGGTTGTGCTGTTTGTTCATCAGCTGATTTCATTTAATAACTGCCTTATAATGTTATCTGCCAGCACTGCGTGCTTTACTTCCTCTTTGTTGGTCATCCTAGTTTAGAGCCCTGATACTCATAATTTGTGAAATGCCTTGTAGGCTAGGTATAACCTCTTTTCCACTGTTGCCCATCTGCTATTAGCAAACTCAATGAATCCTTTAGAAAGTCGACTATACCATATCTCAGTATCCCCTGTATTTCTACTTCCCAAGCAGGATTTCCCTGGTACCTTGGTGACCAAAAACTGTAAACAATTCCCAGTGTACCTTCCTAAACCCCTAGCTTTTCAGAATTAGTGCCCACCAGTAACCCTGAAGTATGGCTGCTGCAGGCCTTCTTATTTTGTTAATATTCTAACTAGTTCCTTTACAACATACATCCAGTTACACCCTACCTACAACATTACTTGTCCTGACCAAATAATTATTGCCCCCTAGCCCATACCTCAAATGAATGCCTTTATAAAACCAAATATGTTATTCAGTATTATGTTATGGACTACATGACCCCCAATATGTTCCAGAGGCCTGGCTGGAGATATCTAACTATAATTTGTTAGGCAGTTTTATATAGTGACTAAAATGGTCACTTGCACAAGCAAAGTCTCATCTACAGTGGTAATTATTAAAAAGTCGATTGCCTTGAGATAATGCTAAGGTATGCTGGGGTAATCAAGTTATAACTTACATTATGAAATGAGTAGAAAGAATGCTGAATTCTGATTGGCTGAGAGCTGCTTTCGGCTGGGCTGTTATCCCAGCACAACAGCTCAGCTGAAAGTATTATGTTTAAAATTACATAAAATTTATTAAAAATTACCGATTTCATAATCACAATGAGGCACTCCAGGGGGTGTGTTATGGTGGACTAACAGCCCTTTTTGGTGGTGGAAGCCCTTGGCTACACCTCGAGCTTCAACCCACCTGGAGGTGGCCCGTTATCCTACCATAACACACCCCCTGTCATGCCTTATTGCTTAATTGACTGAAATGTGGTTCTGCCTCAGCATACCCCAGCATTACCTCAGTACTAATCAACTTTTGTACCACTACTACTGTAGCTCCTTCAAACTGTACAATGTTCTTAGACAAATATTATTACTGCTACCTATCGACGGTGGCAGTGTGCATCCTAACCCAGGCCCAATATCTCCAGTGCCATCTGTCAGGGGCTACATGGATATAGCCCACGTCAACCTGGGGGGGGGGGGCGTATGCACAAGCTTGATGAATTTAACCATTGGATTGTGAACATCCAGTTTGATGTTATGATTGTTACAGAGCCATGGTTTACCAGCAGGATCCTAGACAGAAAAATTGAAATTGACTCCTACACCTTATGTAGAGAGGATATAGCCTCAAGAAAGGGTGATGACTGTCTAGTGTACATTAAGTCCTTCCATAAATCCAGCAGACTCCCCCTTAGTTTGAAACCATTTGGCTGTGAGCTCCTTGCCAGTTATATGAAGCTTGGTCGCAAGGGGAAGAAAAACCTCAATGTCCTCCTTACTTATATATACTCCTTACTTATATCCTACCTAAAAATGACTCAAGGGATTTTATCAATGTAGTCTCCAGTCTAAATCAACAGTACAAGAAAATTGTGGTTGGTGATTTTAATAACAACTGGCCTGCCAGTAACAGAAATATATTGACCATGTATTATCTAGTCTTATTAATGTCTGAGATGTTCTTTACTCTCCTGGCTAACTCTTTACTGTATTTGTTTATGTGTGCTGCGTCACACCGATGTTGTTGTTTTGTACTTCACTTGTATCCTCCCAGGTCGTACCTGAAAATAGGCATTCCTATGTCTAGTGTACCCACCCGGTCAACAAAAGCAAATAAATAAATAAAAATAATTATAGGGAAAAGTTGGCAAAAGTCTACCTAACCCAAGTTATTACCAAACTCACCAGAGTAAACTATAAAACTGGTACTGCAACACTGCTTGCTTCGGTGCTGGTCAGCCATATTGACAAAACCATTTATAATGTTGTATTGTCAGAATTTCTAAGTGAGTAGTCCTCTGTCACCTGTAGATGGCCTGCCAAGGTCTGTAAAATATAAACCTGCCACCACAGCAGCCCATGTGTTCCACACTGAGAAGCTCCCCTACTTTCAAGCCCTCCCACATCAAAGTGATTGTTTTTTCCAAACCCATACATACACATGATGTCGATGCAGCCCTTGATTACTTTATTCACCAGTTTAACATGGCATGTCATGTTATGTCAAATTAATCTGATAGATTTGTTTTCTAGATCAGGGTGGAGCAGTGGACATGGCCTTCCTAGATTTCATTGAGGCATTCAACACCGATCCACATATGAGGCTATGGGATCCAAATCATTCCTTACCAACATCTCCAAATCTAATTGCTCACTTCTTGTGTGCACACCAGACGCCCCCACCGAATGTTCTCAGCTTCAAATACTTAGCTGTCACCCCTGACTCCTCCCTTGTATTCACTGAACATGTTAACAACATCGTGAGCAGGGCAAACCAGAAACTTGGGGCAGCCTACCACCAAAAGTAGTTCTTGACCTTAGAGGCATCCTTAGCAATTGCTCAAGGCAACCTTCTCCCCCTTACAGACTACTGATTCAGATAGTCTTTTGCAAGGTATATCTTTTGTTACTGCTTTATTTTTCTCTGTAGCAAAGTGGTTCTTACAGGGTATATCTTCTCTGAAATTATTACAGATGGTGCTTACATTGTTGTGACTTTTTTATCATTGGGCTAAACAAAATTACTATTTGACACTCTTTTATTTTATTCTTTTTATGTTGAAAAGGTTTGTTGTCTCAAAGGTGTTTCAGTCTCCTTGTCACATTGAAGGAGCTAATTGCTTTCCTCCTACAGCTCTTCCAGAGGATTAGGTGTGTATCTGGGGATGGAGCTGGCAACCTGTCAGTAATTTCTAACAGAAAAAAGGGTTAAAAGGTCAGGTTAGTTGATATCTTGGAGGTAGAAGACTTGGGTTGCTGTCCAAGGCACCTAGCTTCACCTGAGCTCTTTCCTTCTAAGATTGCTTAAAAGGACAGAGCAGAGAACCTTACCAGAGCAAGGGAAAAGGATTAAGATTTCTTTTGGCTAAGCAGATGTACTGTGTGTTGTTGTTTTTATTTTGTACTCACAGGGATTGCTACTGTTTGTTGCTAACATTTCATTGCTTTATTTTTCTCTGATTCAAATGGTTGTTGCTGGTATACCTTCTTCTGCATTATTACAAGGTGTGTCTACATGTGTGTGCTAACAGATTACTGCTGATTCAAATCATCTTTTGCAAGGTATATCTTCTGTTACTGCTTTGTTTTTCTCTGTAGCAAAGTGTTTCTTACAGGGTATATCTTCTCTAAATTATTACAGGCGGTGTTTTACAGGTTTATAGTTTTATCTAACATTAGGATAAGCTTTCAGGGTTACTGCATTTGTAGTTGACTGATTGTTTCTGCTCTTACTTCCTTGTTCTTTCATCCATGGTTGTTCTTTTTCAGCAGGGGAAGGGCCCAGCCACCCAACCCCATCCCCAACCACCCCACACTACACTCCTATTACAGGGTACCACAGTTGTGACACTTCCTGTGGCAAAGTAGGAAGGGGAGGATCAGTGGGGCATCCACAAGGTGAGCTTATTTTCAGGGGCACTAGTAATTTAACTTGTTATAACAAGTTATATGAAAAAAAACACAAAATCAAACCATTACTTGCATTTTCTTCCTTCTAATTACTCTGACCAGGTTATAAACCCAACAACTTATGTGGAATGGATATCATCAACTGCAGGTACTGTGGAACACTTTTCAGAAGGACAGTCTTACAGGATTTAGGACACTGTCCTACATGCTGGGCCATTGGAGATCTTAGGGCTCAGCTCTGGGCAGCATGGGCAGAGATTGAGTGACTCAAATTTCATATTCAAGAGGAAATACATTATAAGAACCACCCACCATTTCCCCAACATCCAACAGAAGAACCTCGACCGCAGAGGGTAGTTGGTCCAGGAGGTTGGCAGGTGGTTAGTAGGGGCAAATCAGGTGCCCCATCACTCTGTGCTCTCCAACATATTACTTCCAAAACCATATAAACACTACAAACAGGTATCTGCCTCTATCTCTGAAATCAAACAAAGGGGCAGAGGACACCGCAGAGCAGGACACTGCAGCACAGGAGCTAGCACAACAAAACTCACCCAAATCAGGAACCAAAACAAAAAAAGCAAAAAGGAAATCCAAAAAACTTCTGATCATAGGAGACTCCATGATTCGGGGAGTTGATACCCATCTCCAGCCAGGGGTAATGGTCAAATGTCTCCTAGGTACTTCAGCGTGGAGAGACACTGACCACATTGCTAACATTTTTCACAAAGCAGGAGAAAACATTGATGTCCTGATACACATAGGGACTAATGATCTCGCCAGCTGGTCAGTTGTGGAGACCAAGGAACATCTGACCAGGCTGGGTAACAAACTATCATCCATTTTATCTGGCAACTCCTTCTCTGAGATCCTGTCAGTCTGGGAGAGAGGGGGCAGATGGACGGAAGGTCAGAGAAGGGGAGATAGAGGAGCTAACATGTGGCTCAAGGGCTGGTGCCAGAAAAAAGGACACAGATTTGTAGGGAACTGGCAACAGTTCTGGGAGCAAAAGTTATTTAAATTTGATGGACTGCATCTGACTAGGGAGGGAGTCAGTGCATTGGGGCAGAAGTTTGACGTCTTTGCAGAATATTTAAACTAGCAAATGGGGAGAGGGGTGCAGCACCCCATTTGTCGAACAGGAAGAACATCCCTCCCACCTCAGCTAGTTGTCAAACAGGGATTCAGCATGTTTGCAGTTCATTTGCATCACCAGGTAAGAAAAAAGGTCCATCTCCCCATACGACGCACAGGGGAAATGCCAAACCTCACCCAACAACTAACACAATGAAATCTGGCTAATGGAAAATCATGTACACAAATGCTCACAGCCTGGAAAACAAGATCCCACACCTGCAGGCAATAATATCAGAGGCTAAACTGGACATAGTAGCAATTAGTGAGACGTAGTTTACCAGTAACCACACTTGGGAGACTTCAGTACCTGGCTATGTACTGTTCAGAAGAGACCGAGGTGCAAAAAGGGGTGGGGGTGGAGTGGCCTGTATGTCTATGAAAATATCAAAGCTACAGAAATTCAGAATACATAAGGAGCCAGAAGAACTGTGGGTCACCCTGGAAACAGGAAATGGGACAGCCATAAGAACTGGGGTTGTCTACAGGCCCCAGATGGGAGGACATAGACACATTACTGTTAGAAGATATATAAAACATGACAGCTAAAGGGAGGTTCTGATAATGGGAGACTTCAACATGCTGGATACAGATTGGTCAATACCAGCAGGAACATCTGCCAGAACTAGACACATGGTGGATTCCCTGCAGGGAGGGCCTCAAACAACTGGTACAATAACCCACAAGAGACAGGGCTATCCTAGATCTAGTACTGACTAACAGGGAGGATCACAGATCTCCAGGTAGAAGGTCACCTGGGGCCAGTGATCATCACATGGTATGGTTCAATTTGGCCACTACATCTAAATCATCCCATTCCAAGGCAAAATATGGGACTTCAGAGGAGCAGACTTTGATAAGATGGCCAACAGAGTTAAGCTAGCCCTGGCAAAAAGAAACACAGATGAGGGGGTATAGGCAAAGTGGGCAAGCATTAAGGATGCAATACTTGAAGCAACATCCAACTGTGTTAGACAGAAAAGGAAATGCAAAAGAAGAAGGAAACCACTTTGGTTTTCAAATACAGTAGCAGAAAAGGTCAGAGCCAAAAGGCTGGCCTTCAGAAAATATAAGGGATGAAGATAGGGAGGCATACCAAACTGCCCTAAGGGAAGCAGGGAAGTCAGTAAGGCAGGCGAAGTCCCAAACTGAGGAAACACTAGCACGAACAGTAAAAGAAGGTGACAAGACTTTCTATAGATACATTAGTGAAAGCAGAAAGTCCAGGGGGGTATTGCTAAGCTCAAAGGAGAAAAGGGGGCATGTGAAGAGGAGGACCCTGTAAAAGCATCTATCCTAAATAGATATTTTTGCTCAGTATTTGCTGAAGAGAAGTTAGGGCAAGAACCACAGCTCAGCACCATGGACACAGGGGGGAGGGAGGTGAGCACTACTCCCTTCACAAAAGAAAGGGTCCTACAAAAGCTCGCAAAGCCCAGGGTGGACAAGGCAATGGGACCTGATGGCATACATCCCAGGGTACTTAAGGTGCTAAGGGTGGAACTAGCAGAGCCATTAGCAGAACTGTTTAGTGAGTCTCTGAGCACAGGAGAGGTCCCAGAAGACTGAGAAGGGCTCATGTGATCCCGCTCCACAAGAGTGGTAGCAGGGAGGAGGCAGGGAACTACAGACCAGTCAGTCTGACCTCAGTAGTGGGCAAGATTATGGAGGCACTCCTTAGGGAAAGGATAGTGCAACAGCTGGAATCCATAGTGGCACAGGATCCAAGACAGCATGGTTTTACAAAAAGAAGGTCCTGTCAAACCAATCTCATAGATTTCTTTGACTGGTTAACCAGAGTGGTGGACCAAGGGGGAGCAGTTGATGTCGCCTACCTTGACTTCAGCAAAGCTTTCTACACTGTTCCACATAGAAGATTAATAAATAAGCTGGGTAGGTTCAGGGTGGGTCAGAAGTTGGTCAACTAGGTGGCAAACTGGCTGACGGGCAGAAAACAGAGAGTGGCGGTAAATTGTATACAGTCAAAAGAGATGCAAATCACAAGTGGGGTACCTCAGGGATCAGTTCTGGGGCCAGTCCTCTTCAATATCTTTATTAGTGACATCCAGATGGACTAGAGAGTAAGGCTTGTCTGTTTGCAGATGACACCAAAATCTGCAACAAAGTAGATGATCCAGATGGGGTGGGCAGAATGAGAAGAGATCTGGATAAACTAGCAAAATGGTCAGAAGAGTGGCAACTGGGATTTAATGCAAAGAAGTGCAAGATCATGCACATAGGGAAGAGAAACCCTGAAGCCACTTATTGGCTGGGATGGGAGTTGCTGGCAGTCACAAAGGAAGATAGATACTTGGTCATCATCATCACCGATGACCTGAAATCATCCAAGCAGACCTCTAAAGCAGTAGGTAAGGCTAGGGGGATGTTAGGGTGTATTAGTAGGGGTATCACAAGTCATAAGACTGAGGTAATAATCCCTCTTTACAAGACACTGGTTAGGCCCCATCTGGAATACTCCATGCAGTACTGGAAGCCACACCTTCACAAGGACATTAACCAACCTGAGGCAGTCCAGAGTAGGGCAACCAAAATGGTGCAGGGACTGCATCAGGAGACATATGAGGACAGATTAACGGAGCTCAATATGTATACCCTTGATCAAGGGAGGGAGAGAGGTGATACGATTGAGACATTCAAACACAATAAGGGCATTAACAAGGTGAAAGATTCTAACATGTTTAAATATAAGAAAAATAGCAGGACAAGAGGACACAACATGAGATTAGATGGAGGCCAATTAAGGGGGAATGTGAGGAAATTCTTTTTTACAGAAAGGGTGATGGATGCATGGAGTGGCCTACCTCAGGAAGTGGTGGCTATGAATACAGTGCAGAGCTTCAAACAGGCATGGGATAGGCATAAGGGAGCAATACAGATGAGAGAGCAAAGGCCAATTGCACGTTTATAAGGTAGAAAAAGAAATGGGCAGACTGGATGGGCCTTGTGGTCTTTATCTGCCGTCAACTTCTATGTTTCTATGTTTCCCCTATCTATTCTTACTGTAGGTGTTCTGTTCTGTGCTATGCATTCTAGGCCAAACTCTGTATACAACAGCATTTGTCATTTCATGTTACAGACTCCTTTCTCTACTCACCACTGTGACTAGTACCTGTTGCTAGTATGGCTCTCACTACAAGAATGGTTTGACTATGCCCTTGAGTGTATTATAGACAATACCATCAGAGGTGGGCACCTGTCTCCGTACTCTCCCCTCCTCAAGGGCAGAGTGGCATTAAGGTGCCTATGTGAATCATCCACCCACCCAGAAGTCCCTAGAATATACTGTGCAATGGATCATAAAGCCCTTTCCTTCTTTGCCCCCACCTTATGCAATAGGCTCCCTATATCACTCCCCTCGACCGACTCTCACCCCACCTTCAAAACCCACCTCAAAGCTTGGCTGCCGTTGGAAGCCAGATGTGTTTCCCATCAGGGTATTGAGCGCATCCTCTTCCTCTAATCCCCTATCCCTCTACCAGTGTCATACCCTTTCTGGAGGCACCCTCATCCTTCCTGGATCTGTACGCTCCCCTTTCCTACCATTGCCACAACCCTTATTCTATGTAGATGGCATGCAAACCCTTCTCTGAAATTTTTGTATCATAGCAGAATCTCGACCTGATTACTGACTTGTTTACGGACCACGTATCCTACTGCAACTGATTGTATGTATTGCCAATATGTACCTTATTTCTGTAACTGAATTGTGATACCTGTTAATTTGCTGTAACTTTTATTTGCTCTACTCAGTGTGCCATGCAAATTGCCCAGGTCATGCCTGAAAACTTAATTTGATCAGAACACCCACCCTATTATCAAATACATATATAAACAAATAAATAAATAGTAAGCAAGCTGTATAGCTTAGGAGTGTGTCTAACAGTGGTAAACTGGATAATAAATTAGTTAGGGGTTAAGGCCTAAGGGTGGTAGTAAATGGAGTTCACTCCAAGGAAGAGATGGTGACCAGTGGCATGTCTCAGGGATCATTGCTGGTGCAGGTTCTTTTTAATGTCCTTCTAAGTGGCATTACAGAGGAGCTGGAAGGGAAGGCCTGCCTGTCTGCAGATGATACAGAAATCTGCAATACAGTGAACATTTTTTTGGGGTGGGTGGGTGAGAAGAGACCTGAGAAAACTAGAAAAGTGGTCAAGGGTATGTCAACTGTGTTTGAATTTGAAAAGGTGCAAAATAATGCACTTAGGACACAGAAACCTGGGGGTTGAGTACAAAATGGGAGGAGTGGTATTGATGACCACCAAGCAGGAAAGATCACTGGGGATAATCATATCAGATGACCTAAAGGTGGCCTGGCAGTGTGCAATGCATTTGGGAGGGCTAATGAGATGATGGGATGCATAGGGAGGAGGTATCTCCAGTAGAAAGAGGGAGGTGGTGTTGCCTCTGTATAGATGGCTGGTATGACCCCACCTAGAGTACCATGTCCAGTTCTGGAGATCACATATCTGGAAAGACATAGACAGATTGGAGGCAATCCAAATAAGGACAACTAAAATGGTGCAGGATCTGCATCAAAAGCCCTAAGAGGAGAGAATAAAGGTTCTCAATATGTATATCCTAGAACAGAGTAGGGAGAAAGAGATATGACAGAGACCTTTAAATATCTGACAGCTGTAAATACGGTACAGGAGATAAGTGTTTTTCAGAAGAAAAGGTGCTCAAGAACAAAGGGACGTGATATGAAGCTGGAGGAGGTAGATTCAGAAGAGATGTGAGGAAGTACTTCTTCACAGAAAGAGTGGTGGATTCCTGGAACACCCTTCAGGCGGAGGTGATGGTGATGAAAAAAAGGGTTGTGGGGTTCAAGCATGAATTGAATAAGTATGCAGTAATCATAGTGGAAAGGAAGGGAGGGTGGGAGAAAGAGCTGTAGATCAGGCTCGATCTGCCATAATAGTGTAGGTAGGGAGTAATGGACAGACTGGATGGGCCAAGTGGTCTTCTCTGCCATCAAATCCTATGTTTCAGTTTCTATGTAAGAGGGTCTGCAATATCATTGCCCCACTCAAATCCATTGTTAGGGAAGGCAACTCTAAAGCCTGCTATAACCCTGGTATTAAGTCCTTATCCAGGAAGCGTGACAGAGTATGGAATCTTTATAAGGAGTTAAGTCATCATAAATATCTCCAAAAGTACAAGGAGCTACATAACACAATGAAAACTTACATCAGGGAAGCCATGGCTGTGTATTTTAAAACCCAGCAGGAAAATGTGCTTAACCATCCAAAAACATGATGGGCTAGCACTAATGAGCTCTTGGGGAACTCCAAAAAATAACTAAACAACTCCATCACCAATGGTGGTTCCACTGTTAATGGAAACAAGAGTATCGCTGATGCATTTAGCAAAACATTTTGCACCCTTAGCAACCTTTTAGCATATGTACCAGACCCTAACACCCACCCTACCACACTAGGTGACTTACCTGGTGAATGTAATTGACCTAAGTTCTACTTCAAACTGCTTACTTGGACTGATGTATATGGCTACCTATCCAAGACTAAAATGAATACCATACTTACCTCCATAACATAGACATTAAACTCTTCAAATTTGGACTTAAGGAAGTCACCTACTCTTCTGCAGCAAATTTTCTGTCTGTCTTTGGCCACTGGTAAACTACCAGATATCAGGAAAAAGGCCAGTGTGGTCCCTGTTTCCAAAGGTGGGGATGCTAACTTGCCAACCAACTATCTCCCTATCTCTGTCCTCCCTCTGTTATCCAAAGCACTGAAAAGGATAGTGAACAACCAGTTGTAAATTCCCTGAGCCAAAATGAACTCCAAGCCAAAGAGCAGCATTGATTCAGGAAGAATTTCAGTATGCTGGCTACACTGTTGGAGTTCATCAAGTGACTGCATAGTGTGCTGGGCCATGGAAAACTGGCTAGAGCTACAGTATATATATAGATCTAGCTAAGGCATTCAACCTTGTTAACCAGGTCCTCCCCTGTCAGAAGCTCCTATATCTGGGTCTATCAATAGACTCAGTTTGTTGGCTTAAGGATTATTTGTCCTGTAGATTCCGATCAGTATAATTCAGAAATTCACTATCAGATGACAGCTCAGTCAATGTAGGGTACCCAGAGTTCCATACTTTTGCCCCTGCTATTCAGTCTGTTCCTAAATAACCTACCTGCTTTCTACAAATACTCCAACATACTTCTCTACACAGAACATGCTGTTATCTTTTCCAGTAACAAGAACCTGGGCTATCTGAGGCTGAGGCTGAAAGAAAGGATAGTGGAACACATGGTAGCCAATGGTCTGCAACAGCCAAGACAGCATGGTATCACAGGGGAGAGGTCATGCCAGCCAAACCTCATAGAGTTCTTTGACTGTGTAACCAGGGATGTGGATCGGGGGCAGTGGATGTGATCTACCTTGATTTAAGTAAGGCCTTTGACACTATTCCACGTAAAAGGATGTTAAACAAGCTGTGGAACTTAGGAGTAGGTGCTTCAGTAATGAAATGGGTGGAGAATTGACTAGACACCAGGACCCAGAGGGTGTTGCTAAATGGTGTACACTCTGGAGTACCAAAATAATCAGTATTGGGTCTTGTCCAATTCAATATCTTCATCAGTGACATTGCAGGGGGTCTACAAGGGAAAGTATGTATGTTCCCAGATAACACAAAGTTTTGCAACAGGGTGGACACACCATGGGGGTGAATAGTATGAGGGGGGATCTAAAAAAAACTGGAGGATTAGGCAAGGGATTGGCAGTGGGGTTTCAAAACTGAAAAGGGCAAAATAATGCACATTGGGCACAGAAACCCAGGGACAACATACCACCTGGGAGAGGAGGAAATAGCATGTTGAAAAGAGGAAAGAGACCTGGGGTAGTCATCTCTGATAACCTGAAAGTATCTAAGCAGTGTGGCAAGGTAGCAGGGAAGGCTAGCAGGATGCTGGGGTGCATAGGCAGGGGAATCACCAGAAGAAGAAAGGAGGTAGTAATTCCACTATACAGATAATTGGTAAGACCACACCTTGGGTACTGTGTCCAGTTTTGGAGGCCTCATCTTCGTATGAACATAAACAGAGTGGAGAGGGTTCAGAGGAGGACATCTTAAATAGCGAGGGGCCTGCATCAAAAACCATATGAGGTAAGGCTTAAGGAACTCAATATATACTCCCTAGAGGAAAGGAGAGAAAGGGGGATATGACTGAAACATTTAAATACTGTACCTCTCAGGGAAGAACAAGGTAAAGGAGGGAACCATTTTCCAAAGAAAGAAATGCTCAAGGAGGAGGGGGCACAACATGAAGTTGAGGGGAAGGTTCAAAGGAAACATGAGGATGTACTTCTTCATGGAGAGGTGGTGGATAAGAGAAGCAGGAGGTGGTGGGGGCTGAAACAGTTACAGGATTCAAGAACGCATGAGATAGACACAAAGGGATCTTAGTTAAGGGGAGGGCCTAAGGCCAGTTAGGGCATGCAGTGTCACTGTAGGTAGGAAAATAGGGCAGACTAGGTGATACTGGAGGCCCTTATCTGGCGACAAATTCTATGTTTCTATGATTTTAAGTCTATACAGTCCTGTTTCACTGATCACCTTATTGGCATGAATGAGAAGATGACAAAATGCTTGTTGTTTGGCACTCATAATAAGATTGACCTCTCTCCTGATTTTATTATTTCTACCTCAATTTGTGCCACTTTCAAGCAGGTAAAACCTTAAAATATCTTGGCCTGATCCTTGACAGTACCCTGTCATTTGCTGATCATGTGGACCATCTAGTTAAAGTACTAAATATAAGAACTGGCTACCTACAGTATATAGGCACAAGAGAAACTTCTTCCCAGAAATAAAAAAAAACCCTCTTAATCCAAAACTTCATCATAAGCATTATTGACTTTGGTGTTTTGGTCTACAAGTCAACAAATAGCAGGGTATTGTCCCAGGTTGGGGGTTTGCTGAACAGGGCCTCCCACACTGCACTGGACTCATGGAGCTGATACTCATACCTATGTCTGGATCCATGACGGGAGTCCGACAGCAGGTCGACCGCATTCTGCAGTCGGTTGCCAGTTCGCACTTTGTTCTGTTGTTTTCTTAAAGGGGGGCTTCACCCCCGAACACCCATGGGGGTGAATGTGCCCCCCACACCACCCCACTTAAGGATTCTCAACTCCAGTCGGAGCTGATTGGGGGGGTGCAGGACCCCCAACAGACAGTGCAGGGTTCCAGCGGGTCTCCCACCGCAGCTAGGCACTGTAGTCACTGTGGGGGACTTCGCTGACGAAATGTCACTGTCGGGGGGTAACCACCTATGTCCAGTATAGCAAACTGAAGTGGCTAATCCTCAACTTGAGGATGCTCTACCACACCTTGATCTTAGGCAATAATGCTTTACTAAGCTTGCAATCCATGTTCAAATACATAGACAATAAATATGCTACTAGAGGCTAGGCACATCACTCTCTGCTGCTACCTTACAGGAGAATGTCACTGGGACAAAACTTTTTTTTTTTGACTTGTCAAACACTGGAATGACTTGGTCCACATGATAACATAAGTGACTGTATTGAATCATTTAAAACTCAGCTGTTGGGGCACTGTGGGGCATGCCTGCTGTTCAGACACATCCTAAGGCACCTCTTCAGATCAGCTGCTGTAATCAAAATAAAAACAGTAATTTTAAAAGCTGGGCAGTAGAAAAAGTGTAAAAACTGCCTTCGGAACATCACACTGCATGGTTGTATACCTGAATTTCAGATTGGGCCGAATGCAGAAGGGAGGACTGAGTGGCTCAAATTTTCCAACATCAATGGCGCCTCAGGCCGCAGGAGGAGCAGCAGGCCCTGCTGGAGAAAACCCTCTGTGGAGGGCTCTACAGTGTTCTATGCAGGCAATAGATCTTAAAGTGGAGACTATTCTGAACCGTATGGGAGAGCAGGATGTGAAGACAGAGGCAACTACAAAGTCGGTGGCTGCCACTGAATCTGAATCTCAATCTCTGCAGGCTCTTGCTGCCACCAATAAAATGGTAACAGAAAATTCACTCTTGAAATATAGGCTTGTGATTCTGGATAATACTAGCAGGGCCTCCCATGTGTGTATTGTAAGGCTCCCTAAAGAATCTGGGGGAGACAATCTCCTAACCTTATTGCAACATTGGTTACTAGGAGCTTTGAAATTAAGCCCAGATCTGGCCAGTCAATTCTTTAGAGCTTACTGCATTTCTTCCAGATCAGCTGCTGGCCATAATGATCTCTCTCCTGATCTGTTCTTTTGGTGACTGCTGATGTGGGAACCCATGACTGCATCCTGCAGGCAGCCAGAGCAGTGGACCATCTTCATCTTGGTGGCAATACCGGCTGTTCCATCTGTGTTCTCGGTGATACATCACTCAAAATCAGACCACAAGGTCAGGGGTGTAGTCATTTGTTTTAGATTGGAATTAAGCCTTGTAGGTGTGCCAGTTGAGGAATCCAGATCATTTAAGTGTACTGTGGTTGCAGGTGTGCGGTGTAGGATCATTTTCATCTACCATCCACCCCGTGGGTGAGAAAGTATTCCTACAAAAAAGTCTCAGATTTCATTGTTGACATGGCGTTCGACTCACCTAGGTTGATGGTGCTGGGTGACTTCAATGCCTGAGTCGATGATGAATTCTCACAATTTGGACAGGACTTCCTCCAACTTATGAACTCATTGGCTTTACACAGGTAGTTGCCTCTGAAACCCACAATCATGGTCACTCACTCGACCTGGTTCTCCTCCTGGAGATGGAGACCTCTGATTTGGTGGTGAAACCAGTTGGATGGTATGATCACCACACCATAAGGTTCAATCTCCAGGCTCCCCCATATAGGTCTGCCCCTGTGGAGATGGTCAGATACTGCCCTTTGAGGGATGTGACCCCTGATGGCCTATTGGCGGTATTAGACCTATCAGGATTGCCGGGTGCAAGTGGCGGTCCATAGAGTTTGGTTCAGGTCTATAATAAGGCCATGACAAATGCTCTGGACTCCATCACTCCTGTCCATGTTCATCCTCTCTCTCTCCACCCACGGTCCCCTTGCATTGATGAGACCTTGAGGGAGTTGAGATGAGTTGGATGAAGGTTAGAGCGATGCTGGTGGAAATCCATCCTCGATGCAGACCACCTTAGATTGATGCAAGATTACTGGGTCTATCAATTAGCAATCACTCATAAGAAGGCAGAGTTCCTGTCTGGGGAAATTGCTGCAGCTCAGAATCGACCAGATCAGCTCTTTCGAATCATGGACAGGTTGTGCAACCCAACCTATCTGCAGGTTCGAAGTGTGTTTTCACAAGCTAAGTGTGATGAGTTTGCTCGATTCTTTTCTGATAAGGTGGATAACATCAGGGCTGAGATCCAACCAGCTCACTCTATGGGGATCGACGGTGGTTGGTGCTTAGTCACCTCTCCTTTTGGACATCCTTTGGTCTCCAGCTGGAGACCATGGATATCATGCAGATTGTCCAGAGTATGTGGCCAACGTGCTGTAGTTTGGACTGGGCCCAACATGCTTTATAATGGGGTGTGTGTGGATTCCATCGGCCTTTTCCTTGCTGAGATTGTTTGGTGCTCTTTAGAGATGAGTGAGTTCCCTAGCTCCCCTGTAGGAGGCTGTGGTATTACCACTCCTTAAGAAAGTTTCTCTTGACCCAAACTGCTTTGCTAACTACAGGCCTATCTGTAACCTTCCCTTTGTAGGGAAGGTGATTGAGAAAGTAGTTGTGCTGCAGCTGAAGAACCATCTTACCATCCACGATATCTACAGTCCTCTCCAGTCTGGTTTCTGGAAGAGGCATAGTACTGAGACTGCTCTGGTTTGAGTGCTCAATGATCTCTTGATGGCAAGAGATCAGAAGCACTGTTCCATCTTGGGCTGGCAGAATAGCCTAGAGGTTAGAGAAACTAGATGTGAATGAGCTTGGCATATCCAGCAGAAAAGACCTGAGTTTTATTCTTACAACCTCCACTTGCATACTGTGTGACTCTGAGCAAGTCACTTAACTGCCCAGTGCTCCCAGGTCACCCCTGAAAACAGACACTTGTGCCTAGTGGCCCTTCCCAGATACCTAAGACTAAAATAAAAAAAAAAAAAATCTTAGTGCTTCTTGATCTCTCTTCAGCTTTTGACACTGTGGGTCATGGGGTGCTGCTCGAGCACCTGAGGGTCATCTTTGTCCTGGCAGGTTCAATCTTCAGATGCTTTCAATCATTTCTCACTGGCAGATCTCAGAGGTTGGTGTCGGGGGTGTTTTCCATGGACTGATTCTCTCTGCTGTGTGGGGTCCACCAGGGCTCTGTGCTATCCCCAGTGTTGTTCACGGTGTATATGCTGCCTTTGGGAGACATTGTGAGATGGTCGTGGCACACAGAAGCAGATGAACTCATTGCTGTAAGGTGCTCTACAGGGGTGTGCCCAATGGAGAGCTCCATTTCTAGCAGCAGGTGAATCAGTCAGAAGGCTTGCAATGATTCCCTCTCAGCTGTTCAGGCTGAGCAGGACAACTTTTCAAAGGATGGAGCTGCACCAATAGTGGCGCAACTTGGTCCTTTGAAGTTGCATTCCTGCATTGCATTCCTAGTTGCACGTTCACACTGTTGTAGCTTACAGCAGTGTGAACATGATGAGCCCAGAACTTCACCCTCAAAGTTAAAAAACAAACAAACAAACAAACCGATAGGAGTGCCCTATTCTCCTAATGGCATGCCCCCTTCCAGGTCGTTTGCCGACAGGGAAGCACACTACCTGTCTGCATAATGTCTCCCCCCCCCCAATTTGTTGTGAGAGGCTGTGCACAAACCAATGGAGGTGCCCAATACCCCAGTCGGCATGCCTCCTCCCAGTTAACTTGCTGACAGAGGAGCCCACTCCCCATCGGCATAATGTCCCCCTCAATTAGTTGTGTGCCTTGGGGAGGGTGCCCAATCCCCCTTGGCTCTTGTCTTCCCCCAGATTTGTTGTGTGCTGATGGGGATGCCCAATCCCCCATCGGCTACAGCCCCCTCCCCACAAACACTCAGGTGGTATCCTGGGAGCCCACCCCAGTGTGCCAAATGTCCCTGTAAAAAAAGAAAACCTTCCCACGATGTTAAGTTTTTTTTTAAACCTGTAAAATATGAATTGGTCCCTTGTTGAGTCAGTGGCCCCTCCAACCAGCACTCACCCTCTGCACACCACGCTCCCCCCCAACCCATACAAATCTCTGGAGCCCAGTGCAACGATCTTCGGTGGACCGGGAACACACCTGCACTCTTCAAAGCAGACCACAAACTGAAGAAATGCCAGTAAGCTGTATAATGGCATAAATAGGGTTTTTTCAACTTTGATGCATATCTCGGGCATTGTTTGGATTTTTTCATGAAATTTTCAACATAGGCTTTTTGAGAGCCCACCTCATGAACAGTGGCACTGTTGTTTTGTTACTCGGTCCCAAAAGGTGAGTTTGTGGTCACTGCACGGAATCACCTTTCAGGACCAATTAATGAAACGACAGTGCAACTGTTCTTGAGATGGGTTCTCAAAAAGCCTATGTTGCAAATTTCATGAAAAAATCAAAAAAATGACTTTTACAAGCTTGCATTGTGCAGTTTGCATGCATGCTCGTAACTTTGCGAATTTGTAATATTTTCACTCCAGATTTTCAACATTGGTATTTTTTTACACCTCCTCATGAGCAGTACAGCTGTGATTTTCAACATCCTGGCTGAAATGCATTTTCACACATCTGGCTCAGAATAGCATGGTCACTGTGGGAAATCAGTGTTCAGGACAGATTAAGAAAATCACACTGTCACTGTTCATGAGTGGAGGTCCCAAAATACTTATGTTAAAAATGTGGTGACAAAAGTCCATAAAATGACTATTTTATAAGCGTGCATTGCACAGTTTCCACACACACTCGTAACATCAAGGATTTGTAATATTTTCACTCAAGAGTTTCAACATTGTCAGTTTTGCACACCTCCTTATGAACAGTACAGCTGTCATTGTTCACATCTTGCCCGAATTATGTTTTCGCACATCTGGTGCACAAAGGCGCAGTTGCTGTGGGAAATCAATGTTCAGGACAGAGTAAGAAAATCATACTGACAGTGTTCATGAGTAGAGGTCACACAATGCCTATGTTGACATTTTGGTGAAATGATTCCACTAAATGACTGTTATGAGCATGGGTTGTGCAGTTTCCACATATGCTCGTACATTGGAGTATTTTTAATATTTTCTCTCCAGATGTTCAACACTGCCTTCTCTTTACACCTCCCTATGTATGGTACAGCTGTAATTTTTCACATCCTGCCCAAACTGTGTTTTCACACGTCTGGTGCAGAATGGCACGGTCGCTGTGAGAAATCAACATTTGGGATAGATTAACAAAATCACAGTGAAACTATTCATGAGCAGAGGTCCCACATGCTTTCATGAGGTCAGGGTCACAAAAGGCCATGTTGAAAATGTGTAGTGCAAGTAACAACAAATGCCTAGGGTGTTAGGGTTTCTAACCATAATGCCCTCCCAACCCGTGGTGGGGCTCCAGTGCCCTTATTTTCTCTGAACCACAGACACATCATCACTCATCAAAGCCAGATCACAAATTGAGGAAACAAGTATGCACTTCATTATATTTCAACAGGAATGTGAACTTGGTGGCAAAGCTTGTTCTTTCTGCTGGAAACTGTAGTCCTGCCAATTGGTGCGTACCAACATCAATTCCAAATGACGAACTTTGGTATTGACAAATGTTTGTTGCTGTGTGGCAAGATTACAACCTTCGTATTACTATAAGAAATTATAACTTGCATATGTTTAAATACAGTCAATTACTTTCCTGTCTGTTATCAGCATAGTTGTGATTGTAGCTGTCAGGTTTACATTTTGAGGAATTGTAGCTTGATCTATAATCTGGAGAGAAGTAAAGGAATGCTACCCATTTGATCACTACAATGTATGTTTGGTTTGGGGTCACACCATCACTGGCTGTTGAGGTTTAATTTTTTATTGGTTTGGACCACCACAAACTTGCAGGGTGCAGCCTTCTTGGACTTTATTGAGGACTATAATAAGTATTGGATTACCTCTGCATCCGATTACCAGAATGCATAGATTACCAGAAACTGTGTACTTCTGAGGTATTATATGGAGGTTTAATGATGTCTGGCATCAGAATTAATGTATGTCATGTTTTATGCCTAACATAATAAAAAATAAGTAAAACAAAACTCAGCTGTTGACTTTGCTTACTTCCTCTGGAATCTGTGAATGCTTTCAGTGAATTTAATCATAAACTGACAATGATTCCTATCTGTATGTATACTGCACTTTTCACATAATAACCAGTAACCTATAATACCTTAACCTAACTGTACTACATTGACAACTATCTGTATATATTTTAATGTCTATTCCTGACTCTAAACCCTTTGAAAATAGCCACCTACCTGAAGTGTTTCATGTGAAATGAACACTAAAACTAAGTTGGATTGAGAGTTGGATCTGATGTAATTCATGATACTGAGCATAACAGTATGAGTGGTGTCATGAAATGAGGCTTCATTGTGTGCTTTTTTTGCAGTTTAAAGTTGACTTATGTTACTGGGTTCCATGTCAACTGAGCAAAGTTTAATGAATGAGCACAATTTGAGTGACAATAAATGAGTGACTGCAATTTGAGTGACAGTACTTTTCAGCATAGCACATTACAGTGACAATTTTAAATATACCCCCATTACACAACCAGTGGCACCCTGCGCTGGCTCTGAAGAAACTCCACAGACATTGCAGCACCATCAGCAACACCTAGATACCTCCTTCTGTGCTATCCATTCATCATCCAACGTGCACCTGTTGCACAGTATAACAGCAACCGGTGTAGCCATGCAATGATAATTGTTTGAATTGTAGTGGGGGGGCTCTGTCCTCTGTACCCCCCCATCATAAGGATTCCTATTTCTTGCCACACCTGGACACTGGGGGTAGCCTATACTACTGGTTGCTGTATTTTGCAGTCCCTCAGTTGGATGAGTCGCTATAGCTGCACAGTTGCCCAATTTGCAGTCACTATAATTCAGTCTCCCATATTACTTCACCCAAATTCCCACACTCAGTTGACGTGTGACCATGTTACTGCTATAGTGTATTTTATTTTTTGATTGTAAAACGACTCTTGCAAGGTAGATTAGGGCACAGCTGCTAGAAACTAGATAGAGGTGTAGATTTATAGAAACATACAACAATAGAATTTGATTGCAGATAAGGATAGCATGGACCACCCAGTCTGCCCACACTGTATCTCCCTATCTGCACAGTTACTGCAGACTGTGCCAGATCTACAGATCTTTCTCTCTTCCCCCTTTATTCCAGTATAAGCCTCTTGTGCTTATCCCATGCATTCATGAACCTCGCCACTATTTTCCCCTTAACCACCTCCACTGGAAGGCTGTTTCAGAAATCCACTACTCTCTGTGTAGAAGCACTTCCTCACATTTCTCCTTAATCTACACCACTCCAGCTTCATAGCATGTCCCCTTGTTCTTGAGCACCTTTTCTTACAAAAACTACTTCCCTCCTGTACCTTATTTACCCCATGAGGTATTTGAAGGTCTCTATCATATGCCCCCTCTCCCTCTTCTATTCTAGAGTGTACATATTGAGGTCTTTTTTGTCTCTCTCCTCAAAGGCCTTTGATGCAGACCCTATACCATTTTAGTTGCTGTCCTCTGGGCTGCCTATGTCCTTCCAGAGATGTGGCCCCCAGAACTGGACACAGTACTCTAGGTGAGGTCCTACCAGCAATCTATACAGAGGCAATGCCACTTCCTTTGTCTGCTGGTGGTACCTCTCCCTATGCATCACAGCATCCCATTAGCCCACCAACTGCCTTGTTGCACTGCCTGGCCACATTTAGGTCATCTGATAGGATCATCCCCAGGGCTCTTTCCTGCTTGGAGGTTGTCGTACCATTCCTCTATTTTTGAAATCTGCCCCTCGGTTTCTGTGCCCTAAATGCATAATGTTGCATTTATTTGCAATGAAACCTGGTAGCTATACTCTTGATCACTCCTCTAGTTTTCTCCGGTTTCAGTTTTCTCAGATCTCTGCTCATCCTTTCAACTCTTCCTGGAGAGTCCACCCTATTGCTGATGTTGATGTCATCCACAAAGAGGCAGAACTTTCCTTCCAGTTCTCCTGCAATGTCACCTATAAAGACATTAAAGAGGACCAGTTCCAGCACTGATTCCAAAGGCACCCCACTAGTCATCCTCCCTTCCTCAGAGTGAACTCCATTTACCACCAGCCTCTAGGGGCCTGTGGTGGCAAAACAGGGAGGGTAAAGAGGGAAGACTTGATGAGCCAAGTGGTCCTTTTCTGCCAACTTATTCTCTCTTTCCATAAGGTATTACAGAACTTGAATCAATAGTACAGTGAAGGGCTGATAAATATATAATCAGCCATTTCTTTCCAGAGACATTTTGGGTTGAAATTCAGATAGGACTGATTCGAAATAAGTGAAAAGAAGGTGCTGATAAAAGACCTATGAGGAAGTCTTTTGATAGTTTTTTCATAATTAATGTGTGCATAACTTCTGATTTTGCAGTAGCAGACTTATGAAAACTAGAAAGCTTGGGGTGGAAACCAAGGTGGCACAATGAGTACCTAATTGCTTCATTGGCAAGCTTTTAAACTAGTCAAGGGGGAGGCACTGATAAGCAGCAGGAAAATCCCAGCCTCCCCCTACAAAACAGGGTACTAAATGAGAAAAAGACCAAGGTAGAAAGGTCAGTGGGGGATGCTGTTACAGAAAGTAAAGCCATCAAAAAATGGAGAGCAATGAGTACCAATGCCCGTAGTCTGGGTAACAAGCTTCCTGAATTAGTGGCCTTGATGGAGGAGGAACATCTGGATATCGTGGCAGTCACAGAAACATGGTACACACAGAACCATGACTGGGATGTAAACATACCAGGATACACTATCTACAGAAAGGACAGGGAGGGTAAAAGAGGAGGAGGAGTAGCTCTCTACATAAGGGAAGGAATAAAAGTGACAGAACAAAAGGGTAAACAGGGAGGAGAAGAAGCACTGTGGGTCAATTTGGAGGCAGGCAATGGCACCACAATCCACACAGGGGTTGTATACAGATCCCCCTCTCAGGGGGAGGAAATGGACAAGGAAATGATAGAAAGTATACTTAGAATGGCAGATAAAGGGGAGATATTGCTGATGGGTGCAGTGGTGGCTCCAGCTTCTGTTGGTTACCAGGACACTGGGTGGGCACCACAGTTGGAGCCAGGGCACCTATAGTAACCAGAATGTAAATCATGCGTGTAAATTCCTGCGTGCACATCTGTAGTCTTGACTCTTGCTTAGCCTGTTCTGCTGGCAGTGACTCTGGGGAAAGAAGAATAAGGGGTATGGAGTACTAAGGGAGAGATCCACAAAGCAATTCCACTCTGCCTCACGATCTGCAGACTGAAGTGAAGCAGGATAGGGTTCTCAGACTTTACTAAGGTGAGCCTCCCCTATGGTGCCAGAGAAAAGCCCTGGCCTCCACAGGTCTCAAACACAGTGACAGACACACCAAACGGACAATGAATGACATGGGGAAGGACCCATTCCTCCAAGCAACACCATCAGGCACTTCAGAACCCACCCACCCACACTGCAGACCCATGGTTCCAGAACAAACCCAACCATGGACAAAAAAATCCCACTTCAACCCCTCACAGTGCAGACAGGCAGCATAAAAAGCCCATTTAAACACCTCACAGATTCAGTATATCCCCCAACCCTGGCACAGCCCAGGCCCATACATAAGATTCTGCACAGTGTACATCAGAGGCATCATGTATGTGCACACACACACACACAGGTTCATCTTAGTTATCTTTGAAACAACCCCAACTATAAATAAAATACTGAGCAGTCCCAGACAGAGACATCATGCATGTATCCTCCCCCCACCCCCAGACACAGGCCTATCTTTCAAACACCCCTGGCCAGCTGCAATATGTTACACACTGATGACAAACTACAGTCATAGGCATCATGTATATTCCCCAGCCCAGACCCATCACTGAAAGACCCACAAAAGAGCCACCAGCCATAAACACTCCCAGCTTTGAGGCCACCCATACAGTCTCATTATACACACACCCCAGCCTGGAGGCGTGCATGTCTCCCCCCCTCCAGGACTCCCTTGTGGTGAAAATAACAGGCCAGCATCAATCTGCAGCAAAATTCAGTCAGGACTCAGTGTGCTTACCTAAGGTTACCAGCCCAGAAGAGGTCTGCACCAGGAAAGGTCTGCTTAGCAAGAGGCTCACTCCTGAAGCAAGTGGTTGAATGGTCAGTGGTCGTGTTGGCAGTTTGACTGAGGAGCTCCTAATTAGTAGCCTCAGGGCCCAGGGGCTAACGACAACAGAGTTCTGCAACAGACCTCCAGTGTCAGAATGGCAGGCAAATGGGAGGAGAGTGGAATGGCGGGTGGCATTAGCAGGCAGGAGGAGAGCAAGTGGCTTTACTGGCCAGGCAGTCCAAGGATGCAGTCCACAGCACATTGCAGGAAAAAGCGACTGGTGACAGTAGCAGACAGCACTGAAGATAGTAAAAAAAAAAAAAAAAATGATCCCGGCAGTTGGTACACATGGCGGGCTAGTTTATTTCCTTTCCTTCCAGGATGAAACGCAAGAAGCGATGCACCTCATTGGATGAGGAAGCCTGGTGTTGTCTGATTGGTAGAGTTTTACACTTCCCTGCCATTGGGCAGAATTCTCCCATTCGCAATTGGTCTGTTAAAGACCTTGTGCTGAACCCCAATTGGCTGGCTCAGGATCAACAGCTAGCCCTCCCAAGCTCTGCAGTTCCAGCAAAGTTAGGAGTCCTGGGGCTCTCAGCATGGATCAGAATCTTCTGCCTGTCTTCAAAACGCCAAATAAAATCATAGTGACTGCCGTCTGCAGTGCAGGCTTGATGCGTTGCAGACACTCCCTCCACCCTCCTGGGAAAAGGCATTGGTCAGTCTGTAATTGCAATGCCAAGGACAATAGAGGAGGTTACGCCAGCGTGACAGAAAAAAAAATCCGTTTTTGGACTTCGGAGCACCGGGGCACGAACTGGGGCGCAGCATTTTTTGACCAGGGCACATGCCCTGGTGTGCCCCAGTGTAGCGCCACCACTAGATGGGTGATCTGAATATGCCAGATATTAATTGGAGTGCAGTTGCAGCAGCCATTTCTAAGAGTGGGGTTATTCTAGATGCCCTACAGGGGGCATGCCTTAGACAACTAGTATTGGAACCCACTCGAGAGGGAGCAATCTTAGACCTGGTTCTCTCAAATGGAGATGGAGAGAGAATCACAGATGTAGAATTGGGTAGCCATCTGGGAACTAGCGACCATCGAACAGTATGGTTCACAATAAACACAGCAATAGAGTCAAGCCATATAAAGGCAAAAATACTGGACTTCAGGAGGGCTGACTTTGCCTAAGGAATGCACTAGCAAATGGGCAGGAAGGAGGGGTGGAAAAACAATGGGGAATAATAAAAACTGCCATCACAGAGGCAACAAGCCTTTGTGTGAAGCAAATAAACAAAACAAAATGATGTAAGAAACCACTATGGTTCTCAAAGGAGGTGGCAGTGAAGGTTCAAGAGAAAAAGAAAGCGTTCAGAAAGTACAAGGAATCACAGAAGGAGCAGGACAGAGAATTGTATCAGTTAAAATAAAAAAAGAAAGCTGGGAAGGCAGTCAGAACAGCAAAGGCCCGAACTGAGGAAAAGATAGCCAACTCAGTTAAGAAGGGGGATAAAACCTTTTTAGGTACATCAGGGAGCGAAGGAAGACTAAGGGAGGGATAGTGAGGCTTAATAAAGGGGGGGGGTGGGCAGAGGGTGACGGTGAAAAGGCAGAGATACTAAACAAATATTTTTGCTCAGTATTTACAAATGAAGAGGGGGAGGTACCTAAAACAAAACATAGAAACACTCTGGATACAGAAGTTGATATTAGCCCACTTACAGAAGTAAGGGTTCTGAAAGAACTCTTAAAACTGAAGGTGGACAAAGCAATGGGGCCTGATGGGCTTCATCCCAGAATTCTAAAAGAACTAAGGGTAGAACTAGTGACACCACTGACTACCCTCTTTAACAAATCATGGGAGGATGGGGTGATACCTGGGGACTGGAGGAGGGCAGATGTGATTCCCCTTCACAAAAGTGGGAGCAGGGCAGAAGCAGAAAACTACAGACCTGTTAGTTTAATCTCAGTGATAGGGAAAATGATGGAATCACTTCTGAAGGAAAGAATTGTCGAGTACCTAGAGGCCAGAGGGGCACAGGACCCAAGGCAGCATGGATTCACAGCGGGAAGGTCATGCAAGATGAATCTAATAGATTTCTTTGACTGGGTGACCAAAGTAGTAGCTCAAGGAGGGACTGTGGACATGGCCTACCTAGACTTTAGCAAGGCATTTGACTCAGTCCCACACAAAAGATTAATAATCAAGTTAGCCAGCCTGAGAATGGGTCCCAAGATGATAGCCTGGATAAAGAATTGGCTGGAGAACAGGACACAGAGGGTAGTAATAATAAATGGAGTCCACTCTGAAGAAAGGGGGTTACTAGTGGGGTTCCACAGGGTTCAGTATTAGGACCAGTCCTCTTCAATGTCTTTATAAGTGACATTGCAGAGGGACTGGAAGGAAAAGTATGTCTCTTTGCAGATGACACAAAGATCTGCTACAGAGTTGATGCTCAAGGTGGGGTGGAAAGGATGAGAAGGGACTTGGCAAGGTTAGAGGAATGGTCAAATGTATGGCAGCTCAGATTCAATGCTAAGAAGTGCAAGGTAATGCATCTGGAAACAAAACCCAGGGAAGAGTACAAAATGGGGGGCGATACTAACAACAACAAAAATGGAAAGGGACCTGGGGGTAGTCATATCAGATGACTTAAGGTGGGCAAGCAATGTGAGAGGGCAGTAAGGAGGGCTGGGGGGATACTGGGATGCATAGGGAAAGGCATCACCAGTAGAAACCAGGAAGTTGTTATCCCTCTGTACAGACAGCTGGTGAGACCCCATTTGGAGTACTGTGTGCAGTTCTGAAGACCCAGTCTCTGCAAGGACATAGACAAGATGGAAGCTGTCCAGAGGAGGGCAACTAAAATTGATGCAGGGTCTGCACCAGAAGACATATGAACAGAGATTAAAGGAGCTTAATATGTATAGCCTCGAGGAAAGGAGGGAGAGTGGGGACATGATAGAAACTTTCAAGTACCTCAAGGGAATCAACAAAGTCCAAGATGGTAGCATCTTTCAAAAAAAGAGGTGTGCCAGAACAAGGGGGCACAATTTGAAGATGGAGGGGGCGGCTCAGAGGTAATGTAAGGAAGTATTTTTTCACAGAGAGGGTGGTGGATGCATGGAACAGCCTTCTGGAGGAGATTGTGGAGTCAAAAACAATGGTTGAATCCAAGCATGCATGGGACAGTCATAAGGCAATTCTAGGGGGTTGGGGTAGAAAGAAGTAGGCTGCTGGGTAACTAGGATCTGCAGCTTATCCATTAGGTAGGGAAATGGGAAGACTGGGTGGGCCAAGCGGTCCTTATCTGCTGTCAAATTCTATGTTTCTATGTAATTGGCTGATGAATAGACAACAGAGGGTGGTGGTTAATGGCACTCACTCAGGGGAAGGGAGAGAGACCCGCAAGATTCCTCAGGGATGAATACTGTGCCCAGTCCTCTTTAATGTTTTTATAAGTGACACTGCAGAAGAACTGGAAGGGAAGCTATGCCTCTTCATTAGTGACACCAAGATCTGCAATAGGGAAGACACTGCAGAGGGGGTGGAGATAATGAATAGACACCTCAATAAACTTGAGAAGTCCCACAAAAGTTGCTATGAATCAGCTTTTGGTTGGTGCTGCTGATAGGGTGGTCAGCCCTAAACAAACAAGGTCCAAAACAGCAGCACTCATTGGCAACCATATACACATGGAATCAAAATGAAGTTTCCAAATTCATATATGTATTTGAATTGAAGTGAGCCATAAGCCTTAGCCCCTTAGGTGTTAGGGTTTACCAAAGCAGCAGAAGGACAAAATCACACAAAGAGCAACCAACAGCCATCATCAAGTAAGACAAACAACATACAGCTTTTCAAGATGATAGAAATGCAGTAGCACTGATGTGCCACCTTCATAGATTCGTATGTATAGCATGCATATCACAAAACATACACAACCACTTGTTGCTGTAGATACAAATCCATGGTGCTCAAATCTCAACACTGCTTCTTTGTGCAGAAGTACAGGTCCCTACAGCCACAGATACAAATCCACAATACCGAAATTACATTATTTATTTTGCCTGTAGAAGCTCATGCCCCTATGGGAGCAGACCTTCTGCAGTCTCAGGTACTCGTGTACACTGTAAGACATACATACACTTGATGGGCCTGTGCTTGTCCAGCTGCAGGTGTAAGCCATACATACAAACCTCTGGCTGAAGAAGTGCAGGTGCAAAAAAATCCATGCTAGTGAAATTGCAACTTTACTTTCATCTACAGAAATGCTGGCCTCCGAAGGCCTGTGCATCTTCAACCACAGGTGTACCGTAAGACATACACACCAACTTCTGGCTTCAGAAGGCAGGCAGTTATATAGAGAGAAGGGTACCATGTCAAAACATAAAAAAAAAAAAGTGACTACAAAAATCGTGACTGAAAAATAGTGGGTGCACATTCAGCTACTACAAATAACAGTAATTGGTGCAAATTGTGAAAACACTGCCACTCTGACTTATTGCGGGGGGCTTCACCCTCCGCACCCATCTTTAAATAAATAATCATCACTAGGTGGGACACAACTCAGGGGTAGGGAGAAACTCAGGGGGGTATTCTCTGGGGGGGACACAACTCAGGGAGGAGGAGAAAGTCAGGAGGGCAGCAGATTATATATTATGACTCCAGGTGGGGGATGCAACTCGGGGAGGGGGAGAAACTCTGGAGGGGAAAGAATTTATATTCTCACTCAGTGGGGCTGGCACAAAAGCAAGTGCAAGACTTTTCCCCAAAAAAATCAGTAACGCCAATTTTCAAACCCAGGTGTGCTGGACGCAGCAACTACACTCAAAGTCGATGACTCTAACCTCCAGGCTACAGTTCCAGTACAGCTTTCCAGCAGACACTGGCAACTACATTACTCCCTATGTTTTCTCTTTACTGTGCTGAATGACATTACCGCATTATTTCTTAAATAACCAGGAACTATTAAGACCAAGTCACTGAAATGACATTTGCTATTTTTAATGCTTTATTATTCCCCCACTGTTTTACGTTTGCTATTTTCATGGGACACCAGACAGAAGTATTGTTGCAATTTGGATTTAATTGTTTCCGCAGCAGATGTAGAAATTGTTCAAGGGAGTAGCAGTTTTTTAGTTATGCAGGTGCATATAGGAAAGTATGCACTAATGAATCATGCTATCTGATGATGTACCTCATGCAGCGTGAATGAATACAGTGCAGCCAGTCAAGACGCATTGCAGTAACTTGCAGTAAATTATATATTACAATATACTGCAGAAAGAAAGGGCTTAGTTGCCATTGAATAACACTGCTCACTGCAGCACATGGCAGCATTTTTGTGATATACTCACTCACTCATACTCACTGATGCTATCATCTCTGGCATGGACTAGGGCCTTGTCACCTTAGCTATTTTCATCGACTTAGCCAAAGCTTTCAACACTGTAGCCCATCCCATTCTTCAGGACAAGTTTAAGGCAATTGAACTCTCAGTATCTTAATCTGAGTGATTCCTCTCTTACCTGGATGGCAGGTCGTAAGCTGTCCGTATTGGAGACTCTATTCCTCCCACTTCTTATCAGCTCAGGCATCCCCCAAGAGTCTGTCTTGGGCCCAATTATTTTTCTATTTTTCTGAATGACCTCCCCAAGGCCTGTTCCTCTGTGTCAATACATATGTATGCAGATGATACAGTTCTATTTTCCTCTGGCTCCTCTGCCCTGACCTCATGAACCAACTCCGACTGGATTTTAACAAAATCCAGCATTGGTTCTGAGATAATCAATTATCCCTCACTGCTAAGAAAAAGTCTCAAGGACTCTTGTCATTAGGCAGAGATTTGCTAGAGTCCTCCCCCTTCATTCTTTCCTTTCATGCCCTTGACGGTGCAACTATTGAAGATGTCTCTTTCGAGTATCATGAAGTCTGGCTTGATTGCCAACTAGATTTTTCTGCTCATGTGGATGTTATCCACAAACAGCTCCACCCCATCCTTGGGGATCTATACATATAAGAGAAGCATTCCACTTCCTGCTTACAGAGAAATCCTAAAAAAAAAAAATGATTCTGCCTATTTTCAACTATGGAGATATTGTTTATAGTGCTGCTCTAAAGTCCACTTTAGCTAGACTAGAGATGCAGTGAATTTAAATTCCGCCGGCAAAGTGAATGTGAAGTGGGCATTTCACATTGCCACTTCGCTATGTGGAGTGGGCAATGCAAAGAGCTCACACCGCCTTGTCATTACCACTTCTAGTTAAGGCAGAATGGCAATTCGAAGTAAGGCAAAGTCATTGATTTCAATGGACTTTGCGTTCTTCATTATGATTCTAAGTGATCTACTTGGTGTTTCAGATTTGGCAGCCCCCCACACATTACATGGCTTACAGTACTGTAAGTCACATGCTCTTTAGCTAGGCAGGAAGAGAGTCATACAAGCAGACACTTTTACTTTCTCCTGTGCGGGCAGAGAGAGAAGAGTGTGTTTTGTGACTGCTGATACTTTGAGAGCAGATCAAGGAGGAGATTTAAACTTTGATTTAGACCCAACAGCTTTTTTAAAAGCTACATTTTTTTGTCTTTTCTGTCTGTACTCTTTTTTACTTAATTTGTTATTTTGGTAAATTTTAATTTTCTTACCTTTATAAGTAGTTGTTTGTCTGTGTGACTGTGTGTGTGTTGCGTGACAGTGTGAGTAGTGATTGCTCGAACTGAGGGAGCTCAGTTGCAGAGACTGACCAGGGTGAGGGAATGTCTGGGGTGGGGGCAGCTCTGGGAGAATGTGGTATTGGTAAACATCATACCATGCGCATGCATGGGGGGCAAGGGCGCCCATTCCTGTTGGACTGCTCGAAACCTTTGAGTGTCTCCCCCTCTGGAAGCAGGACCAGCACTGCCTCCTGTCCTGACTCTGAGACAGTTAAACCACCACCACCACCAAGTCCAGCACCAGGTCCTCTGGAGCAGGATGTGCCTGTTCCCCCAGGCCCAGGTGTGGATCCCATCCCTGTTCAACACCGTGACCAGCCAGCTGCCAGTTCATCTGGCCCTCCCCTGCCTGTGTCTGGTCCTCCCCACACCTCCATTATTTGGTAGTTGACTGTGTGGGGGGACAGCAGTGTGGTCAAGTGCCACCTATGTGATGTGGAGGTGTGCTGTGGCCCCTGGGGGACTCACCTGGGGACTGGGGGCAAGCACACCCATATGCTCAATCACCACCAGTTGGAGTGGCAGGCTGCCACAGAACAGACCATGCCTGTACCTGCTGACCATTCTGTGGCAGAGGGTGCAGCTGTGCATTGCAGCATCCCTAAGAAGAGGAGGGCCACAGCAGCACCTGCTGCTCCACTAGAATCCCCACCACCACCACCAGCAAGTCAGCCTGTAGAATGTGTGGACCCCAGAGAACTGCATGTAACACAGGCTGACTTGGCAGTTCTCTGGAATGCTGTCGAGGAGAACAACGAAAGGGTGAGTGCTGTGGAGCAGTGGCTGGATCACATAGAGGGACATCAGTTGCAAATTATGTCCATGCTGGAACTGCTGCTGGATCACCATGGGATCCTACATTAGTTTGTTTTTCCTCACACCATGTGCCCCACCACACCTTCCTTGCTGTGTTATAAAATGTATTCCTCCATCATCCCTGACCCTTGTATGTAAATATGACCTTTTTTTGTTGTCTTCCATATGTATTCTGAGCAGTGTAAGTATACTGTGCTAAACTGCATGGTTGCAGTCTTCTTTCCAGTCTGTGTATGTACTGCAGACACTGTCCAATTCCCTGACTTAAAAACACTTATTAATGAGTACATTGGTGGGATGGTGAAGCCTGGAGAGATACTACAAAACAGGCTTACAATACATCTAAGTAACTAGTAAAAAAATTAATGTTGTGATTCATGATGTAATCGTAAATCATGATTTATCACTGCATTTCTGACCGTGATGATGAAGAAACGCGAATGCCTATGGCTGTACTTCCCCGGGCCCCGAAGAGGTCTGGCAAAAAACTCCCAAACTTAAAAACACTCATTAATGAGTACAATGGTGGGGTGCTGAAGCATGGAGAGATACTATAAAACAGACTTACAATACATCCAAGTAACTATTAAAAAAATTAATATTGTGATTCGTGACGTGATCGTAAATTGTGATTTGTGACTGTGATGATGAAGAACATGATTTATATCACGAGTGACTCTTGATGATGGTCCTGACTTAAAAACGCATATTAATGAATACAATGTTCATGCAGAATTATGCACCACACCTGTCCAGTACTCTGAAGGGAAGCCAAAGAAACAACTGTGACTTAAGTTAGAGATGGAGATTGGGCCCTAAAGAGATGCAAATGCACAGACAGATTAAGATTGCACTGCGCACTGAAGAGATGCAGATGCAAAGGCACAACACCTAACCAGTGCTCACCATCAGAAATTCAAATCTGGAAAAGAATACCTTTGCCGGTTGGGGCGGGCCGCGGGGGGGGCAGTGTACTGCACTGCTGCAGTAACAGTCACTAGTACTAGTACCAGTAAAGATACCACAAAGAAGTACAAAATTACACAGCTGCAGTGGATAGCAGGTTCACACTGCTGAAATTAAGTGGCACAATAAAGGTGTCTGATTTGATGACCGTCACACACATACTCATACACACTAAGCAATGCATAGCAAATTGAAAACTTCAGTAATATAACCACATATTTTAAACAAACTAAAATTATGCACTGCTGCACTACAACAATCAGCAAAAAATGGCAAGAACTATTGAAAATATTACTGTGTGTACATTTACACAGTTATACAAGAAAAACATCACCAAAACAGAAAGCACTGTTTTTCTCCAAGTTAATCTACCTACACCACAGATATGCCCCTTCCCCAAAGCACACTTCCACTGTCTCTCAGTACACAGACTGAATGTTGTACATTAACATTCAAAATCCACACACAAACAATAAATGCTCGATGATATGAGCACAGGAGGGTTTCCTATAATCGATGAACTAAAGTTTCAGCAAAAGAAATTACTCAAAAAGGCTTTTTTAACAGCTTTTAGAAGGTTTGAATCACAGAGAGCTGTCAGAGCAGATAGTCTCCTACAGCTTCCTACACACACTACCCCAAACTGAGGCTGTGCAGAACAATCTAGAGCCCATGAGACCTGAAATCCCATCAATCACTGCAAAATTCGTCTTTGGAGCTTAAAAACAAGGTGAAGTGAGGCGAAGTACAGTGTTTTCAATGTACTTCACCTTAAGAATTGGTGGAGTAGTAGTTTGGGAAGGCGGTGTAATGCAAAGTCATTGTTTTCAATGGACTTTGCGTTACCCATCATAATGTGAAGTACTCCACTTCGCATTGCAGAGCACTCCGCGAATTCTCTTTCACTCTGTGTTTCACTTCACGGAGTGAATTGGGGCCACTTCACCCATCTCTAAGCTAGACTGGACCCTCTCTTTCACTCCTCTCACTTTGCTTTTAATAAACCTATGCATACACATCATTGCACCCTGTAGTCCTCCTACCTCCCTGTTCTTGATGCCAGGCACCATACTCTCTGTGTTTCCTTTATCTTGAAATGTTGGTTTGGTTCTCTCCCCTCATATCGTGTCTCTCTTCTCTCATTAGCCCCTTCATCTTCTTACTCTCTTCACAGTCCGTGCTCTCAGTCTTTTGCTTTCCCACAAGTATAATCCACAGCTGGCCAAGCAGCCTTCTTGTTTAATTTCCTGAAACTATGGGGCTCCCTTACTCTTCTATTCACTCTGCTTCTTCCTTTTCTGCTCTTACATCTCTGCTCTATGACTTCTCTATTCAGTTGTGCAGTTACTTCTAATATTGGTTTGGACTCCTTTCCTCCTGTAACTTCCAATCTCTGACTTCAGCACTTCACCACTTATTTAGTATTTGTCATTCCCTCTGCTCCTAATTTTGATGTGTTTGATTACTATTCAATTGTTCTTTTGTCATTTCCCCAGTTTACTACACATAACTTACTGATTATCAATTTACTCTTAAGCATTAGTTTATTTTCACATACTTATTTCCATTCTAAGTAATTTATACTGTATTTTGTATCTATTCTATTCTCCTCCTCTTCCCCTCCTCCTATGAAGCATTTAGGAACAAGTTGATACCAACTTAGTATGTCTTTCCTGGTAAAACCTTTGAAATAAATAAACTGCAGCATTACTGCATTTAATTCTGGCAGGCATTTCTGTACCTCTGACTGTGGAGACACAGGCCCCATGGAGCTTTCTGTCTACAGATACTCATGTATGTAGTATGACATATACACATACACACACACACATACACACACAGGTGTGTCTGCATAAACGCAGGTCCCTGTGGTACTTGTGCTTATGCAGCCACAGATACAAATTTAAATCCATGAAGTTAGCACATTAGTGCCACTGCATTTCTTTCATCTGGAAACAGTTGGATCTTGTTTGTCTTACATGATGATGACTGTCTGTGGCTGCTTGAGTAGTATTTTCCTTTTGCTGCTTTGGAGAGGTGGAGAGTTAGTGTTGGAAGCCAAAATGCCATATTTCCCTACTTTTGTTACATTAAGTTGAACCCTGACTCATCTGTTAAGATTGCTCTTTACAAAGAATTTCCTTTCTTTTTGAGATAGCGGAATCGTATCTTAATTCATGTATGTCCCTTTGGGAGTTACGTAAACAGATGTAGAGATGCAGAGCACTCTGGGCCCTGACCAAGGAAAGACTTCATCCACCTACAGTACAGAAGTGCAAGGCCTTGCTGGCCCCACACTTCCATGTAGTGATGGATGTCAAGAATTCATTGGGCCATGTGCTGGGCTATGGAAGCACAGAGTCATCTGAGCCCTGTGATTCCATGTGGCCATAGATACTCATATGCAGGGCAAAGAGTCCATCTCTCAGCCAATGCATAGGGCCCTCTGCCACCCACAGGTGCAGAGATGCAGGCCCCTATGCCAAGAGAAGAGTTGTCTTCATTACATGGTACCTGGGCCAGTGTTGGCAACTCTGCAGCTTTCCTCCCCTGTTTGGGGGGGTCACATATCAATGCAATTCCCTCACCCCATCCAGCTACTTCTGTGAGCTCACCCCAAACAGCTCACCAGCATGTGATCACAAAGCACTACACACTGGGGTAAGGTGTGGCACTACAGTTAGCATTTGATAATTATTATTATTTTGTTTTTTATTTTGTCCCCACATTTTTATGGCTGTGGGTGGAGCCTGCAGCCATCTTGCTATCTGTAGCTGGAAAATGGAGTATCATGGAACACATGTTTTGAACTTTTCAGTGTATCCTTCTATGCCAACTGAAATAAAATACTCCCTTCTTTCTGTTAAGAATGTTGGAGACATAACTCCAAGCTGTTTATCAGATACCATTAGGAAGCTGAAACAGCTTGTTAAATATTGGTTGCCAATTAAGCTGGCGATCCGTTTACCCCCTTTGAAATGTAACAACTTGCACATTTAATTACTTAGCATTTAAACAGCTTCTTCCTACTAGTTTCACTTGGTAATATATTGTCTTTCAAGAAAGATTCATACCTCATATATGTCATCCCTTTCCCAGCAAATCTATTATTTACACTGTTTTATTAACCTCTAAAGACAATATCAGATAAGCACTGTCTCAGACATATGCCAGGTCTTCAGTGAACTACCTATACTAAATTTGCAGCAGTCAGCAGGCATTTTCTACTATGCTTTTTGGGAAAAAATGTATTGAGCTACAGCAAACACACACACACACACACACACACACACACACACACACACACACATAGGGTACACACCATCCTCATGGCCACAACATTCAAAATATATACTGCATTCTACTATGTTATAAAACAATAAAGAAACTGTTTGTTTATGTCAGTGAACACATTGAAGTTCAGTTTAGAGTAGACTTCCTTTAAATATTTCTTATCCTAAATTTTGTATCCTTGATAGCGCAGAGGAGAAGCTACATCTCATTGTCATAGGGATCTTCATTTATACATTTTTTCACTGTATTTACTCAGGCTGCCCTAGATTCAGTGCAATATCTTGTTTTCAGTGGGGTCATGATTTTACCATTTTGATAACATATTTCTTCAGGGTAGCCTAGTCCAGGGCCCTCATATTTAAAGGAGATGCATGGTGCATCCCGGCAGAAAAGGGAGATGTGCCGTGCAACTCCAACAATGTGCCACAGTGTGATATTCTAATATGCAGGATGCGCCATCTGCAAGGGAATGGGCCAGGGTGCACACAAATAGTATGCTGTGCAAGTCAAGGGTGTGTTCCCATGCATATACCATGCTGTGGCATACTCAGTGGGAATGCACCCCTCACAGTCCACAGCAGTGTGGCCCACAGTTAGACCATGAATAGCTGGCCTAACTCAGCCAGCCACCCACAGGTGGGCTGCAGAAATGCACCCAAGTATGCAGCAGCCTGGCAGCCCTGGTGGATTAGAGGTACCCTCTCCCATCCCCAATTGATCCAACTCCATCCCCGAAGAGCTCCATAGTGTAGGGCCCCCTGGACCCATTCACACCAGAGGAAACCACATTCCATATTAATAGCATAGAGGCCCCTCACCCACCACCTTGGTACGTAGACATCCCTGCTCCCCCCATACCTGACCTGTTGCAGAGAATGACCCTGCCCTCCACACCCCGCCATGGCCAGCCACCAACTGCACTGGACCTGGGCCAGGGACCTGCACTCCAGAATGACCCAAGTGGCTGTATTGTACATTGGGGCATTATGCAAGCTGTGGATCCACCAATGTATGCAGCCATGTATATGTCCCTCGCAAACGTCAGAGGGAATTGACATACCTCCAATTCATGCCTTGTCAATGCTGTATCTTCCTGCTGTCATATACCGCTGCAGGCCCAAACTCTCCCCGCTCCCCTGTGTAACATGCCACCCTCCAGATTGCTGAGGTATCCTGAGTGCCATGGGGTGCGGTATCCTGCAATGCCATTTGCAGTGTACACTCCAGGCTATGGATAGTGATCCGTGGTTCCCCAATTGTACAAACAAATGGGAGGCCAGCTATAACATGCCTGTTATGGGACCTGTGTGAGTGGGTACAGCATTGGCTGTCACCCACACTGAGCAGTGTAACAGCACCGGGATCATGGATCTGCATGCAAGCACCTGAGGTGTATGTCCGCTGGGCATTATCGCCTGCACACAGCACGTGCCTATGTATGACATATTTCAGCATCCTACTGCCAGTGCTCCATCACCTAAAATAAGATGCCATTTCTTCTTTGAACTATCCAGGTTAAATATATAGCAATCAACAGGAATATTCTAGGAAAATACATTGTAAAAAAAGTGTAAAAGGAAGACCACATTGAAACTGCATCTCAGCAGATCTGCATTGTGCAAATTCATTAGAAATAATGGGTAAAAGCACCCCAAAAGCTCTCCATAGCCATATTGGCTGTGACCAAATCTTGTTAATATAGTCATGTATGACTCCCCTGATAGACATGGCATTCGAGACAGACAGATTTTTTTTTTTTATCTAAATGGAAACAACTTTGTTTTGTAGTCATGGACTGGTTTTATTAAATTGATCTTAAAAGATGGTATAACTGAGAAGGTGATTAAGTCCCAAATATTGAAATTGAAGGAACAAGTAAAAAAAATGTGAAACAGGCTGAGTATCCAGACTATAGAAAACAATTCTCAGACACAATTGCTAATTATGATCAACACCTTAAAAATGCTAAAACATGTAAATCTGAAAGGGGCCAGATGGATTATTTAGAAGGCTAGATTTTTGACTGGAGCCACAAGACCAATAAGAGTCAGCCAAAGTTGATTACGAAAAAATCACAGCTCCCACAGCTCCAACAAAACACAAGTGCTGCAATGCCGGCAGTCACCTACACAAGTCAGTCTGGTTTAGACGCTAATTGAGAAGCTGAATTTTTTGTTTAAAATACAACCAGGAGTCTTTACTACTGAATCAATAAGCATTTCAACGGAACTGCCCTTGTTCCAAGCATTATTGCAACTGCTACAGTTTCAACAGTTACTGGAACATCCACTCAGACACAGCCCCTAACTCATCAGACTAAGAGAACCAGAAGTTACACCAGAGGTAGAGGGAAACCAGGTAAGTACCAACTGGTGAAGCAATTACAGTGGACTGAGGTACCGCGGCAATTACAGACAGAGCCAGGCATACACGAATACATGGAGAGGGTGCAGGTCAAAGACTCACTCATAATTAATATTTCCAGCTATGAATTGAGTGAAATTGAATGTATTGTGTTGAAAAAGAGCATACATTTTATACTAACTGAACAAATTAATAACTTTGATGCAATGATGGATTTAAAATGCATTACAAGGAAATTAAATCTACAAGCATTTTTCCATCAAGATTTTAACATGGATGGTGTAAAGAATTCCACATTTTTGAAATAACCAAAATATGTAAATTAATGGTGGGGTATAGAATTGTGGGACATGTAAGAAAAAATCCCCCTTCATACCTCCTACCAATAATACTGTCTCTGTATTTGAGGAAGCTTGTGAGAGAGATCTGCAAAAGATTTTTGACAGTAAGCCCCATCCCAGGTTTTTCTACTGCACAGTAGAAGAAATTGCAGCTATTAAAAAGTTAAAAAATACATTTCTCTATTGTTATTAAAGAGGTAGGAGGAGGGGGTATGGTACAGACTCTTACAAATATGTAAGAGAAGTTACTAGGCAATTGAGTGATGAGTCATTTTATCAGCTTTTATCTTATGACCACAGGATTGAACTTTAAAGAAAAATGTATATTTATTTTTTTTACATGAATCACAGTTATTGTGCTTCATCTCCTAAGAAATCATAGAATTCCTAACTATGGACCACTGACCACCTGATTAGAGAAACTATGCAATAACTACCCAATGTGTATAAGAGTCTACAGGATCCACCGGGACAACATATTGTTGTCTTCATTTGGTATCTTACAGAGCAACTGATGCAATATATTGATGCACACATTACAAACTTGGCAAGTTCTATGAACATACGCATTAAGGACACAGGAGATTTGCTATGCCTTTTACAGCATTTATATATTGAGGAGGCATATTGGCCACCTTAGACATAAAATCATTGTATACGAACATTCTCCACAAGAGGGGTGGGGTGCTGGATACGATAAGGGTGGCATTATTTTAATTTACTGATTTTTCCAGTGGATTTTTGGAATTGTTATTATCCATGGCAGAACTAGTAGAGAAATCTAACCATTTTATTTTTCAGAGTAAACATTATATACAGATCAAGGGTGCTGCAGAGGGTTAATCATTTGCTCCCAATTATGCTAATATATACTTCAGTACATGGGAACATGATGTGGTTTTAACACAAGAAAATAATCAGTCTTAACCCTTGCATGGCTGCAGACTGATATATCAGTCCAAAATTCCTATATGTTCTAATTCTGTCAGCAGTCTAAGGGTTAAAGTTGTTTGGATTTTAATTAAGAGACATATAGATGATTTACTTTTTAATTTGGAAAGACACAAAAGAGAAATTACATGAGTTTGTGAAATATCTAGAAGTCAGTACCCTGAGTCTTAAGTTTACCCTTACATGTGACAAACTATATTTTTTTTATATCTGCAAATTTTAAAAGATGGGAGAGGTGGTGTTATGACAAATTTGTTTCACAGAAGTACAGATAAAAATTCAATGTTACATTTTTCTAGTCATCATCCGAGAAGTGTCATACTGTAGAACATTTTCCAAAGGGGCAATTTATTATAATGAAGCTCAATTATAGTGACCCACAAGCATATGAGAAAGGGACTCGTATGCTAGAAAAATATTTTCTGGATGGGGTATAGTAGGCCCTATATTGATAGAGCTATACAGTCGGTGACTGATATCGATAGAACATAAATGCTAGTTACAGCCAGTGATGGGCTGAATAATGGAACTACCACAGTTAATTAGGTTAATGGTGTAAAAGATATTATCACTTTTGTCACTAAATTTCATGCACAATCATGCTTTGTTAAAAAAAGTGATATTTGATAATTGGTACATTTTGAACACTGAGCCCAAGTTAAAACACATTACACAACAGAAACCAGGGGTGGTATTTAAAAGAGGCCAAGACTTAGATGAAGTTACACATAGTTTATATAGATACTGTACATTACAAAAGAATTAAACAGTTGTCAGTTACCTGGTGACACTTTTAAATGTAGAAATGATAAATTTTGTGAGAATTTGAAGGTAGGCAAACCTTTTTTCAGTTTCCCAGTGATGATAGAGAATTTAGACTAAAGTATTATATTGATTGCAGCACTACATCTGTTTTATATTTGGCTCTTTGTGCTTGTGGCATAGTTACTGTGTTGGCAAAACTCGTAGAAAATTTAAAATAAGAATAACAGAACACTGGAGATGTATTGCCAAAAGAGATGTTGAAATGCCTTGGCTACCCATATTATGTCATCTCATGGCAATTAAACTTTTTATTTTCTGGACATTGAAAAGGTGATTATTGGCCTGGGGGGTGCAGTATAGATTGATCATTGCTACAGAGGGATGCCTTTTGGCAATTCAAACTCAAATCATATATTTTACCTGGACTGAATGATAGTTTTCCATTGGCACATTTTAGGGTTAATATATATAGTTATAGTAATGATCTGTTCACTTACTGAAGTCTCTGTTTTTTGTAGATATGTATATTTGCATATTTATATTTTGTATACAGCAGGAAATATTATCATTGAGTTTATTTTAGTGATATTAGCTGAACTGGGAAAAGAGCTAAATTAAATTGATTGCAAACATTTATGGGAACGAAATGAACTGCAGTGACAGCATGATTAACTTTCAACCTCACAATCTTTATTTATTAAACATACAGTATGCACATTATAGTAAGCAAAATAAAAGCCAGAAAGTAAGAACATTCATTGTTGTTCCCCAAACTGACACTCTACAAATCTGGTTTGTTAAAAAAAAAACAGAGAAAAAACAGAAAAAAAAATAATTCAGTGCTGTTTCTCAGACGTATCATAGTTCTCTTTGCACATGTCTGGTAGCTGCACAGAAAAGAAATGTACAGTATTTTTTTCAATGATACAAACACTCAAATACAATCATGTACTGACTGACTTATAGGTGTTTAGAATCTTGATTTCTGTGCACTGAATGGTTAGACCTGTAAAAAGAAAGACAGTGGGATCAGAACCAGGCATTCAGGAACACATACACACACATACACACACTCACACACAGAGACAGATGTTCACTTACCAGAGTTACCAGTGTTTGATTGAGGCTGTTGGTATGGGCATTTAATATTCCAGCTTCCATAAAACCATGTATAACATCCCCCTTACAGTCACATAGCTGTAGAAAGCTGACATTCAACCATTACACGTCATTTTTTCAGTGTCTGCATGCTTAAATCCATTTTCAGCTCCCTATCTGTCTCTAATTGTTTTGACGCAAGATCCTCATACCATGTCGTAAATTTCTATTTCAGAAAATCCTTCAAAATTGTGTTTACTGAAATGTCAAGTGGCTGCAAAGAGTCACTGCATGATGCTGGGATAAAGATGGGCATAATACCCAATCTTTCAAGTTTTACCAGGATGGATGAAGTTGTGTGGACATGGAAAAGGTCAAATATCAAAAGTGATTTTTGTTCAGATGGCAGACCAAGCCATTCAACAGCTGAGGCACAGTATTGGGCGATAACATTGTCAATGTGCTACAGCACTTTTTTTTTCATTGGCATAATGGTTATCCCACTCCTGAGAAAAGGTGTACTGTGGGTGGCATCACTCATTTTACCTTTATAAATCACCTGGCATGGGAGGAAATTACAAGACAAAGTACAGGTCAGAACTAGTGATATCTGGTGCTTGCCCCCCAGCCCCAGGACAGCAACATGTTTGGAGCCTGATGCAGTCATTGTCCACTCAGAAACAGGCACCATATTAATGACATTTTCTCTGAGATTCATTATCAGTTGGGGGGTATCAATCCTTGTGCTGCGTCAGTGCTTATATGGGTAAGAAAAGCATCTTTCAGTAGCGGTAAGTCAGTGGGTACTTTGGAGGCTGCCTTTGTTCCCCTATGCATACTGTACCCCATTCTATGAAGGAATGCTGAAGCCCATTTTATAATTAGATTAACAAGGCCACAATTTTAACCTAGAAGTTGTGGTGATTTAGCCTTCCATATTCCTAGTGCCATAGCATGAACAACACGGGCATTGACTACTGCCCCTTGTTCACATAAACAACAAAGATCTTTTCTTGTCTGCTCCTCTAAGTCATCCATGAGCAGAGAAGTCATGCATGCTGTTTTCTGGGCAAGGAGGGGGTGAGATTGGTGGGGTCGGGTGTTGGTCACGATTGCTTAATGTAGTCACCTTTAAATCCATGCACTGTGCTCTCGTTTATAGACTTGCCATACTTCGCTGTGTAGAAATGTACTGCTGCCGTAACCCTGTTTTCAACATCATGCTTGCCAACCTCAAAATGGATCTCAGGACTGTAAAAAGCATATGTGGATGTTTGCCTTCTTTTGGGAGATGGAGAAGATGGCCCACTGAGATCATGGATAACAGATTTGGCAACACAAGGCTCTACACCAAATTGCTCTGCAAGAGTCTCAGGTTCCAACCCTTCATTTTCAAAGGGGTACTTTCTTTTGATCTGCTTGCTAGAAATCTAGTGCAGAATGGACATGTTTGGGATCTGACTAATGCTGTTTTCAAGAGCTGAACACCAGTCTGCAGTTACAGGTAATCCTCAGTGACCTTTACAAAAACTGTATGCTAATGACGGAGATTGCCTCAAGTACTTGCAATTCACAGTTGATTACAGGTTAGTGCTGTAACTGTATATGAAGCTGTCACGCGAATTGAATAGCGTGTTAAATACTACAGTCCATTACCCCGGACCATGTTAAGTAAAGAGGGTGCTAAAATAAGCTGCTGTACAGTATTTTGGTTGTTTATGCTTTTTTTTTTTTAATTATATTTTAATTAAAATGTTCCAATTTTAGCAAGTATAACAACATTCACACATTCCTAATGTAAGATACTTAATAGGCATATCATTTATATGGACAATACAATCAAAAGAAGGGGGATGGAGGAGGGGGAAGGGGAACAGAAAGTGGAATTGCAGATATTTCAAAAAACACCCTCAAATTATATCATTACAGCTATATACACATAGCAAAATAAAGAAAATAGAGAGAAAAACAAAAACCCACATACATAACTACCCAGGAATTCATATTTGAGAATTAATAACCAACTAATACTGAAGAGTTTATTGCTTCTGTATCTATATAAAGGGGAGAGGTCTGGAACAATATCAAGGGCAGGGTGAGAAAAATACCTTCAGACTCCCTTGGCAATAAGATTATCTCCAAATTTCTCTCATCTACTCTTATTTGACTAAGATTTCAATTACATTTTGATTTTGTTTGGCTGCCAAATAGTGAAAGAATGGGAGCCAGCGACTAATAAATTTATCTTTCGTTAGCTGCAATTTAGCTGTCAGACATTCCATGATTAATATACGTGTGCAATTTTTTAGCCAGGCATTGGTTGTGGGCAGTGTAGGGGTCAGCCATCTATGGGTAAGCATTTTAAGTGCAGCTGCCACCAATATATTATATAAGTATCTCTTAGCTCTGGACTGCAAATCAGTCAGTGGCAGTCCCAATATCCAATGTTGAAACTCTACAGGAATATCTTTCTCCAGAATGTTGCCGACCTCTGTCCCCATTTCACCACAAAATTTAGTCACTATAGGACATGACCAGAAAATATGGATATAAGTCCCCACATCTGGACATCCTTTCCAAAATTTATCAGAAGGTTGTGCACCAGAATGTTTAGTTGTAGTCGGTGTGCAAAAATGCCTAATGGCCACATGCCACCTGAAACCCCTCCATGAGGCCATTGTAATGAACACACCTATTCAAACCTTTCTCACTCCTCTTCTAACAATGTCACATTAGTTTCTGAGTGCCATTTCTCTTTTACTGATTCAACTGCATCCGATTCTGAGTCCAAGAGAACCAGGGTAATCTGTGTGATCCTGTCTCTTGTACTTGGGGTGCAGGCTTAATTCAGAATTAACTGTTTTAACTGGTTATGTGTAGCATTTATGTTAGCTTCCTGTTGCTGATCCAATATGTAATGTCTGAGCTGTAAAAAATGAAAATGATCATTAGGAGACAGATTAAATTCTTGGCACAGTTGAGCAAAAGATTTGAGTGTTTCCACTACAAAGAATTGTCCTGTAAGATAAAGATCATGTTTCCCCTATATCTTGGACCCCCTCATCTAATTTATAAGGCATAACATCCACACAAGCTCACAATGGTGTGTCCTCTGAAATACCATAAGTAAATTGATACTTTCTACAGACCTCCACCCAGATCTGCTTGAGAGTCTGGGCCCAGGTATTTGCCGTGTCAGTCAGCTTAATATTGTTTTCATCCTTAAATATTAAATCCCCTAGCCTAGCAATACCTCTTGTGTCCCATTCTAGAACCACCCACTTGAGGGGATCTTCCTTTTGTGGGTGTGCTATAAAGTATTACAACTGAGCAGCCCAGAAGTATTGTTTAAAATCTGAGAGGGCTAATCCCCCGGTTTTTGGGAGCAATTAAAATGGCCCACCTAACTCTGGGCCTTTTCTCTCCCTATATAAACTTAGTTAAAAATAGTTCTGAGTTCCTTCCAAAATGCATTCAGGGGTCTGATAGGGATTGCAGAAAAAAATGAATAAAAATGGTGCAGTAAATTCATACATACCACTTCAATTTTAGCGAACAATGATGAGGGTAATTCCTTCCACCTCACACAATTCGCATGCGCATCTTGGAGTAGCTTTAGATGGTTAAACTGGTAAACTTTCTTAATATCCCTTTTTATCCAGACTCCCAAGTACCTAAACCCGGTCATAGCCCATCTGAGTTTACCGATATTAGGTGGCAGAGGTTTCTCTCCCTGTCCCACTGGAAGAACTTCCATCTTAGTTTTGTTCACTTTAAAACCTGAAACAGAGCCAAAATATTTCAGAGGCTCAATGATATTCGGCATTCCTCTGCCCGGTTCTGAGGCATAGAGGAGAGTATCGTCTCTATATATAGATACCTTATTTTATTTGTCACCTACCTTGATGCCTTCATACTCAGAGGATTGGTGAACTAGAGCTGCAAGAGGTTCTATACTCAGGAAAATAGGTGTGAGGACAAGGGGCAACCTTGCTGAGTACCTTGCTGGATATCAAATGAACTGAACAATATCCCATTTACCTTAATCTGGGTTTAGGGAGATTTGTATAAATTGGAAATCCAGGACCGGAACCTGTACCCAAAGCTAAACCCGTCCAAGGTTGCATCCAGGAACTGCCAGTCAAGATGGTTGAATGCCTTTTCTGCGTCAACCGAGACTACTGCCTGAACAGTTTCAGGGGGAAAGGACTTCACCGAATCCAACACATTCAGAAACAGACGGATATTATCTTAGATATGTCTACCCGAAATAAACCCAGTTTGATAAAGATGTACCAATATGGTGATTATTTGCTGTACTGTTGTACTAATCACATTAGCAAAAATCTTAGAATCCTGATTTAATAATGAAATGGGTCGGTAGCTGGAGCACAAAGAACTGACTTTACCTGGCTTGGGCAACACTGATAATTATGGTTCTGTTCCAGGTATCTGGAGTAGCTCCATCTTTATGGGCCATATTTCAGATCCTAGTGAGTATTAGACCAGTTCCTTAGAGAAGGTAGTGTAAAACTCCACTATAAACCTGCCTGGGCCTGAGGCCTTACCTCCTTTGAATGAATTAATAGTCTCTAGTATTTGGATTTCTGTAAAGGGGGCTTCTACAAACTGCTGTTGTTCTGCAGATAATCTGGGAAGGATTATTCTCTCAAAAAATTCTGTAATTCTCTCTGAATGCCCCTTCTGCCTCTCCTGGCTATTAGTGATGCAGCGAATTTAAAATTCGCAGGCGAAGTGAGTTGCAGGCTAAGCGAAGTGGACATTGAGGAGTACTCACTTTGCCTTTTCATAATGAGTTGACTTCGCGTTTTTATTCTGCCTTAATGCGAAGTAAGGCAGAATGACAGCAACAGGCACTTTAAGCAGCCCCTCACACACATCACATGGCTTACAGCACTGTAAGTCACATGCTGCTTTAGCCAGCCAGGCAGGAAGTGAGTCATACCAGCAGATACTTTCACTTTCTCCTTTGCAGAGATAGGAGAAGGAAGGGTAGTGTAGGAGAGGAATGTGTATTTGTTGTTTAACTTGCTTTAACATCATAAAATCCAACAGCCTTTTTAAAAGCTAATTCTTTAGTTTCTGTTGTACTGTTTTGAGTTCTTTTTTGGTTTTCTGACTGATTTATTTGTTTTATAAGTTTTGTTTTGTGTAAGTGTGTGTGTGTCTGTGTGTGTGAGTGTGTGTGTGAGTTGGTCTTCATCGCGTGACGTGTCAGAGTGGAGAGGGAAGGAGAGTTATGGACCAGGGACAGTCTGTGGCCCGTGTTGGACAGAGGGGGGGTGCGGACACATGGGAGTCAGCATGGGCGGGCGTCGCTGGATCACTCCAGAATATTTCATCCACCCCCCCCCCCGGAAGCAGCAGCACCACCGGTGCCACCACCACATCCAGCAAGTCCGCTGCCACCACCACCATCTGTACCAGCTGCAGGAGCTCCAGCAGCAGCACCTCCCACTCCACAGCAGCAGGTGGAGCCCCCTCAGGGACATGACACTGCTGCTGGCAATACATCTGTCCCTGTTGTGCCTGGTCCCCCCCCACAGCTCGATAGTCTGGCAGTTTTTCAGCTGTGTTGGGGGGCAGTAGCATTGTGGTGTGCCTGCTTTGTGGTGTGCAGGTGCGCCATGGCCCCCGGGGGACACATCTGGGGACTGGTGGGCCAGAGGACACACATGCTTAACCACCACAAGGTGGAGTGGCAGACTGCCACAGAATGGGCAAGGCTTCCACCTGCTGGCCCTTCTGTGGCAGTGGCAGTGGGTGCTGCTGCTGTGCATCACCAGAGCAGGAGGAGGGCCACAGCAGCAGCTGCTGATCCACCATTACCAGCACCACTGCCACCAGCACCACCCTCACCACCACCACTACCTGCCTTTCCTCCCGCAGCAGGGGAGTCTGCCATGCCTGTAACACAGTCAAAGTAGCACTGCTGTGGGTTGTGATGGAGGAAAATAATCAGAGGATGGGTGCTGTCCAGCAGCAGATGGAGCGGATCGAGCAAGAGCAGCTACAAATAGTGTCAGTGCTTCATCTGCTGCTGGATCATCATGGGATCGAGCATTAGGTTTTGTTTTCTGCCACCCCAGTGCTGTACTGTTTTGTGTTTTGTTTGTTTCATACCAGACAGAGGGAAGGCCACAGTATTAGTTTAAAGGAAGCTGTCAGCAACAGGAGTGCCTGCATCCTGCCCCCTGCAAGGCTTACCATCCGGTTAAGCCTTTTAAGTATATTGCAGCATTTTTCTCAAGCCACAACATACTTTATTATACTAAATAAATGTCAGTGACCCGGTAATATGGCAGGTGCTATGGGGGCTCCATTATGCGTAAAGGTGCAACGTCGACGCACCATGCACTTCAATACAAAACTATTTGAAGCGCATGGTGCATCTCTGCTGCACCTTTCCTTTACACATAATGTGGCCCCCATAGCGTCCGGCATCCTTCTGGGTCACTGAACTTTCTTTTTTAAAATAAAGTATGCTGCAGCACGAGAAAAACACTGCAGCATACTTAAAAGGCTTAACCGAAGGGTAAGCCTTGCATTGTGCAGGACGCAGGAGCTCCTGTTGCTGACTGCTTCCCTTTAAATATATGCATGCACACACAGTCATACATGTTCCTTATATGGGTGACTTACCTCCAGGGTACTCTCTCTTTCTCCACATGTCCTTACATTCCATAGTGCAATACTTTTCTGGCCAAAACCCTCGTAATTTCGGGAAACCGGGGCCCAGAAAATTTCCCAAGTTCCCGTTCTGAAGATCTGCCCAAGTTCCGCCAACTTGCTTAGCAATGTTATGACGTGATGCCAGGGAGAGCATGGGGGCATGCTTTATTATAGTGAATGACTGGCAGCTTTCTGAAAGTTTCTTTATGTTATAATGGTCAGTTTTTGGTGAAACGTGGGCACGTTTCCACTAACAAGGCTCTTGTTAGTTGAAACGTGCCCACGTTTCACCACAACGTTGCTGAATGCGGGTGGCAGAACTTGGTCAATTCTTCAGAATGGGAAGTCCTCCGAGACCTGTTTTACCGAATATACAAACGTTTTTGCCAGAAAAGTATTGCACTATTTAAGGACATGTGGAGCAAGAAAGATTCATCTGGAGGCTAGGCACCAATGTATTGGGTGTAATACTATCCATAACTATGTAACTTGGTGAATCTCTTTAAAGCAGCAGTGCAGCAATCTGTTGAACATTTTCCTATACGTTTTTATGCTATTTTACATTGCCGCTTTATTTACATCCTGACTTGTATGATACTATTCTTTCCAGTATTTGAGTCTGCTTTAGTACTTTTTTTCATGTGTGAGATAATAAAAGGAGCACTCCTTTTAATATGGTGCAGACCAGTTTTTCGTCAGTATTTTGCACTATTTTCCTCCATCAGTTGTTATATATTATTTATGTTGTTATTTCTGTTGTCAAATTAACAATCATGACATCACAGAACAACAGTTGTTCAAAAACAACTGCAAATAGTGCTAGGAACCTGGTCAGAACAATATTAAATGGTGTGCTCCTTTTTCATTCTCAGACATGAGAAAAAGTAGTAATGCAGACACAAATTGTGAAAAGAAGGGTATAATGCAAGTCATCAGGTAATTAGTGGCCTGCACTGGTGGCGGCGCCAGGGGCGATGTAAAATAGCATAAAAAACTATTGGTCAAAATTGTCAGCACATTGTTGCAATGCTGCTTTAACTTGTAATTTAAGTATGACATTATGTGCTCACAATCACAACACACAAAACGCATCTGTCTTCTGTCCAAAAAATTGACACGTGCTAAGTAAGTGAAATGGTATCGTCACACCACTTGCAAAGTCCCCCAGAATTTATTGCACAGTCACTCCTGCGTGCACTGGTGGCACAGAGTCCCCATATTTTTTTTGCATGCCCAAAATGCATCCACCTTGTGTGCAGAATTTGACAAGTGGTAACACAGTAAAATGAGACTGTTTCATTGTACATACAAAGTCCCCCAAAATTAATGGTGCATTCAGTCATGCGCATAAAAGTGGCACAGATCCCAGATTTTTTCTGCAGGCCCACAATGCATCCTCCATGTGTCCAGAAAATTGACAAGTGGTAACAGAGTAAAATGAGACTGTTTCAGCACGTACAAAGTTCCCCAGAATTTATGGTGCACTCAGTCATGCTCGCAGTGGTGGCACATAGTCCCCAGATTGTTTCTGCAAGCCCACAATGCACCCTCCTTGTGTGCAGAAAAGTGAAAAGTGATCATGTCAACTGGATTGAAAGGTGCCCTTTGGATGTACAGTAATAGTAGCCTTGGTGAGTAGATACATATATATATGGTTGTGTATTTTGTAGATGATGATGAGGGGGGTTGAACTTGACATGGACATGTACTCATGCTATTGTTCTGCATCACACAAAGGTGACTCTGTCTCCAAACTGTTGCTGTGCACCATCCAGTGCTCAATGAGAATTTTTTGCATTTACATGGAAATGGATAACTCTCAAGCACATGAAGGTAAGTATTTTTTGGGGGGGAGGATCATATTTTCAGTTTTGTCTATAATGGTTTCTTATTTTTTTATTTCTTTTTTTTTTTTTTTTTAATTTTTTTCTCCGGCTACAACCCCCCCCCGCCGCACTCCGTTGTTCCCCCGGTGCCATCCCCGGACATGAGACCCCCTCCCTTCCACCTTGACTTACCCTTCGTGGCAAGGTGGTGAGAGGCGACTCGACCACCACAATGGATCCATGCCAGGAGGTGTCCTTCAGGAATGTCACCAGAGCGACGTTGTGCTGCGGGCACCCATTTTCTTTTGTTTTCCTTCCGAGGGCATGGCGTGCAATGGCGCCAGTGATGACTGAAGTCTTGATGCGGCTCCGTGCGCGCACTAGTCAATCTGCCCGCGTCCGCCCTCCCTTGTCTTCTTGACTATGTGCTGTCGATCTCCAGCCTCTGCTAGGGGTCAGACAAGCACCGGCCGACCGAATCCCCCCAACCCGGAGAAGGAGAGCAGTCCTCCAGATGCTCGATCCATCTCCGCTCCTCCAACCCCCAGCAACCCGTGCCCATTTCCAAACACGGGTCACTGGCGTGACGCGAGGTGTGGCATCCAGCGCCTCAACCCTCAGCACCACCGGGCCCAATTTTTTTATTTCTTCACAGATTTCATCAGCATCCTTCTGGAGTCCGGTTCTTAATGATGGTCATGGTCATTGAATGAAGCAACTTCTGCATGTTGCATGTGTGCCCAAGCTCCAGTCAGGGAGGGGTGTGCCTGATCATGTTGATGAAGTTTTTTGGATAAGGCCACTTTGACAGAACAACAAAGTATCGCGAATGTTCCTAAAAAAAAATGAATGACTTCTTAATAGTTACGACTTCATTGTTATGTGTCCCTCCCTGGTTCTCAAATCTCAATCCCTATTGTCAACTAAGTTACATTTCAGAGACACATCTTGTCAACTACTAAGACAACCTGTTGTTTGCAATATTTGTAGCAGTCTTTACAAAGCAATAAAACAAATGAAATAAATCTTCATACTTACCAGGATGCATTTCACATGAACATGACATTGCTTCCTCTCTGTATGGTATAGCTACAGCATCTTTTCCAAAGAGTAATATTAGCAATGGAGCCTGTTTTTGTTCTGCTGTAAAAGAAACAAAATAAGTGTACTGTATGTGTTTTGCCACTGCGGCTCTGAAAAGCTACAGAAAACAAAACAGACAACTTAAGGAAGTGAGGCAGCATAACAAACATGAAAGCACATATCACTTTATGGTTTAAATATGAAGAAGCTGGTGGTGGAGGTGCACTGGTAGACTGGTGGTCCACGGTGGGCAGACAGACTCATGGTGGCAGCAGAGATGGATAACATCAGTCCCAGTGGTGGTGGTCCGGGGTGGGCAGACAGCCTCATGGTGGCAGCAGACTTGAATAACATCAGTCTCGGTGATGGTGGTGGTTCATGGGGGGCAGACAGACTCATGGTGGCAGCAGACTTGGATAACATCAGCCTCGGTGGTGGTGGTGGTCCATGGGGGGCAGACAGACTCATGGTGCAGCAGACTTGGATAACATCAGTTCTGGTGGTGGTGGTCCAGGGTGGACAGAGAGCCTTATGGTGGCAGCAGAGTTGGATATCATCAGTCCCAGTGGTGGTGGTCCGTGGTGGGGGGGGCACACTGCCTTTTAAATACTGCAGTTAAAACCTGCCAACATTAACCACATCATCATCCTCATAAAGAAAACTGCCCTCACAGTTATCGATGTCTGAAGTCTGACCACTGGGAAATTCTTTCTCCATTGTGTCATCATCTACGTCAGTGGTGGGCAATTTCAGGCAGTCACTGCCACTGCCACTTCCACCAGGATGCTCCATTTCCACATCAGCAAGACCACCATGACTAGGCCGGGGTATGAATACCTAGGTTGCAGTCTGTGCTGGTATGTGCCTCTCATTCATTTTAATGAATGTTAGCAAACTAACATTTGCAGGAGACAGGTTTGTCCAACGAACCCTGACTATTGCACCTGCTGAGCTGAATACCCTCTCAACACTTACACTGGAGGGTGGGCATGTGAGGTACTTTAGTACCACTGCAGTCAGCTCTGGCCATTCACTGACCTTTCCACTCCAGTACAAAAGAGGATCTTCACTTATTGTCAGATGCCTGTTTTCAGACAAATATGACTCAACCATTCTCTGAGCCGCACTAAGTCTGATTGTTGATGCGTCAGCCTGTTCCCCGGAATCATTGATGTCACAAATACCCACTTGAGACAAAGCCTCCCAAAGTGGGTTGACACCAACCACTTTGGATGAAAGACCTCCAGGAACTACGTCCCCTTACCCTTGCATGATATGCTTGCTGGTCCTCCAGCTACAGCTTCAGCTGGATTATGCTGCTGAGGTTTGTAAACCTTGGCATACGACTTCTGTGCCCCATGAACCAAGCAAACCAGTTGACCACTGATATTTCTTACCTGTTCAGTCCCTCCCTCCAGTACTGATGCAATTCCATGTTTGTATAGTGGGTCCAGCATTGTTGTCATGGCAACGTTGTCACTACACTAAATGCTCACAATGTGATGATTCTGGTTGAATACTGTCAGTTTTTGTTGCAGCAACATACTGCTACTACCGTCACCAGCAACATCAAGGCTATGCTGTACATTCACCAATGTCTGCCTCAGCACCCGCAGTAGCAGAATTGATTAGCTAATGGAGGCAGACTCGCCACTCACTGCCTGTGTGGCATGTTCAAAAGGCCGCAAAATTGTTATTGCAGAGTCCATGAGGCACTGCTGTTCAGTCGTTATAGACATGGAGGCCCCAGAACTGTCACGGCTAGTGTGCATAACAGAATATTCTGTGATAGCTTTGTATTGTTCATACAACCTCTCTGCCATGTATAATGTGGAGTTCCACCAGGTGACAACTTCCAGCTTCAAGCGGTGCTGAGGCAGGCTGTTTTGTATATGCAACTGCCGCATTTGGTCACGGGCCATTCCAGAGCTTGAAAAGTGACACGCAGATACATTGTGCAATGGTCAGCATTTCCTTTATGTTAGGGTGCAGCAGAAACACCTGAACCACAAGATTTAAGCAGTGGGCCATGCATGGAACACGAAAAAACACACCATTCGTGATGCATTTCACCACATTTGCCCCATTGTCACTTGCTATGAACCCAGCTCTCAGGGACAGAGGGTTTAGCCATCTGTCAGTTTCAGTCAGTACCATGTCCAACATGTTCTCACCAGAGTGTGAACAGGTCACACTGCGCATGGCAATTGTTGCATGCTGGCAAATTCCAGGAAGATTGCTACCACGACAATCCATCTTCCTGCACTGATTATTCACACTACCAGCATCACAAACAACCCCTGGCACCTGCGCCCAGTGTGCAGTTATACATAGATATGAACTCCCCTCTGTTTTGCCACTTGTCCACATATCCATACTTAAATGGATGAATGGCGAGGAGGAATGTTGAAAGGCATGTCTTACTGAGTCTGAGACAGTGCGGAACAACTAGGGAACAGCGCAGATAGAAAAGTATGTCCTGGATGGAACTTTCCATTTTGGACAGGCACTGGCAGCAAACCGCCGAAACCCAGAATTCTCCACAAAGGAGAAGAGCAAAAGTTCGATTGCCAGCATTTCCGCTACAGCAGCATTTAGTTCACGTGACACTGTATTATTGGGGGGGATACTTCAGCTTATGAGCAAAAACGCTCTGTAACATGGGCTGACTTAAACGTTTTACATGTTGTGTGTTTTTGGTCACAAATGGTTGTGCTCTGTGATGAATGGCATTGGCAGGGGGTGGAGTGTGGACATTTGATGAAGACGGTTGCACAGGTGATGATGACAAACCCAAAAATGATGTTATTTTTCCGGATTTGACAACCGGGGTTGATGTACCACTTGCACTAGATATACTGCATTCACCACCACAAAAACTGCTACTCTCACCAGCACTGGACAACATTTCAAAGTCATTATGGTCCTGCTCCTCATCATGCCTGTAGTAATCCTCTGCTTTTATTACCGCACTACTGCACACGTTTAATTTCCTACTGGGCTTAACAGTCATGGAAGGGGATAACATGCTGGCTATGGTTGCCGCCGGTGATACAGGTGAACGCCCAAGCCTGGTAGTAGTTGCCAGTTTGTGCCGGGTCCACAGAGCCAAGTGCCTATTCTTAAGATGTGTATGCTGTCCTCCTGTCCCAAAATGCCTCCCCTTTTTACCTCAACTCACACGAACATGGCAAACCTGGCAGACTGCAACTGAATCATCATTTGCATCTTGAGCAAAAAAATCCCAAACAAGGGACTGTGATGCTCTGCTTTTAACATGTCCATGATGATGTGGCTTATTTAAGTCTGTTATTTTAAGCACTGAAGTGGGGGGGGGCACGTGATGTTTCTGGTTCTGCAGACCTGGACTGCAACTGACCACCACGACTACCTATCATATTGAGTACTGGGTCGTCATCATCATCATCATCCAGTAAAACCAGTAAACCACAAGTTTTTATGGGGGGGAAGGGATTCCTGCAAACAGATTCAGACACAGCCACTTTTAATTTATTTTTCTCCGGTTCCCAACTGGGGTCAATTAAATCATCATCATGTTCATCAACATCACTGTCACACACATCCACATCTTCTGCCTGGATGCTAACATGTGGACTGCATGTTGCAAGAACAGCAACATCATCATCATCAGCATCATCACATTCATCATCAGCATCATCACATTCATCATCAGCATCTACACCACCATCACCTGATATTTTTTCACCACACTGGGAATCACTGTTGCATGGAAAATGAGTGATGTTAAGTGCCACGGTGGATGGAATATCACACTGTATGCTATCATTGACATGATCGTCAGAATTCTCAGGTTCAATTAATGGGATGTTACTGGGAAGTATGACATCATCTTTGCTGTCACTCACTTGCACTGCTTCACACTCAATATGTTTGAATATGGTACACTGGTCGGAATTAGAACTTGGTGCAACAATGCTAATACTACCTCCACCACCACTAACACCAGTAACACTAACACCACCGGCTGGGAAAACATGATCTCCTCCAACTATCAGTGAAGCTACTGATAGGGCTGTAAAATACATTGCAGGAGAAATACCTTTCCTCACATCAGCAGTGCACTTCTCCATCCGCATACTACTACCACGCCCAGAGACCTTCTTACTGCCAACATTGCCATGGGCAGAAACAGCTTTACTTGCACATCTCTTTGCAGGCATTTTGGGGGATCAACCTCAAATATTATTACCAAACTCAGATTTTGATACGTTCACTTTCTGACTGGAGGGTCACTACTCGCTAGCTGGATGTGAAGCAAAATAAACAACTGTGGCTTCAGCAACAGAAAGGGACTACTGTGTTATTACACTGTCACGGAATGAAAACAAATTCAGTAATCAGTGGTGCTGATGGGGTAACAAAAACAATCCAGTCTGGTAAAAAATACCTTTTCAACGTGGGGTGGCGCACTGAATACAGACAGTGCTGATTTTTACGGCACTACAAGCAGCAACACTAAGAACAGAGAACACAACCGCAGCACAAAATCAGGCAGCTGCAGTGGGTAGCAGGTTCACACTTCTGCGCTTAGTTGCACTTACACTGATCTGTGTCACAAATTTTAAAAGGTGTATTATATTTGATGCACACAACACTGCACACACAACACAGAACACTTTGTGTACAATGCTGAACGAGGGATGCAATGCAAATGCAGAAGTTCAGTGTGCTCAGTGCCAAGTAAATTTGTAAATTTGTAATTTAAACAACCTGACCTTATGAAATGCTGCACCACATTCACACAACAAGCAGCAATAAAATTTGTACTATCACTGACAATTTTACTATGTGTACAGTAACACAGTCAGTTATATAACAAAAATATTACCAAAACACAAAGAAATCACTAGTTCTCGAACTTAAAATCTACCTACACACAGATACGCCCCTCCCCCACACAGCACTCTTCACTGTCTTTCACCACACACACACTCTATGTTATAAATTTATATTCAAAATTCACACACAAACAAAAACGCTCGATGATGTGAGCACAGGAGGGTTTCCTACAATCAATGAACTACAGTTGGATCCCCCCAAAAAAAGCAAAAACGCTTTTTGAACAGCTTTTTAAAGATTCTTGCATACAGCTATCAAAGCACACTGTCTCCTACTCCTTCCTACTCATACGACCTCAAATTGAGGCTGTGTAGATCAATATAGAGCCCATGTGACCTGAACTCCCATGAATAACTGCAAAATCCTCCTTCAGAGCTCAAAAACAAGGCAAAGTGAGGAGAAGTGAACTGCCACCAATGTACTTCGCCTTAAAAATTGAAAGAGAAGTGACCAGTGGAGGCGGAGTAATGCGAAGTAGTTGTTTTCAATGCACTTCGCATTTCTCATTATAATGTGAAGTACTCGCTTCACATTGTGGAGCACTCCGAGAATCCGCCTTTGCTCCGTGAATCACTTCACAGAGTGGATTGAGCCCACTTCACCCACCACTACTGGCTATAGAAAAGGGAGTAATACTGGAGAAATTATTTTGCAATCTCTGTAGGCAAGGTAGCAAAATTCTTGTCCCCCATCCCTTTTAGTGTTGTGTGAAATTGGAATATTTCGCCCAGCTAAATATTTCGTGTAATTAATACATTACGTGAAATATTTCACTGGGCAAAATACAAACATTCACACGCTGCTGTGAGTGAAATTTCACCCCCAAGCCATTGGAATTTTGCCTGTGGGCGAAATTTCGCCACCATGGGCGAAATTCCGCCACTTCCAGTGAAATTTCGCCACTTCTGGAGAAATTTCACCACCCGAGGATGAAAGTTCACTTCCTGCAGGAGAAATTTCTCTACTGGTGGTGGACTGGTGAGCTGGCGAAGTTGCAGGTGAACTTGTGAAATTCTGTTGCATTTTTGTGAAACATTTCTTGCAGCGAAATTGCTGATTTCACCGGCAAAATTTAATTTCACTGCATCTCTAATCCCTTTATTAATTCTAGATAAATATCTATCTGCTTCCTGTTTCTTTAGATGAAAAGCAAGCAGTCTACTCACTTTATCCCCCACTCATAATATTTTTGTCTAATAAAATGAAGTGCATTCTCTGTCAGCTGAGCTAATACGTTGTTTACTTCTTCTTTTGCCTTTTTAAGCTTAAGTAGAAGGACTGCATCTCTAGTTTTCTTATGTTCAGACTCTATCTGCCCTAATGCTTCTTCTGCTTTGGAGAGGGCAGCCTGATGTTTCTTTTTATAAGAGGCATATGAGATGGCATGCTCTCTCACCTCTGCTTTGAGACTATCCCATGTGAACTTGGGGGAATTATCTTTTTCTGTATTCTCCCTAAGGAAATCTTTAATAATAGTTCTTGTGGATGTTACAAAGCCCTCATCATGCAGGAGATCCACATTCAGGGTCCGATTCTAGTAGGGTGGTGCAAATCACCGCCAAATGCAACTTGCACCACCTGCAACTGCAGTGTTAACCCTGTGCCCTATTCTAGAAGGGGCAGGGTCTCTGCAGCTAAGTCCTATGACTTGTGACATGCAGCAAGGTACACCAAACTGCAGGCACACCTGGCAAGCATGTCACAAACCACAATGCAGATCGCAAGTGCCCCGCATGCCCAGCTAGCCACAGGCACCCCGCAGGGTTGCCCACATCAACTGCCCCCCTGAGGTGTACAAGTAGAGCCCTGCAGGGTTGCCCACTGCCCTGCCCCGAATCCCTGTGTGTTTACTGGCCCACGTGGCTGCCACCAGCACTGCCCCCCTGAATCCCTGTGCATGTAATGCCCGTAGGTGTCTGCCCACCCTCTGCCCCAGAATCCCCCATTGTAACATGACCTCACAGGGGTGGTGCTGTCATCCCCCACCACGCCCCTGACCCCCAAATTAGTCAGCCACAAAGCAGCAAATGCACCCCCTGCTCTGGTAGTCTAGTGGCCCCCACTCAGCTGTGCCAATACCAAGCATCCCCACCTGTCCCCAGCTGTCGACTGGCACAGCCCACCTCTCACCACCTTGGCCAGCCACCGACTGAGTTCAGCAAGAGTGCGTACTGAAAAAACACGCTCAGAAATGAATTTGTGAGCACATCTTTACAGTACATGCTCCAACTGGACTCCATCAGTGGCTGGCCATGAGTCAGGCAATGAGTGGGCTGTGCTCAGTCACTGGCTGGGGATGAATTGAGGGTGCTGATGAGCGGCACAACGGTTAAACACTAATTCAAGGCACCACAATACTAGCGTCGAGGCTCGGGACAGGTGGGAGATTTAACACCTGGTGACCCCGTGGGGATTCGAAGAACTGAGGGGTGTATGAAGCCCTGTGGGGCATTATGCCTGGTCCAGGCAGACAGTGTGAGCCAACCGAAACACTTACTGTATGGGTGGTGTACAGTAGGGGGATGGGGCAGTATCGTGGCCCTGAGTCTAGAACTGTTTGTGCGGTGCCCATTCGGGCAACAATGGGGGCAGTCTGGGCATGGGGGGGCACATGGACCAAGTTCTACAGAACCCTCAGAGGATGTATTTAAGTTACACCAGCTGAATGCAGGTGTAACTTATGATGCCGGTTCTCCTCCAGGGGTTCTTGTGGAATCCTGACATTGGGGTCTTTGTTGCTGCCCTTCTGGAATGGGGTGCAGCTGCTGGCGTAAACCCCCTAGCACCATGTCGCGGGGGGTTTATGGTGCAACTGCCAGCGTAACTACTGTTCGGCACAAGCGTCTTGTGACATGTCGCAGGCCACTTTGTAGAATTGTGCAAGTTGCAACTGCTGGCGTAAGTTGCTATTTGCACCATTCTACTTGGTGCAAGTGCTATTACGCCAGGCGTAACTTTTCTAGAATTGGGGCCTCAGTCTCAAACTTCCTTAGATTGCTGAGATCCCCACCTTAGATCATACAACACCATGGCGTGGTCTAAAAGTGAGATATTGTGTATGTTATATCATAAATAATATGTTCCCATCATTTCTGCCTATATAGTCTGTCTAGTCTAGAGTAAGAATTGGAGACTGTAGATTAAAATGTATGTTCCTTTTGACTGGGGTTTTGAAGTCTTCATGGGTCCAAATAGCCCTCCCCCCCATCCTCAACAACATAAATAACTTTCAGCAAGTCCACTGGCCTCCACCCTTGTCAAGTGCTTCTGTCCAGAGATGAATCCTCTACACAGTTCCAGTCTCCTAAACACAACACCTGCCCCTCTGGTAATGAAGAGAGTAATTGGAAGACCCTTCTAAAAAATTCACCCATAGATGGAGTTGGCGCATGGACTGCAACCACATAAAGAAGATACCCCCTGAGGATCCTTGAAATCTGTACCAACCTTCCAGAGCCCTCTGTGTGAACCTGTGTTACCTGAAATGGTAGTCCCCTTCTCACCAGCACAGCTACCCCCACCATTTTAGCCCACTATATAGGAATCAGCATAGACATTTCCTGCCCACATTCCATAAAGTTTCAAATGCTCAGTCACAGACAGTTTAGTTTGTTATAGGTAGGCTATGTCACACTTTGCCCTTTATAACTCTTGTAGAATTGTGGTCCTTTTTAACCACATTATTGACACCTTTCACATTCCAGGTACATACCGTTAACTTCTCCCCCTTCCCAGCATCTCTATTATTAAGATGGATTCCTAGAAAAAAGAAAAATTCAAATAAACCAAAAGACCACATATACAGACAAACATACAGAAAAACTTGAACCATAAACCCAACCATACTGTCTTAAACACAGACAGAACAGTAACCAAATACTTTGCAGAGAATGATCAATGGAAGACAAAGAAAGTCCTCCAGAGGGACCTACTGGCACCTTAATGATGACTTTTACCCCTTGAGAGAGGACCCTGATTAACAGGGTATAGATAGTAAGCAGACTAAACTTGCCCACTCAATTTTCTTCTCTTAAGGTGGACCACCAGGATCCTGGTACATGAACCCCTCAGCAATTAGCCAATGCTTGAGGTGAAAAAATGACATACCCTGTGGATAATTGAGATCCGATGGCCAGGGGACAACCCCCCCCCCCTTCTGAGCCCAACATACCCCCACTGTATGTCTGGGCAAAATCTGTGTCTCCACCTCAAGCTCATATTTTAATATGGTCATTGGCCACATCAGGAGTACACTGGGGAGACAAAGGGTGTAGGCACATAATAGTACCAGACCCTCTCTCATTATCCCCACCCCCAGATCACTTAAAGGACAAGACAATTTTATGAACAGAACAGAGCTTTATATTTCTAACAACCCAACTTTTGATTTTTTCAAATACATTCAAGGAACATATACATTCAGTGGCAGTTCTGAATTGTCCAGTCCAAAAGATCCTATTCTCTTCATGATAGCACCCAGCAAGGTAGGCTCAGTTTTCTATGGCAAGATCTGGATTGTGCCACTGATAGTCCGAGGTGCCTAGGTTCTCTGGAGCCCCCACTTCCAACAACCCTCGGTATGCAAATAAACCAACTCATGCTTACCAACTTATAAAAAGAAAAATCCTTTTGTATATAGATGTGAGAAACAGCTTCCGATGAAAAACTCAGTTTTAGTTATTTTCCACAGTTAGATAGTAGACACATGGGATACATGTAATCAGGGCCTAGGGTCAGATTCAGTCTTGATGCACCACTCCCTCCATGGTCTCAGCGAGTGGAAAGACTAATCTGCAGCACCTGGAGGGGCACATTTTAAACTATCCGTACTGGATCTTGTGCCCACTGAAAGTTAAGTTCCACTGCATACAAAACTCCCAACTGCAACTCAATGTGAGGAGCACCCCTGAACAAACCAGCATTCAAACACTTATTAAAAATCCAAAAATCAAACAGACAAAAAAAGAGGACCCATCCCGGTTACACGTATTTCCAAAGGCCAGTCAGGTAACTAATTTTACCCCTTTGCTTAACAAAAATGATGTCATTTAGCTAGATTAAGTGAGATCCTTCAGGTCATTGGCCATTTCTTCAGACATTTACAAAGATCCAAGTGCAGCAATAGCACACTGTTTGGTTGTTGCTTACTCCATGCTGTTGTGGGAGACCCAGCCAACCACAGCAGATCTTCGATCTCCACCTCTGCCACATCTTCCTTTAAATTTGACAAAGCAACATTCAGGGATTCAAGGTAAGAGGCAGCTGCTACCAGTGAGTCAAAACCTTTCACTGTTTCCTTATCTTGAACCCATAGTCTAACTGGGTAGCCAACTTGTGTTTTAATGCCCTTTTCTTTAAGCTGTTTGATGACCTGCAGCATTTTTTTTTCTCTTGGCTAGAAGCAAGGGAGAGTGGTTTTGGTCTGCATAGACCCTCTGGCCATCAAGGTTGAGATCTTTCTTTGCCCACGCCAACCTCAGAACTTTTTCTTTTACAGGATAGCTTAGAAATTTAAAGATTATGGAGCATGGGGAGCTCTCTGTTTAGGAACCACTGCCCTGTGCCCAACTCTGAGTCACTGGTTAAGTCCAGCTCCTTTTGTAGCCAGCAGGCCATAAATTTGGCAGTATTGTCTTGTTCCGTGCCCTCAGGTACACTAAATATTCTGATATTATTTTGTCTTCAGCAGGTCTCAGTGTCCTCTGCCCTTGCAGTAAGATCCCATTTCCTTCTGTATAAGTATGCCAGGGAGCCACCGTAAGCCATATGTTATTACTGTAGAGAATCCAGATGAGTCTCTATCTCTGTGATACGTTTTTCTAGCTTTCTAAAGTCATTTTGGATTCCAGATACTTTGCCGTCTATGCGATGGAGAATTTTCATAATTGCTTAAGTGTCTGCTCTACCCATTGCTGACTCTGCCACAGAGCCATAGTCATCTTTCTCATCTCCTGAACTGGCCGTGAAAATAGATGTTGAGGACAGTTGAGAGGTATGGTGATATGAGTTCAGCAAGGTGGCAATCGTTGTTGAAAAATAAACATATATCTGGATGAGGCTCTCAGCCAGTCAGCACCCAGTATGTTTCAAGCCCATTCCCCCCCCCCCCCAAAAAAAAAAAAAAATATATATATATATATATACACACAGAGAGAGAGAGAGAGATGTATATGTAGATAGATAAAACGGGTAAGAAAAATCCTGCTCTTCCACTGGTGCTAACACATTAAATGAGCATGCATTATTTCCCAATGACTACATGCCTGCCCTTTTTCAAGTTTCTTTTTACATCATATTAATTTTTGCTCAGCTTAGACGTCTAATAGCTCATCTCAGGGTGTGCTGTCTTGCTCTGATATACAAGCTTCTCAGGTGGTTAAAGGCACTTGGCTTCTCCTTGTGCCTCACAACACACAGAGCATGATGACACACCTTGTTGTGTGTTATAATTTAAATACTGTGTATATCTGCAAAAATATATATTGAAAAAAAATTATAAAATGTCTCACTACTCCTATGTATTATATGTAGAGTAAACATGTTAATATGTTTTTTACATAAAATAATGTGTTTAAATACATTTTAAATGACAACAATATATATATATATATATATATATATATATATATATATATATATATATATATATATATATATATATGAAATAGTCCCTGATTTGTAGGTACTGAAACTTTTTTGCTTTCATAATGAGATCTGACATCTGACCATGTATGCTATCCTAATAATACATAGTCAGAGGATATATTTGAAAACTTAATTAACACTGGTCTGACTCAAAACACAGTTTATTATCACCTTTGGTGGATCAAGAATTTCATAACTCATGCACAGCTGTGCAACTCATACAGAATTTGACAGCAGAAAAGGACTGCTTTGTCCACCTAGTCTGTACAGATTTTCTCTATCGTTTCTGTCTCTGCAGATCCTATCTGGTCTCTGTTGAACCTCCCTCCTCCCTACATCCTACCTAATATATCCCTATATCTATCCCATGCATGCTTGAAGCTCCCCACTGTTCTAGCCTCCACCACTTCCACTGACAATCTATTCTAGGTATCCACTACCATTTCAATGAAGAAATATTATTTCACATCACTCATGAATCCACCCACCCAATTTCATTGCCCCCTAGTCCTGGAGCCTGTTCTTATTTGAAATAGACTTGGCACCAGTACCATATTCCTTCCTTGGAGGTACTTGTACATCTCTATCATATCATCTCTCTCTCTCTCTCTCTCTCTCCTTTCTTCCAGGGTGTGCATGTTGAGATGCCGCAATTTTTCTTCATAGGGCTTCTCATGCAAACCATGGACCATTTTAAACATCCTCCTCTGGACCGCCTCTGCAACATACTCATGATTATTTATCCTGCCCCATGATACCTAAAAATACATTACATATTTTATTCAGGCTATTGAATACAGGTATACTATATCTATACCTATAATGTCATGCAATCAAGCGTAAGTTTGCTCTGAAATATTGCATGTATAAATATCTCAGATTTTTATTACTGCTGTTTGATATGATTAATCTCAGCAAGTTGCCATAGCTCATTTGTGTACTATTAGCCAACACATCTTTTTATTGGGAATGTTTCTGCTTGACATTTTGCATTTTGACTGGCATTTGCTAGTTGCCAGCTGTCACATATAAAAGGACTGCAGTACATGCCGTTAGCAGCATATGCCTTTTTGGGCACTGAAGAGAGTTTTTGTACAAAAATCAAATGATCCATAACATATTATGCTGTCATTTGAAAACAGCGTCAGGACTGAAACATTTTTCATACCGGTAATAAATTTTGTTCCCCTAGGCTCAATCTAGCATTTCCTCTCTGTGTTTGAAAATATAATGAGAAAAACATTTATTCTATTAATTGACACCACTGTTTATACTCTGAATGCTAATGAGCATGTCTGTATTGAAGCCTAATGTGGCAACTTTGTTGAGGCTGCAACTTTCTTTTCATTTCCAAAAAAGGATCTCTACAAACTTACATTTTAAATTTTTCATTATCACTATGACAAATAAACTGCTTATCTCTGGAGGTAAAGGGTATCTGATGTCTATTCTGCTGTAAATTGCAGGGTATAGTAGTGCACTAGTTTTATAAGTAACAGATGATGGCATTTTGTAATACAGTCTACCAACATGAGATAGTCATTAATCATCCCTCAGTGATAAAAGTGTACAAAAAGTATTTTAATTAAAACTGCACCCTCCCTTTCTCCTAGACAATAAGAAAGGATTACATAATGTGCTAGTTTCCTCTGATTCATAAATATAGATGAATGTAGATTCCTTAAGCTGATACACACATGTCTCAAGCTGCACATGCACATTGTCAAAAAAGGGCAATTGCATACCCAGTGTTGACTGACAATTATGTACCTATATAACAAATCCCAAAGGCACAAAACCACCTTTCAAGACAGTGAGAGATATGGAAGATACATTTTCCAGAAAGCTGGTATTATGTTTCTGCACCCCATCTCATCATCATCATCTGCTTTCCTTTAAAAATAAAACTATAACAATTTAAGAAGAATGCTCCTCTGACTTATATGGAGCTTTTCCTAGGAATGAACCCACCATTTGTTTATATTTTATTGAAGACTAATTAGGGAGTCCCGTGACCTTCAGACAACAGTTGTGCATCCCTTCAAAATATTGTTGAAATTCATTTTGATTGGAACAGTAACTTCCCTTTTAAAGCCCTCTGTCCAGCCACAATCAAAGATCTTACTGTGCTGAATTGATTGAGAAAGCTGCCAGCAACAGAAAACTGAACTGAGTATTTAACATTTCTTACTATTTTAATGTTGTAGATGATGGAACTTCTATTTCTGAGAAATACAACAGTTCTGGAAAACACAGAACCAAAGACTTAGGGCCCAATTTACTGTATAAATGGTTCCCCAGACTCTTTGAACACAGGGAGAACTAGGAAAAGCCAGAAAGTGGCCCCGACATGCAGGATACACACCACTGGAGCACTCCACAGCATCCACAAAGTTGATATATACCCCTTCCCTTCTCAAGTCCTGACCCATGTGCCTGACTATGTGCAAGCGGGATGGGACAAGCCTGGAGGTGAGGGAAACTATGCACCCAAAACTGGGGCAAATGTCCATGATGCAGAGGGCTGACAGAGCGGGAAGTTACTGTGCCTGTGAAAGGGCAGTATTAGTGGCTATGTGTCCCCTTCTACCCACCCACATAGTACAGATGTGGGCCCAGTTGGACTCCCCTCCAGCCTCAGCCATATGAACATCTGTAGTGGACTGGGGGTATCAATGCCAACAGCCAGTATTCTGTCAGACGTATATGTTTTGCATTGGGGATATAGCAGTAAGTGGAGAGCAAGCAGGGACTGCCATATCTCATGCTCCCCCTCTTTGTGCAGAGTGGAGCTCCATTAAAATGTTGACTCAGGTATCCGATTGGATGCCTGGTATCCTCAGTAGCACTACCCCCAGTGCTACACATTGACCCTGGGTTGGGCTTTACTCACACAGGGCGGTGGGGGTTTGGATCCCATCCTACCCTGCGCAGTATTGGGGTGTGCAGCACTACAGCCAGGATATGCTCAGTTCAGGTGTATCCCATCTACCTTTGTGGATCAAGTCCTGACCAGGTGCAGTAGGTGCACCATACATCTAGAAGGCATACACTAATACTCATTGGGCCATTAGATGATTTAAAATTTGGGGGAAGGTGGACTTGCTAGTTCAGAGAGCAGAGTCCAAGGGTTCTGGTATAATGATTGTACCAGGTAGATACAATATGCCTAACTTGGGAGATGCTTTAATGTTTTTTTCTGCTCACTGTCAGAGGTGACATTTCTGGGATGATGGACTTTCTTGGTCTGAAACTAGAACAGATCCTGATGACACATAACTAAGGACTATACCAGACAGGTACAACATGATGTTATTTATACATCTTGGCATGGACAGGCACACTGCATGGCAACAGCTCATTTTCTGCTGTGCCTGAATAAGTTACTACATGGACTTTTTTCATTGTTTGAGAACTTGGCCATGATACTGGAGAAAATCCCATATTATTATGACAAGTGTCATGGGATCTTTAACTTTCACCTGGACAGCCACCAGAGCAGGGTGGACGGGACCTTGGTTTAATTTCTCATCTGATGGATGGCACAGCATCAGTGCAGTGCCCTTCAGTGCTGCCCTATATTGTTAGTATTAGGGTGCAGTATTAGCACAAAGTTCTTGGTGTGGGACTAGAACCCAAGATCTTCTGATCATTCATTTTTGGGTATGAACAGTTTATCTTCTAGTTGGGATGAATGTTTTTCACACATTCGTAGTAACATGGTAGCACTGTACATTAAGGTCAAAATGGACTACAGATCCTTCATCCCCCCACACACACACACTCTTCATAAGTGGATATGAATAAGTACAGCATTCTGTGTAAAAATGTACTTACATAAAGGAATTCCATGGTGTTTTAGTGACAGCATCGGTAAGCAGAAATATGTCCAGGCTTACTTAAAGGCTAGGGGCCCAATTCACAAAGCTCCCAGGAATGGAGCAAGCCACTTTTGCCACAAGGAATGGTGCAAGGTGCAGCTTGCACCAAAAAATGCCCCATGAGCAACTCACAAAGGCAGCCTGCAACAATCGCAGGCTGCCTGCACCAAAGGGGACCTGCATCTGCCTTGTGCCACAAATGTGGCTGCAGCATGGTGCTAGGGTCTTTGCAGCAGACGCAGGCTGCCATATCCCCTATATGGGGATTCACAAACATACCCAAGATGGACATATTACAAGTACCCTTAGACCAGCCAGGGCTGGACTAAAGATACTGAGAATGTCCCTCCTAGCCATTTGAGTGCAGTGTGGCAATGTGCAATTGGTACCCCTTCCCCAGCTCCAATCCCCCTCAATAGACATTGAAAACCCTGGTAGGCTAGAGGACCCCCACCCGAGCCCTGATCCCCAGCTATATATATGTTAAAGCCCTGCTAGGCTAGTGGAACCCCCTTCCCGGTTCTGATGCCATGACAATAGGAAAAGTGATATTCCTGGTGATCTAGAGGATTGGTCCATCCCTGATGCCCAGTAGCCTGTTATAGTACTTTCCAATATCCCTGGTGGTTTAGTGGACCCCCACCCACCACCCCACAGTACCCTACCAGCCCACTTCCCCCATTGCATAACCCTGCAGGTGACTGACACAACCCACCACTCACCACAGCTGCCAGCCATGGACTAAACTCTGACTGAGCATGTACTGTAAATAGGAGGTGCTCTGAGCACCCCCCTATATAAAGTACAAGCTTGGTCAGAATTCAGTCAGCGACTGGCTGCAGTGGTGACTGGTGGGTTGTGCCAGTCACTGGCTGTGTTATGGGAATGGGGGGAGTGGGGTGGTAGGGCACTGTGCGGTGGAGGGTGGGGGTCCATTAAACCAGGGATAATGGGAAGTACTAAAATGGGTTTCTGGGCATCGGTTTTGGGGAGATCCATTAGACCACCAAGGATATCACTTTACATATTGGGGGATTGGGGCTGGGGAGGGGAGTTCACTAACCCAGCAGGGCTTTAACATGTACAGTGAAGCCCACCAGGATGAAGCACATCACTGCAGAATTCTGCATTAGAGTTACTGCAGCAAACAATGCAGTTTCAATGGGAGTTAAGCCCTTTTGTCATGCAGTAAACCTGTGATACTGCACTTCATCCTAGCGGGCTTCACTGTATATACAGTGGCGTGAAAAAGTATTTGCCCCCCTTCCTGATTTTCTCTATTATTGCATATTTGTCACACTGGATGTTTTCAGGTCTTTAAAGAAAATGTAATATTAGATAAAGGGAACCTGAGTGAACAAATAACACTTGTTTTTTTTTTTAATTTCACTTATTTAATGAAAAAAAGTTAACCAACACCAACTGGCACTGTGTGAAAAAGTAATTGCCCCCTTACACTTAATAAATGGTTATGCCACATTTAGCTGCAATGACTGCAACAAAACACTTCCTGTAATTCAATATCAGTCTTTCACATCGCTGTGGAGGAATTTTAACCCACTCTTCCTCGCAGAACTGCTTTAATTCAATAACATTTGGTAGGTTTTCGAGCATGACCTGCTCGTTTCAGGTCCTTCCACAGCATCTCTATTGGGTTTAAGTCTGGACTTTGACTAGGCCACTCCAAAACTTTAATTTTACTTCTTTTTAGCCATTCTGATGTGGACTTGCTTTTGTGTTTTGGATCATTGTCTTACTGCATGGCCCAACTACGCTTCAGCTTCAGCTGACGGAAGGATGACCGGACATTCTCCTTAAGAATTTTCTGGTACAGAGCAGAATTCATGGTTTCTTTAATTATGGCAAGTCATCCAGGTCCTTAGGCAGCAAAGCATCCCCACGCCATCACACTACCACCACCATGTTTGACTGTTGGTATGGTGTTCTTACTGTGGAATGCTGTGTTTGCTTTGCGAGACATTATGGGATCCATGTCATCCAAAAGTTCCACTTTGGACTCATCTGTCCATAGAACATTTTCCCAAAAGGCTTGTGGATCATCCAGGTGCTTCTTGGCAAATGAGAGATGAGCATTTATGTTCTTCTTGGTTAGTAGTGGTTTCCTTGCTACTCTCACATGAAGCCCATTTTGCCCAGTCTCTTTCTGATTGTGGAGTCGTGAACACTGACCTTAGCTGAGGCAAGAGAAGCCTGCAGTTCTTTGGATATTGTTTTAGGATCCTTTGAGACTTCCTGAATGATTTCGGCACAAGCCCTTCGGTAATTTTGGCAGGCCGCCCTCCTGGGAAGATTCACTACTGTTCCAAGTGTTCTCCATTTGGAGATTATGGCTCTCACTGTGGTTCGATGGAGTCCCAGAGCCTTAGAAATAGCTTTGTAACCCTTTCCAGACTGATAGAGGGCAACACATTTTTTTCTGATCTTTTCAGGAACTTCCTTTGATCATGGCATAATGTGCTTGTTGAATCTTTGTGCTGGCAACGTGACTCTGATGGTAAGGGTCAAAGTAAGTGAGATTTATATTGAGCAGGGCTGGCTGTAATCAAGCCTGGCTGTGTTCAATCAGCTGACTCTAATTATCCCTTTAATTGGGTTGATTTAACTAGGGGGCAATTACTTTTCACACAGTGCCCGTTGGTGTTGGTTAACTTTTCATTAAATAAATGAAATAAGTAAAAAAAAAGTGTTATTTGTTCACTCCAGGTTCCCTTTATCTAATATTATATTTTGTCTAAAGACCTGAAAACATCCAGTGTGACAAATATGCAATAATAGAGAAAATCAGGAAGGGGGCAAATACTTTTTCACACCACTGTAGCTGGGGATCGGGGCTGGGGTGGGGGTCTTCTAGCCCACCAGTGGGGTTCGCTATCCTACCAGAGATTTCAGTTATCTATTAACGGGGATCGGGGCTGCCCCCTAGGGATTGCTGTCCATGGTGCTATGGTTGCAGGGCTGCCCCGTGGCTTGCCTCACACCTCCAGGCTGTGCTATCTCTTTGGCGCAGTGCCGGGGTTGGCACAATCTGCAGGACTTTGCTGCTGGGAGCCTACCTGATTGTGAATCAGATACAGGGTCCTTGGCACACTGAAGGTCGGTGCAAGCTGTGTTCTGTGCAACTTTCACTGACCTTTGTGAATTGGGCCCCTGTACTGTCTTACATCTCACTGCCAGTATTGGTAGGCTGTTTCATAGATTAACACCCCTCTTGAAGAAGTACTTCCTAATGTTACCACTGAATGTATCACCTCTGGGCTTCAGATTGTGTACCCACGTCTGGTTGGAGGATACCATATCAAACTTTTGTCTGACATAAATACCACTGAATTTTCAGAAAACTGAGGTCATGTCCTCTCTCAGCCTCCTTTTCTTCAATGTGAGCATGTTAATGGCCACCAGCCTCTGTTTGTAGATTTTTTCTCTCTTAATCCTAAAAAGGTAACACAGGTCTTCCACCCACATGATGGGGACTTTCATAATAGAGTAATATTTTTTACTAGTACAACTAGGCACAACAGTGCATGCATTTTTTAAATATATATCCTAATTTGGTTAGAGGCCCAATATCTAAGTAAAAACAATGCCTAGTAACACTTTTAATGGAAAACTACACAGAACCTGCAAGACATTTTTCCTTTAGAAGATTTTTGTTTATGCAAGCCCCCCTCCTGATGTCTAGGGGTATCCAGATGGTAACTTGGTGGGAGGGGGGCACTGTACAACAAAGTAAACACAGTCCAGAGAAAATAGAAATATACTCATTACCTGGTTCTTCTGTTGTTGCGAGACGGCTTTGCAGATTGAGGAGCAGGTTTACTTCTTTGTTTCAGTCGGCTAACTGCAGGGGGCAATGTTCATTAACAGGCACCAATTCACAGTTTACATATGAACATATGAAATTGCCAGCAGATAAAAACCTTATGGTCTATCAAGTCTGCTCGATTGTGCAGCTAGCAGCTCTTATACTGCAGCTGCTCCTCCCCCCCCAGTGATCTTCCCCCTTACCCTGTCCCATCACCTTTTGAAGCAGCCCACTGTTCTACAGGATACCACTTCCTCTGGAAATGCGTTCCACCCAGACACCACCCTCTCTGTAAAAAAGTGTCTCCTCATTTCCCTCCTGAACCTTCCACCTTCCAATCTTAGAGTGTGCTCTTCAGTGTCCCTCCCCCTTCTTAATCTGAAAATCCCCTCCATGCCAGTCTTATTTGTTCCCTTCATGTACTTCAAGGTTTCAATCATGTCCCCACACCCTCCTCTCCTCCAGGGAGTACATGTTCAACTCCCTCAGCCTGCTGTCGTAGGGTAAGTCGCCTAGCCCCTGGATAATTTTTGTTGCCCTGCGCTGCACTGTCACCAGAAACCTAATGTCCATCTTCAGGTATGGTCACCTGTACTGCAGGCAGTACTCCAGGTGTGGTCTAACCAGTGACCTGTATAGCAGCAGGATTACCTCCTCCTTCCTGGAGGATATGCCTCTGGCAATACAACCCAGCATCCTGTTGACCTTTGCAGCTGCCTTTCTACACTGTGCTGAGTTGTTCATTGCTCCAGTTATCATCACCCCCAGATCCTTCTCCTCTTCTGTCTTGGCTAGTTGAATCCCTCCCAGCTGGTAGAGCTCCTTCTTGTTTTTTTCTGTGCAGAAATCTAGCACCTTGCATTTTTTGGCATTGAACCCCAGCTGCCAAGCATCCAACTAGGCCTCCAATTTTGCAAGATCATCCTGCAACCCTGCCACCCTTCTAAGTCATCCACTACTGCTACGATCTTGGTATCATCTGCAAACAGACTGATCTTGCTCTTGATGCCTATTAAGACGTCAGCTATGAAGATCCCAAACAGCACTAGCCCCAATACAGAGCCCTGTGGCACCATGCTTGTCAGTGCCCTGGGAGATGACAGCTGTCCTCTCACCACCACCCTCTGCTGTCTCCCTTGCAGCCAGTTCATTACTCATCCCATCTTCATCCCCACCCTGTGCCTTCCAGCTTACTTTCTAGCCTCCCCACTGACTCAAATGCCTTACTGAAATCCAGGTACAGGACATCCACTGTATGACCCCTGTCTAATGGCCTGGTTACCCAGTTACACTACTCAATCAGGTTGGTCTGACAGGATCTGCCTGAAACAAACCCATGCTGTCTGTTGTCCTGCAGCCCATTAGCCTCTAGGATGGAAACCAGTCTCTCCTTCCGGATTGTCTCCATCAGCTTCACCATGATGGATGTGAGGCTTACTGATCTGTAGTTCCCTGGCTCATCCTTAGGGCCGCTCTTCTGTTACGGGTGCCATGTGCACCATCCTCCAGTCCTGAGGTACACTTCCTGAGTCCACGGAGGTATTGAACAGGTCTGCCAAATTCAATGTCCTCTCCAGAATCAAAAGTGCAAACTGATTTAATAAGAAACAAGAAATTCCATAAACCACTCCATGGAGTGTGGAGGTAACAATTTTGGTGGGGCAATTCACAGGCCGAAACCTGACATTCTTTCTGCAACAATCTCTTTTTCCAACAGATTGATTTATTGCTTTGCAGATATTCCCTTGAGCCACAAAGGCTACATTCCTGGCAGCAGCATTGTATGTGGAACGAAAAAGGCCTCACTTATGAGCATCTCAAACTCAGCATTACTCTCATTTCCTATTCCTTGTCATTAGTCTGTCTTCAACCAGGCACTCACCTACTTTTTCTTCTCTTAGTCTCATCAATACTTAAAACTGAGGTAGCAATTGTGACAGCATTAGCAGTTTCTACTGTTCCAACCCCATTTCTTACTTTTCCTTTCTTTAACTTGCTACACCAAGGGTTATCTTAAAATGCATGGAGTTGATTTTAAAACAGAGTGCATATTCTCTTACTGAGGGGGTTCTCACACCTCCTCAATGTTGTTGCTTTTAGCATTAACTGAACCACCAGAGACCTTCCTGATACCCAATCGCTGATGCCATGTGCCTGTAGCTGGGCTCTTCCAGGTGGTTTTGCATACCTCTGACCTGTCCAGTAACTCCAGGCACTGTCTGCTCGTGCAGCAATTTGAATTTCTGGACTGCGTTCACCCCAGGACTGCTTGCTGTGTCACACGGAGCACCCAGATGACCTGCAACCCCACTGGGGTCCCACCTAACCATTCACCACATGGATCTTTTCCTGCCTCTACAGGCTGCACCCTCTGAGAGCCCAAACCACTTCAGCAGCCACTGACCAGGGGAAAAGGGGTAGACTGCCACTACTATGCCCTTAACAGTCCAGATTGCCACATCTGAACCGTGCCCCTAGCCCCTTTCTGCCAGAGCAGAGCCACCCATAGAAACACTTACTGCTCTACAGGGTGCACTCTCCCATGGGAGAGATTATTTGAAAAATAGATCCCGCACAGGTGCTTACCCTACCATGGTGCCAGAGTTCACATGGCAGGCCTCCATTCTTCAGCTTTCAGGGCTCTAGCTCCTGACAGCACTGACAGGACCTAGGACTCATGTTACACTGCCCAACTCTCAGCGTACTGCCCAAACCACAGCACTCTCCTATGTGGGTCTACGAGGGAGGAGGACTGGGGTGGCAAGCGGTCACTATGGCCCTGCCACAGCCCTCTGGTAGAACTTACTGGCCAACCCCCCCAAATCCTCTCCTTTTCTCTTCTCTTCATCCTGGATCCCCTTCTTGGTTCCAAAACCCTTCTTTTATACCTCTAGAGATGGGCCCCCCTACCAGCAGCAAGCAGGCCCACATCCCAGACCTACCAGCACCATCTCTCTTACTGCCTAGCAATGTAAGTTAACTAGCAAGCTCCCAGAAGGTGCTTACATTTAAATACTGGTTCCCTTTCAGATCAGTTTTAGTTCTATTTTGCTGGTATTTTGGAGATCAAATTTTAATTTTTTATTTGTAAATGTATGGTGCAGATACAGCCAACAACATGGTCAGATATTTTCAGATATGTCCTAATATGTCTAAAGAGATTCTCTCTGGTGGCTGTACTGTGGAACTGCAGGCAGGTAGGGTATTTCTCTACAGAAATCAAAGAAATTCAATGTAAGTACCATTTTAGAACTCTATGTTGCAATTTATAACCCTTTCAACCACAAAGTTCTCTAGTAGGACTAGGATTGTTGATACATTTTACTTTGTCAGCGACTTGGTGGTGAAATGCCAAACTTCACACTATGCATAGGTAATGCTAATGCAAAGTTAGTATTTCATCAGCAATTCACCATGTGAAGCTTCCATTAAAACAGAATGAAACAAAAAACAATGTTCCCCCCACCTCTGTAGCACCAAAAAAAACCATGATCCTCCCCCCTTCCTGACCATCTTTCAAAATAGCGCCCCCTCCCAACCCACTCAAACACATCTGCACTATCCCTCTCCCACCCTGCCTCATGAAAAGAAATATAACTAAATTAAGAACTCCTTGGCCAGACCAACTACTCAGCACTCAACCACCCAAGTCCCCCAGCCCCACAAAAAAGACAGACCCCATCCCCACCAAGCCACACAGAATACCACCCTTCACAACCCCCCCCCCCGGTAGCACACAACAATACCCACAGACTGATAATGGATACACAAGTGAGTTCAGTCATTTTGGGACTCTGAAATGGGGATGGCAATCGCCTTGGATGGGCACCATCTGAATGGCTAGGAGTGCCCCCTTATATTAATCAGCTGATTACTATAAATGCGTGCTTCTATTTTTTCAGATTAAACTCACCTGTGTATCCTTTATGCATCCCTTATGAATCTCTAGGTGATGTTGACTGCACAGGAGGGTGGAGCGTTGGGGGGTGCTGAGCACGTGGGGTAGGGGGATTGTCTTTTTTGTGAGGCTGGAATAAGGAGGGTGGCTGAATGCTGAGTGGATAGGTTAAGAAAGGGTTGTTAGTTTAATTATACTTTGTTATCAGGACAGGGCAGCAGGGGCACAGGTGTTGCTGAGTGGTTGCAGGGAATGGGTTATGATTTCTGAAAATGGTCAGGGATGGGAGGAGGAGGAGGGTAGGTTTTGAGGTGATACAGAGGCTGGGAAGAATGAATAATGTTTTAACGACTGTTGGACCTGAGAGGACTGCATGATATGACACTTTGCACAATGTTGTGGGTCAAGTGTCACTTCACTTAGCTTTTGTCATGTGAAGTGCTACAGAAGGTGACACATTTCATAGTCTTTGCCTGGCTTTGTTGGTATTTTGCTATATGTAACACTATGCCAAGGACCACATAAAGTAGCAGCACTTCATGCAGAACTACACATGGTGAAGTTACACACTGGCCCGCCAGCACAGCGGTTGGATTTCTGCTTGCAATGCTGGCAAACCTGGTTCAAAAACGGATCCTGGGAGTTGGAGGGCCAGCTGGGGGAAAAGGACTGAGCATCCCATGGACTGCTCTCCTTCTCTGGGGGGAGGGATGGATGAGTGTCTGGTGCTTGATGGACCCCTGGTGGAGGCCAGGGGTACCACAAGCAACTGGCATCAGCAAGTTGAGAGGTGAGACAGATGCTGGACATCACTGCACATCCCCCCCCCCCCCCCAAGGGCAGACCAAAAAAAACACATGCTAACCCTTGGGATAATGCTTCCCCAGCACCTGACCTCTATGGCTCTCCACTGCTCTGCTGACCAAGATACGGCTCCACGGCACCACCAAGACCCTGAACCCCACCCTGGGGGAGAAGCCAGGGAAGCAATGTCAGCTACTCTGACACCTTCTCCTGTCATAGACAGGCACAACGTGGTGCCTTGGCCCCGCCCTGGGGGGTAAGCCAGGGGGTATCTGCAGAGGCAACTATAGTAGAGTAAGGTAGGTGCCTGGAGAGGAGCCAAGCAGCAGAGTGGCCAATGGAAATAAAGCATACTAAATAAATAAAAAACACATTTTGAAGTTAAATCACTTTGCATGCACATAAGTAGAACACAGATAAATAATGCCAACAACAAAAGAGCTCAACTAGGACATAAACTACATAAAATAAGTAGCCACTAGATCAAAGAAACACAGAGACACATCATTTGGCAGCAGATAAGGACCACTTGGCCTCCCCAGCCTACCCATTTTTCCCCAACCTACATTATTACCGCAGACCATACTTGATTTACAGCTTTCTCCCCCCATTCCTTTCCACTATGATTATCTTGTGTCTATCCCATGCATCTTGAATCCCACCACTGTTTTTGCCCCACCACTTTCCCTGGAAGGCTGTCTCAGGAATCTACCACTCTCTTTGTGAAGAAGTACTTCCTCACATCTCTCCTGAATCTACCCACCACCAGCTTCTTAACATGTCTGGTCCCTGAGCACCTTGTTTTCTTTTTTAATTTAGTATACTGTATTGATTTTTATGAGAATAAACCATCCAGCCAAACAATATACTGACATAAATAAACTAAAACCAAGAAAATGCCAGGTAATGGAATAAGTACATATGAACTGTCATCTATCATGTACTGTGGAAGAACACTTTGTTTTCTAAAAAAATACATCCCTCCTGTACCTTATTTACCCACGTGAGGTATTTAAAGCTCTCTATTATATCCCCCCTCTCCCTCCTCTTGCAGAGTGTAAATATTGAGGTCATTTAGTTTGTCCTCAAGGGCATTTAAAGGAAAACCTGTTCCCTAGGACTACAAACATAGAAAGCCAGCTCAATGGCTATACGTCATTTTGACTGGACCGAATTGGCAAAAAAGGTGGGGGAAGTGTCATATATATTAAGGACCACCTACAGGGACACATCCTCCCACCCATTAAATCAGGTAATAATGTAAAATTATTGCCTGAAGGTCATTCTAGGGGCCCATTGTAAGGGAATAACTATTATTTCCATCTACATCCCCCTCAAGGAACACATTGAAGGATTTAGAGTGCTCCATGAGTACCTATCAGATCACCATCAAAACACAGAAACTATTGTACTGGGAGGCTTCTCCATAAATTGGTTGTCCAGTGATGCAGCTCTCTATAGAGATGCTGCTGCAGCAATCAACTATGAACAACTAGTAGCTTCACCCATGCATACCAACTACCATACTGGCACCAGTACCTTACTGGACTGGGTGCTAACGAACCATTCAGGGCAAATCAGTAGCACACAAATCCTCTCAGATGCTACAGGAACACCTATGACACCTACATTGGTCCACTATATACAGTAGCAGTCGATGTTGATACTGCTCTGGACTTCTTCATTAAGTCATTCAGTGCTGTGTGTGACATCTTTGCCCTCAATCTCTAAAAGGAAGGTTAAAGGGATACATAAGGCATGGATAACTCCCTCTCTCTCATTGGCCACCTGCACACTCGGGATAATCTTTGGCAGAAGGTGAAAAATATGGGCTCCACTTGTGATATACAAAACTATAAGATTGCTTGGAATATCTATTTCCAGGCCATTTGGCAGGCCAAAAGTCAACACTTTAGGAATATGCTAGACAACTCTTGGGGTGACAGACGCAAATTCTGGGCAAACATCAAGACTCTTCCAGGGAACCCTAATAAATCACCCCCTACAATGCTTAACATTAGTGGGGAGATAACCCAGGACCCTAAGAAAATAGTGGATATGTTCAATAAGGCCTTTACATACCTAAGTGGGGTTCTCGCCCTCACCCCACTATTTAAGCCCACCCAGTAATGCCCAAGGTGGTTCACCAGGCCCATTCCCCTCTAACACTGCCCACCCTTTTTACCTTTGAATAATCAAAAATGCTAAAGCAAAAAAATACCTGTTGAAAGCTCTAGGAAAATCAAGGCACAGTGGTGACAGCCTCGACCTGAGGCTAATAACCCTCACCATTGATTTAATCTTGGCGCCCCTTATAAAAATACTTAATCTCTCCATTGCCACCGGTCAATTTCCCAAAATCTGGAAATCAGCAGTTGTTTCCCCAATCTTTAATAGTGGGGATAAGACAATCCACACCAACTACTGCCCAATTTCTATACTACCCCCAGTTTCTAAGGCCCAATAAAGAATTGTCTAAGTTACTTTACCATCTAGAAAAATATTAACTACAATGCAAGGTGCAGCACAGATTTAGGAAATGACACAGCACCTCTACAGCACTGGTCAAATTCACAGGGTTTATCAATGACTCCCTTGATTGGGGGCACTTATTGGGGGCCACATTTATAGACCTCACTAAGGCCTTCGATACAGTGAATCATGAACTCCTTTTAGCCCAACATCGCGAGGCCACTGTATCCAAGACATCACTGTGCTCATTTCGAAACTACCTCTCCAGATGTGTTCAGCGAGTAAAAATTGGCAACACCCATTCCGACAGCCTTTGTGTCAGTACAGGGGTACCGCAGGGGTCTATGCTGGACCCACTCCTATTTAGCCTTTTTCTAAATCGACTCCCACAAGTATCCCAAGAATGGATCCTCCGCTGTGCAGATGATGCCATATTATATTCAAGCCATCCAGGCATCTTACCCTAGAGCAAAACATGCAAAGAAACTTAACCATAGTTGAAGACTGGTTCATACGCTCACATTTATTGCTGAACTACAAAAAAATGACAACTATGATGTTTGCCTCAACACAAAATAGGCACAAATCAGCTAACCTCGTCATCTGAAACAGGCAAAATGACATTCTTAAAATGGTCCATGAATTCAAATACTTAGGGGTCACATCGGACAGCACCCTTTCATACACACTCCATATTGACCTCGTAGCAAAGTCAGCTAACCATAAGATCAGGCAACTGTATAGGCATAGGCACTGCCTAACAAAAGATGCTCTCAAACTTGTCCTAACAAGCTTTGTATTCTCTGACATAGGTTATGGGCTTGTTGTCTACAGTGCTGCCTCTGACAGTGTCCTAAAAAGAATCACCATTGCTCTTAATAAAGCCTGCCAGCTTGTCCTGGGTGTCCCATGCCAAACCCACACTTGGATGTATACGCTCTCACGGGATGGTTGAACCTGGGAAACAGAATTACTTACCAGCACCGTCTTCTGGTGAAAAAGACCACCTTAGGTCTGCCCCCCCCCAAAGTCTAGAGCATGATAACAACTGACCCGTGGCTCACAAGCTAACCCTGAAGTACCACTCCGCCACACCTCCCTTGGCCAGATGTCATTTGTCTACCATGTCCCTAACCTGCTAAATTCCTTACCTAGTGACCATAATGCTGAAACAGGAATTGGTCTGTTTAAATCCAAACTACGCTCCCACCTTACCAGCAATAAGAAATGTACCTGCTCCTTATAGCTTAACCTTTGACTAAGGTCCTGCACATCCCTCTCCTAGCACTTATTTCCTTCAATTCTCACTTTTGCACTTAACCTCAACTACCTATTCGTCTGCTACTAGCTCATTATTCCATTATATCCAACCCTGTAATCCTCCCTGACTCATTTCTCTGCTAGGCAGCTCCACAGTCTCCCTCCACTCTGCCCTCATCCCTACGTTTACCCACACACCCCTAATCCTTCATACCCTTAGCCCCCCCTTTTTCTCACATCAAAATGACTCCATTCTTTCCCTTTTATTGCTTCCCACCCTGACCTACCTACCTCGACAATGGGATCCAGTCCACTTCTTCCCAACTTCTTTTTCTCCCTAACTCCCCACCTTTCCCAGACATCCCTCTGTATTTGCCTGTTCTATTGACATCAGTTAGACCCTTTGTGTAATTCTACCCTACCAATGTTTTTTGCCTGAATCCTGTATTCAAGTTAATTCCTCATTATTTTTATCTTGTTTATTACCAAGTGTACTTCTGTATTATCTGTCTGACATGGAAACTCTGTAAATGAACTTGTAGCTCAGACATTTGTAATCTGAGAATTGAATGAATGAATGAATAAATAAATAAATAGATAGATAGATAGATAGATAGATAGATAGATAGATAGATGAACAGACAAATAAATAAAGAAATAAACCTGCACCATTTAGTTGCCCTCCTCTGGACTGCCTCCACTCTCTCTGTGGCCTTCCAGAGATGTGGTCTCCAGAAGTGGACACAATACTCTAGGTGGGGTATTACCAATGATCTATACAGAGGCAACACCTCCTCCCTCGTTCTGCTGGTGATACCCCTTCATTTAAGCCCCAGCATCCCACTATCCATGCTGACTATGTTGTTGCATTGCCTAGCCACCTTTGGATCATCAGCTGGGATTACCCCCAGGTCTCTTTCATGCTTGGTAGTCATCAATACCACTCCACGCATTTTGTTCTCTGCCCCTGGATTTATGTGCCCTAAGTACATTATTTTGCACTTTTTCTCATTGAAACCCAGCTGTGATACCCTTGACCACTCCTCTAGTTTTCTCAGGTTTTTGCTGATCTTGTCCACTCCCCTGGAGTGTCCAGCCTACTGTAGATTTTAGTGTCATCCATAAAGAGGCAGACCTTCCCTTCCAGCTTGTTTTTAATGTCACTTATAGAGACATTAAATGTGACCAGTCAAAACAATGATCCCTGAGGCATCCTACTGGCATCCTACTGGTCACCCTTTCTTGCTTGGAGTGAACACTGTTTACCACCACCTTCTGTCACCTATCCACTAACAAATGACTTATCCAGTTTACCTCCTTTGGACCCACTCCTTAGCTGTCCAGCTTGCTTACTAGTCTCCTGTGTGGAATGGTGTTGAAAGCCTGACTGAAATATAGGTAGGTCATGTCCACTTTTCCACCCTGATCTAATTCCTTTGTCACCCAGTCAAAAAAACCTATAGGATTCGTTTGACATGACGTCCCCCATGAACCCATGCTGCCTCAAGTCTTGTAACCCACTGGATTCAAGATATTCCACAATTCTTTCCTTCAGCAGTGATTCCTTTAACTTCCCCACCACCAATCATAGGCTGACTGGCCTATAATTGTTAACCTCTGCCCTGCTATCAGTTAGGTGTTGTGGGACTACATCCGCCCTCCTGCAATCCTCCAGAACCACTCCTGTTTCCAGTGATCTGATAAATAGGACAGTCAGAGGTGCAACCAGTACCTCCATAGCTCCCTCAATACCCTTAGATGCACCCCATCTGTCCCCATTGCTATTTTTGCCTTCAGATTATAGAGTTCTTCAGAACCCTCCTTTAAAAAAGGGCTAGTGCCCTCCTCCCTGCAAAGCCTCTGTTACTTTTTTGTGGCACTTCCCCTTCTGTTACCACTGTGTGAACTGAACAAAAGTATTTGTTAAGGATGTCTGCCTAAATAGATACTTTTGCTCAGTATTTACTGAAGAGAAGGTAGGGCAGGGCCCACAGCTCAGCATCATGGACACAGGGGGGAGGAAGGTGAGCACTACTCCCTTCAAAAAAGAAAGGGTCCTACAAGAGCTTGCTAAGCTCAGGGTGGATAAGGCAATGGGACCTGATGGCATACATCCCAGAGTACTTAAGGAGCTAAAGGGAGGAACAAGCAGAGCCATTAGCAGAATTGTTTAGCGGAGTCTCTGAGCACAGGAGAGGTCCCCAGAAGACTGGAGAAGGGCTCATGTGATCCCAGCTCCCACAAGAGTGGTAGCAGGGAGGCGGGAACTACAGACGGTCCAGTCTTACCTCAGTAGTGGGCAAGATTATGGAGGCACTCCTTAAGGAAAGGATAGTGCAACACCTGGAATCCATAGGGGCACAGGATCCAAGACAGCATGGGTTTACAAAGGAAGGTCCTGTCAAACTAATCTCATAGATTTCTTTGACTGGGTAACCAGAGTGGTGGACCAAGGGGGAGCAGTTGATGTCGCCTACCTTGACTTCAGCAAAGCTTTTGACACTGTTCCACATAGAAGATTGATAAATAAGCTGGGTAGGCTCGGGGTGGGTCAGCAGTTAGTCAACTGGGTGGCAAAACTGGTTGATGGGCAGAAAACAGAGAGTGGTGGTAAATGGTATACAGTCAGAAGAGATGCAAGTCACAAGTGAGGTACCTCAGGGATCAGTCCTGGGGCCAGTCCTCTTCAACATCTTCATTAGTGACCTTGCAGATGGACTAGAGGGTAAGAGCTTGTCTGTTTGCAGATGACACCAAGATCTGCAACAGAGTAGATGATCCAGATGGGGTGGGCAGAATGAGAAGAGATCTGGATAAACTAGCAGAATAGTCAGAAGAGTGGCAACTGGGATTTAATGCAAAGAAGTGCAAAATCATGCACATAGGGAAGAGAAACCCAAGCCACCTATAGGCTGGGAGGAGTTGCTAGCAGTCACAAAGGAAGAAAGAGACTTGGGCATCATCATCACTGATGACCTAAAATCATCCAAGCAGACCTCTAAAGCAGTAGGTAAGGCCAGGGGTGTTAGGGTGTATTAGTAGGGGTATCACAAGTCGTAAGAGGGAGGTAATAATCCCTCTGTACAAGACACTGGTTAGGCCCCATCTGAATCTGCATGCAGTATTGAGGCCACACCTTCACAAGGACATTAACCAAATTGAGGCAGTCCAGAGAAGGGCAACCAAGATGGTGCAGGGACTGCATCAGAAGACATATGAGGACAGATTAACGGAGCTCAATATGTATACCCTTGAGCAAAGGAGGAGAGAGGTGATATGATCGAGGCATTCAAACACCTAAGGGCATAAACAAGATGAAAGAGTCTAACATGTTTAAATATAAGAAAATAGCAGGACAAGTGGACACAGCATGAGATTAGAGGAGGCGATTAAGGGGAATGTGAGAAATTCTTTTCACAGAAAGGTGGTGGATGCATGGAATGGCTTACCACAAGAAGTGGTGGCTATGAATACAGTGCAGGGCTTCAAACAGGCATGGGATAGGCATAAGGGAGCAATACAAATGACTATGAATAGATAGGCCACTGACAGAGCAAAGGCCGATGGCACATTTATAAGGTAGAAAAAGAAATGGGCAGACTGGATGGACCTTGCGGTCCTTATCTGCCATCAACTTCTATGTTTCTCTGTTTCTATGTTTCCTGGTTCCCCTTCCCATTTTACCCTCACAGTCCCACCCCTGGTCTTCCTCTTTGCACTTACATACTTAAAAAAAAATCTTGTCATTTTTTGTTACCTCCTGGGCTATTATCTCTTCAGTTTGTGCCTTTGAACAGCTTGATGCTTTCCCAGATTCCCTGTTTCCCCTGATATATCTCCCTGTCCTCTTCCCTCTACTTCACCTAATACCTTTTGCATGCTAACCTTTTAACCTTTACCTTTTCAGCCACCTCTTTCAAGAACCATAGCAGTCTCTCTTTCCTCATGGTTTTGCTCACACATTTGATGCAGAGGTTTGTTTCCTTTACTATGCTCTCTTTTAGTGTCACACATTGTGCTTACAACCCACACAAGCTCCCCTTTGCCATGTCATTCTTGAGTCATTCACCCATCTTTATAAAATCTGCCCTCCTAAAGTCCAGGAAGCTCACCATTGTGCGGTTCGATTCCGTAGCCGTCCTTATGCCGAACCACATTTTACACCGATCAGTGGTCCCCAGGTGGCCTCCACCCTGACATCTGCAACACTAACCTGTTAGTGTGTACCAGGTCCAGGAATGCCCCATCATGAGTAGGTTCACTGACTACTTGCCTGAGGAATGACCCCTGAAGAGATTCCAGGATGTCACTGCTTCTAGCTGAAGCCACTGATGGGAGACTGCATCTACATTTGACAGGTTGAAGTCTCCCCTCAACAGCACCTTCCCCTTTTTTGCCATCTTGTGTATGGCTTCCACCAGTACCTTATGTAGTTCCTCCCCATGTTCTGAAGGTCTGTAGATCACTCCAGGGAGAACAGTGGCTCAATTCCCCATCTCCAGCATGACCCACAGTACCTCTGCCTCCTTCTATATTCTCTCTAGCTCTCTCTTTTATACTTCTTCTCAAATAAAGCAGTACTCCACCTCCTTTCCTTCCCACCAGTTCCTTCCTGAACAGAGGATAGCATTGTACAGCAATGTCCCAGTCATGGTTTTCAGTGCTCCATGTTAATGAACAAAATTTGCAGGTCAGCCTCTGCCATGATGGCCTCTAGGTCCAGAATATTGTTTCCTTGACTTGTAGCATTTGCACACATGGACTTCCAGATTTTGTTTCTCTCTGCTTGTTGCCCCCTTTTTCCCTTTTTATTCTCTCACCTTCCCCCCACTCTTTTTAATGCACCTGTTCCCTTCTCCCTTTGTCTCTACCACCCTGCTTACTTTATTAATTTGCAACCAAGGGGATCTGCATCCCCTCAGCTTCTCCTAACTCTCTATTTCAGCATGTGTGGGGGGAGGGGGGCAGTTTCTGCCTTCCTGATTGCTTCCTTCAGCCCCCTAGACCAGTTTAAATGTTCATTAAAGCAACATTTAAACCATCCACTGAGGACTATGGTTCCCCTCAAAGATGGATGCAGGCCATCACCTTTGTGTAGGCCATCATCCTCCTCCCTGGTGGATCCCCAGTCCCTAGCATAGCTGAACACCTTTTCTCTGCACCATTCCTTCAATCCTGAGTTGAAGGTCCTGTTGAGGAGATCCTTCTCCTCCCCCCATCATAGACAGGCAGTCCCTTAGAGAAAGCCACTGAGTGAACTACCTTTCTAAGAACCATTTCAGCTACCTACACTCCCCCTGCACTAACTCAGCTCTGTCCCTAGCCAAGTCATTAGTCCTCAGGTGGATAATGACATCCAACTCTCCCTCCTGTCCTGCTGACCTAGCAGTCCTCAGGATCCGCTTCCCATTCTTCAGGGCCATGGCACTGTGTAGGCACATGACGTGCCTCTCCCTCTCCTTTCCTTTTCCTAAAGCTATACTTCTCACATTCAAGTCCCCCACCAGAAGTTTCTTTGTCCTCCTCTGGGGTCCTCTACCACCCTGCATAGAGTCTTCAGTATGGAGGGTCCCCACTCCTCCCTGGTCACTTCATCTGATTCCTCTTGCCAGCAGTCCTGCCCCACCAGAGCTTTGTAGGAATTATGTAGTGGTACCATTTGAGGAATGTGGCTCTGTCCCTCCACCCCCCCCTTTCAAAGCCCACCATAGCCCAGCTGGTCCTCCTCCCTGGCATCCTTTGAGGAAACAGTGGCTGCCTTGGTAGCTGCTGGGTGGGGGAAGAGGTCACCCAAATCCTGGTCAACTCAGCCTAGAGTCTAGTGACCTCCTCCCTCAACCCAGAGAGTTGTAAGCAGAAGGGGCAGCACCGCAGTCTGCAGAAGGTCTCTCTGAAAACTGTCACTCCACAATCACTGCATTGCACCACATCCAGCATTCTCAACTTCTATTCTCCCTACAGTATTTCACCTAGAAATACTTTTGCATCCTTACCCTGAAAGGGTGTTTCTAGTTTCCATTTTTTGTTTATTTCTGTTTGTTTTCCCCCGTGTCTTGTTGAAAAATTATTTTTATATGCCTACCCTAGATAGGGTGTTGCTCCTATTCCCAGTTTTGGCCTACCTTTGACCTTCTGCCCATCCCAGCAGTGACTGTTAGCTGGATTCTACACTTAACTGTTTGAGAAATGCCCTTAATATCTTTTTTTAACATTATATATTTTTTTGTATCAACTTGATACTAAAAAAGATTCTTTTTTCGTATCAACATAGGAAAAAAGATTCTTTTTTTGTATCATGGGTGATGAAAAAATATCATTTTTCATGCAGGAAAGCTCCTTTTTTGTGCTATATCTTGTTTCTTGCTTTGAATATTACTTGCTGCATTCAGTTAATCTTTACCTAATTGCAACACATGAGAATGTGATTAAGACAATACAAGTTTTTCTGTTTTTGTTGTAGTGTAATAGGTGAACGATCCCTGATCACAGACGCGTTGAACTGAAAATGTTTTCATTTACATTCACCTGAATTAACAGGCTCAACATAGTATAAGCCTTGAAACAGATACTCTTTCTTGAGTCAATGTTTTATAAATGGGTTTTTAGAGGTAATGAATGACCCAATAAAGAAGGCAGACATGCTATCGATTCCAACTTGAAACATGCAGAGCCACTCAGGAAAACCTGATGCCAGTGACCATAACTGTCAAAGAGAAACAAAAGGTCACAGCACTCACCCCCAATCCAACACAAGGAAGACCACACTGGATAAGTTCAATCATTCTTCCCTTTATTTCTGGTGCAGTAAAAACAAGTCCACAAATGATGGGAAAGACCACCCGATGTTTCAACTATCATGGGCTGTTAATTCCCTTAACACTGGCAATTCTAACTATACTCATTTACAATGTTTCTTATCAAGTTTACACACAGGGAGTTTCATGTAAAACATTAGACTTGCAAGTGAAGTTACAGAGAAACAAAAGGTCACAGCACTGACCCCCGATCCAACACAAGGAAGACCACACTGGATAAGTTCAGTCATTCTTCCCTTTATTTCTGGTGCAGTAAAAACAAGTCCACAAATGATAGGTGAAACATCAGGTGGTCTTTCCTATCACAGGCTATTAATTACCTTAAACCTGGTGATTCTAACTATACTGATTAAGGATGTTTCTTATCAAGTTTACACACAGGGAGTTACATGCAAAACATTAGACTTGCAAGTGAAGTTATGCTGTATATATTGCACTTTGATACTCCACTTGAAACAAGGCAGCTTTCAGCTATGTCTAGTTTATTCAACTGGATCAGCTAAAATATGAAGTAAAGGCTTTCCATTGCCACAGACCCTTCTGGGCAGGGTGATGAGGGTGACTGCCTTCTAGTCAAGTCCCCCCCAGCCCCCTCCACACTCATTGGACACTGGAGGCATCAGAATAACTACAGCTGTCACAGAATTAGGACTTGCCATTCAAGTGGACTTTCACTGCAAGCTACCACTACTGCTCCTGCTCCTGCTGACCTGAGGATAGGAGGACTTGCCACCCTTGGACTTTTGGCACCCAGCCAACAGCTCTAACAGCCTATGGGGAACTGCTCAGTAACACAAAGGAAGCCAGCCAAAAAGCACCCTTTATATAGTGGCTCCTGCACTTTCAATTGTGACAAACTGTTCCAGGCAGGGCAATAAGAGCAATTACCTCAAAGTCAAGCCCACCCCCTCATCAGTTGCTGGAGGCATCAGAATAATGGCAGCAGCCACAGAATCAGGAATTGCATTCAAGCAAACTTGCACTGCAAGCTACCGCTACTGCTCCTGCTGCCGTTAACCTGAGGATCTGCCTCCATCCTGCTCCCCACGGACCCTCCCTTTATCTGGCAAAGTTTTATAGGCTCCGAAGTTGATTACCATCAGGTGGAACCTAGGGGTGTTGAACAGTGGTGAAACATCTAAACTACCTACTAACATTCCTTATTATCATCTACTGATACTCTTAAATGCTTTTCCAGATCTGCATGAAGAAGCGTGCTTCCTTGAACTCAGCTAGACGCCCACCCTGTGTGGCTACTGTTACTTTTCAGAAGGTGTTGTGACTCCTATTCCTGATTGTAATTCTCACAACTCAAGCAGGCATTAGTTAAACATTGTTTATTTTTACTTGCATTGCTCATAGAAGTTTAGGTGTAAAACTGCAACATGGCTTGCCAGTAAAACTGATAATTCTGTCAGGCCTTAGTTAAACCTTGTATACATTTACTTGCATAGCCTCATAGTTATGGTGTTGAGCAGCCATGAGGATTTGCTTGCATAGCTCATAGTTAATATGTTGGGTAGCCATAAGGATACTTGCTAGAACTGTTCATAATTCAGGCAGATTTTAGTGAAAACTTGTGTAACTTAAACTAGAGTACTGCTTGTACTACTCTGCTAGAACTGCTCAAAAATCAGGCAGGCTTTAGTTAAAATTTGTGTAACCTAAATTGGAATGCCACTCATGCTACTCATTTCTTATATATTTACCAGCCCTTTTTAGCATTGTTAAGCAAGAGGATGTGGGATCCTAAGAGCAGAGTCACACAGTGGGGGAAGAGAAAAGAATGGCAGAGGAGGGAAACAGGAAAATACTGGGGGCAGGAAGTGGGTGGAAGGGTAGTTCGCTGTAATGCATGTGGGGCAGCAGTGTTCCTGAATACAATATGAAGAGCCAGGGGCAGCCTGGTGTGCAGGTTATCGGGACAACGATGGGCAGAGGTAGACTGGTTGCAGCTGGAGGTGGAGAGAGGGGGGTCAACATGGTACATGGTAATGGAGAAAGTAGCAAGGTAGCACTGCTGCGAGCTGGGGGAAGCATAACCTGGGGGAATACAGGGGGACACAAAGGGATCTGGAGGCAAATACTCCAAACAGACAAGGCAGTACTAGGATAAGCACAGTGGTGGGCAAAGCAGCCAAAATGCGCTCCACAAACTGATTTGCGGAGTAATGCGGAATCCACGAAGTAATCAGCAACTTGAAGTGGAGTACTTCTTGATATAATGAGGATTGCAAAATCCATTGAAACCAAAGACTTCACTTTATTCCACCTTCCTCAAACCACTTCTCCACCAATTTTAAGGTGAAGTACATTGAAATCAATGTACTTCATATCACTTCGCTTTATAATTGAGCTCCAAGGTGAATTCTGCAGGGAATTATGGGATTGCAGGTCACATGGGCTCTAGATTGTTCTGCACAGCCTCAGTTCCTGGTAATGTGTGTGAAGTGGTAGCTGGAGACAGTTTGCTTTCAGAGCTCTGCTATTCAAAACCTCTAAAAGCTGTTAAAAAAAGCCTTTTTGAGTATTTTTTTTTTTGCTCAAAATTTAGTACATCGATTGTAGGAAACCCTCCTGTGCTCATATCATTGAGTATTTATTGTTTCTGTGTGAATTTTGAATGTTAATTTAGAACATTCAGTCTGTGTACTGATATACACATGAAGTGTGCTTTGGGGGAAGGGTGTATCTGTGGTGTAGGTAGATTAACTGGGAGAAAAAGGCAGTCTTTCTGTTTTGGTTACATTTTTCTTGTATAACTGTGTAAATGTACACACAGTAATATTTTCAGTAATTCTTGACATTTTTTTGCTGATTGTTGTAGTGTAGCACTGTTTAATTTCAGTTTGTTTAAAACATTTGCTTATATTACTAAAGGTTTTCAATTTGCTTCGCATTACTTGTACTGTGTGTGTGAGTGTGTGTACAAGGCATGACATCAAATCAGACACCTTTTATTGTGCCACAGAGTAATTGCAGCAGTGTGAACCTGCTATCTACCGCACCTGCATTAATTTTTTCTACTGCTTTGTGGTATCTTTAATGGTAGTGGACTGTTACTGCCATGCACTACATACCACCAACAGGAAAAAAGTGTTCTTTTCCAGATTTGTAGGTGAGACTTGTGAACACTGGTTAGGTGTTGTTGTGCCTTTGCATCTGCATCTCTTGAGTGCACAGTGCAGTCTTAATCTGTCTGTACATTTGCAGTCCATCATTAATTCTGGAAGACTTTTACATTTCTTGTTACACTCTCATTTCACTTTGTCAGCACTGGAGAATTTTCTGGACATAAGACAGTAGCATTTTGGGGATGCACATTAATTCTGTTGACTGTGTGTGACCACTGCGCATGACTGAGTGCACCATTAATTCTGGGAAACTTTGAATTTCTTGTTACACTCTCATTTCACTTCGTCAGCACTCAGGAATTTTCTGGACACAAGACAGTAGCATTTTTTGGGGATGCACATTAATTCTGGTGACTGTGTGTGACCACTACGTGCATGACTGAGTACACCATTAATTCTGGGAGACTTTGCATTTCTTATTGTACTCTCATTTCACTTTGTTAGCACTGGGGAATTTTCTGGACACAAGACAGTAGCATTTTGGGAATGTACATTAATTCTGATGACTATGTGTGATCACTGCATGCATGACTGAGTGCACCATTAATTCTGGGAGACTGCATTTCTTGTTATGCTCTCATTTCACTTCGACAGCACTGGGGATTTTATTGGACACACGACAGTAGCATTTTGGGGATGCACATTAATTCTGGTGGCTGTGTGTGACCACTGTGCACATAACTGATTGCACCATTAATTATGGGAGACTTTGCTTTTCTTGTTACCCTCTCATTTCTCTTCATTAGCACCGGGGAATTTTCTGGGCACAAGACAGTAGCATTTTGGGGATGCACATTAATTCTGGTGACTGTGTGTGACCACTGCACACATGACTGAGTGTTCCATTAATTCTGGCAGACTTTGCATTTTTTGTTGTGCTCTCATTTCACTTCGTCAGCACTGGGGAATTTTCTGGACACAAGACAGTAGCATTTTGTGGATGCACATTAATTCTGGTGGATCACTGAGGAGGAGAAGGACCTTGGGGTAATGATAACAGGGACCATGAACAACACTGCCCAGTGCAGGAGAGTGGCTGCAAAAGTGAACAAAATGCTGGGGTGCATAGCAAAGGGGTTTTCATCCAGGTGAAGAGAGGTGATCATGCCCCTCTACAGGTCACTGGTAAGGCCACACTTAGAGTATTGTGTGCAGTTTTGTAGGCCAGACCTAAAGTGTGATATCAGGCTACTGGAGGGGGTGCAGAAGAAGGCAACAAAGATGATATTTGGAATGGAGGGGAGAGACTATGACAGCAGGCTGGGAGACCTGAATATGTACACCCTGGAGGATAGAAGGGATGGAGGGACATGATAGAGACATTGAAGTATCTGAGGGGAATCAATAATGATGGGGCAGATGGAGTCTTTAAGTTAAGGAGGAGGAGGGTCACCAGGGGGCATGGGATAAGAATAGAGGGGGGAAGATTTAGGAAGTAAATGAGAAGACACTATTTCACACAGAGGGTGGTAGCAAAATGGAATGGCCTACCAGAATGGGTGGTATCATCTAAATCTTTGAACAGCTTCAAAAAGGCATGGGACAGGGAACAGGGGAGCTTGAGGCTGGGAAGTGGGGGGTGGCAGTGGGATGACAAAGGGTAGGGGGTGGAGCAGCTGCAAACTAGGGGTGTTGGCTGCACACTCAAGCAGACTTAGATAGACCAGGTGGTCTGTTTCTACAGGCACATTCGTACTCATATCATATGGTGACTGTGTGTGTGGGGGGCTGCCAGTATTGTTGTCACTTTTCCTTATTTCGCATTAAGGTGGAAATACAATACAAAGTAATAATTACAAGGTGAAGTGAGCCTTTCATATTGGACACTCTGCATAGTGGAGTGTTAACACAAGGTGCCCACTTTGCAGGCACTACGCCGGCGAAATTTAAATTTGCTGCATCTCTAGATAGGTGATTGGCAGGAAGTAAAGAGAAAAGGAAAGAGGGGAAGGAAAGAACCACAAGTAACTATCAGAAAAGTACTGGAAGAAGACACTGGGGATAGAACAGAGGTCAGCGACAAGCATCAAACAGGTTTTCAGCACTCACAGGACTGAAGAATCAGAGGGCACATGAAGAGTTCAGAATTTGAACAAACATGAAGAACAAGGTCCACCAAAAGTTATTCAAGTCAGTAGCCAGGACTGCTATTTATTCATGCAAATCTTCCATAGAAAAAAGTCTAAAATACAAATGGTGGGCACAGCAGGACCTTCTGCAAAAGATGAAAAAAACCCTAGCGCCTCAACTTTCATGAGGTCCCGTTTGAAGACTTTTTTCTATGGAAGATTTTCAAGAATAAATAGCAGTCCTGGCTACTGCACTTGAATAACTTTTGGTGGACTGCGTCTATCTTCCATTATTTTATGGAAAGTGAACTTCTGGTGGGAAGGTACTGTTGAGCACTACCATTTGTTTGGCTTTAACATTGTTAGGGTTAGCCACCCTGTTTGTGTTGTGCTGCACAGCTGGTTTCACTCAGTTTAATTTTCGCAGTATTCTTTATTGGATTTGTCAGGTAGAGTGCAAGGGTGGGGGAGGGAAGACAATACAGTTTTGGAGGGGCTAAGAGACAAGGGATAGGTGGAGTAGAGGGAGCTAAAAGAGGAGGTGCATGGCAGTGGTTAGTAGAGGACACCAGGGGGATATTGAGGAAAGGGGAGAAAAGAGGAAAAAGGACAAGATAATGGGGGATTATATGGGAAGGGAAGCATAAGAGACAGGGAAAACACAAAGGTGGAGATGACAGGTTTATCAGAAGCTAGCAGGGGGTCAAAGAACAAGGCTGAGGGAAATGAGAAGATGATGGTTTTCAGGGATTCCATAATAAAGGGTATACAGTGGCCTAAGAAGTGGGACCCAGATAAAAGAAGGGTTCTTGTCTGTGTGGCGGGAATAGAAGCAGGGAGGGCAGGGCCTAGGATCAATGAGGAACTAAAGAGACTGGTGGGCAAACTGCACTTGGTCATTCACTTAGGGAAAATGACTTGGTGGAAAATGAGTTGGGGTGGTGCAGACTGCAATATGAGAAGCTATGGTAAATGCAATTCAATGGTATTTTCCACTTTGTGGCACAGCTGTGCCCTTTTTGTATATTTTGAGCTCAGATTTTCAAGGTGGCCTTTTCAGGTCCCCACCTCATCAACAATGTCAGTGGAATTACTTAAATGGAAAAGTGATTTTGCGGTCACTTGGTGAAATCATCATTTGGCCAGGATTATTTTGACACAATATTTTCAACATAACTGTATTTTTACACCACCTTATGAATGTGACAGCTGCCATTTTTCAAAACCTGGCCAAACTGTGTATTTGCACCTGTGGCACACAATGGTGTTGCCACTGGGCAGAATCACTCTTTGGTGGGGATTTCAACATTTTCATTACTGGGTTCATGAGGTGGGGTTATCAGAAAGCTATGCTGACAATGTTGTTTCTGTTTAAATACAAATGCAAGCACAGGGCCTGAAGGGCCCTGCACTTCCACACCAACATATATGTACACATCTAAGGAGGGATAGGGCCTGTGTTCCCACAGACAAATTAGGATACAATTGTACTACCTCAAAAAGTAAGGAAATGCTTTGCAAAAACATTTTTAATGCACTAATTAGGGTTGAAGTGACAAAAGCAGGTAAATGTTGCATTAGGATTTCCAACCCTAACACCCCACCCCACCATCTGCAGGCAGCACAGGTGTGGGATGTCCCTTGGGGTTGCCACCCCTAACGTTTATCTCATTCTCATACATTGTACCAATCACAGCTTATTTACTTATGAAATGGAGTGAGCGTTAGGGCTGACAACCCCAAAGGAACACTCCACACCTGTTGCTGCCTGCAGGGTGGGGGTGGGGTGTTAAGGTTGAAAACCCTAACGCCACATTTCCCTGCTTTTGTTTCTTCAACATGAACTAGTGCATTAGTGAAGTTTTTGCATAGAATTGCTGTATAGAATAGTACAGTAATTATACAGTTTATAAAATAATGCATGGACAGATGTGTATAAAAATAATTTTTTTACACACCCAAGTTGTGGGATATCTAATAAGGTGTGAGTGTAACAAAGATTGACAGTCATGGATTTGCATTTATAATCATTATTCACTAGGTATTATTGTATCATTTTTCATATTGTAGTAGGTAGCTTACCAGTCTCACTTTTAAAATGTTATTTGAGGACCACGTTTATCCTCATTGATATAGTGCCCACAGGGAGGGCTTTGATGAAGTGGCCCTGTTTTTCTCTAATGCTCTCTACACAGTGGTTCAACTCCCTCCAACATCATACTATTACAGTTTCATCCCTCACCTAAACACAAGGCCCTCTTATGGTTATGGCATATCCCCAGTCACAGGATACATAGATTTAACACCCCCCCCCCGAATTGGAACACAGGGCCAAGCTTATTGTAAGGCTACCAATCTAAAAACATAGACCAATCAGCATCTGCATCTGGAACACCAACATTGGCAGTGATAAGCTGCATGCATTGTCCCTCAGCTCTCATTTGCCAGTACAGCCTGGGGAGGTTCTCTCTCTATTCCTGTGCAGAGAGTCACTGAAATTAATGGCACTACATCTGTCCTTGGATGGCTCACTTTTGGGAGTGAGCTCAGTGCACTGTGGCATAAAGGCTCCCAAACAAGCATCCATATGGTTCATTTTGCATTTGGACTGCACTGGAAGTGATAGTTCCCACTCCAGCTGGGTACTGGAGAACCTGAAGTACACTTTGACAGGTAAATGAAATTATATGTTTGAACTATAAGCTACTCATTAGATATTGCATTACATTTCACTTACAAGTGTTTTCAACCAGAAGATTAAGTACTACAGTACTTTATAGTTTGATTGTAGGACCCTCATCCCCTTGACAAAGTCACACCTTGTTAGCAGCAAAAACATTTGGGAATAGCATGTTACAGTCAGTCTTAGAGTGGTGACTTCAGAAAAATGTAGCTTTGTATGTTGAACTTTCTGCTTCACTATGGTGTCTGTGCAAGTTCATCAACTACTGCAATAAGCACACGCCCATGTTTGGAACAAGATCAGTGGGGGATGAGGGTTTGGCAGAAAATCATACATGGTGGGCAAACACATATGGAGTACTGCAGACATCAGAGACAGTGAGTTGGAATCAGCATGAAGGGTGTTGCAGTCTAGGGTCTCCAGATTTTATCTGTAAGCCTGTATATTTCATAGTAGCAGAGACACTCTTGCTTGTCTGCCATGACAGAACAGTTACCACAGTGGCCCCAGAACAACCCCAACATGCAATCAGGTTCAGTCTATGATATGCTAGCTGCTATGACTGAAGCCTAAAATTGAAAATGTGACTGTGCTGTCACATGATCAGCTGGTGAGCAATCCTAATCGGCTAGTGCAATTCTGTTAAGAATCCAGGAGTAATGCTGGCATCTGTTTCTATACCACTGTCCCAAGATTCAGAGGAATTGGTATCAAAGCTGGTATCTAAACAATGAAAATTAACGGTGGCATTTTCCTCTTTTTCCAAGGAGTCAGACTACATATCTGTTAGAGACATGTGAAAAGAGCTTGCTCCTACTGTGTTTCACAGAAGAACATGGTCTGAGCATATGAATCTATGCGAGTGAAACTAGGGTGCAGCTTTGCATCATTTCACATGTGACAGGGCTGAATAAGGCCCTGTCCCATTTGTAAAGCAGAAAGAGATAAATGCAAGGATCTGTTCTATTCTCTCTATTTCTGTCTCTTGTCTGTCTGGTCGCACAACCAAATTTTCTTGTGAAGCCTAGGAAATGATCACTCTGGTGGTTTTGCAATTGTCTGCCGCTCACTATCTCTCTGCCTTCCCTTGCAGTTTCTGTCTTTTCTTCCGCCTTGCATACTGTATCTGCAGTTATAAAAATACATATGTGAATCTCTGTGTAAAACTGTATGTGATACTGGGATCCCTTTGTTTAAAACTGTATATAGTTATACTGTTGAAATGATTGCAAACAGCTATTTTGAACTCAAGGGGTTAACCTGAGATGCAGTTTTTAAGCCTTTTGTAGAGCTGTAAACAAGAGGTCAGTTCTGGGAAACAATGTTCCTTTTGCTGCACCTGCATTGAAACTGACAAGAACATTCTGTAAACTTACAAGAACATTCTGTGAGAAGTGGGCTTTCTTAACAAGGTCTCAGACAAAGATTTATGAAAGGAGTAGCAATGCTTTTGCTAGAGAGACAAGAAGAATGAGAGACTGAAACTTGGAATTAAGCAATACTCCCAGAAGAATGACTTAGTTTTCTCTGTTTGTACTGCCTTTATGAATAGTTATACTGATTTTTTTTTTATTTTGCTGTTACTAAGAAAATAAAATGCTGTTTATGAATTTTTAAACTGCTCCTGATTTTCCTTTACTTCCTGGCCTGTGCCTCGATGACACCATGATGTACTATGGATGGCATAAAGTACCATGGGAGAACAATGGCAGTAAATATGAAATTGGAGCACTCAAAAAAATTCTCTTTTTGAAAAAAATGGCAAATGAAAAAATTGCAGTAAAGGCAGAGAGCCTAATTTGGCAGTCACCTATTAGAAGTCAGTGGTAGGTTGCATAGGATAGAAAATCCAGGGGTGAATGCTGCAAACAGAATTCTTTGCCAGTAGTGAAGAGGGAGGGTGCTGTGCTAAACAAACAATTCTGTGGCACTCTATGGAGCCAAAGCACATTCAAGAGGTTCTCCAGTTGCTTATGTGATTCATATGCAAAATCCTCCCTACGGCAAACTGAAAGGTAAGAGACAGTTATAGACAGCAGGAACAGCTAATAGAAAAGCACACTACTGGTTTTCAGCTACATGCCATACCCCCAGAGTACTGTATTTCAATTGCATAGCTCCAAAGGCCTGCTCATTTCAGTTACAGTAGGAACTGGTCTACTTTGCAGATAGTGGAGTGTGAAGTTGGAAGAATTTGCAAATCCATTGCAACCTGTGAGTTAATCCACCTTGCAAAGTTCCAATTCACAGAATAGGGATAACTTTGCCTGAAATACTGAATGGTGCTTAATACATTCATGTGAACCCCACTGCTCTTGTATATGTTAAATATTTACTGTGTCCTGTGTTCCTGTCATGAAACCTTTTACATTAATACTTCAAGGCACCTATTCAGCCTCTGTTTCAAATAACTTAGCACTTCCTGCAAATCATGCTCTCAACTATAGACCTGTTCCTATCGATTGTCTACCCACCCACCCACCCTTTAACTCTTCTTACTATCCTGTCATAAATAATTTTTAATCAATGCAACTCCCTGTAATATAACCTCAGCTTCTTCTGTTCATATTGTTATTGCACCTGATGGAGGCACCTGTTGGTCCCAAAATCGTGGTATACTATATCATCTTTGTACAAGACATATGTTGGTTTCATAAAAGATATCAAGCTATCCAGTGACTAGTGGTGGGCAAAGTGGGTGGAATTCACTTTGCAGAGAAATCCACAAAATTCTGCCCATTTTGCATAGCAAAATTTCACCTGACGGAGTGGCAGAATTTCACCTGGTAGAACAGCGGAATTTTGCCTTCTGCAGTGAAATTTTGCCTTCCATGGTGAAATTTCACCTTCCATCCATGGATAAAATTTGTAAGTTATGAGGGTGTCTAAGTTAATAACTAGACCCCTGGTGGCTAGCCGTCCCTCCCCCCACCTATCCCACATGTATTATCCAGGGCAGAGGTACACCTATTAAATTTACCATCTTTGCTACTTCAGTATTAGATTCAGACCATGACTTTATTTTCAACTTAGCCAAAATGACAGGGGCTTTGAAATATAAGGATCAAAGATTTCTTATATTCTCTTACTATTGCTACCAGACAGATCAAAGTCACCATAAATTCTTGTCTTACAGTCAAGAAGTCCTGGAATTTAGAGAACAGATCTCCCAGCTACCTCCTGCTAAAGGGAAAGTTATTAAACATTGTATAACAGATATGTAGTGATGTGATATATATATATATATATATATATATATATATATATATATATATATGTGTGTTTTTTTTTCCTTTTTGGAAGTGGATCAGCTTGTTAACTTACAGAGATATCATAACTTGACTGCCTCAGAGCAAGACATTATGAGCTCTCCTACAGACTCAGAAAAAGCTATAATGAAAAAGGAAAACTGACACAACTCACTCACTGTATTACAAAGACACAAAAGTCCAGAAACCTTATACTGCTAGTGCCAAAGTTATCAAATGACTCCAATATCATCAATTAGTACATGTGTCCTCTATAATGTCAAAGTCCCAGACAATCATGCTATCCATTTCATTAATCTGAAGTCTGTCATAAGCTCTCCTCTGAATACTCATAGTAGATTGTTTGTGTGTCTGGTGTGTGGGGTAAAGGTGAGGTATTTAGTAATTGTGCAATGACATGAACTGTTCACATTTTTCAGATCTTTTTTTCTTGTAATGGCTTCCAGTACTGTCCGGATAACAGTGGGGTCTAACTCTTCTTAAATTACTTATGTTCAGGGGTGTCATTTTAGTGAAACCATAGGGATTTCATGATAAATTATATGCTGGGGGTCAGAGAGACAGAGTTCTTAGAGCACTGACCCGTCAGGGGAGGGGACATTGTGGACAAGGTGTACCCTGGAGATTATGTTTGCTGCAGTTGTCAGGAGGACTGGAGGGTGCGGGGTTTAATTAGAGTCACCTACCATCAACACTGGATGCCAATGTGGAATCTAATGTTGATGGTAACTGCCCCAATGCTCCTGTGATCCATAGCAATCAGTAAATGAAAATGAACTGGTCTTTCGTCCTTATTTTTATGATGTACTGTACATTCATGCAGGGTAAACATCATAATTTATTTTTTGCATGGTACCTCTGTATATGTACAGCTGTCATGTACTGTGTTCTACAGTACAGTTGCATCACAGTTGCTGAGAGAGAGAGAGAAAGAGAGAAAGAGAGAGAACGAGCGGGAAAGAGAGACCCAGATATTCAATTTAGTAATATTCATGCAGTCTCATTTTTCTCTCTTTCATGCTTGACTTGCAACTTGTTTCTTCTTTTCCCTTTCATTTCCCTTTTTTGAGCTCCAGTTGTCTGTGCATTATATTTGCTCCCAAAAATGTCTGGTTTGGGAGCTAGTATAATGCACAGACAGAATATAATATGCATGTGGTCTCATTTTCTTCTTTGTCTGGCTAGCATAGTATCAGAACTTTAAAGAAGCCATCATGCAACCTAACAAAATATTTTTTTACCTTTCTCTGGTCTTAACTTCCCTGCCATACCCAAAGAGATATTACATACAAGGCTCTCTTCTACCAAATGGGCAACATTAAATAATAATATGAACAAAAAACAGCTTTCAGACTTGTATTTTTATTGGGAGGATGTAAATATTGGCACTCTGCAAAATATGGGCACTCATTAACTGGTACAAATGCAACATGAAATGCAGGGGAGTCATTTTAGTGAAGCCATAGGGAATGCATGATATACTATATGTTGTGTGTCTGGGGGTCAGCGTTCTTAGCACAGTGACCAGTCAGGGGAGAGGGTGGAAAAGATGTACCCTTGAAGTTATGTTTGCTGTGATGGTAGAAGTGTGCAACTACCTTCAAAATAAGATGGAAGATATGAAAACTTCACACCCCCATCCTAAATCCTGACAGCGGCAGACCAGCGTTCCTCTCTCTCTCATGGCCAGCTCACTGACTGAGCTGTCAATGAAGCTCATTCATTGACAGCTCAGTCGATGGACTGGCCATGGAGGAGAGAGGAGGACTGTGCTGGTCTGCTGCTGCCGGGATTTAGGATGGAGGTGGTATCAGGCTGTGGCGTGACATCTGCCTGCTGGGGAGGTTGAGTGGGGGCACTGGATCACCAGGGATTTATTGGAACTGAGGATCAGGAGGGGTTTAATTAATACAAAAAACACTAGACCACCAGAGATTTTGTTTAACAGGGAGAAGGAGATATGGAGGGATGCAGGTGGGGGGGGGGGTTTTACTGTACATTTCTGAGGTGGGCAAGTTCTTATTTATTATTGGGTGGAGGGGAGGAACCTCTAGCTACTATGGATAATTATTTACATGTGGTACAAGTGGGGGGAGGGACCGCTAACCACCAGGGATCTAGTTTTATAATGTATTATACCCTTGAAATTTCACCCATGGACGGAAGGTGAAATTTCACTGCAGAAGGCAAAATTGTGCCCGTGGAAGGCAAAATTTCACCTAGGTGAAATTTTGCCTTCTGCGGAAAAGTTTCACTAAGTGCTCTGCAATGCAAATTTTACAACTTTGCTGGCATGCCGCAGGTAATATTTAAATTTGCTGCATCACTACCTGTGACTCCTGCTTTCCAAGGACCAATAAGGCTACAGTCTCTAAGGACACAAAGACACAGACATTCTTTTTCCTTTTTTCATTTACAGTATACTTTATTTCTTGGCCAGCTGCAGTCATCAGGAATATATTCTATATTCAATGATATATATATTCAGGTCTTTTTCACCATCATTGATATAGCAGATGGAGTTTCTTCCTGGATTTTCTTGCCTCCCTCAAACTTGTGATGTGAGCCAGCTATCTGGGGTTCTTAGAAGATGCAGCACACTCTGGGTACATGCACCACCCCTTGAGTGGGATTGGCTAGACCACTGCAAGGAGTCACTTCATCCCTGTGTGGCAGCTGTCTCCACCATGGGCTGGCCACCACTACTCTGACTCTTCCATGCCAACCAGGGTCACCAACATGGGAGCATGGTGTGCATCTGCTGGGCCACTGAGCAGTCCAAAAACAAATTCTAACCTATTACATGTAGAATAATGCACAGAATAGTGTGAATTACATAAGCAATAAGACAGGACGGGGTGTGGGTTGTTGCCTGATAACAGCATGCCCCAGGTCTGTAGTGAGGCGCCAGATTTTTGTGCTGAGTGCTTTCAGCACCTGCAAAGTGCTCTTATCAGGCAACCACCCACACCTCAGAAGTGTCCTACTCCACTTATAAAATGGGTTTGGGGAAAAAATTATAATGTGGAAAAAATGTAAAAAAAAAATACATGGAAAGTTGTGTGTGTTGTTTTTCTTTTAGCAAAGTAGTCTCTATTGTTTGAAGCTGAGGATATTGATAAATAGCTGTGGAGAAGTGTACCAGCAGAGTGCACTGCATACTGTTATATCAGTATGTCCTTTCTAACTTCTGAGCCATTCCACGTTCCCCCCATGAGCTATTTTCACTGTTTATTTCCCTTTAAGCTTTGAGTTTTGTTGCAGAGCTGATAGAGATCAGAGAAACCTTGTTTCCAGAGCTAGAACAGCAGGAGAAGCATGCCCTTTACATATGAATGATTTCTGTGTTGCGGCCTGCTCTGGGGGTTGTACTAGTTGATCATGGACTGATGTTTTAAAATATCAACTACTGCAGAATTTCAATTATGTTAATGAAATGATGAATCTGAATTGTACACTGTCAGGAGGAAATTGGAGAGGAGAGTGACTGAAGAAAATGGGAGTGCTGTAAGAGGTGGGGGTGAGCCAAGGAGCTGTAGTGAGCTGGACTGGGTAGTGATAGGTGGGGAAGCCGAGGATTACGGGCCTACCAGAAACCTTTTTAAAATTTAAAAGAAGTAAAAGTTAGAGCATGCTGTTTAAAGTTTCTATTATTTATTTAGAAGAACATAAATATAGAATTTGACTGCAGATAAGCACTATTTGGCCACCAAGTCTGCTCATTTTTTTCTGCCTGTATTTTCTCCTCAGATGCTATGTGGTCTGTGGCTGTCCCCCTTGCTTTCTTCTGTGATTCCTTTGTGCCTATCCCATACATGCTTGAAGCTCACCACTGTTTTTGCACATACCACCTCCTTTGGAAGACTATTTCAGGCAACCACCACTCTTTCACTGAAGAAGTACTTCCTCACATATCTCTTGAATTCACCCTTCCAGCTTTATTGCATTTCCCCTTGTTTTCACACACATCTTTCTTTCTGAAAAATGTTCCCTTTCTGTAAATTACTTACCCCTGTGAGGTATTTATATGTCTCTGTCATATCCCCCCATTATCTCTTACGAGGTGTACATGATGAGATTTTTCAGTCACTCCTCCTGGACTTCTGATGCAGACCCTTAACCATTTTAGTTGCTCTTCTCTGGACTGCCTCCACTCTGTCTATGTCCTTCCTAAGATTTGGTCTCTAGAACAATACACAGTTTTCCAGGTAAGGTCTTGTTAGCAATCTATATAGTGACAACACTACCTTCCTCCTTCCCTGGTGATACCTTCCCATTGCACCCCAACATCCAATTGGCCTTAGCCACTGCCTTATTGCACAGCTTCACGACCTTTATCAGATATGATTACTGTCAGGTCCTTTTCCTGTTTGGTAACCATCAGTAATTCATCTCACATTTTTGTATTCCACCTCTAGGTTTCTGTGCCGCAAGTGCATGATGTTACATTTTGTTTTGCATTGAAGCACAGCTGCCATGCCCTTGACCTGTCTTCAAGTTCTCTCAGGTCTCTGCACATTATTTCGCTCCATATGGAGCGCCCACCATATTGCAGATTTTGGTGTCACCTGAAAAGAGATAGCCTTTTTGTTCCAGAGCATGTGCAATGTCACTTATAAAGACATTAAAGAGGACTAGTCCCAGTGCTGAGCCTTGTGGCATCCATCTGGTCACCATCCCCAGCAGTGAACTCAGTTTACTACCACCCTCTGTCATGTGTCCCTTAACCAATTTTTGTTACCCAGTTAACTACCTTTTGACCCAACTCTAAGCTGCCTCGTTTATGTATGAGCCTCTTATATGGAATATAGTTGAAAGCCTTTCTGAAATCCATGTAAGCCACTTTCACCGCCCTACCTTCATCTATTTAGGAAAGGGAACATTGTTTAACCAGGATTAGCACACTAAGCCAAAGCTTGTTTCAAGATGCAACCTTGGAGCACAAAGAAGTTAAGTGACTTGCTCAGGATCACACCTAGGTGGCTGTGGGATTCAAACCCAGGTCTCCAGATCTGCAGCTCAGAGCCTTAAACCACTGTGCTATACTGCCTAGTTGCCCAGTTAAAGAAATCTATCAGATTTGTCTGACATGACCTTCTACCTCTGAAACCTTGTTGCCTTAGGTCTTATGACCCATTGGTTTCAAGATATTCCATAATCCTTTCTTTTAGTAGTGGCTCCATTAGCGTCCCCAACACTGATGTCAGCCTGACTAGACTATAAATGATAGCCTCCTCCCTCCTCCCACTTTTGAAAAGCTGGATTATATCTGCCCTCCTCCAGTTCTCTGGTACCAACCTGTTACCAGTGAGTTGTTAAAAGGGACTGTCAAAGGTGCAGCCAGTACCTCCCTGAGCTCTCCCAGTATCCAGAGGTGTACTTCAATTTGTGTTGATACATGTGATGTAGGGTGAGTTGTTCTAACATGCTTTAAATGTGTTTTTTTTTTATGTTGGGGCAAGTATGGTATTGTACAGTGCTAATATGGTCACACAATTTTTTTTCCCAAAGGTTTCTTGCAGACATTAATATGTGAGATGTGTTGCATGATGCATTTCACTGAAAGTGCTAGCCAGAAGTTTGATGTCTTGAAAGAACATGGCTATTGGACACGTACATTTCTGTACCCATTTTGGAACCTATTCATGATGTCCCATCTGCAGATGTGCAGCATGTAAGTGACATGCAGAATGGTATACAACAGTAATACCATGCACATTATGCCATGACAGCATTTATGAATGACATTGTGCCTTATGCAGGGAAAGCAGATGAGTAGTTATTCACCAGAGAGAGTACACGTGCCTGGGGGAGTGGCAGAATAGTGGTGTGCATGTGGCACTGTAAGTGCATGTAAAATGTGCACTATGTCACCCGGGCCCTAGGACAAGGATGCACAGCAGTATACGAGGTGGAGGGCAGTCATAAGCCTCAGCCACGTAACACAGGCACACAAGGTGCAAAAGGGAACAGCTGTCATGCACAGCTCCATGGTCATAGCACCAAGCAGAACCCACTGTGAGGACACCCCACAGCACACAAGATGCAGGGTAACGCCCATCAGGGCACCCAGTCGTGGACATGGCATACACTCTAACCAGTGAATGTGCAGGACAGCTAGCACAATACAGTGCAATAGACAGAAACAGAATATGAAAACTACAATACAGCACTCCATCCATTGCGAAATACTGGGGAGTGCCACATAGGGTTCTGTGAACACTGTGCAACATGCATACAGAGGTGGCAGCACTTATGGGCGAAGGTGGACCTCCCCCCAATCATGTACCCAGACAGCACCCCTTGAATGCAGGGAAGGGTTTCAGAATAGAAACCAGGGAAGTAATGGTCCCCCATCAAAGACATGACCACCAACACAGATGTGTGGACCTAGTGCAGACCCAGGACAGAGCTGGTGTGAGTTGCCACCACACGTGGTGAGCACTGTGAAAAACACAGAGACACACCATGGCCGAGACAACTACAGCACTGTAGGGAAAACTTTTAGTTTCAATGATCTTCCAAGTAACATTTAAACCTCCTACTGAGGACTGTTGTCCCCTTCCCAGAAGAATGCAGACCATCACCTTTGTCCCTGGTGTGGAGTGCCTCCCCTTGTCTGTAGACAGAAAGTACCTTGGTGAATGTCACTGTGTGTTCTACCTGCTTACAGCCCCTCCCCAGCTCCCTGAACTTACTCAGTACTACCCCTGCTCCATCCCATGCCAGGCCTTTAGTCCCCAGGTGGACAATGACATCCAGCTTCATCCCATGAACTGCCACTCTGTCACTCCTCAAGATCAATTCTCCATCCAACTGAGCTAAAACACCAGGCAGAAACTTTACCTCTCTCTCCTCTCTTTTTCCTTCTCACAGGTCAATCCCCTTTACATTAGAGTCCCCCACCAGTAGCTGCTTCTTGCTTAGCTGAGGGTATCATTCTCCCACTTTGGAGCCTCCCCTGATGGGGACCTCATATCCTCCTTTGCCACCATTTTGAGTAGCTTCTCCTAACTATCCCATCCTGCCAGTATGGGGAAGAAGTTTTGTAGTGGCATACGGACATATAAACATGCCAGGAGATAAAGGCTATGTTGTCAGTCTAGTTTGCTTGAGTGTGCAGGTGCCACTGAACTTACAGAGGAATCTGCCCCCATCCCTCCCTTATGAACCCCTCTCAAATATCCCTTCCCCCTACCCCCTTCCTAACTGCTAAGGAGTGTGTACCCTACCCACCACCTCCACCCTTCCAGACCACACTGAGATCCAATTATCCAGCCTCTGTCTAGGCATCCTAAGAGACAGTGGTGGCAGTCTTTTTGTCCCCTGGGTGAGGCAAAAGATCCTCTGCATTCTTGTCAGCTTGGCTCAGATTCCAGCAACCTCTGCCCTCAACCTAGTGAGATACACGTAAATGGGGCAGCACTACAGTCTCCAGAATGTGCCTCAAAAGACTGCTGATCCAGACCCATTGTACTGAACCACTCCCATGTTTATTACCTGCTTTATCATTATTACTGTTGAACTTAGGATGTCCCCTTCTGCTTCCTTCCTATACTGTATTTCTCCCTTCCCTTCCTTTCTCTATTTGTTTTTTGTTTATTACCATACTCTAGATCAGACGTTACCTGCCTTCCCTTCTTTCAGTATTTTTTGTCCGCTGAACCTTTTGCAGTAGTCCTCTACCTCATTACTCTGCCTTGTATCTTAGTATCTTGGTATTGCAAGACAAAAGAAGGTCATGGGCCCATCCGGATTGTCTCCCACCGTCAGGTGGGTAATTATTCAGCCCTTGAGTGGGTACTAAATTTATCTAGCTCTCTTTTGAAGCCATCTATAGTACTTTGGTTTACTAGAAAACTATATAAAGAATTTCATCTACGTGCTGCTCTAATTGTGAAAAAATGCATGCATTTATTAGTATTTGCCCTTTGTACCAACAATTGTCTGCTATGTGATCTTAACTGTGCTAGCCTGCCATTGAATTGGATACCCAGTTCAGTCATGAGGTCTGCATTTTTTAGAACCCTGTACAGAAACAAGATATTGCCCCTAAATCCCCTTTCATTAAGACTAAACAAACCCAGTTTTTGTAGTCTGTTGTCATAAACCATATTGCCAAGACCATGCAAACTCTTAGTTAATCTTCTTTGTGGTTTCTCAGGTAAATTGATATCCTTTTTCAAATATGGACACCAAAAGGGAGAACAATAGTCGAAGTGTGGTATGACAAATGTTTTATAAATCTGTAAAATGCACTGAGGGTCTCTTGTCATGAAGGAACATGTTATTGTTCAGGTCAAATAGTTAGCCTTCCTGGCCACCAGAGCACAATGATCCAAGTGAGATAGGGCATTATTAGTGGAGAGTCCTAGGTGCCTTTCCTTATGTACCATTTCTAGCTGGGTCCCATTCATGGAATATGTATACCCTGTGTTGTTTTTAACAAAATGTAATACTATATATTTTTGGGGATTGAAGGACATTCTGTTTTTGGTGGCCCAGCTTTGACTAGAGGTTAGATCATCACACGAGATTCTATATTTTTCCATTGTATCCACCCCACCACTCCTTCTTTTGTGTCATCCACAAACTTAGCTATTCTACTGGTTACACTGGATCCCATGTTGCTTATGAACAAACCAAATAGCACCAGCCCCAGCACAGACCCCTGAGACACACCACTGCTCACTCTTCCCTGTAGCCTTCTTTACCTTTTCTTCCTTAGCATAACTGTCTAAATCCCCTTTTCCCAGATAAGGGGTCTCCTGTTTTACCTTCCGTTGGTAGATACATGTACCAAAGTCCTGCAGTGTTTATTCTTGCACTTTAACACCACCTACAGCTATTTAACTTGTCCCTTTAGAGTATATGTACAAAAAGCTTAATTTATCTTACCTTGTCTTGTGTCTCTCGGGCACAGCCCCCTGCAGACTGCAGCTGACCTGTGGACTCCTACAGATGGCTTAGGTTACCTTTTTTTCTGCTTTGTTCCACTCATGCTCTAGGACTTAAATGTGATAGGACTCACTAGGAGGGAGTCTTTGTGTAGGTCTCCAATGGTTGATGCTTCTTGTCAATTGGTTTGTGAGATGACATGACCACAGTCACCTCCTTCAAGCAGCCATTGACTGCTCCTGCAATTTGCTAATCTCTGAGCCCAGAAAACACACAAAAAAGCAATAGTTTAGTGAAAATACTGCTCAGTTCCCTTGGATTCCATTACCCTTCCCTCCCTCAGCTGGCATTGTCTGGATCAGCAGTCAGAGCCATAGAAAGTGACATGTACTGTCTTCAAGGTGTGATCAGAAAAGGCCCAACTGAAGAAAGGCTGCTGTCTTTTGATGATGGGTGTAGCCCATGGTACAAAGCTATAGGAGGTAAAATCATTCTGTACTTAGATGGACAGAGTGTAGGTGAGGCTTTATGGAAGGAAGATTGATGCCTGTTATTGTTGACAGGTGTGTACCTCCAGTATGAAATCACAGAGGGAAAAAAGAGTACTGCATTCTTGGAGGCAGACAATAAATGACAGCCTGACTGATGGAAGGCCATGGCTTGATTTTTGCTGGAGATGGTGCCAGCAGTGCAAAGGTATAAGAGGTGAAAGCATTTTTTTTTTACTGAGGCAATGTTGGGGGAAGCCTGATCAATGAAGGTCTGAAATCTATTGTTGCTGCCGGGTGCAGTCAGTAGTGCAAAGCCATAGGAAGCAAAATTGTACAGTGCTGTTGATTAGCAGAGCATAAGTGAGGCTAGGCAGATGAAAGATGGATGTGTGCTGTTGGTATATGGCATCCCGTGGTGGAGGTGGCAGATAAAGCCTGACTGATAGAGGGCTGAAGTTGCTGATGCTGCTGGGCATTACTGGCAGTATGAAACCATGGGGGTGAAAGCATGCCGTGCCTTTGAGCAGAGCAGGCAAGCCCAACAGACAGAAGGCTGCTGCTTCACCATATTTGATGGGTGCACTTAACTGTTTCAAATGGTCTTTGAGTGCAAAGTAGGGCTTATGAAGGTCAGATTTACCCAGGAGGCCCAGAAGGCTTGTTAGAATTATGTATCGGGATAGGAGTAGTCATTTGGTTCTGTGGAAGTAATGAATGCTTGAAACAAATCAAGCATTTACAATGGTGCAGCAGTGAGTAAAGTCATAGCAGAAGAAGGTGCAATAAAGAGATTCAGCAAATCAGGCAACATATTTTGGAGAAGGATTTGGTTCCATAACAGTGACTCTCAAAGTCTGATGCAAACAATGCTGAATCTTCTTGTTCCTGAGCTCTGAATGGCTTGCAGTTTCTGAGGAGCCCACCACAGAGGATCATCCTCCAAGATGCTGGGTTAAACAGCATAGGGTCAAAATGTCGCACGGCAGAATGCAGTGCGACTTAATCGCCTTGCACAATTTATTTGTTACTTTTGATCTGTGGGGTGCTATACCCACACCTCCATTATAGGTGGCTTCCCCTGGATCCCCCACTTAGGATTCTAACTCCGGGAGGTCCAACATGGAGAGTGCACAGGTCTGCGGTTCGCGCATAATGCCCTACGCTATTTAGCGTACAACATTATGATGCAGTAGGGGGTTAAACAAAGCAGCCTTGTAGGTCATTAGGAAGCAAACCAGAGGCAGTGAACAGCAAGGAGGGGAATGTTCTTGGGATGCAGCAGAGACACAGTTAGAGAGCAGACTGCAGTGGTTGATGTAGTTTCAAGTACAATCAGCTTATTGGGAGCAGTGCAGTAGATGGGTATATTTTCTTAGTGAGGCTTATGCCTGAGCAGGTTGCTTTTTTTGGTTTTATGCTCAGAAATGAATAAGTGACAGCATTTGGAGAAGGAATCACATGCAAAGGTCAGCAGAACAGAGATAGTACTGAGTGTAGGGGTGGCAGCCAGAGTTTAGCACAGTAATGGCTTTGGGTGGAGGAGCTTAGCAGTCAGGATGTGTGGTGGTACTAGGTGGAGAGACCATAATAGAAACATAGAAACATAGAAGTTGACGGCAGATAAGGACCGCAAGGCCCATCCAGTCTGCCCATTTCTTTTTCTACCTTATAAATGTGCCATCGGCCTTTGCTCTGTCAGTGACCTATCTATTCATAGTCATTTGTAATTGCTCCCTTATGCCTATCCCATGCCTGTTTGAAGCCCTGCACTGTATTCATAGCCACCACTTCTTGTGGTAAGCCATTCCATGCATCTACCACCCTTTCTGTGAAAAGAATTTCCTCACATTCCCCTTAATCGGCCTCCTCTAATCTCATGCTGTGTCCTCTTGTCCTGCTATTTTTCTTATATTTAAACATGTTAGACTCTTTCACCTTGTTTATGCCCTTAAGGTGTTTAAATGTCTCGATCATATCACCTCTCTCCCTCCTTTGCTCAAGGGTATACATATTGAGCTCCATTAATCTGTCCTCATATGTCTTCTGATGCAGTCCCTGCACCATTTTAGTTGCCCTTCTCTGGACTGCCTCAATTTGGTTAATGTCCTTGTGAAGGTGTGGCCTCCAATACTGCACGCAGTACCCAGATGAGGCCTAACCAATGTCTTGTACAGAGGATTATTACCTCCCTCTACGACTTGTGATACCCCTACTAATACACCCTAACACCCCCTAGCCTTACCTACTGCTTTAGAGGTCTGCTTGGATGATTTTAGGTCATCAGTGATGATGATGCCCAAGTCTCTTTCTTCCTTTGTGACTGCTAGCAACTCCCCTCCCAGCCTATAAGTGGCTTCAGGGTTTCTCTTCCCTATGTGCATGATTTTGCACTTCTTTGCATTAAATCCCAGTTGCCACTCTTCTGACCATTCTGCTAGTTTATCCAGATCTCTTCTCATTCTGCCCACCCCATCTGGATCATCTACTCTGTTGCAGATCTTGGTGTCATCTGCAAACAGACAAGCCTTACCCTCTAGTCCATCTGCGAGGTCACTAATGAAGATGTTGAATAGGACTGGCCCCAGGACTGATCCCTGAGGTACCCACTTGTGACTTGCATCTCTTCTGACTGTATACCATTTACCACCACTCTCTGTTTCTGCCAGTCAACCAGTTTGCCACCCAGTTGACCAACTTCTGACCCACCCGAGCCTACCTAGCTTATTTATCAATCTTCTATGTGGAACAGTGTCAAAAGCTTTGCTGAAGTCAAGGTAGGCTACATCAACTGCTCCCCTTGGTCCACCACTCTGGTTACCCAGTCAAAGAAATCTATGAGATTAGTTTGACAGGACCTTCCTTTTGTAAACCCATGCTGTCTTGGATCCTGTGCCCCTATGGATTCCAGGTGTTGCACTATCCTTTCCTTAAGGAGTGCCTCCATAATCTTGCCCACTACTGAGGTAAGACTGACCGGTCTGTAGTTCCCCGCCTCCTCCCTGCTACCACTCTTGTGGAGTGGGATCACATGAGCCCTTCTCCAGTCTTCTGGGACCTCTCCTGTGCTCAGAGACTCACTAAACAATTCTGCTAATGGCTCTGCTAGTTCCTCCTTTAGCTCCTTAAGTACCCTGGGATGTATGCCATCAGGTCCCATTGCCTTATCCACCCTGAGCTTAGCAAGCTCTTGTAGGACCCTTTCTTTTGTGAAGGGAGTAGTGCTCACCTCCCTCCCCCCCCTGTGTCCATGATGCTGAGCTGTGGGCCCTGCCCTACCTTCTCTTCAGTAAATACTGAGCAAAAGTATCTATTTAGGATAGATGCCTTTACAGGGTCCTCCTCCTCACATGCTCCCTTTTCTCCATTAAGCTCAGCAATACCCCCTCTGGACTTTCTCCTTTCACTAATGTATCTATAGAAAGTCTTGTCACCTTCTTTTACTGTTCGTGGCTAGTGTTTCCTCAGTTTGGGACTTTGCCTGCCTTACTGCCTTACCTGCTTCCCTTAGGGCAGTTTGGTATGCCTCCCTATCTTCATCCGCTGTGTTCCCTTATATTTTCTGAAGGCCACCTTTTGGCTCTGACCTTTTCTGCTACTATTTGAGAACCAAAGTGGTTTCCTTCTTCTTTTGCACTTCCTTTTCTGTCTAACACAATGGGATGTTGCTTCAAGTATTGTATCCTTAATGCTTGCCCACTTTGCCTGTACCTCCTCACCTGTGTTTCTTTTGCCAGGGCTAGCTTAACTCTGTTGGCCATCTTATCAAAGTCAGCTCCTCTGAAGTCCCATATTTTGCCTTGGAATGGGATGATTTAGATGTAGTAGCCAAATTGAACCATACCATGTGATGGTCACTGGCCCCCAGGTGACCTTCTACCTGGAGATCTGTGATCCCTTCTTTGTTAGTCAGTACTAGATCTAGGATAGCCCTGTCTCTTGTGGGTTGCTGTACCAGTTGTTTGAGGCCCTCCCCCTGCAGGGAATCCACTATGAGTCTAGTTCTGGCAGATGTTCCTGCTGGTATTGACCAATCTGTATCTGGCATGTTGAAGTCTCCCATTATCAGAACCTCCCTTTAGCTGTCATGTTTTGTATATCTTCTAACAGTAATGTGTCTATGTCCTCCCTCTGGTCTGGGGCCTGTAGACAACCCCAGTTCTTATAGCTGTCCCATTTCCTGTTTCCAGGGTGACCCACAGTTCTTCTGGCTCCTTATGTGTATTCTGAATTTCTGTAGCTTTGATATTTTCATTAACATACAGGGCCACCCTCCCCCTTTTTGCACCTCGGTCTCTTCTGAACAATACATAGCCAGGTACTGAAGTCTCCCAAGTGTGGTTACTGGTAAACCACGTCTCACTAATTGCTACTATGTCCAGTTTAGCCTCTGACATTATTGCCTGCAGGTCTGGGATCTTATTTCCCAGGCTGTGAGCATTTGTGTACATGATTTTCCATTGGCCAGATTTTGGTGTGTTAGTTGTTGGGTGAAGTTTGGCATTACCCCTGTGCATCGTATGGGGAGACAAACCTTTTTTCTTACCTGGTGATGCAAATGAATGGCAAACACGCTGAATTCCTGTTTGACCACTAGCTGAGGGGGGAAGGGTGTTCTTCCCATTCGACGTATGGGATGCTGCACCCCTCTCCCCATTTGCTAGTTTAAATATTCTGCAAAGACGTCAAACTTCTGCCCCAATGCACTGACTCCCTCTTTAGTCAGATGCAGTCCATCAAATTTAAAGAACTTTCGCTCCCAGAACTGTTGCCAGTTCCTACAAATCTGTGTCCTTTTCCTGGCACCAGTCCTTGAGCCACGTGTTTAGCTCCCTATCTCCCTTCTCTGACCTTCCGTCCATCTGCTCCCTTCTCCCAGACTGGCAGGATCTCAGAGAAGGAGATGCCGGACGAAATAGATGATAGTTTGTCACCCAGCTAGTCAGGTGTTCCTTGGTCTCCACAACTGACCGGCTGGCGAGATCATTAGTCCCTATGTGTACTAGGACATCAATGTTTTCTCCTGCTTTGTGAACAATTTTAGCAATGCGGTCAGTGTCTCTCCATGCTGATGTACCTGGGAGACATCTGACCATCACCCTAGCTGGAGATGGTATCAACTCCCGAATCATGGAGTCTCCTATGATCAGAAGTTTTTTGGATTTCCTTTGTGCTTGTTTAGTTTTGGTTCCTGATTTGGGTGAGTATTGTTGTGCTAGCTCCTGTGCCACAGTGTCCTGCTCTGCTACTGTATTTGAGAATAGCCAGAGAAATGGATGGATGGCTAAACTGGGTAGATTGGCTGCAATGAGAGGTCAGAAGCAGAGGAGAGTCCAGAAGCAGTATTAAAAGCAGGAGTACCTGTGGTGCTGGTTAGGACTTTGATGCAGTGAAAGTGGAGGTACAGTGAGAGGCAACTGAGATAGAAAGATACGTCTTGCTGCTGTTTCTTCAAACAGGACAAGTGGTATTCTGTGTAGCTGTCTTGCATTAGAATGTGTTGGAGTGCAGCAAACTGTTCATAGTAGAAGAGCTTACTTGCTAGGTGACAGCAGTGTATGCAGAGACCACAGCCAGAGGCAAAGAGGATGGAGAGAGCACTGGGCATATGGGCTGCAGCCAGAGGTTAGAATGAATGATGACAGTGGGTAGAGGGGTCACAGCCAGAGGGCTGATGATGACAGCACGGTGCAGAGGGGCTGTAGCCAGAGATCAGGTGATGACAGTGCTGGGTGAAAGGGTCACAGCCAGTGGGTAGAATTGGTGCCAAAAGTCAGGAATGGAGGTCAGGGAGGCCAACGGAATCTGAGAAGCCTGCTTGAATTGGTAGCAATGCAGTAGTTCCTATTGTGCCTGAAATGGCTAAATAGCAATATGACTTTAGTAGTAGCAGAAGGCAACTGAAACAAGGAGACAAATCATGAAAGCAGTGGCTGAAGACAGGACTAGTGGTAGCGTACTGCTTTTTTATTTTTATTTCCTAGCAATGCTGAACCCCCCCCCCCCCGAATGTTCAGTTTTGAGCTGTTGCTTACTGCATCCAGCAACTTTAGCAGTCTTGTCAGAGTTCTACTGTACATGCAGGAAGCTTGATGGATGTTCCTTTTTAACTGCCTGAGCAAATTATGTACTAAATGGAAAAGCAATGTAATGCACTCATTTTTGATGCACTGTACCTATGTGCAAGTAGCACAGAAAGGACATACAGGAGCCTTGTTTCTGGAAATGTACTTGTTGTTAAGGATCTTTTAAGAGGACACCAAAAAGGAATGCAAGATCTTGCTAGCTGACTTTATCATAGTAAAATTCAGCAATGAGCAGGAGAGTAGGAAACTGTATCAGAACCATGACTGTGGTGCAGTTACTGAAACAGGTTGACTAATAATTTCTGACTGAATGAGTAATTGAGTACAAGTTTTTGCAGCTGTCTGCCAAAGCCAAGTGAAGGAAATAAAATAGTGGAACTGAATTAAAAGTTAGCAAGTGACTTGGTATGAAGAGCAGGTATACAGTCTTAGAAAATGGGTAAAGAGAAACTCATATTCTGATTGGCTGTAACAGCCTGGCACCCAGGCTGTCATTTCTCAACCACACCCAGAAAATAACGAGTACCACTTTAGCATGCCCCATTACTAAGGAAATCCTGGGGCCACAAAAAAATTGCGAGACTCGCAAACCGCCATTCTTTTCCACCTACCTGCTTATTGATATTTACCTTGCTACAAATAATAAAATGCATTAAACTTCCCCACTGAAAACAAAGAGCAAACACATTTTTAAAGTAAACCAAATGTACCCCCATCCCCCAAATCCACCCCCTTGCACAATAATGCTACTGTAGCGCTATTCCCCATTCAGTCACACTGTTGTCCTCGAAAGAAAAAAAATTTGGAAGCGACACAAAACCGTTCTTTTTAATACCACTGTCCTTTGCCATACTGAGCACTCCCGTTCGTATCAACTCACAGCATCTTATGACGCTACTGCTAGAAAATCGGGCCACATTTCAAACGCCACCACAAACATCTACCTCTCTTCTCAGCCAGTCTCCAGATCAGCACGCTAATATTCCCCTGCTCTCACTGACGCTGTATTATACAAATCAAAATAAATTCAATCTTCTCTCATCTGTCTCTGCAGGTGTGTGTGTGTGGGGGGGGGGCATCAAGAGACAAAACAGCAATGACGCTTAACCTAGACAGCATACTCATATAAATAAAATTTATAAACAAAAATAATGCAGCGCTCTCCAGTGGTGATTTCACAAATACAGGCACTACTTTACTACAATAGTTATTTATAATACTTATTTATTTTTTAAACATGTATTTTTTAATTTTCTATATTTTTTTTTTAAAAAGTCCATTTTCTAAGTGTAATAATACCCTCCAGGGTGGAGCGTAGACGAATAGGGACTTCCAGGGCTATAGGCCCCCAACCTGCGGCGTCGGGCCTCATTACGCCCCTGGGCAGTCCGTTATATCCCAATAATGCCCACCCTGTCGGGAATTATTACTTATTTGTAACATGGCAAGAAATATTAAAGTTAAATAAGGAGTTTTCATTGGAGGAACAGCAACAGGTGATCAACGAACAACCATGCATTAATTCCCTACTAATGCCCACTTGCTCCTGTACTACCTTCGTGAACCACTGCAAAATTGCTACTGAGCACTATAAAACCAAACCACAATTTGTTTCCCACCCACCCACTCTGTAGACCTCTGACTATTCAGGTAGAAATTTCTTTCTGAACGGAATGTATAGCAGTAGCAATATGGATAATTTTGATGTAACTTGTTTCTGCTCTGGTCATTTTGTGCAGTTGGGTTCCAACAAAGAGACACAGAAAAAGTAATCCTTCCCACCCTCCCACCCACCCCACGGACCACCATGAACCCCACTGTACATACACCCCCAACCTTTCCAACATTGTCATCCTCGCTCTGATCCTTCCCACCCACCCAGTCTGTGGACCTCCAGGAAGTGAGTGGACACCCCGCTAGTAGTTGTCCATAACTTTTTTGTTTAATATAGCAGCACAGCCTGGGGACATGGCAATTGTTGGTGCTCACCAAACAGAGCAACTGAGAGATACACGCAGAAGCAGTGTCCTACAGCACACACAGAGGGAGTGGAGTGAGTGGCACCAGATCTAAGGTGAGAGAGCGAGGAAGTCATTAATAAGGACACAGAAGGGGAGCAGAGTAAGTGGTACCAGGAGCACATCTCTACCATAAGAGAGAGGGAATCAGCAATAAAGACAAAGAGGGGGAGTGCAGTCAGTGGGACCTGTACCACATCTGTAGTATAAGAGAGAGGGAATGAGCAGTAAGGACACAGAGGAGGAGTGGAGTCAATGGGACCGCATGTGTAGCAAGAGAGAAATGCTACGATATTGTAAGGCAAAACAAGTTTACCTGTGGTCATCAGAATGAATGACTTCTTTGAAAGATCTGATTCATAAATCTGGACTGTTGCATTCAGGGTGAACCATGCAGATTTTCAAATATACAGCACTAAAACACTATAAACATTTTCAATATTAAATAATGGTGTCTACTACCTAAGAGACCCCTAATAGAAATACCTTAGCAGTAAACAGGTTATTTCTGTTAGGATCTGTTAGGTATTAGACAGCGTTGTTTAATATTAAAAATGTTAATGGTCCGGTGGTGCTGAGGGCTGAGGCACTGGATGCTTTACCTTGCGCTTCACCAATGACCCATGTTTGGAAATAAACATGGGCTGCTGGGGGTTGTCAGGGGAGGAGAAGGATTGAGCATCCAATGGACTGCTCTCCTTCTTCGGGGGGGGGTCACCAACAGTCAGCACTTGACTGGCCCCTAACGGTGGCTGGGGGGGGCAGCATGCTGATGGTCCAGTATGGGGGAGGAGAAGAGGCAGATGCTGGGAGGAGCACATGCGGACACGTGTGCGCTCTCTCTCCATGGGCATCTTTGCATGCCTTATCTCCCTAAGGGGAAAAACAGAGGAGAAAAAAAAAATAATTCTTGGGTGGCAGGATGAAGTCAGTCCCAGCAGGCACACTACGGTGAACAACAGGAACCTCCAGCACTGGATCCATTTTGGTGGGTTGAGGGATCCCTGCAGCCCCGCCATGGGGGGGGGGAGTAAGCAGTAATTGAAGCTGGAAGGTAACCTGCTAGTGGGAGATGGGGCTGGGGGATCAGGCAAGATGGAATGCCATCCAGGACACAAGAAGCATAAATAAACTAACTGTAAAAAGATTTTTAGTAGTGTTTCAATGCTGTAGATATGCAAATCTGGGTGGTTTTCCCAGAATGCAGCAGTCTGGATCTATGACTCGAATCTTTCAATGACGCTGATCACACTGTAAACATGCATTTATATGACCACAGGTACAAGTGTTTTGCCCTACAATATTCAATTCTGTATGCCAGAACATAAAACGCTCATTAATTTCTGAAGTCATGACATTAATGCATGTGAAGTGTGCAGTGTGCACATGCGTACACCTACTGATCTATCACTTCTGAAACAACAGCATAAAATGTTATATAAATGAATTATCTGAATTTGTCTTCCTTGTAATACCTACCACAGTTGAACTCACACATTGACACACATTACTTACCTTGCATCTACCATGTTACAAACACATGAAACCACTCCAAAGGATGGTTCTACTGGGGAATGAATGCATGGTAGGGTGATTGGAGGCACTCAGCTTGTGGCCTTGTGCCCCCTGCCCCCCAACCATGGCATTAATTCTACAGTAGACCCATCCATCCTTTGCTGTGGCTTAGTGACCTTTCAGTTTGACCTCAGTGTTAGGGAAATGATGTAATCACTTCTGAAGGAAAGAATTGTTGAGTACCTAGAGGCCAGTGGGGCACAGCATCCAAGGCAGCATGGATTCACAGTGGGAAGGTCATGTCAGATGAATCTAATCAATTTCTTTGACTTGGTGACCAAAGTAGTAGATCAGGGAGGGGCTATGGACATGACCTTTGATACAGTCTCGCACAAAAGATAAATAAACAAATTAGCCAGACTGGGAGTGGGTCACAGGGTGGTAGCCTGGGTAAAACATTAGCTGGACAACAGGATGCAAAAGGTAATAGTAAATGGAGTCCACAGTGGAGAAAGGAGGGTTACTAGTGGGGTACTGCAGGGTTCAGTAATGGGTTTGGTCCTTTTTAATGTCTTTATAAGTGACATTGCAGAGGGACTGGAAGAAAAAGAATGTTTCTTTGCAGACAATACAAAGATCTGCAACAGGGTTGATACACAGTGTGGGGTGGAAAGGATGAGAAGGGACTTGGCAAGGTTGGAGGAATGGTCAAATGTATGGCAGCTTAGATTCAAAGCAAGAAGTGTAAAGTAATGCACTTGGGAAACAAAAACCCAGGGGAAGAGTGTATAATGCAGTGTGAGATACTGACAACAACAAAAATGTAAAGGAACTTGGGGGTAGTTATATCAGATAACCTAATAGTGGGCAAGCAATGTGAGAAGGCAATAAGGAGGGCTGGGAGGATACTAGGATGCATAGGGAGAGTCATCACCACTAGAAAACAGGAAGTTTTTATCTCTCTGTACAGACAGTTGGTGAGTCCACTTCTGGAGTACTGAGTGCAGTTCTGTAGACCCTATCTCCGAAAAGACATAGATAGGGTGGAGGCTGTCCAGAGGAGGGCAACCAAAATGGTGCAGGATCTGCACCAGAAGACATACAGAGGGAGACTAAAGGAGCTTAATACGTATACCCGCGAAGAAGGAGGGAGAGGGGGAACATGATTGAAACTTTCAAGTACCTCAAGGGAATCAACAAAGTCCAAGAGGGTAGCATCTTTCAGAAAACGAGATGTGCAAGAACAAGGGGGCATAATTTGAAGATAGAGGGGGGATGGCTCAGAGGTAATGTGAGGAAGTTTTTCATGGAGAGGGTTGTGGATGCATGGAACAGCCTTCCTGAGGAGGTCTTGGAGTCAAAAACAGTGGGGGAATTCAAGAATGCATGGGACAGACATGAGGCAATTCTAGTGGGGGGTAGGAGGAAGTAGGCTGTTGGTTAACTAGGATCTGCAGCTTATCCATTAGGTAGGGAAATGGGCAGACTAGGTGGTCCAAACGGTCCTTATCTGCCATCAAATTCTATGCTTACTGGGAAAATAGATAAAATACAACTGAATGACTTATGTAGCACTTTAGAAATTATTCAGCAGACCAAAAAACTGAAGGTACACACTTGAGTCAAATGAGGACATGGAAGCAGCATGACTAGCTGCCCTAGTGAAAGAAGCAAGCAAGTTGCTACAGTTGGGGAGGTGGGAAACAAAATACGTGCAAAGAGCATCTGGGTACCCAAACCAAAGAAATCTCAAACAAACTGGGATGCATAAATTCATAAAGTACGTATGAACAAGCCAACAGATAAAGGCCTTATGGTCTATCTAGTCTGCTCGAGTGTGCAGGTCCTTCAGTTTCTCATGTGGGATCTGCCACCCCATTCTCCTATTGACTCTCCTCGGTCACTCCATTTCCCCCTCACCCCCTTGTATGGAACTTTCCCCTTCACCCTGTCCTGTCTTCCCTTCAGTACATCCACTGTTTTCAAGGAGATTACCTCCTCTGGCAACTCATTCCACTTGGCCACCACCCTTTAGGTGGAAAAGTGCATGCTAACCTTTCTCTTGAATCATTCCCCCACCAGATTTTGTCTATGCCCCCTTGTGGACATATTCCTTCAGAGTTCTCCATGTTGATACCTTTAAGATACTTGAAGGTCAAGAAAATGTCCCTCCCTTCTGTTCTCCAGGTTGTACATGTTGAGCCCACTGACCCTCTCCTTGCAGGTGTTGCCCTGTAGGCCCTAGATCACCTTGGTTGCCATTCTCTGGACCTCTTCCAGAAAATCAACATCCTTCTTTAGATACAGACTTAGTACTTCACACTGTACTCAAGGTACATCCTCACCAGTGATCTGTACAATGGCAGTATGGCCTGCAACTTTCTGCTGGTCATTCCCATGGCTATGCAGCCTACCATTGATTTGCTTTGGTTGCAGCTCTCTTGCAGTGTGCCAAGTGCTTCAGGTCACTCATTATGATTTCTCCCAGGTCTTTCTCCTACTCTTTCCAAGTTACCTGCACCACCTAACCAGTATTTAGTCTCTGGGTTCTTCACTTCTAAGTGCCTTACCCTACACATTTTTGCACTGAGCCCCAGCTGCCAAATGCCAGATAACTTCACAAGCTAAGCCAGGGTCTTCTCTGAGCTCCTGTCTCCCCTCCTTGATTTCCAGCATCCCCCCACCACAGAGCTCTGTGTTATCTGCAAATAGGCAGATTTTACCTCTGATCCCATCCACAATGTCTCAGATGAAGATGTTAAACAACACTGGACTGGACACTGTGCCCTGGGAGACCCCACTGGTCACTTCACTGGCTGAGCCTCTGAGAATTCCCTCCCTACTATCACCCTCTGACTTCAGTCCTGCAACCAGCTCTTAACCCACCTAGCAAGTGTACCCATTACCCCCTGGTGGTGCTGTGCAGAATGCAGAATTCCACTGGCAGAATTAGTGTGGAATGGCCATTCCACTGACAGAATCTCTGCAGAAATTTTTTTTTACAATTGTTTAACCAGATGAGACACACAAGGCTGAAAGTTTGTTTACACGGGCAACCTGGAAGCACAAGGAATTTAAGTGACTTGCTCAGGGTCACAAAGTATGCAAGTGGAGGCTGTGGGATTCAAACCCAGGTCTCCAGATTTGCAGCTAACAGCCTTAAACCACTGCACTATACTGCCTCCCAAATTTAGTAGGTTCTTCAGTGGAATTCCATCTATTGTGATCCATGGAATAATATTTTGTGGAAAAGGCAATTTTTCTGCAGAAAATTATTCCACAACAATTTCCGAAGGAAATATTGAGATCTGCGGATAATATTCAACGCAACAGCATGGTTTTCTGAAGAAAATCATTCCTCAACTATTTTCTACTGTGGAAGTACACTATTCCATTTATGGTGAAATTTGGCAGAATTTCAGCAGAATTTTGAAAATGCTGTGAAATTTCATTCCGCCAGAATTTGAAAATTCCGCACAGCACTACCCCACCAGTCTTGCTGCTTCTTGACCAATCTCCTGTGAGGCACACAGTTAAAGGCCTTGCTGACATCCAAATACTGGATATCCCCTGCCTGTCATCTGTCCACCACATTGGCCACCCAGTCTAAAAAATTCTATTACATTAGTCTGACAGGACCTCAATGACACAAGCCCATGCTGCCTCTCATCCTGGAGCCCATCTCCCCCAGAAATCTCACTGGTCTTTCCTTCAGAATGGTCTCCATCAGCTTCCCCACTATTGAGGTCAAGCTGACCAGTCTGTAGTTCCCAGGTTCATCTCTCAGTCCACTTTAAGGGAGAGGCACCACATGTGCAGTCCTCCAGGCCTGCGTTACTTTCCCCAGCTCCAGAAAGGTATTAAACAGGTTTGCCTGGGGAACCAGCAGCACCTCTGCTAGCTTCCTCTGGACCCTTGGAAGCAGTACATCCAGCCCTGGGGATTTATTTACCTTCAGGGCCCTTAGACATTTCTGCCCCCTGTCAACTTGTATTGCACCATCTGTGTCTCCCACCTTTTACCTACCCCTCCTCCCATGTGGCACTGGCCCATCCTTCTTCTTAATGAAGGTGGAGCAGAAATACTTGCTAAGTACTTCTGCTTTCTCCTCATTGCCCTCCTTCAAACCCCCTTCCTTTTTCAATCTGACTCTCTAATCTTTAGTGTCCCTCTTTGCCCTTATGTATAGTAAAAAGGCCTTCACCCCTCTTTCACTCCCTCTGCTAGTTGTAATTCACTTGTTGCCTTTGCCATTCTTTTTTCTTTTTTTTGGTGCACCCCTTCAGCTCGACACGATGACAGCGAAACATGAAAAAGTCCATTATGGTGACACTCACTGTAATGGTCTGTTTTCGTGTTTTACTTTCCCCTGGAGTTCCAATCCCTCCTGGTACAACTGTGACCTGGAGTTGATAATCTAAAATACCTTGGGGGTGGAGGGCAGAGCCCCCTGCATGGAGTGTGGGGGGCACAGCCCCCACAGAAAACACTTGAGGTTCTGACAGCACAATACAGGTGTTGGTATTGTGCCATCGCTGAGCGGGAGGTCGGCATTTTCACTGTCAACCTCCCTTGGTGCTTCCCTTTTTTTCTATAGAGCTGTTTGATTCTCCAGCCACTGCCTTTGCCTTATTCAAACATGTTGCTCATCACCCCAGTCTAATCCCCCCCACCATCACACCAGTGGGGATCCACAAGGGGTGGGACCCAGGAACACTGGCACTGTCATGGTTGGCGGTCAGTGCACATGCAGATTTTCTTCCCCATTTGCTTCCTTCAGTTTCCACTTGGGGCTGAGTCATGTGCAATGACTCACATGCATGTGCTGATGCATGCGCATGTTACAGGTGTCTGCACTGGGTCCCTTTCTTGCAGTGTCACCTGGTGCACCATTCAGCCTCCGCTAGGTGGTGAGAGTACAGCAAGATGCACTACCACTCCCCCTTGGAAGAAGAAGAACTGTCCCTGGGATACTCAGTCCTCTTTCTCCAGCCAGCCCCCAAGTGATCTTGGTCCCTTCCTGAAACCAGGTCTCCGGCATAGTGGCAGGTAAGTCACCAATACATCAGATCTCCACATAACTGGGCTGGCTGCCTTTGCCATTCTAATAACTTTGTCCACTTCTATTGATTTAGCTCAGTAATACTCCATATCATCCTCTTTCTGAGTATCCTTGTACTTCTGGAAGGCTGCCTTCTTGTCTCTTACTGCCTTTGTCACATTCCTGTCAAAGCAGCTAGTCTTTTTGGCTTTGAACTTTTTTGATACTGATTTTGGCACATTCAGTGGTGGTTGCCATCAGTACCTCTTTAATTATGACCCATTTGTGATCCACCTACATCTCCTTTCTGATCCCAGCAAGGAGTTCTGCAAGAATTTATCCCATCCTATGGCAGTCAGCACTCCTTAAGTCCAGTATCCTTGACTTAGTCATAACTCTCTCCCTGTCCATGTCCAGATGGAACCACACCTTCTGGTGATCACTTTATGCAAGTGGCTCTTCCACCTTTATATCCTAGATGTGTGCACCTTTGGACAGAACCAGGTCCTATATGGTCCTCTCCCTAGTGAGGACCTTAACATTTTGTATCAGAAAACCACCTTGGAAAGCATCCATCAGTACCTATGAGCTGGTGCAAGAGGCAGCCAGGATATTCCAGTCTAGCCATGGTAGATTGAAATCTCCTACTGTCACAACCTCCCCCTACTGCCCATGTCCATAATTCAGGACCCCAGTTCCTTGTCCATGTCCTCATTCTGATTTGATGGTTTTACACTACCCTTATTCTCAGTTTCTTCCCCTTAGTGGATTGTACCTGTTATCACATTTCCTTCTGCCTCTTCCTTTCTGGTATAGTTAATCCCCTCCCTAATCCACATAGCCACTTCTTTCTCTTCCTATCTCCGTCTCTCTCTCCAGTACATTTTATACCAGGGGACAGAGAGGTCCCATTCATGACTTGGTGTGGCTCATTTCTGTGATGGCTTCCATGTCGATCTTGACCTTTGGCCATTATCACCTGTAATGCAACCATTTTGTTTCTCAGGCTCCTGGGATGTTGAAACACCACCTTCTACTGTCACTCAATCCCCCCTCCTCCCCTGTCCTGCCACCTCCCTCTTTCCTCCACCTCCCTCTTCTCAACTAGCTCCCTAATCTGCCCTGCTTGGGGGAAGGATAACTGGCCTCCCTCCCTCCAAGAGGTGACTATGGGACTGCAGCGGGTGAGATGGGAGGGCAAGGTATGAACCAAAAAGCAAAAATGGAAGACTGAGCAGGAACTAACAAAGCAAACACAGCCACAGTAACCAGAAAAGAAACTGAACAAAGCCCTGAGGTATGGCTCCAGCCAGTTTAAATAGTGGCTGGGAGAATGGTCAATCAGCTGACCACTAAACTGCTACAAATTTCCAAGTGCCTTCTAAGGGCCTTAGCAGAACTTATGACTTATCCATTGTCTGTTGGCACTTGGATGCAGTGGACTGATGAGTCATCTGGAAGTCCTCATTAAGTGACACTGCTTTCTCACCACTCTGGACAATGTTCCCAAACCCACATCTGTATCTCTGTTGGTAGCACTTTCAGGAATTCCTGTAGCACAAGAATCTCCAATATCTGTAATGCTGTCTTCTCCTCTGGTAGCATCCACTTTAAGCAGAGCTCCATTAGAAGACATACTGTATGTCTTTCTGAGAGTATCAGATGTTTGATACTGTACCTCATTGATCAAAATCTCAGCCAATAGGTTTCTCTTGATGCTGTGTGTTATATCTCTCAAATTTCTTACTTCACAGCAGTGTACTCTAAAGCATGTTCAGCGTTCATATGACTATATGCTAAGTGGGTCTTATAAGTGTGGTATGGAGCCATTTGAATTACAAAGTGACCTACTGGCCCAAGGCAAGTGCAAACCACCCTCACCCACCTGAACATTAAGAAATAGGCCTAAATTCCATTTTTGTAGCCTAACATGGTCATCTTATTGACGTTAGCTCCAGGGGCCCTATCAGCTCTTCTCCTGGAGCTAGTGCTCCCTCCATCACAGAGTGTCTGCAGGGCTTCTTGCAAATGCTTTTCCTTCTGCTGATCCTGTTGACTTTAGCACTCATTAGTGTGCTACTGAACAAGTAGCCACCACAACTGTTCTGAGTTTTCTACTAGTACCTCTTTAAGAACAGACCATTCTCTTTTAGCAGCTTCTTCATGCTTCTCAGCTGAACTCCCCCATCTGCCTTTAACCAAATGATCTTGAAGTGTTTGGGCCTGACCATATGTTGAGTAATTTGTTGCTAGCCTGTCATTATAGATATAGTCTTACATCTCATGATCACATTCGTGATTGGTACTCATATCCTGGTTCCTCTTCTTCCCTTGTTCATAGCACTATCTATACTATCTTTATAATGAGAATATATCCTTTTCTAAAACATATGCTCTATCAAGGCAACCATGGTACAGTACAGTTCACAACAGACTTAATGTGCAAGCAGTTGACAGCGTATTAGAATCTGAGCTGTTAAGGTTTTGCATAGGAGATATCTTAATCACTGATACTGGTTTGTTAGCTAGTTTTTGCTGAGCTCTGAATAAGTTGCCTCAACATTCTTTCAATTAAAAGGCACATTCTGCAGCTTAGGATGAAATGAACCAACTAGTTGTCAATTCATTGCAATCATGGAAAAAGAACAGCAAAGCAGGGATTTCAAACTGGCTGTGCAGTAAGTTTAGTATAACCTACAGTACACTGTTTGGCCAGTGTTGCATTTAGTGTGTGTGACTGACTATGGTGAGGTCTGAGGAGGGACATGACAAAATATAACACCAGTTGAATAATTTTCTAGTCAGTTACTCCCTCCACAGAGACACATAGATTTGCATACCCATGATACTATTTTCTGGGTTTGAGGCTTTTGATTTTATGTGTGCTTACAAAAAGCACACAGATTGGAAAGCGTCTGCCTTCTTGTATTATTTATGTATCCTATCGTACATATTGATTTTTTTCTTGCTTATCAGCATTTAAATTACTTCACCTCTTTCATTCACTCACTACAACTATAAAAGGAGGAGTTCAATGAATCTGCTCTGAGGTATCCGACACATCAGTAACTATCTATTTTATGATTCATCTTATGGTGAAACTGGGGAGTACATTTTCATAAAAGTCTGATCCTAGATTTTCAGATGTTTTCTGTAGTTGACAGCTGACATTATCAGATTTCATCTCTTTCCTGATGCTGAAGCAATTAAGTCAAAGAAGTGGGTGGGGGTAGCAGAGGAGGTGGGGGTGAAGAAACAGTCAGAAAAGAAGAGGGTGGATGGGGACACAAAAGGAACTAGCATTTGTCAATGCTAAATGTTTGATGCTTGGTAAACAATTTGTGTTTTGCAATTTTGAGCCTGCATTTTTAAAATACTTGTTTTAGGATTTGCCTTATAGACATGAATGGACCATTTATAGTATATTGGATGAAATGTCATTTTGCACCAGCGGTACGAAAACACATCTCTTTTTTTTTTTTAATTTCTGTTTATTGCATTTAATAGCATCACATACAATTACTGTAGTACAATATTGTATGAGTTACATATTACCACATAATATTAATACAGGATTTCAAGACTATCATCTCCAGTATAACTACTATGAGGGCTACCAAAGTTCATAACTTTTATCAATTATTTAAAAAAAAACACTAATTGTGACCATAGTTGCAGCCAATGCTCAGATAGGAATATACACCATGTGAAACCCCTTTAAAATATGCACATTAGCTCTAAGGCTATCATTAAACTGTATTCCTATATATCACATTTTAACATGTCATTACTAAACTGGCACAAAATTTGGCCCCTAGAAACCCAAAGGAGTGATCAAAAATGACTCCATACATTTCTAATGTAAAAACTTACAAAACTGACAGAGGGTTGATGGTTATATATTGCAGTACAAGAATAAAACCAGTATTGCTCCAATTAATTTATCTTGAGCCAGCAGAAGAGGATTGGATTCTTACCTGTGGTCTATTATACATAGTGGGTTGATGAAATATTTGAGCAGGTACTGATCTCAGTGAATCTAGGATGCAGCAGATCACTCTCTAATTGTGCATCCATGACGCAGCAACTAAGATGCCATTTTACTATGATGCATTTTTAAATGCACTTGATTCTCTTGCCTGCATGCCACCATCTTACTCCCTGGCTATGTTGATGGCTCAAAAATCTATACTGAGAAGAGGAAATATGCATCACTTTTTAAACTGCAACCTTTAAAGTGGCTTTACTCTGTACATATGTTACTGTTTCCTGTACCCCTCCCAGACATGAAATCGGCAAGCTAATCCCCTTCAATACCCTGGCCACATCTTATTTTTTATGCACTTAATGTATCAAAATGAATTCTTCACTGGCATTTTGGTGGGGATAACTAAACACATTCGCTATATATGCTCATAATTAACACAGGAGAGAGGATTCTGTAAAAAAAGACATTCATCTAAACCCACTAAAGGAGTCTAGTGGTTTCCTTCAGTCCTCTCTGTCCTCCACCTCAACTTCCAATAAATACTGCATTGGAATGGTCAAGGGTAGCTTCTCAACAAAGACCCCAGCTGCCTTGGCATCTGTAAAGGAGTACATTTTTTCTAGGTAAGTGAATTGCAAGCAAGCTGGGAATGAAAGTGTATATACTATTTCTTTAGCTTTCAGTTTCTTTGCCACCCCTTCAAATGCTTTGTGTCTTTGTTTGATAGCACAGGGGGTTTCAATCGGGGGTCCACAATCAACTCCAGAGGGGGCATGCAGCACCAACAGAATAGTCTGAGAGCCACAGCCGTGGTTGTCTGATGAACCCGACCTGCCAGACTGCCAACCACAGTCCAGGTGTGAAGCCACCAGCCTCTCACAGAAGTGCAGGTAGTCTGAGAGCCACAGCCGTGGTTCTCTGACAAACCCAACCTGCCAGACTGCCACCCGCAGTCCAGATGTGAAGTCACCAGCCCCTCACAGAAGCGCAGGTGGTCAGAGAGCCACAGCCATGGTTCTCTGATGAATCTGACCTGCCAGACTGCCACCTGCAGTCCAGGTGTGAAGCCACCAGCCCTTCACAGTCCTCAGGGACTGATTACCTCTAGGAAGGGAGCCCTAGCTGCTGATTTTCCTTTTTTTACATGAGGACAGTTCTCTCTGGGTTTAAATCCAGAGTCTATTACTGCTGTGACCCATTGGCTGCAGTCAGCCCCAGGAGCACTCTGATTGGCTCCAAATAGCTCTGCACTGTTAATGTTTGACTATATTGCACTAGATTATGTTTTTTGTTAAAACTGTCTTGCTTGCATTTTATAGCTAAAGTTTTCTCATTTAATGTAAATGCCTGTATTGTGTTCCCTCAAAAGACCAGCAGAGATCTCAGCTCAGGCCTTTGAAACCTCCCCCTTCACATTTACTTTAGTATTGTGTTTTAAATAGCCTTGTTATTGCTCTCTCAGACTTTGAGGCACCTTGCCTAACATTTTGATCTGCAACAACCCCCCTGTTTAAGCCAGTCTGCATTTCTTTTTAGCTCCACGAGCAGCCCCACCCCCTCTGACTTTCTTATTTAATTCTCCTCTGCCTTCTCCTTTCAGTTAGTCTGAGAACCACAGCCATGGTTTTCTGATGAACCTGACCTGCCAGACTGCCACCTGTAGTCCAGGTGTGAATCCACCAGCCCCTCACAGAAGTGCAGGTACGGACTTGCCCTCAGGGACTGATTACCTCCAGGAAGGGAGCCTTAGCTGCTGATTTTTCAGCCCACTCACTCACCACCACCCCCTCGGTCCTGATTAAATACACATAAACCTCGCCCCTGCTTTCTAGCTCAGTCCTACAGGCTATTGCCAGTCATGCCTCATTGGTTGTCTAGGCCTTAATTTTCACTGGTCCTCCATCCTCCCGCAGGAACCACTCATTTCCCTTGTCCTCTATGCCTGTCCCCTCTAAGTTGCCACAACAGTTAGGGGCTTTCTAATGCTAGATCCATGCCATGGCCCAACTACTAGGCTTCCTGCCGCTGCTCATCCATGTTCTCGTCTCTCTCCCTCCCCTCCTCTCTGACATGCCACCCACTTCTCCCATGCCCCCCTCCTTTTTCTGCCCAACCTTACTGGGCTTCCTCACTCCTCCTCCTCCTCTCCAGTGTCCACTTTCCCTTTCACCCAAGCCTGGATTCACTCAGCCAATGTCCAGACCTTTTTTCTTCATCCCATCACTCTCCTGATTTACTTTTCAACTACTCCCCACTTGCCCAGCTCCAAATAATCACCCAAGCCTTCTAACTAAGAGACGTCCGCCCACTGTCAATCACATACAGCTATTCACCCACTACCTATCTCTTGTGCTCCTGCTCCTTGCTGCAGGTGACATCCACCCAAACCCCAGCCCCCAAACCACACACCCCCTCTCAATCGCTGCAAGCCCCCATCCTACATCGGACACTTCCTCACTTCTCCCTTGAGACCCTCTCCCACATGGCCAGCACCTCCTGCACCTAAATATAAGAAGCCTAGTCCATAAACTTGACTCCCTCCAGGTACTTGCTGCCCACTATGCTCCAGATAGCCTCGCCTTGTCCGAAACCTAGCACACAAAACACATTAGCGACTCCTCTGTCACCATCCCAGGCTACACTTTGGCCCACCAGGACAGAGTCACAAGAGGCAGCGGAGTTGCCATCTACGTCAACTCGTACTTGTACTATTCGCTTATCCTAGCCAAGTCTGAACCTAAAATCTATGAATTAATTTTACTCCAGCTGACACTCCCCTTCTCACTACCAATCTACATTGCAGGAATATACTGCCAACCCGGCACACCATCCTCTGCTGTCACCAACCTCCTCAAGCAAATCTCCTGCCTAACCCTGACAGGGGAACTTTATATTATGGCCGATCTAAACCACAACTGGCTAGCTCCTGCTCTCAACAAAACCAGGACTAAAATTGCTGCACTAAGCCTCTCTCAAATCATTACTGAGCCCACCCAGCTTAACCTCAAATCTGGTAACCACTCACTCCTCGATTGGGCTCTTACCACACACCCTCACAGGGTCATAAATGCTGATATTTTTCCTGACTCCCTCAGTGACCACCACGTTACTTTCTTAGTGCCCAAAATCCACCCCTAAATTTCTAGTCCAACACTCCTTCAAATCCATCAATCTTGCCCCGGTGTTAGACGACCTTGCATTAGCAAACTGGGCTCCCGCCCCTATTGTGGACTCCATTGACGATGCCTTTCTCCACTTTAAAGACACTTTTCTCAGCGTCTGGGACAAACATGCCCTGCTGCGACATACAAGGGCATGAGGCAGCCACCTGCTGTGGATCACCCAAGAACTGATTGCATGTCAAACCGCCCGTGACAAAGCCTGGAAAATGCATAAATCCTCACGCCTCCCACAACATCTCTCTGCATACCGCATGCTCTGAAACAAGTGTACCAGAGCCACTTGCCTAGCTATACCACAGTACTTCAGCAGCTCTCTATAGTCCAACATAAATAACCCCTCAAAATTCTGGAAGGTCATTCACTCCCTCTTCACCCCACCAGCCGCCAACCCCACTCCAATTCTAAATATTAACAACTCCATTCTCGCTGAGCCAACAGCAGTCGCTACTGAGTTCAACATATATTTCTCCACTTGTGCTGCCACTTTCCTCTCTACCCTGCCAAACCCTGCACCTATTGCACCTTCTACATACGTAATGAACCTGACTAGGCCTTGCTCCTTTTCCTTCAATGACATCTCTGCAGTGGATGCCCTAGATGCACTATTTTCTCTCAACCCTTCAAAAGGCAAATCCCCAGATGGCTTAGACCCTAAACTCCTCTACCTCTCCGCCACCACCATAGCAACTCCGCCTGCCAAACTCTTAAACCAATCCTTTGCTGCTGCTGCCATCCCCCAAGCATGGAAGCATGCCACTGTCATCCCCCTCCCAAAAGGAGGTACCCCCACCTCCCCCTCCAACTTCTGCCCTATTTATCTCCTCCCAGTACTAGCAAAACTACAAGAGCACCTTGTGCTCACCCAACTTACTTACTTCCACACCGACTCTAATTTCTTCACACCCTACCAGTCAGGTTTCAGAAAGGGACACTTCACTGCATCCTCCCTGATAAGGCTCACCAACTCCATCCTGACTGGTATGGACAGTGGGCTGATCACCTCAGCTGTCTTTGTCGACCTTGCAAAAGCCTTCTACACCGTCTCCCACCCCATATTGCTCTCTTGTCTCGCTGAATCAGGCCTCTCTGTTGCTGCCACCAACTGGTTCAGATCTCTCCTCTCTGGCAGAACCTAGTCTCTTAGAGTCGCAAATGCTATCTCTTCCCCCCTTCCCTTAACTACAGGTGTCCCCCAGGGTCGGTTCTGGGACCCATACTGTTCTCTATATTCATAAATGACTTATCACTCATCTGCTCTACTACCTCAATCCACATGTATGCAGATGACACTGTACTCTTCTCCTCAGGCTCTGACTCTGAAGTGGTACAAACTAACCTCCAAGCCGACTTCAACAAAGTACAGCAATGGTTCAGCTCTCACCAGGTCTCCCTAAATGTCAAAAAAAACAAACTGTCATGACGACTTTCGGCACACGACAATGCCTGTCCAGACTCCCATCCCTTCCCTATTTCCACACACTGGATGGTCAAAAACTCGAAGATGTCTCCTCATTCCACTACTTGGGGGTATGGCTTGACTGCCATCTTTCCTTCTCAGACCACATCGATGCTATTTTAAAAAAACTACACCCCATGCTCGGTGCACTTCATAGAAACTGCAGTGGCCTCCCTCCCCCCGTCTGACATGAACTGGTCCAGAAGAAGATACTTCCCTCCTTTGATTACTGAGACATTGTTTATGGTGCAGCCCCTAAGTCCACCCCATCTAAGCTGGACACACTTTTTAATGCCTTCTGCCACTTTGCTCTCATTGCCTCACCCCTTACTCACCACTGCGACCTCTACCATGCCCTGGCACTATTGTCCCTCAGAAACCATTGCATTTCACACTGTGCTAAATACATATCTAACCAATGGCTTGGCACCATCCCTTCCTACCTCTCCTCTGGGCTCTCAGCTGCCCCCACCCCCACCCATTATTTGAGATCCTGCGACTGCTGCCAACTATCAATCCCTAGGCAAAAGACTACTGCCGGGCAAGCCGCCTTCTCACACCGGTTACCCAAGCTATGGAATGATCTCCCACCTCAAACTCGGCATTCTTCCTCTGCCCACTCTCTTTCTACTGTCCTAGCTAACTTCCTCATCACTAATTGCTACTGTACCTGATACAGCCATGCGCCAATTGCTCCCCTCCCCACTGCCCGACCAGCGGCCTTAGCTTTTCCCCAACCTATGCACTTTTGTCCTGTGCTTTTTTTTCCTGCACCATCATGTGTTCTATGTCTCCTGTTGCTTATACCTGCATATTAAATGTTCTCTTGTATTGCTGCTATATGTCAGGTAATTGTTATATGCTCCATACAATATCCAATGTACTCCATGTGTTGCTGCTTGTAGTTTAATGCAATTGTATCCATATGTTACTATTTGCCTCTGTTATTTGCTCAGTTGATAACCCCCTTGTACCCCCTCCCCCCAGGTCACACCGGGAGATGAGCATCTTGTTGCTCACTGTACCTTTCCTGGTGAAACGATTTCAATAAATAAATGCAGCAACTACGCAAAAAATTTGAACAGCCACAAGTAATTAAAAGCTGTAGTTTCAGTTCAGCAGTTTTGTCTGACAACATTCACGTTTGCTCCTTGTGATAATGACTTCCTAATCGCTCTCATTTAATTAAAGCAGCAGTGCAAATAAAGTTTGTGTCATTACCTTTGCATTTGATTTGCTCAGTCTTCCGACTGCTGTTCAATATAATACTTTTACATATACAGCACTAAATAAATAGTTATAAAAAAGTTATATTAATTCACACAAAATAAATCTCAACCTGTCATGTTTGTTTCCTACCCTAATTTCCATAATGCATTTGTTTGTTTGCAGTGTTGTTCCTGCGTGCACATTCCCATATAGTATGTGGAAAAATCAAAGGTGTGTCACACTACATCTTAGACAGAAGACTTTTGTGTTTTAGACCTTTTTTACACTCTCGAATGAGTGTTCATTTACATTTAGAGAGCATCTTGAAAAGTAAGTAAATAGCAGTTAGATCAGAGCTGTGTTGTAACGGAGTTTGCACACCAAGGACAAGAGTTTATACATCTTGCATGTAGGAAATGTGGTTTGTACTACACATTTTATAATTCAGCAAATGATTGAGTCAAGTAACCACACACCTCGTGAAACCCTCCTATCTGCACACAGGCATTATTGGAACTTAGCAATTTTGAGAAAAAAAAGGTTCACGTATTTATTTATTCTTAATCGGCAGACACTTTAATCTCCAATAGCACAATGTTCACCAAAAGTATATTGGGCAAACAGGTTTTTCAGACAATCAGAAACAAATTAATTCATTAATTCATTTCACCATATTACCATGCTGTTTCCTGGCTGAATTGCCTAATCCATGCACAATTCAACTACCGCTGTTTTCATTCAGCCCACAAACACCATACAAACAATCAGCTTCCAGTGTGATATACTACTTATTCCAGCACTCATAAGGGTAGGAACACACCAACGCATTGTAGATGCAAAAACGGAAAAGCATTTAATGTGTGCTCAAAAAATGGTTTAAATATACATACAGCAGCTGCACAGTTCAAAGCAAGACATTAGTATAGTAGCAAGGTAAAAAGTTTTATAATGCAACAGTAAGTCCTGCTGAAATGGAGTTGTTGATTTCAAACTGGAGCTGTTCTGGTCTCTTCCCCAGCGCTTCACCTATCCCAGCTTTTCTCAGGTGTGTCAGCAGGATTTACTATTGCATTATAAAACTTTTTACCTCGCTATTATACTAATGTCTTGCTTTGAACTGTGAAACTGCTGTTTCTATTTTTAACCCTTTTTTTGAGCACACATTAAATGCTTTTCTGTTTTGCATCTAACACACTTTTGTGTGCTCCCATCCTTACCAGTGCTGCAAGTGATGAAAGAATTGATTATATTGGTTCATTTGGTGGCTGGCGGGTGGGGGTTATAAACTGGTCGCTGGACAGAAGGAGTGCTATTATAAGTGGAATTTGGGGTTGTATGGACATTACAGAATTTCAGTATTATTGTGGTGCAGCAATGGTGTGTTTTTTTTTACCCTCTCTAAATCCGGTGACAATGAGGGAAAAGCAGTGATTTGCAATTTATATGTGTGTGTGTGTGTGTGTGTGTGTGTGTGTGTGTGTGTGACAGGATAGGAGGGGGAGTCGAGAGAAGAAACCCAACAATTTTGTAAGCATACTGCTTGCTCCATGCACATTCACAAACAATGTAAAAATGTCAGCTACAACCTGGCCGTCCCAGTGGCGCTGAGGATTAAGGCACTGGACACCACACCTTGCACTGCACCGGAGACCTGGGTTCAGGAATGGACTTGGGTTGCTGGGGGTCAGTGGTGCAAAGGAGGACTGAACATTCCAAAAGATGCTTTCCTCCTTCTGGGGTGGGACACCAGGGGTGCTTCAAGCACTTGATGCTCCTGAGGCTGGTGGAAGCATGGGCTTTCAGGACACTGGTGGCTCTGCTCTGCCAAGTCAGGGAGGGTGGGACACTGTTAGGTGCTTGGCAGATGTCATGCATCAGCATGTCGCCAGCCTGGACATATGTCCTTCACACCAGCATCCCAGGGGTTGGGATAAAAATCAGGGAAAATGCAAATAAACCTGGCCCTATGAGCAAAATGAAATTGGGGATGGGATGCCTTGGGGATTTTCCTGGCAAACAGAGTAGGAGGAGGTACAAGGCCTTCTCTGAAGCCGTGGCAGCCGGCAAGTGAAAAAAAAATCTCAAAAAAGGAAAAATGTCAACTACAACTCTATTTGTAAAAGCATCTGTGTTTTCTGAAATGATGGTTTCAGAAAACACAGAGGCTTTCACATGTAGTACTGTAGCTGACATTTCACATTGATTACTGTGTCAGCAATCTTTGTGAATGCGCACAGAGCAAGGACATAAACATTGCATTCAATTATGGGCAAACAGAAGTGCACTGTGGGGGTCATGCTGGCTCACAAAAAATCTCCATGAAGCACTCTGTTTGCAAATGGCGATCCTGGCAAGGGTCTGTGCTGATCAGGAGGAGAACCAAACCTGAAAAACATGGAAAAATAAAAGTTATTAAAAACGAAAGTTTATTTTTAAATGTAGACCAGTTATAACATCTCTGTTGCTACAGAAGTGTAAAAAAAAGAGTTCATAGCACTGCTGCTTTAACTTACACTTCAAATTGTGTAAGTGAAATAGATCAGTTGTGCCCCCATCCTGAAAATCTGCTTCAGCTACTACTTTATCCTGCTGCTCTCCATTGCGGCTTCATTTTGGTCCATTTGGCTGCTCTGTTTTTCAATCGGCCCCGCTGCTTCTTTAGTGTGCTGTTACCAAGTCTTGCAGCTAAGTTTTAGGTCTGTTCTGCTGCTTGGTTTGTAAATCTCTCCCTGCTACAACTTCAATGTGCCGTTCCCATTAGCCCAAAGTATAGTGGCTCCATTTTGGTCCGTTCGGCTGCTCTCTTTGTAAATCAGCCCTGCAGATTCATAGTGCATGTTCACAAGTATTGCTGCTCTGTTCATCCTGTAATACTGCTGGGATACCTATGTTATCTGCTTTCTGCAACCTCTACTGCAGTAACTACTTGGTAAGTTAAAGTGATTTTAAGTTTTTATTAAGCAAGTTCTGAGTAATTGTTTAATACTGTACAAATGCTATACAAATGCTGTACAAATAATATTAAGAACATGCAGACTCAGATCAGTGTTGCTTACTCCACCCCAGCTCTGGATATTAGTGGTAATACTGATAAGAAGAAGAATAATGTTAATCAAGGCATGTTAGCTTTTTTTCTTCAGTGCAGGTCAGTGTTGCTTCATAAAGGTGGCAGGTAATGTCATTCATGCATTATTTTTAATCATTTTAAATAGAGTTTTATTAAAATTACAATAAAAGCATGTTTTATATTGGTTTATAATGGTATGGTGTTTGTTTTTTGTTATTTTGTTTTATATTGGTAAGTAAATTGGTACCCCTCCATAAGCCACCACAGAATCTTCACAAAGAAGCAAGTAAGGGGTCTCCGACACCACTGACATTTGGTAATGGTGGCCACGGGCACAAAAAGATTGAAACCCGCTGTGGTAGCCTAAGAGTAATCTACAAAAAATAGTACCTTAGTGTCACCAATCTTGACAGGTGAAGCTTCCTTTGCTGCACGCAGAATCTGATCTCAGAGCATGGAGGTTGTTGTTGTAAATAGGATTGTTCTTGGGCCCTCCATATTGTTGAGAGGTCAGTGCAGTGTGATGTGGTAAGCTTTTACAATCAGTACCGCAAAACCAAGCCTGACTTCTTCTGTCAACCATCATTCGAGGAAGGTAGGGAGATCTCCTTCTTTCACACCCTCAGGGATTCCAGGGAGTTGGATATTAGTCAAATGGGCCAGATTCTCCTGTTGCTGAATCCAGCTATACACCACAGATTGCTCTTTAATGACAATGACCATTGTGGCCATAGCTGTCTCTGCTGTTCGCCCGTGATTCATGACTGACCCTGCCATTGCTTCCATGCGTTGTTCCACCAGCACTATTCTGTTGTTTTGCTGGTCCAGCTTTTTTCAAGCTTCTGAATGGTCTGGGTTAACATGCTGATTGCCCTATAAAGGGATGTCGCATTTGATCCTTCTTCCTGTTTCTCTCCTTGACTCGGGCCTGTTGATTGTAGTTGCAGGCCAGGAGGTCCCAGCAGCATATTTGTTGTGATTAGTGCCTTTAGGCCTGCCCATGTTCAATATAGAACACTTTTTTATCAGTTGTGCATCACCAATACACCGGTGTTGTTTTTATAGGAAGTAATTCCAAGTTTAGCAAGTTTTAATCTATAATTCCCTTGAGGTTGAGTGGAGCTTGAGCGATGTGCATCTATCCCACTCAGCTGCTAGCCTCGCCCCACCCCCAAGAAAAAAACGTATCATCCAGAATTTTAAAAATGACATGTCAGGTTTATGAGGTGGTGTGAAAAATGGCTATGCTGAAAGTTTGGAGTCAAAATATTGAAAATTGGTCAAGTTATGAGTGAACGCTGAAATAGTGTAACATTCAGTTATAACCTGGGCATTTTACCATATTTGTACCCAAACTTTCAACACAGCCTTCTTATAACCCCACCTAATGAACTCAGTAGATGAACATTTTCAAATTCTAACCAAAACATCATTCCATACCACCGAATCATCATTCCACACCACAGGTATGAAAACACATTTTGGCCAGGATTTGAAAAATGACAGCTGCACATTCATGAGGTGCTGTGAAGAAACGGCTACTCTATGTTTGAAATTTGGGGTCTAAATATTGAAATTTACCAAAGTTACAAGCCTACATTTGTAAATTTCAATGTAGGCTCATAACTTTTGTTGTTTTTTAATATTTTTGCCCCAAATTTGCAACATAGCCTTCTTATGACCCCACCTCATGAACAAGGGCAGAGAAAATGTTCAGCTCCTGCCTGAAAGGTGATTTCCTGCCTAAGGTCACTTGCAATGTTTATGAGGTGGTGTCACAAAAAATGTTTGTTGAAAATTTGGCACAAAAATATAAAAATATGGCCAAGTTATGTCACCAAGTATAACCCCCTAATTGAAATACAATGAACCACATAACCTGATTTCCTCAGTTCATAGTTCGGCACTGAAGAGAGAAGACGTGTCTGAAATCCAAAGAAGTTGATGGCGTCGGACCCCCGGGGGGTAAGTCAGGGCTTGGGGGGATGTGAGGTGGTGGGTGCTGAGTGGGAGGGTTGGATGGGGGATGAACTAATGGAGCAACCGACATCGATGCATCATTTTCCATTTTCTTTTTTTTCAGGCTTAAAAAAGATAAAATAAAAAAAAGAAATGTCGAGATAAGGTTTTCTTTATTTTGGGTTTCAGTACTGGGGGATTGGACACCCCCAGTGTCAGTGTTATGTTTGGGGGGTAAGTGCTGAGTGGAAGGGTCAGGTGGGGGTGACAGCTACACCAGCAGTGGACACTGGAGTATTGGGCACCCCTGGTGTCAGCTTTATAAATGATGGGGAGGGGGTGGTGGCTGCTGCAATAGACATCGATGGACCATTTTCTTTTTTACAGGCATTTAAAAAAATAAAATAGGAGGCAGCGGGGTTGACGTTATGGTGGCAACTGCAAAAGACATCAATGGATCATTTCCTTTTTTGCAGGGTATTTAAGAAAAAAGCAGAGGGAAGGTTTTCTTTATTTTAGGTTTCTACACTGGGAGATTGGGCACCCCCAGTGTCAGTGCTATGTTTGTTGGGGGGGGTGGATGCTGAGAGGGAGGGTCGGGTGGAGGGATAACAGTTCTGGGGTGTGAGCAATAGACATCAGTGGACGGTTTTCTTTATTTACAGACTATATATTTGAAAAAAAACACTTGGGGATTGGACACCACTGTGTTAGTGTTATTTTTGTTGGGGAGGGGAGGGTGGTGGGTGCTGAGAGGGAGGGGATGGTGGGGTAAAAACAGTTATGGCATGACAGCAATAGACATCAATGGATGGTATTCTTTGTTGTTGGAATGCAAGGAATTTTTGTGACTGAGCATGCATATTATCATGGATGCTAATGTGCATGCCAGAGTCACAGATCCAAACACTGGCTCCTGGCATTAAAAGCTGCTGAGCTGTTTGCTGATGCTGCTTCATGCAGCGCAAAGGATCAAAGCCCTCTCTAATTGGAGTGGCTTCAGTCCATTGAAGTACAATATGTTTCTGCTCACAAAGATGAGAGCTGCACCAAACCACAGTACATGGTCATTAGTGTAGACTGCCAAGACCCTGGCATTGTGAACTGCAATGGGCTCAGTAGTGACACACCTCCCAAATCCCCTTGTATTCATGCCAAAACATTTTGTTGCTTCTGCATCAAGTATAAAAAGGGGGCAGCTACAAGTAGAGAGGTAAAATAATCTGGAATGCCATGTGTAATAATGCTAGAAGTCAGGGAAATAAAATTCCAGACACAGAGGCCACCATGGCAGAAGCTGTCCTGGATATCATGACCATTACTGAGTCATGGTACACTGACAACCATGATGGGGACATGGTCATACCAGGCTACATTATGTTCAGGGGGATCAGGGTAGGGAGGAAAGTAGGCAGAGTTGAGCTTTATGTGAAAGAAAGCATAAAAGCAACAGAAATACTGGGAGTATTGGGGGCAGAAGTGCCTCACCCTTGAGATTGGAAAGGGAGTCATCATTTGGACAGGTGTGATCTATAGGCCTCCAGCACAGGGGGAGGACATAGCTAAGGAAATGTTAGAAGCAACTGGCAAAATAGTTGAAAAGGGGGAGGTATTGCTGGTGGAGGACTTCAGTCTGTGAGATGTAGATTGGAGCATCTCTGTGGCAACTTCAACTAGAAGCAGGGACATCCTGGGCTCCATGCAGGGTGCATTCCTCTGGAAGCTGGTCAGTTAACCCACTCATGATGGGGCAATACTGGATCTGGTGCTTACTAACAGAGACCGCATTGCAGTTGTCAAAGTGGGAAGCCATCTGGGTACCAGTGATTATCATACAGTGTGGTTTAACATAAGAACAGCTGCAGAATCCAGCCACACAATGGCATGAATCCTGGACTTCAGAGGGAAATGATTTTACAAAAATGGGTGTATATAGCTAGATATACAGCAAAATTAAATTCCGCTGGTGAAGTGAACTCGGAGTGGCCAAAGCAAAATGCTCCCTTCACCTTGTAATTATTACTTCATGTTGTCATTCCTCCTTAATATGAAATAAGGCTGAGTGACAACAATACTGGCAGCCCCTCACACACACAGTCACTAGAATTAAAGTGCATCCCCAAAATGCTACTGTCTTGTGTTCAGAAAAATCCCCAGTGCTGATAAAGTGAAATGATAGCACAACAAGAAATGCAAAGTCTCCCAGAATTAATGGTGCACTCCGTCATGTGTGCAGTGGTCACACACAGTCACCAGAATTAATGTGCATCCCCAAAATGCTACTGTCTTGTGTCCAGAACCAACCCCCCAGTGCTGGCAAAGTAAAATGATAGCACAACAAGAAATGCAAAGTCTCCCAGAATTAATGGTGCACTCAGGCATGCATGCAGTGGTCACACACAGTCACCAGAATTAATGTGCATCCCCAAAATGCTATTGTCTTGTGTCCAGAAAATTCCCCAGTGCTGACGAAATGAAATGATAGCACAGCAAGAAATGCAAAGTCTCCCAGAATTAATGGTGTACTGCAAAGTGCAAACATGCAGACAGATTAAGATTGTGCTGCACACTCAAGAGATGCAGACACAAAGGCACAACAACATCTAACCAGTGCTCACAAGTCACAAATCCAAATCTGAAAATGAATACCTTTTGTAGGTTGTGTGTGTGTGTGTGTGTGGGGGGGGGTAGTGCACAGCAGTAACAGTATACTACCAGAAAAGATACCACAAAGCAGTATGAAAAAATCATGTAGGTGCAGTGGATAGCAGGTTCACACTGCTGCAATTACTCTGTGGCACAATAAAAGGTGTCTGATTTAATGGCATGCATCGCGCGCACACACACATTACAAGTAATGCATAGCAAATTGAAAACCTTTAGTAATATAATCAAATGTATTAAACAAACTGAAATTATATACTGCTGCACCACAACAATCAGCAAAAATAAGCCAAGAATGACTGAAAATATTACTGTGTGTACATTAGCACAGTCATACAAGAAAAATATAATAAAAACAGAAACTCTGCCTTTTTCTCAGAGTTAATCTACCTACACCACAGCTGCCCCTCCCCCGAAGCACACTTCACAGTACACAGATTGGCTGTTCTAAATTAACATTCAAAATCCACACACAAACAATAAACACTCAATGATATGAGCACAGGAGGGTTTCCTACAATCGATGTACTAAATGTTGAGCAATTAAAATGCTCAAAAAGGTTTTTTTAACAGCTTTTAGAGGATTTGAATTGCAGAGCTCTGAGAGAAAACTGTCTCCGTCTTCCACTACACACACTACACAGAACTGAGGCTATGCTGAACAATATAGAGCCCATGTGACCTGCAATCCCATGAAGCACTTCAAAATTCACATTGGAGCTCAATTACAAGGTGAAGTGATGCCAAGTACATTGATTTCAAAGTACTTCCCCTTTAAATTGGTGGAAAAGTGGTTTGGGGAAGGCGGAATAATGTGAAGTCATTGGTTTCAATGTATTTCACGTTCCTCATTATAACGCAAAGTACTCCACTTTGCATTGCGGGCACTTCGCAGATTCTGTTTTACTCCACGAATCCCTCCACGGAGCGAATTTTGCCCACTTCGCCCATCTCTGTATACAGCGAATAGTGCACTGATAATCATGCACAATAAGGCTGTGTTTCCATAGAGGACTTTTGTTGACATTTATAGGGAACTTATGGCAAAGTTTGTCCTTAAATCACCTCAACTCCTCATGCTACTATTACAGTATGTCACCAACCAGCTAAGTATGCAGTTATTTATAGTCATGATCAGTACTGCAGGGCTTTGCACCAACATAACTCTTCTTATCACCATATCCACAACACGCAGTAGTACATTATCAACTTCTCAGACCATCACTGTCTACTCATCAGATACCACCAAGACTGACCTCAGCTCTTCAAAGCTTCAAATCATAAGATGTATTGTCTACTACCTATTGTACCCCTTCCACAATCACCTATTGTTTTCAGTATAAAAAATAAGAACATACTGTATATATGCATATTAACATAAAAATAATAAAAAGCATGGATTGGTGAATGCTACAATCTGGTTAAGTAAATCAGGTGTAGTGGGGACAATATATGTTCAGTAAATGTATTGTTTAGGTATTAATGCATTTTTTTATATATTACATATCATTTGAAAATTAATACGAGAACGAGATCTTGGGGTAATCATTAATAACAAATTATCTTCCAATGATCATTGTATGATGATAGCTAGGAAAGCCAACGCCTTGCTCACTCGGATCCAATGTTCATTTGTGTCTAGGACACAGGAATGTGTAATTCCACTGTACAGAGCTTTTGTTAGGCCCCATTTGGACTACGGATTTCCCTGCTGGAATCCCTACTTAAAGCAGGATGTTGACAGAATTGAGAGGGTGCAGAGAAGAGCCACAAAAATGGTCCCGTATTTATCCAAACTAGACTATGAGGGAAGATTAAAGGTTATGGGGTTACATTCTTTCTGTACAAGACGTACAAGAGGTGATCTTCTCCTCTTGTATAAAATCCAGAATTCTCAGGAGTTAATGCATCACTGTGGCTTACATTTTTTAACTAGTTGGACTTCCCCACGGTACCATAACAAACAGGTATTTGTTTCTAAAACTAGAACAACAAAAAGGTTAAACTACTTTACAGTAAGAACACCCAAATTTTGGAATCTTCTTCCACAATACTTAGTGGATAGCAGTTCTAATTTAATCTTCAAGAAAGGGTTGGATTGTTGGCTGGAGTGTAATAACTTTAAGGTATAATTATCCCACCAATGTGGTGGGGGACAATCTTGATGGGCAGTAGCCTTCTTTTGTCCTTTGAAACCAAGTAAACCAAGTAATAGGGCCAGTGGACTGTGTCATTAGTGGGTTGCAGGCTCCATCACACCATAACAAACTAAACAATTCCCAGCACTGCCATGCCAACAACACCGAAAGGATATTGCTGAACTCAGAGTTTATTAGTCACCTGAAGTTGTAGTCTGATATATATACATGCCATTTACTACACTGAAAACCCACATTTTGGACAAGAACTCTGAGCCTAACTAATGAAAAATGCATCAGACTGGAGCCAAATTAAATATGCCTTGGCCACCTTCTCTTACCCATAGTCAATAGCCTGTTGCTGAACTAAAGTCACTGGCATAGCAGTGTGATGCACACCTTCTGGGCCAGAGGGTGGCCTCAGCTTCATTTTTAATCTTCCTGCATTGCTGAAGTGCATAAATCCAATTTCCAAACACTTATAGAAGAGGAAAATTCAAGGTCTACAGTCATATTTTTTAAGAGTCACTTCATGCACTGTTGATTATGTCTTTAGCAGTTTCATATCTTTTTGTTCAGTACCACAAACAATATCAATGATAAACAAACATTTGTCAATGCTGAATGTTGTCTTGCTGGCATTGGCATTGGTAGTGATGGAGTTAGAGAGATGTATAATAGGAATGGCAGTGAAGTACTGAACTGATGTCAACTCCACCCTGCAGAGACTGACAGGCATTGGGGTGTGCCATTGGGTCATCGGCCATAACGCTCATGCCATTTCACCTCACCCTACCCTGCAGACACCAAGTGTTGTGTTGTGCCTTGGGGTTTTCGGGCTTTATGCTCACCCCATTCCATAAGGAAATATACTGAGACAGGTGCAGTATAGAAGAATGGGGTGAACTTTGGGGACAAAGAGTACAAGACACACCTCGATGCCTGTCACTGGATGCAGGATGGTGGTGGGGGTGGAATGACATGAGCATTACAGCTGACAATCCCAAGTCACACCCCTGACACCAGTCAGTCTCTACAGGGTGGGGCATTATGGTTGGAAACCCTAACACCCTGGGTGTCTGTTGGTATTTTCACTCCAAATTTTCAACATAGGCTTTTTGTGACCCCCACCACAAGAACAGTGGCATTATCAGTTTATTGGCTGAAAGGTGATTTTGCACAGCGACTGCGCCATTTGGTACCACAGGTGTGAAAACTAATTTTGGGCAGGATGTGAAAAATGACAGCCATATTGTTCATGAGGAGGTGTAAAAAATGGCAATGTTGAAAGCCTGGAGTGAAAATATGAAAAATTGGTAAAGTCACGAGGGTGCATAGAAAAAGCGCAATGCACACCCATAACACAATTGTTTTAGGGATTTTTTTTAACCAGGTTTTCAACATAGGCATTTTGGGACCTCTGCTCATGAATAGTATCACTGATTTTGTCAATCTGTCATGAACATTGATTTCTTACAGTGACAGCACCAACGTGAGCCGCATGTGCAAAAACACATTTCGGACAGGATGTGTAAAATTACAGCTATACTATTCATAGGAAGGTGTGAAAAAATGGCAATGGAAAAAATTTGGAGTGAAAATATAAAAATTTTCAAAGTTATGAGAGTGCGTGGAAACTGCAATGCACACTCATGACAGTAATTTTTTGGAATTTTTTCACCAGATTTGTAACACAGGTTTTTTGGGACCCCACCGCATGAACAGTGGCACTGTCATTTCATTCATCTGTCCCAAAAGATGATTCCAAGTAATGACCACAAAATGACATTTTGGGACCGAATAATGAGATGACATGTTTCTTGAAATGTTTCACCAAGAAAGCACTTACAGGAGGCATGCCATCTCTGCCGCTGCATGATGTGCTTGTATCTGATTGCAGAGGAACATTTCTTTCAAGTTGGTGGCACTTAACATAACTCTTATGTCATTGCTAGCATGATGGATAATTGGGGAATGAGGGAAGCATCTACTAAAGCATGCTATGCATTCAACAGCACTGACAGACTTCTGCATTTCTACTACTATCTCAAGATGTTGCTTGCACATGCGCAAGCCAACATAAAAAGGATTTCAGTTGTGATCAGTTATACATTTAAAAATTAAACAGCTCACATTTGTATTGTACCTCAACAAGTACTCAAGCTTTGCCCCAAGTAACATAATAATTGAATCAACATTTTATGCTATTACCAAAACCACTTCAACAGGACTTCATTTAGTATTATACATTTTCAAAAAAGAAGTATGCAGAATGTACCCTTATCAACTCACTGAAATAATAAACTAATCCTGCATTTGATAAAACCTTTTGAATACTATCAGGATAAATGCACAAATAATGGATCCAAATGAACCATCCAAACAGTGCAGATCTAGGGCCTGATATTTAATTGTTTGCCCAGGCACTAATGGGTCTTTCCCAGTGCAAACTGGGGTTTGTGTTGGATCTAGAGGTGTGCGAAAAAAAAATTTCCACCAGCAGAATTTCAGTGAAAGTCAGAATTTTGCTTCCACAAAAGTGCGGAAAGGAAATTAGCAACTTCAGTGGAAATTCCATCTTAAAATTGTGGAATGAATGTATATGTTGCAGATAATTCTAGTAAACTGTGGATAAAAAAGTCAGTAGAACTGATAACTAAACTGTGAAATAATTATATACATTGCAGAATAATTCATTAAACTGCAGAAAAAAAAATCCTCAGAATTGTTATTCCGCAGTTCATGTGAATTATCCCACAGTTCAGCCAAAAAAATTCCACAGAACAGGGCGAAAATCCACCAAACACATTTGGAAGATTTCTATCTTGCCAATGGCGGAAGTTCGGAAAATTTTGCCAGATTTCCAAATTTTTACAGAAGTTCTGCAAAAGCGGAATTTGCAACTTTCACCCACCTCTAGTTGGATCCCCATATTCAAATGGGGCATTTGCAAGGGCAAAGAGGATTAGCATGCACACAAAACATAATGTAATGCATGTGGGCAAGGGGAGAGGCATGGCCATGAATATGGGCGCTATCCAACATTCAATTTTTTTGCTCTGCACAAAAGGGTTTAGTGTGGTCCTTTTGTGCAGCACAAATACCTCCAAACAAAATACCAACTTGCTTCAGGCAACCCTAGCAGCAGCCACAGGTAATGCAGCCACTTAGCTGTTTGGATGCTCGGGGGAGCACACCCACCCTCCGTAGTCCCTGCATTCCCACCGATCGCCAGCCTTTTGTTTAATATATAGGATCCCTGGTGCTAGTTGTTCCACTCCACCATTGCTGGCCTGTTCTTTAACATATAGATTGTTGACGAGGTAAATATAGATTGTTGACGAGGTACCTTTGTAAATGAGCCGTTGGCTCAAAGGTTGTAAACTGATTACACTAATAAAAAAAAAAAAAAAATTAGGATCCCTGGTGCTAGTGGTCCCCCACCTTCCAATTTCTGGTGCAAGTGGTAACCACCCTTCCTTTGTTCCCAGCCCTTCCTGTAAATAATAGTCACACTCCCTGACTGTAAATATGGTGGCCAGCCAAGGAGGTGTGAGGAGGGCTGTGCCATTTGCTGTATGCACCTGCGGCACCATTGCTGTGAATACAGTGAGTGGAGGAGGTGCCCGTTGCCACGGCAGGGCTACAGGACACCAGGGAGGGGCTGTGTGTAGGAGTGGACTGGAATCAGAGGGGGGAGGGCACCACTAGCACCAGGGAGATATATATATATATATATCTATGTATATCTATATATATATCTATATATATATATATATATATGAGTTGAGATCGGAAGTAGGGGGTGTTACCACTAGTACCAGGGATACTGAATACAGTAGTGCTATAGTTTTCAACTTCATTTTCATTCATCTTATAAATTTAATTGAACTGCAGACATTTTGCCCCCCCCCCCAGCAGTGTGAAATCTTCCTTGCTTTTGCAGGCTTTGCTGCAAAAGCAGCGGATGATAATAAACATTGGGAAAGACACCCACAGGGCATCTCTGTAACTGGGATTTCTGGTGTGGGGTAGCTGCGTTTCTCTGTTAACATTGGAAACTGAAAAATAGTTAGCAAAGGTTTCTTTTGGAGCAATATTACAGGCTCAGCAAATTCTCGAACATGCCCCTACAAGCAGACAGCAATGTGAACCATTCTTATGCTTGGTTTACCATTCCTTTGGCACTAGTAACTACCACCCCTGTATCTCCCTACAGTCCAGATTCACAATTCATTTCCCTGAGTGTCTTACTGTATGGCTACTGTCTCTCCCCAGCTGCAGCTTTCAAGGCAGGCTAACATTTAATAACTGGAGAACTGACAGTCTCAAAAGGTGAACAGCTCAGAGTTGCAAACATTAACCTTGGCACATTGATTTGTATCTGGAAACAGGATTCCTGTGCTAGGGGAGAGCATTGTACCTTAATTGAACCCATGTCCCCAAACTAGTGGGAGCCTCAGAGGTTAGTTGTAAAATTCAGATGTTGGTGTAGCCATCTAGATGAACACTTTGAGGGGGAATATGCACATGGGTCACTCACCATACCTTGGATGTTTTTACTCTCTCACACTCTTGCAGGCTTGCATACTGGGGCCATGATCTGAGGGAGATCTGACGGAGACCTGTGCCACTTGAGGAGGCAGAATAGTGCAATGGTTTAAGGTTCTGAGCTGCAAACCTGGAGACCAGGGTTCGAATCCCACAGCCGCACTTACATACCGTGTGACCCTAAGCAAGTCACTTAACTTCCTTGTGCTCCCATGTCACACATGCAAATAAGTTTCAGCTTAGTGTGTCTCTCCTGGTTAAAAAAACCAACAAACTAACAGACTCAGGACCCACATTGCCACCCCATGAGTTTGGGAGGTCCCCCGGCCAGCTGCATGTGATGCTGCAGGATGGATTAAACACCTTAGGGTTCAGGAGGGCAGCTATCTTTCTCAGTGGTCCTGGTCTATCCTCTAAAAATACTTTTGTGCCATTTCCACCAAATACTTTTTTACCTTCACCCCTGGAATGCCTCATTTCAGAGCCAGGCACTGCCAGAAAGGAAGAACTGGATGTTACTAACAGCCTCACATTTTTTTATCGGAGGAATGCTATGGAACATGACAATACGATAGAGGCTTGATCTAATTAATACCATACTACTGAACTGCCCTGTGTAATGAATTGTCCTTCATAACACCAGATTTTAATGAAATTAATTTGTTTTGGCAGCGCTACCATGACTGTATCAGTGTCTTCCTACTGCCACTTGCAGTCCTGTGCATTGATGTGTGATACAATCCTTCACCTGCTGATCTGTGAGCTGAGTGGTTGGTGAGTAAGCTGACTGTAGCATGCACAGTAGATCAGTCAGGTGAGCAGGTGGCAAAGTGAGTGGGCAGCAATGTGAGTGACGCCAGTGTAGTATGGTTCATGGCATGCAGCTGGTTCTGTGATTGTACCTTAAAACACCTTGCACTGCTCATAGGGATGCATTTGAGGGGGGAGGCTGAGTCTGCATTCTCTTAAGTTGGTGTTAAATGAGTGGCTGTTAAGGTGAGTGGGCAGTGGGGTAGCATGGTTCATGGTGCTGTGTGCAGTGTAGTGGGCATCAGTGTGCTGCATGCAGCTGTTTGGGATTGTGATTATAAATATCAGCTTGTAGCTACCTCCCTAAATTTCCTACACTGCACTGATTCTTAACATAGAAACATAGACTTTGATGGCAGATAAGGTTCACTTGGCCCATCTAGTCTGCCCATTTCCCTACCTACAGGATAAGCTGCAGATCCTAGTTAACCAACAGCCTATTTCTTCCTACCCCGACAAGAATTGCCTTATGTCTGTCCCATGCATTCTTGAATTCTCCCGCAGTTTTAGACCCCACAACCTCCTCAGAAAGGCTATTCCATGTGTCCACTACCCTCTCTGTGAAAAAATACTTCCTCACATTGCCCCTGAGCCATTCCCCCTCTATCTTCAAATTGTGTCCCCTTGTTCTTGCACATCTCTTTTTCTGAAACATGCAACCCTCTTGGACTTTGTTGACTCCACTGAGGTACTTAAACGTTTCTATCATGTTCCCCCTCTCCCTCCTTTCCTCAAGGGTATACATATTAAGCTCCTTCAGTCTCTCCTTGTATGGCTTCTCTTGCAGACACTGCACCATTTTAGTTGCTCTCCTCCAGACTGTCTCCATCCTGTCTATATCCTTGTGGAGATGGGGTCTCCAGAACTGGATGCAGTACTCCAGATGGGGTCTCACCAACTGTCTGTACAGAGGGATGAGGATGAGAATGTTCTGTTTTCTGCTGGTGATGCATCTCCCTATACATCTCAGTATCTCCCCAGCCCTCGCTCCTGCCTTCTCATATTGCTTGCTAACCTTAAGGTCATCTGATATGATTACCCCTAGGTCTCTTTCCATTTTTGTTGTTCTTACTACCTCCCCCTGCATTGTGTAATCTTCCTCTGGGTTTCCCATGTGCATTATTTTGCACCTCTTTGCATTGAATCCAAGCTGCCATACTTCTAACCATTCTTCCAACCTTGCCAAGTCCCTTCTCATCCTTTCCACACCTCCTTGTGTATCAACCCTGTTGCAGATCTTTGTGCCATCTGCAAAGAGGCATACTTTTCCTTCCAGTCCCTCTGCAATGTCACTTATAAAGACATTAAAAGGAATGGACCCAGTACTGAACCCTGCAGTACCCCACTAGTAACCCCTCTACTACTTTGGTCACCCAGTCAAAGAAATCAATTAGATTCGTCTGACAAGACCTTCCCGCTGTGAACCCATGCTGTCTTGGGTCCTGTGCCCCAGTGGCCTCTGGGAACTCAACAATTCTTTCCTTTAGAAGTGATTCCATCACTTTCCCTACCACAGAGGTCAAAGTGACAGGTCTATAGTTTCCTGCCTCTGTCTTGCTCCCACTTTTGTGAAGGAGAATCACATCTGCCTTCCTCCAGTCCTCAGGTACCACATCATCCTCCCATGATTTGTTAAACAGGGTAGTCAGTGGTGTTGCTAGTTCTCCCCTTAATTCTTTTAGAATTCAGGGGTGAATTCCATCAGGCCCCATTGCTTTGTCCACCTTCAGTTTTAGGAGTTCTTTCAGAACCCTTTCTTTTGTGAAAGGACTGGGATCGATCACCCTATCCAGAGTGCTTCTGTTAATTGGATTAGGCACCTCCCCCTCCTCCTCTTTTGTGAATATTGAGCAGAAGTGTTTGTTTAGTATCCCTGCTTTTTCACTGTCCCTCTCCGCCCACCCACCATCCATTCTATTCAGTCTCACTATCCCTCCCTTTGTCTTTCTACGCTCCCTGATGTACCTATAAAAGGTTTTATCCCCCTTCTTAATTGAGTTGGCTATCTTTTCCTCAGGTTGGGCCTTTGACATTCTGACTTCCCTCCCTGTTTCCTTCTGTCTTAACTGGTACAGTTCTCTGTCCTGCTCCTTCTGTGTTTCTTTATACTTCCTAACCTTCCCCACCACCTTTTTTGAGAACCATAGTGCCTTTTTCTTTCATTTTGTTAGTGGCAACTTATACATTATCAAGATAAAGTCATTTTCTAACTTTTCACAACTTGCAGACAGTGCCACATTTGTTCACTCTATTAAACGGCCAGCAATCAATGGGGGGGGGGCACTTGATACATGGCTGGGCCTGGGCAAATGGGGGTGGCACCACACTAACCTGTCTTGCTACCCATGCAAATGAGCCCATAAAGGAAATGAAAATGGTCCCTTAGCACCTTGCATGCCCAATGGGCTGATTTGCGTGGGTCCTTTTGAATACTGGAAATTATGCTCCAGTGCTATCCATTCTGATGGTGTACTTTGGGATCCCTGTCAGGGCAGCACTTAATGGCTTAGAGCTGAGCTGATATGGCTGTATATATTCATTTGAATAGCGCTGATCCACTATTCTACTGAATATAGCATCTTTAGGCACCAGGGCAAGGTGCAATGTGAATTTTGGCACTGCACTTTGCACCTCTTTGAATAACAGCCCTCTGAAGTTTTTATACTGGAGTAACCTAGAAACATAGAATTTGATGGCAGATAAGGACCGCTTGGCCCACCCAGCCTGCTCATTTCCCTACCTAATGGATAAGCTACAGATCCTAGTTAACCAGCAGCCTACTTCTTTCTACCCCCATCCCGTAGAATTGCCTTATGACTGTCCCATGCATGCTTGGATTCAACCACTGTTTTTGACTCCACAACCTCCTCCAGAAGGCTGTTCCATGCATCCACAACCCTCTGTGTGAAAAATACTTCCCTTACATTACCTCTGAGCCGTCCCTCTCTATCTTCAAATTCTTGCCCCTTGTTCTTGCACACCTCTTTTTTGAAAGTTGCTACCCTCTTGGACTTTGTTGATTCCCTTGACGTACTTGAAAGTTTCTATCATGTCCCCCCTCTCCCTCCTTTCCTCGAGGCTATACATATTAAGCTTCTTTAGTCTCTCTTCATATGTCTTCCGTTGCAGACCCTGCACCATTTTAGTTGCCCTCCTCTGGACAGCTTCCATCTTGTCTATGTCCTTGTGGAGACTGGGTCTCCAGAACTGCACACAGTACTCCAGATGGGGTCTCACCAGCTGTCTGTACAGAGGAATAACAACTTCCTGTTTTTCTACTGGTGATGCCTCTCCTATGCATCCCAGTATCCTCCTAACCCTCCTTACTGCCCTCTACATTGCTTGCCCACCTTAAGTCATTTGATATGACTACCCCAGGTCTCTTTCCATTTTGTTGTTGTTAGTATCTCACCCCCATTGTGTACTCTTCCCCTGGGTTTTTGTTTCCCAGGTGCATTACCTTGCACTTCTTTGCATTGAATCTAAGCTGCCATACATTTGACCATTCCTCTAACCTTCTCATCCTTTCCACCCCACCTTGTGCATCAATTCTGTTACAGATCTTTGTGTCATCTGCAAAGAGACATACTTTTCCTTCCAGTCCCTCTGCAATGTCATTTATAAAGACATTGAAGAGGACCGGTCCTAATACTGAACCCTGTGGTATCCACTAGTAACCCCCCTTTCTTCAGAGTGGACTCCATTTACTGTTACCCTCTGTGTTATATTCTCAAGCCAATTCTTTACCCAGGCTATCATCTTGGGACCCACTCCCAGGCTGGCTAACTTGTATATTAATCTTTTGTGTGGGACTGAGTCAAATGCCTTGCTAAAGTCTTGGTAGGCCATGTCCACAGCCCCTCCCTGATCTACTACTTTGGTCACCCAGTCAAAGAAATCTATTAGATTCATCTGGCATGACCTTCCTGCTGTGAATCCATGCTGCCTTGGGTCCTGTGCCCCTCTGGCCTCTAGGTATTCGACAATTCTATCCTTCAGAAGTGATTCCATCATTTTCCCTATCACTGAGGTTAAACTAACGAGTCTGTAGTTTCCTGCTTCTGCCCTGCTCCCACTTTTGTGAAGGGGAATTACATCTGCCCTCCTCCAGTCCTTAGGTACCACCCCATCCTCCCATGATTTGGTAAAGAGGGTAGTCAGTGGTGTCACTAGTTCTACCCTTAGTTCTTTTAGAATTCTGGGATGAATCCCATCAGGCCCCATTGCTTTGTCCACCTTCAGTTTTAAGAGTTCTTTCAGAACCCTTTCTTCTGTAAATGGGCTGGTATCAACTTCTGTATCCAGAGTTTCTATTGTTTGTTTTAGGTACCTCCCCATCTTCATTTGTAAATACTGAGCAAAAATATTTGTTTAGTATCTCTGCCTTTTCACCATCACCCTCTGACCACCCCCTCCCCTTTATTAAGCCTCACTATCCCTCCCTTGGTCTTCCTTCACTCCCTGATGTACCTAAAAAAATGTTTTTTTTTTCATATTTAGTAAGCTTTACTAAGTTTACCAAACAACAAACAATCCATAATTACATTACATAACATGGCATAATACGACACGACAATAACTTAAGCTATATAGCTGATCAGGGCTTAATGGTGTATAAAGGCAGTCTGTTGAAGTAAAGAAAAAGTAAAAAGAAATCAATAAACAAAAATTATATAAACCACCCCTCCCTCCCTCCCCCTCCCTTCCCCCCACCCTCCTTGTCCCTTGCCATCAGGAGAAAGATAAAAAGAAGAAGGAGAAAGAAAGGAAACATAAATCAAGAGAGAAAGCTGGATCCACAAGAAACAGCCACTTATTGCCAGTTTTACCCGGGTATTTTAAGGTAAGTTCCCAGAGCCAATACTGGGAATATTAATTACATAGCAGGGTATGTAATGGGGCCCAGGTCTTCTGATATTTTTTACTATTTCCAGAGTAGTTTGCTACAGTGTATTCTGCTTGCAGAGCAAAGAGAATTTCTTGAAGCCATTCTACATATGTGGGAGTCTGTTGATCCAGCCAGTGACACAATATCACTTTCTTAGCACATAAAGAGATTAGCATCAAATGTTTCCTTTGGTTACCAATAAGGATATCACTCGAATCTCCCAAAATACAAATTCCTGGTTGAAAGGCATTTTGCAAGCCTAGCAGTGGGTTAAGTCTAGCACTAATACTCTCCCAGAGAGGGAAGGCTTTGTCACATTCCCATAAAATGTGGAGTAATGTACCCCACTGCTTCCCACATCTGGTGCACAGATCTACTTGGAGCTTACCCATTTTACAAAGTTTTACAGGAGTGTAGTATAAGTCCTGTATTATCTGAAATTGTAGCAGTCTATAACGGTCCCATCTAACATCCTTATACAACCTTGTCCAGATCTGTGACCACCGACGGGGATCCTTGGTGGTTGGAGGGAGGGAGCTGTCCCATACATATTGGGGAGTACCGTCCAGATCTGTAACTTTTTTCTGCAGCTCTTTATAATAGTATGAAATTAAATGAGAGCTAGGCCTTGTATGTAACATACTGAGTATGGGCCCAGACAGATGGTGTTCCCATAGCCCACTACCGAAATGCCTTAAAAGGACCTGGGAGATTTGGAGATACTTAAAACAAAATGATACAGGCACATTATACTTAGCCATTACCTCAGGAAAGGTTAATAGTCTATGATTTTCTGTTAAGTCTATGACCTTTTTCCCTGCTCCCTCCACCCAAAACCTTTGAGTAATAATCTTCCCCCCAATTTTAAAGTTAGGATTACCCAGAATATACTGTGAAGTGTCTTTCTCCATGGTAGCCCTTATAGAATGATTCAACTGTTTGTGGATATGCAGGGTTCTCATAATGGGAGTGTTTTTAAGCTGCCCTGGAACCTTATTAAGTGAAAGATATGGCAAAGCTCTTATGTTCATTCCAGCTGAGATACAGAGCGATTTCTCTATCTGCAGCCACAGTGGGACGTAGGTTTCCGAGCTAGGAGTCGAAACAGAGGTCAGCCATTGTGAGATAACTAAACAGTTAGCAACAAGGTAATAAAGATATATGTTAGGGATTTGTAAACCCCCTAATTCTTTTGGTCTCTGTAGCTTGGATATCGCCCTGCGTGGAGGTTTATGCTTCCAGATGAAATTGGATATAATACCGTGGACATGAGTAAACCAGGTCTTAGGTAGATATTGATGGCATAGTTGAAGGGGGTATAACAGCTGGGGCAAAATATTCATTTTAATAATGTTAATTTGCCCCAAAGGGAAATAAGGGAACAGCATGGCCGGTGCCAGGTCGATTTGTAATACGAGCTGCTAATTGATCTAAATTATACTGCTTCATTTTGAAAGTAGATAAGGATAGGTAAATACCCAGGTATTTCAACTTATCTTTAACCCAGGTAAGCCCAAGATGTTGAATGTCAGCCTTTAAGGTCCAGTTGTTTAGAGGCATAACCTCAGTCTTAGACAAGTTTAATTTACAGTTAGATAAGTGACCAAATTCCTGGATAATATCCAATGAAGCCAGCATAGATTTCGCTGGATAAGTTATGTGAAGCAAAATATCATCAGCATATACTGATATTTTATATTGTAGATGGTTGATAGTAATTCCTGTAACCAAGACTGAAGTATTCAGTTTTCTGATGAGGGGTTCTAAAAATAAATTAAACAGATAAGGAGAGAGCGGACAACCTTGGCGGGTGCCCTGGTGTAATGTAAAGGGGGAAGAGAACACACCATTACAAAAAATACGAGCTGATGAGGAGGAGTAAAGGACTTTAACCCATCTTACAAACTGTACCGGAATGTGATACTTCGGGAGCAAATGGAATAAGTAGTCCCATGACACCCGATCAAAGGCTTTCTCTGCATCCAGGGACATCAAGACTGATGGTATAGTAGAGTCCATGGATGCAGAGATAAGATGGGAAGTTTTCCTTATGTGATCTGCCGACAGGCGTCCAGCCACGAAACCCACTTGTTTGGGACTAAGCAATATTTGCCATACTTGGGCTAAGCGGTTAGCTAAAATTTTTGCTAAGATCTTCAGATCTACATTTATAAGAGATATTGGGCCGTAGCTAGACATCATATTGGGATCTTTATCTGGTTTTAATATGACCACAATGATAGCAGAGGTGAAGCTGTGATCTGAAAGGCCATTGCTGTAAATGTAGTCATAAAATTCGAGGAGTTTAGGGCCTATTTGGGCTTTGAATGCTTTATAAAAATTAGATGTGTAGCCATCAGGGCCTGGGGCCTTATCTGGCAATAGACCGTCAATGGCCTAATAGACCTTGTTTAAAGTTAGAGGGGCTTGCAGAATTGAGACTTGATTTTGAGATAGTTGTGGGAGCTCTATGTCTTGAAGAAAATAGTCCAATGAGGTGCAACTAAAGGTCATAGGGGAGCAAGAGTAGAGCTTCTGATAGTAGTCCTTAAAGGAAGAGGCAATATCCCTAGGGGACGTGCATAGAGTGCCGGAGGCATCTCGCACGGCTACAATAAATCTGTTGGCCATCTGAGCTCTAAGTTTCATGGCGAGTAATTTCCCAGCCTTATCTCCTTGGTCAAAGTATGTAATTTTAGAGCGTAGAAGGAGATGTTCAACTTTGTTACTAAGAAGGATGTTATATTGAAAGCGAAGGCTTTCTAACTTTTCTAAGTCCTCAAGTTTAGGATGAGACACAAGGCCTCACTCCAATGCTCTGATCTGTTTCAGAAATAGGGAAGACTCAGAGGAGATTTTCTTTTTTCTTATTGAAGCTATATGAATAACCTCTCCTCTTAATGAGCATTTCAAAGCTCCCCATAATATATCCAATTTTGGCATGGTAGGGGAATTAAACTCGTAAAATTTGTCTATAAAATTGCCAAGTTGCCCCCTTAAGTGTTCCGATTTTAGAAGCTGGGAATTAAACCTCCAAGTTTTGTCGTGAGTCATTGAATTAGGTAGCATCCATTGTAATAAAATTGGGTGGTGATCTGAGATCACTTTTGCTAAATAATCACAAACTTGGACCCCTGATAGGTGCTCAGTCCCCAACAAAAAGTAGTCAGTTCTCGAAAACGCGTTATGCGGCCGGGAGTGAAATGAAAAAATCTTTTAGTGAGGGGTGGAGAGTTCTCCATGGGTCAACAAATCCAAGTGAGTCCATCAGTTCCCTCAATGCCAGTTGAGCGGGGGTGAGGGGGGGAGCCTTTAGAATTAGATCTGTCTAACAGATTATTAAAGACTAGGTTCCAGTCTCCTCCAATAAGCATAGGAGTCTTAGACCAGGGAGCTAGTTTAGTCGCTAAATTGGTAAAGAAATGTGGATCATCTCCTACTGGCCCGTAAATTGAGCCCATAATCAATTCTGTATGGAACAGAATTGCCTTAATTTGTATAATTCTACCACAGGGATCAATAATCGAATCTAATAACTTGAAGGGTATCCGGCGTGCAATCAAAACAGCTACGCCCTGTTTACGACTATCAAACCCAGCCCCCAAAACATTGCCTACCCATGATCGTTTGAAATTACCAATCTGTGCTGTGGGTAGGTGGGTTTCTTGAAGGAAGGCTACATCGATATTGATCCTCAAGAGGTGCAGAAGAATTTTAGCTTTTAGTGGGAGACTGAGCACCTTTGACATTCCATGAACAAAACTTTAAAGGCATGGCCATGAGTAAATAAGAGAGTTCATAAGGTATCCTTTGAGAATAGCTTTCCAATATCTGTCAATATCTCCAGCTCTGCAAGCCACAGCACCCTTACCCTGTGGTAAGTGGAACTTATCCCTTTCCTATTCCCTCCTTTAATGTAAGCTCCCAACTCCCATGACAATAACACCTCTACCCACCTAACCCATTTGGCTAACCCTCCGATACTATAAAAATACCCTAACATATGTATATGTAAACATAGAGGGGGCACAACATATTGTGAATAGACACTTGAAGCCGTAAAATCTTTTCCCCTCTACCCTTAACCATATCCCTAGTTCCATAGCAAGGTCACCAACACGTTTATTGTCCCATTTAAACACCTGGTCTGTAATATTGCATCTTCCCCAAAACATAATACCTGCAACCCTAAAACACCAGATTATAACCCCCACTATGGCAACCTCCCCCCACCAGTACCAGAACATGATGCACTGAATGGATTGCAGTTGTCTCCTCACCTTGCTCCCTGCCCCGGCTCGCACTATAAACTGCATAATAGTTATACATTTACATTATCTTAACTATTCAATCTAAGCATCAGCTCACTGGATTATCATGCTCGCCTATCAGCGAGACAGGATTAAATAAGGAAGGGAGGCAAACAAAAGAAAAGGGGTGAGGGGAGAGGAGGGGGGTAGTCTTAAAATCAGAAACCATGGTACTTGGAGACCTGGATTCAAAAGCATAGACCCTCCACAGTTTAGAACCAAGTCTGATGTTAGGTAGAGCCGATCTCCTTTCTGTATGCGAAGTACAATGAACAAGGATATCACACTGCCTCTTCATGGGGAGATGGGAGGAGGTGGTCTAGACTGCATCAAAAATTCCACAATCAGGCAGATAATGGAGGATAGGGAAAAAAAAGGGGGGGAGAGGGGGGGAAAGAGGGGGGACATATAGCCTCCAGCTTCAAGTCTAGTTTGTAAACTGAACAGGATGAAACTAGACATCTGTCCTCAGGCAGGCACCAGATGGCTGATCCATGCTTTAGAGATAATCATCATATCCTCAATTCAAAAAAAAAAAAAAAACACAGTCTTTGACGACCTCTTGTGGCCAAATAGCAGAAATGAACTCCTTTAAACAGAAAGACTTTCCTCCTTACAAAAAAGACGAAGCAGAGCCAGAGACAAAATGGAATATCATCAAGGCCCTCAGCCAGCATCCTCAGCGGAAGGTAAAGAGATCAGGGAATAAAGATTTTATTTCTGTGCTGGCTTGTTGAGCAGTCTCATAGGAAACCCATTTTCCTTCATGCTGTACCGATAGACGCGCGGGTATTGCATCTTAAACTTGATCCCTGCAGCTATTAGCCTTGAAACCAGGGATGGTATTCTGATCTCTTCTGCCTTACCGTGACCGGGAGATCTTGAGCAAATCTTAGCGGATGATCCTCCCATAGTATTTTTTGTAGGCTTCTAACTTGCCTGAGGATATACAATTTGTCCAGGAAGTTCAGAAATTTAATGATAAATGGCCTTGGGGGTTTGTCAGCAGCAGGTGTGGGATGCAATGAGCGATGTGCCCTCTCTATAATGTAGGTTGTATTATTAGGTGAGGGACCGACGATTTTTGTGAAGAGCTTTTGAAGGAACAAAATGGGTGTAGAGCCCTCCGCATCTTCCGGTAGACCAAAGATGATCAGATTGTTCCTGCGGCTACGGCCTTCTAAATCTTCCAGTTTTGTTTCAGCTTTGTGTAGGCGCTGTCTGATAGCTGTCATATCTGGTTCCATCCTTTCCTTCCAACTTTCAAGGGATACAGTGCGGGCTACTAAGTCTGAAATAGCTCGATTAGTTTCACTGAGTTCACTCCTGATTATCTTTACTTCATTAGCAATTTCCTTTAGAGCCTGCTTGAAGGACTGAATCTCATCCATGAATTTTTGCTCAGAGAGAGGTGTCTGTGCTAACTCAGTAGTTTTGGAGGCTGTTGATTTAGGTGGGATGCCCGTTGTGCCATTCGAGCGCTTTGAGCCCTTCTCCAGGGTTTGTGGGGGTTGTGCTAAGGCAATGCCTGGCGCATCTCGCTTCCATTTCTCAGTAGGCCCCAAGTCGGAAATCAGGTCGTATTATGCTATTGCCTGAGATCGCGGTTAAGCAGAGATTCCTCATCACTCCTGGCACCTTCGTGATCACTTCACCCAGCGATTGACCCAGGAACAGCGGTGAGCAGGTAATCAGAAACGTTAGTTAGCGGAGCTGGAGCGGGAGCGCGATCAGAGTGCTGCACTTTCTACAGGAGCATCACGTGATCTCCTACAGGAGTATCACGTGATCTCCTAAAAAAGGTTTTATCCCCCTTCTTAGCTGAGTTGGCCATCTTTTCCTCGGTTCGGGCCTTTGCTGTTCTGACTGCCTTCCCAGCTTCCTATTGCTTTAACTGATACAACTCTCTGTCCTGCTCCTTCTTTGATTCCTTGTACTTTCTGAATGCTTTCTTTTTCTCTTGAACCTTCACTGCCACCTCCTTTGAGAACCATAGTGGTTTCTTAGATGGTTTTGTTTTGTTTATTTGCATCACACAAAGGCTTGTTACCTCTGTGATGACAGTTTTTATTATCCCCCATTGTTCTTCTACCCCTCCTTCCTACCCATTTGCTAGTGCATTCCTTAGGCACGCACCCATTTTGGCAAAGTCAGCCCTCCTGAAGTCCAGTACTTTTGCCTTTGTATGGGTTGACTCTATTGCTGTGTTTATTGTGAACCATACTGTTTGATGGTCGCTAGGTCCCAGATGGCTACCCACTTCTACATCTGTGATCCTCTCACCATCTCCATTTGAGAGAACCAGGTCTAAGATTGCTCCCTCTCGAGTGGGTTCCAATACTAGTTGTCTAAGGCATGCCTCCTGTAGGGCATCTAGAATAACCCCACTCTTAGAAGTGGCTGCTGTAACTGCACTCCAGCTAACATCTGGCATATTCAGATCACCCATCAGCAATATCTCCCCTTTTTCTGCCATTCTAAGTATACTTTCTATCATTTCCTTGTCCATTTCCTCCCCCTGAGAGGGGGGTCTGTATACAACCCCTGTGCGGACTGTGGTGCCATTACCTGCCTCCAAATTGACCCACAGTGCTTCTTCTCCTCCTTGTTTACCCTTTTGTTCTGTTGCTTTGATTCCTTCCCTTATGTAGAGAGCTACTCCTCCTCCTCTTTTACCCTCCCTGTCCATCCTGTAGATAGTGTATCCTGGTATGTTTACATCCCAGTCATTGTTCTGTGTGTACCATGTTTCTGTGACTGCCATAATATCCAGATGTTCCTCCTCCATCAAGGCCACTAATTCAGGAAGCTTGTTACCTAGACTATGGGCATTGGTACTCATTGCTCTCCATTTTTTGATGGCTTTACCTCCTGTAGCAGCACCCGCCACTGACCTTTCTACCTTGGTCTTTTTCTCATTTAGTACTCTTTTTTGTAGGGGGAGGCTGGGATTTTCCTGCTGCTTATCAGTGCCTCCCCCCTTGACTAGTTAAAAAGCTTGCCAATATAGCATTTAAACCGATTGCCCAAAAGACTTGTTCCCTTCCTGGACAGATGCAGACCATCCTGCCAGAATTGGCTGGTGTCCCTCCAGGTAGAACCCCAGTCCCCAATGAAGCCAAACCCCTGTGCCCCATACCATTTTTTCAACCATTCATTAAACTGCATGGTGCAAAGTACCCTCGCCTCACCCATGCCACTGACGGGCAGCACCTCTGAGAATGATACTGTGTGTGCTACTTGTCTTATGCCCCTACCCAACTCTACAAAGTCCTTCTGCACTGCTCTAATCTAATGATGAGCCAAGTCATTTGTCCCTAGATGGACAACGATGTCCAGCTCAGACTCCCGTGCAACTGTTCTCGTGATCCTAAGGAGGCGCTTTCTGTCCCTCCAAGCCAAGGCACCAGGCAGGCACCTTACTTCAGTTTTCCCTGCTCCCCCACTTCTATCCCCCTAATAATTGAGTCCCCCACCAGGAGCTGCTTCCTTTCCCTGTGGTGCCCTCTGCCTCCTTCCTGAGGGCCTCCCTTGTGACTGTTGTCTGCAACCTCCTTAGTCTCCTCTGGGGGTGCATCCACAGGGAAACTATGCTCCCCCTGAATGGTGTATGGATTGTGGAGTGGAACAACTGACTCGGTGTGCCTCTGTTCCACCACTCTTACCCTCCCTGAGCCCACTGTGGTCCAACTGCTGTGCTTTCTTCACAACCTCTGAGGTAGTGGTGGTGGCTCTGGTGCTCCCTGGATGGGGGAGGTTCCCTTACTACCGTCCAGTGCGGCCTGAAGACAGACAACTTCCTCTCTCAGGGCAGAGAGTTGTCTGAAAACAGGGCAGCATCTCAGCCTCCAGAAAGACTCCCGGAAGGCTGCTGTCCCACAGCCATTACCTTGCAATACTCCCCACATGTCTGTCTACCTTGTTTAGTTTTTTGTTTGTTGTGTGTGTGTGTGTGTGTGTGTGTGTGTGTGTGTGTGTGATTGGTTTGTTATATAGAAATATGTATTATATAATGTGTATGCTTATATTGTCAGTGCAGTGTGCTAGAGAGGATATGATAGTGGTATGCACCTTGCCCTCTTGAGGAAATGATGTCAGAACCCCAGGTATAAAGGAACTATTTCCAGGGATGAGTGGGGTGAGGGGTAGGAAGGGTTTGGGCCTAAACTGTACCCTCATGAAACAATCAGCGAAAAGCTCTGAACTACTGCAAGGATGAGTGCCTTCCTGTCAGCAAGATGCGCTACACGACAATTTGATAGAGAAAATACCCTGCTAATCAAACAGACAAAAATCCAAACATCCAAGTCAGACACAGGTAAACCTCCCCAGCCCCAAAACAGCATGGTGACTTGTGCTCTGAGTACTATATGTTGACTTTCCTACATAACTGGGTATATTAGAGTGATTTATAGTTGCCTAAAAGTTGTAGATTAATGAAGGGGCTTGTTGATTCATGTGTTTGTATCCCTTCATTGTTCGTTTAATTGAAGATTATTCTGAATATAAAAAAAACATTTCTTCTGTTTTCTTAAAACAAAACCTATGTATACATTTCCTTTCTCACTACAAAGTGTAGATGAACTATCAAGAGCTTCATGGTCCTTTAACTGCCACATTGAGGTGGTACAGTGTGTGATGCAGACAGCCAGATCCGAGTGCTGTATCACATTTTTATTACATATAACATAAGTGATGGGAAGGTCAGTTTGAGGAAACTACTGTCTTACTGGAACTGACACATCAAGACCCCCCAGGGATAAGTTCAAAGGACAGGACATAGCTAAACTGCATATATCTGGGGTGCAATTACCTTGTCAATTTGCTTTCATCCCAAGAAATAAGTTTAGACATTCACAATTCCCTTATGGAAAATCCTTTGACTTACAATAGTTGTCAGGAAGAACTTGAGAGGGAAGGGTGTCAGAGAGAAGCCAGAATGGACATTGAAGAGAGGTTGATGTCTGGGCCAGGGAGGACCCAGACAAATTTGGAAGGTCCAATATACTTTCCCATGGAACCCTTGAATTACATCAGAGAGACCTTTTCGGTGTAGATTCCAAGGTCCAGACGGAATTAAAAAGGCAAATACACTTTTGCTTGAATACAGTGACTTAGATCAAATAAACGTTTGAGATATATGTGTAGCAGAGCACAAACTGGTTTGGTCTGGTTATCCTGAGGGAGGAAAGGCTGTGAGGTCACCTATTATGTTTTTTTAAATATTTTATTTGGACATCCTGTGAGATAAAATATAGATGTTGTTACACTGAGGCGGATATAGTTACCTCATGAGAAGGCCAGCTCAGAACTGTGTTTAATTGCTGAGAGAACCTGGACAAAGACACACTAGACAATGTTACTGACTGAGAGAACAAAGACCCTCAAAGCACTGAAAGAAAGTAAGCATTAGATTAGACCAGTCTGAATGTATGTATTGTAGGAACTGCACTTTTACCTGTTTGTTTTAAGGCTGTATGTGTTGGGATATATTTTGTTCTGTAATTATTGTTCTGTTTTTATATTTTAAAGTAAAGATATATTTTACAATGGAAGCTGTCTGGAGTGCTTTGACATTTCTTTTTATTTTTAGTGGAGCTTTTAAAGGTTATAAGTAACACTGTGTATGAGCTTATTGTATACCAAAATGGGAAATGGATAGAGTTCTCGAAAGTCTTGCATAAGGTTCTAAGGGTTCATTTGAAAGACCTGGTTGGGTGCCCATAGGCAAAGATATCTGGACCCCCGAAGACAGTATTATCTGAGCCTGATAATTGGGTGCGCTAACAAGAGGTTATCAGTTTGAATCCCTCCAGAGCTTGAGACTAAGGTGACTTGAACCCACAAAACAGACAAGAGGGTTGCCTTGTTCTGTTCACTGTACACAAATCATACGCTCAGAGATTGGCACTTTGGGAGTAGAGGGCTGACCGGCTGAGAGAGTTTGTGACACAGTGCACACTACAAAGTGAAGAACTTCATTCTGAACAACTGCCATACACAAGAGTTGCCAGCCATTGCCAGCTGACAACTTGATCCAGTGCACAGTTCACAGAAGTAACAAGCAAAGTTATGAATATCAATGGAAAAATATATATCTACATTATATAATAAAAGTAATACTTGATAGGTTAGTAGAATTTCTAGTCACTAAGAAAAATGTTATGATACACAATGCATGCATAACTTGTCTTTCTCAGTTATTAAAAAAGAAATAAACAAAAAAATGAATTACCCCTTACACCAGTTACATATTTTCTGGTTGTCCGGGAGTATGTAACTATTTGTAAATGCCTTCCAAAACTCCATAAGGAGCTGGACAATTACTATCCATACCCTTGGCAACTAAGTTCAATGAGTTGAACTACCCCAGCACTTCTCCACTTACTAGAGACTTCCTCATGGGGCTTGGCCCAGATGCTCCTTTCCATAATTTATATATCACCATGCAAATGCTTAGCATTATGTGACACTATAATTTATTGCAATAAATATTACAAAAAAAGAATGACCAGAAACATGTGCTTCAGATTTATTGCAAAAGTCACAAATTGAAAGCTCATGTTAGATAAACAATCTCTTTGCATTGTGGGTGGGAGTGAAAAGAAAAATTGGAAGGGTGACATGCCATAGAGCCAAAAGTAAAACTTTAACATAGAAAGTAATAAATGGTGGGAAGAAGGAAGCAGATACAATATTAAAAGGTGACAATAATAATTCAGGCTGATTTTAAAGGGGAAGTCTCCATAGTTTGACACCAATATTTTCCCAACTCCTTATGTGTAACTGTTGTGTGCCTCCTCCAGTTGCCAGCAGTCCTATTGCTGTCCAAATCCAGATTATAAATACAAATATACAGCCCCCAGAAGTTAACAATGTGTTTGTCTCCATTTTACCATCACTGTTGCTGGAGGATGATGTCATCAGAGCAAAAGATAATGGTGCTGCACTAAATGCAGTTCCACCAGTAAACTAAACCCACAATGTTTGGTTCCCCATTTGAGTAATGGAGGAATCCTTTAAGTGTTGTGCACATTCTGAAATGCGGGCTAATAGGGACTAGGACCATATGAGTATGATGCAGCACTGATTTGAGGTACATACAGTATTCATATAAGGAAGTGCTTGCATGTGTTGTGTTACTGTTTCTGTTAGCAAAAACAGTTTACCCAATAAATTACTCTGGGTACAACATAGAGGATAATGTATGGTCCTCTATCGTTAACCGGTCAGTTAACAGTCGAGAGGTTGCCAGGGCGACCATCGCTCTCGAGGTTTACATCGCCATGGCAACCTCGAGACTGTTAAAATTGACCAGTTGCTGATAGAGGGACCATACATTATTTTTTATAGTGTATGGTCCCACTTAAAAAGTTAAACGGCTTACATTTTTTTAAAAAGTCACCGCCGCGGCCCCTCAGTCCTTCCCTGTCGGTTTCCCTTCAGTCAGTTCCCCGTCGGAAAAAAATCGTGCACATACGCAGACCACTCGCCAGTTAACCTATCGGCGTGACGAGGATCGATAACAAATATATCTACGTCACATCGATAGGTTAACAACCTTAGGAAATGATGATTTCCTAAGGTTAACAGCATTCTAACATACATTATAAGAGTATTAAGTGGTATTATACAGCTGTTGTAATATGTTCCCTGTGTGTGTTAGCATGCTCTGCAGTGAGCAGTGAGAAACAATCTTGCAAATATGCCCATTCCTCTTTGTAGCCAGGCAGTCAGTGATTGGATGGCTGCTGTAAGGTAATAAAGAGTTCAGCTATAATAAGGAATAGGTTACCAGGAAATCATCAGCTGCACCATTTGGAAAAAGGGTAATCTAGTGGTTAAAGCACAGGCACAGGAAGTGGGAGATTCTAGATCAAATCCTACTAGAGTCCCTTACTCTCTAACCCTTAACAAGTTCCCCAAACTCCTTGGGAACTGTGATGGACCCTCAGGTCCATGACTTTAAAAGTGCTCCCATTCCCATTACAAATCATTAGCAGTGGTGTGGGAGCTACAGCACTTCACTTTGAAAGTACTGAGGACAAGCTTTGGTGGCACCCCCTCGCTTTGTAATGCCAGCATTTGAAGTAGGATGTCCCTCACAAATGGGTGTTTACTCACCTGGTAAAGGTGATTGTGTTGGTTGACGTCCATGGCACTCCAGTCCTTACCTCATGAGTTTTAGCCCACCTGATAAGCTAGTGATGCACATGGCCTAGGATCAAATTTCTAGACCCCAAGTCCCAAAAGTCCCTGCTCTCCAGTTCGAATCTTCCATAGCTGAAATTAAGGTTACTAATACCACAACATACTTATATATATGGTAAACATGCACTGAGACGCCTTCTGAAAATTGGCCAGAAGGCCCCTTTTTTCCTACCTCTTAATACAAAACTAAGACTCGGCCTCCTAAACAGACACTGATTGTCATCCTGGATGACTCAAGGATTCCAAGACAAAAAACAAACAACTCCTTGAGATACCTCTCTGTTTCCTCTTTTGTTCTCTGACCCAGATATTTTTCTGATCACTCTGATCACTCTGTGGGAGGAACGTGGAGTGCCATGGATGTCAACCAACACAATCATCTTTACCAGGTGAGTAAACACCCATTGTGATTGATTGACCATCCATGGCACTCCAGTCCTTACCTCATGGGTTGATAATCAGCAGTACTGTACCCAGGACGGGTGGGACAGGGTGATCTAAGAGTGGGAGGAAGAGGAGCTGGCTGCTGGCAGAATTCAAGTGGCAAATGGGGTTTGAAACTCGTATAAGTAACTCAACCTATAGCGTCTTGCAAAGGTATGGATAGAGGTCTAAGTGGCTGCCCTACAGATGTCCTCCATAGAGCGTTGGCCCTTTCTGCCCAGGAGGTAGTGATTGCCCTGGTAGAATGGGCTTTAATACCCCCTTGGGGAGTTAGATTCTTTGCCTTGTAGGTTTATAAAATAGTCCTCTTGAGACAGCTCACTATTGTGGTCTTGGAAGCAGCCCTACCCTGTCGTTGCCCCTTTGATACAATAAACAACCTTTCAGTTTTATGAATAGGCTGGGTTCTAGATATGTACAGAGCTAGGGTGCCTCCCACGTCTAAGTGGTGTGGGATTGCTGTGGCCCCTTGTGCTGTATTGGATACTGTGGGCAACTCGATGGGTTGTTCCCTATGAAAAGGGGATGCGACCTTAGGTTGGAAGGCTGGGGCCGTTCATAGATGTACCCCCTGTGGGGTAAATACAGTGTATGGCTCCCTACAGGATAGGGCCCCCAACTCTCTAATCTTGCAAGCAGAGCAAATGGCCACAAGGAAAAGAGGCCTTTAGTCCTGCCCAGAACAGGGTCACCTGACCGAGGGGTTCAAAAGGCACTGTGCTGAGTGAGTCTAGGATGAGGGTCAGATTCTGGGGGTGATCAGCATCCGGGCCCTGGGGTGCAGTACTTATACTGCTCTAAGGAAGCACCCAGTGTCAGGGTGTGCGCCTGGGCTATGTTGGCCTATGGGGCCAATGACTGTACTAATGGCAGACAGCTGTACTTGGAGATAAGATTGCGATAAGCCTTTATCTACACCCTGCTGCAAGTATAGAGAATGGTAGACATGTCGACCGTCTCTGGCTCCATACCCCTATCCCTGCACCATGCTGCAAAGATGGACCATTGCCTGCCATAAGTGGATGTGGTGGAAGGTCTTCTAGATTGCGGTAGTGTAGATATCACCGAAGTGTGGTACCCAGCTTTCAGCAGTCTCTGCCTCTCGGGAGCCAATCAGTTAGCTTCAAGGTCCCCGGTGCGAGGTGGCGCACAGGTCCCTGAGTCAGCATGTACAGTTGGTGTGGTAGCCTGTGTCTGTCCAGCACCATGGCTACCACCACTGAGAACCAGGCTTGGCATTGCCAGAACAGAGTTACTAGTATGATGGTTCTGTGTGATTGTCGGATCTTGGAAAGAACTTGCTGGAGTACAGTGATGGGGGAAAGACAGACGACCGATCCTATGCCCAAGATTGGGAAAGGGCATTGGTCCCCCATGAGTGACATTCCCTGTATGTGGAGAAGAAGTTCTTCACTTGAGTGTTCTCCATTGTTGCCATGAGGTCCATTGGGATGGAACCCCAGGTCTCCTGTCTGTTGAAATTACTTGGGATGTAGGTGCCACTCTCCCGGATGCACCTGCTGGAGACTGAGCCAATCCGCTCCTATATTAAGCTTTCCTGCTAGGTGGACCATGACAAAGTGTCTGAGGTTGGTCTGGGCCCAGTTCAGGACCCTCGTCACCTCTCTCTGTATGGCTCTGCTCCTGGTCTCCCCCCTCCCGTTTGGTGATGTAGGCTTCCGTAACCTGATTGTCGGAGCGAATTAGAACTGACTGACCGGAGATGGACAATTGGAAGGAATTGAGGGTATGATATACCGCTCTCATCTCCAGAATGTTAATGGGTAGACTTGCTTCTGTCATGGTCCAACTGCCCTGTGTCGATAGGGAGCCCAAGCATGCTCTCCATTCCAGGAGACTTACGTTTGTTTCCTCCAATGGAACCCCTTATGTGAGGGAGTGGCTTGTGGTCCACCAGACTAGTGAGCATCAGATTAGTTCTGGTAGGGGTATCCTGACCTTCAGGTTGCGCTCGTTTGGGGTACCCTGGGTCAGCATATAGTTCTGTAAGGCACATGTGGCATCGGGCCCATGGGACCAGGTCGATGCATGACGCCATGCAACCTAACATCTGGATTATTTGCCCTATGGTTGGAAGGTTGTTGGCCTTCAGTTGGTAGGCTAGGGCCCTCACCATTTCAACTCTCTTCTGGGATGGTCTGGTCCACCCCTGGGATATATTTGTCTCTGCTCCCAGGGCTTCAGTTGCTGAGTGGGTTTCAGATGACCCTTTTCTTGATTCACCACCCAGCCATGTTCCTCAAGGGTTCATAGAGCCATTTGGGTGACCTGTAGTGAGTGTTCCTTGGACCGAGCTCAGATCAGTCAGTTGTCCAGGTACAGAATTAGGTTCACACCCTGTTGTCTTAGTCTGGCAACCAGAACAAGGAAACTTTGGTGAACACCCTAGGGGCTGAGGTAAGACCAAAGTGTAGTGCCTGGTACCGAAAATGTTGCCCTAGAATAGGAAGCGTAGGTATTGCCTGTGACTTGGTCTGCCCATAGCTGTTTAATACAGCCTTAAAAATACAGAACATCCTAGGAGTGTAGATGCCCTAGAGTGCTGCTGGTAACACTGACCCTAGAGAGGATAGTGTGGAGGATGTATAAGGAACTACAGGTGGGGTTCAGCATGGAGGATTGCTATAGTGAGGGACCCCACATGGAGAAGGCTACTGTGGAGGTCACTGTGGGGAGGGACCACCAAGTTCTTTGTAAATGCATATGGGGTCGCTATGGAGAGGGACCCCATATGAACTTTTGGAATATAGGGTCGCTAGAGAGAGGGACCCCATATGGAGGTAGAGGAGGGCTAGGAGTGGGGGTGGGGAGGACGAGCCAGTAGGCTTCGTAGGCCTGCATAGGAACATAATGTGAACCAGTGCTCCTGTTTGCAGCTCAGAGCATCTAGGTTTTGTTTTCATCCCCCACTATGCAGTATGCCAGTCATGTTGTATATTTGCCCAGAAAAAAATAATATATATAGCGCCTCACTCCCAGCATTCTACTCGATGTAGTTCCCCAATCCTTCTGTGGCTATTCTCTCTCTACTTTGGAAGGATTTATTTATTTTTTTTTATTTTGTAGAAAAAACTAGCTCTCAGTTTTTCCAGGGCCATGCACCGAGAGAATAAAGTATCAAGTGGCCATGAGCCGTAGGAAGGGGTGAACCACTGAGAGATCATAGCAGGACTCAGTATATCCCACAGTACAGCTTTTCTCTCCTGAGCTACCTTCTTTACATTGATTGGGAAGAGAAGGCATCCAACCCCCCCAACGCTAGGCCTGGGGGCAGGAAGTAGGCCGCAAGAACCATAAGGCCGAAAGGAGCATGGGGAGATGAGTAAAATGTTCCTGGACAAAAAAGGATCCCTTAAAATGGGGATTCTGTGAAGAATTGCTGTACTGATTCACGGGGACGCTCTCCCGGTGGAAGGCAGGTCCAACCAAGACGCTGATATCACGGGCCAGGGGGAAGGGGAGGAGTGCCACACAGAGCTCAGCAGAAGACCAGAGTCCTTGTAGCGTAAACTGCTCCCTAGCTTGAGAGGCAAGTGAAAATGAGCTCGTAAAGGAGATCTCCCCTTTTTTCCAATTGTAAGGGGCAAGCGCTTAGCTTGAGAGGCAAGTGAAAATGAGCTCACAAAGGAGATCTCCCCTTTTTTCCCAATTGTAAGGGGCAAGCACTTAGCCATGTGCTCGCATGTCCTTAAACTTGCTGTCTCTAACTTCTTAGCCAAAACACCGCTGGCTTCAAACCTTTATAGTAAGGAAACCGTAATGCTGCAGGATTCACTTCCCCTTAGGGAGCTATATTAAGAGTGATGGGGAAAAAAACACACACAAAACACTGCAGCCGAGATGGCCACCAGAGATATATTATTCTCATCATGGAGGCATGCAGGGCCTTTGACTTGCTCAGGGTCACATAGTATGCAAGTGGAAGCTGTGGGATTCAAACCCAGGTCTGGTCTGCTGGATGTTGCCAGATTTGCAGCTCAGAGCCTGAAAACCACTGTGCTACACTGCCTCGAGGTCCCGCATTATGGGCATCAGATTGAATTTCCTTGCCCTCACTATCTATGGAAAGGGACGACAAAAAAGGTGGAAGGATCATTAGGACCACAGAAGTGGTGGGCTTCCGGGGAAGACTGGATGCACCAGCAAACGAGGCAGGTACTTTCTCTGTCGAAAACACTAGGAGTTCTCTATGAGGCATGCGAGCCCCCTCAGGGGTGAATTTGCGGTGCTGAAAAAGTCCCCCTCAAGTGAGCGACTGCATCGCTCCGGGCCTAAGAAAAGGCTAGTAGCCTATGGAGGTTGGCCTGGTTTGACAAAATGGTGGCCCTGATTTCAAGATGGAGCCCGACTAGAGGTGAAGGTGTAATCTGTCCTGATGCCAACAGGGCCGCTGTAGGGAGGTGCCCTGAGGTGCAGAGACGAGAGCCAAAAAGATAGGTAGGCCGCTGGGAAAGGGGCCTGGACCTGCTGGACTGAGGGCTCAATTAGGCCGGCTACCAAGAGAGGGGCCCAGGCCTATTCTTGGATGCCCCCTGGCATCAGGGTAGATCTGGAATTCTTGAGGACAAGGCACCTCATGGTTTCCGCTTGGGAGGGGATCCCACTAAGGGTCATGACAAGAGTCACCTTTATTCCCTCGTACTCTGTTGAAGCACCTCTGATCTTTATATGCTTACGGTCATACAGTAATGCAAGGGGGACTGTAGGATTCAAACCCTGGTCTCTCTCTGTTTCTAGCTTAGAGACTTAAACCACTGCACAATACTGCCTGGTAAGCAAGAAGATCCTCCCCCCCGCTGCAGACTATGGATTATGGGAGACCGCGGGTGTATGATCCCCAGAGGTATTCTCCCTCAAAAACGATGAAAAAAAACGATGAAAGAAGCACCTCTTATTCTTAGCACCTCTTATTCTCTCTCTCTCTCTCTCTCTCTCCTTCTCTGCTGGCTGATATTTGAAACCAAAGGCGCTCCCAACACTGCTGGGCAGAATGCGATAGTCGGGAGACCGAGAGAGAGAGGAGTGAGAGAAGAAAAAATAGAGGCAAGGTGAGGCCAAATCGATCTGCAGAAGCAACACGTCAGAGGCCTGGGTGAGCACGGCCGCATTGCGCAGCTCGCATGCAAATGAGCTGCCATGAAAGGTGGTGACCAGCTGAGACAGCGAAGGATTCCTGCTGTTTCTTTCTCCTTCAGGCAGTGAGAGAGAGGAGTGAGGAAGTGGGGTAGCGAGGGGCCACGCCACGCTTGGCTAGCCTAGAATTGAGGTGGGGCATGAGTGCTGCTCGTGGTGAGCTAGGCAGATGTAGCCGAGGGGAACAGTGAAGGCCTGAGTCAACTAATCCCCAAAAAAGGGTCTCTCACACCACAACAGCAATATAAGTGAAAACAGCAGGATGCATTAAACACTTCTAACTAATTAATATTAACCAAACAGAGGATGCAATAAAGAAATCTAGAAGTCATTTGTTCCAATCTCATAATCTAATGTCCCAAAAGCTGGAGACACCAAGCAACACCCATAAAGCCTAGGCTGGCCCTGAAAGACCAGCCTTTTGCCATTGCACTGCATAAAAAAGAAATATTCTACCTAATTTCTTTTGTTTGAAACTTCATACAGTATAAGATTATAACAAAGGCTGTCTTAGGCAGGCTCAGATGCTATGTAAAGTAGTACTATATTTTTTATTTTCTTTCCTGTAGAATCTCATAATCTAATGTCCCAAATGCTGGAGACACCAAGCAACAAACATGAAGCCTAGGCAGGCCCTGAAAGACCAGCCCTCTACCATTTGCACTGCATAACAAAGAAATACTCTACCTAATTTCTTTTGTTTGAAACTTCTTACAGTATAAGCTGATAACAAAGGCTGTCTTAGGCAGGCTCAGATGCTATGTAAATTAGCACTATATTTTTTATTTTCTTTCCTGTGGAAACACAGGCCTACCTTTTCCTGGCTCGATTACAGGGACTCCTGGAGTGCTTGTAGCCTGATCAGATGCACGATTTGAACTGGAGAGCAGGGGCTTCTGGGACCCGGGGTCTAGAAATTTGATCCTAGGTCATGTGTATCACTAGCCTATCAGGTGGGCTAAAACCCATGAGATAAGGACTGGAGTGCCATGGATGGTCAACCAATCACAATCAGATGCTACACTTCAGCTGTAGTAGGTAAGGAAACTAATCAGTCTCAGTGTGTGTAGTGCTCTTTATTTTCTTATCTCATTCCTCCCACTTCATATCCATTCTGTGTCTTGGTTTTTCCAGTCAGAAACTTAGATTTAGGGAGCATCTGAAATGTAAAACAATACACTTTATAAAGTAAGTGATCTAGCTCTCTACTTTAAGTCTGCTGAAAGAGTGTGTGTATCATTTGTGCAAAGGAGGGGTTCAGTCTTGTGTGATCCTTTGTGAAACTGCCCAGTTTCACCTTGTAAATGAATCTTCTCAATGGTGTTCTCCTGGTTCAATACAGATTAACTGATTGACTGCTTGATTAACTGCTTGATTGTCTGATTGAGTGATTGATTTAGTCTACTGCTCTCCACAATGTTATAACTGTCTCACAGAGAGAAATGAGCAGTACAAAGAAACGGATTATGTTTCCTTTGAATGAAATACTATTAGATGTATTATTTGCTCTACACATACAGTATTAAGGCTACAAGTACTACTTCCTCTGTGAGTTGCATGAATCAACTATCTTAAGCTATTACAAACTTAAACTAAAATCAGGATAGACAGCATTGATACCTTTGTGTTTTCTTCCGCACTGTTGCTGCAGTGACATCAAGGAATGGGAGGAGCTGTATTACAAGTGACTCATTTGCATGTAAATGGAGGCTTGTTTGACACTTTACTACCTTGTGTCAGAGCCTCAGACTCTTGATATGTGTTGCAACAGAAGAAATTGTTGATCTCTTATTGACATATGTGCAATACTTGATGTAATGTATAATAAATACATCAGACATATCCAAATAATAAATATACAGGAGTCTTCTCCTTTAAGGCATATGATGGGGCCCAGTGCAGTATAACATGAATAAACCAAGTGAATATCCCAAGATCATTCATGGTCTAATATTGTTTATATTGGTGCTGTCTAAAAGGTGAACTTTCTCAAGCATTCAATTTCATTGTGCCTTCAAAAACCAATTTGTGCAATGATGGTAAATCCTGTGGCCCTGAACACATCTGGAATATCAAAGAAAAAAAAACTAATTTAAAAAATAGAACATACAAGGAGATGCAGAACACAATTACAAAAATAATATGCTACAGCTTCAAAGCATTATACTTGTGGCCTTGGTATTAATGCATTTTAAACCAGAAAAACACAGACAAAAGGCCTGAAAATATACATATTACTAAAATGACAAAGTGGCAAACTGATCATTAAGTTTTGCGTGATATACAGCATGAAGCATAACGTTCCAGTGTGATCCATGTTGCAACAATATTTTTGATTGATTAGGTGCTCTAAAGATTGTCAAAACAATGATCAAGGACAGGTTGCACCCTAGAATGTGTGAAGAAATGCAACATGAACTGGCCACTCAACTGGCAGACATCCTCAAATGTTCACAGGAAACAGGACTGCCAATAGATTGATGAGCAGCTGATGTGATATCCATGCACAAAAGCAGGAGCAGGGTTGTACCTGAGAACTGTAGAACAGTCTAATACCTACAGTGCAGTGGGCAAGTTACTTGAGGCCATTATTAAGGAGAAGATGCCAAAGTTTCCAGAAGTTAAAACGATTGCAGAAAAAAAAATTGCATAGATTCATTGTGGGGAGATTCTGTCAGACAAATCTGATTGACTTCTTTGCCTGGGTTTCAAAGGCAGCAGTTAAGAGACAGACAGTAGATGTACTGCATCTGAATTTAGGAAAGCCTTCAACTTGGTCCCACATGTGAGAATGATTAAAAAATGTGAGGCACTCAGATTGGGGTACATGATCACAAGATCATGTTAGGTGCTGACTGGGTGGAAGAACATAAATAGTAGTCCTAAACTGGAATTTCTCAGGGGTGAGGTAAGTCACCAAGGGGGTTACCCAGTGATCAGTGTTAGTCTAGGTTCTTCAAAGCATCTGTACTTGTGACACCAGGGAATGGATCCAGTAGAAGCTATGACAATTTGTGTATGAAATAAGAATATGTGGTACAGTGGACAGTGATGTGGGGTCAGGACACTGAAGGAATATCTGAAGGGACTAATAAATGGTCAAGGGTTTGGCACTTAAAATTCAATTCAAAAAAGTACACACTTATGCACATACTGTAGGTGTCTGCAATGCAAAGACAGAATACAAAGTTGGAGATGTTGGCAGCGGTGGCATAAAAAGTTGGTAGTATAAGCTTCATTGTTCATTGTGTCAGCTTGAAACTGTTTATCTCACTTGGGGAAAAAAAGAAAGGCAGTGTTTTATTTCAAATGGAAACAGAACTATATCCCTTTACTTACAGTTAAGTTCCCACCCATTTTATTTTTTTTTTCTCTGAAGTGCCAGTCAGAATAGTATTAGTAGTGAGGGAAGAAGAAAATGACTTCTGACTACAGCAGGCACACTATAGATTTCTTAAAGCAGTTGTACGGGGACAGGGGAGTCCTGTTTGGGGTGAAAGTCAGTAAGCAGAACCTCATAGAGGCCCTGATGGTAGCAGATATCCAGAGCAGCGAGTCACAGACCGTGACTGAAAGGGACCAAACCTCAAGTGTGGAAGGGCTAGCGGCCAGTGAGGGGTCCCCAGCCGATGAGGTGGACAGCAGGGCCACTGTCAGTGAAGGGCCACAGGGACAAGTCACCATTATCCTGAATCCGGAAGTTCTCACGTTGCAACTTGAGTTGCGCAGGATGGAGCTGGAGTCTCAGGAGATGAGAGAAAGGGAACAGAGAATGGCAGACCGTGAGGAGTGTGAGCGCCAGCGAGATGCAGAGGAGAGGAGAGAGGAGCGCCAGTGGTAACATCAACTGGAGAAGCTATGACTCCAACCCCCCCTCCTTCCCTTGTCTTTCCCATAGCTCAAGTCTTTATACTGGTTATTACATGTCTGTAAGTCAATGGCTATATGTTTGTAACTAAAAATGATGACTGTTGCACACACTGACGTGGAACCTTTGTAAAAGACCCTCGGCTCAAAGGTATTGTAATCCTAGATTGAAATAAATAAATAAATACATAAAAATAAATAAAGCAGCAGCACCAGGACAGGTAAGTGGCTTGGATTTAACTGGGACTACAATACTGGGTTACAAATTGAACTCCAAATTAATAGCCGAGTTTAAGGACAAGGAGGACATGGGCGCCTTTTTAAATTCTTTTGAAAAAGTTTGTATTCAGGCTAAAATTCCTAAAGAGTCCTGGAGCTTCCAGCTATCCCTGCTACTTACCAGAAAAGCTTGGGATGCATTGGGTCCAATGAACAATGAGGACAGTGATGATTACAGCAAGTTAAAAACTGCTCTGTTAAAAAAGTTTGAATTAACTGCTGAATCATTCAGAGCTAAATTTTGTAAGCTCAGGAGAAGCCCTGATATGAGCTATGAGGAGCTAGCCACGAAACAACATCAGTTTTTAAAGTGTTGGTGGAAGGAATTGAGGCAAACACCGTTGATAAAATTGAAAATGTGATTTTATTAGAACAGTTTTATTGGGCATACCCAGCAGAGTTAAAAACCTAGCTAGATGATCAAGATCCAAAAACAGTGCAAGAGGCTGCTGAACTATCGGACCACTATGCCAACAGCAGACCTGGTCTGAGAGCGAATGGGGCGAGTGTGGCAGCACAGAAAGGGCAAATCGCACCTTCAGGGCAGCTAAAACCCTCACTGCCTCCACCGAAAACAGTTAGGCTCAGGTGTCAAAGAAAAGATTTCTCTGAAGTAAGAAATGTTTGTTGGTTATGTAAAGAAACTGGGCACATTGCCAGACAATGTCCAAGAAGGGCAAGCAATAATGCGAAGTAGTACCAGAAAGAAAGTGGATTGTTTGCGTGTCCCTGGAAGCATGCCAGTGAACATGAGGGAACACATGCACCCAGTCATGGTAAACGGCGTACAGATGCAGGGGTTAAGGGACACAGGTCCTGACATTGGTAAAGAGGGATCTGGTACAGCCTGGTCAGCTTATACCCAACAAATGCATAACTATACAAGGGTTTACTGGTGAAGAGAAAACATTGCCACTGACCAGTGTTCTCCTGGACTGGGGTGAAACAGGGGGAACTGTGCAACAGGTGGCTGTAGGCAACACATTAGCAGTGGATGTGATCCTGGGTAACAATCTCCAACAGGGTATGGTATGTGCAGTTACCCGTAGCCAAGCGGCCAGGGAAAACTGTAGTTCTCTGAGCCCCCCAGAAGCCGTTGGGGAAGATACTGAGAGGCTGGTTCCCCAGCCTGTGTCTCCAGAGGGGGAGACTGATAAAAAGAGGGTAGAAATTTCCCCAGTAGCAAGTAACCACATAGTTACAGAGGGTTACTCCAAAGAGGGAGGGGTGACCTCTTGTCAGAGGGTTGGGAATGACAGTGATCCTGAGGGCCCTGACACTAGTGCTAGGGACCCTAGTTTAGCGACAGAAGGGGACCTGTCCCATGCCTTGGGAAGGTGTGAGGGGTTTGCAGCTGCTCAGAGAAGTGACCCTAGTTTAGAGAAGCTGAGGGCTTGGGCAGACCTGGATAGTGCACAGAGAGGTGATGGCAGACATAAGATTTATTGGGAAAATGGACTTATGTATACACAGGCAGTACAAACAGAGGGAGGGATGCTAGGCAGGCAGCTTGTCATTCCCCAGGGATATCGTGAGCACTTGCTCAAGGTTGCCCATGATATTCCCATGTCTGGTCATCTGGGAATCATGTACACAATGCAGTGGTTGGCCCAGAATTTCTACTGGCCTAACTTCACCCAGCAGGTGAAGAAGTATTGCAGGTCTTGTCACCGTTGACAAGATATAGGCACCCAAGCCGCCCTGATCCCCTTACCCATAGTGGAGGAGCCATTCCAGAGAGTGGGAATGAATATTGTGGGGCCTTTAAATACCCTCAGCTCCTCAGGGAAGAAATTCATCCTGACTGTGGTGGATTATGCCATCCAGTACCCAGAGGCAGTCACCCTATCCTTACTGAGGACAGACAAAGTGGCAGATGCCTTGCTTGGTATTTTCTCCCGTGTTGGGTTTCCGCAGGAGGTAATCACCGATTGAGGGGGTTCCTTCATGTCAGACCTAATGAAATGTCTATGGAAGAAGTATGGGGTGGTGCAGAGATGCACAACACCGTATCACCCACAAGCCAATGGACTTGTGGAATGCTTCAATGGTACCCTAAAGTCAATGCTCCAATGGTACCCTAAAGTCAATGCTCCAGGTGTTTGCTGAACAGCATGGGAGGGACTGGGAGAAATACCTTCCCTGCCTGTTGTTTGCATACAGGGAGGTGCCCCAAGAGTCAACAGGATTTTCCCCCTTCGAGCTTTTGTATGGATGCCGGGTATGTGGGCCCCTAGGCTTGAGGACTGGGAAGGCAAGCACACCACTCAGGGAACTCCTATTGTGGATTACATACTAAGGTTTAGGGAAAGGCTGAAGGAGCTTATGGGGACAGCCCAGAACAACCTGGCAGCTGCCAAGCAGAAACAAAAAGTATGTTACGACCGCAGAGCCAGAGCTCGCTCGTACATGGTGGGTCAAGAAGTCATGGTCCTTATTCTGGTCTGGAAAGACAAGCAGCAAGCTGAGTGGGCAGGACCGTACAAAGTGGCTAGGAAGGTAAATGATGTAAACTACCTTGTGGAGTTACCTGACCATAGACAGACAGAAAGGATGTACCATGTCAACATGATGAAGCCATATGCAAATAGGGCTGACATGGTGTTCGCAGGGTGTAGTCATGGGGAAGGGACAGACCAAGGAGACCCCCTTCTGGACTTGCTGGAGGAAAACAAGTGGGAGTCCTCTGTGGAGGCAGTAAAATTGTCTCCCCAGCTGATCCTGGGCCAGATCCAGAAAGTGCGGGAGGTTTTAGCAGACTTTGTCCCCTTGTTTAGCACCAAGCCTGGACTAACCCCCTTAGCAACACATGATGTGGAGACAGAGACACAGACGCCCATACGGCAGACAGCATATCGGGTGCCAGAGGCTGCCCAAAAGGACATTAGGAAGGAAGTGGAGGAGATGCTGGATTTAGGGGAAATCCTGAGAACCCACTGTCCCTGGGCCTCACCCGTAGTCCTTGTACCCAAGCCAGATGGCTCAACTCATTTCTGTGTAGACTATCGTGGACTGAATGCCGTCACGAAGTCAGACGCCCACTTGGTGCCCAGGATGGACAAACTCCTGGACAAGTTGGTGGAGGTGATCTACCTTACGACCATTGACCTGACAAAGGGGTATTGGCAGGTAGAGTTGATGGACAGAGCTAGGGAGAGGTCGGCCTTCATCACTCCGATAGGCTTATTTGAGTTCAAAGTAATGCCTTTTAGAATGGATCTAGTGGAAGCTATGACAATTTGTGTATGAAACAAGAATATGTGGTAGAGTGGACAGTGATGTGGGGTAAGGACACTGAAGGACTATCTGAAGACACTAATAAATGGTCAAGGGTTTGGCACTTAAAATTCAATTCACAAAAGTGCACACTTATTCACATACTGTAGGTGTCTGGAATGCAAAGACAGAATACAAAGTTAGAGATGTAGTGTAAAGAATGATACAGGAGAAGGATTTCAGGGTCTTAAAAACAGACAATAGAGAGCAATTCAATGCAGGGCAACTGAGCAGTAGGGGAGGCAAATAGGATACTGGGTTGCACAGCATGGGGTTTATCAGCAAATGAATGAGGTGATCTTGTCCCTGTACAGATCTCTAGTGAAGCTACATTTAGAGTACTGCATGCCATTCTAGAGTCTGCACTCAAAAAGGACAAGGATAAGGTTGAAACAGTGCAGAGGAGGACAACTAAAATGATTGAGGGAAAGCAAGAGGAGACCTACATCTGGAGGCCCAAGGACATCACCCAATAAACACTGGAGAACAGAAGGGAGACAGGGGATATGATTGACACTTTAAAGTTTTGTCACAGGATAAACAAGGCAGATACTGGGGAAACTGTTCACAAAGATGGATGGATGATTTTATTGTTTGTTTTTAACATATGATGTTGTTATGTAATTATTTTAGTTATATGTTTTTAATTGGCATTGTATATTGTGGTTTTTGATATGTAAAGCGCCTTGATATTTTGAAAGGTGCTTTAAAAATAAAGTTATTATTATTATTATTATTAAAGAGCAAAAACACTGCTGTGATTCTCCCCTCACTGATACTGACTCCAGTCTTGAACTTGCACTGGCAGTATAGCCTAGAGGTTAGAGGAACGAGGTGTGAACGAGCTTGATACATCCAGCAGACCAGACCTGAGTTTGATTCTCACAACCTCCACTTGCATACTGTGTGACTCTGAGCAAGTCACTTAACCACCCAGTGCTCCCAGGTCATCCCTGAAAACAGGCACTTGTGCCTAGTGGACCTTACCTGGTTGCCAAAGACTAAGATAAATAAATAAAACAAGGGGGAACTCATAAAACTGGTGGGAGGGAGATTCAGGAAGGGAATTTACATCATATTACAGATGGGGCTGGATAGACTAGATGAACTAGTGGGCCTTTTTCTGCTGTCATTTCCTATGTTTTGTTATGGTCACCAGTTCTTACGGTACATGAATCAGGATATAAGCTATGCTCATAAAACACATGCAGTTAGTATTACAGTAGTGATGGTTCTAAAATGAGAATCTAAAGGGATGTCTGGCTTGCTTGGGTGATAGACAAATGGGCTCTTGAATACTTTCTTTTAGTTAATATTTGTATTCTTTTTCCCCCTGTACTCCTGACTGGCTCATTTCAATCATCTGTCTTGCCCAGCGCTGTCACTTGTCATGCCCAGGGCTTACCTCGCTCCTTTTTCACCATGGATGACATCCCATGGGCAGGGCTGCTTGGGGGCCACTCCTTATCCCCTAGACAGAGTTGAACTTTGGTGGGAAAATAAGAGCCTTGGTTGGCAGTGTGGAATGAGTGGTAAAATGGCAGATGGCATCCCTTGCGGTTAGGGATTTCCCACTTTTTGCTGCCCTGCCTTTGAACATCAATGGAGTAGTGCGACTGATGCCTCAACATCGGTGTGTTGATTTTCCTCTCACTGATACTGACTCCAGTCTTGAACTTGCACTGGCACCTGTGATCACTGAGGTGGCAGTGCTATTGCAGAGACAAAAGCCTTCCCTCCATCCTTTGAGAAAGAGAGCATGAATGGAACACTCAACCATCTTCCCCCAGCCAGCCCTCCATTGAACTAGGCTTGTTCTCAAGCCCAGCCACTGGCATCACAAATGGTAGACCTACCATTGTGCTGGCAGGCTGGCTTTGAATAAGGCCCACATATAACTTTGGGCCAGTGCATTGTATCACATACTGTAGCTTATGAATGCAGTTTGGCAACTAATGAACTGACACAGTAGTGCAGCATTACTGATAGGTGGGTGCTGTACTCCTGTGGTGCCATCATTTGGATCACATGTTAAACTGAGGTCCCATCTGCCTGTTTTGGTGGTTGTTTAGGTAGATGTTAAAGATCTCATAGCATTTCTCAAAAAGATTTTTTTTTGTTTGTTTTATACAGAGCTCAGACAGCAAAAAGAAAAACTCCCAATTTACATACAGTATAATCTACATTCTAACAAAGGAGATTAATTACATCATAGCAACATTATATTTAGACTTGAAAAGATATAAACAAAAACAAAACAACAGAAATAAGAAAAAAAATGGTGAGAAAGTAAATTATTTTTCCAAGACATATTATGTGACAGGTTGATCTGAGTTTGTAATACAAAGCAGGTTTCTCCATTGGTTGCTCAAATTAGTTCTGTAAACATGTTTTGCTTCTGCATAATAAATTGTATGGAGAGTTTTAACTATTTATTTATTAGAAAAGTAGGATTTACAACCTTTGAGTCGTGGATTCATTTACAAAGGCACCTCATCGTGGGGGGGGGGTAGACAGAGTTACATAATATGGTTGCAACAGTGAGAACAGTACAGGTGCAGAACATTAAACATAGAGTACACATAGGTTACATAATAATCTTACTTACAATAGGTTACAGTCAAATGCAATGTACCCAAGAGTTACATTGGGGGTACAGCCCTGGACATGCCTAGATAATATCTGGAGAGGGTGGCGGTAGGGATGGGAAGTAGGGTGGGAGGGAGGTGGAGAGGATAGGCGGTCCAGAGGAAGTTAGGGAGGCCTGACAGGAGGGTCCCACTGTGGGATTAATTAGGTGCATCTACAGCAATGAATGTCGAAGAGACGGTTATGGAGGGCAATTTTGAAGGGACCAATTTTGGCAATGTCTGTGATGCAGGGTGGGAGTCAGTTGAACCAAGCAGAGGCTCGGTAATGGAAGAACTTCTGGGCTAGCAAGGTCTTGGTTCTAGGCACCAGATAGGTGGCCTTGACAGAGCTATGGGTGTCAACAGACAAGGATGCATGCCATAGGGAAGCACAGACCCCCGGGGGGAGAGCCCTAGAAGAGATTTTTTGGTGAGTTGTCAGGTCTGGTAGCGCAGACACTCCTCAAAGGTGAGCAGGTTGGCAGTGGTGTAGAGCAGGCAAGTGTGAGTGTGGCTAGGGGCTCTTGTCAGGAGCCTGCAGGCCTTATTGATTGAGAGCTGGATTTTAGTCAAGGCAGTATTGTCTACCGCAGCGTAAATGGGCAAGCCATAGTCCACTAGTGACAGGACGGAAGAGGTGATGGCCAGCCAGAGGGCAACTTGGAGGAAGCAATCTCTATAATGGTATAGTAGAACTATTCAAGAGTTTATGGCAGAGGATAGGGAATTGATGTGGGTGTGGAAGGTGACAGCCGAGTCAAAAGTGATGCCTAGATATTTGTTAGAGATAACTTGCTCCAGTGGGTGCAGAGTGCTGGGGAGAATGAAGAGGGAGGAATTCTTGGCCTTGTTTTGGTGATGGGAGAAGAGCACTGACTTAATCTTCTTTAGGTTAATGACAAGTTAGTGGTCATGGAACCACTTTTCAGCTTGGTTGTAGGTGTGCTGGTGGGATACCTGGAGAGAAGAGGGATTGGGGTGGGATGCAAAGAGAACCACATTGTCGGCATAGAGGAGCATTTTTCCTGTACAGGAGCTGGGAGAGTGTTGAGGTAGAGGCTGAAAAGTACAGAGCCAGAAAGTCTGGGTGGAACCCCAGGTGGATGCAAGGGGTAGTCTGATAGTGCTTTGCCTTCGCCCATCTAATGGCCCAGGTGCACTGATTACACGCCATGTTGTAGGCTTGTCTATCAGCTAACATGTGATTCAATAACGATGTGCCAGAGATTATCCCTATGCTTATGTTTTTGGATAAGGGATTGGGAGATCCATGCAGCATTTTGTTTTTTAGTACGTATTCTGATGTGGGGGGTGAAAAGGTCACAGACCTTGCTGAAGGCATTGGTGAAGAGGTCAAGGGCAGAGTCAATATCAGGGGCGTGATGGATGGGGGACCAGTCCAGCTGTGTTAGATGCAATTTTAGCTTTCTCAGACCCCCCGGGGCATAAGCGCCAGCACAAGGTGGCCTGGGACACAGGTTTTGTTATGGAGGATGACCTGAGACAGAGGATAGGTGACTGATTACTAAGTGAGTCATGGAGGACATTGATATCCCGTATTTTATGTAGGCAGTTTGATAGTATTAAGTCTAGAAGGGTGCTGAAACCACTTGTCCAGTTGAATCTAGAGGTCTTGGTGACTAACTGGGACATGTCCAGTGCAGTGAAGGAGTCCCTGGTATGGGAGGCAGTGGTACCAAGCCAATTGATGTTAAGGTAATTTAGGATGAGTTGCTTGGCTTTGTATGGTAGGGAGGTGAGGTAGTCAATGAGAGAATAGACCGCTGGGTTCTGGTTCCTCAGGGGCATGTAGGAGACCATGAGGAAGAATGGGCCCCCTTGCTGGGTCAGGGGTAATTTTTAGTGTGAGGGCTTGAGTGCCATCATCAAGCTTGGGGGCAGGGAGCGCATGGCTTATAAGGGTGTCCCGCATGTAGAATGTACACCCACCACCTCAGTCCAACTTTACCAACTCAGTCTTCCCTGAACAGGGTGTATCCAGGGAAGGAAATAACAGAGTCAGGGGTTGTTTTGAAGAGTCAGGTCTCTACTAATGCAATAATATCAGGTTGGTGTTGTCCAACCCAGCACAGGAGTGCGGCAGATTTCTTTAGGAGGCTGCATATGTTCAGTGATGCAACATGGAGATTGGCTCTAGAGTGGGGTATAGGAGGGCTAGTTGGCATAGGTCCAGGGTTTGGGTGTATATTCCCGGAGAGCAGTAAGAGCAGAGTGATTAATCTAATGAGGGGATGGTGGCGACAAGGACCCTTAGTGTGATGCCAATGTGTGGTCCTGATAGTAGGGGTGCAGGTGAAAGGTAAGGCATGGAGGGTAGGTATGGCAAGGAAGAGGTGGGTCCAGGATGGGCCCGGGAGAGCAGAGGGAGTGGGGGTGTTGGTAGGTGGTGGATGCAGAGGAGTTGGGGGGTGTCCAAGGAGGGAGGAGGCCAAGCTGTTTGGGGGTGGCTTAGGGAAGAAATGCTCAGGGTGGAGGGTGAGGGAACAGGACAGGAAGTGGTCTGAGCCAGAAGGGTAAACGTGAGCAGGCCTAGTAGAAGAGCGATGGTGCCCATTGTTAGGTAGTAGGTAGCTGGAGGTAAAACTGAGCCAGCAATGGTGTGCCAACTGTGAAATTAGCTGAAGCACAGGGCAATTTTGGTAAAACACCGGAAAGAGTCACTGTAATATTGCTTTACTGCTTGGGGGTGGCAATGACACTAGTTCTAATTTAGTGATATCATTGAAAATTCAGCTAGGGCAAAGATGCCAGCTACTGGGATGGTTTGGCTGTGACTGGATATGTCACCATAGGCAGTGTAAGTGTAAGAATTGAAAGGGTATATAGTTGAATTAAGGTGAGGTCCCTAACAATAGGGCAGGTTACAACAGTAATTGAGAGAAGTTAACTGGAGTGGCTGGAGAAAAACTTGAGAGCACATGTGCAACCCTGTGGGTGAGATTGCTTTAAAAAGGAGCGGTAAGAAAGTGGGTCAAGTCAGGTATTGAAGACAGGGAGGCCAATAGCCATAAGAATGTGCAGCAGTGAAGTGACCAATCAGCTGCTAGGCTGAGGAAAGGGGCCGAGCAAGGGACTATTTAATACTGTGAGGAGATGGGGGAGGGGGATGGGTGAAAAACTTCAGTCCAGAACACAGCACAGAAAGAGTTTATGTACAATAACTTCATTAAGAAGCTCTAATATTAATGTTTGATGTTTACAGTGGGCCCTATGCACTATTCTGGTGGGGGTACATGGAAACCATGCATACCCAGGCCGTGTAGCTGTGCACCTGCTGACAGGTGAGCTCCAGCCAGTATTCACTACTGGCTGCCACCTGACCATGGCCCTGCCATCCAGTGCACAGGACTCTGCAGGGTGGCTGGGGGCAGAGTCGCAGACCAGGGCAGGCATCCAGTCGGATGCCTGGACCGGGACCCACAGTGGATCCCATACGTGGCAGGGTGTGCATTGGCAGCGTGCCCCGTGGATGTCTGAGGGCTGGTGGCGGTGGTAGTGTGTGGAGGGCAATGCCGCCATCAGTCCAATGGCATCTGACAGGCGCACAGGGACTGGGTGGGGGGATGGCAGTCAGCAGTGAAGGGGGAAGGCACTGTACCCTGCCGTTAGTGGGGGGGTGGGCAGGTGGTACCATTCTGGGGGATGAGGGTAGCATCAATGTTCAGTGCCCCTGTGTTGGGGGTGTCTGGGGGTTCAATGTGTGCTGGGGTTGGTGGGCACAGGGTGTCTGTCTGCAGTGGCCCCGGTGTGTGGGTGGGCTACTCACCCTGTTGTCGGGTGAGTCCCACTGTGTTCATGGGGCACATAGGGGGATTATGGCAGGGTTCTTCCTGGTGTAACCTGCACTCCCGTGACCTCCAGCATGCACCTTAGTGCATGACTCATAGTGCTGCCATGCCCCTTGCATGCCCCCAGCATGCTGCTCTTCATGAGGCCAGGGGATCGGGCATGTAGGTGCTGCATGCCCCCCTTGGTGTATCCCATACGGGGACACATAGGGTGTGGAGTGGCTGAGTGCCCGAGATACGCTTGCGTAGCCATTACACCCCAATACTGCATAGGACCTCCAGATTCTCTTGAGTCCCCTGAGGCCCACATTAGTTGTGGGATTCCTCAGGGGTCCATTTTGGGCCCTTTGTTGTTTACTTTATTTATAAATCAGTTATCTTCCCAATGTTCAGTTTGTGATACTATACTTTATGCAGATGATCTCATTTTGTTATATCAGACAAACTCCATTTCTACCATCTCTTCGTCTATACAACAGGATTTTTATTTTATTAGTAACTGGTTTGAAAAATGATTCTGTGGTACTCAACTCCAGAAAAACAAAATTGATGTGGTTTGGAATAAATTCAGTGTTGAAAGGTAGTCCTAATCTGGTAGTTCAGTATCAGGAAGGTATACAGTATTTATTGAACAGGTACAACAGTTTAAGTATCTTGGTATGCTATTGAATACAGCACTTAATTTTTCTTTAAAAGTCACTTCACTTCAGTTAGTAGAAAAGTAAATCAAAAACTGGGTTTATTGTACAAATTCAAGTCTTATTTTTCTTTTGAAACTAGAAAAGCAATAGCTGTTGGTTCCCGTCTTCCTGATTTAAATTATGTTGCCTAAATTTATTATAAGTTGGGTATTAAGAAGTTCAACACATTGTCACATACAATAATATTTGTTGTTTCATTTTATTAACTCCTTATCGTACACACCATTATGATTTATATTTTCAATTGGGATGGCTGTCTTTTAGTTCTAGAATTGGATATTTTTATGGATCTTTGGGTTTTTTTGGGGGGCTATCTCTTATTTCCCTCCACTCATGGCATACCTGATCTGCTTCTCCTATTTCTGGCAGCCTCCTCGGGGATTCCAACTGCTGTCCATTGTTCACACTCCAATCAGGGTCACGCCTGCATTCCCCTGTGGTTTACCCTCTGCAGTGGGGCAGCAGGGAGCCCACAACTCCCCCACCTGGAATCGATTCAGACTTCAGGTGCCCCCCCAGAATCAACATCATCGGACGGCCATCAAACCACTCGACCCAGAATGCCTCTATGATTTTTCCTTGTTTTCTCCCCTAAAGCTGTGGGCATGCAATGATAGCAGGCAGCGGAGAGTGTGCACACATCCATATGCGCTCCCACAAGGCATCACCCCCAGCTCCTCCCCATTCTTACAGAGTGGTGCTTTGTCCCCCAGCCTCCACCAGGGGGTGAACAAGCACTGACTCTTAGGGACCACCCTCCCCAGAGAAGGAGAGCTGTCCGATGGTTACTCAATCCTTCTCCTCCCCGCTGACCCCTGACGACCCGTGCTCATTCCTGAACATGGGTTGCTAGCACCACATGAGTTAAGCCGTTTAACACCTCAGCCCTCATTCCCACTGTGCCGGTGAAGGATAATAATAATAATAATAATTATAATAATAATAATCTTTATTTTTAATGCGCCTTTCAAAAATCAAGGCGCAGAACAAATTGTAAAATCACATCAAGATAAAACATTACAATAAAACCGATAAAATAAATCACATCAAACAACATGATGAAATAGTAAAATCAAACCAGGTCAGCATCTTCTCCAAAAGCCTTAATCCACAGGAAGGATTTTAATGCTTGTTTAAAACCCCCCACTGTCGCACACTCTCTGATCCAACGGGGTAGAGAATTCCAGAGGGTCGGTGCCACAAACATGAAAGCCCGGGTACCAGAAGATTTTAAAACAACCCTCAGAATCTCCAGCAACCCCTCGTTGGCCAAGGATCTTTGATTTTTAAATCTAGTTTCTTGAGTTCTGTATTTTCCTTGTCTGATTCAATTTCCATTCATAGAGTACCATCCAAGTTGAGGTCTATTAATGGGGTGCAGCTTGAAACTAACTTTATGTAAACAAAAATGTGGGTCCCATGCTTTTTCCAACTCTGCTCCATTTTGTTTGGAACTCATTGCATTTGTCTATTTGGATGGTCAACTCTGAGGCATGTTTTAAATCCATGTTTAAAAGGTTTTTATTGACTAATTCACTTTGTAAATGTAATAGGTGATGATGTTATTGTCATTGTTTATAATTATTGGTGTTTGTTTTATTTGTTTTGTATTCAGGTCAGACCTAAAAAAGGGCCTTTAGTCCAGTGTCCTCACCCTTTTAACAAATGAATAAAAGTATAAAAATAATTAAATGTCTGTTTTTGTTGCAGTGTAAAGCGGCATGTGTTATTACAAATATGCCTTTTAAAAAACATAAATATTACTCATAAAGTACTGTGATTCAATTTAACCAAAATTCCACTAAAATTCCCACATACCAAAGTATCATAAGTAATTATCTTGAAAATTGATTAGGACCATTTGTCTGCCACTAATGTCCAGAAGTTAACAATATATGGGCATGAGAAAAATAAGATGTTCCATAGTTTCCAATTCCATAGAACAAAATGCTCTTGTGCATACTTTTTCATTTAACTGTTTATGCTTTTGGTTTGCCTTAAAATTTAGTTTGCAATGGCAGCTGAGCCAATGTATATCCTACATTCTTGGTGGGACCCTGGGTTCTACTATTTGATTTAATAAGGAGGGCAAAAACCTAGGAAGGCAATTGTCAAAAAAACACAGGTACTTTGAAATTAGTTTCTAAGATTCATTTATATAGCTTTTTCCTGTGCATTGTCAAAGCCTGCCGGCCACTAATTTTCCAAATATTCAATTTTATAAGATTCTCTAACATAAGACGGTGCTAAAGCAGATGTCTTAACTACTGTTAATAAACCTGTCTCCCATGTGTGATACCAAATCTGGCAATTGAAATGCAGTAAAGATTCCCATCCCTTTGTTTTTATTACCCGATAATGCTTTAAGGTTTGCAGGAAAAAAGACACAGTAAAAAAATACTACGAGATGTATCATATTTAGTCCACTTTGCTTTATAGGCAAATAAGTCACGTTTCTATTAATAGGGTTTAATCTACTCCCCCCCACAAAGTTTAAAAAAAACACTTAATAAGGATGTCTCAAGGGATTTTGGTGGGGGAATAGAGAACTAATGTAAAAAACAATGGGACTAAATATGTTTTAATCAAACAAATTATTTCCTTCTTGCCCATTTGCCATCTATTCCATTTTGCTACCATTGCCTTCCCTTGTGAAATTTTAGGTTCTCAATTTAGAACATCTAAATGTTGCATTCCAAATGTAATTCCTGTAATTTTTTTATTTTGGTTCAGTTCTGATTTGTATACTTTCAATCCCTATTGTCCTTGTACTTGTCTACTTGTCGCACTTAACTGTTTACCTACACATTTATCAATGTCTAACGTGGCTCCAGAAAATTCTCCAGATTTTCTACATATGTTTAATGCTTTGCAGTATTAGACATGTATCATCCACATGTACAACAGGGGATAGTTCCTGCTCCATGTGTTAAAGGAACTAATAATGGGGAGGAATGAAGGACGTTCAGTAATGGGTCTAAGCAAAATACATATAATTCTGGGCTTAATGGGCAGCCCTGTCTGACTCCATTTGTAATGATTAGTGCAGGTCCACACCAGCCATTGACCACAGGAGTAACTGTTGCATGTTTATATAAACATTGCAACCAGTAAACAGATTTTTCTGGGAGTTCATAATGTTTCCACACTTACCAAAGAATGTTATGATTCACAGGGTAATATGCTCTGCATTGATCCAGAGATATCAGAAACTCTTTCATCCTATCTGTATTTCCTCTATTTACTATTTCTTGTAATAAAAAAAAGTGGTCTGAAATCTATCTACTTGGCACTGAACATGCTTGTGCTGGAAAAAATAGGAATTCTGCCTCTGGAAGCAATATCTTGTTTGTAATATATTCTAGTATTTCATTATCTGAATTCAAGACACTAATAGGTCTCCGATTTGGGATTTTATTGTCACCTTTTTTATGTAGATAAAATAATATACTATCTCTCATACTGAAGGGTAAAGAATCTTATGTAAGCATCTGGGTGAACACATTTGCCAGTCCAATTTGTAATTCTATCTCTACAAATTTAAACACTTCACTTGTTAAGCCATTTTTACCAGGGCTTGTGCCTGATTTTAAGCAGGAGATAGCCTGTACTACTTCTTCAATGTATATATCAGTCACCAATGCTACCTTAAACTGATCTGGAAAAGACGGGATCTGTAAATTAGCAAACAACTGTTCTACACCTATAAGGGAAGTAGGGGGTGATTGAAACAATTCTGTCTTATGTTTTATTTTATTTGTTGTAATTCTGTTTGGTTTCATAAGCTAAGGGCAGTAGTTCTGGCAATTGTTACCTTTAAGTAATATATTGAAAGTATTTATTTTTTCCTTATGTCTCGAAGTAGAGTCCTTCATTCTAGTTTAGTATCCTCACACCAAATAATGGGGTCATTATACAGTACATTATGAAGTGTTCTGGTAGTTACAAAATAATAATTTGTTTGGGAAACAGCAGATTGTTCTAGTAATGAAGAATTATATTTCTAGACCCCTGGGCCATAGGAAGCTTTGGGTTTGTTCCCAATGTATATCTTTAATATATTATGATCAGAGAATTCCACTATGTCAATGGCAGTGGAGTTCAACATTAAATCTTCTGTTGTGAAAACAAAATCTATTTTTGTGGCCAAAAAGAATATTTTGAATATAGGATCATATTTCCCTGTGACTGTTTGATAGGCATCCGTCAATCATGCTGTTTTTATTAAATCTGCCAGAAAGAGCATGTCACCGAATTTCTTTTTTATCTTTGTTTGTTTTCCACGGTCATGAGAAGAAAGACTGCAGTTAAAATCTTCTCCATAAATAATATAATGAAAAGAAAATGGATAAGGTTGTATACCATTTTCTGTCACTCACACTTTGTTGGGCCCCCCCTCGTACCACTCTCATCGATCAGTTAGGCTTTACCCATTGTTTCCAGTGAGTTGTATTGTGGTATTGTGCCCCAAAAACAAACAAAAAAAAAGTATGAGAAATTACGTGATTACCACCACATCTAGATTAGTTAAGACTTCTAATATGGGCATGATATGTAAGTGTATCCAGATACCTGAAAAAGCCTAAAAAGCACAGACATATTAACAAAATACTAGCAACATTAAAGTCTAGATCTGAATTCTTATCCTATAAGGAGAAAAGATAACAGTCCTTGCAGGGAGTGGGTGGGTTTTGGGGTTCCAAACCATTTCCTACTGGTGTATCTACTATGTTGGTCCAGATCATTCCACAGGGGAAGACAGCCAATTCCTGCACATGGGGAGAGATAAGCTAAGTAAAGGGCCCAGGTAAGATAATATTGTGAGAGAGTGTTGGTAACTAAGTGGGGACTGATGATCCAGTACTGCTACATTAGAGAGGGCATTATATAATTCAGAGATGGTGGGTACCTCTGTGGTTCTCCACCTACAGAGGATAAGCCTCTTAGCTTGGAGGCTAAGAAATGTCAGCCATCTGTGCTGTTGATGAGTGAATGCTTTCAGCACAGGAGGAAGGCCCAAAATCCAAACTAGGTGATCTAGAGTCAGAGCAGAATCTGAGGCCTGTTGAGCCAGACCCAAGACAGCCGTCCAGAATGGAATGAGAAGTGGGCAAAGCCAAAGTATGTGCAAAAGGTCTCCCTCTCCCGAAAGACATTACCAGCAATGAATGTTGTCCGTGAGATGCATTCTGTACAAGACTACAGGAGTGCGATACCAATGCAACAGTATCTTGTTTTGCATAAGTTTACTTCTCATATCTGGATACATAGAATGAGTGTATTTCCAGCATAGCTTCCATTGGGTATCCGAAATGGATTGTTGAAGAGCTGGCTCCCATTTACCTTTAGTCTGAGCTGATTGTGCAGGGAGATGATTCCTAAGATCGACATATATAAGACTGGCTTTAACCCTTTTATAAGTCAGCCATTTAATTAACAAATGGGACCTTGCTATATCTGTCATGTGGTGTTGTTTAATATAAGCTAAAACCGAGCTTCTGAGCTGTAAGTACTGCCAAAAGGCCTGCTTACCTAAGTGGAACTCCTGATCTAATGTTTTAAATGTTTTGTTAGTGAGACTGTCATCTGTCATCAAGTCCTTTAGTGTAAAAATTCCTTTACTCTGCCACAGACAGCCCATCTGTGGGCTTCCCAAGCTGCTCCTGTGGCCTTGGCTCTCTCCAAGCAGGCCACAGCTAACAGACCACCCGACTGACCCCCGGACAGATTCAGACAGCCCATCTGTGGGCTTCCCAAGCTGCTCCTGTGGCCTTGGCTCTCTCCGAGCAGGCCACAGCTAACAGACCACCCGACTGACCCCTGGACAGATTCAGACAGCCCATCTGTGGGCTTCCCAAGCTGCTCCTGTGGCCTTGGCTCTCTCCGAGCAGGCCACAGCTAACAGACCACCCAACTGACCCCCGGACAGATTCAGGTACACACCGGACCTCCGAAACTCGTGGTTTTGAATGCCACTGTTTTGACTGGATGCCCAGTGGAGGAACCAGGCACTGACTGGCAGCTGTACTCCTTGGCTGATTTTCCAACGCCTGGTGCTTCCTGGTCTCAGGGAAATCTCTTTCTGTGCTTTGTTCTGGACTAAATTTTTGTTAATGTAATCTACATATGTTATGCATCAATTGGTCTTACTTTACCTGCCAGCTTAGCTAGTCTATTACAAGCCACTAGTCTAGCCTCTCAGTGTTACTTAGTGCTTGACAAACTGTATTGTATAGTAGCCAAAGTTTGACTGCTTGACCTAGCTACTGAGCAAGACTGCTGCAGTTTTCCATTTCTGCCCTACTGACGAACTCTGCCCCTTCCCCACACTGGTCACTCTGCCAGTTATTAATTTCTCTGCCCCACTTGTAATGCTGTCTCTCTAAACACCTTACTTTCTTCTCTGCCTTACCTACAAACCCTTTCCTTACACCCCACCTGCTGCTGCTGCTGTCCTCCTCAGGCATCCCGGTGCCAAAGCACAGACGACCCCCCCATTAACTCCTCTTCTAGCTCCAAATAATTGCCCTGCATTTACCACCTCTTTACCTCATGCTTTGTCTTTCCCCATTGCCTGCCCCCCACTGAGCTTGCTATTGTACTCTAGCTGTATTTAATCCTCTGTGTTTCCCTCCTTGTTCCACAGACAGCCCATCTGTGGGCTTCCCAAGCTGCTCCTGTGGCCTTGGCTCTCTCCGAGCAGGCCACAGCTAACAGACCACCCGACTGACCCCCGGACAGATTCAGGTACGCACCGGACCTCCGAAACTCGTGGTTTTGAATGCCACTGTTTTGACTGGATGCCCAGTGGAGGAACCAGGCACTGACTGGCAGCTGTACTCCTTGGCTGATTTTCCAATGCCTGGTGCTTCCTGGTCTCAGGAAATCTCTTTCTGTGCTTTGTTCTGACTGAATTTTTCGCCCACCTCCCCTCCTCCTCACAGTATTAAATAGACCCTTACTCCACCCCTTCCTCAGCCTAGCAGCAAATTGGTCACCCACTGCTGCACATTTTCATGCTATTGGCCTCCCTGTCTTCAATACCTGACTTGACCCACTTTCTTACAGCCCCTTTTTAAAGCAGTCCCACCCACAGGATCCCACATTTCCTCTCAACCTTTTCTCCAGCCACTCCATCTAACTCCTCTCAATTACTACTCTACCTGCTCTATTGTTAGGGACCTCACCCTACTTCGACTATATACCCTTTCAACTATAAACCAGCTTGAAGTTAAGCAGGACAGCAACACCAAACAAACTACCTTGGGGTGCAACCACCTACTACTACTTGTCACTACCTCTTTTGGCACTGCTGGTACCATACACGTCCTTTTGTTCTGCAAATTTTGCACTCCCCGCTGTTCTGTCTAACCCTTTCATGTGAATCCACTTTATTAACCCTCACTCTCTCTCTCTCTCAGCGAGAAACTGCTGCCAGGCTCCAGCTCCTAAGCCGCTGGGATTCCGCTACTGGGCTGTCAGCGCCTTCAGCCAATGCTCGAGACCGCAGACACGGACCCAAGGCCCCTACAAGTACGGAAACTGCCGCAACTTTTGACCGCCCCTCCCCACCTCCACTGATTATTAAATACAGTAGCTCCTGCCTAAATATTAGTCCACGCCCCTGGCGCAGTGCCCCACCAATAGAGACTTAGCTCGTGATCCCCTCTTCTATCCAGCCCACGGGATCCAACTCTCAGGGCCTCGCCTTACTAAAACGCATAGTCTCTCTTTGGCTGTGCCTTCACCACTAAATATCTTTAATGCTATCAAATTTGGGTCGACCTGGATCGGAAAGCTACTGATAAGCTGCATTAATCCAGTAACCCCACTGGCCCCTGGGCTAATTGAGTGGCTCCTTTTGAGGTACCATCATGTCGGCCCTCTATGGCTCCTTTACTGCCCTTCTTCTGCTGATACCAGCTGCCCAGCATTGGACACCTGAACTACCATCATGTTTGGTCTCTAGCGGCACCTTGTGCTGTATACATAACTTATCCTTTAATTGCCTCCATTGATTCCAAGTACAGTACCTCAGACCCTGCTCTTGGACCACATACCAGTTGTACTTATAACTCCCCCACCACAAGGCCCACCTCCCACCACGCAGACTTCTATTTCCTCCCCGCCTATTGTGGTGTAGGGGTACTAGCTCTTGCTACAACAAATCACTCTTCTATGGTGGCTACTTTCCAGTCCCCAAAACATCAGATCTACTAGACGGAGAAAGGCAGGAATTACAAGCTTATAATTAGTGCTCTTAGAAAATCCTACTTATCCTCCTGCTTTGTTCAGGCAACGTAGAACTCAACCCTGGCCCCCAGAAGCTATTTCTTTGCCAGCAGAACTAGCAAATTTAAAAGGAATAAGCTTTTGCATATTAACGATGTAGCCTCCTTAAAAAGATAACCTTAATACAAACCTGGGTAAATCATACCTCTCCTGACATACTTGTGATTTCCAAACTAGCTTAGACCCAGCACCACTGATAGAAAAGTAAAACATACCCAACTATGCCTTGTTCAGAGCTGATAGGCATGCCAGAGGAGGAGGGGTAGCTATCTATGTTAAAGACAAATTTTCTGCTTCCTGCTTATCCTCTGCATCTGTCGTCAGCGAATTCGGATGCCTAATTCTCAAAGTGGAAATTACACAGACTACTGCACTCTGCGTAATAGGATGCTACAGACCACCGTCTGCTGACCTACAGCTTGTGTCATATCTCAGTGACAAGTTGGGACAGGGGCTGCCAGAAACTATTATTTTAGGAGACCTCAACTTTGACTGGCTCTCTAACACAGCTGCCCCTTGCATCCGTCTGTGATGAACATGGCTGACTAACTTATTACTGAACCAACACGCCCAAAGCGAAGAACCCAGTAAAGTACACTTTTGGATGTGCTAATGGTGAGCAAACTCATCTCTTCTCCCACGCTGATGTCTTCTTCTCAGACGCAGCGACCATTGTTTTATTGCGGAGTAAGATCCACCAACAACTCAGCACCCATCAGCAAGTTCTCTATGAAGAGATCCAGGTGCAACTTCAATGAACATGCCTACCTAAATGAGCTTAAGTACTCCTGAGTGGCAAGATTTCTACCTGGCCAAAACGATCACGTCAGCTTACAATATCTTCCACAACATTCTATCAAGGGCCCTTAATAAGTATGCTCCCCTTATTAAAGTTCAAACTAGGACCAAAACCTGTAAATGGTTCACCCCTCAGATCAAGTCCTTGCTTCTAGAAAAAGATAAGCTCTGGAAAAAAGCACGCAGACTGAACACTGCAGAGGATTGGAACCAGTTCAGGAGACTACGAAATTTATGTACCAAAACAATCAGAGAATCGAAGGCCACCTTCTTCAAATCCGAACTCGACTCTGCCACAAAGAGCCCAATCAAGTTCTGGAACACAATCAGTGATCTGCTAGGCCACTCCCCAGGAAATTCACTCCAGACCAAGATTACCTCTGGCAACTTGACTATAACCGAAAAGATGGATATACTTGACACATTCAATAACCACTTTGCTACTGCAGGCATGGCATTTGATAACTCCCTGCAAACATACTTTGCTCCCAGACTTCCAGCCAACTGCCTGAAACTCCGATAGCTTCGCTGCCTTTCTCACTTCAACCTGCCACACTGAAAGAGGTAGAGGACCTCTTGCTTCAGTTGGATACTAGAAAAAGTGCTGGGGCCGACTCCCTTGACCCTTACTTCCTAAAAATTGCCTACCACGTACTAGCAATACCCGTCACCCACTTTTTAACTTATCCCTGTCTCAGGGCACCTTACCACCTATGGAAGACAGCACATGTCATACCACTGTTCAAATCAGGTGACGTGGCGATCTCAATAACTACAGGCCAATTTCCTCCTTCCGTCCTGTCCAAGCTCCTAGAGAAAATTGTAAATGCACAGCTGAGGACTCCCGTTGAGTCTAGGGAACTGCTAAATCCTATGCAGTCCGGATTCAGAGCTAAACATAGCACTATCTCAGCCTCGCCAAAGTTACTAACGACTGGCAGCGTAATCTTGAGAGCAAAACTTTATTTGTGCTGTTTTCCTTGATCTAAGCAAGGCTTTTGACACCGCTCGACCATAGTCTGCTCCTCTCCGCCCTTCAAACCATAGGTGGGACCCCTCCTCTCTGCGTTGGTTCACTGACTATCTTACAGGCGCCTTCAACAAGTTAAAGCCGAAGGAGGCCTGTCCCCCTTAAAAACTCTGCAAAGAGGGGTACCTCAAGGTTCTATATTAGGGCCCTTACTTTTGCAATCTACATTAATAACATCGACTACTGTATAAAAGAAGCCAACATCCATCTGTTTTGCAGATGATACAGTTCTCGTGAGTAACCCAACACCTGAAGCTGCCTGCAATGACCTACAGTCAGAATTCAACCTTTTGCAAAGCCAACTCCTCCAAAAAAGCTACTCCTTAATGCCAAAAACTAAGCGATGGTCCTCTCTCCTTTTATCCGTACAGCTAACCCTGTGTCCAGTGGGACAGTTCCCCAAATTACCACAGTTCTAGGTGAAAAACTAGAATTTGTTACAAAATTCAAGTATCTGGGAGTTTGGATAGACCAAAGACTCTCCTTCATTGAACATATCGAGGACTTTAAAAACAAATTCGGCAAAGGCTTGGACTGTTTTTTAGAATCAGCCAATTTCTCACCAGAGATGCCAAGAAACAACTGGTCCAATCCATTTTCCTATCATTGGTTGATTACGCTGACTTCCTCTACAGCCAATGCCCCAACTCTTACATGGCTAAACTGGACACACTCTACCATCGAGCAATGAGGTTTATAACAGGACCCCCCTTCGCCACACATCACTGCACCCTATATGCGGCAGTGGGATGGACAGCACTAAAGTTCAGGTGCCACAGAAACGCCGCTCTCTGGACCTATAGAGCCATCTCTAATAAGCTGCCTTACTATATCTCCTGCTGTCTTCCCTGAGTATAATTGGGAAATCTGGCGTTGAAGTTACTCAGCTATTACACTTAAAGTACCCAAAGCAAAATCCCGCTTCGGCAGGGCAGCCATAAGCTTCGTGCTACCTACCTTATGGAACGATCTACAAAAAACCCTCAAATTAAGCACTCTAATTGGTATAAATGCTTTCAAGATGCTTTATTTCCAGTACAATCAGAGAAGTATGTAACTGCTTCACCCACTCAGACCCAGTGCCGGTGTCTGCACTGGTATATAGCCACGCCTAGACCCAATTTTAGTACTGACCCCCCAGCTTGCTCCTCACCAGCCTAATTGTTCTCTCTCTTCTCCCCTGTCTTATCAACACTAGGCCCATCCATCCCCTTATTCTTCCTTTCCCAACCTCGGATAGAGCTCACTACCTGGGTTGTGACATCCTACCATGCCCGTGCTTTATAGCATTCAATCCGGGCTCACACATACTCCTTTTCTCCATCCACCTTCTCTACATCCAGCTTTACCAACTCCTTTCTGTGCACCGTGCCCTCCTAGCCTTTCTCCCCTACTTCCTCCCTCTCTCCCCTACCTTCACCTCTACCTGGTGTATATTTTTATTTTATTTTTTCTTCGTTACTTCCTCCTGCAACCTTAGATAACCTGCTTTATCTTCCTATAGACACTTCTATGTATGTAAATACCGTGTAATCTGTACAATATCTGTTTAAGTCTATGTACATATGAACTTCTTTTTCTTCCTCTCTGTAAAGAGTATTATCTGTATTGCCTTGTAAATACCTGTGTTGACCTGTACATACAATTGTTCATGCTCCACCCAGGTCCATTTTGCAAATGAGCTTCTGCTCAACGATGAACGCCTGGTTAAATAAAGACTTGATTGATTGATTGATTGACAGGGGCCAGAACAAAGGTTTGCCATCTACTTTTATGAGCATGTTCCCCCATATAGGGGAGGCTAGAAGGGAGCATAAATCTGCCTCCAATTTCTTTTCCACTAAATGTCATGTCAGTAGTGAGCCTGCTATTGTTTGGCAGGAAGGCAAATGTTTGGGAAGAGGATTGTAGAGTAAAACTGTTAGGGATTGGGTCTGGGCCATGTACGCCCCCATGTGTGTCCATTGTGGTCGCTCAGATGTCTGTGGAAGGAACCAGTTCAGGGTCTGAGCTGCAGTGAAGGCCCATTTATGCCCTTCCAGCTAAGGAAGGCCCCAGCCTCCCTGTGACCAATGGGCTCAAAGTTTATTTCTACTATAACGGAGTTTGGTGCCTTCCCAAATAAAATTGGAAAAGGCCTGGTCTATGGCTTTAACCCATGAGGTCGGTAGTGTAAATGGTATATGTGAGATAACATATAAAAGTTTACGGGCTACCACCATTTTGATTGCAGATATTTTACTTGCTAGTGTAAGTTGAAGACCACGCCAGTGCACAAATTCAGTCTTGATAACTTCAAGAAGGGGTTTAAGGTTCAGATCCCATATTTTAGTAAGATCTACTGTGAGCTGTATCCCTTGATACACAAGGGAATTTGGGGCCCAATGAAGGCCGAGATGGGCTACCTGATCTAAAGTGCACAAGCTATTGAGGGGGAGTACTTCCATTTTAGACCTGTTGATTTTTAGGCCAGAGTAGCTTGTAAAATCTGCAAGGAGGGAAAGCAGAACGGGGAGGGAAGTAGTGATGTCCACTAATGGGACTAACAAATCATCTGCATACATAAATGTGGGGAAAGTGATATTGCCAAAGGGAAAACCTGTTATGGCTGAAGTGGCTCCACTGCTATTATGAAAAGTAAGTTAGAAAGGGGGCAGGCCTGCCTCATGCCCCTGCCCCAGAGGGAAGGGTGTGGACAGAGTAGAGTTGGTGAGGGCCCGAGCCAAAGGGTTGTGATACAGAGCTGTCACCCAGCTTCTAAAATTGTGACCAAAGCCCATGGCTTCTAGCACCTGTTGAAGGTACTGCCATTCGAGAGAATCAAATGCCTTCTCAAAATCTATTGCTACTGCAGCTGTTGATGCCGGGAAGTTACTGGCCTGATATATAATATTTATAAGGGAACATACATGATCTCTGCTGAGCCGACCCGGGACAAAACTGACTTGTGAAGGATGTATAAGGTGGGGAAGATATCGGTTTAACCTGGTAGCCAGAATTTTTGCAAAAATCTTACTATCCGAATTGATAAGTGAAATAAGGTGATAGCTGGATAGTAAAGTGGCACCTTTCCCTTTTTTGGGAAATACAGTAATGATCACCTCCCAAGGGATGGGGGAGGGATCCTGAACTAAGGGCCAAATTAAAAACGTCACTAAGTAGGGGGGAGATCAGTGGTGCAACTAGACTCCACATTTCAGGGGGAAATCCATCCCCACCAGGGGCCTTCCCATGATTTAAATTGCAAAGTGCATCTGTGACCTCTTGAGGGGTAATGGGAGACTTCAAGGTAGCAGCTTGCTGAGGAGTTAGATGACAGATAGGTATAGATGTCAGAAAAGTTTGTATCTGTGCAACATTAAAAGTGCTGGAGGAAGAATATAGCTGTTTTTAGAAATCTGTCATAATTTTATTTATGCATTCTGGTTGAACTTGCACAGGGCCATCTGGTGCTTTGAGTCCAGGAATATGGCTCTCAGCCCTTTGTTTCCGGAATCTGTAGGGTAGTGCTTTCCCAGCCTTCCCCCCTCCACTCCCAGTATTTATGCCATAGTCTGAGGAAGGCCAATTCAGCTTTTCTGGCAAGTAGGTCCTGTACTTGATGATGGATTTTAGTGATTTCCTTGCCTATCAGGGAATGTAAGGAAGTGTGCAGCATACTTTTAAATTTGTTCTCAAGTTCTATAAGATGAGATTCCAATGTTTTAAGCTGGTGTTCTCTCTGCCACCTGCGATATGCAGAATATCCCATGATAGCACCTCGTATGGTGGCTTTCAGTGCCTCTCAAACCACTGTTGGGGGGACCTCTGTTGTAGCATGATCTTGTAAAAAATTAGTGACCTGTATCCGAAGCCATTGAGGGGAGTTAGGGTCCCTCAAGAGAAGCGGGTCCAAATGCCAGCTCAGGGATCTAGGGGCTGAGCGACTACTTAGCATGTGAAGTTGTACTGGAGCATGATCGGATATGATAATTGGATGAATTACAGCATCATTGGTGCTGTTCATAATAGAAGGGGATACAAGCCAGTAGTCCAGACGAGAGTGTGAGTTATGCACCAGAGAAAAGAATGTATAATCTTTGTCCCACAGGTGCAGAATGTGCCAGGGGTATTTTAACCCCATATCTGTGATCAGCTATTGCAGTGAGAGGTGACATTTCTGATGATGACCTGGGCAGGCGAACGTGTGATCTAGAAAAGGGTCCAGAGGGAGATTGAAATCACCACCTAAGATTATAGGGACCTGTGGAGAAGCTAAGGAGCTAATAGCTTGGGCCAGTGAGTGAAACATTTCAGGCTGGTCATCATTAAGGCCACACACATTAGCTATCACTAGAGTACCTGTCAGAGTATCCATCTCTGTCTTGCTGCACTTTTAGTTGTGTCCACTGAAGGGACGTGAAATAACCGTTTGAAGGTGGAGGCTGAAGAAGAAACAACCTGTCCCACCCAAGAGCCTTTCAACCTGTCATGGTCCAACTTTTTCAACTTAGTCTGTTGTAGTAGGGCTACCTGCACACCCAGTCTCTTGAAATGATTCAGCACCTGAGAACGCTTCTTAGGGGTACATTCCAGGTGATATAGTGAATGTCAGTCATAGTCTAGAAGTGGGAGGTCTGATTTAGAAGGGAACGAGCTATCGAACCTAATAGAGACTGAGAGTGAAGGTCTGCCCCATGTAATCTGAACCAGAAAATCTGTTATAATCAATTTAAACACCACCAGCAAGGGACCCCAAATACACACACAATCCTCCCCCCCTTAAGCGTGTACTAATCACGATCTGGAAAACCTATAAACAATTTCAACTTGTAAAACATAATATTGACTGATAACATTTAACCAACTATATACACATATCGGCCTGTCCACAGGCATTAGGAGTCCCAAAGGTAATATGTCACCGACCAAAGTGGCAAGACCTCCTTTGGTATCCATGGGGGTTGGCCTGGGATCAGAACAGGAGGAAATACCCTCCAGAACAGCTTGTCCATACTACGGGGTGTAAAAATACAGTTAGAGCAAAGACCACCCTGAGGACGTATGAGAGGAATCCCCCTAGGACCATGGGGCCCTAAGCACATAGCAGGATATGCTCAAAGCATGTCCCGAAAGGAGTTCCAGTACTCCTATATTCCCAGCTGCTAGATGAGGGATAGGGAGAGCTGAGCTTAATACTCCCGGCAATTTAGATCCCATGGCAAGCCAAGGGACAAGAAGTTAACACATAGAGGGAGAACCAAACAAAAAAAAAAAGAGGTTCCCTTTCCCTTATTACATACTCAATCCCCCATATTAAATTAGTACCATACAGTTTGAAACATGTCCTCAGTCCGGGGGTTCTGAGACAGGTCTGGGAAGACCAATTGTAGCATCGAGAGTTCCATCTCCTGAGTTTGCAGTGGGAAGGATGGCTGCAAGATCTGGGGATGCGGCAGCAATGTCAGCCCAGGATTTGCTTTGAGACGTGGAGAGCATAGGTCTTGAGGATGTCGACCCACATATGTCCATCTCTGCCCTTTCTGAAATCCCTTGTGCAGTATCTGAGTCCTGCAGGTCTGGTTGTAGAATGGCAAATGGATTGGGTGAGAAGAAAGTCTGCAGATCTATAGGATCTTGCTGATCTGAAAGTTGGTCTGAGTGAGCAGTCGCCTGTGGGCTCAGGGAGCCGGCTCTTTCAGTAGGATGTTGTTGTCAATCATGATGATGAGATGGTTGCCATTTCCTTGGCCTCGATGGTAGCAATGTGTCAAAAATCTGCATGCCAGACTATGTCTTGTTTAGGAGCCGAGGAAATATTCACTGCAGACGGAGAGGGAGGGTGTTGTAAATGCTCACTCTGATTGTTAGGGTCCTGAAACTCCACAGGGTGTCTAGCCTGCAGAAAGTCCATCAAGCTCTTTGGGGTCTCAAACAGAAGGGAAGACCCATTGTGCATAATCCACATGGTCGCTGGATACCGCAGTCAGTAAGAGTAGTTTAGTTTTTGTAACAGTCTCCGTGCCTGGGCATATTCCTTACTGCGATTGGGGAGTTCTTTAGAATAATCCTGATAGAGCTGGATATGATGCCCTTGCCAAGTAATTTCCCCCGCAGTTCGAGCAGCAGCCATAATAGATTATTTTTGCCTAAAATCCAAAAATCTGGCAAGTAGGGGTCTAGGCCTTGCTCCAGGCCTTAGTATCAGGGCAAGCGAGCGATTCGCCCATTCTATCTGAGGGTGGAAATCAGCTGGTAGTTTGAGCAGCTTTGTGGGGATTGTCTGTAAGAAGTCAATGGCTGATTTCTGTTCTGCACCTTCCGGAAAGCCAATAAGCCATATATTGTTTTGACGGCTGCAATTTTCCAGTTCATCTACTTTATTTTGTAGTGTGTGTATAAGCTTGGCCTGTTCCCTCAGAGTAGCAGTCATTTCATGAAATGCTGCATCATGGGAGGATATTTGTCTTTCATTGTGTAAAAGCCTAACTTCGATCCCTTGCAAAGTTTGTGTAGTGGCATTGACTGCAATTGTGAGTTGTGCCATTTGGGTCATAAGCTGGCTGAACATCGCTTCTTTTCTCGATGATTTTGCAGAAGGCTGCATATTGTAGGCCGCACTGCAAATTCACCTTCTGAGAGAAAAGAAGAGTGATTTCCAAAAGAGAACTTGCAAGAAAAGTCCCAAAAATTATTCCCAGGAGAGTCCTCTCTGCTACGATAAAAAGGGTTTATCCCCAAGTTGCAAGAGCTATCTCTCTATGCGACCATAGCAGATCAGGGCTAAGCCACTCCCCAAATTAATGGTTTTCACTGGGCCCAGGATGGGTCCCCTTTTGTGCCCACTTTTACCATCAGTTGTTGATCTTAATGGTGATAGAATTGAGAAGGTCAATACATTTAAATATCTTGTTTTTTTTTTTAGATTCCCACTTATCTTTTGAATTTCACATTGATTATCTCTGTAAGATCTTACATCAGTGATTAGAGATGTTATATAGGATTTGTTTGTTTTTGACTAAAGATTCTAGAAAGTTACTTACTGATAGTCTATTATTCAGTGTGATGGATTATGAGATTAACATTTACACAGCTGCCTCAAATACTATTCTTAATAAATTGATGGTTACTTCTCATGCTATCCTAAGATTCCTAACAGGATTTCCATTTCAGACTCATTCATGTATTTTATACAGAAATTTGAGTTGCTTTTCATTATTTAATAGGTTTTTCTTTAAGTCTTTGTTTTTATTTAAGCAAGTCTTGAACTTGACTTCTTCTATATCATCTTTTTTTTCCTAGATTATTAAATTGTTCTAGGACTCGTTCCCAAAACAAATTGAAATTTGTAACCCCCTTCAAAAAAACTGTAGACCAAAGATCACTTATGTACACTGCTCCTACTCATTTTAATTCAATTCCTGATCATGTAACAAATCAGCAATCTTTATAGTTTTAAAAAGTTGTTACAGACCTGGCTTTTGAATAATGAAAAGTACAGTTGTTTTCAGGAATAATATTATTCTGTTTTTTATTACATTACTTGTATTTGTGTAACTGTTATTTATGTTGTTTTGTTACTTGTATGTAAAAGTTTGTAAGTTTGAACTTTTGTAAACCTGTCACGTATGAAAACGGGCAATCATGCCATTATACCTACAAGCAGAAAATAAAGAAAAAAAAATAGAAAGATAGTTTAGCTCTCTAAGGCAACTGCTTAACTATAAACAAAAAAAATGCTCCTTTCGAGCCATCAGCTAAAAAGGAGGTATTTTGTGATATAGCTAAAGAGATTTTCTCTGGTGGCCTATAGTGGAACTGCAGGCAGGCAGAGAATTTCTCCAGAGATACTACAGAAACTTAAGGAAATATCAGACCATGTCTAAGGCTGCAACTGTAGATTTTCCTGCCCTTTTCCTCTAACTAACTCACAGTCCCCCATTCAGGCTCCTGAGCATCCTCTAGTGATGCAAGGTAGTTCGCCATCTGGATGGTGTTGGCTGGATAATCTCCTTGTGGCTTATCCTGCCTTCCTTTCCCTTTGTCCTCCACTCCAATCTCCAACCCCTGGACCAGTGAGTCTTCCTGGGAAGTGGAGGTGAGCTCCAGCTGAGCTAATGATACAGCTGAGATATTTCTACCCTTCTTGCCACCAGCTGAGCATGGAGCTCTTCCAAGGCCCTGCAGTGACTCCTTCTCCATAGCATATCTCTAGAGAACCACAATCCAAAGCTGCCATGACTGATTGTGTCCCCTCTGTACCCCTTCCCTAAACAGACCTACAAATGAAGCTATACCTAGGTGATTAGGATATGTAATTATCAATTTCACAGCTTACAACAAAAGAGAGTCAACCTGGCTTATTATAGCATCACTATAGTTAGGGTCAGTGGTGTCTTCTATGTTAATTTCATTCTTTTGTTTGCTAATTGCAGAAAGATGGTTTAATATATTTACATAAAACTTTCAGGAATTTTTTTTCCATGGCAGAATCTTCAATTTTTTTTGTGTGATCTCCTTCTCTTCTGAATTGGAGGGTTCAGCCCCTAGCCCCACTAGCTGCCCCCCTATGCTTAGTCTTTAGTCCCCTGTACCAGGCCACTGGGTGGGTGCCCCCTACCCAAGGAGTTTTGTCTCTTATCCCTGGCTTACCCCCAGGGCAGGGCCATGGGAATGGGACCCCCAGGGCAGGCATTAGTCTCAGTGGGAGCAGCAGTGGAGGTGGGGGCCATTGTGAACAGAGCCAGCATTTTTTTTGTATGCTGGATTCCTGGGGGAGGGAACATGCAATGATGCCAGCGTTTGCACTGCCCCCTGAACGTATGGTGCTGGCAGCAGTGGTATCCACCAGTCTCTACCAGAGGTCCGAAGAGCACCGGACACTCTTTCCCCCCTCCTACCAAAGGACAGCAGTCACTGGGATGCTCAGTCCTTCTCCCCCTGGCAGGCCCTCTGACTTCCAAGTCCATCACTGAACCTAGGATGTTGGCGCCGCAGATGGACGCCTTGCCACTGCACTGGAGGGCTGGCCAGAGTGTTCAATTTCTTATGGTTGCACGTAAATCAGGTCAGTATTTTTAGACATACTGAAGTGTGGAAAAATTTATTTTTCACCTGATTTCAATAGCGTTCGTTTTTGGACTTTTTACTTGCATCTTGAGAAAAATAAGTATTATTCTTTAAATAGTGAAATTCTGTATGCTTGTGTAGGTTGGTGGTGAAGTATTTCCATGGTGGTGGGGGTTACATTTGGGAGTTTTGAATACATTAAAATATTTATATTTGAAAAATGAGTTTTGGCTTTAAGGAGTTGGGCTGGAATTAATTTTCAACAAGGTTAGCATACTGCATGCGCAGAAGAGGGTCACTGCTGTTGAATTGGGATCAGAAAAGTTAATGTCATGATCAGCACTTCTGCAATGCTGTTCTCAAAAGTGAAGCGCATGTGGAGTCTTGGGTCAGATGCTAAGCTGGCTTATGCTGGTGTCAAAATTTCTCTGGCAATTTAGCAACCAAGAATGCTAACAATGCTTTTGAAAGTAAAAGAAAAATAGTAACTTATTGGTTTGTTTTTTTTTAAATCAAAAAGCCTCATTCTACTGTGCCCTATAATCACACTGTTATGGAGAGAGCCTGTAATAAATAACCACCCAGAGCACCCTCTTACCCTTAATCTTACTCTCCCCTAACACACACACACACACACACACACACACACACACACACACATGAGCACAACAGGCATCTTTAACTTAATATTTATTTTAAGCACCAGCTGTCTTAAAATACCCCCCAATCCTGTGACAAATCACTAGCATCCCAACTTCCCCCACACTTTATTAAGTCCAAACCTGCCCAGTTTGGTAGACAGCCACCCTTGCCCAACATGCCCACTAGTGCCAACTTCCCTATCACCCCCTTCCCCCAGCCCCTCAAAAGTAAAGAATATCCCTTTCTTGACTGGAGTGAAGATGATACCACTGTGAGGCAGCTCACTCTTCTTTAGTCACAAAGAAATGATGATGTGATCTTACAGTGACACATGACTGACTAGGAAGTGACCAACCAGGTTTCACTATAGGAGCACTTCATCATTTCATTCATGCCTTCTTGTGACTGATGAAGAACAAGCTGCTCCACCATGGGACAGTATTCACTTTCATCTCAAATTGGAAATCCTTTTATTTTTTGTGGATTTTTTGGGGGAAGTGGGGAAATTGGCACTAATGGGTGTGCTGGGTGGGTTGTTGATTACTAAACTGGCGTAAAGAGGGGATTTCTGTAATCAGCATAAAGTCTGGGGTCAAGCTGGCAATTTGAATATCTACAACGGACTCCAAATATTTAATGACTTTCACAGATCTGCTTGCATTTATGAATAGATGGGCATTCTGCTACACAAGGTAATGGTTGACAAAAAGGTTAGCCAAGATTTTGGATTACAGATATTCAGATAATGCTGCTGAATATCCCAAATCCAAAACTACCAGTTTTAAAAAAAAATCACTCACAGAAATAAGGGGCCACAGCCATATGTTGTGTAGTAAACACCCACTGAAATCACCCTCTAACCCTGAAAGGGGACAGGAAATCTTTTCTAATTTGCAGCAGTTAGTAATGTTCCTAATTTCAGCAATGAAATTCATCCAGCTAAATAATCCATGTTTAACAGTACCTAAATAAGCACTGATGTGAAAAAACTGTGCTCACATTGGCTTTCTTTTGCCAGTCTCCGGGCTGAGTTGGCCATGATTCAGGAAGCCTCCTTCCCTACCCAAAGGCTACCAAAATCTGCACCCACTGCCTCAAAGGTTGCCCAACACAAGGAGTTGTTGGACTATGGTGGGGTCAGGCAGGATAAGGGAGGTAGGTCATAGGAACATTCCCATGCCAGTGCAACTGAAGAACTTATACACTGTGTTGGAGGAACAGGAAGGTCCCACAGGATCACTCAAAGTTGCACACAGGGAGAATGAGTGGGACCTCCACAATGGAGTCCCAAGGGTCAGTGGTAGAGGACCACAAAAGAAGAGGAATTTACTCCTGGTAGAGGACTCCATCATCCAGGGAGTGGAGTTGGGAGCAGTTATTGAGAAGGAGAGGGAGGTAATATGCCTACCAAGAGGAACAGCCTGGAGGGATGGAAAGCGGATCCAGAGGATCATGAGGGTGGTAGCTGGGGGGGGATCTTGATGTCATTGTCCATCTGGGGACCAATGAGCTGGCTTGGAACAAGGCAGAGGAGATTAGGGAGCTGGGGAGGAGCCTGCAGCACACAGCAATCTCCATGACCTTCTCAGAGATGCTGTCCATCCATGTCAAGGGGTAGGGCTAGGGATCTCTACATCAGGGACTTCAATGCTTGGTTGGAAATTGGGTGCAGAGTGCAGGGTTTTGGCTTCATTGTGGACTGAAGATCCACCTGGAGGGATGTGGACCTGTACAGGGGCGATGTTCTGCATTCTTCTAGGAAGGGGGCTGATGTCCTTAGTGAATAGTTTAAATGCATAATTGGCAAGTATTTCAACTGGTCAAGGGGGGTGGAGGAAGGAATCAGGATAAATCATACTGACCACCCCCACAGCATAATGTGGCCAGCATGGAGATCTAGGACATCACCAAATCACCAATAAAGACTAAACTAAGCAAAAGGGAGGAAGAGAAGAGAAACAAGAGGAGAAGGGGGAGGTCAGAAGGGGAATTGTCAGAAAATGGAGGGCCACGTATGTGAATGCCTGCAGCCAGGGAAATCAAATCCTGGACCTGGCTGCCTTGATGGTGGAGGCTGACCTGGAAATTGTAGCTGTTACAGAGATAATGGTATAATGGGAACCATGACTGGGATGTACTGTAGCCATACCAGGTTATACTTCATTCAGGAGAGACAGGAAGGGTAAAAAGGGAGGAGGGGTGGCTCTTTATGTCAAGAAGGTTATAAAGGGAACAGAGCTGCAATGAATGCAGGGGGAGGCAGAGGCACTATGGGTCACCCTGAAGATGGACAATGGCACAACCATTCACACATGTGTGATTAATAGAACCCCAGCACAAAGGGAGGAAATGGATAGGGATCTAATGGAAGCCATCCATATGATGGAAAATAAAGGGGAGGTGCTGCTGGTGGGTGACTTCAATCTGTTGGATGTTGATTGGAGCATCCCAGCAGCTGACACAGCTGGAGGCAGAGACATCTTGGACTCCCTGCGAAGGGCATGCCTCAAGCAGCTAGTGCATGGGATTACCCAGGAGAGCACAATTTTGGATCTGATACTAATCAACGGGGCCAGAATTACAGATATCAGGGTGGGTGAACACCTGGGGTACAGTGAGCATCGCACAGTGTGATTCAATATGAGTACTACAACAGGGTTAAGTCACACAAAAGCAAGGGTCCTGGACTTCAGGAGGGTGGACTTCACTAGGATGGGGGTATGTCTCAGAAAGGCCCCAGCAGAGGAGAAGTATTGGGGGGAGTCAAGAAACAATAGGCACATCTAAAAGAAGCCATAGCGGAGGTAACAAACCTCTATATTTGGCAATTAAACAAAGGTAAGAGAAAAAGAAAACCACTATGGTTCTCACAGGAAGTGGCTAGGAAAATAAGGGCAAAAAAGTTGGTTTTCAGGAAATACAAGGAGACACAGAAGGAGGCAGACAGGGCAGTGTATCTAGAAAAGCAAAGGGAGGCAGGAAAAGCAGTCAGGAGCACAAAGGCTAAGTCAGAGGAAAAAATAGCAAAAGAAGTTGAAAAGGGGGCAAGACTTTCTATAGGTATGTCAGCGAAAGGAGAAAGACTGGGGAGGGGGACTGTAAGGCTAAAAAGGGAGGAAGGAGAGGGCATAGAAGGAGACCAGGAAAAAACATCAATCCTGAACAAATATTTCTGTTCAGTTTTCATAGGGGAAGGGGAGAGACCACAGTTAAGAATCTGGATTGGAAGGGAGGTGGACAACAGTCAGTTTACAGAGGAGAATGTCCTAAAAGAACTCACAAAATTGAAGGTGGACAGGGCAATGGGACCAGATGGGATACACTCTAGAATATTAAAGGAGTTAAGGGAGGTACTGGTAGCACCACTGGCTGCCCGGTTTGACAAGTCTCTGGATACAGGACTGGTTCCAGGGTACTGGAGAAGGCCTGATGTAGTCCCTTTCCACAAAAGTTGGAGCAGGGAGGATTCTGGAAACTATAGGCCTGTCAGATTAACCTCAGTGGTGAAGAAAATTATAAAATCACTGCTAAAAGACAGGGTAGTAGAGCACCTTGAATCCAGCAGAGCACAAGATCCAAGGCAGCACAGATTCACATTAGGAAAGTCATGTCAAAAAATCTGATAGATTTCTTTGACTGGCTAAATAGGGAAGAGAATTGTGGTGGAGAGGTGGATGTGGCCTAGCTTGACTTCAACAAGGCATTTCACATCATTCCACAAAGGAGGCTTGGGATCAAGCTGGGCAGCCTAGGATTGGGTCACTAGGTGGTGAATTGGGTTGGAAATTGGTTGAGGGATAGAACACAGAGGGTGGTGGTAAATGGAGCTAAATCCTAGGAAGGGATGGTGATCAGCATGGTGTCATAGGGATTTGTTCTTGGGCTAGTACTGTTTAATATCTTCATCAATGACATTGCGAGGGGATGCAGGGGAAGGTATGCCTCATTGCAGATGACACTAGGATCTGAAATAGGGTAGGCAGTCTGGGAGGAGTGGAGAAAATGAGGAAGGACCTAGCTAAACTGGAGGAATGGTCCAGATTGTGACAGCTAAAATTCAATATGAAAAAGTGCGAAATCTTGTACTTGGGGTGCAAGAACTCAGGGCAGGATAACATGATGGTTGGGGAATTATTAACGGCCACAAAACAGGAAAGAGATCTGGTGGTGATCATATCTGACAACCTAAAGCAGGCCAAATAATGTGCCAAAGCAGTGGGGAGAGCCAGTGGGATGCTGTGGTGCATAGGGAAGCAGAAGAGAAAAGGTGGTGATGCCACTGTACAAGTTATTGTTGAGACATCATTTGGAGTACTGTGTCCAGTTCTGGAGGCTGCTTCTCTGATAGGACATAGACTGGGTAGAGGCAGTTTAAAGCAGGGCAACAAAAATGATGCAGGGCATACACCAAAAGTCATATGAGGAGAGTTTGGACGAACTCAAGTATATATACCCTGGAGGAGAGGAGGGTAAGGGGAGACATGATAGAGACCTTCAAGCACTTAAAGGAAATAAATAAGCTACAGGAGGGCAGCATCTTTCAGGAGAGATGATGCTCTAGAACAATAGGGCATGACATGAGACGGGAAGGGGGTAGACTAAGGGCAACATGGCAAAAGTACTTCTTCTGGGAAGGGTAGTGGAGGCATGGAACAGCTTCCCAGCAGAATTGGCGGGGGAAATGTTGGTGGGGAATTCAAAACTGCATGGGATAGACATAGGGGAACCCTATTGGTTCAAAAGAGGAGGTTAAGCCAGGGAGAAAGTAGGTTCTGAGGCATTTTTAGAAGGTACAGAAAATGAGCAGACAGGATGTGCCTATCAGTCCTTATCTGCCTTCAAATTCTTTGTTTCTATGATAGACAAGATGCTGCCCAGCTCTTTTCATGTAGTTTTTTTACTATGTCTTCGTTTGTGTACAGTATGCTAATTATGAGCTGTTGACCTATCAGAACCTTGCTTAGAGTTCTGTGCACAAACCGTGACATAGTTAAAACTCCAGATCACAGGATCCATGAAAAGAATTGCAACAGAATGCTACTCATAAAAACAACACAATGCAAAATACAGTTTTTTTATATCACTTTATATTCAGGTACATGAATATCTTGTCTGAATATATGAACTTTATAAACAACTGCCCATTAGAAATGGTCTTCTATCCTCTTTAACCTCACCCTTACCCCCCAACACACCTTCAAGCACAACTTGTATCTAATTTAATATTTCATTTTAGCTCCAGCTGTCTTAAAATACCCTCTCTGGCAACCTGTGCCAAATCATTATCATCATCATCATCATCATCATCATCATCATCAAATCTTTATTTATTCAGGCGATCATCATTGAGCAAGGCTCATTTACAAGATGGACCTGATAAGGTCAAGTTTCGAGTTGATACACAGCAAATACATCACACACTTATAAGACAGTTATACATACAGAAAAAATGATGTTTATAACACAATGATATACAGTGAATTCACATATTGAAACTCGGTTAAAAGAAGGTTAAACTAATATCTACAATATGTACAGTACATATATATCCCAATGAGAGTCAGGACAGTCACACACATAATGAGTACAAGGATGGTGAAGGAAATATTGGGTGCCATAAACTGGGGGTGTCTGACTGGAAGGAATATGTCATATATGATTGAATATAGGTTTGTGGGATGACTATTCTATCTCTAGCGGTAGCAACTGCATTTCTCTGTGAAGAAGGCTGTGCAGTGCTGCTAAAGGATGTAAATGGAATGATAATGGACAGTTTTAGGGATTTTTGTAGGGTGTTCCATGCTATAGCTAGAGAATAGCTGATTGCTGCCCTCCCTAGTTTGATGTTGACTTTGGGCAATTTGAGCAGGATGATATTGCTGCTTCTTAGGGCATAGGAGCTAGGAGTGGTCTGGTTGAAGCAGTCCAGGATATAGCTTGGGAGTTTTTTTTTGTAAAGCTCTGTAGATCCATAGACCTGCATTTCTGCTCCTCCTGTCATGAAGGGAAACCCATCCAACTGCGTTATAGAGAGAACAATGGTGGGTATTATATGGCAGGTCTGTAATGAACCTTATTGCTCTATGATATAAGGTATCCAACTTTGAAGGTAGGAGATGGGCAGTGGCTATAGAGGAAGTCTGCATAGTCAATGACTGATAGAAAGATGGCCTGGACCAACCTCATCTTTGAGTCTCTAAGGAAGGGTTTAATCTATAGGAGGCTGCCTTAAGCAAGCTTTTTAACAGTTGTTCTAGATGCTGAGTGAAGTCAAGTCTGTTGCCAATCCACACACCTAGGTATTTGAAATTTTCAACATACTCCAGATTTTCTCAAGTATAGTGCATAGCTGGGGAGATTGATTGAAGAGGATGTGTTGGTGGAGTTTTGAGTTGTGAACATCATTGCTTTAGTTTTCTTTGCATTTAGCAGAAGCTTTTTCTCGAGTAGCTGATATTGTAACAAGAGAATTCTGTTTGTAGGATTCATGAGCCACTGTAGGCGAAGGGTTGCTGACATATAGAACAGTGTCATCAGCAAAGTGGTGTACTGAGGACTTGGTAAGGTTGAATCAATTGTATTTATATAAATGGCAAAAGGATAGGACCAGAATAGAGCCTTGGGACTCCTCTTGACAGTGGTCTTAATGGGGATAGGTCACCTTCAGCTTTTACCTGCTGTGACCTACCGGAGAGGTAGCATCTGAACCACTTAAGGGAGGGTGGATCTAGGCCAATGGAATGTAGGGATGAGAGTAGCAGTGCATGGTCCCCAATATCGAATGCTTTGCTCAGGTCCAGAAATACTGCACAGACATTGTTCTTTTTATCCAATTTGGTTTGCCAGTCATTTGTGACCTTGGCTAATGCAGTGATAGTGCTATGTTTGGCCCCGAATCCAGATTGAGCTGGATTTAATAGGTTAGCATTGTCAAGATATTCCCTTAACTGAATACTCACAAATTTCTCCAGCATCTTGGATAACACAGGTAGAATGGAAATGGGCCTGTAGTTATTAAGATCCATAGGGTCCCCTGATTTTAGAAGGGGGACCACTTGGGCTGTCTTCCACAGCGTGGGAATAGAGCCAGAGTTTAGGGAAAGGTTAAAGAGGTGTGTTAGGGGGACTGCAAGCACATGGGATGCAATCTTTAGAAAGAAGGGGTCCAGAAGGTCTGCTCCTGCACTTTTGGTATCCAGATGCCATAATAGATCCTCAACTTGTTTCAACAGTATAGGTTTGAAGCTAAAGGAAGAGTCAACTCTTTGATCACCAATGTAGTGGGAGCTTAATTTGGTCCCTTAGTAGGTTAGCTGGGGAGGTGTCAAAGGCAAGGCCAGCTGTTGTGAAGTGGTTGTTGAATGCATCCAGTATTTCATTTTGCCAGTAATAGGGCCATAGTTATTGTGTAGTTGAGTTGGAAGGGGGTTGTTAGCGTCCTGTCCCATCATACCCTTGATGGTGCCCCAAAACCTAGCAGGATTATGGTAGGAGGAGTCGAGCTCGGCCAGGTAGTAGGCAGCCTTTGCATCCCTAACTTTCATGGTGCATTTATTCCTCGCTTTCCTAAAAATCATCCAGTTGTTTGTATTCTTAGTTTTTCTTGCTACTTTCCAGAGTTTGTCTCTCTCCAGCAGTGCAGCTTTGAGGTCAGCTGAAAACCAGCTACAGGATTTGTTTTTTATTCGGATACTAGAGATTGGGGCATGGGTGTTAAGGGCATTTATTATAATGCTATTTAGCACCTGCTGAGCTTTTTCTACAGTATGTGCAAGATAGAATTTTTGCCAGTGTGGAGAGTAAGCTAGATCATGCAGATATCCTTCAGTATTGATGTTTTTCTTGGATCTCCTCATGATGAATTTTGCAGGATTTGTTGTTATGCTGTTGGATCTTACCCCAGCGATGGGGCAGTGATCACTTATGTCGCATAGGAGCACTCCAGCATGTGTGAATAGATGTGGTTTACTCACTAGCATGATATCAAGTAGTGTACTGTTACTACTATTCTTTGTATTTAATCTTGTTGGTTCATTAATTAACTGTGTGAGCCATAGGTGTCACAGAATGATACCAGAGGTGTATCTGCCTGGGTGAGCCAGTTGAAATTCAGGTCACCTAGGATAATGACTTTCAGTACTGGACTTGACCAGGTTTCCCAGGTGGGATAAGAGCTTGTGTTCAGCAGAGGGGTCTGTAGCATCCAATTAGTTGAAAGCTGCTGTATTGGGGAGAGAGACTTTTAGAGATAGGCATTCAAATTCCTTGGGCATAGATGTTGCAGCAGTACAGGATACAACTATATCAGCTTTGCATAAATGGCTACTCCTCCTCCTTGTTTGGCGATCAGCTCTGAATAGCTGATAGTTAGGTAGGTTAACTTCCCTGTCCATTGTGGTGGGTTTGAGCCATGTCTCAGTTATCACGAGAAAGTCTGGCAAGTGTGGGCAACCCAGGCTTGTATCAATGTAAATTTTTCAACAGACTGCATACATTAATATGCAGGAAACTGAGGCCTTTAGTTGAGGTTAGGTCTGATGGAGGTGATATTTTCAAGAGGTCCAGGGTTGATTTCCATTACCAATACAGAGCAATAGAAAGATCAGTAGTTTCATGAGGGCTGCCAGTGATAGGAGAGGGGCTGTCTTTGGTCCTCCTTCTTTTATTCTGTTGCCACTCTTTTTTGGGTGCTCCCTGTGGTTTTAAGGTAGTGTGTCGGGATACCAATTAGCAGTTTGGCAACTAGGCTTAGGGGGGATCTATATATTCAGCAGTGGGGCCTTGACTGAAACATATATGTGTATCTTTATAGTGATTGTACCACTGTAGTCGATGCAGCAATGGTAAAGCATATATGAGGGTTTGAGTGTCAGCCAAGGGGGATGTTCCAGAGAAACTGGGCGGATTGACCACTCTAAATTGTATAACAGGGTCATCTTCTTTGTGGAACCCTATGGCTGATACTGACAGGAATATCAGAAGTAAGCTCCCCATTCTGAAGGGGATATTGATAGTTGGCAGTGGGGAGTAGTGAAGTTGCTGATTGGTTGGATCAGCAAGCTGGTGTGACTCTCTGTTGGTTTAGAGAAAAATGCTGAGGGCGGGGAAGAGATTTCGGCGGGAAGATGCCTATAAATTAACACACAAGAAGGGGGAAGGGCAGGTGGGCAAAAACTTTGCGCCTTTCCCGACTGCTCCCTCGCTGTTCCTCCCAGCCTTGTGGTTCCCAGGTTTGGCTAAGGTGCCGCCGACCGCCCGCTGGCGGAGTGAAGCCCCGGCGCTCAGCTGGGTGTTGTGGGATGGAAATGCAGGCTGGAGAGAGACAGGAGGTGCAGCAATTAATAAAGGGCAGTAGCAAGTGTTTTCTGATCATCACTGACCAAATTCTGCCTACAAAAGGACTGTGGGGGGGTCCTCTGCAGCCTCAGCATCTGGCGCACCTTACATATGCAAGCAAGGAGCTGTAGTTACATTAAAGAGCAGTAAAATGGCAGTTTCCCCTTGCAATACAATAGTGGATAACAGCACTTTTTTGATGATTTACACAGATAAAAAATAGAAGGAGAATGGCACCTCAGCGTCTGGCCCACTGCTGCTAACAGAACAGGATCCAGCAGAATTCAAACAGAATCAACAACAGTTTCCCTCTACAGATGTCTCACCAGATTGGAAGCAGCTCTTCTGGGGAATTTGCAGTAAAAAACCAGGGGAAGAGTAAAAGAGAGAAAAAAAATCAAGTCCCACACAGATTTCAACAATGCAAACTGAGCCGGTGTAAGTCAATGGGGCAGGAGAGCCAATCGGCTGCTGTGCCTGGTGGAGTGTTCGGTTACCAATTGGCTGCGCATTTCCCGACTGCTCCCTCGCTGTTCCTCCAGGCCTTGTGGTTCCCAGGTTCGGCTAAGGTGCGCCGACCACCCGCTGGTGGAGTGAAGCCCCGGCGCTCAACTGGGTGCTGTGGGATGGAAGATGCAGGCGATTGGCTGCGCCTTTCCTGACTGCTCCCTCGCTGTTCCTCCTGGCCTTGTAGTTCCCAGGTTCGGCTAAGGTGCTGCCGACCGCCCCTGGTGGAGCGCAGCCCTGGCGCTCAGCTGGGTGCTGTGGGATGGAAGATGCAGGCAGATTGGAAGCAGCTCTTCTGGGGAATTTGCAGTAAAAAAAAAGGGGAAGAGTAAAAGAGAGAAAAAAAAATCAAGTCCCACACAGATTTCGGCAATGCAAACTGAGCCAGTGTAAGTCAATGGGGCAGGAGAGCCAATTGGCTGCTATGCCTGGTGGAGTGCTCGCTTACCGAATTGGCTGTACCTCTCCCGACTGCTCCCTCGCTGTTCCTCCTGGCCTTGTGGTTCCCAGGTTCGGCTAAGGTGCCGCCGACCGCCCGCTGGTGGAGCGAAGCCCCAGCGCTCAGCTGGGTGCTGTGGGATGGAAGATGCAGGCCATCCCAACTCCCAACATACTCCATTAAAGTAAAACCTACCTAGTGTAGTAGTCAACTAACCTTGCCCAACAGACCCACCAGGATAAGCTTCCCTCATGAAATGAAATGAAGAGGTGGTCCTATAGTGACATCTGACTGGCTAACAAGTGGCCAATCAGGCTTCACTGAAGAAGCACTTCATCATTTCATTCATGCCTCTTGTGACTGATGAAGAGTGAGCAGCTCTACCACGGGATGGTATTCATTCTCTTTTCAAATGGGATATTCTTTTACTTTTGTGGGTTATTTGTGTAAGTGTGGAGGGAAGTTGGCACTAGTGGGTCTGTTGGATTGGGAGCTGGACTACAAAACTGGATTTTGTTTGGCTTAAAGTGGGATGTATATAATCAGCTTACATGTCCAGATAAAGTACATAAAAAAAATCTAAATTGGCTGCTCCATATGGACACATCACTAGATAAACTTTAACTGCGCTGAAAGTATTGTACCTATTAAAATAAAATCAAATTGTCTTCATAATTTCAGGGACTTGCTACCCAATGTCCATCAAAGAGGAATTACACTGAAAGTAGAGCTGTATAAGTCTGGTGAGAAAAAAACACCATTAACCTCATATAGTATATACCGAGGGGCTTTGATTTCTGTAATTAAAAACATAGCCCTTGACTGACATTATATTATCTCTGCTTCATACAGCTAAGCAAGGTACAAAGCCACTACCCTCTCAGCGCAGCTTAAAGCAGTTATGAAAGGAGCCTTCCAGCAGCCTGACAAGTTCACCTGTAAGTGGAGGGTCACCAAACATCCAGAAACACTACTTAATCTGTGAGCCATCAATAAAGTGGTTAAACTCCCAGCCTGGAGTGGGGTCTCCACCACTGCCAAAACAGCAACAGATAGGCTCAAACAACTGCTGGAAAAATAGCAAAAAAAATCCATAACCCCCATTTCCAGAACCATATTCTGTATAATAAACCCCTACGCAAATCACTTTCTAAATCTTAATGCCCATCTTCCCCTCCAAGCCCCCTGTGAGCGGTACTGGGTGATAATTGTGCACACTAATCCATGCAGAGCAGGAGAGCATTACAGGTAGCACATAGGGTAGTAGAGCAAGAGGGGAATATCAGCAATGTGATACTATCACTATCCCCTGTCGCTCACCAGGAAGGAGGAAGTGTCTTTAGACACTGCCGGTAGGGGACTTGGTTGAGCTGCTCCCTTGGTGAAGTGGCTAGAGCACCTGATCCAGCAGTGAATGGGTTGAGGGTATTACATGAGGTCCCTGAACCCTAATTGGTACCCCCAGAGGCACCCTGCAGACAGCTATCATTTATGTATATGTTATACTAACACAGAGGGCTAAGGACATTTGCTGTACAAGAGTGGATGTCAGGATATGTATGTATATGATTGCCATATGCTTTACTTTCTAATATACACATGAATTTCTTGCTTACAAGATGTTAGGACATCTGTGTCCTTGTAGTGTTATGATATATAAGTCGGCATTGCCATCTTCTGATGATTTATGTTACTACATGGCTATGTACAAACTGTACTTCTTTGTTTCTACAAAGTGATGACTATAATAAAATTGTATAATGTTATCTAGAACTGAGGAACCACCTCTAATTTAGACAATAGGGCTCTCCTCTGTAACTAGACGTGTTTCTATCTTACAGTAACCATGGTAATTATCTTAGGTATATAATATAAGACATGACGTCTTCTACCTCGGAGTCCCCAGGAGACACGGAGATTCCTCGAGGCATGGGGAATGCTTAGCATTGGCTCTCAGTTCCTAATGATAAGAACTGCTTAGGGCAACTGTTATTTTCCTTTTGGTGTTAGTAAACAAGCTTTATTACTCTTATGCAAAATGCCTGTGATTCCTTGCATTCCCATTATTGCCAATAACCTGAGAGTGAGGTTTAGACCTCCTGACAATTGATGACCGTGTGCAGGCAATATTTTGTGTTTGCAAAACTTTCAGTTGTTGCTACAACTTTCCCTTCCCAATGGGGACAGAAGGTGTGTACACCCACATCACATCTCCCAATTTTAACCCACTCTGTAACTACTTTTAATAAATCTGGCTGCTTACTGGGTGTTGTCAATGTTGACTCACCTCACCCCATGACAGTTTTGAATTGCAAGCTTACAAGTTCACAGTAGCCCGCCTGTGAACTAGTGCACGTGTTGTGGATTGATACACAACATGGCACCTTTTCACAGTTCGATTTTTCATTCCCTCCCACACAATGGCCACCATATCAAATATCTGTGCAGACTTGAGACTCGATGTTTTGAACTTCCTTGCTTCCCATGGAGGATGGGCTGACTTTGCATGGGACTCAAGTCAATCTGAAAACCCCATACTGGGGATTTCAACCCAGTACTCAGAGATGAGACAAACAGCCAGAAAGAGTGAAGCTAAAGGGCTGTTGGTTGCGGCTCTCTACACTTCTCTGGAAGCCTCCGCAGCGAGGTTTCAAACCCTTGATCTGCAAATCTCATCTCTTGTTTGCTGGCTCACTGTGGTTTTAGAGTATGTCTTGACTTCTCTTTTGCTCGTGGGCCAGGGTTGCAAAATGGTTTGGGGAACAGAAAGATGAGAAACCTTCATCATCTGATACCGAAGCCTCCTCACTTCTGATGCTGCTTCTTCAGTGTAAGCAGTGATTACTTTTTGCCTTGCTTCAATGACATTTTTTGTTTTTTTTGTGCTTTGATCTTTGAGGAAGAAGCCAGAACTCTTCAGCCTACCCTTCCTAAGGAGTGTTCAGTTTGTTTTGGTCTATATGTGCATTCAGGTTCATTTTTGAGTGGTCATCAGAGGACCGTTGGATGGCCACTTGTAATTGTGTATACTTTGGATCACACTCTCCCCGTGGTCAGAGGTCATCTAAGAAGGCTATCATGGCCTCTGGGGAGTGAAAGTATTTTTGTGCTCCATTTACCTCTATCCACATTGTGATAGGATACCGGAGACAGAATGGGATACAGATTTGATGAAGTTGCTGCCTAACTACAGTAAATGCTCTGCGGCGGTTAATAAGTTCTCTTGGAAAAATCTGCAAAACCATATTGTGATGGTCCTGCCTCTCTAAGTGACCCATCTCCCTGGCCATGTGCAAAATGTCTTCTTTTACCTGCTACCTGAGGAATCTTGCTAGCATTGGCTGGGGCTTTTTGCTTGACCTGGGCATAGGAGCAACGGATCTGTGGGTCTTCTCTATTTCAAAGTGTGGGTTCCCAGGTAGTTTAAGGATGGCAAGAAGGCTGTGCTAGAGGAAACTGATGGGATTCTGGAGCTCTTATTTTTCTGGGATTGCAATGAACCTCATGTTTTATTTTCTATCTCCCTCTATTTTCTTGATCATCTAATTTTTCCTGTAGATTTTATGTTGTTTTAGCTTGTTCATTGAGCTGGGCATGGATTTCCTCTGCTGTAGATTTTGTGGAGCTGAATGTTTTCTCTGTGACAGTGACTCAAGCATCAAGGTTTTGCATAGCCCTGGAGTTCATTGCAGATGTTGTTTTTAAATTGTTTATGCTTGACAGCATTTGGGCAAACATGCTCTCGATGCGGTCTATAGGCATTGCAAATGTCACTTTTAGGATGTCCCAATTTGACAGCTCATGGTCAGAGACTACAACCCTTATAGAATGTGATCAGCAGGGTTGTCAGAGTAAGAAAATAATCTCCAGGAAGGCTGTTGCTTGTTCTTAAAGTAGATGTCTGTTGCAAGGCTGTAGTAGTAGTTGAAACTCACAGATTATTTAGGACGTTGAATATCAAATGCTTAGTAAAATACTTCAACAACTATCTTGGCTGAGTCCAAGTCACGCCCTTAGTACTTTATATGTTATTCAATATTCATTGAGAGGTTTAGATAATTTGTTATTTTTCCACATCCTCTCATCAAAGACTATAACCAGCACATTAAAAAATAAATTTGATTCCATAAATGATAAAGTTCACTAATTCTTCAGTGCTGGTCCTCAAAAATTGGACTAGTTACAGTCCTGTTTAATATCCCCCATTCCCCATCCCCCATCCCACTAGAGAGCCCTATTTATAACTGGCCTGACGTGAATGACGAAATTTCTCTTCTTCACATTTTTTTAAACTCCTTTCTTGTAAAATCACTGTGTAAGTGTGTGTGTGGGGGGGGGGGGCTAGAATTAGAGATGTCACACAGTGCCACAATTTTAACATAGAAATTGCATTGATTTAGGTTTTGGTCGGTGCACCGAGATGCAGTAGAAATGCAGACTATAGAAATGAATACATATAATAATTACTGGTGACCCATACTTTAATGCACGGTTCAGAGAGAAGTTTCAAATGCTGTAATAACCATGTTACCATGCCATTTTCTTTTAACTGTCCCATCAGCCACATTCGTTGCATTACCTCATTGGCTCCTATCGTGTGTGGGCAAAAACATTATTATATTTTTTTTAATTTATCTGGTTGATCCTACCTTTACAATTTTAAAATTGTATTTGGTTGGTCCTGCTTTGCTTTGGGTTCAGGAAACCAGGAGTCTAACCCAGCACGATCACCAGTGAGACTCTGCCTGCTGTGCTTGACTTTTAAACTGCAACTTAACCATGTTACAACACTTTTATTGTTTTAGATAAAAAAAAAACCTGAATGATGTTCGTACTGGACAGGGAGTGTGTGTGTGCGAAAGTGTGCATGCGCGTGTGCATGTATGTGTGTGAGACAGAATTCCCTGCACCAGTATTGAATTGTACAAGTGTCTCTAACTGTCATTACAAGTGTTGAAGGAAAAAATCTATCTGCACCAGTAGTTCTAGATAATAAAGGCTATGCAACTGTGTTGTTATGGATTTTGTTTTTCACACAACCTCGATGTGTGATGACCTCATAAACCTCTCAAACTTTGCTCTCAAGGTTTATGGGTCAACACACACCTCGACTGTGTAAAAAAAAACATAACACACAGTCGCATAGTCATTATTCTCTATCTCTGTAATGGGTAGAAGTGTGTCTTTGTGTGAAATTAATATGCCACAAATCTTATTGGTGAAACAATCACAGATGCTGTACACATAAAAATATACTTGGGGAGGTGTGGCCAGCTGCACACTCATTATTATCATCATCAGCAATACAGTAACATCAAAAAGGAGGAAAGCAACCATATGAAGCATTAAAATAGAATAATGGCAATACATATAGTTGAAATTGGAGTAAGGGCAGCCCTCTGGCTGCAAATTTCTGTACACTATTGTAATTATCTATACTGTATGTAATCATCATGTAATTAGCTGTACTGTATGTAATAATCATCATGTGTTCCCCTATCCCCCCATCTCCCCCAGGTCATGTCTGGAAATGAGTGGTGCTCCGCTCAGTAAGCCTGCCTGGTTAAACTCTTAAATAAATAAATAAAATACAGATCAATTTTATAATATACAGTACAGTAGCAGTGCAAGTATCTGCAAACAGGGTGTGTAGAAAGGAAAACAGCAAATTTGACATTGTGGTAATTAACGAATATTGGTACAGCAGGTGAGTCTTCTAAAGAGGGGGGTAATGATTAACGAGTATTGCTAAGGAAGGGAGGAGGTTGCAGTAATTATCTGGGCATTTAGCAATAAATAGAACAATGATAATGCATGTAACAATTCATAGTAGGATGTGATGGCAAAGCAATGGTGAAGACAGGAGATGATATGGTGAATATACTCCACTGTAGATGACTAGTGGTGGGCAAAGTGGCCGAGATTCGCTCTGTGAAGTGATTCGTGGAGAAATGCGGAATCCGCAAAGTATTCCGCAATATGAAGCAGAGTACATCGCATTATAATGGGGAATGCAAAGTCCATTGAGAACAATGACTTAAGCAATAATGCATGAGAGTGTGTGGGTTGTGCTGGGATAACCTCACACCTGGGTGATTGGGCACAAGGCCACAGGCCCAGTACGTCCAACATCCCAAAAGTGAGGTTATCCCAGCACAACCCACACATGGAGGGCATTATTGCTATTATACAATAGCTTGTTCATGGAACAAGCGAAAAAAGATGGGAAAAATATATTTAATGCAAATGTTTTGTTCTGTTTTTGAATGGGTAGGCATACTTTATGAAAAAATAGTGTAGATTTCTTTCAGCCAGTAGGTGGAACTGCTGCATCTTTTTTTGTGTGGGTCTGCACTTCACATGCCAACTGTTGTTACTGCTGGCAGACTTTGTAAGAAATCTGTCCTTTGCCCTTGTGTTTTTTTTCTCCCAGCTTTGTTTTTCTGTGTTTGAGTTTGCATATGTATTTCTTTATTTTGCTGCTGCATCATATCGGAATTGGAGAATGCCATGCCCCTGCCCCCCCCCTGCACTCTAATGAACAGACCAGCCTCTATCACTGCTTTGAGAATGGAGGTAGAGAGAACATTTTTGAGTTTTTTATGTTATGGGGGAAAAACAGACACTGCAGTTAGGTAAAGAGTGAGCATTGTAGAAAAAGCCACTCGCTGACTCTTTAAACACACGCTTGCTCAGTGGCATGTTCACATGGTCCTGTTTTCTGAGAGGGATTGTGCTGTTGTGATATAAAAAAAAAATTGTAATGACAGAGATTATGGGATTCTGAGGAGGATTTTTTTTAGAAATTGCTGAATCTGCCTGTTTGGACTAGTGAGTCTGGTCGTCAAGTGGGAATCACCGAAGCGACTGTGGGTGAAGAAGTGGAGGAAATTTGCGGTTTGGATTTTCAAGTGTTTTTTTAAGTGGCGTACTGAATATTTTTTTGGTCCTGTGGTCTTCACCCAGCCTGACATTCATACAGTAAGGTTGTGCTGAGATAACCTCACTGGTGAAGGAGGGCAGTGACCAATGAGATTAATGCATTCTTTCTTGCCATTGTATAATTCACATTATTCCACCTTCCCAAATCACTTCTCCACCAAATACAAGGTGAAGTACATTGAAATTAATGTACTTCACCTCACTTTGCCTTGTTTTTGTGCTCCAAAGGTGAATTTTGCAGTGTTTCATGGGATCACAGGTCACATGGGCTCTAGATTGTTCTGCACAGCCTCAGTTCTGTGTAGTGAAAGATGGAGACAGTTTCCTCTCAGAGCTCTGCAATTAAAATCCTCTAAAAGCTGTTAAAAAAGCCTTTTTTTTGAGGTATTTTTTTTGCACACAGTTTAGCACAACGATTGTAGGAAACCCTCCTGTGCTCATATCATCAAGTGTTTATTGTTTGTGTGTGGCTTTTGAATGTTAAGTTAGAACAGTCAGTCTGTGTACTATGAAGTGTGCTTTGGGGGAAGGGGGAGTATCTGTGGTGTAATAGATTAGCTGGGAGAAAAAGGTAGTCTTTCTGTTTTGGTTATATTTTTCTTGTATAACTGTGTTAATGTACACAGTAATATTTTCAGTAATTCTTGACATTTTTTTGCTGATTGTTATGGTGCAGCAGTGTATAATTTTGTTTAAAACATTTGGTTATATTATTAAATTTTCAATTTGCTACACATTACTTGTAGCGTGTGTGCAAAGCGTGCCATGAAATCAGACACCTTTTATTGTGCCACAGACTAACTGCAACAGTGTGAACATGCTATCCACTGCACCTCCATGGATTTTTTTAATACTGCTTTGTGGTATATTTACTGGTAGTGGACTGTTATTGCCATGCTACCCCCCCACCAATTGGCAAAAGGTATTCTTTTCAGATTTAGATTTGTGACTTGTGAACACTGGTTAGGTGTTGTGCCTTTGCATCTGCAACTCTTGAGTGCGCAGCACAATCTTAATCTGTTTGTGCATTTGCTGTACACCATTAATTTTGGGAGACTGAACTTTCTGTTACCCTCTCATTTCACTTTCTCAGCACTGGTGAATTTTCTGGACACAAGACAGTGCATTTTGGGGATGCAAATTAATACTGCTGACTTTGTGTGACCATTGCGCACATGACTGAGTGTGCCATTAATTCTGGGAGACTCTGCATTTCTTGTTACACTCTCATTTTACTTCGTCAGCACTGGGAAATTTTCTGAACACAAGACAGTAGCATTTTGAGGATGCACATTAATTCTGCTGACTGTATGTGACCACTGCGTGCATAACGGAGTGCACTGTTAATTCTAGGAGACTGCGCATTTTTTGTTAACCTCTCATTTCACTTCGTCAGCACTGGGGAATTTTCTGGATACAAGACAGTAGCATTTTGGGGATGTACATTAATTCTGATGACTGTGTTTCCACTGCACACATGACTGAGTGTGCCATTAATTCTGGGAGACTTTGCATTTCTTGTTACTCTCTCATTTCACTTCATCAGCACTGGGGAATTTTATGGACACAAGACAATAGCATTTTGGGGATGCACATTAATTCTGGTGACTATGCATGACTACTGCACACATGACATCTGAGTGCGCCATTAATTCTGGGAGACTGCATTTCTTGCGCTCTCATTTGGCTTCATCACCGTCTGCACTGGGGAGTTTTCTGGACACAAGACATGAGCATTTTGGGGATGCACATTAATTCGGGTGACTGTGTATATGAAGGGCTGCCATTATTATTGTCACTTCACCTTACTTCGCGTTTAGGTGGAATGACAACGTGAAGTAATACTCACAAGGCGAAGTGAGCCTTTTGCATTGGCCCCTCCATATAGCGGAATGACAACATGAAGTGCCCACCTTGCGGGCACTTCACCAGCGAAATTTAAATTAGCTGCACCTTTATAAATGACTCAGTTTGTTGTTATGATTGAATACATTATATATATATATATATATATATATATATATATATATATATATATATATATATATATATATATATATATATATATACACAGACACACACACACACACACACACATTATATTCATATATATATAACCCTAAGGAAGTCAAGATAATGTGTACATCTGGTTCAGGAGGGGGCTATCAAACAATTGGGTTACATAGGATTCCACCATGTCCAGAAGCTCTTGAGGGGAGTGTGCTATCTGTCCAGAAGGTGATGTCAGTTCCCTAATGATCCTATTATTAGTCCTATGCTTGCATTCCTTATATGGAGCCAAAGAGTCCTTCTGTACTTGTGTCCCAAATTGGAGCTCCTGATGCAGGGATTTGGCCCTATGATAATTTAGGGCTGTCATCTATTGTTTAATGTTGCTAATCTGTCCAATAAAATCATGGTTGGTGAGATCTGTTTAGGAGGTGAGATGCTGAAGCTGGTGGCAGTACTGTAAGTAGCCAGTAGTGGCTCAAAAGTGAGCCTTTTGCTGGAAAAACTTACGCCAGGACTGTTTAGTGTCCTCTCACCACTATAAAATATTCAAATAACATTCCATGACTGACAGTCTGGCAGCCCACTCTTTTTTCCAGGCCTTCTGAAGGGGGGCCTCAGTAAGTACTGACTCATTCAATCTCCACTGGTTTTATTACACTGAGGGGCAGACCCCCATAAGACTGTTAATCTGAGGGTCATGTGGTCTGAGAACTCACAGGGCCAATAAGAAATGTCTATGATATCTAATGCAGGACATAAAAATATGAAATCTATATGTGTCCTAAGAGGGTCCCTAAAGTAAGTATGCCCTCCTGGAGGATGAACATTCCTATAAGCATCAATGAGACCTGAGGTGCGTAGGATGTGGTGTAAGGATGTGGAATCACTGAACAATTTTTCTGTTGTAGTCCTCTATCTGATATGAAGAGACCACTATTGAAGTCCCCTCACCAGAGAATGAGGCATGCCGTGTGCAGAAAAGGCTGAACTTCCTTAAGTAAGGCGACTCTCTGGGCCTTGATCTGTGGACCATATATTGCTATAATGCAGAATCATGCTGTGGAGGAGGAAGCATCTAACAGAAGTGCTCTGCCAGGATGTATGTACACCAGTCTGGAAACCTGTATCCGGGGGTTGGAAAGCAAGATACCCACACCGTCACAGGAGTCTAGGCCTGTGGACCAAAAGGATTGGTCCAGGGACCATTCTTTGGAAGCTTGTTGTAACTCAAAAAGGGTTTTTAAATGAATATCCTGTAAGCAGATTATATCTCTTTTGAGGCCTTGCAAACAAAGCATTGCACCAGAACATTTCCGGCCACTTTTAATGCTATTAATGTTGATAGTGCTTGTGGTAATATTTTTCATAATGGAAGTCAGGAGGGAGATGAAACATAAGTACATAAAGATAGACACATAAGGAGTCTTGGAAACACAGTGCTGCCTAGTTCGTTTGGTAGTAGACCTTTCCCCTCCACCCTCTGTATCAGTATTAGAGGTAACAGAAGAGATATCAGTACAGTCTTCCTCTGAGTCCCTATTAGTGCTATCTACAGGGAGAGCAGCATATTTATTCCCTTTCCTCCAGGATGGGGTGCTTGAGCCTGCAATGGTCCGTGCCTGTTTGGGTTTCTGTGGCTCTGATGTCCCTTGCCTTGGACGTTTCTTTGGAGCCACAATCTTAAAAACTGCATCTTTATTCCCAGGAAGAGGAGGCATATCCTGCTGTCCTGCTTTCCTGCTTCCACTACCATAGGGTGATCATCAGGGTCAGGTGTAGAGACCAGAGCCACTAGGTCAGGAGGCAGGGATGCTGGGGGGGTACTTCTGTGATCTCCTTCTGGTCAGAGGCTGGAGAGGCTGGAGACAGGGTGGAATCCTGTGCTATTTGATCAGTAGAGGGCTGCCTATTGTCCTCTGATCCCTCTCCCAAAAATAAATCTCTCCACAACTATTTCTGTTGGATGCATGCCGGCAATATTTATTAAAGGCACGCAAGTTATATTTCTATCCCAATTTCCATTTCAACAGTATACAGTACAGTACAGTACCACCACAATAATTCATTCTGTTTCTTCTTTCTGGAAACCTTCTGCCAACTTGATCCTCTCTTCCTTGCTTGTAGTGCTCTGGGGTCCGGATACCATCTGATCCGGCCCCCCCCATCATCACCAGAACCAGGTACCACCACCAGGTACCCCCCCCCAGGTACCACCACTAGCAGGTACCCCACTTACCCAGGCCCAACCCGACAGGGTCTGTTCCTGGTCCATACGCCACTAGGTCCGGACATGTGATCCAGCACCCAGTATCTATCCTCCCCCATCTACTTCCACACCTGGGTTCCTCTGCCCCCAGTCCAAGCTGCCTACCCCTCCCCTCTCCTGACCACCTTTCTCCCTTTTGTTCCCCTTTTCCCTTTTCTTGTCCTTTTCTCTTTTTTTTTGGGCCACCTGTTGCCCACCACCAGGGCCCCTGCCAGCCCCCCAGGCCCATAGGCTGACCTCCTTTAGCTACCCAACCCCATTTCGGGGTCCGACGGGGACCATATTTTATACCCTCAACTTCCCATGCAGTGCCAGCCCATGGCAAAAAAACTTTCTACTCAGTGCAGGGTGGGTAGGTGGGGAAACATTATCCCAGCAAAAAGAGGGAGACCAAAAGCTCTGCAGGCTCTTACATAGCCCAAACAGGCCCCACCTCCCCTCCCCTCCCCCCTCTCTGGCCCCTCCCCTTGACCAATTGGGAAGCTCTCCTGTCTCTAGTCATTTGACCCTCTCTGACACCCTCTCTGACATCACATCCCCCTTCCCTTTCCTACTCTCCTATCCCCTTCCCCCTTTGCTTTTCTGGCAGGGGGACATTAGACAAACTGGCCTGCCTTTTATTGGCAAGCCTGATTGTCCTCTGATCCCCCCCCCTCCCAGAAATAAATCTCTCCACAACTATTTCTGTTGGATGCACACTGGCAATATTTATTAAAGGCACGCCAGTTATATGTACATCCCAACTTCCATTTCAACAGTATACAGTACAGTACAGTACAGTATCACCACAATAATTCATTCTGTTTCTTCTTTCTGAAAACCTTCTGCCGACTTGATCCTCTCCTCCTTGCTTGTAGTGCTTTAGGGTCCAGACACCATCTGATCTAGCCCCCCCCATCATCACCAGAACGAGGTACTACCACCAGGTACCCCCCTTGGTACCACCACCAGGTACCACCACCACTTAGTACCATTAGCAGGTACCCCCACTTATCCGGGCCCACCCCGCACAGGGTCCGTTCCTGGTCCATACCTCCCTAGGTCTGGACACGTGATCCAGCACCTAGTATCTATCCCCTTCCCTCACTACTTCCATGCCTGGGTTCCTCTGCCCCCACCCCGTGCTGCTTACCCCCTCCCCTGTCTCCTGACCCCTTTCTCCCTTTTGTTCCCCCTCTTTCCACTGACCCATCTCCAGCTTGTGAAGGACGATGGGGCTCCCCCCCCTTGTGGGCTAGAATACCTGGTCCTTCCCTCTTTCTTAGCACCCCTACCCCCATAGCTCACGCAGCCCTCCATAAGGGTGCTTGCCCATGTCGGGCCTTCCCCCTCTCCATGCCTCTGGCATGCCCACCTCATCTGCTGTGTAGGCATACTCCCTCCACTATGCAATGCCCCGAGATGAGCCCTGACCCCCCCACTTTTTCCCATCCTTGCCCACCACCCCCAGGCCATTGCAGCCTGGCCAGCACCCCTTAGTGGGTGAAGCCCCCCTTGTGCCCCCTACATGGCTGTTCGTGCCTGCCCCCCTTTACCTTTTGCTCCAAAACCCCTTCTCCTCCCCTTATGTTGCCATCTCCCTTTTTGTCTGATACCCTCCGGCGGGGCTCCACCTAGCCCCCCGGCCGCTGGCCACCCATCTGCGGCACCACCTGGCCTGTGTCAGGCCCCATTAGAGGTCACTTCCTTCCTTGTGCCTCTCCATATCTAGGGCCTGTTCCTGGCCATTGTTGCCCCCAGCATACTCCCCAAGATGTGTTGCCATGACACCATTTCCTTTTTGGCACCCCTTGCTACCCTGGACTCCTAGCCCCCAGCCCTCAGCTTCCCTTCACAGTTCCATATGTATAGCGCCCCATGACCAGGGCCTTGTGGATAGCATTTTTTACCTTGCCTGCTCCACTATATGCCAAACCTGCCCCCACAAGCCCCTACTCTACAGGGTGGGTGGAAGCTTCAACCCACCCACTACGCCATGGTTTGTGAACCTTGCTGACCCATACCCTGTCAGCTCCACCTAACTCCAGTGCCATGACCTGGGTCCTCAGGTTTCCTTTCCACTACTTGGGCTCCCCAGTTCCTGCATGCTCCTTCACTTCTCCTTGAGGCTTCCCCAATAGTCCCCCGTGGTATAACTTGAAACAGTTTGCAATGGCCTGGATTCCTCAATTGATCCTGCCCTCCTACTCAGCAACCTCTTGCTAGTGGACCTACATGTCTGGTGTGCGCCCCAGTTTTTCCCCTGCAGTTCACACTGCATGGGATTCGGGAGTGGTACACCCTTGCTATACCCAGCTGCCAGTACCCTCCTTCCTCTACTTAGATAGGTGAACCACCTGGTGTAATAGATGGATCCACCTCCCTTTATTGCCATGGCCGGCTAGTTTTACCCAAGGGCAATAACCTTCATCATCCTGCTGGTCACCGCCTTCCTGATATGCCTCCAATCGTTCCCTGGTTCCACCCCCTGCTGATCAGCTGGCCTTCCCCACCGAATCTCTGTTCTCAGCTCATTCAGGCTCTCCTCCTGCCAGTCTTATCTGCCCTCCCCTCTTTCTGGTGCATCAAACCCCTTTGGTCATCCCAGACCTTTCGCAGAGTAATACCTTTGTTCCAAAACCCCTCAGGGTCCTTTGCTTCGTGGTTTCAAATCTCCCCCCCTTGCAGAGGTGGGTACCAGCCCCCTGCTCCCTGCATGAAGAGTACCCAACCAGGTGTGCCCAACCTTGTCCCCGGGAACCACTTTTGTATAAACCTGTCCTGTCCTCTCCTAACTTAAGGGACATGCCTCGCCCCTGGGCCTATGCTTGACCACCACAGCCCCATGATTTCCGCCTGCTGGTACCAACCTCCATCAGCCTGCTGCCCTTCCCTCTGCATGTATTCACTGTCCTTGATCACAGAGATGGTGGATGGTCTCCATTAGCCTATACCCTAACCCCCTCTCCGTGTCCTCCCCTTCCCCCATGTTCTTCCCACTCAGGATCCTAGGGGCCTCTTCCACTTTGCTACTCCCTTCCTTTCTATCCGGGAAACACACAAACATACGAAGAAGCCAGCCGAAGAAGGCCATTTGGTCTATCAAGTCAGCTTGTATTGCAGGGTCCACAGCTTGAGCTAATGTCCCTGCCCTCCCCACTCCTCCCATACTCCCTACCCATGATTCTTCCTGCCAAGGGTCGGTCTCAGTTGGGCACGCTGATGCAAGTGGAAACCTTGGGCCTCCCACATCCATGACTCCTGGTCATGCAGCCAGGGGCTACAAGACCGCTGTGCCCTATTGCCCCCTGAAAGTAATTACTGAGACTGTATTGCCTCTTGCCAGTCAATCCTTAATAGCTTAAGCTTTCCCTCATCTGCCCATGCTCCATACCAGCTGTTGACATACCTGGCTGAGAGCCTGGCCCTGGCAGCGGTAGTGGTACTGTGCCCAATGGCAAGCCTGACTACCCTCTGACCCCTATGACAGCTATAATATCAGATTGCTGCTTACTGCAATACAAGTAAAATCTAATATCAGCATTGTCACTTTTTATTTATTTTATTTATTTACTTTTTAAATTGGAATTACCACCTTTGAGCTAAAGCTCAACTGACCAAGGATCCTCAACACACAGAGGGTGGGGGAAATATCGAGTACATGGATAGTGGAGAAAACAGAAGCAGGTAGTAGGCCTTGCCAGTCCCTTTATGGCCCCTAGGTTTAGTCCTTGTCCTCCATGTACAACTGGGAGATCCCAGCTATTCAAATCCAACATGTAGCCTTGGGTTTTACCCAGTTCACCACCAGGTGTCTCGAATGGCTAAATAATAATAATAATAATAATAATAAGCATCTTTTTATTTATAGAGCACAATTCAAAACATTAAAGTACTTTCCATCAAAATATTGAACAAATCACAAGAATACATCAGACTTCCATTTAAAATTCTCCTAGATGTCAGCTTTACCTAATTATATCATCATCAATTTAAATTCTCAGAAACATCCGCTATTAAAAAGGTTGTCTAAAGATTAAGCAGTCTGCCACACACCGTAACAGTAAATTTCCTTTTTGACTCACCCTCTTGGTTTTGCTTTAACAGAATTCCAGAAGAAGGGTTAACTCACTCATGTTTTACCAGAGAAAGCTATCCAGGATGCTTTCAAATGTAAGCCCTCTTCTTGGGGGGAGCAGGTGGTTCCTGCTGTCCGTTTTAGCTCTGGGTGTTTTTCCAAGTACCCATGCCTCGTAGGATTCGTCTAATGTTGCAGGTGATTTTAACCTAATAGCAGCTTGCTCATATCTCAGCATTATTTCACCAACTAGGCAGTTCTGGTACCCCCGTGCTGCCTCGGCCTTATTGCACCATTCTCATTAAACTCCCCCTATCCAGAAATGGCTGCGGCCACTTGGCCTTTATCAAAACTGGTGGCCACCACACGGCCCCATGCTTGACCCACCCAAAATTATCCCACCCCCTTTGACCACAGTATGGCGTCATGAAAGCATTGCAGCATACCCCCTTGAATTTTTTTTATTTCAACATATTTCTCACCTTTATTCAATAGCATGCTGATCTATACATTAGCCTTCCTATATCACCATGCCTTCCCCTAAGGGGAATCAAAGACCCCTTCCTATTATTTTATTTTATTACTGATATGTGTATCCATATATAAAGCATGGCCACCACACTGCCTGTACAAAATGGCACTGCCACGTGTCCTGAATCAAAATGGTGGCTGTACCATGCTCACTCTCCCAACCCTTCTGCGGCATTCCCACCAGAACTCCCCTTTTTTGTCCACTATGCTGTTCTTCACATCAGACAGATGTATTTTGCTGCCAAATGCAACCCCCACACCCCTCCATACCTGCTATATGTCCCTGCTTCTGGCATCATGGACCCGCTCCTGTGTCATGAGCAATGACTCTACCACAAGGTATGCCCCCCTTTTGCACCATTGCTTTGGGCCTGCTCAGTTAGGCCCCAGATCTGCCCGTGTGTGCTCACCTCCTCCAGCATAGTCATGCATCACCACCATACCAACACAAAAACAACCTCATTTGTCTGAAAATGGCTGGGGGTGTGCCTGCCGTCTTTTTTATTTTATTTTTAAACCAAAACACACTAGTGTGGTGCCCTGTTCCACTCACACTGACTGCTGCACCATATCCCTGCAAGGGGTGTACTCCCCTCATGCTGGCCCATTCCTGCAGGCCCAACCTTTACACTGCCCGCAGGCCCCGGTAACAAGACGTCTCTCTACTGGTGCCCAACCTTCTGCTGCACCATTAACCTTTGCCCTTCCCCACACACCATGTGGCTACAAATGCCCTGTCCAACGCCCCCTTGCAGCAAATACTGATCTTCCAAATTGCATTCCCTGGCTTTGCTCAGAGAAAAAAGGCCACCCCCAAGGTGCCACAAAGCTTACTGGTAACCAGGACACAAAGGAGCAATCTTCCCCCATTATCTGCTGACTTCCCCTCACTCCCACAGACACAGCCAAGCTCTCTCCCCATACCCCCACCTAAGCAGGGCAAGAAGAAACCCCCCATCCATCTTCTGCCTGGTCGCCATGGACCACGTGGTCTCCGGGGATACATGTTGCAGAGTCAGGCTGTGCGAGTCCTCACCAAACTTTTCAACCAAATCAGCCTGCATGCCACCAATCACCAACCAACTGAATGTGTGTCGCGGTGCCTGCCTTCAGTGCATTGCCATATAAATGCACTGGGAAGAACCACTCCCCCTGCACTCTACTGCACAACCACAATTTTTAGATCAACAGATGAAATACCCCTCCATTACAATGAAAAGAGTGCTTCTTTAGTGCTGGCTACCTCATCCTCCCTGCTGCTTAAGAGCTCCGCCATGCAAATGCTGCTATCACAAAGCTTCCAAGCATTACCTCTTGAGAGCAGGCCCTTGTGATGAGACCTCTCTGCTTGCCACACTGAAAAATGCTGAACCCTGTAATGCCCAATGACTAAAAACACAACACCCCAAAGATCCTGCCCTCTTGTGGCCATTTCTTGCTTCTCTCTGCTTCTTTTATTTTCTTTTTTTTTTTTTTTTAAGACCTGGCACAGATCAGCATGTCCAGTGAAAGGAAAAACACAAATGATCCTTTACTGCAAATACCTCAGAACAACCTTTCTGTAAGGACCCCCCAAGGATTAAACCCACAACCTTCTAGGGTTACCATCTGTCACTATTTTCACAGGACAGTCCTGATTTGGGCAGCTGTGTCCAGTGAAAAAACATGAAAAATACCAAATGTCCTGACATTATCGTACCTATAGACATTGTAGTACAAAAAATATTTTCAGACTTTCTCAGAATGCTGCAAAAACTGTAGTACCTTAACTAAATTACCTTAAAATGATTAGAAACACTAGGTAACATCTAACAAACTGCAACACTCAGTCTTAATTTGATTTTTAAATGAAAAGTCTGTTGTGTTGGTTGAGGTTACATATTGTCCTGCTAAAAATCATATTTCAGTAAGAAATGTCCCACTTTGGGCTCTTTAAAAAGGTGGTAACCCTACAACCTTCCTAGAAAAAATTCCCACACAGCTGAGTCACAAATAATTGCAGCTTTCTTCCACCTAAACATTATGCACTTGAAACAATCAACCTGCCTTCCTGTACCCTTTGTTTCTTTCAGGCCCCAGGCCTACTTCTCAGTGCCAAAAACTTTACCCTGAAGTATAAACAAAATACCTTTCAGCTCACATTCAGGCTCACCCACTCCCTACTGCAAAACCACATTAAAGATCATTCCAAGTACAGGTTTAACATCAGCTTAGTCTATGCTTCTTAAAATGTGAGCAATGAGAGGCAAAAAACACACACACAAACTGCTCTGGGCCCAGTCACCTGGGCCGCATGACCTAGAGGCCCAGTAGTTCTTCGTGCCTTACTTGCTGCTTGCTAACGCTGTGCTGAGCTGAAACATTATCCCAGCAACAAGAGGGAGACCAAAAGCTCTGCAGGCTCTTACATAGCCCAAACAGGACCCACCCCGCCCCCTCGTTGGCCCATCCCCTTGACCAATCGGGAAGCTCTCCTGTCCCTAGTCATTTGACTCTCTCTGACACCCTCTCTGACATCCTATCCTCCTTCCCTTTCCTACTTTCCTATCCCCTTCCCGCTTTGCTTTTCTGGCAGGGGGACATTAGACAAACTGGCCTGCCTTTTATTGGCAAGCCTGATTATCCTGCTTTGCAACTCTTCTAGCTTGTTGGTGCTGGGCCAGGTTAAAAAGGTCCTCATGCAATAGGCAGTCTTCTCTGTTGTGTGTGACCCACATGCAGTGGCCACAGGCATGTCCCCTGAGCTCACACAAGTTACACTTAAAAAGATTCATGCAGGCAGAGGAAACATGCCCAAATTCTAGACAATAGCTGCATCATGAGGTGTCACACGCTGAACTAAGGTGAGCCCTGAATCCACATTTAAAACAGGATCTAGACTGAGTGCTGTAATAAATAGAGCCCCAGTCCCTTCCCAAAACAAGGAGCTAGGGAGGTGTACAGGCCCTGAATTAGTAGAGTGCAGTTTAACCTTTACCCACCATCCACCATCCATATTTGTTTGCTATCCAACATTGGAGTAGGTTTACCAAGAATCTCACAATGTTGCCTCAGCCAAAACAAAATATCTTCAAAATGAACTCCTTCATTCTTGAACATGATCATAATAATTTTAACTAGGGTCTTGGTAAGTGGAATGGCATGGAATGGGATCCAGGTCAGAGTGTTCTTCAGGGTCTGATATTGGGCCGAAAACCGATACAGGTTGGAAATGTTTTTGAAGTTAATGTCATAATTACCATTCCCTAAACTGATGAGTGCAAACATTTCAGAAGAAAAGTAATGCATGGAGTTTTTCAGTAAGGTCCGAGCAATGTATACTCTATTAGGAGGATCCTCCAGACCACCTTTATACAGAAGGCGGACCACATTGCACATAAGGGCCAGCTGTCCCTTGGTTGCAAAGAGGTCTGATAATTTAAACAAGGGATGTGGAATAGTTCCCTTTGGCAACATATTCACAGGCTCTGACTGACTGGTAGTATTCTCAGGCAAAGGTAATACAGGAGGCAAACTAGTAACAGGGTTAACGTCAACTACATTCAGTGGAACAACAGTTTCTACATTACAAGCAGTAGTATTTACATCAACAATAACAGAACCAGAATCATTACCCCAGGGTAAGGTGATGCTCATGTCAATTGTAGCTTTGGTGGCCACTAGTATAGGCAATTTGGCAAGTATGTCCTGAAAGGAAGGATCACCAGACTCGGGTGTCCATTGTCCAGAAGGTTCTCGTACCCAGCCAGCATTTTCAAGGGCTTTCTTGGGGGAACAATCAGTGGAACTAATGTCTGAATCCATAAGATGCCCCCCATTAAAAGTACGTTGCCAGTCTGTAAAGGAATAATAGTTTCCTTTGGAGGTGGCACTGAAGCTATAGCAGGGAAAGGACGAGCAGGAGACAGTGGTCAAGATTTTTTCCAGGCCCCAAACACTGTCTGTGAGACCACTGAGATGTGGAGGCAGTAGCTGAGCAAGGAGTCTGTAGGCACATGAGTTCCGATCCATTTTCACTAACAGCCTCAGCTGCATCAAGTCTCGGCTGCTGTTCTGTGTCTGGAAGAGCATCTGCTAACTCCAAAATCGTAACAGCAGTCAGTGGATGAATCATCTCCAGCTGAGGATTCACATCAGGTTTGACAGGGGGAATGGATGGGCTGACAGCCAATTGAGACAGGGGATCCAGGACTTCAAGATCTCGTAATTTCTTCAACTGCTTTGCTTTTCCCTGCCACAAAAAGGACAGCCAATTCAACAGCTGTTCATGCGGCACGGCACAAGCCGGCTGCACATGAACACTGGGCTTTAACTGCTCAGAATCAGGCTGCATGCAAAACCCAGGCCTGTTTTTGATGTCAGAGGAACACTCTATGTCAGGGTAATTTCCTACAGTCAAAAGGAGGTGTGCAGCAGCCTCTTGTGAGAAAAGGACAGGGGAGGAGTCTGTCTCCCTTGCCAGCCCAACATCCATGTTCTCCGAAGTCTCAGGCAGACTGGCCATCCTTGCAAACGGCCAGGGGTTCCCCCTACTAAGGAGTAGGGGAATTTTCTTGGTGCCCTGGCCAAATTTCCCCCATTCACTAAAAAATACCACCACCAGCTTAATCTGGTTCAAGGTCAGTTGGCATTCATCTGTATTCCCCTTCCCTGGGTCCTGCCAGAAAATAGGCAGAATTTGTCTAGTGCACTTACCCAGTCAACATAACTAAATAAAATAAATAAATACATACACTAGAGGGAGAGCCATTTCTATTGTTTTACCATGCCACTTATGCCCAAACTATTTCGTAGAAGTGATGTATAAGTAGATCAGCAGTATGCAATGTTTTAAGTATTATTTTGGATTTGTATATAATTTGAGAATGATTCATCTTTCTGACTTTAGGATACTTTAGAGCTCTTAGAGCTGCTGACTTAGTGACCCTCCCCCAGTCTTGGTCAACAACCCTGACATTCTTTCACAAGTAATCCCAGTATTTAATTACTAAAAAATAGCCCTCCATAGGCAGATGTGTCAATATCCTAATTTTTCATTATCCATTTGTACTGCACATCAACACTGTCAGAAAAACAATATAGAAAATTAAGGATCCATGTCAGCTGCAGGACAATGGAAACAATGAGGGAAATAACACACAGGAAAGTGTGCAATGGCCATTGGAGCTACTGTGATCAATGAGCACCAGCAACACGCCGCAGAAGGAGACCACCAATAGTGTGAATAGCACAGAGGGAAGACACAGTGAACCCAGGGTGGATGAGAGGATCCAGGCAGGTGAGTGGTGCTGTGCAACAGATACCAGGAGGAAGGCGATGTGCCGAGCAATGCAAGAGGAAGAGGCAGCCTTTGCCACTGAGGAGGGGAAGGCTGTGTACAGAACTGTTCAGTGCTTTGTGTCCCATGTGTGTGTTGAGGGGTTGTGGACAGAACTCTGCAGTCCTGCTTGTGCCATGTGTGTGTGTGTTGTGGTGGTGAGGAGGGGCTGAGCCGAGAGCGGAGGGGTGTGCCCTGCACAGGATGGAGGGCTGGACATGTGGACATGGTGGGGCAATGTAGGGAGGCAGTGATGCAGCCAGGTGTGAATGGGCCACATCAGGTGTGGGGCTGGTGACTGGGGTACTGTGGCAGGGGACACCAGGAATGCAGGATGTGCTAATGGGCTGCAGCTAGTCATAACCTCATATAACTGCAGGAGGTATGCTAGTGCAGATGTCCCATTGCATTGCTGAATTCTGTATGTAGATACCATTACAGTGGAGCCATGACACTTCAGTTTGTGCTAAGCCAGAGGGGCCATCAGCTGCTGTTACATGAAGGGAACCTTTACAGGAAGTAGAAGGAGTGTAGTGGCAAAACATATTGTAAGTGCATCCAGTATGACAGGACCAGGTGCCCTGCCAGGTGCCTCACAAGAGAGGACACTGTTGTGAATGGACTGAGGGCACATAACCATGTGGCAGATGCTGGGAGTGAGGCTGCACAGCATGTACTCAATACAATCAAGAAGCGTGCTGTGTCCACCTCTGAATCAACGCAGAAGATAGTGGTGGTGGCTGTGGCCACAGCATTGACCTATGTGTGGCTGGCCAACTGCCCCATGCCATGCATGAAAAGGACTGTGCAGAGAGCCAGGAAGGTAGCCAACCAGAGACCTGTGTGCCCAAGTTCCCTGGCTGACCTGGACGTGCCTGAGCACTACAGGTTGATGCATAAAGGTAACCCACTCCTGATGTTTTACAGTGGGCGTGCCACAGATTGCTTCCTTATATTTGCGACTGCTTGTAATCTGGCCCTGATGGACAACTGTACCCAGTGGTTTGCAGATGGCACCTTTAATGTGATGCCACTACTGTTCACCCAGGTATACACCATCCACACTGTGCAGAATAGCAGCATGATCCCAAGCCTGTTCATCCTCATGTCTCCCAGGACTGTGTCCACCTATGTGCGAGATCTCACTGAGATGAGGGCATTGAGACTAACACTGTCACCAAAGACCATAATGACTGACTTTGAGTAGGCTGTCATCAAGGCATTTGTAACCGTATTCCCTCAGGTAAAGACACGGGGCTGCTTCTTTCACATGTGCCAGTCGGTGTGGTGCAAGGTCCAAGAACTGCCTGCTGTGTGAGATAAGTATGTGGCAGAGATGGAGGAAGCTCTGCATTTGTGGATGCTGCCAGCTTTGGCCTTTGTCCCACCTTGTGATATGGTGCCAGTATATGAGAGCCTCTGGTTCTGGGAGTTTTACATTGTCCACAGGGACATTTTGGAGCCCCTCCTCACCTACTTTGAGTAGACCTCGGTTGGCTGTCTGGTGGGCAACAGTACACGATGCTAGTCTCTGTTCGTATATTAACTTTTGGAACTGCCATGATCTGGTAGCTGCAGGTTTGCCTTGCACCATCAATGTGGTGGAGGGCTGACATCGTGCCTTCAACACTTCCTTGGCATCAGTCATCCCTGAATTTGGCAGTTCATCGATGCCCTCTGCATGGAGTAAAAGGGCAATGAGATGAGAACTGAGCAGTACATCTCTCCCTCACTACCCCCCGGAGATATCAGGACTGTGACACTTGACTGACCAGTTTGGTGGCTGAGTATGGCAATCGGGCCAACATGAAGTACCTTCATTGGGTGGCCCACAACTTTAAGTTGCAGGTGTGAGGGCTGGTACTGGTCTATTTTCCCTGTATGGGTATGCCTGTCCTACACGTCTGTGTAGATCTACATTAAATGTGTGCATTACTGCTGCATTACTGTCTCCTGTGTCCATCATGTGCTGTGGTGTGCAGTGTGAGGCGTGCTGTGTCTGTGTTTGCTACACACTGCTTTTGACTTTAGGCAGGGTTGTGTTAGCTGTCCCAGACATGCACTGCACTATGCTGCACTGTTATGCCCACACTGCATTGGTCTGCACTGTTTTGGCTTTAGCTGAAATGACGCAGATCCGAAAATTAAGAATACGAACATCACAATTTAATTCCGGCAGTAGGCAGCACTCACTGCCCCATCAGGCTGCTGATTACCTTTACATTCATGGTTTACATTTCTTTAAGGTATACTACCATGTCCTTTATACACAATAATGATACTCAAAAGTAAATATTAACTTTTACAGTATACAAATTTTAAAACCATCCAGAAGCATTTCTGTGCATATCCAGCTCAAGTTTTCAGATGTTTTAAATTCTCTTGTTAAAAATGATTCAGGAGCTTTTTTGATGCTCATCCAGCTCAGATTTCCTGATATCAAAGCATGGCGGAGGGGTTGCCATGTTCTATAAAGATCATCTAAACATCATGGACACCCTGTTCTCAACATCCTCTGCCTGTGAGTCCCTTCATGCTACTCTCACCCTGGGAGCCAAGAAACTCCACATTGTCTGTGCCTACAATCCCCCAAATGGGGGCACTGTAGGTCTGCAGGACTTATTTGAACAGACCTCTTTGCACTCCAAACATAATGAGGTCATTATATTGGGTGACCTTTACCAAAATAGGCTAGGGACTGCCCATAGCACGCTGCTCTCTCTGGTACAACATTATAACCTCCACCAGCTGTTAACAGAGAATACCAGAATTACTCCTTCACTTAAATCCTCTTCTCTTATTGACTGGGTACTCTAAACCATCTGGACCATGTACACCAAGCAAGCATCTTGGCAGATTCACTTACTGATCATTCCCCTGTCTTTTGCATCTGGAGTACTGAGGCTGCTCCACCCCCCTCCACCGCGTTATGTCACCTTTACAAATTTTGCCAACCTGGATATTGAGGCTTTTTGTCATGATGTTTCGAGGATAAACTGGTCTGGTATTTTCCTTTCCCATAATGTTGAGTCTGCACTAAGCATCTTCCTTAATGAATTCCTGACCCTCCAGAACAAGCATGCCCCCAAGGTGACACAGAGGGTGAGGGCTAAACAAACAAGATGGCTTCTCAAAGACTTGATGAAAAATCTACGCCCTAGGGACAAATGCTGGAAAAAGTACAAAGCCTCGGGGCTACAATTTGACTATGCTACCTACAGAACCCTTCGTAACTTCTGTACCTGTAAAACAGGTCAGAACAGCTAAGAGTGCCTATTGTAAAGAATTGCTGCTGAGCTCTGCTGGGGACCGTAGGAACTTCTGGGCCAATGTCAAGACCTTTCTCTGTGTGTCCAGTCAACTAGCATCAGTGACATATTATTAAAAGGAGTACATTGCAATGACTTCAACACCATTGCTAATTCCTTCAATCAAATTTTTCCGGACCTGTCTCAGTATACCTCTGCCTTCCCATCTCCCCAGGCAGCCTCTCTGCTTGCAACATCAGCACAGTCCACTACCTTCAGCTATCCTTCCCAACAAATGTCTAAAAATCCTCAATTCTACTTCAAGGCAATCTCAAGAAGTGTGGTCTTAAAACTATTACAGACTGTCTCTGACAACACTAGCTCTGGATCAGATACACTTGAGCCTCGGCTCCTGAAACTAGCAGCACCATACATAGCCTCCCCTCTGGCTAGAATTTTTACCTTGTCTCTCTCACTAATAGCCAAGTTCCTGACCTCTGGAAGATTGCTCATGTAATGCCGGTCCTTAAAAAGGTGATACCAAGGAGATTAGTAACTACAGGCCTATAGACATCCTATTGGTCCTAAGTAAAATTCTGGAAAAACTTGTGGCAAATCAAACTGTTGACTACCTCACGTAGAGTACAGCCTTCTCTCTGACACACAACATGTCTTCCATAAAGGTCACAGTACCTCTACAGTACTACTCAAATTCACTACTGATGTGCTTACATAGAAAAATAGGAACATAGAGGTTGACGGCAGATAAGGACCTCAAGGCCCATCCAGTCTGCCCATTTCTTTATCTACCTTATAAATGTGCCATCGGCCTTTGCTCTGTCAATGGGCTATCTATTCATACTCATCTGTATTGCTCCCTTATGCCTATCCCACCATGCCTGTTTGAAGCCCTGCACTGTACTCATAGCCACCACTTCCTGAGCTAGGCCATTCCATGCATCCTCCACTCTTTCTGTGAAAAAGAATTTCATCACATTCCCCCTTAATCGGCCTCCCTCTAATCTCATGCTGTGTCCTCTTGTCCTGCTATTTTTCTTATATTTAAACATGTTAGACGCTTTCACCTTGTTAATGCCCTTAAGGTGCTTGAGTGTTTGATCATATCACTTCTCTCCCTCCTTTGCTCATGGGTATACATATTGAGCTCCATTAATCTGTCTCATTTGTCTTCTGATGCAGTCCTTGCACCATTTTGGTTGCCCTTCTCTGGACTGCCTCAATTTGGTTAATGTCCTTGTGAAGGTGTGGCCTCCAGTACTGCATGCAGTACTCCAGATGGGGCCTAACCAGTGTCTTGTAAAGAGGGATTATTACCTACCTCTTATAATTTACCAGTATGGACGCTGGCCAGCTGACAGGGGCAGTTTTCATAGACTTTACAAAGGCCTTTTATCTTGTTGATCACCCCCTGCTCCTCTCCACTCTTTGCAGTCTGAGCTTTTCACCACCAGTTGTCACCTGGTATGGAAGCTATCTATCAAATAGAACACAAATTGTGAAATTCAACTCCTCTATATCTGATGGTGCTACCATCAATATTGGGGTTCCCCAGGGCTTTATTCTGGGACCTCTTCTTTTCTCACTTTTTATCAATAAGCTAGATGAGGTTTTTCTTTCGTGCTCATCTATTCTCTATGCAGATGATCTTGTACTCTATTCAAGCTCTGATAAGGTAGCCAGCATAAATGCAACTCTTTCTTCAGATTTCAAAAATGTCCAAAATTGGCTTTCTGCACATAAGCTTGTACTTAATGCTAAGAAAACCGAAGCAATGTTATTTGATCTGCCCCTAAACTTAGGACATGTCAAACTCCCGTACTGGTGCAAAATTGCAGTGGCACACAAATAGAATGTGTTACATCGTTTAAGTACCTTGGAATTCCTCTGGACCAATCACTGGACTTCAGCCTGCATATACAATCTGCTTGCAAGGCAGTGAATGCTAAACTGGTGTTTGCTTACAAGTCCAGTTTCATGTTGACTCCCTCTGCTAAACTTGTTATTGCCAGAGACATATTACTCCCTGTCCTCACCTATGGCATGCCAACCTTTGCTGGCACACACAAAACCATCCTTCATAAGTGGGATGTCACTTATAATAATATCTGTCAATACGTCTCCTCATCACCACGACTTAAGCCCCACTGCCAACTGTACAGTGACCTGGGCTGGTTATCCCCCTCAGCTTGCCTTCAATACTCTCTGGGCTCCCTGATTTACTCTATACTCAGAAACCAGACCCCTTCAGTGCTCGCAACATTGCTGGTACCTTAAATGTCCTCTTATAGACTGTGATCAGTAGATAAATCCCTGCTGAATGTACCTAGATGTAAAACTTCAAAAGGCTCTGTTGCCTTCAATCACTCTGCTCCTAAACTTTGGCACTCTCTCCCCGCATATACAATCTGCCTACAAGGCAGTGAATGCTAAACTGGGGTTGCTTACAAGTCCAGTTTCATGTTGACTCCCTCTGCTAAACTTGTTATTGCCAGAGGCATATTACTCCCTGCCCTCACCTATGGCATGCTAACTATTGCTGCCACACACAAAACCATCCTTCATAAGTGAGATGTCACTTACAATAATATCTGTTGATATGCCTCCTCGTCACCATGGCTTAAGCCCCACTGCCAACTGTACAGTGACCTGGGCTGGTTATCCCCCTCAGCTTGCCATCAATACTCTCTGGGCTCCCTGATTTACTCTATACTCAGAAACCAGACCCCTTCAGTGCTTGCAACGTTGCTGATACCTTAAATGTCCTCCTAGAGACTGCAATTGGTAGATAAATCCCTGCTGAATGTACCTAGGTGTAAAACATCAAAAGGCTGTGTTGCCTTCAATCACTCTGCTTCTAAGCTTTGGAACTCTCTCCCCCAGGCACTTCAAATATCTGGATCCCATGACAGCTTCAAAAAGGAGTTGCGCTTCCATCTATCCCTTGCTGATCCCTGCACCTGTTTTAATCCCCTGTAATCCACTTACCCGCCAGATGCTGCCTGGCCTAACTTTAACTTTCCTATCTCATAGCATTTCTTACCCTTACTTTCTCCTTGATAGCTAATCTACCCCAGCTCCCCCAACACACACACACCTGAGACTTGTTTCAGAGGCTGTGATAATGTATCCTGCCCAGTCAGGAATTTGCCCTTGCCTTGTTTTGCTGCCTATTTGAATCTTCACTGTTGTGGCTAATTTTAACAATATTTCTTGCTGGTATGTTGTGGTATCTCTTCCTAGACTGTGTAGGTTTTCTTTACCTAAAATGCTACGTGAATTGTATTGATTGTTATTGTTCTGGCTGCATGTATTCATTACTACTAACTGTTTTGACCTATGCTATTGTAATTTCATTGTACTCATGCTATGTATCTGTCTTTGAAAGCTGTACTCTCCCGATTCATGCTTGAAAATAGTCATTTCATGGCTCGTGCACCTACCAGGTTAACAAAAATGAAATAAATAAATACATTTTATATTGTCTCATTTGCTAAGGTAACATTAATATAATTCATCTAAATACTACATATATAATTACAAAGACAGGTTAAATGATGATGAAAGAAATGTTAGTAGCTCAGATTCCAGTCCCACAACTAGTAAACATATTGAGAAGTGAGTTATGTACCACAGGCGGAAGACAATGGCTTGGCATCTTTGATTTACTTACAGCATGCCTTTGAGAAGCAAACAGGTAGGTCACGATGCTACCAGCCTTATTTCATCAAAAGTGCTGTGTTATAATGAAAACTATCCCCCAACCCCACCCCAAGGTGTGTTCAAGCCAGAATGATGTCAGGAGCATATGACTGTGCTGGGAAATTATCTCATTATCATTTACTGTCTATAAAATGAGCTAAATTCCCTGTCTAATTATATTTATAATGGGCAGATAGAGTGTGCATCAATGATCCCTCAAATCTTAACTATGTCTGTATGTTTAAATGTATGCTATTACTATCATTCAACACTTTGTGGTAAACACTACTTAATCTAAGAGACAAGATCCTGCTGCCTTTTCAGCAGTTTTATCTACTGTACCTTCAGCAAGCTGCAAGTTGTAGTATCTGTTTCAAATTGCAACATGCACTGCTGCTCCTCTCCCAGTTCAAGCACTTCAGCATAGTTTATTGGTTGTACTAGGCAATCATTTTCTTACCACCAAATGACCCATATTACATGGGACAGCCCTCACTGTACCCATCAGAATTGTTCTGCCCCACATTCCCCCCAGCAGGAGAAAACTTAACTGCCCACATAGAATGTGCTGTAAACCCAGAGACTTTAAAACAGAAATTTCTAATACTCATTACAATGCTTATTCCAAATAAACTTGGAATGAAATTGGCACTGCTGTCCAGATTGTTCTAACCATGTATCCCGTCTTTGACAATATGCACCACTCAGTAGGAGGACAAATGTCTTAAAATGTCCCACATTTATAGTATCATTGTCCCACATTAACATATTTAAATTATGTTTCTGGATAGTAACCTATCCCTAGAATATTCCCAATTGTCTATCTACGTACCTACCAAATTCTATCTACGTATTTATCTGTCTGCCTGTCTGTCTGCCTATTTGCTTGCCTGTCTATAACTATCTATCTATCTATCTATCTATCTATCTATCTATCTATCTATCTATCTATCTATCTATCTTTCTACATATGCCATTAAGTTGGTGTGTTTTTAAAGCTGTTTTCACAAACAGAAGGCAACAAAAATCAACAAGATTGTTTTTGTTACAAATAATACTTATACAAATAAAATCTGATGCCCATTTCAGTATTACACATAAGTAAAAAAAAAAAAGTCATCACTCTGCTGATGGGAACTTATAAAAAGTGAAATTCAGAAATGAGCACTAAGAATATATATATTAAAAAACTAACATTATGTGAGCCTATTTTAATACATATTTTTTTTAAATTAGAATTCATATAAAAAATGCATTTTCACTGTTAATACATTCAGATCCTGCAACTCTTTCTATAAATAAGGCAAATAAGGAAAGGATTAAAATTATTTCTGAGTGCTTACTTACCTTTTACTCTCTACTAATTTTATATCAGATTTGGCACAGTGCCCTTTATAATTACATGCAGCAGTGTACTCTTTTCCAATAACTCAATCTGATGAAACCTTCTGGACAGACAATGAGACATATTTAATATTCCACATGCAACATGATTTTTGTTGTCAAAATACAGAAATGCAGCTTTTCACAGTTATCCAGCTTGAGAGGGCCATGAGAGCCATGACAATAAGAAAGCAGGTGGCTCTGTCTTTTAAGGAAGGCACAAAGAAATGAATAGAGTATCACCCCCACTTCCCCACTGGGGATCTTCCCACTGTTAATTTCTTTATTATAGTCATACAACATGTGCTCCACAGCCAGCAGGCACCATCAGTAGGCACTGTTACTCCCAAAAGGTAGGACTGGCCAGCCAATGCCATAGGTACAACAAAAAAACTATAAATGTTACCTAAAACCACTGATTCATAGGCCTAGCTATACATAAAATACATGAGACCTAATTTAGATAGCTAGGTGAGCTGATCTACATGCCTAAAACTGTGCATATATGATTTTCCCTGTCCCATCCCTTCTAGCACATATCTGTTCTTAAATAACTACTCTCAAATCTTGTGTCCATCAGTACTGCATCTATTTCATTTTTTGACATGGCCTTTCTCCCTCTTTTTTTCTTGTACATTTAATTTATTGTACTTGATATATGAGGTATTTCCTAACTTTAACAGCGGTCTTATATCATAGATTTCAAAACAACATATATTGTGGTCATTGGCAGGACTTCGTTATGAGACAGATGTTTCACTATTTTGGCCAGCCCTGCCAGCTAAAACAGTTATTAATCAACATACTGTGCAAAACCAAATAAATTGTCAAGGTAAACAAAGCACAATCCATGAGAGCAAAGGAAAAAGGTTCTAGGTCAAAACCACTAAACATTAATAGTGCAGCTGAAAGCAGCACAGGAAAGAGTGAAAGAAACAACAGTGCTGGACAACAGTGAGGACAGAAAAAGTGCTTCAGCCAGGGGTGGGTGAATGTCAGGGGGTGGGCAAGTTTAAGAATGAAATCAGGAGCCACACGGCACTAGGTAGACAGATATATTTGGGTGTGAGACACAAATTTGGCTGGGTGGACAACACATAACAGGGGTGAGGGGATGGGATGAGGTGTGTTGGACAATGTTAGGACTCGGGGCTTCACCCCCTGCATATCCTGCAGCCCCATACTAAAATATATAGACTCCATGACCACACAAATTGAAAAACAATGAAAAATGTAGTAGGGAGGAATAGTCAGTGAAATAAAAAAGAAAGGTTACATACCTCCGCTGCGCTCGGACCATGATCAGGTGTACTGTAGGAAGTCACAACTTGTTTTCTCTAACCATTATATCACAAAGCCAGCACACTGACACTTCCCACTTTCAGGAACTTATCCTGCTCCACAAGAGTGAACACAGCTACAGGTACAGTTCTGTAATGTCCATGCTTTAGTTTCTCTGTAGCTGTATTCACTCACTCTTTTATCTGTACAGTTTTTACCATGCTCTTATTGGAAAGCTCTTTTGACCATCTACCCTCCAACAGCCCCAGCACTTTGATCAATGGAGTCTTCCTCAGGTGGTCATAGTACAGTGGCTGTAGGAGTGCTTTTGTTTTGTTTTTGTTTTTTTGCTCTTGTGGTAAGTGTTTGGTCCACTTTGACCATTTATTTGTTATTTTTTTGCACAGTACATTGATTAATAAATTGTTCAGCTCATAGAGCTGAACACACCATAGATCTGTCTGACCTGTTATTCTGCTCTGCCTATGACTGTTTTGTTGTGTTGCTGTGTGTTTAGGGGTGACCACCATGATGTGTATATCAGCCTTACTGATTTGAACATGTCTTTTAGTTACGGTTACTGGTGACTTCAATGTTAAACCTGATTTTTTGTTTTCTGCTGTCGGAAAGATGGTTTACATATTTACATGACACTTTCTGTTTGTGTTGTCAATGGCAGAATATACAGGCCCTGACAGTTTCATGTAAATTTGTTCAGTATTTTTAGAGGTATTAAAGTGTAAAAAAAAATAAATTACCAATCATCAATTGATTTTATTGTTTTTTTTCTGAATTTTCACTCTCTTCTTGAGTAAAAAAATATCAATCTTTAAATAGTGAAATTTGTAATGTTGTGTACATTGGTGGAGAAGGAGTTTGTGGTGAGCTGATGTTTGGGAGTTTTGCATTTTTAAAAAAATATTCACAGTACATCTGAAAAATTAGGTTTTGGCTTTAAGGAGTCAGGCTTTACCTAATGTACATTCATGTGAACAAGAGCTTCAGTGCTGATGAAAGGGGATCAAGAAAGGAGAATTCACATCTTATTTAAATGAGGAAGCATCAGTGTTTATTATAACCGTACTCCCTATATCTGTTCTAGTCAGTACTTAATCACTGGTGCCTAAAAGCAACTGAAGACCTTGAGTAACACTGGGCTGATACCAAAGGTTGCCTGACTGAATTAGTTTCCTCTTTTCTTGCAATATTAATATTTGCCAATGTTGCATAAACTGAAGTGCATGTACTGAAAAGTACATAAGAGTCAGGTAGTTTTTAAGGCTAATGCTGAGGCAGTTAACATGCTTAGTTTAAACCGAGGTCCCTTCTGCCCATCCTGGTGTTGTCCTTGTGGGTGTCCAGGTGGAAGTAAAAGAACCCAGGGCACTCTTCACAAAGAGGAAGGAACACTCCCGGTGTCCTGGCCAACATTCCCCTTCCCATAAACCAGTTCATGCAATTATCCAGGCTGTGTGTGGGTGATGATGTGCGATATGGCTGCCACGACACATTCAGTCACTTTACTAGTCTAGCATTGCTTGTAAAGTGCTTTGGGATACACTGTGTATGAAAAGCGCTATATAAATGCTGATTTTTCTTCTTCTAATTTTATTTTTACCCAGCTGCAGATCTCACTTGATTCAACACTGTGTAGGGGAAAAGAGGACTCATTTTGCATTTCCAAATAAACAATGGCAACTTATTTAAAAGACAAGCAAAATACTGCACAGTGCAGAAGAACAAAAACAGACCAAGAAAGTATATCAACTGAACAATGGGTGTACTCCAAACAAGGATAACTACCCCAGTGTTTTAACCAGCAACTGATCTTCATCAGGTGTAAGATCGTGCAGGTACAATGCTCAATTTATACATGGATAGTTAACATATTTAATCAGGTAACATCAATCATCTTAAGTCTAATAATCATCAGTTAACCAATCATCACTATGCCCCTTTCAGAAAAGCATAATCAAAATAAAGAAAAAGGCTGGGGGGCCTCACTGACACTCACCATGCAAAGAAGCAAAAATTGTGCATAGAAAATACCAGAATAACTAACAAAAACACTGCTGACTACTGATATTACTCAGAAAATCACTGGTCAAACACAAATAATTTAATGTTTAAATCGATTATTAAATCTTCCTATGTTGTGTTATTTCACAGCAAGCAATTATGTGACAATGCATGGAGAACCTTTCACCAGTACACTGCATAACATAAATCAGTCAATTATTTTATATAGGAGAGGCCATTGTAAATAGTGACCTGAAAAAGAAAGAGCAAGAAAAAGTGAGTCCAAGGAAAAATAATTAATTGTGTATCCACTAGGAGTTTTACTTTAAATATGGTCCATAATTAATTTCCTTATTAAGACCAAGTGGCTTTTTCAGCATTAAGTCATGCAATCCATCTTGTCTCTTGTTGCAACAAATGATTAACTTTGACCCCCCCCTTCCCCTTCTGAGTGGGATATGCTCCAACCCCATTAAGGTTAATTGGGAGGGATTGAGTTTATGGGCATTCTTAAAGTATGCATCCAAGGCATTAGTTTCATCACCATGTATAATGTCTCTTACATGTTCCTGGATGTGCACCTTAATCTGTCTGACTGTGCATCCCACATATAATCAACTGCAATGGCACCAGGCCACATACACGACAAATGTAGTGGCACAGAAGATAAACTGTCTCAGATGCACCTTTTCCTTAGTAGGTGGGTGTTCAAATATTTTTGCTACATGTGCATTTTTACAAACTGTATGATCTCCACAATGAAAGAAGCATTTGGCCATATACATAGCTAATTTAAATAGGGTTGTTCTTTTCTATAGGGGATAAAATAAATAGAGGTTAAAATATCTCCTACATTTTTTGCTTTTATAAAAGTGTTCTTCAGAGCTGAGCTTATCTCTCAAGACAGTATTTTCTAGATATGTAATATAAGTCAGTACTTATAAGTCAATTTGTCCACATACCCTGCCAAATCATTATAGACAGTTGAGAATGTAACCACATTAGTATCCCTGGAAGGGTTTCATGTCATAATGGCAATCACGGAATAGCGATTGCTGTTATGGTGAGTGTACATCGCTGAAAATAAGTTTTGGCAATGCACACTCGTGGCAAGGATGAAGAGGCACCCAAGACCTACAGGTTCACCACCCTACAAATGGATTCTCATCTCCTGGGGGGGGGTGCATGTTGGGGAGGGTGAAAAACTTGGAAAAATACAAAAAAGATGCACTGTGCCGGACCCAAACCTGGCACCTGTTTCTCCCAAGCAACCACCCACCCCATAATGCTGGCAGTCAAGCTCAGCAGCTGCCCACCACACCCCATCCCATATACCTTTCCTCCCCTTCTGTTCATGTATACATATGTACATCCATTCGCCCTACCCCGGTATCCACTCACTACCCTTCCAAGTAGCCCTGTACACAGGCACCATGATTGAGTCACCCATTTGTATGCGCTCAATCATGGTCACCCTGAATTCAGTATACCCCCTGAACGTTCTTTACTTAGGGGTCAAAAGGATAGATCTATTGGTCTGTTTTACCTTTTCAAAAGCCTCTTTAAGCACAGACTCATAATAACCTCTTCCCTTAAAGTTATCATGCATATCGGAGCTGTACCTATCTCTCTAGCCAGTATTTTGTTGGTATATAATATAGATCAGTACTGAGGAATCGAATTGTTTACATGCCCTGCCAAATCATTTTAGACAGTTGAGAATGTAACCACATTAGTATCCCTGGAAGTTCTCCATTTAGGAGTCAAAATGGTAGCTCTGTTGTTCTGTTTTATCTTTTCAAAAGCCTCTTTCAAAAAAGAATCATCATACCCTCTTACCCTAACTCTATTGAGCATATCAAATGCTTGTTTTTCAAACTCAGAATCATCTGGGCAGTTTCTCCTAATTCTAAGCAACTGGCAATAGGGTATACATTCTATAAGCTGTTTTGGACATGAGCTAACAGCTTGGTTTTCAATAGCCAACTGTGAATACAATCTGCTCTGGAATACCAGTCAATGTAACAGCCCTATTTAAATTGGCTAAGTGTAAGCCAAAAGCTTATTTCATTGTATTGGTTGTACATGTTGTAAAAATGCACATGCAACAAAAATATTTGAACACCCCACTGCTGTGTATGAGGGCTGGTGCCCCTGCAATTCATTATATGTGGGTTGCACAGTCAGACAGCTTAAGGTGCCCATTCAGGAGCAAGTAAGAGCCATTATACATGGTAATGAAACTAATGCCTTTGGTGCACACTTTAAAAATGCCCATAAGCGCGATCCCTCCCAATTAAATTTTATGGGACTCAAGCATATCCCACCCAGTAGTAGGGAGGAGGTGACAAAGGTAATCATTTTTTGCAACTAGAGACAAGATGGATTGTATCACTTAATGTAGAGCAGCCATTTTGTCCTAATGCAGAAGCTGACTTTTAATGGCTACCTACTTAACTATTTTTCTGAGGGGTCATTTTTTCTTGCTTTCTCTCTCTCTCGCTCTCTCTTTTTCAGGTCACCATTTACTACAGCCTCTCCTTCTATATAGAATAATTGACTAATGCAAAACATTATGTTCATGTACACTAATGTTGTTACTTTTGTCTTGGAATGAACTGTTAAATGTCAAAAGTTTCTACTCTTCTAGGTTGTGCCTGAAAATAGGCAAGTGTTTGTTTTGTGCCCCTTAGCCGGTTAACAAAAACTAATGAAATAAATAAATACATAAATAAATGCACTGCTGAAAGGTTCTTCTTGCATTCTCAAAAAAATTGCCAGCTGTGATAAAACACACAACAGGAAGATTTAATAATCTATTTAAACATGAAATTATTGGTGTTTGAATGTCTGCGTATCTTGGTAATATCATTAGTCAGCAGTGGCCTTGTTAGTTATGTTGACATATTCCATATGCACTTTATGATTGCTTGTATCATGCCTCCCCTTCCTTTTTATTTTGATTACACACATTTCTGAAAGGACTTTAGTGATGTTTAGTTGTTAATTCATGATTATATGACTTAAGGTGATTGATGTTACCTGATTTAATAATGCTAGTTATCCATGTATAAATTGAGCTTTGTACCTGCACGACCTTGTCCCCTGACAAAGACCTGTTGCTGCTTAAAGCACTGGGCTAGTTATTCTTGTCCTCAGTTTGGAATAAACCCCTTCTTTAATTAGCATTATTTCTCTCTGTGCTGTTATTTTTGTGCAGTGTGCAGTGTGCAGTACTTTGCTTTTCTTGATGAGATTTGGGCTAGCCACATTTCCCTGTAACCCCTCACCATTCCTGAGACATGCTACTTTTGTGTTTGTTTTACAACTTTTTGAAAATACCTACTGATTTTTGCTGCTTGTATTTGAATAACACAGAAATGTCTCTATCATACCTCACATGGGAAAGGGATCTTGGAGTGCAGTCTGACCCCACCTACCTCACACACAGTACAGTCTAGACAGTCATTGGGATCACTTTGATTACTGAAAAACACACTTGTTTTCTTCCTCACCAACCTCTCACAGTATTTACAGAGCTAAAATGGGCTCTGATGATGTGCTTTTTCATTCTCCTCATGGAACCTCCAATCTCTCCCCCTCTCCTTCTCTTCTCAACATCAATGGTACCGTCTCCTCTGACCCTGCCCTCATTGCCACCCACCTCAATAACTCCTTTACCGACCTTAGCTCAGTACTTCCTGGTAACTTTTTCAGTCCACCTCCTCCATCTGTACCACCACCCATTGCCCGCCCCTCTTTCCACCTGCGTCGTGTCACCATGCAAGAAGCTGGGCCTTACTTGCTAAAAGCCCTAAAAGGTAACACCATCGGTAATGACTCACTTGATCCCTGCCTTTTACGTCAGGTCCTGGATCAGGTCCTCTCACCTATTACGTGCATTTTCAACAAATCACTCTGTCTCGGACAATTCCCCTCTGCCTGGAAGATTGACACAGTTACCCCTGTCCATAAAGGTGGTGACAGGACTCTTCCGGTAACTACCGACCATCTCAATCCTCTCCCCTCTCTAAGGCGTTAGGGAAAATTGGCGTCCCAAGTCTCTGACTACCTCTGTAAGTACAATGTTCTCTGCCCTGAACAACACGGGTTCAGAGCAGGTCATAGTACCAATACAGCACTCCTGGAATTTTCCAACTTCCTCCATGCCTCCTTGGACTCTGGTGCCCTGGCTGGTGCTATATTCATTGACCTGTCTAAAGCATTCGATACCATTTCGCATCCTCTTTTGCTCTCCACCCTTGACCTAATAGGCTTTGCCTCAGGACCTGTTTCCTGGTGCACCAGCTATCTCTGCCCGCTCCCAATGTGTGAAAGTCAACGGTACTCTCTCTGAAACATGCCCCATTCGCTCTAGGGTGCCGCAGGGCTCAATTCTTGGACCCCTACTATTCTCACTCTTTCTTAACTCCCTACCCAGCAGTTGTATGGGTAAGATGCTTCTCTATGCTGATGATGCTGTTCTTGTTGCCTCCCACAATGACCCCATGCTGCTATAGAACTCCCTCCAAATAGTCTTTGACTCTGCAGCTACCTGGTTCACTGAGCACCGACTTGTTATCAACCTTAAGAAAACAAAAACGATGCTCTTCTCCCACCCCCAAAATAAGTACAGCAAGTTTCCCTTAGCTGTCCACTCCACACCCAATCTCGTCATTGACCAGGTGCAGTCCTATAAATATCTTGGTATAACCTTTGACCCTGCACTTTTATTCCATGGACATATATCTGCCCTAAATTCTGTCGCCAACTCATGGCTAGGCATTCTTTACCAGCACAAGAAATGCCTCCCTCCTGATGCCCTCCTCCTGGCTGTCACCTCCTCTGTCATGTCTCTCATTGACTATGGCCTTCCGGTCTATGGCTCAGCAGATCAGACTGCCCTCAACAAGGTTCGCCTCACAGTTAATAAGGCCTGCAGACTTATCACTGGTGCTCCCAGACTCACTCAAACATGTGAGCTGTATACCCTGGCTACCCTACTCAACCTGGAAGAGCGACTCATGTATCAGACATGCCAGCTCACCTTTAAAGCCCTGCGTGGCCTATCCCCCATAGGTCTATCCAACTCCATTCGCCGTACTGCACCAACCCTGATCACGCGCAGCTCATCAAGAGCTACCCTAGTTATTCCGAGAGCCAGGACCTCTCAAGGTCAGAGGGCATTCCCCTACCGTGCGCCCCACTGGTATAACTCCCTCCCTGCCAGTGTCTCAAACTCACTAACCTTAGCTTGCTTTAAGCCCAGGCTCAGAAACTTCCTGTTAGCTCTAAGCAAATGCAACTGCCGCTAGCCTAGTGTAAAAAAAAAAAAAATATACACTCTGTTTGACAATGCTCACTGAAGCTCCCCTTCCTTTCCCTACTAATTCCTCCTCCCTATCTCCTCCCTTCTACCCCCACCAGCTGTCCCCCACCATAAGTTTTGCACCTTTTGTTATCTTTTGCTTCATTGGAGATTGTATTCTATTGTAACAAAATTGTATTTGAACTGTAACTTTTTTGTTTGTAAGTACTGTGTCCCTTGTACTACTGTTCTGATGTCCTCTTTGTGATGAGGTACCTTTGTAAATGAGCCTCTGGCTCAAAGGTTTCTAAACTGATGTTTAACTAAATAAATAAATAAATCTATTTGCTACAAACATGAATGTAGTCCCAGCACCGAAAGAAAACAAGGGGGTATTTGTTCAGTGAATATGCTTTGTGTTGTCAGAACAGCTCCCTCTAACCTTTAGAAATATTTTGGCTCAGACAATAGCACTTGGGGTCTGGCGATGCTATGAGAAGCATAACCTTCTGTATCAAAAAAACAGTATCATGTGTAATGCAGGAGGAATCGCTCCTGTTGTCAGTTAATAGCAGTAAATCATTGAACATCAATTTTAGCTTGGTGATCAGTTTAGCAGATGGCAGCTTGAGTGATGGTATCTAATAGCAAGGGATGGTAATCCAAGTGACTATGCATTGTACACATGCGCCTATTTTAAAAGAACAAGTGTACCATGCATACAGGTTTCTATGCTTTCTATGATAAATATAATATGCCCATGTAAAACTGAATAACATCCTGTCACAAACAAGTAATAGTCCATGTAAATCCAGGAATTCAATGTGTGAGCACTGCAATGTGTCTGACTGCTGGATATACTGTAACTATGAAGTGATGTGGAAAAGTGAGCTAGTAGTCTCCCATGACAACTCTGATCAGACTGATCTGGGAGGCAGGTCCTCTGCTCAGAAATTAATGCAATCATCTTTTCTATCAAGGAAAGGTGGAACTTTTGTACTGACTTGATATCCCTGTTACACACAGTAGTATCCTTTTTGGGTTGTACTAAACTTGTAATCAACCTGGCATACAGTTCTTCTTCCAGGGCCAACCTTGTAAATTGTGAGACAACTATGGAATCACTGTAGGCTTCAGTTGGAGATTACCATAAGATGTAACAAACTGGCACTTCAGTGGCCATGGAATTCATATACATTTTTGTGGAAATCTTTGAACAAATAAGCTGGTTTGAACACTTTGTAGAGTAGGATATCTATGTTCTGAACACAAACACACACCAGCATATTATACTGTGTGAGTATGTGCTTTTAAGATACTAAAACAGAACCTTCCAAAGCTTATGGATAACCACATTTGTGGATGTACAGTGGTCTAAAATGACACTGACATTCATGTTGTTTGCCATTATGCATGACTGAAGTTAACATTTTTTACTTGTCAATAAGTTACTTAGCAATCTGACTGATATGATGCAGTCCATCGACTCAGAGTCATCCATCAGCTTGGTTGTTATTGAAAGGATGTGAAGTGGGTGCATATGTGTGTGAAGGATCATGAATGCAAAAATAAACTGCTGAATTCTGTGTCTCCGCCAGTAGACTACTTACTTTTATGAAAAAGTTAGTGTTGTTGAGAAACCCCCCGAGTTTAATAGCCAGGACAAGTTAGCCTTTTTTAACTCTAAGAAGTGCTTCAAATAAGCTCTGAGGGAGAGCATCAAAAGACAAGGCAGTTGTTGGGGACAATTAACTCTCAGGTTCTTGGTGGTTAGAGGCTAAAAGAAGAGACACAGTCAAATGGCATCAGTGAGTAATAAACAAGTTTATTAAACAAACCCAGACAAATGCCCTACATAGGATCTTACCTAGGTAGACACTGGGAGCAAAGTTTCTCCTGTACCCCAGGATATGAATATGGACTCGAGGATAAAATGTCTGACAACAGTCCTATATTGGAGATAGTTACTATGGTAACTTACTTTTCTTACACACATTAGCTATACAAAACAAGCCCTATTGGCTAAAGGTTAGGTGGCTCCTCAGTATCTCTGATATAGAATTATTGCAAGGTCAGCTAAAACTGTGAATACAAAGGAGTCTCACAAATCATAGAAAACAGGTGTGGTGTTACATAAATCCACATGATGGCAGTGTAAGCATACCTAAGACTTCTCAGAAGATCAAAACATGTGTTAGAGTTAGAACACAAAGATAGTGCATTGCATATAGATATATATGCATAAATTGTAACAGTAATCCTGCAGTTTGTACCTGATACCTTACCTTACATAACACCTGTGTGGCTCAAACTGCACTGGCTGCCTATATAATGGCAAATCCTTTGCAAGGTTGCATTGCTGACCTATAAAGCCCTACATGAGCTGGGATCCCAATACCTGCAAGACCTTCTATTTCCCTATCGTCCCTCTTGCTCACTCCAATCCTCTGATGAGAGATTGCTAGAGGTTTCCAAGGTATACTTGAAGACAAATCTTTTGCCTTATGGCCCCTACCCTGTGGAACTCTCTACCTTATCAGATGTGTGACAGCCTGACTGTGGAAGGGTTTAAAAACTCCCTCAAAACGTATTTCTTTCAAAATGCATTTCTGGAAAAGTAGCAGCCTTGGATTTGCATGTTGTTTTAAGGGGATTGTGGTCTGTATTTTAAAGATATTTACTGTACTGTTTTTATTTGTATTGTAAAGACACTCTGAGCAATGGAAGGGAGCCTTTTAGAAAAAAATGATACTTACTTACTCTTATATGGTAGGTACCTGTTCCCTATAGGTTAGTAATGACTGGAGCTCATATTGGAGCCATGATTAGACAATATTGTGAATGCTGTCAGGGGTATACTGTGGGTTTCCAGTATAGGTCAGGGGACCAGTTGTAACAAACCCCCCCTTATTTCCTTACTGGAAAGGCAACAACTAGTGGGTAAGTTGCGGGAGATAACATTGTTGCAGACAAGCTGCATGAACCTTGTAGAGAAACTGAAGTTGTTCACAGTGTTGTTTAAGAGTATACCCGAGGCAGCAGAGGGTTATTACCGTGAAAAATATCAAAAATATTTGTATAATCACAAAACCTTTGAAAGCTAATTCTAACCAGGAACTGGAGAGTGCGGTGCTAAGGTAACCATCATGGATAATGATATTAAGAGCATCTCCAGCCTTGGAGATATTATTACTGATGTAGATGAGATGGATATCCTTTCTATCTAAAAGTGTCTTGAGTGCTAAGTTAATGGAATCAATGTGAACATTGAAAATGGGTAAATATTGATACAGAGCAAGCAAATATTCTGGGTTATTGGCAATAATATCTGGTTCTGGTTTGAGAACAGGAGTTGTGACAGTATGATCAATAACTGTAGTTTGATGAAGTATAAAGCAAGCATTGGGTGCGAGAATTTCACTTTGTTTATCATCATAAGCAAAAGAATTATGATTAGTGATGCCACAATATTGGCTGTCAGAGTTGTATGATACTCTCAGTTATAGACTCCACCATTTATGAAGTTGTATAGGATATGTGAAAGATGAATTTGTCATCCTGGTGGTGAAGCTTTGAAAGTCCTCCATGTAGTCCTTGTAGAGATGCCCAGTCTGGCAGACTGGTGATGAAATTGATGAAGTAGAGTTGGTTGCACCAGGGTTAAGAGTTCCATTTGAAGAAAGTTCAGATTCCAAAGTAAAAGACCAATCAATGCTGTCCGGTGAATACCCACAGATAGACTTGATGACATTGAATATGTCACATCTGCAGAGAAAGTGATAACCCTTTTTGGTGAAACTGTCTGTTTGAGGAGCAACCCAAGCATCCAGGGTAGTGTGGAAAACCAGTAGAGGTGGGAGATAGATTCTCTAGCTGAAGATGTCATTGTCAAGGTGTGTAACAGAATAGATGGTAGCCAGCTTGTTGAAGATGGCAGTTTGCGGATCAAAACATGGAGTTGAGACAGTGAAAGTAACAAACATAGTGTCATGAATTCTGCATTGTTTAGCTGTATAACAGGGGTACTGATTGTGGTGTTTTGGTATATAGCCTAGATCTCTAGCAGTTGACAAAGGTATAGAAACAGACCTAGAAATGCATAATGTGATACATGAAACAGATCTGCAGTGTGGTCAATACCATTTGGCTAATCGCCTGTCATGGATGATGTCTGGAATGTGACCTGATTCTAAATCCTGGAAGAGATTATTCATAGTAATAATGACATAAGAGCCATAGGCAGAACTTAAAAGTTCCATGACAATATATTGCTTGTCTGCTTCCTTGTTAATCTGGAACACAAGTTCATTGTTTTTTTTTTTGTGTCATTAAAACATTTGGCTATATCATGCATGTTATACCTGGTATATCTCTCTTCCTAACTAAGTCCATCTACACCATGCAATAATGGGGGTAAAACATCATTTTTCATGCCAACCTGGAATTTAACAGCTTGGTCTTGATGGCAGCTATGTCTGCCTGGTTCCAGATGCACATGCCAGATCTGAAGAGTCCAGAAACAGTGCCAGTGGCACCTGTGATATCAGCAATAGCACATCTGCTGTGCTTCTTGATGATGGGTTTGGTCTTTTACGAAACACACCTAGGTGTTCAGTAGTATGTGACCCTGCTTCTGGGTCTTGTGTACAAGTCTGGTATGCTACAAGAATGTCTAGTAACATGGTACCATGAAACCTAGATGCATTGGTTCTGGAACACATGCCAAATTTGACCATGTTCCACTGTGTAAGGTTAAAAATCACTGGGACATGCATGAATTGCACAATGTTTATAAGTGCACCTGTAAGTGATATGGCAGCCAGGATACTAGCTGGTCCTGGGTCCAAGGACAGGATACTCAGTGAGTTACGCTTCAGTAGGGGAACTACTGATAAAAAACATGGCGGCTGTAGCAATACAATGTCATGTGCAAAAGTCTCTGGTAGAGTCTTCCGGAAATTTATCACAAAAGGTTGGATTGATCAATGCAATTAGATTGTCTAAACCTGTGTGTTTGTAGCTAGCCTGACAGATATGCAGGGTACAATTAGGTACAATTTTGGTGTTGGGCCAACCTTGGAAAGTGCCTTTGGAGAGGTGGGCAATTGGAATATGTTGCCCATTAATATTGGTTTTCCATTTAATTTGGAATGATGATTTGTCGGGTGCCAAAACCATGGCATTCAGGTGCAATTGTGAACAGTAATTAATTTGCTGGGAATGTCTATGCTGACTCCTTAATGGATGGTGGTGGGCACATTTTGTGGAAGTAGGTAGCTGTCTTCTGCTGGTTGGAGAAGTGGAAGGAGCCACCTTAGATATGTGTTGATGTTGGGAATCTGGGGCATATCCTTGGAATGGATAATGGGACATATTCCTGTGATGAGGAACAGTAGCAAGATAGCCATTTTGTGGGTATACCTGCAAGGAAGAAAGAAAATGGTCAGTAGGTACTATTCCTTTCATTGAGGTTAGGAAAAGTAATTATGCTCCTTTATAGAGTTTCATCTTGTTGGCGTATGGCCACTTATCGGTGGTTTTCTTCAAGTGAGTGACTATAACTTGATAGACTGCTGGTCTCAGTTTATTGATAATGAAGTAGGTCCTTCCCATTTGATGCTGAAGGACTGTGTAGAATGTGCAAATCTGAGTACCATTACCTGGTCTCCAACTTGCCATTCTGCTTCTTTTGCCTGTTTGTCAAAATGAACTTTAGAGCATTATTGGGCTTTACCTATGTGATTAGCTGCATACAGATGGGTCTGAATGATAGCATTCCTAGGATTTACAACATAGGTGTCTACAGATACTCTGTTTGCAGTCAGTGTGTGTAAGTAAATCAGCAGATGTTCAGGTAGTCTGATGGTTCTACCAGTCATAACCTCAAAAAGGGTAAACTGGGTAGTGGCTGCAGGAGTGTTCCTAATTGCCATGAGGAGTAAAGGCAATAGAGAATCCCAATCTTTGGGATTGCACTCAATGAATTTGGATAACATGTTTTTTTATCCATCTTTTGGCTCATTCTAACTGGCCTGAAGATTGAGAGTGGCAAGGAATGTGAAACTTCTGGTGGACACAGAGAAGTTTGAGTGTTTCTTGCATCAACTCACCTGTAAAGCTGGTTCCTTGATCAGAGTCTACCTTGAGTGGCAGGCACCTGGAAAACCATTGTTCTACCAATGAGTCTCTTCACTGATGACTCCAAGATGGGAGCAGTAGTTGAGGGGGAAGAGGGGAGGTTGGCCCTGCAAGGGGACCTGGACACCCTGGAAAGCTGGGCTGACACATGGAAATTACATTTCAATATCACCAAGTGAAAGCTGTTACATCTTGGGTGGGGAAACCCAAAACACAAGTATACCCTGGGACGGGAGGCACTGGAGGCCTCAATAGGGGAAAAAAGACCTAGGGGTCATGGTGGATGCATGTATGAATAACTCTGAGCAGTGCAGGAGACTGGCTAGCAAGGCAAACAGGATGTTGGGATGCATCGTAAGGGGGATCACCTCTAGGAGCAGGGAAGTGATTCTGCTGCTGTACAATGGACTGGTTAGACCACACCTTGAGTACTGTGTACAGTACTGAAGACCGCACTTGAAGAGGGACATACAGCTCCTGGAGAGGGTACAGAGGAGGGCAACTAAGATGATATGAGGACTAGGGGATTTGATGTATGAGGATAGACTTGAGGAGCTCTTCCTGTTTTCACTGGAGGAGAGTAGAGACAGCAGGGACATGATTGAGGTTTTCAAGTACCTCAAGGGAATAAATAGGGTAAACATGGAGGGTATCTTTAGACTAAAACAGGGAGGTATCACCAGAGGGCATGGTTTGACGTTGAAAGGTGGAAGGGTGAGGGAGAAAGAAGAGGAGGCTTTTCACTGAGAGGGTGGTGGACCCTTGGAATGCACTGCCTGGCGAGCTGGTTCAGAGATCCACAGTGGAGGCCTTCAAGAGAGGGTGGGACAGACACAGAAAGTGGATATATCAGTTGATGGCCTGGCCCAGGGGGGTGGGGATGGATGATAGGAGTTTCTGGAACACAAGGGGGGGGCCTCGGCACCCAACTAGGGATCTGAGGTTCGAGCAGACTCGATAGACCATAAGGCCTAATCTGCTGGCAATTAGTATGTTAGTGTGTTAGTACCAGGATTTTGGTGGTTACTTTTGCTGTGTTACATTGGTGGGAAAGGCCTCAACCCATTTTGAAAACAAATCAGTGATTACAAGAGCATACTTGTTGTTTCTGCTAGTATTTGTCAATGGTTCTATGAAATCAGTTTGGATTACATGTCAAGAGCCAGATTGTCTCTGAGGGAGTAATTTAGCATTCATCTTGGTTGGAATCGGATTGTTTTGTGCACAGACCAGACAATTGTCAATATAATGTTGGACTTCTGTGGCCATACAAGGCTACCAACCCACAGTTTTCAGTCTTTTGACTGTGTTTTCCACCCCCTGGTGTCCTCCAGTTGGGGTGTCATGTACCTGATAGATAAACTCAGATTGCAGTGATGGTTAGCAGTTTAGCTTCTCAGACAGATAGCACACCAATTTATTGTCTTGTGACAGATGTAGTTTTTCAGCATGGCTCTTGTAGGGGTTGTTGGTTGGTAACTCTTGTTCAGTTCCTTTTCCTAGGAACCTGAACATTTCTTTTATCTGTGGATCAGATTTTTATGCAGTTGATAGCTTCAATGGGACAAAATTCTCTTCTGCCTTTTTGGTGGCTGCAATATACATTGCTGCCCTAGTGATGGGATGAGACATCTTCCAAATGCCCCTCCCCCCGAGCACCATCCTTGGCAATGGTGTCTACTTACTCACTGAACACATGATAGGGTTCTGACTTAGAGTGAGCATTAATTTTGTGAATGTACAGGTTGAGCCTGAATTGTTGAACCAGAGCAACAATGTATATAAAGAGATCTCTGTACTTGACAGGAGTGCCATCAGAAGAGGTGAAGGAATTTATTTGCCAGAAAGGTAGAAATTTTGTCAAAGAGCAACAGACACAGTTTGAGTCTGTGAAAATAATGGTATGTGCAGCACCACAGTGTACAAGATGGAGAGCACAGGTCACAGCCACCAATTCTGCATACTGGGAAGATGTAACACTGCAGCATCTGGAAGCTTGTACACTGTTACCATTGGGATATTGGATCAGCACTCCTGATCGGGCCACTAGCACTCCTTCAATGTATGATGTGGAACCATCAGTAAAAATGTGACACAGGGAAGTGTCAGCTACTGTAAGTGTTGTGGTGTGGCTAGAAGAAAGGGGCCTGAATCAGGCAAGTCTGGAGGCTGGAGTCTGCAATCATTTGGTTCTCCTGTGTATAGGAGACCATGAGCCAGAATCAAAGGCATCTTAATTGTGTGGATCTGAATATCTTGATCCTGCAATAGAAGAGACCAATGAGTTAGTCTGGTGTTGGAAACTGAACCTTCCTTCACTCTGTCTGATAACAAGAAGTGGGTTGAGATGTGATTAGCGATGTGATTGGTGTGTAGCACAATGGGTAAATACACCATGATGTATAGAAAGTGTTTCACAACCCAGAAAGTAGCCAAAAGGCTTCATTCACAAAGGTTGCACTTCAGTTTGACTGGTGAAACCATCTAGGAAACATATGCAATGGTTCTGAAAATGCCATTAACATTTTGAGTCAGCACTGCTAACATGGCAATGTCAGAGGTAGCAGTTTCCAAATGGAAAGATAGTGCTAGATTTGGATTGACCAGAGCTAGGGCGGAGGCCAAAGGTTATTTTAGCAGGGTCACTGCATTGGTATGAACAGGACCCCATGTCCATGGGATATCTTTCTTGTGTAACTCATACAGAGAGGTGGCCTTTTGTGCAAAGACACAGATAAAATCCCTGGAATAGTTAGCCATTCCCAGGAAACATCAGAGTGTAGCCACACTTATAGGCAGTGGGAGATCTTGCAGGCATTGGATCTTGTCCCAAGCTGGGTTTCAGCCTGCCTCAGTGGTATGCAGACCAAGGAAGATGACTTCCTTTTTGCAAAGTTGAGCTTTTGCAGGGTTGCACTAGAGGCCTGACCTCTGCAAGAGGGTCAATATTTCTTCAAAGAGAGCTATGACATCATACTCCTTGTTGTTGGCTGAGATTGTAGCGACAGCATGGGAGTCAGGAATCATGACAGCATGGTATTGTCCCTTGATCTGTATCAAAAGCTGATTGGCTAGGTCAACCGCACAGCTGTGTAGTGCTAAGAAGTCAATTCCTAGAATACTGGGATGATGACATAATACCATGAAGTCAAAAATAAAATCCGTAGTAAGGGTCCTTAATACCATGGGAAGCGCAATAGAATAGTAGGTAATCAGTGTAGTGCCATCCACACCTTGTGCACTGGTCCTTCATCTGGTAGACCAAGATTAAGAGGAAGGGTATTCATCATGTAATGCAGATATGGCTGCAGCTGTGTCCAAAAGTACAATGAGTTGGCAACCCCCAGCCATGGCCTCGGTATAAAGCAATCCATTGGTATCAAAGGTAATCTGATTGACAATGCAGACTGGGGCCTCTAATAGTCAATCTGAGATATCATTGTCGATTGCGTCCTCTGGTGGTGAATGGAATCATAGGCCTACGGGATCCCACTGGGCCTCTTCCAGGTAATGGATGGGGTACAGGTGTTCCTGCATGGTAGTGCCTGCAACTGACAGTGTATTGGAATTTGGGCCTCATGCGGCCTGTCCAGAAGAGATTCCAGTGTCTTCTTGGCCTAGTGGAGACAGGGCCAGAGATGTGAGTATTGCTATAGCCTGTTTTGGAATAGACTTGGCCATCAACTGTACTTGTCCAAAAAGCTTCTGGAGACTTTTATTTTCTTCCACTACTTATGAGTAGGAAGGGCCTGTATGGTAATTTTGATTGTCCTGGTTATTGTTTTGATTGGAGTTATGCCAGTTCTTTTGTTTATTCTTGTATCTACTTCATTGCCTCACCCTCCAATGGGGTTGTTTGTTATTGGAGGTAGTGGCCTTGCCATCCTGGGCCTTGCCTACCACAGCATAGTGGGTTGTGGGCTTGCTGGCATGTCGTATCGCGGACACCTTGGGTTTTGAGCTGGAATTGAGATCCCGCAAGTAGAGCTGGAAGACTCGTTACATTCTCATTAGGATGTCCTTGAACTTGTCGGTTCTGGGAAATATCGTAGGTTCAACCATGTCATGAACTACTGGAAGCATGTTTGGATAAACAAGGATTTGTACTCGATCTGGTTTTCATTGGATCCCTTTTGTGAATGGCCTTTTATGGTGTGGAAGGCTAACCATAATCGCTGATGGTATGATGCTGGGCTTTTTTTGGCATATTGTTTTACAGGGTAGGACAGCATGATGCCGACCATGCTCAGGAATGAGTGGAAATGAGGGCCACAGTGACCTCATTGAAAGATGAATTTGTGGGTCATTGGACTTCCTCTGGGAGTTTTCCTCAGAGGTCCAGGTTGACAGTTTCTCAGAGAATCTGCATTTGGTAGTCTGTGGGGAGACTAAGCATGTCAAAATTAGAATAGACCTTTTCCAAATTGCAGCTGAGATTATCATTTGGACCCATTCGGCTTATGCTGTCAGTTATTTGCTGAACAGAATGGGCCACCTGAGAAGGGTTTACAACCACTCATTGTGGGTCATGAAGGGTTGGAAGTCCACGTGCACCATGAAGAGTGACCTCTGATGTGGTTTTGGCCACAGTACAGACTAACAGCTCACAGGTAGCAGCCTCTGCCATCATGGTTCTCATGTGTTCTTGAAAGAGGTTTTACTGTTCCTCTGTCATTTGGGACTTGGAGCAGGCCATCTCAATCACAAGATTGATCTCCATTTTGTCTTCCTTTTTCAGGATGGCAATGGGTGGAGGATCTGGCTGCCCCTCTCCACTGACATGGAGGTCGCCATCTTGGTGTCACACATGGGAGTCGCCATATTGGGAATGACATGGGGCACTGCCATCTTGTGAGTGGTGGGTACAGGGGTCACCATCTTGAGGGTGGCGCTTGCTGCCACCATCTTGAATGCTGTTATCCATATCATCATTGCCTAATGACACAGTTTCAATGGGCATGTAATAGGCTCTGCCCATGGCTTTGATGTGATCAGCCAACACCTCTCTCTGATGGCACAACTTTGCCATCTTGGCTCTATAATGCATATGATTAACATTTGCATTGTTCTGTCCTATACCCCCAGTAATCTCTTTCTGTAACCCTCTATATTCAGCTCTCACTTCACAACTGTCCCTAAGCTTTCTGTCCAATTCAACACTTACCCTGTTCAGATGTTCTCACAACTCCTCATTCTCATCTCGCAATGTCTCGTTTGTTTCACTTAACAAATCATTCATTTGTAATATCTGCCTCTTATCCTGCTTCAGCCTGTCACAATCTTCCCTCAACATACATAACTCTTGGCCATTTTCCTGTAAAGCACAATGTAAAAGCATCTCATTCTTACAGCACTGAGTTTGGAGTTCTTAATCCATTTTCTGCTGCTTCCCAATCATTTCATTAGCTTGTGAGCCCAACTCTTATTTTAGAGATATGTTTTGCAGTTCAAGGGAATGAAATCTAATTTTGAATGCTTCTAAAGCAGTGAAAAGGTCCTTGACTAACAGTCGCTTCTTGGTATGTTTCGTAGCTGTTAGGCACATCTCCAAGTACTGGGCAGAGATCCCTAGTACTGGGTTGTCTAAAAGTTTCTCTTCTACAACAAAATCACTTCAACCTCCATGGAAGGTGAGAAAACTTGAGACATCAAGTCTCAAATCTGCACAGAACTGGACATGATAGGGAAACTCAAATTAACCCATCAGTGGTGCCCCGATTTTGTATTGATCCACATCGGTTAAATGAAAAGTTGGTTAAGCATCTGAACACATGCAATACTATAACTCAAAACTGCTGTGGTGCAAGGCGGACAACAGCCGTTCCTGCCTGGTATGCAGCCAGACTTTGCAGGGTGCTATGGAGTTAGAACAGGTGAAGGTGAATCTACTTAACACCAATCTGGATGCCAATGTATACGGAATCTCTGTTAACTCTACTGAACAACTGTGCATGGTCCCCAAAATGTGGGGGACAATTACCTCTCAGGTTCTTAGTGGTTAGAGGCTAACAGAAGAGACACAGACAGATGAAGTCAGTGAGTAATACAAGTTTATTACACAAAACCAGACAAACGCCCTGCACATGCTTTTACTTAGGTGGACTCTGGGAGCCAGAGTTCCCCTAAACCCTGGTATATGAAGATGGGCTCAGGAAGAACATGTCTGAAAACAGTTCTTATAGTGGAGATAATTACTGTACTATGGTAACTTACTTTTCTCATGCATATTAGCTGTACAAAACAAGCCCTATTGGCAAAATGTTAGGTGGGTCCTCAGTAGCTCTGATATACAATTATTGTAAGGTCAGCTAAAAGTGTGACTACAAATGATTCTCACAAATCATAGAAAACAGGTCTGGTGTTACATAAATCTGCATGATGCCAGTGTAAGCATACCTAAGACTTCTCAGAAGATCAGATTATAGGTTAAAGTTAGAACACAAAGATAGTGCATTGCATATAGATATATACGTGTAAATCATAATAGTAACCTTGCAGTTTGTGCCTGATACCTAACTCTTATGTGGTAGGTACCTGTGCCCTATAGGTTAGTAATGATTGGGGCTCATATTGGAGCCATGATTAGACAATACCATGGATGCTGTGAGGGGTGTAATTTGAGTTTCCAGTATAGGTTAGGCGACCAGGTGTAACACAGTCTTACAAGAGCTTGCTGCCAATGTTACAGCTTTGACAGCATCAGAAAACCAAGACTGAAGTTAATGCAAAGGCATTACTACTGTATTCTTACTTTGCACTCACTGTCATAATCCAATGCTTTTAGTGGGTATCTCTGTGATTGTATAATGTTGGGGGGAGGGACTGAAGGTGGTTGGGGATTAGTGAAAGAGCAGATGACTGCTTCTTTCTGTATCAGATTTGTAATTTACTCTATCATGTGACCCTGTCAAGTAAACCATGACTGATTAGAGTGTTTAAGTATTACAAGTTGGGTGCTGGGTATGTGGTCTGCTCTTTCACTCATCCCAGCCTGCCTGCAGTCTCCCCCCACCCCCACTTTGCACAATTTATGAGACACTCACTAAAAAAATGGAGTTTGACAGTGAATGCAAAGTAAGCAGCACAGCAGTATATCTGATAAAGCTGAAAACATACTTCTTGGTAGATCAACTGTGCTGTGTATTCAAGAAGTAAGAACAGATGATTGTAATTGCCAGTAAGGAAATTCTGAATGCCTGCTGCAATCAGCAGTGCTACTTGTTTTGTCAACCCAGTTCTAAATTATTATTATTTTTGTGTTATAATGATTCTGGCAATGTTTATTCTGAGAGGGACCAATGTATGCCAGCACTATCACATAATCAGCCTGCCTCTGATCAGAAAATATAATGGCACTCTCTCTCCGTCTCTCTCTCTCTATCTTTCTCTGCAACAATTAAATGATCTTTCACCATTTCTAAAGACATGTATACTATGTTTCACCTTATTTATTTAACTAAGAACATTGGATTTTGAAATTTAATGCAACATAAGCAAAATTATACTAATGCCAAGAGAGCTGACAATGGACTTCTGGCTAGATCAGATATGTTCTGCATCTGAGATGACATCAGAACGGACCATTGTTACTGTCAATAAGGAAATGGTGAATGGATGCTGCAGTTAGTAGCAGTGTTTGTTTTATAAACCCATTTCTTATTTATTTTTTGGTTATATTGATTCAGGCAATGTTTCTACTGAGACAGACAAGTGTACAACAATGCTATAACATATTCAATATGCCACAGATCAGGAAACACACTGATGTTCTCCCTCCCTCTGCATTATTTAAATGATCTTTCACTGGTTCTTATACTATGTGTACTATGTAAGACCCATATTATTGGTTTCTCGAAAAGTGGGGGATTTTCTTTCCTACTTCAGGGTGGATCAGCAGTGCTGTGAGTCTGATAAGATGTTGGAATAAGTCATCATAACTTGCACTTTAGAAGTGCTGAACAGCTGCTGTTATCCATAGCACTGTTCATTTTGTGACCTATGTTCTTATTTATTTCTCTATTTTTTTAACTGTTATGGTTATGTTTCTTTTGCAAGTTACCTGTGTCTGACACCTCTGTTAAGAATTGGCTAGTCTCTAACTAGAAAGTTAGATATGACACTCTCTCATGCAGAAGGTACTAACACTTCACAAGATAAGTCAGAATGTTCACATTAGATGTCACTCTTTGATGTCATTAACTGATTGTAATGGATATGACTCTTGAAACAAAATCTAGCAAGCCAATGCAGCTGCAAAATAATGGTACTGTGGGCAGTGACAAATGTGTAAACTAGCAATTTTGCACTGACCAGTGAGCCACCTAACTGCACTTTCAAATTGTTGTGATACACACACACTGACTAATAAATATAAACATACATGCCTACAAATTCCAGTATAATATAACAGTGCACTGTCTACACACATTTTTACAAATTAAAAAAAAAGACATAGCGGGACCATTTTCTACTTTTCAGGCTCCGAGGGACATCGGACGGTGGGGGTTGCTACTAGATAACTTATTTAAATCAGCAAAGACATGCTTAAGGCTGAAACTGATCTAAATAGTGGGGGAATGTAGACTAGCAATTTTTGGACTAAACACTGAGCAACCTAACTGCACGTTCTAATTGTTGTGATACACACACATTGACTAATGCATATACACATACAGGTATATGCATACATATTCCAGTATAACATAGCAGTGCACTGTCTACATGCACAGAGCATTGCCACGTACACACACACTGTTATCCACTCTCTGTTGTTGCTGCTTGATTTTTAAAGAATTTGTGAACACTGAAGACAAGTTGTAACCATGTACATCTGAGTAATAAATAGACAAAAATATAAAACAAATACACTGCATTACTTGGCATGTATTTTACTTATACATCTAACCCTAACTTTTACTGTATTTAGGATAAGCACTGTTTTGCGCTAACTCATTGTACTAATCTATGGCATGACTGGGTAGCTAAGGTAGTGGACCAGAGAGGAGCTGTGGATGTAGCCTATCATGACTTCAGAAAGGTCTTTAACACCATTCCCATAGAAGACTGATTAACAAACTGTGCAGCCTATGGGTGGACCCTAAAATAGTTATGTGTTTGTGAAGAACTGGCTAAATGGCAGAAAAAATAAAAGTCAGAGGGTTGGGGTAAACAGGGATTACTCTGGAGAGTGAGAGGTGACAAGCAGGGTGCTACAGGGGTCAGGGCTTGGTCAAATCGTCTTCAATGTCTTTATTGAGGACATTGCAGAGAGACTGGAGGAGAAGGTATGATTCTTCACTGATGATACAATGGAATGCAATAGGGTGGACACTCAAGGGGGTGTTGAAAGAATGAAGGAAGACCTTAAAAATTGGAGAAATGGTCTGAAGCATGGCAGCTGGAATTCAATGAACAGAAATGCAGGATCATGCTAGAAGGCATGATAGAAGGCATCCTTAGGATGGCAGAAAAAGGTGAGATATTGTTGATGGGGGACCTGAATATGCCAGATGTTAACTAGAGCTCCTTTTCTGGAGCCATATTCAAGAGCAGATCATTCTTGATGCTCTGCAGGGGGCATGCCTCAGAGACCTAGTGTTGGAACCCATCGGGAGGGAGCAATCTTAGACCTGGTCCTCTCAAATGGGAATGGAGAGAGGATCTCAGAATTTAAAGTGGGTAGCCAGCTAGGAACAAGTGACCACCAAACAGTGTGGTTCATGATAAACACAGCCATAGATTCAAGCCATACAAAAGCAAGGGTACTGGACTTTAGAAGAGTTGACTTAGGCAAAATGTGAGAGTGCCTCAGAAAAGTACTAGCAAATGAGCAAGAAGGAGGGGTGGAGAAACACTAGGGAAAAATCAAAACTGCCGTCACAGAGGCAACACGCCTTTGTGTGAAGCAAATAAATCAAAATGAAGGAAAATACCACTATGGTTCTCAAAAGAGATGCCAGGGAAGGTAAGGGAGAAAAAGCATTCAGGAACTATAAGAAAACACCCAAGGAGCAGGACAGAGAACTGTACCAGTTAAAGCAGAAGGAAGCTGAGATGGCAGTCAGAATAACAAAGGCACAAACCAAGGAAAGGATAGCCAAATCAGTTAAGAAGGGGGATTAAACCTTTTATAGGTACATTAGGGACTGGAGAAAGACCAAAGCAGGGATAGTGAGGCTTAATAAAGTGGAAAGTGGGTGGGCAGAAGGTGACAGTGAAAAAGCAAGGATACTGAATGAATACTTCTGCTCAATATTCACAAAAGAAGAGGAAGGGCAGGTACCTAAACCAATCAATAGAAGCATTCTGGACCAGGGGGTTGATACCAGTCCATTCACAGAAGAAAGGGTACTGAAAGAACTCCTAAAACTGAATGTGAACAAAGCAATGGTGCCTAATGGGATTCACTGCAGACTTCTAAAAGAACTAAGAGGAGAACTAGTGACACCACTGACTACCCTTTTTAACAAATTATGGTAGGATAGTATGGTACCTGAGGACTGAAGGAGGGTGGATGTGATTTCCCTTCACAAAAGTGGAAGCAAAGCAGAGGCAGGAAACTACAGACCTGTTAGTTTGACCCCAGTGGTAAGGAAAATGATGGAACCATTTTTTTTTATTTAGTGTGCTTTTTTGCCATTGGCTGCCTGGTTCCTCAGCCCTGTCATGGGCCTCTGCTTCCTGCTCCCAAATCAGTTGTGCTTCATCGATACTCCCTGACTCCCCCCCAGCACCGGCTCCTAGAGTGCTGCAAAATCAGGATAGAGTGATTGGGCTACCTGGGAGCTATGGAAGCCAAGGGTGGGTTTCATTCAGGGTGGCCGGCAGCATTGTTTTCCTTGTGTGCAAGGGTGGAGACATGCAGCGATGACCAGTGTCTGCCCCTCACCCTGAACAATTGGCAATGGGGTGCTCAGTACACCCAGCCTCCACTAGGTGTCTATGTTGCACTGAACACACCACCCCTCCCCTGTGGAGAAGGAGAGCAGTCCTCAGTCATGCAGTCCTTCTCCCCTGCCCAGCCCTCTGACATCCTGGGTCTGTTTCCGAACCCAGGTCACCGGCATTGCAGGTAGGCAACCTGCACCTGCACCAGTGTGTCGGCTATGATGGAATCACTTCTGAAAGAAAGACTTATTGAGTACCTAGAGGACAGTGCGGCACAGGATCCAAGGCAGCATGGATTCACAGTGGGAAGGTCATGTCAGATGAATTTATGACTCGTCATCGACAAACATTTTGTTGAAAGACCAGACAGCAAAACCATCATGTCGACTGCTTGTTGTGGTCAGCATATGGTTTCTTACAACCCAACATGTTTTCTTCTGGGGGCTTTGCCTACTGAACCACCCATATGGGGGGATGTGCCCCCTGCACCCCCCACTAAATATAATCAACTCTGAGTCAGAGCTGATTGGGGGTGTGCAAGACCCCCAAAAGAGAGTGCCAGGTTCAAGTGCCAACACTACAGTGACCTGCTGCTGTAGTCGCTGTAATGTGGGTCGCTGTTGAGGTTTTGACATCGGGTGGGTATACCATGTCAGAGAAATCTAATAGATTTATTTGACTGGGTGATCATAGTAGTAGACCTGGGAGGGGCTGTGGACATGGCCTACCTATACTTTAATAAGGCATGTGACACAGTCCCACACAAAAGATTAATAAACAAGTTAGCTAGCTTGGGAGTGGGTCCCAGAGTGGTAACCTAGGTAAAAAATTGGCATGGTAGCCTGAGTAAAAAATTGGCTGGACAACAGGACACCGAGGGTAATAGTAAATGGAGTCCACTCTGAAGAAAGGGAGGTTACTAGCGAGGTACCACGTGGTTCAGTACTGAGACCGGACCTTTTTAATGTCTTTATAGGTGACATTGAGGAGGGACTGGAAGGAAAAGTATGCCTCTTTGCAGATGACACAAAGATCTGCAACAGTGTTGATACACAAGGGGAGTGGAAAGAATGAGAAGGGACTTGGCAAGGTTGGAGGAATGGTCAAAGATATGGCAGCTTAGATTCAATGTAAAGAAGTGCAAAGTAATGCACCTGGGAAACAAAAACCCAGGAGAACAGTACAAAATGGGGGAGTATTAACAACAACAAAAATGGAAAGGGACCTAGAGTAGTCATATCAGATGACTGAAAGGTAGGCAAGCAATGTCAGAAGGCAGTAAGGAAGTCTGAGGGGATACTGGGATGCATAGGGAGAGGCATCACCAGTAGAAAACAAGATGCTGTTCTCCCTCTGTACAGACAGCCGGTGAGACCCAATCTGGAGTACTGTGTGCAGTTCTGGAGACCCCATCTCCACAAGAACATAGACAGGATGGAGGCAGTCCAGAGGAGGGCAAATAAAATGGTGCAGGGTTTGCACCAATAGCCATATGAAGACAGACCAAAGGAGCATAATATGTATATCCTTGAGGGAAGAAGAGGGAAGGGAGACATGATAGAAATGTTTAAGTACCTCAAGGAAATCAGCAAAGTCCAAGAGGGAAGCATCTTTCAGAAAAAGAGACAGGCAAGAACAAGGAGGCGCTATTTGAAGATAGAGTGGGGACAGCTCAGGGGAAATATGAGGAAGTATTTTTTCTTGGAGAGGGTGGTGGACACATGAAGCGGCCTTCCTGAGGTGTTTGTGGCATCAAAAACAGTAAAGGAATTCAAGAATGCATGGGAAAGACATAAGGCAATTCTGCTGGGTGGTAGGAGGAAGTAGGCTGTTGGTTAACAAGGATCTGCAGCTTATCCAATAGGTAGGGGAATGGGCAGACTGGGTGGGCCAAGCAGTCCTTATCTGCCATCAATGTCTATGTTTTATTGTTTCGATTCAGAAACCTCACTTCAGTTCCCAAAGCATCTTGCCCCTCACCAGATCTCTGACTTATACCTGGCAGAAACAGAGTACCTTAGTAGGTGGTCAGCCTGGGAAACAAAAACCCAGGAGAAGAGTACCAAATGGGAGGGGGGTGCTAACAGCAACAAAAATGGAATGGGACCTAGAGGTAGTCATATCAGATGAACGAAATGTAGGCAAACAATGTGAGAAGGCAGTAAGGTGGGCTGAGGGGATACTGGGATGCATAGTAGAGGCATCACCAGTAGAAAACAAGAAGTTGTTGGGAGAATTCAAGAATGCAAGGGACAGACATAAGGCAGTTCTGGTGGGGGGGTAGGAAGAAGTAGGCCGTTGGTGAGATAGGATCTGCATCTTATCAAATTGGTAGGGAAATGGGCAGATTGGGTGAGCCAAGTGGTTCTTATCTACCGACAACTTCTATGTTTCCTTGTTTCTATGCACATGGGGCACAAAAACCCATGTGCAAAGTACAAACTAAGTAGGGACATACTGACAGTCACAAAACAGGAAAGAGACCTGGGAGTTCTCATCTCAGAGGACCTAAGAGAAAGTAAGCAGTGTGATAATGTGGCTGGAAATGCTAGCCAAATGCTAGGATGCATGGAAGGGTATCACAAGTAGAAAGAGGGAAGCCATCTTGCCCCTGTATAAGACATTTGTGAAAATGCACATGGAATACTGCATCAAGTTCTGGAGACCCCATCTGAGAAAGAACATAAACAGTGTGGAGGTAGTGCAGTGGAGGGATACTTAAATGGTGCAGGGCCTGCAGGATAAGTCCTATGAGGAAAGACTCAAGAAGTTAAATATGTATTCCCTGAGGAAAGGAGGGAGGGGTGACATGATTGAAATATACAGTACAACTATGTCACTTGTATAAACAGAGTACAGGATGGAAGCATCTTCCAAAGAAAGAAAGAAAGAAATGCTCCAAGTCAAGGGGGCACAAGATGAAGTTAGAGGGGAGATGGCTCAGGGGAAATGTGAGAAAATATGTTTTCATGGAGAGGGTGGTGGATGCCTGGAATAGCCTATGAGAGGGGGCGGTCGGGGCTAAAATGGTCTCAGAATTTAAGAAGGAGTGGAATAGACACAAGGGTAACCTGGAGACAGTCAGAACCAAGTGCCATATACATACACATCCACAAACACACACACACACACACACACACACACACACACACACACACACTGCATCATGTTCTGAACTGTGCACTGTTAACATATAACATTACAGCTATTTGCAATCTGACTAGGAAAAGGTTAATGTACAAGGAAAAAGTTAATAGAGCAGCATGTGCACATACATACATACACTTTTGTAGCTCTCCCTTCTGAACTGATAACAAAACACAGCTGTTACTACACTGAGCACATCCACTGACTGTAATTTCAGCTGCATAAGTATGCTCCATGTAGAAGAGATTTATGAATGAATCAAACAGTTTCAGCCAAAATAGTGTGGAGCAGAGAGACACCAAAGTTAAACTGCTCTAGTGGAGTCATTCTAAGGAAACTGCTATTTTATGAAGTCTGTTAGGAATCTGGAGAGCTCCTTATCTCTATTGTGATAGCAGATTACAGATTCAAATTTTGATTTTATTGTCAACCAAAGGTGGGTTAACACTAAGGTTATTACAACATTAAAATAATTAATATACATTCAAAAGACTAAAAAAGTAAAAAATATTATTATTAAGATAACAATAGACCAGTACCAATGGCTCTTATGGGAGCAAGGATTCATGACTGTATCTGTACATTCATAATTAATAATAATTACCTATTTTAAAATACTCCTTTTATCATAAAGTAGTTGTTCCATGTTACAAACCCACTTAAGCCTTTTCCCAGCATCAATATCATGAAACACTCCATAGTAGGCCAATAATCAGTATGAAACTTAAAGCTAGTACTTACAGTGCCTTCAGAAAGTATTCACCCCACTTGGATTTTGTCACATTTTGTGATGTTGCAAACTCAAATTAAAATATATTCATATGGGATTTTTTTGTCACGTATCTACACAAATTACTCTATAATGTCAAAGTGGAATTAATCTTCCGGAATTTTTTGTACATGTAATTTAAAATAAAAACCTGAAATGTCTTGATTTGATAAGTATTCACCCCCTTTGCTATGACACTCCAAATTGAGCTCAGGTGCATCCAATTTCCTTGTGAGATCACTCTTAAACTTGAATGGAGTCAAACTGTGATCAGTTCAAATGGTTGACATGATTTCAGAGGAAATACACCTGTCTATATAAGGTCCCACTGTTGACAGTGCATGTCAGAGCAGAAACTCTACCATGAAGACCAAGGAGCTGTCCGTAGAACTCTGTGATAGAATTGTGAGGAGGCATAGATCTGGGGAAGGGTATAAACATATTTCTAGGGTGTTGAAAGTTCCCAGAAGCACAGTCAAGTCCATCATTAGGAAATGGAAAGATTACGGAACCACCCAGACTCTTCCTAGAGCAGGCCATCCTCCCAAACTGAGCAACCAGGCAAGAAGGGCCTTGGTCAGGGAAGTGACCAAGAATCCAATGACCACCCTGACAGAACTACAGAGTTCCATGACTGAGATGGGAGAATCTGTCCAGAGGACAACAATCTCTGCAGCGCTTCACAGATATAGCCTCTATGGGAGAGTGGCTAGACAGAAGCCACTCCTGAGAAAAGGCCACATAATAGCATGCCTGGAATTTGCAAGAAGGCACGTGGCAGACTCTGAGACCATGTGGCAAAAGATTCTCTGGTCTGATGAAACAAAAATTGAACTCTTTGGCCTGAATGCAAAGCGCTATGCCTGGCACAAACCGAACACAGCTCATCACCTGTGTAACACCATCCCTACCATGAAGCATGGTTGTGGCAGCATCATGTTATGGGGATGCTTTTCAGTGGCAGGGACTGGGGCATTTGTCAGGATAGAGGGAACAGTGAATGGAGCCAAATACAGGCACATCCTTGGGGAGAACCTGCATCAGTCTGCAATAGACCTTGGACTGGGGTGAAGATTTACGTTCCAACAGGACAATGACCTCAAGCATACAGCCAAAGCAACACTGGAGTAGCTTCAGAACAAGAATGTGAATGTCCCTGAGTGGCCCAGCCAAAGCCCAGACTTGAATCCCATTGAGAATCTTTAGAAAGACTTAAAGATTGCAGTTCACCGACGCTCCCCATCCAACTTGACAGAGCTTGAGCAAATCTGCAAGGAAGAATGGGCGAAAATCCCCAAATCCAGATGTGCAAAGCTGATACAGACATACCCAAGAAGACTCAAAATTGTAATTGCTGCCAAAGGCGCTTCTACAAAGTATTGACTCAGGGGGGTGAATACTTAAGTAAACAAGATATTTCAGTTTTTAATGTTTCATAGATTTTTGTTACACAATAAAAATATGTTTGCCCCTTTAAATTGTTGAGTATGCTGTGTGAATCAAGGAGGGAAAAATAATTTCAATGCATTAAAAATTCTGGTAGTAACACAACAAAATGTGACAAGATCCAAGGGGGGTGAATACTTTCTGAAGGCACTGTACAATCCTTTCGACTAATAGAAATCAAAATAAATTAATACACTCAAGCTGAGAATGGTGAAGCAACCACAAAACATCTTACTCAGTGTAGAAGCCCATAACCCCTCAGTACGGTATGGCTAAGTTCCAAATAACAGGCCCTAAACCAATGAATAGGGTTACTGCAGACACTACTTTGTCCCAATTGGATTTTGCAGGCCACTGCCACAAGGACCCAACTGGTCTAGTCTAATGCTGCCAGTCAGAAATTGTCACCTTGAGGCAGTCTGCAAGGAGCACCCTGCAGCGCATACTGCTCTGTACTCCTATAACTGACCCCGAAAGCATTTTCCAGACTGGACTTATGACATGCACATCCAGTATTAGTCCATGGGACTGGACAGTACTCTCGCTTTGGATCATTTTGTTCTACATTCAATCCTGAAATCAGTTCTGCAGCTCTAAATCTCATCCCAGACACCCCATCCCAATAGGGGCAGATAAATATCACTTTTAAATGTACTATTAGGCTACCTTCCCTTTGTCATATTAACTATTAGGAAACAATGACATTGATACCTAGATATTGATAAGTGAGATGATCTTTAAACACCTCAATTTAGTGGGTTAACTACCAACACCACTAAAGGCAGGACCAAGTCACAGGCATCTGGCATCATACTAATAATACCACAAGTACCGCAACTATTACTCTGTCCCACTTAGACATGACAAGTTAATGTCACTGGAATCAAATAGATCTGTCCCTTGCTGTAGGTCAGAATATACCACTCTAGGGGGTCTGAATGGGGCACCCTTCCACGCATACTGCTCTGTGCTCCTCTATCTGACCACCAGGTATTTATTCCCAACTAACTGCAATCTAGACCTCTTAAATGAGCCCATAGATCTCAACCTGTTCTCTCATTTCAGGACATTTCATCTTGTGCACCATCCTAGAATTACAAATGAGGGCCAGATCACTTATTAAGTTACCCACCACGGTAAAGGCAGAAATCAGATTAACTTTTTATCGGTGTTATTTTAATCACCTCATCTTAAGCATTATAATACTGGTCATAATACTATTGATTTTCTAGTACACGATAAGAGGTAACCCTAGAATATATAATGTATACTATATCTGTAAGTAGATCAAAGTACCATATAAAACCAGAATGTCAAAGCATTCAAGCAAGTATTTAAAGTCCTATGATACTTGGCTAAAAATCAATTCCCAACAAACCAAATTGTGGGTCCAGTAAACTCCATAAAGCATTAAGTCCATATGTTCAGGAACTGTTTAGCATCTCATACTTTTCCAGCCACCAAATGGCAATCAACTCCTTAATCAGGAGTCCTACTAATTACTTTTTAGGCAATAAAAACAAGAGTTTCATGCCCAGCCTTCTCTGTGTGCTACTGGGAGTTGGCTCCAAGTTAGGAGTCTTAATCACAGTCTGTTTGTTCTTGATTGAAATAATACCTTATTTTAAGGCAGTATGGCGCAGTGGGTTAAGGCTCTGAGCTGCAAATCTGGAGACCTGGGTTTGAATCCCACAGCCCCCTAGGTGCATACTGTGTGACCCTGAGCAAGTCACTTAACTTCCTTGTGCTCCCAGGTTGCACCTGCAAACAAGCTTTCAGCTTAGTGTGTCTCACCTGGTAAAATAATTGGTAAAAAAGAAAAGAAAGCGGACAGTCTGAATTCTCCAAGGATCACCTGTGACCAGTACTCATACTGTTTTTTCTGGTTTCTCATCTCCTCTTCCTGAGAGGCAGTCCATTTTGCCATATTAAATGTTCCTTCAGCAATTTTCAGTGACCTCCATCTTTTTTTTTCGGTTGTGTAAGTATCAGCACCTGAAATTTAAACAAACAAAAAAAAAACACTTCCTCTAAGCATAATAAATATTATATTGTCTATCACTGCAGCAATGGAACCCCAGCCCTTAGTCAACATTAGCATACCTTTTTTATAAATAAAATAATCATGTCATTACTTTAAGTGCTTTCTACATTCCAGCCCTTTCAGCCTTTCCAGCTGCTCTTGTCCCTCTTTCTGAGTTGGGAGAAGTACCATCTTAGAGTCTGATAGTCATCCAAACTAGCCCAGGATTCCAAAAGTTCACCAAAAAGCATAGTGTGATAGCAACACATCTGCAAGGCTTTGCTCACTACAGACATTAAAAAGTACAACCACTTTCTAGAATAAGACTCATTTCTAAAATAGTAAAATGAGTACAGAGTTAAAAAAAAACACAGGAGACAAGTTATTAAGTGTTCAATGTCCAAATTTTGTATTCAACAGACAGCATGGAAATGAATGGAAGAAGTTAAAACATTTGCACTTGATCTTTTAGTTTAAAATATGGAGTTTCGCCAATGGCAGTCAGTGTTGGAATTATCATATAGTTGATGGTATTTTGGATTCTTTTTGTTTTAGCATACTGAGAAAAACATAAGAGTATAAAGTGTTTCAGGACTAAGTCCCTTGCCGCAACACCATATGAGGACCGAAATCTCTGCAGTTGCTGTGATTGATCATTACAGCCACAGCAGTTACGGAAGATGATACAGCTGGTCCCATGGGCCATAACAGTTTTCTATAGCTGTGGGAATTTCCTGGGCCACACCGCCCTCAAGCTGGCGTATATCATGGAGTCAGTCGTATTCCAGCTGCACCTTTGTGAATACCCACAGCTGTGGAACACTATGAATCCACAAATGGCAACCCACTTGCATAAGATTGTGCTTACGGCTGCATGAATTTCAGGTGTTTTGTGAATCCTGACCATAGTCTGTAAACTAATATGGTGTTGAAGGATTTTTTAGAGGGGTGTGAAGTGCAAAATGTAGTTTGTTTTTAAAATATTTAACTTTTACTTTCAGGTTCAATGTGCAGGTGGAGGGATTATGAATGGCTACCTATTTACTCCTATGGGTTTTCAAGACAATAAGACTCACAATGTTGTATACAAAAGCCAACTGAGCTGCATTGTCCTGTAGGGGTCCAGCACCGTCAGGCTGTGGAAATGCACTAGGGAACCTTTCATAAATAAGTGGCTATGCATGGAATGGCATAAAAAACATGGAACACGTGATGGCAGAAATATACTCAAGGTCCATCCATTCTGCTAAGATCCTTTCCTTTTCAGTATTCCCTTAGGCTGCAGAAGTGCATATCCAGGGCTTCAGATAACTGTATTCTGGACATATTTCACATTCAGATATTTGTCAAAAACATCCAAAAATACACTTCTTGGAGTCATTTACGTCTATACAGTATATAACATCTAGGTTAAAGGGAAGACATCCATTTCTTTCTGCTGTGGACATCATTTCAACACTTACCAGTCCTGTTTCATTGAACTATGCTGAATCCTGGCTGATTAACAGCTGTGCAGGTGTGTGTGTGTGTGTGTAGCCTTGCCATCAAGGCTGGTTGCCACAGCACAGTGAGTAAGAGAAAAAAAAACAAAAAGACTACCAGACCTTTTTCACTGTGAACTAAGGCTACGCTGACTCCTGATAACTCATAATGTAATCTGCTGTGTAGGTAGGGGTGTATGTGTGTGTGTGTGTGTGTATCCCTAAATTTGTCCCCATCCCACAAAAGTTATGGCTGCTGAGAATCCCTCTGGTTTCCTGATGTTATTTTTGCGGAAATATCAGGGTTACAGATGATCCAAGGATTCAGGAACAGTACACAGTAACTCCATGCCACTTACAATATGGTCATTTGGGTGGAGACTTCAGCTTAAAACTTTTGAGCTCAAAATCAAAAAAAATATGGGTGACAAAAGAAGGATGCCATTGGTTAGGCTGTGAGAGTGGGGGCTTGTCACAAAATGGAAGGGAAGACTCCAAAGTCAATGTCAGATGCTTCAATTTCCAATAAGATTTATTAAGGCATATTAAAAATAAATAACAAAGCAAAACCAGACATCAAACAGAAAATGTCCATACAAGATATTCAGGCAAGTAATACAATGGTCAGTATCACCTGGAGTTCACCTAATGCCAGGTTACAGCGCCAACACAGAGATCTGTCTTGGCTGCAGCTCTGCCATGAATGAACTCATGAGACTCAGTAGATGTCAGATTTATATGCATCCAGATGTCACATGATCGGCCTATGGTTTGTTAGTGATGACATCATTTGATTGGCAGAACTAAGAAACAACAATATTTTAAACTCAGAGTGTTAAATCTATTTACAAATGAATTTCAGACCTTTTTATAAGTAAGACAAATATTCAATAGGAACATATAATTCAGATAAGTGTATCTACAATTTTAATTTTTTATACACCTTAACACCAACTTCTCCTAGGAGTTCCCCCATCCAGGATCCTGCCTAAATCTAGTTGAGCTGTGACCGTCTGGTCCCTAGAAACAGGGGACAAATAAATTGAAAGTCATGCCTGAGGTAGCAGGTAAACATGAGGACTACAACAAAAGTTAAACAAAAACAAACAAAAAAGGCCATTTCTTCTCTTTATGTCATCGTTCTGACACAAGTTTCTATTCATTTTTAGCATTTAGCAGTACTGCTATTGAACATTTGTGTTATTAAAAAAAAATGCTAAAGAGAAAAAGTTCTGATACATGATGGGATACACCCAAGGATATTGAGGGAGCTCAGAGAGAAGCTGGTTGCACCTCTGATAGTTGTATTTAAACACTCACTGGAGATAGGGTGGTCCCAGAAGACTGGTGGAGAATAGATGTAATCCCACCTCACAAAAGTGGGAGCAGAGAGCATGCTGGCAATTATAGGCCAGTCAGCCTAACTTCGGTGGTGTGGAAACTAATGGAATTCATACTGAAGGTAAGGATAGTTGGACATCTGTAATTCAGTGACTTACAAGACCCAAGACAACATGGATTCAATTGGGGGAGGTCATGTCAAACACATTTTATAGATTTCTTTGACTGGGTGACCAAGGAATTAGATCAGGGTGGAGTGGAGGATGTGGCCTACCTAAATTTCAGTAAGGCTTTCAAAAACCTTTCCACACAAGAGACTGGTGAACAAGCTGGGCAGCCTGAGAGTGGGTGCAAAGGTGGTAAACTGGGTAAGAAATTGGTTTGGGGATATGTGACAGAGGGTGTTTGTAGACAAAGTTCGCTCTGAGGAGGGAAGGGTGGTCAGCAGAGTGCTTCAAGGATCAGTTCTTGGCTGATCCTCTTTAGTTTCAGACTTTGAATAGCTGTACTATTCTCCCTCTTCAGCACTTAACCCTGACTGGATTGCTGGTATAGTGAGCCTTCCCTACACCTGTTAATCGTCACCCCCACTCACTCCTCCTCTCTGCTCTTTAACCTTCATCCCCCCGATCACTAATGTTATTTTTACTGACACTCCTGTCCTTAACCCTGATATCTTATTAGTTCTTATCGAACCCAGGTACTGTGTGGATGTAAAAATTTAAATTTATGTCCTCAGTTGCCTGCTGTGTAATCTATGTATCATCTTCCTTGTGCAAAGTACCTTGTAACTATTTTGTGATTCACTGTATTGCTTATGTATGCATTGCTGAATTGTATGATATCTTGTTATGTATTTTTCTCCTACCTTGGCCTCCCAGGGCCACTTTGTAAATGAGCTTGCTCAATGGGGTTTTTCCTGGTAAAATAAAGATTGATTGATTGATAGTGTCTTTATTACTGACATTGTGGAGGGGAGAGAAGGGAAGTTATAGAAATATAGATACATAGACGTTGACAGCAGATAAGGACTGCAAGGCCCATCCAGTCTGCCCATTTCTTTTTCTACCTTATGAATGTGCCATCAGCCTTTGATCTGCCAATGGCCTATCTTTTCATACTCATTTATATTGCTCCCTTATGCCTATCCCATGCCTGTTTGAAGCCCTGCACTATATTCATATCCACCACTTCTTGAGGTAGGCCGTTCCATGCATCCACCACCCTTTCTGTGAAAAAGAACTTCCTCACATTACCCCTTAATCAGCCTCCTTCTAATCTCATGCTGTGTCCTCTTATCCTGCTATTTTTTCTTATATTGAAACATGTTAGACTATTTCACTTTGTTAATGCCCTTAAGGTTTTTGAATGTTTCAATCATATCACCTCTCTCCCCCTCTTTGCTCTAGGACATACGTATTGAGCTCTGCCAATCTGTCCTCATATGTTTTCTGATGCAGTCCCTGCACCATTTTGGTTGCCCTTCTCTGGAATGCCTCAATTTGGTTAATGTCCTTGTGAAGGTGTGGTCTCCAGTACTGCACACAGTACTCCAGTGTCTTGTAAAGAGTGATTATTACCTCCCTCTTCCAACTTGTGATACCCCTACTAATACACACCAACATCTCCCTAGCCTTACATACTGCTTTGTGGTCTGCTTGGATGATAATCAGGTCATTGGTGATGATGATGCCCAAGTCTCTTTCTTCCCTTGTGACTGCCAACAACTCCCCTCCCAGCCTATAGTTGGGTGGCTTCAGGGTTTCTCTTCCCTATGTGCATGATCTTGCACTTGTTTGCATTAAACCCTGGTTGCCACTCTTCCAACCATTTTGCTAGTTTATCCAGATCTCTTCTCATTCTGCCCACCCCATCTGGATCATCTACTCTGTTGCAAGTCTTGGTGTCGTCTGCAGACAGACAAACCTTACCCTCCAGTCCATCTGCAATGTCACTGATGAAGATATTGAAGAGGACTGGCCCCAGGACTGATCCCTGAGGTACCTCACTTGTGACTTGCATCTCTTCTGTCTATATACCCTTTACCACCTCTCTCTGTTTTCTGCCCGTCAGCCAGTTTGCCACCCTGTTGACCAACATCTGACCCACCCTGAGCCTACAAAGCTTATTAATCAATCTTCTATGTGTAACAGTATCGAAAGCTTTGCTGAAGTCAAGGTAGGTGACATCAACTGCTCCCCTTGGTCCACCACTCGGGTTCCCAGTCAAAGAAATCTATGAGATTAGTTTGACAGGGCCTTCCTTTTGTAAACCCATGCTGTCTTGGATCCTGAGCTCCGATGGATTCCAGGTGTTGCACTATCCTTTCCTTAAGGAGTGCCCATAATCTTGCCCACTACTGAGGTAAGACTGACTGGTCTGTAGTTCCTGCCTCCTCCCTGCTACTACTTCTATGGGCGGGATCACATGAGCCCTTCTCCAGTCTTCTGGGACCTCTCCTGTTCTCAGAGACTCACTAAACAGTTCTGATAATGGCTTTTACATCTAACTTTAGTCTGCTAGTACCCTGAGATGCATGCCATCAAGTCCCATTGCCTCATTGTCCACCCTGAGCTTATCAAGCTCTTTGTAAGACCATTTCTTTTGTGAAGGGACTTGTGCACACCTCCCTCCCCCCTGTATCCATGGTGCTGAGTTGTGGGCTCTGCCCTACCTTCTCTTCAGTAAATACTGAGCAGAAGTATCCATTTAGGATACATGCTTTTACATGGTCCTTCTCCTCACATGCCCCCTTATCCCATTTGATCTCAGCAGTACCCCTTCTGGACTTTCTCCTTTTGCTAATGTATCTATAGAAAGTCTTGTCACCTTCTTTTACTGTTTGTGCTAGTGTTTCCTCAGTTTGGGCCTTTTCCTGCTTTACTGCATTCCCTGCTTCCCTTAGGGAAGTTTGGTATGCCTCACTATCTTCATCCTGCTGCATTTCCTTATATTTTCTGGAGGCCAGCATTTTAGCTTTGACCTTTTCTGCTACTGTTTTTGAGAATCAAAGTGGTTTCCTTCTTTTGCACTTCCTTTTCTCTCTAACACAATGTTATGTTGCTTCAAGTATTGCATCCTTAATGCTTTCCCACTTTGCCTATACCCCCCTCACATGTATTTCTTTTTGCCAGGGTTAGCTTAACTCTGTTGGCCATCTTATCAAAGTCAATTGCTCTGAAATCCCATATTTTTGCCTTGGAATGTGCTGATTTAGTTCTAGTGGCCAAATTGAATCATACCATGTGATGGCCACTAGCCCCCAGGTGACCTTCTACCTGGAGATCTGTGATCATGTCCCTGTTAGTCAATACTAGATCTAGTATAGTCCTGTCTCTTGTGGGTTGTTGTACCAGTTATTTGAGTCCCTCCCCCTGCAGGGAATCCACCTTGTGTCTAGTTCTGGCAGATGTTCCTGCTGGTATTGACCAATCAGTATCTGTTATGTTGAAGTCTCCCAGAATCAGATCCTCCTCTTTAACGGTCATGTTTTGTACATCTTCTGACAGTAATGTGTCTATGTCCTCCCCCTGGTCTGGAGGCCTATACACAACCCCAGTTCATATTACTGTCCCATTTTCTGTGTCCAAGGTGACCCACAGTTCTGGCTCCTTATGTGTAGTCTGAATTTCTGTAGCTTTGATATTTTCATTGACATAAAGGGCCACATAAATGTATGCCTTTTTGCAGATGACACTAAGATCTGCAATAGGGTAGACACTTGATGGGGGGGTGGAACAAATGAATGGGGACCTCAGAAAGCTTGAGGAGTGCTCAAGAGTGTGGCAGCTAAGTTTTAATGTGAAAAGACGTGCATGATCATGGACTTGGGGTACAGAAACCCAAGGGTGGGGGAAGTCATATGGGTGACCTGGGGGTAATCATATTTGAGGGACTAAAGGTGGCCAAGCAGTGTGACAAGGCAGTGGGGACAGCCAGTGGGATTTTAGGGTGCACTGGGAGGGGTCTCACCAGTAGGAAGAGGGAAGTGGTGATTCCACTGCATAGATCACTAGTGAGACTGCACCTTGACTACTATGTTCAGTTCTGGAAACCATATCTCTAGAAGGACATAGAGTACAGGCAATCCAGAAGAGGGTAATGATGCAGGATCTGCATCAAAAGCCCTATGAGGAGAGACTGAATCACCTAAATATGTACATCCTAGAGGAAAGAAGGGAAAGGAGGAATATGATAGACTTTCTCCGTCATAGGTATGAATAAGGTCCAAAAGGAAAGCATTTTTCAGAGAAATAGGTGCTCAAGAACAAGAGGTCATGCTATGAGTTTGGAGGATGTAGGCTGAGAGGAGCTGTAAGGAAGTACGTCTTCACAGAAAGAGTGGTGGATGCCTGGAATAGCCTCCCAGCAGAGGTGGTGAGGGCAAAACAAGTGAGATTCAAGATGGCATGGGATTAGCAAAAGGGAACCTTAGTGGTTAGGAAAGAGGGGAAAGCTGGAGATCATACATACATAGTTACATAGATGCATACTGTAGATACTGATAGCAGATAAGGGCCTTTGGCCCACCTAGTCTCTTCTCTTGAACATGATTGTCCCTTTCCCCCAACTGCTGGTATCCCCCAATACCTATCCCATGCATTCTTGAATCTTGTAATCATTTCCGCTCCTACCACCTCCTCTGGAAGGGTGTTCCACTTGTCTACCACCTTTTCTGCGAAGAAATACTTTCTCACGTTACCTCTGAACCTCCTTCCCTCCAAACAAGTAAGGTCAAGATCAAGTAAGGTCTGCAGTGTTACAGTACATAGGGAAAATGAGGAGAAAAGATGGGCCAAGAAGGTCCTTATCCAGCATCTATCACCCTTTCTGTGAAGAAATACTTCCTCATGTTACCTATGAATCTCCTTCCCTCCAAACAAATAATGTCAAGCTCAAGTAAGGTCTGTGGTGTTACAGTACAAAGGGAAAATGGGGAGATTAGATGGGCCAAGGAGTCCTTATACACCATTAGTTTCTATGTGCAGGATATGGTAGCAGGCACCATGCCATATCCATTGTGTGCCCCTCATGAAACTCAACCCCCCCAGCCATAGCAGGAATGTACACACACACCCTGCACTACTGTCTCAGCCCTCTGGTCCAGCAGGGAAGGCTGGGAAGGCTGATTAGATGTTGGCACTTATGGACAATGGGGGGAAGGGGATGTGTGTGGATTTGTGGGTGAGGGGGATTCATTCTTCATCTGGCCAGTGATTGGCCAGGGGAGAGAGGCCGCTAGACACCGGGGAAATATATTTTTATTTTAAATTATTTGGATAGGGGTCAGGGGATGGGGCTGCATCTTGGTGTGGGGGGATTCTTCCTATTGTGGGCTGGCGGGTGGGACTACTAGACAGCAGGGATGTGGGGTCTTCAGGAGGGTAAAATCACTTTTTTTGTACTATTATGCATGATATTCCACATTTTGCACTGGCAAAAGTCTGGCAAAATGCACACATTTCACAAAATATTTTGTGGGGTGAAATTCCTGATTTCCCTGGATTTTCACCTGTGAAGTAAAATTTCACTATATCTCTATCTGTAGGTACAAACTCAACAGTAAATATCCATAGTGGTCCATATGTGGCAAATGATAAAGGTTTTTGCAGTACCAAAAAACTGAACCATATGATGGACATATGCAATGCCCTGTAGATGCCACCTCTTCAAAGATTTGTCTAATTTATTGAGGAGACAGCCTCCAACATAAAGGAGTGCCATGAACAACACCCAGAGCACTGCATGTTCAGGTCAAAGCCAATATTCAAACCAAAGTCCAAATAAGGCTGATGGCCCCCTGGGAAGGATGTGTGCAAGCAGATATTTGGAAGCCACTGATCAGCTATGGTCCTCAGCGTAAGTGATGGGTAGGAAAAATGGGCAGACTATATTGGCTAGGTGGTCCTTATCTGCCTACAAATTCTATGTATCTATATATCTATGCATTGATTATCATTATATGGCTCATTCAGTTCAAATTCAATACTCTTCCAATTGACCATATGTACCTAGGTCATAGAAGCAAATGTGACAAATGTAGGCCATCTGGGTATAATAAGTAATATTCAGGAGCCCCTACCATCTCCTGTCCTATAGGAGCTGCAGCACCCGATAGAGGATCCAGTGATGCCCCTCTCCCCAACACACAAAGTAGGAAAGTAATTTGTCCTATTCCCTGAAGTACAGTTTTCTTGGTAATACAGGAAGGGTCTGAAATATATAGAAAAGCCTAGGCGATATGTTTTATCTAATGATTTCCACTCAATTGAAAAATCCAGACATGAGATGGGTTCATTTTTGTAAGTTATCAGTTTTGGCTGTTGTTAAAGGTTCGTTTTTTAAAAGTCCCAGATGGGGCTGGCCTAGTGGTGCTGAGGGCTGAGGTGCTGGTCGCCTTACCTGGCACCACGATGGCTACCCATGTTGGGGAAGAGCACTGGACACTAGGGGTCAGCAGGGGAGGAGAAGGATTGAGTGTCCATCAGACTGCTGTCCTTCTCTGGGGAGGGGGTCCACAACAGTCGTCACCTGTTTAACCCCTGGCAGAGGCCGGGGGGCAAGGCACTGCACTGTACTATGGGGTGGAGTCTGTGGCAGATGCCCATTCTGCCAATATCTTTGCATGCCCTCATTTCTGGGGGAGTAAACATCAAAAAATAAAGGAGGAGTGTCTGTGACTTGGGTTGAGCAGCTTGATGGTCATCCACAAGTGCTGGCTCTGGAGGGCACCTATCTGGCTCCATTAGGGCAGGTGAGTATGGGGGCTCGCCACCACCCTGCTGCAAGGGGCAAGCCACACGGGAATCAGGAGTGACCTCGAGGGAGTGGGGACACCCAGATGGTGGCTGGAATCCCAAGGTGGCTACCAGAACATGGGAGCAGCCCAGGTATAAAGAGGAGGCAAAATGTATAAGCAAAAACAAAACAAAAAGTACTAGATGGACCAATTCTTTTTAAGTTATCTGTTTTGGCTATTGTTAAAGGTTTGTAGTTCAAGAGCTGCAGATGGTCCAAGTTGTTGGTCAGGACTATCAAGTAATTGAATACACCACAAAGCCATCAAAAGGGAAATTGTTGCTTTAGACACTGGGATGGGACAAAATTGTAAGGGATAACTTCAGTTTTTGTTGTACTGAGTATAAAGCCAGCTAAGCCTTCATATGATAAAAGTATATCCAAATCTCTTTGAGGGGAGGAATTCAGAGATATCAGTGTTAATAGGACATCAACCACAAATAGTGCAATTTTATGGTCATGGGACCCTCAAAGGAGCACCCTTTATGTCAGCTGCAACACCTAAAGGTGCCTCTAGTGGTTCCGTTTTACAAGATGAACAGTAAAGAGGAAGGGGACAACATTGTGGGTGCCCCTTTTCAACTGAAAAGGCTCCAAAAGAGTTCCATTAATCCTGATATAGGCTTAGGAGAGGCATACAATAGAGGTTCCATAGGGCCCTCACTATCTCCTCCTTTCAAATACCTTGGCATCACTTTTGACCATGGGCTCACCTTTGCAACCCACATTGACAACACTGCGAAAACAGTGAACCAACGCCTTGGAATACTATTTCGTAACCGTCAATTTCTAAATCAAGCGGCATTGAGAATAGCTATACAGAGTTCCATAATCTCAATCATTGACTATGGCCTTATTATTTATCGCTCAGCTACCTCCACTGCTCTAAGGCATATCTCAATCACTCTAAATAAGGCCTGCCGCTCCTCACGGGGCTCAAAGACTGACTCACACGTGTGATCTGTACTATGAATCAGGCTGGTTGAACCTATCAAATCGTCTTATTTATCTCACCTGCACAATGGCAAAAAATCTATCTTGGGACTGACTCCATTATGTATTCAAAACTCATCTCACTGAATCCTGGCTCACGACCCTCCACCAGATCTGAACACCAACCTTTCCTGGTTCCGAGATGCCGGACTGCACAGGGACAAAGATCTTTCACATACAGGGCCCCGACATGATTCAATGCTTAGTCCACCTACTCTATCCTCAACCCTCGCCAGTTGCTCAAATCCATGCTCTATGCCCACCTCACCAGCACTAGCAACTGTGACTGCGCTTAGATAAAGACTACTACCTCATGTCCATCCTCACATCTGAGGCCTCTTCCTCCTGACTAATGAACCTCTGGTACCTCTACTTCCTGTCTCCCACCCAAACTCACTCCCTCCCTTTTTCCTGTCCCTCTCACTTACTCTCTGCTCACCACCTTTCCTCCTCTCTAGCCTCCTTTTGGCGCCTAATGATCACCCTCTCCTGAAGTTTCCTTAACCTCGAAATTGTCTACTCGCTTGAACCTGTTATAGCTTGTTTTTCTATGAAACTTAAAAACGTTACTGCCTTAAACTGTTAATAGCAAATTTATGATGTAACTTTCCTGTATGATTTTACCTGTAATGTGTATCGTGCTTTGTTAAATGTTCTTTGTGATGTGGAACCTTTGTAAAAGAGCCCTGGCTCAAAGGTATTAATTCCTAGACTAATAAACTAAACTAAACTGAAGCCAAGATGGAGCAATGTGGCCCTAAGGAAAGTCCAGAACACCATATCAAAAGACTTTCCTGCATCCCAGTTGACCAGTGCCAAAGGCAGCAAGCGTGCAGTAGTAGTCTAGTAATAATAACATGAACATATGCCTCACATTATCATGTGCCTGTCTCTATTGTGCAGATCCTGCCTAGTCCATATTCAGCAGTGAATGAACAAGCATGTCAAAATGAACTCTGGCTGCAGTAAAAGCTTTATAACTAAAATTTAAAAACAGATATTGGTCTGTAGGAGTTCAGTTAACTATCATCCTTTCTGGGCTTTGGTCGCAAATCTTCATAAGGGGGGCTGCACTGACTTGAAAACCCAAAGCAATGTTGAAAAATGGTGGTCTTCACACTTCTTTAAACAGTCAGCAGGATAAGCACCTGATCCTGGGCATTTACCAGTATTAAAGCTCTTTATGATCTCCAGTATTTCCTCAGAAATTAAGGTGCCTGGAAGGAGGCTACTTGGGTTCCATCAAGCTGGGGTGGGTCAGATGAACAAGATGTGATAAAATCCACTCCAGAGGGGCTGAGGGATGGCCCATGTAGAGATGCTGATGATATTATCTAAGGATCACCTGTATACCTAGGACATGATGTAGCAATTTACATTCAATTCATGATATATGCACATGCTTAGGACATTCCATTTGTGTGCATATATTAGAAACTGCACACAACCAAAACTGTACTGAAATCAATGGAGCAAACCTGTAAGACACACTGTGCAAGATTTTTGAAGTGTGACGCAGGGCTGGCAACAAGCTCAGAGTCATGGTACTGAGGATTTTGCAGTGTGCCAAACTCCTTTGCTGTATCTGCACCCGATTTTACAGTCTCAGGCACAGTTGTGACAGTTTCCATGATTTACAGCAGCTTGCACCACATATCTGGAGAAATCTCCATAAAAAAGGTCCTCGAGATTGCAGCAAGCTCGACTACAAAAAGTTGGTCCAACTTGCATCAATTGCAGCACGGGGTATAAAATCCCAATTACAGGTGGGTGAATGCTGCAAGCTCTGTGTGCTGTATAAATGGTGCACCCAGGGCTTGTGGCATTTACAAGTGTTGGAAATCCTGCCCACTGTCTCACTAACTAAGCATTTTTACCATTACTGAATGCATCATAATTATTTACCTGTTTATTTTTTTATTTTATACTGAAAGGCATGTGGGCCAAATGCCCATTTTCATGGATGTCCAGGTAAACAGGTAACAACATACAAAAACATCATAGCAAAAATACAGACAATTTAAAAAAAAAATATAGGGTTGTCAGGGTTAGATAAAAAAAATTTCAAACAACTTGGGACTAAGAAGAACATTTACAATGTGATTCAGTTATCATTCTTCTTCTAAGTGCTGTCTTAAATGACAGAATGTTTGAAAGACATACAACAGTACTAGATAATGCATTATACAGTTTAGAAGCTGAGTAAACCAGAGAATTTTGAACAAATAAAGTACGGAAAATTGAAGTTGAAAAGCATTTTTTCTTTGCAAACGTGTATTAAAGGTTAAAAGGATTACTGAAAACAAGCTTAATATGCTATTGGGAAATAACCCCAGCTTGATCTTATGCAAAAAAACATAGACCTAAGGTTGAATTGTTCTGATAATGATAAGTGTCTGAATGTGCTACACAGTATACAATGGTGGGTGGATCTAGATTAACCTTTGGCAAAATGTATAGCAGAATGATAAGTTGTCCATAGTTTACTTAATAATTTTTCTGATGTGTACGAATAAACTATAGAACCATACTCAACAATAGAAAAGAGAAGACTATGGGTGCGCATAGCTTTAGTTTCTGCTGTAAGATGTTTCCAGATTCGACACAGGAAACCCAACCTTTTGTGCAATCTACCAATTAAGTCCAATATATGAATTTCAAAAGTGAAATGTGGCTCTAGGATTAACCCAAAATACTTTAACTCTCTAACCTGCTCTATGGGGGAGTCATAATTATCCAAAATATTAAGTTCAAAGGAGAAAGATTTCCTAAGGGAGGAAAAGATCATTGTCTTGGTTTTAAATGAATTCAGAGCCAATTTATATGATTTAAGCCAATGATGGAGTAAGCTAAAGTCTAATTGTAAGGACTTTTTGAGAGATGGTAAGCATGGCCCAGTGCAAAACAATACTGCATCATCAGCATATAAAATTAATTCTGTTTGAGAAAAAATGGAGGGTAATGTATTCATAAATACTGAAAATAAAAAGGCTCCCATGTGGAGCTCTGTGGAACACTACACCTTAACTGTAATTCATTTGAATAGGAATCATTTGTCACCATTCTTTGACTCCTGGTAGAAAGGTAGTTTCCAAACCAGGAAATCACCTCCATGGGAAAAAAAAACCTGGTAAACATTTGAGAAGGTCAGGGTGATCAACCAGATTGAATGCCTTGGCGAGGTCCACAAAAGCCACTGCATCAAAGCTCACTTCATCAATTGCCTTTGCAGCCTGGCTTGGGAACCTCACCAAGGCAGTCTCTGTTTTGTGATTTGATCTAAACCCAAGCTGTGAATCTGTCAATAAATTGTACTTATCCAAAAATTCAATGGCCTGATCTAGCACAATTGTTTCAAGAATTTTAGAAATAGAAGCAAGTAAGGAAATTGGGTGATGGTTATTAATGTTGTACCTAATACCTGACTTAAACATTGGTTTCACAATGGAGCTTTTCCAGATCCTTGGATAAGCACCATGACAGAGGGAATAATTAAACAATTTAGTCAATTGTTCTGCTAAAAGATGTATAATTCTTTCAGGAATCCTATAATCCAAGTTATCTGGGCCAATGACAGGTCTTGGATTCATTTTTAATTAATTAATTAATCATACCAGGTTAATTAAAATCATACCAATACATCAAATATTGCACACTCTGAGCTATTTAAGTTGTTTTTTTTTTCTCATTGGCTACTGGCTCTAAAAGATGGGTTGAAACTCCCTAGAACTCACTTGGATATTACCACTGGCAGTACAGGTGTGATTTGCAGTATAAATGTCTCTGGAGCCCATTCTCGAGGTAAAAATGTGCATACAACTGAAATGCAGTGTGGCTATAAGCACATTCTTTATCATTAAGAACATAGAATTGGGACATGGTATTTTTGTGCTTATAACCAGAATGTGCATACAGGCAATGTGCATACAAGTGGAATGCACAGTAACTATAACTGGATCCCTCATTTGTGTAATAGAGGCTTGAGCATTTGAGACCTTTAAGCACCTTCTTAAGGCTTAGGCACATCAGGAACCACCCTTATAGTACCTGTGTCTCAGGAAAAACATGGCTCTACCTTTAAATTCAAGAGGTCCTGCATTTGGGACACAACTGAGCTATCCTGCTACATTTGGAACAGCTGCAGAGTGTGTAGTGTGTCCTTTAGAGATTGTAATTTCTGTTCCCTGACCTTACGTTGTTGCTCTACATAGGCTATGATTTTTCCCCAGAAGACTGACTTCAGGGTGCCTCAGAGTACTCCTGAGTCTACCTCTAGTGTGGCATTGTCTTGAGTATCTGGGGGGATGACATTGTCCTGCCAGCTTACTAATGAAGGTTGTATCAATGGAGAAGGCCAGATTGAACTGACAGTGGTCTGACCTAGGGGGTTTACCTAACTGTAAATCAACCAGAACAGGAATATTGTCCAAGGGCTGAAGGATTCCATGACAAATCTCCAGAATGGTGTTCACATGCTCAGCAGTGGTCAAAAGGTAGTCCAGCCATGTGTAGCTATGAAATCTGGCTGAAATGTATGTATACTCTCTGGCAGTTATATTTAGATGTCTCAAAGTGTCTATGATGCCTACATAGTTTAAAGTGGTAATACTATATTTCTATAGGACCGAGTATCTAAAGGGACTAGAGTGTGAGGTATCTTTAGTGGGATTCAATGTGACATTCAAGTCCCCCCATTAGAGGTTAACCTTTCCATGGTGGGAATAACCAGTTGAAGAGGGACTAAACAGTATGTTTTTTCATGCCAGGTGCAAAGCATGCATTTGCTAAAACCAAGAGTTGGTCATAAAGCATACCAACTATTATAGCAAAATGCCACTCCATATCAAAGCCCCCACACACAACCTTGCAGGTTAAAATCCTTAGCCCCATGTTTTCCTGAACTATAAGATGTGAGACCAACATATGAAACCCATACCTTTTGATTTTTAGTTTTTGGTTAGGAAAGGAGTATCTCCTGAAGAAAATCACTTCCAATGTTTCTCTTTTTGGCATGTGGAATATTTGGAAACATTTCATTGGGCCATTGACCCCATTAACATTATATGAAATTAAGCATGTTTATGATTCCATATCCCCACTTTGAATATGTCTCTAAACTGATAAATAATTACATATGCAGCCTATAATGCCCCCTAGATCCTCTTCCACTATCCTTGTCACCCATCTGAGGAAATAAAACACATTGTACTAGCCCACATATGAAGAAGTAAAATGAATAACCAGGGTTAACACACAACAGAGTATTAGGCACCAACCAGGCAGTTCAGAGTGACAAGTAATACAGAAAAAAGTCTACTGGGTTTAATGTTTCTAGTTCTTTAAGTGTCCATCCAGGGTAGGGGTCCTACAACTCTAGAGCCCCTGGTCAGAGCTAGATGGAAGGCTCTGCTTGTGAAAAAGCCAACTGCATTTCCTTGGGGTCCCAATACAGAAACTATGTATGCATCAAAAGTAAGGTGTCAGCCTATAGCTAAAGATGGATCATAGATTAAAGTGCCCCACCTTGACCATTAAGGAACTAGATTAAAGTATGTTAAAGTCATGACAGCACTGGACTCTCCATTCCCTGATCAAAATATAGATTGAGTTCTCACCTTTCCCATAGTCCATGCACTAGTGTGAAAACTGATACAACATAAAATAAATATAGGGACAGTCCATAATGCTCAGAAATTAAAGGCTGGACCCCCTTGACCTCCACTAATGAAGTTTTTTCCCCTCTTAATTTGGCATCTCCTTGTATCATTTCAGTTCTATGCTTTGAAGCACTGAAGTCCAGTCCCAAATGAGGAAGGGAGGTTAGAGCAGGTGGGAAGTTTAAGCAGTCTTAGGCTTCTCCATTGAGCATGCAGAGGAGGAGGAGGGCAGGAAAATTCAGAGATCAGCCTGCATAGCATTAAAAATAAGATGATATAGAGGAGACTGCCTGAGACTACCAACATCTAGAGCAGCAAAACAGTATCACCTGTCAGTCATATTCTCCAGAGCAAACTGCATGAAGTGCAGAGGCATGTTGCTCAGAGACCCCTTACATTCTCTCTCCTGTTAGTCCTGTTTTAAGAACTTGAGAAAGGGGGGGCAGGAGTGCAAGCACAAAATGGAAGGTCCCGGTCTAGGGCACACAGCTATCCCTTCCACATTCTGAGCAGGGTCATGTAGAAAAGAAGGCCAAATTGTCTCCCATCCCCAATAAATCAGAGCTAGACTTGGACTCAGTGTGAAGGTAGCTAGCAAGAAATGTGTTACAGTGGGCCAGCTTAGATCAGGCCCCGTCCAACATGACACCCTCACACCATCTCCCCATGCCTGTAGCATTCCTGGAGTATACCTATTAAGGAATCCCACACTTCAAATCTGAAAGTGAAAAGCTCTGTGAATGTTTAATAGAGAGTTTCCAGTGGCAGAACTGGAAAAGGAGGATGCACTGTCACCTGACAGCGTGGTCGCACCATGGCTCCCCACCAGTAATGTCAAAAGCTGCAATGCCACAACTTTATCTTTTTTAGATACCAATCAATCAATCCCATGTGTTGTCTTGTTGGAGTTTAAAATCAGATTTTTTTTAAACTACTGGTGCGTGAAATAGCTGTCAGTGTGGAGTGGAGCTACTCTTTCATTAAGCCATCCATTTGTGTGACATCACCAGTAGTCTTTCCTTTTATGTTTGAACTTGTGTCTCCTCATCATTTCTACTGCTAATATTACTACTGGATTGCTGGAGGCAGATCCTTCAGTTTCTCTGCTTCTTTTGTCTTTGCCACATCTCCATCCTGCTTACCAACTGTTCTCTCCTTTTATATCCCATATCAAAACAGATTTTTTCTCACTGACCAGACAAGCTTTTGACATCCAATTACTTTTTATTTATACCTTTAGATAACATTCTACATAACTTTTCTTTATTTTATTGTATTTTTAACTGCCATTGTGAACCACTTTGAGATTATAGTGTTTGAAACCCTCAGTACAGAACATGATTTTTGGGGGAATTATATTGGTTTGAATGATTTTGAAAAAATTGTAAATCACAGAAAGATATTAAGTACCTCCTAGTGTATGTTGCTTGATAATGATGAAAATGTTATCTACTATAGCAATCCAAATATTTGTATATTTAACTCTCATGGTCAGTAACGAGGCTATGGATAACTGAACCTAATTGCTACATTCTGGGACAAGATCCCTTATCTGAGATACAGTAAGTGAGTTATTTCATTATTGACAGCATAGTTTGAGAAGTTTGATATGGCAGCATCACAAAAAAAAATATTGATTTGCATCCTCTTAAAGCAATGATTCTGAGAGATGATTAGCTAGAATGCAACATTCAGATCTGTCTTTTCAATTACGTATTATGTATTGTCCTTAAATGGAGTCCAAGGCATTTATAATACCTTGATAAAAGGGAAACACAGCAAACTGTGCCTGCAGCGAAGTAGCACAATTACAGTAATGTTAAACCTGTCATAGAATACTGGAAAGGAAATAAAGTCACTCATAGTAGGACTTCTATCACAGCACCAATTTAACATTATATGAAAACATCCATTGCATCATCCAGTCATGTCTGGATTTACAGTACTATTGTCATAAGAACTGTTGCAGTAGATACACATATTGTATACTATCATTTGTGGAGGTCAATACATGTCTTTACTAAAAAATGTATTTATTCTCTGTAAATATAAACCCTTTTTTCAATGCTTGCATGTATAACAAAATAATCATAAAGTAAGAGTTTTGTGTGCCCTATACATACACAGTATTAATATTTCATTGGCCACAAAGACAGTAACAACAGAGCAAGCCAAAACAACCGAGGAAGAATGGAGCAGAATTTGGTTTATTATATAGCATGTTACACACACACACACACACACACACACACACACACATCTTGAAGTACAGTACTTCTCAAAACAGCTAATTTGAGACTGGAAGTGCAGTGATAGTATTTAGGTGACAAAAGCCTTTAACCACTCAGTATGTATGCTATTTGCATTATTGAAAAGAAGGATGTGGGAAAATGTGAAATCTATCCTTTGCTCTTGTTTAAATAACACCATGGGATTATTAGTGTCACTTAAATAACAAGAAATTGCTAGAAATTACCAAGGCATAACCTTTCATCCTAAAAAGACAACAGTAAGCTGGCTCTGCAGTGACAAGCAATGGATGATCCTGAGGATGTCAGGAGTGGCAACTAGCAGCAAGGTCTTCGAGTGTCTAGTGGATATCCTCTGCCAAGTGGGAAGGTATTTGCTGCAGTGTACTAACAGTACTTCATGGCGGGGGTGTGGTGCAGTTGCTATTGAAGGTGCATGTGACCACATGCCATTGGTCACCCCCTTGGCCAGTTGCAGTATGCTCGAACATGGGAAAAAGAGGTGAGAGAAAAATCATAAGAAATGCCATAACAGTACCCTTGTTGTCCCATGACAACAGCCCTCCAGTATGCTGTTGGTAGACCTTCAACAGGCATCAAGTTTCATAAACTGTCCCCTTCCAAACCAGAGGAGGCCCCTGCAGGGAAAGCCGGCCCCATAGGTTGACATTGACACTGGAGGAAAGGTGAATGGCCATCAACAGTGGTTAACTATGTGGCGGGTTGAGGGGCAGTTGCGGGGCCTGAAAGATTGGGACCCATGGATAAGTGAGGTGGCAACAAAAAAAGACGCCTGAAAGTGGGTAACAGTTCCTGGTATTTTATTTCATTTCCTGTGATGCGTGTGAGCCCAAGTCACTGTTGTGGTATTTGAAATCATTCCCTTTTGTCATTAGAGATAAGAATTCTGCCAAACAATGCTTATTAGTGCCTTGCCCAATGAAAAATAGAGCCTACTTCTTTGTATTGGTTAGTCTTGTACTTGTTTGAAGAAAAACTGTAACTTAAGGCTTTATGTTTGGGGTTTCTTAGTAAAATATCTGTGCCCATATATTGAGATAAATAGTGCCATGCAAAGAGAAGTTGTGCTCACAAATGTGGTGATAGCACCCTAAAGACAGGAAAAACTATTTTCAAAGATAAGGAAAGTGACACAAGAATATAATAGCACATACAAGCAAACCAAATGTATTAAGAATGCAAAAAGTGGGCATACACATGAATACAATGTGGTATCCCATATTCAATGCAGCAGGCCCATTTCACTGCTATTAGTGCTATGCAAAATACTTGAATAAAAGGCATGTCTTAATCCATTGCAAAAATACAGAATTTGACACAAGACATCAATATCAGACAGTATAACATACACATAAACACAGAAAAATGTACACAAGGTGAAACTCATGCAGGTGGTGCTACAGAAAGTAGTGGATGCAGGTGATGTTGGCAAACAGTGGTGCTGAAGATGGTAGGCTTCAAACATGATGCATTTGGCACGATACTCCTTCAGTGTGCTCAGCGACGACCAGATTGTTGTTGGGTGCAGACTCAGAAGGATCATGCTGCCAGCTCTGTGAGTTGTTGCATGCTAATCTGGCTGTCCCTACCAAGAATCATGCTCCATATGTGGAGTTGGAGGTCATCACAGCAATCTATATACTGACCAAGAATATCTTACAAATCCCTGCTGGAGACACAGCAGGTGTTACCCAGTTTGCCATGTCCCATCTCTTCAACCAGTTGCTAAATGTGTGGTTGTATCATGCTAGGGAGTATCTCACCTTCCCCAGCACACATGCTGAGAGAGTAAAAATCATTCAGTGGTTCTACCATGTTGCACACATGAAAACTGTAATAGGTGCCAATGACTGCATCTACTTGGCAATTTATGCACCCCTACTGAGAGTGGGGGTGATGCCTATAATGCAAGTGATCTGTAATGCCACAGGAGGCGTACAGTAATGTCAGTAATTAATATCCTAACATGGTGCCTGAGAGGGGGGCTCATAATGCCTACATCTGGTACAATTTCATCCTGTGCCAAATGTTTGAGGCAGAACAGGTCCCTGGCAGCTTCCTCCCTGGTAAGTACACTCAGTGAATGCAAATGCTTGACCTACAGTGTGACATATATGTTACTCAATGCAAACTGTTCTTTATCCACAGGTGACTGTGGCCACCCCCTGCATCCTTTGATGACACCCATCCTACAGCATTTGTCTGCATCCAAACATTATTACCGTGATGCATGCATAGCAACACATATGTCATCATGCATGCCTTGACATGCTCAAGAAGAATTCCAGATTCCTTGATAGAGCTGGAGATGCCCTACAGTGCAGTCCTAGTAAGGTGTGTAAGATGTTTCTTGCTTGCTTTGCATTGCACAGCACAGCATTGACATGGAGAATATCCTTGCACTGTCCTGGGGGATTAATGACATAAATGAGGACACATTTAACTAGGGAACACACAAGCATCTAGAGAGGTGAAACTATTGGTTGACAAGACACTTATGTGAAATCCATGACAGGATAATAAATGACAACTTTGGCACATGAAGGTGAATAGGAATGACACATGTAACAAAATAAACAAAGCCATGTTCAACATAAACAAAGGTAAAATAATCAAGTACTGTACATAATATGCATGTGGAAAATAAAAAAAGTTATATATTTTACTTTATTTATCTCTTATACCATTTAACATTCTCCCTGTACTTGGATTTGGCCTCATTTGTACCTTCTTATTTAACAGGCTTATAAGCTTTTCTTTAGCCTTTTTTTTCCTTCAGTATTGTGTTCATTAGCCACACAGGTTTCACTCCTTTCTAATTGTACCTAACCTTTTATGGGATATATTTTGTTTTCCCTTAGCACTATCAGCTCTGAGTTTGACACACACCATTGTTCTTTACATTTTTTCCATCCTCACTTTACTCCAATTACTATCCTTAAGATCCTATCTCATATTATTAAGTCTGCCAGCTTTTTAATTATAATATACTATATGCCCCTTTTTCAACTGTCAGACACAATCTCTTTTGTATTTAAAATGTAACCATCCTATGACCACTTCCCACTAGTGGCTCCTCTGTTTGACACCCAGGTATATTATTTACTGTGTTGCTTAGAACTAGGTCCAGAACTGCCCCTTCTCAGGTTTCTTGATTTTCATACTGAAACAAATTATAGTTATTTGTAGTATCCAACAGCTCCCAGAAAATAGTAAAAAATATTGCTGTGGAATGTTAGAATTTGCTGCACAGAGTTTAAGGCTATATGGTGCAGATTTGTTTTTAATGACAGGCAAATGATGTGTGACTACTCAGTAAATATATTGCAGCTCACTCAGATATTTTTGCCATATTACAATAAGTTATGAAATATATATATGTGTGTGTGTGTATGTGTGTATATATATATATATATATATATATATATATATATATATATATATATATATATGTGTATGTATATATATATATATTATGGTAGCACGGTAGTGCTACCACAGTTAGGATTGAGTAGCCCTTCTAAGGTTAAAGGGTCAAACTTTGCACCTCAATAACTTTGCTACCGTTCAACAGATTTGCCTGAAAGTTGGAATGCATGATCAAGAACCAGACATCTTGGGATATGCCAACTTTAGTACTGGTCAGATATACAGCTGCGGAGATATGAAGTGTGCTCTGCGCATGCATTTATGCTTTTTGGTGAATTCTTTGCTCATGCCTACAGGTCACAAAGTTTGTGTGACTCGTCCAAAAACTTCAGGGAACGTGCGTCTGGTGTCCCCAATGTGCCTTTCGAAGATTTCATGAAAAAGTATTAAACGGTTCAAAAGTTATTCAAATAACAAGTTCCCATTATAAGTCAATGGGAAAAGTTAACAGAAAGTTAGACTGTCGCAAATGCACTTTTTAATGTTGCAAATGGCCCTAGTAGTGTTGCAAATTCGCCATTTTGTTTTCAGTTGGTGATCAGAAAAATGATTGGCATTTAAATGTGGGACCCTCTAGCAACACAATTCTTTTTGTGTTCACCTAGTCAGACCCTGAGGATGCTAGCCATGTCTTTATTTTGGGGTGAAACACCCTAAAAATGTTTTTCAAATTTCTGGAAAAAGTAGTGTCGCAAAGTAGTGTCGCACTCACAACACTTTCACAAATGCTTGCAAAAGCTTTCGAAAATCACGACACTAGTTTTTCAGACTATGGCAAAAATGACAGCAGTTCTTTGCCATTCTGCTGCAAAAGAACAGTTTGGTATTTTCATCTGAAATTTGGAGGGAATGCAGCCAACATCTTACCGATGTGCCTTTTGGTAGTTTGGTGAAAAAATATTGCATGGCTGCAAAGTTATGGTACTCCGAAGTTGGCATTTATTCCCATAGACTAACATGGTGGCATATGCCTTGCCTTTTGGGGCTCGTATCTCGAAAACGATGCGAGATACAGATTTTTTGTTGCGACTTACATAGCCCCATGGACTATGTAATTGCAAAAACCTAGCCAGGAAAATCATGATTTTTGTGAAATTTACATTTTTTTCCACGTCGTGCTGTTGCTGAGATATTGGCAAGTAAGTACTTCCAATGCTTGTTTTAAGCTTCGATGCCCATTACAATGCATATATTCTTTGTGTATCTCTTTGTACCTGTTCGGCAAAAATAGGGTATGTGCTTCCATTACTGTTACAGTTACTGTTTCCACTTGCGTTTATGTCCTCGTTTGCACTCCCGCTTCCGTGTATGCCACCGTGTGCATTACCCTTTGAGTTCTTATTTGCGCATGCATTTTTGTGACTGTTACAATTTGTGTTTTCACTACTGTTTCTGTTTACATCACCGTGCACATTGCCATTTGTGTTTCCGGCAGCAGTTTCATTTGCAATTCTGTTTCTCTTTTGTTTTGTGTCTTCCTTGCTGTTACTGTTACCATTTGCATTTGCAATTGCATTACTGTGCCCGTGCACATTACGGTTTGCATTTCCATATGCGCTTGCATTTCCTTTTGCTTTTCTGTTTCCTTTGCTGTTATTGTTGCTGTCACCGTTACCATTTGCATTTACAATTGCGGTACTGTGTCCATGCACATTTTGGTTTGCGTTTCTGTATGCTTTTCTGTTTCCATTTCCATTTCTGTTTCCTTTGGTGTTATTCTTCAGATTAAGTTTATCATTTGCATTTACAATTGCGGTATTGTGCCTTTGCGCATTACAGTTTGCGTTTACATGTGCGCTTGTGTTTGCATTTCCGTTTCTGTCCCCTTTCGCTTTCTTTTTGCTGTGACACTTAACATTTCCATTTAAAATACCACTGCCATCACTGTTCAAATTACCAGTTGCATTTTCATATGTGCGTCAATGTCTGTTTTCATCACTGTTCGCTCCAGCATCACTTTGCGCTTGCATTTCTATTAATGTTTCCTTTACCATTTACGTTTTGGTTACCATGTGCACCACTGTTGGCACTTCTGTTTGCATTGCTGCTCCTGTTACTGTGTCAAAAGACATCTTGTGACGGGAGTGCGAGGCCCAAAGGGCCCCACGCTCCTGCCGCTGCATTACTTTCACTATTTCTCAACATCATTCTAAAAAACAAGGGAAATTAGGGGAAAAAAATCCATTTAATGCATCAGTTAGGGTTGTTCCACAGTGACAAAAGTGAGAAAATTCAGAGTTAGGGTTGAAACCCCCTTGGACCCCTCCTGCCCACCCTGCAACCGGCATTGGGGTACATATTGGGGTTGTCGGTCCTAACTCTTACCCCATTCTTCTATTCCTCAGCTTCTTTACACATGCAATGGGGTGAGAGCTAGGGCCAATGACCCCAATGAACACCCAGATGCCAGTTGGGGGGTGGGCTGGAGGAGTCCAAGGGAGGTTTCAACCCTAACACCGAATTTCCTCGCTTTTGTCACTGTGGAACAACCCTAACTGATGCATTACACAGAGTTTTTGCCCTTAATATATATATATATATATATATATATATATATATATATATATGTAAAATGGATAAAAGGGAGGTCTGAAATCCAAACATCTGATTGTATAAAACACATCAGATGACCATGCATATATCAGAGCATGACCGCACACCTGCACCTTTACCCCCTCCAAAACAATTTTAATATTTTATAAGATAGATAAACCACTCTGAGGTGTGCACTCATGCTCTGATATACTCAGACCTTTAGCGGTTGACGCACTCGGTCTATGGCCTTGTGTATACACGCACACCAAGGTGTGCATATATCAGAACGTAACTGCACACCTCAGAGTGGTTTATCTATTACACATATATATATATATATATATATATATATATACTTTATCTTCCTTTTGCAAAATTATACCACTTCTGATGAAATTTAATCAGTTTTTGGTTAAAATAAGCTGGTTTGAGTACATTTTATGGAATTATGAACTCAGACACAAGGGATGTTCTAGTTCATGCTTAACCCCAAAACATTTATTACTATGTTTTCTATATTGGAACAAATATTCACTAATTATAGCTTAGAGGTTAAAGTAACAAGCTGTGAAACAGCTTGGTACATATAGCAGACATGAGCCTGATTCCCACAACCTTGATTTGCATACTGTGAGACTCTGAGCAAGTCTCTTAACCCCCCCAATGCACCCTTGTCACCCCTGAAAACAGGAATTATGCACCTGGTCAGCCTTACCCAGTTACCATGCATTAAAAAAGAAGGAAATCACATATTGAAACATGATAATTATTATCTGCAGAGATGATATCCTCAAATTTGCAGATCTCATTTTTCAGATGAAATTGAATACTTCTGGAGAAATTCAGTAGGCTGCATAAGGGTTCATATAATCCTGGTAGCATTTTTTGGCAAATTACAGGGAATTACTCCATGTTTCTCAGCTAGTTTGCAGTTCCCAATCACACCATTTCTGAAAACAGCAATGAGTTAAAGACATAAATGAAACTAAATAAAAGTTTTATTTTTTAATGAAAATCTATTTTTTTGAAAGAATGTACTGGATCAATTTAGTGACTATGAACAAGACTGGCAATAACATCTCAAGGTTCTTGTGACATCACAAACAACTCAAGATATACCTTTATGGTTTATATTACTAGTGCCCCCTGATGGGTAGTATAGCTTTGTAATTTATAACAGCTTTTTCATTACGCTATACTGTTTATAAAAGTGTTTAAAAGTGTTAGCACTCTTTGCTGTCAAAACATTTTGGTTCTATACATCAGAATCAGTAGCAGTGTATTGAAATTAAATACTGGAGTTTGAGGTGAGTTTAGAAATGTTTATGTACCAACACAGCCCATTTTTGTTTAAGTTTCATTGTTATTCTACTTATTGTTCTCAAAGATTCTTATGAATGCCTTATCATCTCTACTGATCATTCAGTTTTGTAACTAGCAATAAAATTGCATTACTAGGGCCCTAGCCAGTTCAGATTATGTCCTGGATATGATGACAATTATTCTTTGCAGACATGGTATCCACAAATTTTCTGATCTCATTTTTCAGATGAAATCGAATGTTTCTGGAGAAATTCAATAGGCTGCACGAGGGGTTCACTTAATCCTGGTAGTATTTTTTTGGTAAATTACAGGGAACTACTCCATATGTTTCAATTAGCCTGCAGTTCCCAATCACACCATTTTTGAAAACAGGAGTGAGTTAAATGCATAACTGAAACTAAATAAAAGTTTTATTGTCAATAAAAATCTATTTTTTTTAAATAATGTACTGAATGAACTTAGTGACTATGAACAAGACTGGTAATAGCATCTCAAGGATCTTGAGGCATCACAAACAACTCAAGATTTACCATTATGGTTTATATTACTAGTGCCACCTGATGGGTAGTATTGCTTTGTAACTTATAACAGCTTTTTCATTACTCAATACTGTATGTAAAAGTGTTTAAAAGTGTTAGTACTCTTTGTTGTAAAAACATTTTGATTCTACAGATCAGAATCATCAGCAGTGTATTGAAATGAAATACTGGAGTCTGAAGTGAGTTTAGAATTTTTTATGTACCAATGCAGCCCATTTTAGTTTCAGTTTCATTGTTATTCTTATTGTTCTCAAATATTTTTACGAATGCCTTAGCATCTCTACTGATCATTCAGTTTTTCAACTAGAAAAAAAAATGCATTAGTAGGGCCCCAATCAGTTCATATTATGTCCTGGACATGATGACAATGAAAAATATCATCATTTTAAATTTTACATTACCGGTAGAAAGATACTGCAAATTGGAAAAGATCATACAATGAATATGAACACCATTCCATTGCATTTAGTTGTAGAATGATTTGTTTTGATTAGACAATACATGCTTGTTTGGGTAATTTTATCAATATGGCAATAGCAGCACTGTAGAAAAAGTCACGTCTGGCCTGCCTTGGTGTTAGAGCATAATCAGAAATTAACACTTGAATGGATGATAGCTTTGCTGCACTAAACAGAAAAATCTTGGTCGATACGGATGTGCCTTGTTCATGCTAAGAAATATTACAGAATAATATCTGATTTTTATCATTGGGAGAAGCATTTGTCACTGTTGATAAACTTTGAAGGGCCTCATTTCTGAATTACATTCCCACACAATATTTCTCATTTCCCATACATGGATTACTTCTTAGTGCAAGCCGATGACAAGCACCCATCTGCAGAGATGTATGGCCAGAGATGGGCTACTCTGTTGGTACTCTGCAGGATAGTTTGCACCCCCTCCATACACACACATTGGTATCCTGATCCATTGTGTGATGCAAATGTGCAACAGGGCTGGTCCTGCAGTGTGGCAACAAAACAACTTGTCACCACCTGAGAGACTGAGGTGGGAAAATGATTCCTAGAATCCTAAGCTAAATTGGAGTAGACTGGGATGCATGTGCATTGGGGGAGGTGAGTCCCTCCCATGCCAAGGATGGAGAACACAGGTTTCCTGGCATTATTTACCTCCCCCTCCCATCAATGGATTGTGAAGAAGCATTGGATGTGAACATAATCACTCATGGAGCCTCCTGGCTAGAGGATGTGTGCCACTGTAGTGACTTCAATCATGGGAATGGGGTGGGGGAGAGGGGACCAAGAGAAAAAAAGAATAACAAAATGTAACTGTGGGATGAGATACTGTAGATCAAACAACAAGTACTTTGCCATCCATCATGATAAAGTACTGTGAAATGTCACAGCTTACTGTGTGATAAATTTGAATAAATTTAATTAGATTGTACTGAGTTTCTGCAGTACCCTGCAAGATATCCCAGGAAAACCTGTAACACTGAAATTTCACAGCATACTGTGTGATAAATTGGAATAAAAAATCATTGGATTGAATTGAGTTTCTGCAGTATCCTGCAAGATATCCCAGGAAAACCTGTAATACTGTGCTTGACCTTTCTGGACAGCACTGTTCCAGGTAAAGCTTTGCGATATTGAACTCTGTATACAAGACACTTAACCTCCCTGTGTTCCAGTGCACCCAGCTGCAGAAATGAGTACAATCAGTCTGTCTAGAAATGAAATGTTTAATCTCAGCTGCATTATCCTAGGTAAATAATTTGCCAACAAAAAAATTTAAGTTGTATAGTAAGTTCATATCCCTAAGTATATTCACTAAAACTGAGTTAAAAATCAAATACTTAACCCGCATATAAAGAAAGGAAATTATCATATCTTCCCAAAAGGGCAATGTTCTTTAAACTATGTGCAGCATATTATGTACCTAGACAAGTACCATTGACAGGTATCTACTATTTTTATTAATTGTAGCTGAAACTAGCTGTTTAGGAAAAAAACATTTTTTGTTGTACTGCTGCTTTAAGCAATACTTTATTCATGACTTTAACTTACCTTCTTTGTTGTCTTATAAGTATGAATATGTATGTGCAACACAGAACATAGAAACATAGAAGATGACAGCAGATAAGGACCATAAGGCCCATCCAGTCTGCCCATTTTTTCTATGTTATGAATGTGCCATAGGCCTATACTCTGTCAATGGCCTATCTATTCATACTCATCTTTATTGCTCCCTTATACCTATCCCATGCCTATTTGAAGACCTGCACTATATTCATATCCACCACTTCCTGAGGTAGGCCATTCCATGCAACCACCAACCTTTCTGTGGAAAAGAACTTCCTCACATTCCCCCTTAATTGTCCTCTCTCTAATCTCATGCTGTGTCCTCTTGTCCTGCAATTTTCCTATATTGAAACATGTTAGACTCTTTCACCTTGTTGATGCCCTTAAGATGTTTCAATGTTTCGATCATATCACCTCTCTCCCATCTTCGCTCTATGGTATACATATTGAGCTCCTCTAATCTGTCCTCATGTGGTTTTTGATACAGTTCCTGCAACATTTTGGTTGCCCTTCTCTGGACTGCCTCTATTTTGTTAATGTCTTTGTGCAGGTGTGACCTACAGCACTGCACACAGTACTCCAGATGGGGACTAACCAGTGTCTTGTAAACAGGGATTATTACCTCCCTTTTATGACTTGCGATACCCCTACTAATAAATCCCAACATCCCTCTAGCCTTACTTTACTGCTTTAGTGGTCTGCTTGGATGATTTCAGATCCCCTGTGATGATGATAATGCCCAAGTCTCTTTCTTTCTTTGTGACTGCCAGCAACTCCCCTCCCAACCTTCATGTGACTTCAAGGTTTCTCTTCCCTATGTGCATGATCTTGCACTTCTTTACATTAAACCCCATTTGTCACTCTTCTGATCACTTTGCCGGTTTATCCAGCTCTCTTTCTCATTCTGCCCACCCCATCTGGATAATTTACTCTGTTGCAGATCTTGGTATCATCTGCAAACAGACAAACCTTTCCCTCCAGTCCATCTGCAATGTCACTGATAAATATATTGAAGATGACTGGCCCTATGACTAATCCCTGAGGTACCCCACTTATGATTTGCATCTCTTCTGAATGTATACCTTTTACCAGCACTCTCTGTTTTCTGCCTGTCAACCAGTTTGCCACCCAGTTGACCAAATTTTGACCCATCCTGAGCCTACCCAGCTTATTAATCAATCTTCTATGTGGAACAGTATCAAAAGCTTTTCTGAAGTCAAGGTAGGTGACATCAACTGCTCCCCCTTGGTCCACCACTCTGGTTACTCAGTCAAAGAAAGATACAAGATTAGTTTGACTGGACCTTCCTGTTGTAAACCCATGCTGTCTTGGATCCTGTGCCTCCTATGGATTCCAAGTGTTGCACTAAAATTTCCTTAAGGAGTGCCTCCATAATCTTGCCCACTACTGAGGTAAGTATGACTGGTCTGTAGTTCCCTGCCTCCTCCCTGCTACCACTCTTGTGCAGTGTAATCACATGAGCCCTTCTCCAGTCTTCTGGGACCTCTCATGTGCTCAGAGACTCACCAAACAGTTTTGATAATGGCTCTGCTAGTTCCACCCTTAGCTCCTTTAGTACCTTGGGATGTATGCCATCAGGTCCCATTGCATTTTCCACCCTGAGCTTAATGAGCTCTTGTTGGACCCTTTCTTTTGTGAACGGAATAGTGCACACCTCCCTTCCTCCTGTGTCCATGGTACTGAGCTGTGGATCTTGCCCTACCTTCTCCTCAATAAATACTGAGCAGAAGTATCTATTTAGGATAAATACTTTTCCTTGGTCCTCCTCCTCACACTCCCCCTTATCTCCTTTGATCTTAGTAATACCCCCTCTGGACTTTCTCCTTTCACTAACGTATCTATAGCAAGTTTTGTCACCTTCTTTTACTGTTCATGATAGTGTTTCCTCAATGTGAGCCTTTGCCTCCCTTACTGTCTTCCCTGCTTCCCTTAGGGAAGTTTGGTATGCCTCCCTATCTTCATCCTGCTGCATTCCCTTATATTTCCTGAAGGCCAGCCTTTTGGCCCTGACCTTTTCTGCTACTGTTTTTGAGAATGAAAATTATTTTCTTCTTCTTTTGCTCTTGCCTTTCTCTCTAACACAATGGGATGTTGCTTCAAGTAGTGCATCCTTAATGCTTGCCCAATTTGCCTGTACTCCCTCACCTGTATTTCTTCTTGTAAGGGCTAGCTTAACTCTGTTGGCCATCTTATCAAATTCAGCTCCTCTGAACTTCCATATTTTTGCCTTGGAATGGGATAATTTAGTTTATAGTGGCCAAATTGAACCATACCATGTGATAGTCACTGGGCCCGAGGTGACCTTCTACCTGGAGATCTGTGATCCTTTCCCCATTAGCCAGTCCTAGATCTAGGATAGCCCTGTCTCTTGTGGGTTGTTCTACCAGTTGTTTGAGGCCCTCTCACTGCAGGAAATCCACTATGTGTCTAGTTCTGGCAGATGTTCCTGCTTGTATTGACCAGTCGGTATCTGGCATGTTGAAGCCTCCCATTATCAGAACCTCTAATTTAGCTGTCATGTTTTGTATGTCTTCTAACAGTAATGTGTCTTTGTCCTCCCCCTGGTCTGGAGGCCTGTAGACAACCCCAGTTCTTATGGCTGTCCCATTTCCTGCTTCCAGGGTGATGCACAGTTCTCCTGGCTCCTTATGTGTATTTTGAATTTTGAATATTATATTGCACTCCACGAATAAGTCAACACATACAGTAGATCCACATATAAATACATGTTTCTAAGTTAATTTAAAACATGTTGGCATTTGTGTTAATAAAAATACATCACTTTAATACACATAGCTAAACATTTTCTTTTGCAGAAATGTTCTGGTAAGGCGTTTATTTGTCTTAACACTGATAATTAAATATAGTTTGCACTTTTAAACAATTATACAAATGCACACTTAGCCTGTTTAAGGAAGGTAGTCGGGTTTCATAGTGTTGTTAATTGGGCTGGGTTCTTCATAGAACTGAGGTGTCAGTAATCCAGATACCAGACAGATAAAATCTTACCATCTTGATTATGCAGAATGTGTGGTGTTAGGGTCATTTGTACCCTAACACCCAATTCCCTTATGTTTTGTGGATTGTTTGTGACTCTAACATTATCTTAACATAGCTTTTTTTTTAAGAATTGTTTATAGTGCTGCTCCAAAGTTTACTTCAGCTAGACTGAATCCTCTTTTTTACTCCATCTGTCACACTGTCCATTGATAAACCCATGTCTACACATCATTTTACCGTGTATGCTTCCCTTTCCCTCCCCACTCTTGTTTCCAGGCAGTTTATCCTCTGTGTGTCCTTTATCTCCAGATTTCAGTTTGGCTTTCTCCCAATGTGTCTTGTCTCTTATCTCTCTTTCCCCACTCTGTCCTCTTACTCTCTTCACAATGTTTGCTCTCACTCTTTTGCTATCCCACAAATGAAATATACTGCTGGTCAAACGTTCTTTTTATTTTGTTTCCCTAATGTTTGGTGTTCTGTTTCCCCTTCTATTTGCTCTGCTCCTTCCTTTCTTGCTTGTAAGTCTGTCCTCCATGAGTTCTCTATTCACTCCTGCAGTTGCTTCTGATATTGGTTTTATTCTTCACTTGTAACTCCTAATTCACTTACTTCAGCACTTCTCTAGTATCAGTCATTCCCCCATTCCCTTTTCATTAAGTTGATTACTGTAATTGTATTTTTATCAGTTCTGCAGTTTAGTTCATGGCAACAAGTTACTGATGGGAGGCAGTATAGTGTAGTGGTTTAAGGCTCTGAGCTGCAAATCTGGAGACCTGGGTTTGAATGCCACGGCCCCTACTTGAATACTGTGTGACTCTGAGCAAGTCACTTATCTTCCCTGTGCTCCCAGGTCACACCTGTAAACAAGCGTTCTGCTTAGTGTGCCACTCCTGGTTAAACAATTAAAAAAAAAATTAAACATTTTTGTCTTGTTTATTTTGACATACTCATTTCTATTTTATGTATTTTATGCTCTGCATTTTGTATCTATCTTTTTCCTCTCTTCAAATTCCCTAGGACACATCTGGAAATGAGCAGATACCAGCTCAGTATGTCTTTCCTGGTAAAAACCTTTGAAATAAATAAACACATATAATAAGCTCTCTATGATTTTTTCACCAGTGAAGCCATTTCTAAATGTTTGTGTCCTGGATGTGCAAGAGTGTAGTCTCAGAGATTAATTCTGCATTCAAAGCATTGTCCTCTTATCTAGATTACTTCTTTAAACCCTTTTTCCGCAACATAATTTCCTACATCAAAGATACCCAGCATTTTTTAAATATCTTAGAAGATCTTAACAGTACCAGACCAAGACTTTTCCAAAAAATTTTGAGCACTTTTGATGTACAAGATTGTTATACTTGCATTCTACATCAAGAGGGCCTAGTTATATTACTGCAAATATTAAGAGAAAGACCAACAGGTACAACATCATTAAACATTTTAGTGATTCAACTTGCAAATATAGTTCTGCAAAGGAAAAACACTAGTATGCACAAATCAGAGAGCTGGCAATGGGGAGCATGTTGCCTCCCTTGATGCCAATCCCTGTATGACACAATTTGAAGAGGACTACATTTACAGTATAATGTGGAAAGAAAGATGCATCATCAATATGTGACCAAATGGAGGCACTATATTGATAATATGTTTGTAATCTGGACAGGAACAGAAGAGGAATTACGGAACTTTCATCAATACCTTAATTCAGTAAAGAGCAATTTCTAATTCACCCTGAATTTTAACAAATCAGAATTCCATTTCTAAATATATTGGAGTCTAATACAGGAAGTTTTCTATAAACAACATTATACCACAGCCCTACTGATTGCAACATAATCCTCCATGGCATTAACATCCATAATCCTAAATTTATAAAGAGTATTCCTTTCTCACAGTTTCTTTCCCCCTCAAAGATGTTTGTCAGATGCCATACAAGGAAAAGATGGGTTTGTGAGAACTGATTTTTTATCAGTTATCCCTCCCCCAACCAGCACTCACCACCCGTGACCAGTTTCTGCCTTGTTGAGGACTCTGCCTATCTTGGGCTATCAAGGACCTCCCTCCAGCTACAAATTCAGCCAATCAGTGGCTTGGAACCAAAAGGTGTCAAGTTTAAATTTGCTTGGCATCCTTTTAAGCCATGGACCAGATCCTGACTGCAGATGCAAGACCAGCAGATGAAGGGTTTGTGAGGGCTTGTTTTTTATCAGTTAGCCCTCCTTCAGCCAACATTCAGCACCAGAGACCAGTTTCTGCCTTGCTGAGGACTCTGTCATCTCATGCAAGCAAGGACTTCCCTCCAGCCACAGATTCAGCCAATCATCGGCTTGGAACTGAAAGGTGCCAAGTTTAAATTTGCCTGGTGTTCTTTTAAGCCATGGACCAACTGATCCTGACTTCAGATGCTGGACCTGCAGAAGAGATGTTTGTGAGGACAATTTTTTTATCAGTTAGCCCTTCCCCAGCCAGTGCTCATCACCAGAGACTAGTTCCTGCCTTACTGAGGATTCTTTCTGTCTCGGGTTAGCAAGGACCATCCTCCAATGACAAATTTAACCAATCAGAGGCTCAGTCCAGGCTTTTCAGTATGCTACAGACAAGCAGTCCTCCACATGAAGGATTCAGCACAGGATCATGGTCTGCCTTAAGTCTACCAGAGTCAGTCGGTCAGTATGCTCCAGTCTCCTGTGGTCTCCTCTGCCTTTCAGCACATGTAAGAATGCTTAGTTAAAATAAATAAAAAAATCTATACTGCTCCTGATTATATTGCTAATGCAGGTCTGCACTGAGCACTAGCCCATTCTAGTCTTCCTCACAGACTGCATATTAGTATTGCCTGTTTCAATTGTTTTTTTTTTCTGCTCTGTAGCATTAGTACAGTTTATAGCATTAGTGCTAGAGTTATTAATGCCTGTTTAATTGTGTAAACTGCCTATAAGTCATTACTGCCTACCTAATTTGTGTCACCCAATTCTGCATCATCCCTTTCATTTGGATATTATACCCTCTGCTTGCACTTATTGCTTCACTTTGGTTGTGTACTAGAAGCTGCCTATGATACTGGGTCAGGCTAACACCTATCATAGGATTGGCCTGTGTTTCACGTAACTACTGGTAATTTTTGTTTAGCTGTACCAATTAGTCTGCTGATCTGCTAATGGTCTTTTGCTGCTCATTGTACTCACTAGTCAGGACCACATTACCTTTGTGAAATCCATTTTCCTAATAGCTGCCTTTTTGCCATTCATGCTAAAATCTTGTTCTCTTTGCTTGGTCAAGAAATTGTGCTCTCTTTACTACTATCTTGCTGATATTGACATACTATCCCTTTATCAAGCCAAGTTTTCTCATGATCAGACAAGTAACTTTCATTTCTTTAACAAGCTAGCATCCACTACTCAACTACCAAATTTAACCTGGTGCCTACATCTGAGACATTTCTACTCAATGCCTAGCTGGCTGTCCAATTTTTCCTTTAGAAGGCCTCTGGCATCTGGTTCTAAATAACTTGGCTCCTAGCATAATGCTTTACTCTATCTGTAGATTTTGAACAAAACCCTTGTCCAAATACCTAAAAGAATGATCCCCATTCCCCCAGCCAACAGTGGCTTGGGATCAAGAGTCTTAAGATTGAGCACCTTAATATTCATAGCATTATGACTAGCTATGCAGATCTCAAAATCTGGGCATCTGGGCTGTGGCCCTGACATTCTGAGCCTAATTAAAACATGGCTAAAGGTCCAGTGTTGGAATTAGAGGGGGGCTTGCCAGGGCTCAGCCCTCTTAGCTCTGAAGTGAACACTGGTAGCCCAGGCATCACTGCCATTGACTTATAATGGAAAGGGGGCTACGTATAAATACAGGATGTTCATATGACCCCTAGCTCCCAAAGCTCATAAAGTGTAATTTCAGCAGTAGCTGAAACTATCCATCCATGACTGTGTGCTTCCTGTTGGGTTAAAGTTTATTAAAGTAAGATTGCACCACCACTAAGAGGGGTAGCGGTACTCGGTTCTATTTCTGAGAACATCTGCAGCTCACTGCTTCACCAGCTCAACCACGGTTGTCTTGTGAAATGTTACACTCTCTGCTTACTCTTGGTAACACCATTGAAACTGCATATTATAACTATCAATAATCCCCCTAAAATGGATTAGCAGGCCTTAGATTTTATTAACTACTTATCTGGGAGCAAGGGAAAACATGGTGTTCTTATACTTGTTGATTTCAACCTAGATTGGCTCAGCAATAAATCAGGCTATTATGAATCACTACTATGTAAATATCAGCTTTCTCAAATCATTACTTCCCTCACTAGGGTTACTCTCAGGGGCAATAGCCAGACCCTTATTGACTGGATTTTAACCAATAAGCAGGACAGAATCACTACCTCTGGCATATTACCTGACACCATAAGTGATCATTCTGACATTTTCTGTATTTGGAAGGCTTGCTTCCCATCCATTTCAGCAAAATACCATATTTTCCATAACTTCACTAAATATTTCTGATCACGTAGCTGATTTAATGCAAGTACACTGACCCCCTATTTATATTTATGTATGGATGAGACTTTGTCCTATTTTATTTCTTAAATCTAGATTCTAAAGGGCAAACACATCCTGCTTATAAAGCATAGGGTCAAGGGTGCTACCACTAAATGGCTTCATAGTGCCCTACTTACTGAAATCAAGGCTAGGGATAAGAGTCGGGTTAAGTTTGATGTCACTTCAGTAGGTGTCTATCTGACTGGCAAGAGTACAGGAAGCGAAGAAATGACTCTAGAAAAAGCTATTCATGATGCTAAGAATTCATATTGCAAAGAACTTCTTCGGTCAACCATCGGTAACCCCAACAAATTCTGGAGTCATATCAAAGGCTTTATGGTTGGCAGCACTAGAGCTCCTGAATCCAATATGTTTGTGAATAATACCAACTGCAATAACTCAATAACTATTGCTGATGCCCTCAACTTGCTTTCCAGAGACCTAACTTAGTATACTCAAGACAGCCATTGCTCTCCTGAACCATCTTCCCTAGCCACACCCCCTAATTCTCCCCTTTTCTGTCTCAGATAAATTACCTGCAGAGAGGTTGCTCATTTACTTGGAGCCATTTGCCCTCATAGCAGCCCTGGAAATTATGGTCTGGAACAAAAGTTGCTGAAAAATTGTGACACCTCAAACTTGCCCCACCTGTTACCCGGATTCTTCATTTATCTCTCATGACTGGTGTGTTTCCTTGGTAGGTAGCCAAGGTTGTCCCTTTTTTTTAAAAAGTGAGACCCAAAAAACTTGTATAATAGTCATCTAGTTGCTATCCTACCAGCTGTAAATAAGATCTTCAAAAAAATTGCTGCCCAACAGGCCACAGATTACCTCCAAAAATATAACCTGTTATCAGAGGTGCTGCATGGCTTCAGGGCAAGTCATAGCACTTGCACTGCCCTTATACATATACATAGAAACATAGAAGTTGTTGACAGATAAGGACCTCTTGGCCCAACTATTCTTCCTTATATTCCCTACCTGCTCTGCCACCGCAGATCCTACTCAATCTCCAGTCTTCTTCCCTCCTTGCCTTACTTCTAATGTCCCCTTGTGTCTATCCAATGCATGCTTGAATCCTGTTACCATTTTTGCACCTGCCACCTCTACTAGGAGGATATTCCAGGTGTCCACCACCCTCTTGGTGAAGAAGTATTTCCTGACATCTCCTCTGAGCCTCACCCCCCCCCAGCTTCATAGCATGAGTCCTTGTCCTGGAGCATCTTTTTCTATGGAAAATGTTACCTCCCTGTACCTTATCAATACCTGTGAGGCATTTGAATGTTTCTTTCATATCCCCCCTTCCCTTATTTTCTCTAGACAGTATATATTTAGTTCCTCGAGTCTTTCTTTATAGAGTTTTTGATACATGCCCTGCACCATTTTGGTGGTCTTTCTTTGTAACATCTCCAGTCTATCTATGTCCTTCTAGAGGTGGGGCCTCCAGAACTGGACAGAGTACTCGAGGTAGGGTCAAACCAGTGATTTATACAGGGATAATGCAACCTCACTCCAACTCCTGTTGATGCCACTCACTATGCACCAGAGCATCCTGCTAGCAATCCCCACTGCCTTATCACACTGCTTGGCTACTTTCAGGTTATCAGAAATGATTACCTCAGGTCCCTATCCTGTTTTGTGCATGCAAATACCTCCCCACTGAATTTGAACAATGTCCCTGGGTTTCTGTGCCCCAAGTGCATGATTTTGCATTTTTTTTTGCATTGAAACACAGCTGCCATTCCCTTGACCAATCTTCCATATTCTTCACATCATCCATCACCCCCCCACCGTGGTTTATTCACTTTGTTGCAGATTTTTGTGTCATCTATGACCATAGAAACATAGAATTTGATGGCAGATAAGGACCGCTTGGCCCACCCAGTCTGCCCATTTCCCTACCTGATGGATAAGCTGTAGATCCTAGTTAACCAGCAGCCTACTTCTTCCTACCCCCACCCCCTAGAATTGCCTTATGACTGTCCCATGCATGCTTGAAGTCCACTACTGTTTGTGACTCCACAACCTCCTCTGAAAGGCCATTCCATACATCCACCACCCTCTCTGTGAAAAATACTTCCATAAATTACCTCTAGGCTGTCCCTTCTATCTTCAAATTGTTGCCCCTTGTTCTTGCACACTCTTTTTTGAAAGATGCTACCTCTTTGACTTTGTTGATTCCTTGAGGTACTTGAAAGTTTCTATCATGTCCCCATCTCCTCCTTTCCTCGAGGCTATACATATTAAGCTCCTTAAATCTCTCTTCATATGTCTTCCAGTGCAGACCCTGCACCATTTTAGTTGCCCTCCTCTGGACAGCTTCCATCCTGTCTATGTCTTTTGGAGATTGGGTCTCCAGAACTGCATGCAGTACTCCAGATGGGGTCTCACTAGCTGTCTGTACAGAGGGATAATAACTTCCTGTTTTCTACTGGTGATGCCTCTCCCTATGCATCCCAGTATCCCCCAGCCTCCTTGCTGCCTCTCACATTGCTTGCCCACCTTTAGGTCATCTGATATGACTATCCCCAGGTCCCTTTCCATTTTGTTGTTGTTAGTATCTCACCCCCATTGTGTACTCTTCCCCTGGTTTTTGTTTCCCAGGTGCATTACCTTGCACTTTTAGCATTGAATCTAAGCTGCCATATATTTGACCATTCCTCTAACCTTGCCAAATCCTTCTCATCCTTTCCACTCCACCTTGTGCATCAACTCTGTTGCAGATCTTTGTGTCATCTGCAAAGAGCATACTTTTCCTTCCAGTCCCTCTGCAATGTCACTTATAAAGACATTGAAGAGGACTGGTCCTAATACTGAACCCTGTGGAATCCCACTACTAACCCCCCTTTTTTCAGTGTGGACTCCATTTACTATTACCCTCTGTGTCCTATTCTCCAGCCAATTTTTTACCCAGGCTGTCATCCTGGGACCCACTCCCAGGCTGGCTAACTTGTATATTAATCTTTTGTGTGGGACTGTGTCAAATGCCTTGCTAAAGTTTAGGTAGGCCATGTCCACAGCCCCTCCCTGATCAACTACTTTGGTCACCCAGTAAAAGAAATCTATCAGATTTGTCTGGCATGACCTTCCCGCTGTGAATCCATGCTGCCTTGGGTCCTGCACCCCTCTGGCCTCTAGATATTTAACAATTCTTTCCTTCAGAAGTGATTCCATTATTTTCCCTACCACTGAGGTTAAACTAACAGGTCTGCAGTATCCTGCTTCTGCCTTGCTCCCACTTTTGTGAAGGGGAATCACATCTGCCCTCTTCCAGTCCTTGGGTACCACCCCATCCTCCCATGATTTGTTAAAGAGGGTAGTCAGTGGTGTCACTAGTTCTACCCGTAGTTCTTTTAGAATTCTGGGATGAATCCCTTGAGGCCCCATTGCTTTGTCCACCTTCAGTCTTAAGAGTTCTTTCAGACCCTTTCTTCTGTAAATGGGCTGGTAACAACTTCTGTATCCAGAATGTTTCTACTGTTTGTTTTAGGTACCTCCCCCTCTTCCTTTGTAAATACTGAACAAAAATATTTGTTTAGTATCTCTGCCTTTTCACAGTCACCCTCTGCTCACCCTCCCTCCCCTTTATTAAGCCTCATTATCCCACCCTTGGTCTTCCTTCACTCCATGATGTACCTATAAAAGGTTTTATCCCCCTTCTTAACTGAGTTGGCTATCTTTTCCTTGGTTTGGGCCTTTGCTGCTCTGACTGCCTTCCCAGCTTCCTTTTGCTTTAACTGATACAGTTCTCTGTCCTGTTTCTTCTGTGATTCCTTGTACTTCCTGAATGCTTTCTTTTTCACTTGAACCTTCACTGCCACTTCCTTTGAGAACCATAGTGGTTTCTTACCTCATTTTGTTTTGTTTATTTGCTTTACACAAAGGCTTGATACCTCTGTGATGGCAGTTTTTATTATTCCCCATTGTTCTTCCAGTCCTCCTTCCTGCCCATTTGCTAGTGCATTCCTTAGGCACTCACCCATTTTGACAAAGTCAGCCCTCTTAAAATCCAGTACCTTTGTCTTTGTATGGCTTGACTCTATTGCTGTGTTTATTGTGAACCATACTGTTCGATGGTCGCTAGTTCCCAGATGGCTACCCACTTCTACATCTGTGATCCTCTCTTCATCTTCATTTAGAGAACTAGGTCTAAGATTGCTCCCTCTCGACTGGGCTCCAATACTAGTTGTCTAATGCATGCCCCTGTAGGGCATCTAGAATAACCCACTCTAGAAGTGGCTGCTGCAACTGCCCAGTTAACATCTGGCATATTCAGATCACCCATCAGCAATATCTCCCTTTTCTGCCATTCTAAGTATACTTTCTATCATTTCCTTGTCCATTTCTTCCCCCTGAGAAGGGGGTCTGTATACAACCCCTGTGCATATTGTGGTGCCATTGCCAGTCTCCAAATTTACCCACAGTGCTTCTTCTCCTCCCCATTTACCCTTTTGTTCTGTTGCTTTGATTCCTTCCCTTATGTAAAGAGCTACTCCTCCTCCTCTTTTACCCTCCCTGTCCCTCCTGTAGATAGTGGATCCTAGTATGTTTACATCCCCAGTCATGGTTTTGTGTGTACCATGTTTGTGTGACTGCCACAATATCCAGATGTTCCTCCTCCATCAAGGCCACTAATTCAGGAAGCTTGTTACTCAGACTACGGGCATTGGTACTCATTGCTCTCTATTTTTTGATGGCTTTACCTTATGTTGCAGCATCCCCCACTGACCTTTCTACCTTGGTCTTTTGCTCATTTAGTACCCTGTTTTGTAGGGGGAGGCCGGGATTTTTCTGCTGCTTATCAGTGCCTCACCCCTTGACTAGTTTAAAAGCTTGCCAATGAATCATTTAAACTGATTGCTCAAAAGACTTGCTCCCTTCCTGGATAGATGCAGACCATCCTGCCAGTATAGGCTGGTGTCCCTCCAGGTGGAACCCCAGTCCCCAATGAAGCCAAACCCCTGTGCTCCACACCATTTTTTCAACCATTCATTAAACTACATGGCGCAAAAGTACCCTCACCTCACTCATGCCATTGACAGGCAGCACCTCTGAGAAGGATACTGTGTGCGCTACTTGTTTTAGGCCCCTCCCCAATTTTACAAAGTTCTTCTGCACTGCTCTAATCTCATCATAAGCCAAGTCATTTGTCCCTAGGTGGATATGACGTCCAGCTCAGACTCCCGTGCAGCTGTTCCCATGATCCTGAGGATGTGCTTCCTGTCCCTCCAAGCCATGGCACCAGGCAGGCACCTTACTTCAGTTTTCCCTTCTCCCCCCAGTTCTATCCCCCTAATAATTGAGTCCCCCACCAGGAGCTGCTTCCTTTCCTTGTGGTATCCTCTGTCTCCTTCCTGTGGGCCTCCCTTGTGACAGCTGTCCTCAGCCTCCTTAGTTTCCTCTGTGGGTGCATCCATAGGGGAGCTATGCTCCCCCAGAATGGTGTATGGATTGTGGAGTGGAACAACTGACTGGGTGTGCCTCTGTTCCACCATCCTCACCCTTTCTGAGCCCACTGTGGTCCAACTGCTGTGTTTTCTTCGCAACCTCTGAGGTAGTGGTGGTGGCTGTGGTGCTTCCTGGATAGGGGAGGTTACCTTCCTACCATGCAGTGTGGCCTGGGGGAAGGTTCCCTTACTACTGTCCAGCATGGCCTGAAGATGGGCAACTTCCTCCCTCAGGGCAGAGAGTTGTCTGCAAATAGGGCAGCATCTCAGCCCCCAGAAAGACTACCGGAAAACTACTGCCCCACAGCCATTACATTGAACTACTCCCCACATGTTTATCTACTTTTTCTTTGTGTGTATGTATGTGATTGGTTTGTTATATAGAAATATTTATATTATACAATGTGTATGCTTATATTGTCAGTGCAGTGTGGAGGATATGACAGTGATATGCACCTTGCACTCTTGAGGAAATGATGTCAGAACCCAGGTATAAGGAGAACTATTTCGGCTGATGGTAGGTAGGGGTGAGGGGTGGGAAGGGTTGAGCCTAAACAGTGCCTCACAAAACAATCAGCTAAAAGCTCTGACCCAGCACTGCGATGAGTGCCTTCCTGTCAGAAAGATGCCCTGCACAACAATTTGACAGAGAAAATACCCTGCTAATCAAACAGAGAAAAATCCAGACATCCAACTCAGACACAGGTAACCCTCCCCAGCCCCAAAACAGCCTGGTGGTTTGTGCTCTGAAAGCGGTCAGCCCCAAAATAAGTCAGCTGTGCATTACACTCTTCCTGCACTGAAAATCTTAAGAATTAAGCCAACTGATTGACTAGTGACACCTGTGATGTAAGCAGGCCTTTCAATGTAGGCAGGCTGCTGTCTGATTCCAATACACAAGATCTTTCAGTGAAACCAGGGATAGAAACTTAACTACTCAGCCAGCAGGACCCATTTAAAATGTTGCAAAAATATCCCTCTAAATCCTAGGTCTCAACCCCAACAATCAAGCAAATTCTGTTGTATCTCACTCCCTCTGGTTATAAAATTACTACACTTTTAATGGAATCCTGCAATTCTCTGCTTAATGCCAATAAGGAAAACAAAAAATGAAACTCTTTGTAGAAAGCGTAGCTCCCCTGTTTTACAGTATTATGCCTTACCAAGTTTCCAGCTCCTAGATGAAGTTATAGTTTGTTCTTTGCAGTGTTGCAAGGTTCTCTGCTTCAGACAAAGCAAAAGTTAGACTGACTGGCTTCTAACTGTGAAGGATGCCTAAAACAGCAGTGATGAACCCCACCCAGAGCCAACTGATTGACTAGTGACACCTGTGATGTAAGCAGGCCTTTCAATGTAGGCAGGCTGCTGTCTGATTCCAATACACAAAATCTTTCAGTGAAACCAGGGATAGAAACTTAACTACTCAGCCAGCAGGACCATTTTAAAATGTTGCAAAAATATCCCTCTAAATCCTAGGTCTCAACCCCAACAATCAAGCAAATTCAGTTGTATCTCACTCCCTCTGGTTATAAAATTACTACACTTTTAATGGAATCCTGTAATTCTCTGCTTAATGCCAATAAAGAAAACAAAAAATGAAACTCTTTGTAGAAAGCGTAGCTCCCCTGTTTTACAATATTATGCCTTACCAAGTTTCCAGCTCCTAAATGAAGTTATAGTTTGTTCTTTGCAGTGTTGCAAGGTTCTCTGCTTCAGACAAATCAAAAGTCAGACCAGGCATACTTTCCCCTCCAGTCCTTCTGCAATATCACTAATAAAGACATTGAAGAAGACCCGGCCTAGTACTGACTCCCATGGCACCCCACTTGTTACCTTGCCTTCTCCAGAGTGGACCCCATTTACCACTGCCCTCTGACTTCTATTGCTTGGCCAACTTCTTATTCATTTTACTACTTTTGGACCTACTCCTAGTTTGTCCAGCTTACTCATCAGTTTTCTATGTGGAACAATGTGGAAGACCTTACTGAAATCCAGGTAAGCCACATCTATCGCTCCTCTCTGATCCACTTCCCTGGTCACCCAGTCAAAGAACTTGATCAGGTTTGTCTGGTAAGTCCAATCTGCTGTGAACTCATGTTGTCTGGGATCCTGTCATCCACTGGTTACATGGTGTTACTCAGTCATTTCCTTCAGCAGTGATTCTATTACTTTACTTACTATTGAAGTCAGGCTAAAAGGTCTGTAATTTTCTGCCTCCACCCTATTTCCACTTTTGTATAGTGGGACCACATCTGTCCTCCTCCAGTGCCCTGGAACCTTCCCTATTTCTAGTGATAAGTTGAACAGAGCTGTCAGAGTTGCAGCCAGTACCTCCTTGAGCTCCATTAGTATTCTAGGGTGCACACCACCAGTCCCATTGCCTTGTCTACTTTTAATTGTGCTAGTTCCTTTAGGAATCTCTCATCTGTAAAAGAACTAGTGTTCTTCTTTAATGCCCTTGTAACTTATCTTTGGCCCATCACCTATCCCTTCCTCCGAAAATACTGAACAGAAATAATTGTTCAATATGTCTGCTTTTTTTGGTCCTCTTCTTCCCAAAACTCTACTTCTCCTTTTAGCCTTACTTGACTTCTTTTGGTCCTTTGTTTCCTGCTTATATATCTAAAGAATATTTTATCCCCTTTTTTACTGATTGAGCAATATTCTCCTCCATTTGTGCCTTTGAACTCATAACTGCTCTCCCTGACACTCTCCATTTCTTCTGGTAACTCTCCCTATCCTCTTCCTTCTGTGCCCTCTTGTACCTTCTAAATGCTTGTTTTTTGTTGCCCTTACTTTCTCTGCTACTTCTCTAGAGAACCATAGTGGTGCCTTTTGTCTCTTGCCCTTGTTAACCTACCTGACAAAGAGAACTGTTGTCTTGCAGTGCTGCCCTTTATGTTTGCCTGATTGTATCACAACTCCCCCCTTTTCACTATCCCTGATAGTGTACCCCTGCAGCATTATCCTATTTACTTAAAATCTGCCTTCCTGAAGTTCAGGACTTTCATCTTAGTGTGACTCGATTTTGACACAGTTCTAATTTTGAACCATACCATACAGTGATCCCTGGTCCCCAGTTGGCCACTCACAGTGACATCAGCAACACTGACTCACTAATGATATTAAAATAGCTATAGAGAAGGGTATGTACAATAGTGCAGTCTTTATTGACTTAACCAGGGCCTTTGATTTGATAGACCATTCTCTGGTTTTATCTAAATTGCCTACATTTGGTTTCTCTCCTCCTGTCTTAGCATGGTTCACTAGTTATGTTAATGAAAGGAAGCAGTTTGTGAAATTTAATAACTCAGCTTCTGACCTTGCTACTCTTGGAACTAGTGTTCCATAAGGATGTCACTACTGCATCACAACTTAGAATGTTACCACACAACTGGTTTCCTCTATGAACTGTAAACTTTTTTTTGTAAATTTGAACTTACAGAATATCTATCTATCTATCTATCTATCTATATACATTAGAGGCAAAAAACTCTGTTTAATGCATCAGTTAGGGTTGTTTCACAGCGACAAAAGTGAGGAGATTCGACGTTAGAGTTGAAACCCCCTTTGCGCCCCTCCAACCCACCCCCAAACTGGAATTGGGGTGCGCTTTGGGGTCATCAGCCCTAACTCTCACCCCATCACATGTGGAAAGAAGCTGAGGAATAGGAGAATGGGGTGAGAGTTGGGACTGATGACTATGCTACCCGATTCCAGTTGGGAGTGGGCTGGAAGGTGCAAAGAGGGTTTCATCCTAACATCAATTTCGCTTGTCACTGTGGAGAACCCTAACTGATGCATTAAACAGAGTTTTTTGCCTCTAATTTCCTTTCTTTTGAGAATGATAAAGAGAAATAGTGAATGTAATGTGGCAGTGAGAGAGCGGGGCCCTGCAGGCCCCACACTCCTGCCATGTGATGTCTTGTCACATAGTAACATTGTGCCCGCAAACGCAAATCATAATGCGCATGGTGACGCAAAGTGAAACAGAAAGAGAAACAGTACTGTAGACAGAAATGTTAAAAACAATGCAAACGCAACTGCAAATGAAAATGCAAAGGGTAATGCACATGGTGGCGTAAACGTGAACGGTAAGTGAAACGAGTATGGAACCGCAAGCAGAAATTGTAATAGTAACAGTAATGTAAGCACACAGGCTGGTTTTCCCCAAAAGCTGTATAGAGAAAGACAGTGAGTACAAAGAATGTATGCAAAATAATGACTCTCGGAACAGAAAAATGAGGACTCGGAATAGTAAATTGCTTATATCTCAGGAACTGTACGACATAGAAAAAAAATGCAAAAGTCATATGAATTATCACTTTCCTGGCTAGTTTTTTACTTAGCTTCCATTATGGAGCTAAGCATTTTTGACGAAAAGTCTGTATCTCGCACAGTTTCCAAGATACGGGCCCTGAAAGGCGTGGCGAACGCCGTAATGTTATCCTATGGGAAAAAAACAGAAGTTCGGGAGTACCATAACTTTGCCTCCCTGTAATATTTATTCACCAAACCACTGAAAGGCACATCTGTGGAATGTTGGCTGTATTCCCTTCAAATTTCAGCCCAAAAGACCAAACCATTATTTTGCAGCAGGGTGCCAAACGATTGCTGCTATGCGTCATACGCTGTAATGTTGTCTTACGGGGAAAAGTGTTCATTTTGGAGTACCGTAACTTTGCCGCTGTGTAATATTTCTTCAACAAAACACTGAAAGGCACATCTGTGAGATGTCAGCTACGTTCATTCCAACTTTCAGCCCAAAGCTCCAAACCGTTCTTTTGCAGCGGGGTGCCAAAGAATTGCTGTAATTTCCCACAGCCTAGAAAAGTACTGTCGCAATTTGCGAAAGCTTTTGCAAAAATTTGTGACACTTTCATGAGTGCGACACTATTTTGTGGAAGTACTTTTTCCAGAAATCTGAAAAACATATTTCTGGGGTGTTTTACCCCAAAATAAAGACATGGCTAGCATCCTCAGGGTCCGACTAGGTGGATACAGAAAGAATTAGGTTGCTAGAGGGTCCCAAATTTAAATGCCAAGCATTTTTCTGATAACCAGCTGAAAACAAAATGGTGGATTTGCGACGGTAAAAGGGCCATTTGAGAAAGTAAAAACTGCATTTGCGAAAGTGTTGAACTTTTTGTTAACTTTTCCCATTGACTTATAATGGAAACTTGTTTTTTGAATAACTTTTGAACCGTTTAAATTTTTTTTACAAAATCTTCGAAAGGCACACTGGGGACCCTGGCTGCATGTTTCCTGAAGATTTCGGACTGGTCGCGCAAACCATGCAACCTGTAAGTGCGACCATAGAATTAAAAAAAAGCATAAACACACATGCAGATCATGCTTAATAACTCCGCAGCCATACATCTGACCTGTACAAAACCTAGCAGATCCCAAGGCATATGGGCCTTGATTCTGTATTCCAATTTTCAGGCAAATCTTTTGAACAGTTGCAAAGTTATTAAGGTGCAAAATTTTGGGTTTAACATGTAAATGGCTCCTCAACCCTAACTATGGTAGCACTGCCATGCTACCATAATATATATATATATATATATTTTCATGGCAAAAAACTATGTTTAATGCATCAGTTAGGGTTGTTCCACAGTGATAAAACTGAGGAAATTCAATGTTACGGTTGCCACCCCTTGACCAACCAGTCCCTACCAACAGGCATCGGGGTAGGTGTTGGGGTAAATTGGCCCTAAATATCTCCCCATTCCATGTGTAAATAAGCTGAGGCACTGTAGTGTAGGAGAAAGGGGTGAAAGGTAGGACCGAAAACCCCGGCACACACTCCAATGTCTGCAGGTGGGGATGGGGTTGGTGTGGGGTGCAAGGGGTGGCAGCCCTAACACCAAATTTCCTCACTTTTGTCACTGTGGAACAACCCTAATTGATGCACTAAATGGATTTTTTTGCCATGAATTTCTCTTCTTTTTGAGAATGTGCACTATAAATAGTGAATGGAATGTGGTGGTGGGACTCCGAGGCCCACCATGTGAATTTTTTGTCTCTTCGCTGAGCAAATACTGTAAGACAGACTGAAATGCAAATTGGTAAATAAAGACATGTAACATGGTACACCATAGCCAGGATATTCAGAGCAGTTGTGCCATGCTCAACAGGAATGCACCTGCACAAACACAGAAATGTGCCAATATGCAATATTCAGCAGCAGCAGATGCACAGCACAAAATCCAATAGGCCAGAGTGCAATGGAAATGAATGCATGCACAACTACAGTGGGCGTAACCATGAATATGTGGCGTAGTGCAATATTCAAGTGCAGGTAACGTATGCAACAGAGGAACAACCGGAGATTGTGCAATAGTGGACTTGAGCCAAAATAAAAGGGAGCAACTGAGGGGAGTAGGTTTGTGCATGAGAGGAGCCATAGCAGCAGGGAGTGAGGGCAACAGAAAGCAGCACAGGAATGGCCCAGAGGTGGATAGGGGCACAGAGAGTGTGTGTGTGTGTGTGTGCTTGCATGTGTGTGTATGTGGGTGCCACAGAGCAGGGACAGCAGAGGGGCTCAGGCAGGCCACACCATGAGTGGCACAGGTGGCACAGTGCCAGGGGTGCACCTGGTGCAGGGGTATGGCCAGCAGCACACAGCCAGGGGGTAGATAGCAGCCCAGGGGGGCAACAATAACCCTGGACATGACCAGTGCAACCTTCCAGATGGAGGCGGTCATGAGGGGTGTGAGGAGGCAGGGTGCAGGGAGGTGTGGCTGTGGAAGGGCTCGTTGGTGGTATGCCCAGAACAGGCTGTACCGTGCCCATGTCAGGTTGAGCTGTACAGTGACACCGAGATTGTGGGCTGGTACCACCTGAACAGGGCCATTCTGAGGTGGCTTCATGAGCTGTGCAGTGAGGAGATGCAGGCACCCACAAGACGGAGCCATGCCCTGTTGGTGGAGACAAAGGTCATGGCCACCATGTGCCTGCTCATCACGGGTACCTTCCAGAGACCAAAAGGGGACACAACAGGCATATCCCAGTCAGCTGCATCACGCATCCTCACACAATTCCTCAGCGCACGGCTGCCACATGCTGTGGAGTACATCTGTTTTCCCAGCACATAGGCAGAGTGCACAGCAAACATGCAGGAGTTCCACAGAGTAGCATGGTTTCCTGGCATGCTCGGGGCAATCAACTGCACCCATGTTGGCATCCGCACACTACCTGGCCCAGAGGAGGTGGCACACATCAAACACAAGGGATACCCAAGCATCAACTGCCATGTGGTGTGCGACGCCGGGGGTGCATAATCAATGTCTGTGCCATGCACCCTTGGGGAGCACATAATACCTTCGTCTGGCACCAGTCTGCACTGTGCCACAGGTTTGAGAGTGGGGACATCCCCACTGGCCATCTAGTAGGTGAGTATGCAGTACATGGTGGATGATGGAGGCAACAGGGGGTGTGGTGCAAGAGTAGGGGTGCCATGGGATGCGGCCTGTATGGCCGGGGGCACAGTGACACCGATCCCCATACTAATGATACCTCTCAACACACAGGTTACAGTGGGTACCCACTCCAGCCTTGGCTGCTCACACCATACCGGTGGCCCTTTACTCCAGTGCAGCAACAGTACAATGAGGCACATGCCACGACACGGAACATCATCAAGTGGGTGTTTGGTCAGCTGAAGGCTTGGTTCCATTGCCTGGACAGGTCTGGCGGTGCCCAACAGTACAGCCCCTAAAAGGCCTGTTAGCTATTCCTGGCCTGCTGTATCCTGCACAACATGGCCACCGACTGTGGGATAGCCATTGAGGTGAAAGAGGGGGACATCAGTGGGGACAATGGGGATGCCAGTCCAGCTCGAGGTGAGCAGCCACCCTCTGGGTGAAGGGATCTCCAGCTGGCCCAGATGGCTTAGCAGCACCGGGACACCATTGCAGAGGAGCACTATGGACCACATAGGTAGGTGAACATGTCCACGAGCATGCCCCAGGTATCAAAACACAGCCGACAGACAGGCAGAGGCAGACACCCAGGCTGGGTCAGTGGCAGGAGTGTGTGAATGGGCGGGGGCTCAGTCACCATGGGGAAAACAGCAGGACTGCACACAGCAATGCACACATATACACACTCCCCATCCTCTGCCCACACAGCCACATGCACAGCCGCCCCCACACGCCCCGCCCCCACATGCACCAGATCCAACAGAGCAACACCCAGAGGCAGGCACTGGAAGTATCTCAGATGCTAAGCACCATTGCACAGTGGCAGACAGTGCTATGCTAGCATCATCATGCACATGCCACAGTGGCCAACTGCTGGGCAGGTGTGCACAAGGCCCCTGTGTGTGCAGGACTGTGTACCACACCCATGCGTTGCACACAGAACACCACAGTGCACACGGGGTGGTGGCAGACAGTGGTCATGGAAGGGGTAGGGTCAGTCATGCTGCACAGTAGCATTGCCACCATAGACACGTGGGTGGCCCCACTGAGGCCTGTCAATTGGCACAGGCTGCTCAGTGGCCTCATGGGGATGCACAGATGGTCCCCCAGGGGTGACATTGTATGAACGTGACCTGGTTCATGCTGGTGTCTGCAGGTCACCAAACATGCCCGCACCAGGCCTGCTTGGTATGCTTATAGCTGAACTCGGCATCAACATGGCTGGGGTCACCAGACGCAGGGTGCGAGGGGTTGACACTGCACTCTGAGAGGTATGCAGAGGCTGGGCACACAACCAGTTGGCCAGTGCTGCCAGGACAGTCATCACCACAGTGGTGTGCCTATTCATGGCTGCGGTCACGTCCACCCGCTGCAGAGCTAACTCTGCCAGGAGCAGGGCATGGTGCCTGCTGCACAGCTCCTCCACTTGGCACAGCTCCACATGGAGTGCATCTACTGCCACCACGAGCTGGACCTGCTGATCCACAGAGGCCTGGATCAGATGGCAGTGGTCATCCAAGGGGTCATCCACATGGGTGCCATGCCAACCCATGGGGAATATATCTGGCCCTACGGCACAGCGCCCCATGATGGTGGGCGCTGCGCGGAGGTGCCAACCTGGGGAATTACCTCACACAGTGCACCGTTTCCACTCACTACCACCAGCCTCACTTCAACACTATCCAGCTGCTGCCACCACCCCTCTGGCTGCTGAGTACTGGGCCTCGCCAGTGCAGCTGCACCGGCACCACCTACATCACTGCCGCATCTGCACACCAGTGCTGCCCCACTGGACACTGGGGATATGACTGGCACAGTGGCTGGTGGGTTGGCAGCTGTGCCAACGCTGCCCACACAGCTGCCCTGGCTGTCGCCTGTCAAGGGTGCCCCCTGTGACACTCCAGCATCTCTGTCTGGGATGTACGTCACATCATCATTGGTGCTGGAGTTGGCCCCAATCTGTGCCTCAGCACACAGGACACCATCCCTGGCACTGTGCTGGAACACAGCCATGGCCTCATCCACACCCAAACCACAGGCATCGGCCTGGACAGTCATGCAGGGCCATAGGATGTCAGACCCTCGGACACTGGTGGAGGTAGATGGGCACTCCACCTGATCCAGGACTGCACCATTGGTGGACACACCCACCCCTGCTGCTCCATGCAGATGATCTGGACCTGAAAGGGAAACAGTACCATTAGCGATGCCAACCGACCCCTGGCCTCAACCCCCTGCCACACTCACACCTCCACCACCATTCCTACCATGCAATGATGGGCTGCTACCCATCCGGAAGCCTCTGCTAGGCACACCCTCAATGACACAGTGCTGCATGCTGCTGGTCAGCTGCTCCTCCAGCGGCGTCAGGCATGGCATGACCTGCTGTCCCCCATCTGTGGCAGAACAAGCCACCCGGATGGCAGTCACCTTCTCCATGATCCTTCTCCTGTCAGTGCCAACCTTAGTCTTGCATTCCTGCATAGAATGCTGGTGGCTGCCCTGCTGGTTGACTGCACGTGCCACCTCCTCTCATGTTGTTGCCCAGGCCTGTGGTGTGCCCTTCTGTCTACTCAAGAGTGGCTCCCAGTCCAGGTAGACCTCGAATAGGGCATCTGACTCTGTCCTGGTGAAGTTTGGCCTTCGCTAACGCACCCTGCCCTGCTCCTCATTCTCCTCACATTCGGACATGCCTGTACCTGTGGAGATGGACAGGTGTTAACATGGACTGTTCAGTGCCACACTGCCCATGCAGCCCATTGTCCAGATGGCCCCACAGCATGATGCTTATCTTCAAAGGCTGCAATACTGATCCATGGCCTGTGCAGTTCCATGGTGCCCTTATAGTGCAACACATGCAAATGAGGTCATGCGCAACTGCAATGGGATGCAAATGCAGCGGGTGCACCACGGAATGGCTCATGAGCTGATTTGCATATCATGGCTGAATATCGTGTGGCTGTGCCTTGCCCAATGGGGTTGTGCATGCTCAGGTCAGGGTGCAACACTGTAACATGCACAGTCAGCCCCACAGCATGCATGATCCCTGCCGACACGTATGCCAGTGGTCCAGCATATGCACATTGCACAGGAGGCAGCACAGTGCCCAGCCACTATCATGCCTGTGGAACTCATGCATTGTATGACCTACAGGGCACATGTGCTATAGTGCATCTGGCACAGAGCCATCATGCCCTTATTGCGCCACTGCACCATGGTTCCCTCCATGCCTCTGCACAGTAGGTCACTGCACAGCGTTGGTGACATGTCCCTACCATGCACCATGCAAGGGGACCCCAATAGTGCAGTGGTGCTCTGTGTGTGGCCTGATCCCGTGGATGACCTCTGCCCTCTAGGCACCATACAGCCACATGGCTGCTGCCCTATTGTGCCACTCAGTGACTGCACGATTGTAAATGGCAGCGTAGCACCACATGTGGTCCACGTGTGCTACTGGCTGCCAATTTGATGTCTGGTTAGCGAGGGACATGCCGCACACCAGAGAACATCGTACCCCTATATGGGATGACCTTGAGCTCACCAACCTCATGGCCCTTCTGCAGCCACACACTGGGGCCTTGTTTGGCCAGGTGCCCCTACAGAGGCTACGGACTGACGTGTGACAGGAGGTTGCAGATGGCTTGGAGGAGGCAACCAGCAGCCAGCGCATGGTGGAGCAGTGATGCCACCTATATGGTGACCTGCAGCGGTGGGACCCAGACTGGCTTAGGCACCTGTAGGTGTGGGTATGAAGAAGTGCAGTGCTTCAGCCAGGTAGGTGCACAGTGCCCCTCACCAGTCTCATCCAACAGTCCTTGGGGCATAATGGTGGCCATGCCCCATGTCCAGGGTGGGGGTGGGTCAGCATGTGTGTTGGCAGCTGTGGGGATGTATCATGACTGCCCTGCACTACTACAACCCGAACACACTATGCATCATGTTACACAGGTCAGGGGTCGGAGTCCTGTGTTCAGACAGGTACTGATATGTGTCTCTCCATGATTCCCTCCTAGGCCCTGAAAACATGCAGAGAGCATGGCTAGAGGTGGCTGGCCAGGGGCAGGACCACATAGGGAGAGAGGGGTGCTGGACAGCCAACATGGGTGGTGCTGCAGGGCAGCAGCGCCAAGGTGACCGAGATGCAGGTGAGTACCATTTTCCCCTATACATGTGTTCATGGTGGCTTGCAGGTGTGGGGGTGTGGCATGGCGTCTCTGCTCATGGCCCCTCCAGCTGTGCACCACCCATGTCCTCTGCACCATTCTGTGGCCTTGCACATGTGGGCAAGTGTTGCAGGTGGGATGTGGGTGCACTCAGTAACTGGCTGTGCCACTGCCATCACACTGCATTGCCATGACACCAGATGGCCAGGGTGGTGGTGTGTGGTGCAAGGGCATTGATGATGTGCAGTGGATTGCATGGCAGTGGCTAAATTGGTTGGTGGCTCATGTGGGCGCACCCACTGTGGGTGGCTGCATGCCATCCCAGGGGCACCAGTCACTGCTGCACACCATGAACACTGGGTGGGCTGCGTTAACCTGGCCAGGCACTCATACACAATGGGGGGGTGAGATACTAACAACAACAAAAATGGAAAGGGACATGGAGGTAGTCATATCAGATGACCTAAAGATGGGCAAGCAATGTGAGAGGGCAGCAAGGAGGGCTGGGGGGATACTGGGATGCATAGGGAGAGGCATCACCAGTAGAAAACAGGAAGTTATTATCCTCTGTACAGACAGCTGGTGAGACCCCATCTGGAGTACTGTGTGCAGTTCTGAGACCCAACTCCACAAAGACATAGACAGGATGGAAGCTGTCCAGAGGAGGGCAACTAAAATGGTGCAGGGTCTGCACCAGAAGACATATGAAGAGAGACTTAAGGAGCTTAATATGTATAGCCTTGAGGAAAGGAGGAGAGGGGACATGATAGAAACTTTCAAGTACCTCAAGGGAATCAGCAAAGTCCAAGAGGGTAGCATCTTTCAAAAAAGAGTGTGCAAGAATAAGAGGGCACAATTTGAAGATAGAGTGGGGCAGCTCAGAGGTAATTTAAGGAAGTATTTTTTCACAGAGAGAGTTGTGGATGCATGGAACGGTCTTCCGGAGGAGGTTGTGGAGTCAAAATCAGTGGTGGAATTCAAGCAGGCATGGGATAGTCATAAGGCAATTCTGGGGGGGTTGGGGTAGGAAGAAGTAGGCTGCTGGTTAACTAGGATCTGCAGCTTATCCAGTAGGTAGGGAAATGGGCAGACTGGGTGGACCAAGCGGTCCTTATCTGCTGTCAAATTCTATGTTTCTATACTGTTTCCTCCCTTGTCCTAGGTGGCCATCGATGGGATGGTGTGGAGAGGACCCTCCAGGAGCTCCTGCAGATGGAGAGCACTACCATAAAACTGGTGCAGTGACATGACCAGAGGTCCAGGAGGAGGCACCACAGGCACCTGAGGGTGGTGGCGGAGGACAGACAACACCATTAGGGCCTGATGGCCTGCATCATTGCCCCTCCCTACCTGGACTGTTCCCCACACACTCTTGACTCCTACCATTGCCTTTCCCCATGTCCCCTGACCCTTTCCCCTACCCCTTTGTAGCATCCTTCCCATACCCCTTCCCTGATGTACATATCTGTATATAGTTGTTCTTCCCTTGCTGCTGCACTATTACATACATTTCTATTTACATCCAAGTCTGTCTCAGATTTGCAGCTGGTGCATGTGACCATGCTGCAGTGGTTCATGGCTGCTGTGTGGTGGGGCTGGGTTGGGTGTGGATGTGCCTGGTGGTGCTCCTCCACAGGTGTGGGTGGGGGCCATGGGCTATCTATACAGGGCATGTGTGGTGTGCCCTGTACACTGGTTGCCTATGTGTTGCAGGCCGTGGTGCATGTGGCATTTCCTGGGCCCATCTGTCGGTCTGGCCATTGCCTGTGTGGCTGTGGCCATTGCCATTGCCATTGCCCCACCTGCATGTGCCACTTGGGTCCACGTGGTCATGTGGCTACCACCACCACATGCTCACCTGCCACTGTGCTTTTAGGGGCAGGCCTTACCTGTCACCTTGCTGACACAGCGCTCTTGCAGCTGGCACTCCAAACACATGCCTATTGGCCTGTCTACCCTGTTGCCACTGTCAGCTGTGTCACTGGATGCCTGCTTCATTCTCTTCATGTGGACTGGGGTGGTGCCTGTGGGCTGGCAGCTGTCACATGAGGACCCGCAGCATGCAGGTGGTGGACAGGTGGCTGTGGGTTGACCCAGGCCCATGCACCTGTCATCAGAGTGTTCGGGCTCATGGGGAGCCTGCTTCATGGCAGGCTTCACAGCTGCCTGGTGGCAGGTGGCCTGTGGGTTACATGGCATCATGGGATTCACACCGGTAGTGCCTATCACTCAGCTCTGATGGGATGCCTGGTGGGGTGCCCATGGGACTGAGTCGGGGGGGCTTTGGGTGTGCCTGTGTTGCTTCTTGTTTAGCGCATGCTTCCATGCCCCACAGGAGGGTGTTGTGTTGCCTGGTGGGATCAGTGCTGTGGCAGTGGTTGGTGCATGGGTGTGGGCCCTTGCTGTGCTCCTGTGTTTGGGGGCCTTCCTACATGTGGTGTCATCTGTGGTGGACCTAGTCACATACTGGTTCCCTCGGGTACTGGTGCTGGGTCACCCACCTTGCTGTGTCTCTGTTGGGGACGTGGTGGAGGGCCTTGTGTGGGTTGTGGTTGAGTTGGTGGATGGTCCCACCGCCTGTGTTGGGTGGTCACAGTGTTGTTATGGAGGGTGTGTAATGCACTCCAAGGTGACTGGATGCATAGGCATGGGGGTGGCAGACTGCCTTCATTGCCATGCACTGTTTGGTCATGCATCTGGGCTAGGTGTCTCAGACACACTGTCTTGGGGGGCATCGTTGGGATGGGGACATGGCATGGCTGGGGCCTGGCTATCATTGTGTTCTGGTCCCTGTTGGCCAGCGGATGGTCCAGAGTGCCGTGCCCAGTGGCTGGGGTCTACTGGTGAACATCTGCTGGTGGTTCACCTCTGTGGTTCGAGGGTCGATGGTCCCTTTTCCACCCATCTGGCTGTGCTGCTCATGGGGTGCTGGGTCCACCTGTAGAGGCCTTGCCCTGGTCAGGTGTGGGAGGGCTGGGGCTGTCTGTCCTGGTGCATGCTCCTCTGCACCTTGCGCATCCCTGGTTGCTGCTCAGCTGATTCCTGGCATTGTCCCTGTGCATCCCTGGGGCACTATTGTGCATCGTCCCTGCCCCGTTGCGCATTCCTCATTGCACTTTTGTGCATCAGGGGGTGATATTCAGTCGCATGGTGCAGGTGCACCTTGTCCTGCGTATGGTTTGAATATCGTGCCCGTTGAATCATGGCACACTGGACTTGTGCCTGCTCCTCTGTTGCACATCATTCTGGTGCAGTCTGAATATCTCGGCCCATGTGTCCAGAATTGTGTGTACATCCATTCAACGGTTGCACAGCACCAGGAGCAAACAACATAACATGCACAATTCAGCAACTGTAAGTGCCAGTGACCTGAAAATTGGCACAGTGAAAGATGAGTTACAAATCTTTGCACATTCCAAATGCCAGGCAAATTGGACATACGATTCTGAAGTTATTGAAGTGTAATGAACCACATTTTAATTCATTGGAGTGGCATAATTCTGCACTTGTTAATATTTTACACATGAAACCACTGCAAGGCACCTCAGTGCCACTAGGGCTACCCACACTATAAATTTAAAGGCAGTAGCACCATACAGAACGCTATGCGCAAAATGTTAACTGCATCACACAGTATCTCCACAGCAAATTATTTTTCAGATGTGTAAACAGCATAATTCACATCTCCAGGCCATCCACTCAACACTCTCCAAATTTCATGTGAAAAGACCAAACCATTCCAGAGATATTCAATGTTCATTTTTCTGTACCTTTAAGAAGTCTTCCACAACAAAATGTTGGAAATCGCTGCCTAAAATGCACTAAAATGGTGGACCGAGTGGCTGAAAAATCAGTAACTGTGCAGCAGGCCAACTTCAAATGGCCATAACTCTGGAACAGAACAACAATTGTTCACCAAGCAAAAACTGGCATGTTACTTGAACAAAGGTCTTACTACCTGCCAAGTTTCCGACCAATCAACCGCACACTGGCTGTGCTATGCATCATGGAAGACAGTGCAGAAAAATAGCAAAAACATAATGTTTTACACTGCACTACACAAATGCAAAAACACAAACGGTGATGTTATCACAAACAGTGATGGAAACAGAGAGGTAAAATAAAATAGTAATGCTAAAGATAATGCAAATGCAAGCACAAACGGTTAAGCACATGGTGATGCAATTGTAAATGATAATGCAAACGGTAAAGAGAAATGCAAGCACAAACGTTACTGAAAACAGAAATGGTAATGCAAACAGTAATGCAAATGCTAACAGCAACAGAAATGCAAATGTTAACGTAAACAGTAAAGCAAATGCTGATGCCAACAGAAATGCAAACAGTAATGGGAATGGCAATGCAGAAGGAAACAGTAATGCAATCGACAATGAAAACACTACCGAAAACACAAACGCCATGGCCAACTGAAATGCAAACGCAAATGGTAATGAACACACAAACAGTAATGGTAATGCAATTGGAAATACAAACGGTTATGGTAACACCAACGTCACCAAAGGGAACACTAACACAAATGGAAATGCAAACGCAAGCACATATGCAAACAGTAATGAGCACAGTCAAGGTAAATGCAATTGGAAATACAACCACTTATGGTAACACCAACGATGATGCCAAAGGAAACACAAATGCAAACGGAAACACAAATGGAAGCACGTACGCAAATGCAAATGGTAGCGCACATGGTGGTGCAAAATGAAATGAAAACAAAAACAATAATGTAAATTCAAATGCAAGCGCAAACAGAAAGGCAAATGGTAACAGTAACACAAACATAAAGGGTGACGTACATGGTGATGCATGGTGATGCAAGAGTAAACGTAAACAAAAATGGTAACAGTAACAGCTCTGAGGAAGGCTACGGCCGAAGCGTCAGCTGTTTTCCTGTGCGTCATCACGCATGTGGGCTGGTCTGCTTGGCTGCTCTATCAATGAGTAAGATGCGCTAGTTGTGATATTAAAAATGTTATCTAATTATTTCGTTTGATACTGTCGCTGCACCTCGTATGTTGTTGCGAAAAAAGTTATTTGTGACTGGAATAAAATTCTAAGGACATGGTAAGCTATGCCAAGAAATCTTGTTGTCACATAATTTTTTGATCCGTGCACTCTGGTTGCTTTTTTTAAAAGCGTTTGGTTTATAAAGTTATTAAGCTGCCAGATTTTAGATTTAACCATTAAGGGGGTACTCAACCCTAGCTATAGTGGCACTGCCTTGACACTATAATTAATGAATCTTTGACCTGCATTTGGGTTGGGAGAAATAAGCTGGCATGTACTATTCATGAGTATACTATAGTAACCGCTCAAGACTGTGTAATAACCTTTGTACAATGCTGACAATGTAGAGCATATTTGTCCCAACCTGAAATACACCCTATAAACATATGGCACAATGAATAATGTCCATTAGGTGCACTAGCCTACCACCACCCTTTAATGGCTTCCCTGGGGGGGGGAACTACCCCTCTCAAGCACTCACAGCCACTGCCCATGGTATTTTAGTAGCCCAGGTCAGATGAAGGTGAGTGTTAGGTAGGAGTGCTTCTTCTGGCTATGAGGTCATAACATTTAATGTCATAATGCTGAACCATGCAGCCCTGGAGTTCTACCCTCAAAAAGCAGCAGGAAGCCAGGCCTCACCACTATCACTTTACACAGAATAGTGAGTGAGTCATCATATGCTAAGAAATCTGCTGTGGATGGTGAGATTTCTGCTACTGTTTGGGTACACTGTAAATATAACAAAATAAGATAATCTTTGTTGAACAAGCACATGTATGGAATTGAAGCATTTTAACAGTATTTTGAAGATCCAGTGATTAAGACTGTCAGTATTTCAAATTGTGCATGCACAGGAATTTATACCTGCAAGGCACATGAATATTATAAAAACAGACTATAGTTTTCTAAATACTGTTAAAAAGCACTAAATAATAGAGCCAGGTAATAGTTACTAGAGATGGGCAAGCTATTTGTTTACTACAAATACTGGGCGCTATGCACAAAGGGTGTGGAGTTGCTATGCGCATGTATCAGGGGCGCATAGGCACTCCACACCCACTGTGTCCCCATCGCAGCATTCTGGAAGGGGGAGGGCATGCAGACCCACCACACTCGATCCCCCACATCTGTGGCCAGCTCTGCGCAGGGGGTGTTATGAGGCATGCCAGCACTATGTGGGATTCACTAAACCACTAGTGCTGGATGCACGGGTGTATGGGGCAGCACAGGGTAAGCTAGGGCTGACCCTGCCATAACACACTGCACATCCCCATAGGCACTGCCAGTGAGCCACTGGGGGACCGGGATGGAGTGCACCATGCTTCCCCCTACTGCTGTGCTGAATGGGGCAGCCAGACGTGTGAACACCCCAGACTTTGCTGCCAGTGTCAACAGGACTGGTGGGTGCCATGTGGATCTGGGTGCATGCAAGAGGCATGCACAGCCCAGGACCCATGCAACACAGTGCAAGGGATCCACTGTGTGCCTGGGGGGGCATCCTGTTTGGATGCCTGCCTAGGACGGTGACCCCTCCACCGGCCACCCTACATATGCCTGTATGCTGGGGGGGTGGGGCCAGAGACAGGTGACTGGTGGTCATGCATACCACTGGTGCGCATCTGTCCACGGGTGCACAGGGGCTCATGCAGGGTACCCGCATTTGCTGCATACCTCTGCCCCCTTTGTGCATAGCACCCACTGGCTGTAAATTTAAGGGTAATATATAGCATACAGCTATTGTTTTAAGCAGATATGTCCATGATATATTTGAATAAGAATGAATGATACAGCTGAGCTGAGCAAGTCTAGTGCGGACTACAGATATTCTGAGGTCACTATATATGGGATATATTATTTGCTATGAATAAATATTCCAAACTTTGCTAGATGTTTCTATATGTTTAGCGGGGGACTATATGTATAGTGGGGGACTCCATCATTAGAGGGATCCAGCTAGGAACACAGGAGGGGAAGGACAGGGAGGTGAGGTGCCTACCAGGTGCTGCGGCATGGAGGGATGGAAGCAAGATCCTGGGGATCACTGAGAAGGCAACACGGGAGGGTGAGCTGGATGTCATTATCCACCTAGGTACTAATGACCTGGCAAATGGGGAGCCAAAGGAAGTTCAAGAAGAGTTTAGGATATTTGGGGTGGGGCCTCAAGCAAGTAGCTACTTCTGACACCTTCTCAGAAGTACAATCTGCGAGAGGCAAGGGAGAGCATAGGGGTGCATGCACCAGGAAATTTAACTCATGGTTGAAGAACTGGTGCTGTGAGGAAGGGTTTGGATTCATTGGTGACTGGGGACCTACCTGGAGGGATGGAGGTTTGTTCAACCCTGACAGCCTGCATCCATCCTGGAGGGGAATCCAAGCATTCAATGATAAGTTCAAATGCTACATTGACAAGCATTTAAACTTGCCAAGGGGGGGGTGGCAGGCCAGCAAAGAGGGTACCTGATTGCTCACCCCCCACAGCTAGCAGTGGAACCAGTGAACCGGAAGAGTGGCTATCTCTACAAAGCAGTGTGCAAAAGATGGAGATTAGCACCCAAGAGGTGGATAGGCAGAAAAGGGACAAAATTCAGAAGAAGGGCAGACAGCAAGGAGAACCAAGGATAAAGGACAACCAGGGAAGGGGCTGGAGTAGAACAGGTAAACAGTCTAGGAAGATCAAATCATGGAAAGCCATGTGTGCCAATGCCAGGAGCCTTAGCAACAAGATGGAAGATCTGGAGGCTGTCATGGTGCAGTCAGACCTGGACATTGTGGGCATCACTGAAACCTGGTGTAATGATAACCATGACTGGGAGATGGCCCTAACTGGCTACAACATATTCAGAAGATACAGGGCAGGTAGGAAGGGAAGAGGAGTGGCACTGTATGTGAAAAATTACATAAGGGCCACAGAGATCCAGGAGGAACAAAATGGGGGAGAGATACTGTGGGTTAAGCTGGAAAGGAAAATGGGGCCAGCCATCCACACAGGTGTGGTCTATAGACCACCAGCCCAGGAGGAAGAAACAGATAGGGAGCTGATGCTAGTCATCCAAAGGATCGCAGACAAGGGTGAGGTAGTACTGGTTGGAGGCCTCAATATTCCAGACGTGGACTGGAGCATCCCTGCAGCAGCATCAACTAGGAGCAGATTTATCTTGGACTTCCTTCAGGGCGCCTTCCTCAAGCAACTGGTCATGGAACCAACTCGGCAGAAGGAAATAGTGGACCTTGTGCTCACAAACAGGGACAGTGTGATGGGGGTAACAGTGGGGGAGCAACTGTGGAACAGTGATCACAAGTCATTGTGGTTTGAAATCACAGAAGGAGCAGAACCAAACCACACAAAAACACATATCCTGGATTTTAGAGGGGCAGACTTTGGGAAAATGGGGAGATACTTGAAAGAGGCATTAAGGGGAATGGGGCAGGAATCAGGGTTGAGAAACAGTGGCAGTATTTAAAACGGGGATTTCTAGAGCAACAGAATTATGCATTAAGCAGGTTAGCAAGAGGAAAAGGAAGAGGAGACCATTATCATTTTCCAAAGAGGTAGCAAAGAAAGTGAAAGCCAAAAAGATTGCATTCAGGCAATACAAAAAGACACAGGCAGAAGGAGATAAGAAGTACCAGGAGAAGCAAACGGAGGTCAGTAAGAGAAGCCACAGCTCAGACAGAAGAATACATTGCAAAATCAGTGGGAAGATGGGACAAAACCTTTTACAGGTACATAAGTGAAAAAAGAAAAGCAAAGGGAGGGATAGTGAGACTTAAGGGGGAGGATGGGGGCTGTGTGGAGGATGACAACAGTAAAGCTGACATATTGAACAGGTATTTCTGCTCAGTCTTTACTGAGGAAGAGGAGGGTAATGGGTCTGAAGGGAGTACGAGGGGTGAGAATGGTGCAGAAATGGACACAAGTCCCTTTACACAAGGAAGGGTCCTGAAGGAACTGGAAGTAATAAGAGTTGATAAAGCAATGGGGCCAGATGGGGTGCACCCCAGGGTCCTTAAGGAACTAAGAGAGGTTGTGGCTGAACCTCTGGCCATCCTGTTTAGCCAATCACTGGAAACAGGGGAGGTACCTAAAGACTGGAGGACAGCAGATGTAGTCCCCTTATACAAAAGTGGGAACAAAAAGGAAGAGGGGAACTACAGACCAGTCAGCCTCACCTTGGTTGTGGGGAAGATCATGGAAGCACTACTGAAGGAGAGATTGGTGGAACATCTGGTTGTCAATGGACTATAGGACCTAAGGCAGCATGGTTTCACCAGGGGGAGGTCATGTCAGATCAACCTCGTCTAATTTTTTGACTGGGTGACTAGGGAGGTGGATCAGGGGAGGGCAGTGGACATGGCCGATCTGGACTTCAGCAAGGCCTTTCACACTGTGCCACACAGAAGACTATTACACAAAGTGGGGAATATGGGTGTGGGCTGGACAGTAGTGTGGTGGGTAGGTAACTGGCTGGGTGGCAGGACACAGAGGGTGGTGGTAAATGGCTGTCACTCCACAGAGGGAAGAGTGACCAGTGGGGTACCACAGGTATCAGTGCTGGGACTGGTCCTATTAAACATCTTCATCAGTGACATTGCGCAGGACCTAGAAGGCAGAATTTCACTGTTCGCTGATGACACAAAGCTCTGTAACAGAGTAGACACACCAGAGGGGTGTAGACAGAATGAGAAGGGACCTGCAGAAACCTGAAGAATGGTCAGGGGTTTGGAAGTTGAAATTCAATGCAAAGAAATGCAAGAAAATGCATATGGGGCACAAAAACCCTGGCACAATATATCAGTTGGGGGGTGATGATATAGCATGTACCAAGCAGGAAAAGGATCTTGGGGTTATCATCTCTGATGACCTCAAGGTAGGGAAACAGTGTGACAAGGCAGCAGGAAAAGCAAATAGTATGCTGGGATATATAGGCAGGGGCATCACCAGCAGGAAAAGGGAGGTCATAATTCCACTACACAAGACCCTAGTGAGGCCCCACCTAGAATACGGTGAACAGTTCTGGAGACCTTACCTATGTAAGGACATAGACAGGGTAGAGAAGTTTCAGAGGAGAGCAACAAAGATAGTACATGGATTGCATCACAAGTCCTATGAGGACAGGTTGAAGGAGTTGAATATGTACTCCCTGGAGGAGAGGAAGGAGAGAGGGGACATGATAGAGACATACAAGTATCTTACAGGGAGGAACAGGGTGGAAGAATACACTATTTTTAAGTGAAAAAGATGTTCTAGGACTACAGGGCATGGGATGAAATTGGAGGGAGGACGATTCAGAGGAAATGTGAGGAAGAATTTCTTCACAGAACAGGTGGTGGACAAGTGGAACACCCTGCCAGAGGAAGTGGTGGGGGCTGAAACAATCACAGGATTTAAGAATGCATGGGTTAGACATAAAGGAATTCTAGATGTCAGGGGTAAGAGGCAACAGACGTCTAGGAAAACATGAACTGAAATTACAAGATTGAATGGGCAGACTGGATGGGCCATAAGCCCTTATCTGTTGACACTGTCTATGTATCTATGTATTCTACTAGGACCCCTAAATAAAAAAAAAAAGCATTGAATCCCACTGATGGTTTTTGTCTGCAAGAGAGCTGTATACACAGTAAGCGAATGCAGGCCAGTGGTGATGGTATCACATATCTTTGAATAAGCAAAATTTGATAAATAGGGTGACTTTAAATTTTCTATTAATGTATATATAAATGTTCATTAACTAATACTATATATCATAGTGGATGTATTTACAGATTGAAAAGGATGTTTTCTTTCTTTTTTGTTTTAAGTAGAAGAAAACACTACAGCAAGTGCAGGTGATACTAAGTAGTAATAATAAGTGAACATCCAGAAAAAAAAAAATAACATATATTTTTATATCACTACATTCTGTTATTGATTGAGTATATATGTTTATCCTGTAGGACTAGCACAGCACCTAAGAATGTGGCCCAACAGCCACAAAACGTTGGCTGCTGGTAGTCAAGGTGGCTAAAAGAAATGTTAAAAAATAAAATGCTATTGCATACAAATGAAAGAGGCTTATGTCTTCCTCAATCACAAAGAATTTGCTTTTTTTATACATTTGAAAGGGGTATACTATTGAGTCAGGGACTCATTTACAATGGTTTCCAATGGATCATTTCCAGGTTTGTCCTGCGAGCACGGGGCTGTTTTGTGACTTGCTCGTGGTCATACAGTATGCAAGTCGAAGTTGCAGGAGTGAAACCCGGGTCTTCTGGCTGTATGAAGCTCATTTACAGCTCATTACTATAACTTCTAGGCTGTACTACCAGCCCACCATGCATTTTCCATGTCCATCCAAGGCAGACACCTCTGATCTACTTTTTGCCCTATGGGAGAATCACTATATGCTCGGGTGAGCATCCGGGTACCCACCCCACGTATCTAAGTTCTCTTGCTTTTCATCATTATTCTGAGTTGTTTTGAATAGCCAGAACATGGCAAAAGACACTTATCTCTGCCCTTAAAGGAGAACTCTGTAAACAAAAATAGGCAAAGCCTAATGTCCCTCCTCAGTTTCAATTACAGCTTGCTAGATGACAGACATATTTTGTTTAGGCAACTACCTTGTATGATTAAGTGTTATTGCTCTCCTGCATTTGCTTCCAGATGCCATGCTGTGCAAGCACATGCCAAGTTATTAGCACTGCTCTCTCATGTTATGCAAATTTGGTGCCAAGCAGGTATTAAGATAGTTATAATTATGTGTAGTTGTCAGGACACTGCCTCACAGAGTTACAACTGCCTTAAAGCATGCTTGGCACCTCATTTTTATAGTACTCAGAATGGCATCTGGAAGCAAATACAAAGACGTTACAAAACTTTACTATACAAGGCCCTAGCTTAAACAAATATGGCAACAATTTAGTTTGCTGTAACAAAGATTACATCAATAGATACATACATACTTGTGTAACCCCCAGGTGGCGCTATCCCAAGAGCTACTACCCCTGCCTGACTGACTGCTGACAGGTTGAGGGGCCTAGGTCCAATGGCGGGTGCCTCCACCCAGAGGTCAGGGTTAATACTGTCTGGTATGAATTGGTCAAAGCCCTCTGGGACACTGCAACCCCCTTTTCTTCCCACTAGTGGCCCACACAATGCATTAGGAACATCTTCACAATGTACACTTACCCCCAGGACTGGCTCTGTCGACTGGACTCTGGGGACCCCCTGTAAAACAAGATGATACAGTGCAAAAGCCACAGAACAATACTTTAACATAAAGAAATACCTCAGACAGTGTAACTTTGCTGAAACAAACAAACCTGATTTATTTAGGGGGATATAACAAGGACAGGGGGAAATCAGGTTAATTAGGTTAAACACATTAATAATCACAGTACTGTGTGCGTATTCAGAGTCCCAAATTGTCACTTTCACTGGCTACCCAGGATGGGGGGGCTAGCCAGGATCATTGCAGCTGGTTGGGGCCCTGTGATGGAAAAACACTTGCACAATAACCAATTGTAATCCGGAGCTGGAAGGCTCAGTTCGTGAAGAAATGATAAAACAACAATTAGATGACACACTTGCAATTTGATAAACAGATGGCAGGGAGCTACCCTGCTTTGTACCCACACACTCAATGCTGGGAACTGGATGAAAGGCAGATTGTCCTGGATTGCCAGGAGGAGCAGAACCTGTGGAAAAGGTCCTTGTGACTGGACCCCACTGCAGATTAGAGCAAATAGATGTAGTCTGGATTAAGCTGGGGTTTTCTTCCAGCTTCATGCACTCAATTCACTGTACAGGGGATTTGAGACACAATTCCCCACAAGCACTACATACATTTATATCTAAAAGGAAAGTACTATACCAGGCAGGCTGCTTCTCGATCCCGATCGCAATTACTGCACAATACCCGGGAGAACACACAGCAGATTCAGTTCCTGACAGACCGAGCACGATTCAGCAATTTCTCCAGTCTTCCACAGGGTAAGCCTGGTTTCTGCTCTTCAGATCTCCTTGATTCTCTTCACAGGTCGGATTCGGTCTGAACAGGCACTTGCACAAGCTGCAGACTGAAACTTGGGGCCTTACACGGGATTCCGGCGTTAAAACTACACACCGAAGAAGCACACAGCTCCCTGTCTCTTCACAGCCCAAACTGATCTGATCTTTTCAGTAGACAGAGCCTGGCATTTCCTTTGAGTTCCTCCCAGTTCAGCTGGCTGGTTTGACTGTCACTCATAGTAAACTCCCCCTGTTGGTGGAAAAAAGGCACTGAAGTCAAAACTACATTTCCCAGAGTCACTGCCCTTACAATCCCTTTACAGCAGGCTCCAGAGGAGAGTCCAAGTTCTGATTCGCCCAGAGCAGGCTCCATTTTACAGGATCCCCACCATGATTTGTCCAATTCAGCAATTCAGAACCAACATGAGGGAGCTATTCTGCATTGCCCTTGCTACAAGAAAGCAGGTTAAATCAAACTGCATTTTCATTATTACTCTTAACAGGTTACAAGCAAACAGTTACATCTTTGAAGAGTGCTCCTTCTGCCCACTTAGCGATGGCAGAAACAGAGCGATTTGGCAGTAGCTCGAGTGGGACTCAAGCAGGAAAACACATAGTCTCCCCCATACAAACTAATTATGTCTGCAAGCAGACAGCTCTTAAAGAGACAGTACCAGAGGCTCTAAAAGCACCGACAAAAAAACGGCTTAAACGCCAAACACCATTCAGGCTTGGAGCATTCAAGCAAGCTCCTGGAAGACTTTTTGGGATCTCCCATTTACAGGAGGGGTTACACCTGGGTACATACATAGACAGTGACAGCAGAAAAAGGCTCTTGGCCCATCCACTCTGCCCACACTACCTAATAAATCTGCCTTGCCTTAGTACCAGTACTCTCCTTTGCTACTGTCCCCAAATGTTTTTTTCAGGTAAACCAATATGCCATTCCCAACCTAGCCTAAAGCTGCTGATTGATTTAGCCTGTGCCAATTCCTCTGGTCACTTATTCCACTTATCCACCTCCCTTTTTGTGAAGACATGCTTACAGGAATCCTTTCTGAATTTTCCCCTGCCATCTTTTGTGAATTCCTTTTTCTCCATGTGTTTGTAATCAAGGAGAGGAGTTCATGGCATCCATTCTATTTAACTGCTGCAGTTACTTGTATGTCTTAGTCATGTCACCCCTTTCCTTTCTCTTCTCAAGGGTGTACATGTTAAAGTCCTGCAGCTTCTCCTCATTTGTTATTTATCCTAGCTCATGGACCAACTTATCTGCCTTGTGATGTACTAACTTCCTCTTGTTGCAGTCTTTTCTTAGGTGTGGGCTCTAATACCTTGCTCAGTATTCCAGGTGTGGAGACACCAGTGAATTAAACAATGGAAGGATCACCTCCTGACTTCTGTTACTTAACCACCTTCGTGTGCATACCATCATTCTGTTTGCTTTGCTCTCCAACCTGTTACAGTGTGCAGATGTTTTAAGGGTCTCCAATATCTTCATCCCTAAATCCTTTTCTTCTGTAGTGTCATCTAGGTCAACTTTGCCCATTTTGAATTGCATCCTTGGCTTCCCATTCCTAATATGCATTACATTACATTTTTAACATTGACGTTCAGCTGCAAAATCTTTGACCATTTCTTCAACCTGAACAGATCCGCCCTTAGGTCCCTTCTCCCTTCTTCCATGTCTACCCTTGTGCAGATCACTGTGTTGTTTGTGAAGAGACAGATCTTACCCTTGGTACCTTCAACTATGTCACAGATGAATATACTGAAGAGGACTGGTCTTAGTACTGATCCCTACTTTTTACCATTCTCACCTCTGAAAACTATTTGTTGACTACCACCTTCTATGTTCTACCTCTCAGTCAGCTGTCTTCCAAATTTGCAAGTTTTCCTCTACCTCAAGGTCCCAAATCATTTTGTCCCACCTCCTGTGTGAGACTGAGCCAAAGGTCTTGCTGAACTCTAGGCATACTATAACAACTGCCTGCTCCTTGTCTGCTGTAGTGGTTACCCTGTTGAACAACACAACCACATTCATCTGGCAAGGTCTTCCCATTCTGAACCCATGCTGTCTGAGTTTCTGCAGTTCATTCTCTTATAGGAAGTCCACCAGACCTTCCCTGAGTAGAGACTCTATAGTTTTTTCCACTGTAGACATGAAGTTGACTTGACTATAGTTCCCTGACTCATCCCTTCTCCCACTTTTATGTAGCAGAACTGCATCTACTGTTCTCCCATCCTCAGAAATCAAGCCTGAGGCTAGCAAGCAATTGAAAATATCTGGTAATAGCCCTGCTATAACCCCTGCTACCTCTTGTAGCATCCTTCGGTGTAAACCATCAGGTCCCATTGATTTATCTACTTTCAGCCCTGCTATCTTTTGCAACCCCCTTTGTATCCATTATCTGGAATGGTCCCCCAAATCTTTGCTCCCTCTTTCCTAACTTCTCATTCTGACAGTGGCCCATCCTTTTCCTTAGTAAATACCAAAGGCTGGTGGTTCTTATGCTTTGTTATGCCAGCAATAAGACATGATGAGGTGTGGGTTATGGCCTAATAAGAGCATGCCCTAGGTGCATTATGAGGCACGAGGCACTTGTGCTGAGTGCCTTTAGTACCTGGGAAGTGCTCTTATCAGGCCATAACCCACACCTCAGAGTGTCTTATTGCACTTATAAAATGGACTCCACAGAAAAGAAGTTAATTATGAAAAAAAAGACATAGGAACTGTATATAAAAATAGTAAAAAATATGATTATTTTACTGATAGAAAAAGTAGTACCTGTCATTGTGTTGTAATGGAGGTCTTTACAAGCAGATAAACAGAAATCCGTTTTGGTAAAGAAGCTGTAAAGTTATATTTTTTTGAAGGTATTTTGTTTCACTTACTGGCCACCTCCTAGTGTCAGATTAATTATCTGTGCCACTCACAAGTCTGCCGAGTAGAAAGTAAGAGGTTCTGTCATTTCTGCATCCCATGTTGCTCCCCACCATGCCAGCCCGCCGCCCGTCATTTTCTCTAAATAGAAGCGCAACCACAGAGAACTTAGAGGCATCTAAATTTGATGTTCACTTAAGATGCATCTGTTTCAGTCACTTTGTTTTATTTTATAGTGACATTGTGTTTGAATGGGAATGAGCATGTCTGTCTACGGCTTCCGTAGTGTTTCATTTCTTGGTTTGAGGTTGCTCAGTGTGGAAATAAAAAGAAAAGTGAGTCATCGATGTTGGGGGTAGCATGGAATAATGACATGGCAGAAAGTGTTTTAAATGGGATGCAGTAGAGGTGACAAGTTTAATTTTTGAGGTCTTTGGGATCCTTTTATTTGCCAGGCGCTGTAGGTACTGCCGTTGTGAGGAGACGCCGTGTGAATGTGCATGCTTTCCTTAACAACCCGCTGAGGTGCTCGCTGTGTGAGAAAGTGATAGCATGGGGACAATGATATAATACCTGTGCAGTGGCAGGTCTCTTTGAAGTAGTGCAGGTTGCAGGAATATGGCACTATAAGGACACGGGTCTGAGACGGTCTTAGCCAATCAGGTTGCTGATATTTTTTTGCCCATTTTATAATACTGTATGTTACATTTTTGAGTTCTTCATTGAGGTGCAGTAGAAAAAGAAGGAAATTAAATTATTTTTATATAACAACTTCCACACTGCACACTGTATCCCAAAGTACAATAAATCCATGTCATGAGGCTGCAGGAGATTTGATGCCCATCCATAAAAGTGGGCAAAAGGATGAACCAGGGAACTACAGACCAGTGAGCTTCACCTCAATCATGGGCAACTCAAGGAGACCATCCCAAAGGAGAGGCTTGTGAGCTTCTTGGAGACAAACGGTATCCAGGATGACCAGCAACATGGGTTTGTCATGGCCAGATAGTGCCAGACAAATCTGGTAGAGTTATGTGACTGGATGACATAGAAACTGGACAAGGGCCATGCTGTGGACATCCTGTACTTGGACTTCAGTGAGGCTTTTGATTCAGTGCCTCATATCAGATTAAGGGGGGTTGCTGGAGTATGTAGGGGCAGGACCAAAAATGGTGGCCTGAAATAGGAACTGGCAGAGGGGAAGACAGCAAAAGGTGGTGGTAGGGGGGACCACTCATCACTGAGAGAGGTGATGAATGGGGTACCACAGGAATCTGTGTTGGGACCAGTACTGCTAGGGATTTTCAATGCAAATATCTCAGATGGGATCCAGAGCAAAATCAGTCTGTTTGAGGATGATACCAAGATGTGAACTGTGGTAGACGGCATGGGGGGGGGGAAGGTTGCAGGAGGATCTGAATATGCTGTAGGAGTGGACAGATAAATGGCAGCTGGGGCTCAATGTCAAGAAGTGCAAGGTTCTGTACTTTGGAGCCCAGGATCAGTGGAGGGATTATCACTTAAATGGGGTTCAGTGGGGTTGCTCCACAGAAGAGAAGCACCTAGGGGTGATCATAACAGGGAGCATGAACAACTCTGTTCAATGCAGAAGGGTGGCTGCAATAGCTAACAAAATGCTGGCGTGTATGGAGGTTATCCTGCCCCTATATATGTCAATGGTCAGGCCCCACCTAGAGTACTGTGTGCAATACTGGCACCCATTCCTGAAGAAGGACATCTGATTGTTGGAGAGGGTACAGAGTAGAGCTACAAAGGTGATCCAGGGTTTGGAGGGTAAGCCATATGAGGAAAGGCTGGGGGAGCTGAATATGTACTCTCTATAAGAGAAGAGGGACAGGGGAAATGTGATTGAGACCTTTAAGTACCTGAAGGGAATAAACAAGACTAATACAGAGAGGATTTCCCGGAGAAGAAAGGGGAGGGACACGAGAGAACACCAACTAAGATTGGAAGGGGTAGATTCAGGAGAGAGATGAGGAGGCATTTATTCACAGAAAGAGTGGTGTGCTAGTGGGATTCCTTGCTGGGTGAGGTAGTGACCTGCAAGACGGTAGACAGCTTCAAGAGGGGTTGGGATAGGGGAAGGGGTAATAGGATGGGGGGAAGGGAGGGGCAGCAGCATTAGAAGGTGCTAGCTGTGCACTCGAGCAGACTCGAGCAGACTCGATAGACCATGATGCCTGTTTCTGCTGACATTTTCATATGTTCGCATGCCTTTTAAAATTTTTGTTTATTTGGTTACTGTTTGTGTTACGTTGAACAAGAACAGATATTTCTCCTGATTTTTATGGGGAGCTTGACCATTCTGACTTTCGGTGAGACCTGTTTTTTGAGTCCTGAGGTTGGAAGTGGATATGGCCTAGTTCAGCCAACAAAATGTTTTGTTAACCAAAATCTTTGATGTGTGTCTATCAAAAATGAGGATGTATTCATATTTAGTTATCTAACTTTCTGGAGTATACAACCTTAGCCAGATAGCTATGGTTTTATAGAAATTAAAAGAGAATGGGTGGTGTTTTCAAAAGTGCTTAAGATGACACAGTTATGTCAGGGCATTCAAATTTGCATCATGTAGATGCTACCAATAATTGCACCATATTTTCATAGCTGCATCAAGATTGACATGTCATGCATAAGATAAACTTGTGTCATAATTGAGGCATACTGTTGGAGTAATTGCATGCTGCATCACAGTTACACCACTTTTGTGTCACTAATCTGGACACAAGCACAGCACAGTAGATAGTAGTGCAACCATCTTCTGATGATAATGCAACCTTCTAATACAAATGCAGGTGCATTTTCTGATGCAAAGGTGACACAACTTGCTGTTCCATCCATTACAACTGCTTGAAAAAACAGGTCTGTGTGCTTTAGCCAACGAGAGATTTTAACATAGAAACATACGTAGAAACATAGAATATGACGGCAGATAAGGACCTCTGGGCCCACCCTGCCTGCCCATTTCCCTACCTAATGGATAAGCTGGAGATCCTAGCTAACCAACAGCCTACTTCTTCCTGCCTCCACCCATAGAATTGCATAATGCCTGTCCCATGCATTCCTGAATTCCACCACTGTTTTTGACTCCACAACTTCCTCATTAAGGCTGTTCCATTCATCCACAACCCTCTCTGTGAAAAAATACTTCCTCACGTTACCTCTGAGCCATCCCCTCCCTAGCTTCAAACTGTGCCCCCTTGTTCTTGCACACCTCTTTTACTGGAAGATGCTACCCTCTTGGACTTTGTTGATTCCCTTGAGGTACTTGAAAGTTTCTATCATGCCTCGCCCTCTCCCTCCTCTCCTCGAGGCTATTCATATTAAGCTCCTTAAGTCTCTCTTGATATGTCTTCTGGTGCGGACCCTGCACCATTTTAGTTGCCCTCCTCTGGACTACCTCCATCTGGTCTATGTCTTTGCGGAGATTGGGTATCTAGAACTGCATGCAGTATTCCAGATGGGGTCTCACCAACCGTCTCTACAGAGGGATAACAACTTCCTGTTTTCTGCTGGTGTTGCATCTCCCTATGCATCCCAGTATCCCCGAGCCCTCCTTACTGCCCTCTTACATTGCTTGCTCACCTTTAGGTCATCTGATATAACTACCCCCAGGTCCCTTTCCATTTTTGTTGTGGTTAGTATCTCAACCCCATTGTGTACTCTTCTCCTGGGTTTTTATTTCCCAGGTGCATTACTTTGCACGTCTTAGCATTGAATCTAAGCTGCCATGCATGTGACCATTCCTCCAACCTTGACAAATCCTTTCCACACCACCTTATGTATCAACTCTGTTGCGGATCTTTGTGTCGTCTGCAAAGAGACATACTTTTCCTTCCAGTCCCTCTGCAATGTCACTTATAAAGACATTAAAGAGGACCAGATCTAGTACTGAATCCTGTAGTACCCCACTGGTAACTCCCCTTTCTTCAGAGTGGACTCTGTTTACTATTACCCTCTGTGTCCCATTGTCCAGCCAATTCTTTACCCAGGATACCATCTTGTGACCCACTCCCAGGCTGGCCAACTTGTATATTAATCTTTTGTGTGGGACTGAGTGAAATGCCCTGCTAAAGTCTAGGTAGACCATGTCCACAACCACTCCCTGATCTACTACTCTGTCAAAGAATTTTTTTTTGATAATTCAATAAACTTTATTAAATTATTTTAATATTGGTACAAGTTGGTACAAACATGATAAGAATTAGAATTAGAAACATAAGGGATCTCCCCCTTAACATTGTTCATAGTTACCAGGAGTATAATCTTGAAATAAAATGACGTGAGGTACTTGTCCAAGGAAGACAATCCCAGCCCCCTCCCCTTATCCCCTGTCCCTCCCCTACATTTTACCTCCTCTCATCTCCCATATCAAGTGTGTACATAATTGACTTCAATATTATAGAAGAATTGAACTACCAATAGGAACAGAAGGGAAATAATGAAGAAAAAAAAAAAAAACATATATCACAGACCCTTATGGTTTCATTGCAGTATGTAAAGCATCCAGGGAACCCCATCTAGAGTGGTATAAATGAGGACAGTTACTCATATGTAAAATATGTTTCTCTAACTGGAGAGCTATAAGCACTTCTTTATACCATTCCAAAACTGACAGTCCTCCTTTGTTTTTCTAGTGCCTCATAATGATAAGTTTGGCTATGGCAGAGATCAAAGCTAGGTGTGCCTTCTTAACCCCTGGGGTACCATTTGGGAAATGGTATAATAAGCAAATTTCTGGAGTGAACATGGAGTCAAGCCCAAGCAGCGGATCTAGTAGTTGTTTAATAGATTGCCACAAGGTTTGAACCACTGAACATTCCCATAGCATGTGATATAAAGAACCAGGGGTTTGATTACAACGAGTGCAGTTAGATGAGGGAAACTAGCCCAATTTGCATAATTTCACTGGCGTGTAATAAAGATTGTACATGATATTAAACTGCATCAATCGCAATATGTCTTGTTTAACAAATTTATAGATATTTTTCCATGTATTTTTCCAAGTATCTGCTTCCATTGTGAGGATAATTCTTGGGTCCAATAATAACAGGTGCCCTGGGGTAAGTTGGTGTCAAAATATTGCACCTCTTTGTAGACCTTGGATACTGCATGGGCTCCTTAGCTGAGTGTAAGAGCTTGTTTAATATCTCAGTATGTAACCGGCTTATACCATCCCATCCCAGATGAGTCATTATGGCCTTTTTAACCTGTTTATATTTTAAAAAAGTTGTGATAGGCATCTCAAAACATGAATGGAAAACAGAGAAGGAGATCAGTTTACCATTCTCAGATAGATCAGAAACTTTCTTATCAATCAGAAGAGGCCAGAATGTGGGTGAGATGGGTTTATGATTAATTTTAAAGTGGGTATTGCCAACTATAGGTTGCTCAAGGGAGGTGTGCCAATTATATGAGAGGTGAACTTGTAATTGATGGAGGGCTCTGACTGACCATCCAATGGGAGTATTCTTCTGCATTTTGAGGAGCCTCATAGGACTGGTGTAAATCAGAGAAAAAAAAGAGTACCTTGATGTTGGGATATTAAGGATCTTTCTACATCCAGCCATAGGGGTGCGTAAGCCTGACGTTCTATCTTCCACTCTGCCTTTAACCAGTAGACTAGTTTGCTAAGGTGGTGGGCACAGTAATAGGTAAAGAAGGAGGACAGTGCTAATCCACCCTGCAACTTTGGCCCCAAAAGATTAGTATAAGAGCATCTAATGCTTTTACCTTTCCACAAGAAGGTTTTTAACATGGCTTGTATCTGGGTGAACCATTTTTTGGGAAGAAAGCACCCAAGCATCCCTAAAGGGTATAATACCCTAGGTAGAACATTCATGTTTACAATATTTATTCTTCCCCATAATGTAAGAGGGAGACCACCCCATCTATCGAGATCTGTCTTAATGGTTTTAATCAGATCTGTGAGATTAAGCTTAATCATGGTGGGAATATCTCTGGCAACCTTAATTCCAAGATAAGTAAGGGTATGAGTTTCCCACTCCAAATTGCTGTTATTTATCACCAATCTGGAGGTTTTGTTATTCAGGGGAAAGACCTTAGTTTTAGATATATGAAGCTTATAGTGGGAAACAGCTGAAAAGGATTCAGTCTCCTCCAAAAGAGCAGGGATTCCTAATACAGGATCCTCTAAATGTATCAGTAGATCACCTGCATAAGTAGACAGGGTGTAATATCATTCTTCAATTTTAATGCCTTGTATTCATGGGCAGGAAACTAACTTCCTGGTCAGAGGTTCTAAATAAAGATTAAAAAAAGTGGGGATAAAGGGCAACCTTGACTGGTCCCTCTCTGAAGTTGAAAGGGATCAGATAAGATTCCATTACACCAGACTTGAGCCGACAGGCAAAGTTATAATAACCTAACCCATTTAACAAATTCTGCAGGGAGGCCATAATGTGCTAAAACTGCAAACAGGAAATCCCAGGAAACCATATCAAAAGCTTTCTCAGTATCCAAGTACACCAACACCGCAGCTGAATCAGAGTCCCTGGATAATGAGAGAATATACATAACTTTCCATAAATGATCAACGGATCACCTACCAGCCATGAAATCAATTTGTTCATGACCAATAAGAGTAGCTAACATGGGACTTAACCTATTGGCCAGAATTTTGGCTAAAATCTTTACATTCGTGTTGATCAATGAAAAGGGTCGATAACTTCCAGGGTAAAGAGGTCTTTGCCTGGCTTGGGTATAAGAGTAATCAACGCTTTCAGGAAGCTGTCCTCCGACATACCCTCCGAATACCAAAAATTATATACCTCTGTTAAAAGAGAAGATATTTCTGATATACATGCTTTATATAAATTATTAGAAAAACCTTCTGGTCTGGGAGATTTATCTGACATTAGTTGCTCAATTGCCTGATTAACATCTTGTATAGTGACCAAACTACCAAGTGACATGGCACTCTGGGGAGATACTTTGGGGAGCACCATGGAGGTAAGGTAATTAGTAATAGCTTGAATTGTGGGACGATCAGTTTGGTCCACTGTGTACAGCCTCTGATAGTATGTCCGTAGCTCTCTTACAATATCTCTAGGTGATGTAATAATTTGGCTATCAGTTTAATACTAGAAATGAAGCAGGAGACCTCAGCCTGCCTAAGCCGAACCGTCAATAGTTTCCCTGCCTTTTCCCCTAAATCTAGATATTTGATTTTAGTACACCTCAAGGATAGTTCCACCCTCTGATATATCAAGGCTGAATACTGGGCTTGTAGACTATGAAGGGTAACCCAATCACTATCCAGGGATCTACTATTAAGGGTAGTCTCTAGCTTGCCAATGGCAAAAAGTAGAGTGTCCTGTTGGGCTCTAAACTGTCAGGATTTAGTGGTAGCCAGCTGTAGGCATTCTCCTCTTAAGGCGCACTTCATAGCCGCCCAAACCATATCGATTCTTGTGACAGATCCCCTGTTAATAAATATAAAATTAGAGAGGAAATCCTTAATCTGTTGTAAGGTATCAGGCTTCTGGATTAGTTGATTATTCAACCTCCAGACTGTCTCTTCTAGCTCCCAGCCCCAGAAAAAACAAAAGTGAGGCAGGTGAGTGGTCTTATATAATCTTGTCATGTATGACTGAACTTATGACACCTGGGAGCAAAAGGGAACTCGGCAAAATAAAATCTATTCGGGAAAGAGATTTATGAGGAGGTGAGAAAAAAAGTGTATTGACGTTCCATATAGTGCAATACCCTCCATGCATCCAGAATATCCGCACCTCTCATCAGATCATGTAATGGCCTTTGTGAGGGAGAAAACCCCTCCCTCCGAGAGTCAGATCTATATATGTGAGTATATGGAACCACATTCCAGTCTCCCCCTAATATAGTTAAGACCGGTGGGTTAGTAACCACTACACTCAGTAGCTGTGTGAAAAACACAGGGGATTCACAATTTGGGCCATATACAGCACCAAGTATTATTGGCTGAGCTTCAGTACTTCCATGTAAGAGGATGTATCTCCCATTGGGGTCATTTATTTCTTTCCCATTTTAAAGGGAACTTTCTTATTTATTGAAATAGCCACTCCCCCACTGTTATTAGATCTCCCTGCACCAAAAACCTGTCCCACCCATGCCTTGAAAAATAGGTGGATGTCTTCCCACTTCAGGTGAGTCTCCTGGAGACATGCTATCCCTGTTTGCAAATGCTGTAAGTGTCTAAGGACAATCTGCCTTTTGCACTTGTCCTGGGCACCGTTAATATTCCAACAAATCAGTTTATACGGGCCACTCATTACACTCAATGACACACAACACTGTGGGTGAATCTACACCATTCTGTCTGTAGGGTCCCTGGTTGGTCCCCAAGCTATGTTCTAAACAAAACTCTGTAGTAATAAATAGATTGAACACACTTGATATCTCCCCCCACACACACACACATCATAACACAGTTATAACTGAGAGAAAAAAAAAGGAAAATATATATATATATATATATATATGTATCCCTTTTATTTCTACCACAATGTCCCCAAAATAAGAAAAGCCCCTTTCCCATCACCCCCAGTTCCAGTGAACTGTAACACCTAATTAAATAAGGTGAGTGATGTCTTTTTGCAAGAGTGATGGGCACCAAAATCCCCTCTCCCCATCTCCCGCACCTCCCCTACTTAAACAAACAGCAAGCTAAACCTTTAAACATTTAAAACTGTTTGAGCATCCCAGAAAACACTGCTACAATAAATGGAGTACAGCTCCTTTAGTTTAACATTTTCCCATACAATTGCTTTATCGTAGTCAACACTTACTGACTCCTCATGCAACTGTATAAATACACCAATGAAAAAAGGGGAAAAAAATTCTCCTGCTCTCGGAATATAAGTTTTATTCCAGTCCCCAAATGAAAAGAAGCACTGACATCAGTCAAATAATGCTGCAAAAATAGACATTCGCTATTTTCTCTGTCTTGATCCGATGCGTCTTGCGGGAGCATGAACATATGGCTTCTAAAGATCAAACAGCAGTCTGTACTAGCAGAGACCCAAACATCCAATCAGTTTTGCATACCTTATTGCCGAGGCAGTCTGAATTCTGGCACTGATTGTAGCTTCTCTTTCCAAACAAAAGATAGGCATTAGGAATGATCTCTTCGTTGTGTCAAGCCGCTTCTATGGGGCCCCCCGGTTATGTGCTTTGGAAGAAAGACCCAAAAGACTGCATTGCAAGTGATTTCTCTATCTAAGGAGACAATCTACTTTGTTGCAACAATCTAACAGTGACTAGAGCTCTGTGAAACTCAGTCAATTACATCATTTGGATAGGTCTGGGAATAGTCCTTTAAGCTCTTTCAACGCTTGCTCCTTGGTTTCAAAAGGTATCCAGCAATCCTCGTATTTGACATGGAGTACTGCGGGGTATTGCATCCTAAAAGGCTTTCCTGCTTCAATCAATTTTGATACAATTGGGTGCATCTCCTGCCTCTTCGCTCTTACCGATTGTGGCAGATCCTGTGAAATCCTTAGTCGATGCCCTTCCCACAAAACTTCATGCAGATCCTTGACTTTTGCCAAAATGTATTGCTTATCCAGGAAATTCAATAAATAGCATATCATGGGTCTAGGAGGAGAGTTAGGAGGTGGAGGCGGATGGATAGCCTGGTGTGCCGGTTCAATTACGTAGGTGGATCCATTTGGGGAAGGTCTTGCTATTTTTCTGCAAAGCTTCTGTGTAAAGAGTATGGGATTCATGCCTTCCTCTTTCTCAGGCACACCAATAATCAAGAGCTTATTCCTCCTGCTTCTCCCCTCTAGGTCTTCCTGCTTATCTTCCAGCTTTTTGAGACTCCTCCCGAACTATGTGACCGTAAGCTTATTTTTATCTTTTTTTTTTTCAAGTGATATCATTTTGGCTTCCGAGTCTCCTACTCGTGTTGAAAGGAATTGGACGGAGGACTTGATCTGTTGGATATCATTGTCAATTTCTGTTATTTTATCCTGCTTCAGACACATTATTTCTAAAAATCTCTCTTCCAAGAGAGTGACTGCAGGAGAGGAAGATTTAGTTGCACTCGCAGACTGATGTTTGGGCCGCTTTGCTACCTTCTCTTTTTCTGGGGTTGATGGAGGTGAGTGCCTTGGTGGCAGTTTCTTCATATAAACATCCATCATGAGATTCCTTCGCAGCTTCCTATGAGTCTTAAGCAATTGGCCAATGCAGGTAAAGCACACTGTTTATGGGGGTATTTGAGGTAAAATACTGTATTACTTAGCGGAGGCACGGAGTTGTGGAGAGTTGCTGCTCCCTTTCACCCTGCCATCACGTGACCGCCCTGTCAAAGAAATCTATTAGATTCATCTGACATGACCTTCCTGCTGAGAATCCATGCTGCCTTGGGTCCTTTGCTCCTCTGGCCTCTAGGCACTCAACAGTTCTTTCCTTCAGAAGTGATTCCATCATTTTCCCAATCACTGAGGTTAAACTAACAGGTCTGTAGTTTTCTGCTTCTGGCCTGCTTCCACTTTTGTGAAGTGGAATAGCATCTACCCTCCTCCGGTCCTCAGGTACCACCCCATCCTCCTATGATTTATTAAAGAAGATAGTCAGTGGTGTCACTAGTTCTACCCTTAGTTTGTTTAGAATTCTGGAATGAATCCCATCAGGCCCCATTTCTTTGTCCACCTTCAGTTTTAAGATTTCCTTCTGAACCCTTTCTTCTGTGAAAGGGCTGGTATCACCCCCCCTATCCAATGTGTTTCTATTGTTTGGTTTAGGTACCTCCTCCTCTTCATTTGTGAATACTGAGCAAAAGTATTTGTTTAGTATCTCTGCCTTTTCAGTCACCCTCTGCCCACCCCCCCCCTTTATTAATTAAGCCTCATTATCCCTCCCTTGGTCTTCCTTCGCTCCCTGATGTACCTATAAAAGGTTTGGTCCCCCTTCTTAACTGAGTTGGCTATCTTTTCCTCTGTTTGGGCCTTTGCTGTTCTGATTGCCTTTCCTGCTTCTTTTTGCTTTAACATAGAAACACAGAACATAGAACAATTGTAACTTATACAATTCTCTGTCCTGCTCCTTCTGTGATTCCTTGTACTTCCTGAATACTCTCTTTTTCTCCCTAACCTTCCCTGCCATCTCCTTTAAAAACTATAGTGGTTTCTTGCATCATTTTGTTTTGTTTATTTGCTTCACACAAAGGCATGTTGCCTCTGTGATGGCAGTTTTGATTATTCTCCATTGTTCTTCCACCCCTCCTTCCTGCCCATTTGCTAGTGCATTCCTTAGGCACTCACCCATTTTAGCAAAGTCAGTCCTCCTGAAGTCCAGTACCTTTACCTTTTCATGGCTTGACTCTACTGCTGTGTTTATCGTGAACCATACTGCTCGATGGTCACTTGTTCACAGATGGCTACCCACTTCTAAATCTGTGAACCTCTTGCCATCTCCATTTGAGAGTACCAGGTCTAAGATTGCTCCCTTTCGAGTGGGTTCTGATACCAATTGTCTAAGACATGCCCCCTGTAGGGCATCTAGAATGACCCCACTCTTAGAAATGGCTGCTACAAATGCACTCCTGTTAAAATCTGGCATATTCAGATCCCCATTAGCAATATCTCTCTTTTTTCTGCCATTCTAAGGATACTTTCTATCATTTCCTTGTCCATATCCTTCCCCTGAGATTGGGGTATGTATACAACCCCTGTGCGGATTGTGGTGACATTGCCTGTCTCCAAATTGACCCACAGTGCTTCCTCTCCTCCCTGTTTACCCTTTTGTTCATTTGCTTTGATCCCTTCCCTTATGTAGAGAGCTACTCCTCCTCCTCCTCTTTTACCCTCCCTGTCCCTCCTGTAAATAGTGTATCCTGGTATATTTTCATCCCAGTCATGGTTCTGTGTGTACCATGTTACTGTGACTGCCACACTATCCAGATGTTCCTCCTCCATCAAGTCCACTAATTCAGAAAGCTTGTTACCCAGACTAAGGGCACTGGTACTCATTGCTCTCCATCTTTTGATGGCTTTACCTCTTGTAGCACTATCCCTGTCCTCAATGACTTTGCTTTCTCCATTTACCCTGTCCTGCTCCCTACTGACTTTTCTACCTCAGTCTTTACCTAATTTAGTGCCCTGTTTTGTAGGGGGAGGCTGGGAATTCCCTGCTGCTTATCAGTGTCTCTCACCTTGACTAGTTTAAAAGCTTGCCAATGAAGCATTTAAACCGATCGCCCAGAAGACTTGTTCCCTTCTTGGACAGATGCAGACCATGATTCTTTTAGTGACTAGGAGGAAGTATTTATCTATTCATCTCTGGGAATCTGTATTTTACTGTATGCTGTTGGGGTCTAGTTACAGTCAATTCCTGATGTATGCACATGATAAGGACATCCCAATTTTGTGCACACATCTGAACTGGCATACACTCGAAACTGCATTGAAATCAATGGAGCCACACAGTAAAATACACTTTCTTAATTACTACTCATCTTTACCTTTATTGAATGTATCAGACTTATTTAAAACATACAAATTATTCAAATATTTCATACTGGGTTTAATACTGGGTTATAAGAGATGAAAAGGGACAACAAGTCTCCATTTGAATTAATCTCTGAATTATTTAATATACAATCTGAATTGTTCATTCTCTAACCAGATATCCAGTTTCCTTTTAAAGATTTCTAGGGCCAGATTATCAAAACTTTGCCCCATCACAAACCCAGTTTATACAGTGCAAACTGGGTTTTGCACCAAAGTGGTATTCACAAAAGCCTGATTTATGTGCAGAAATTGAGTATGCACTGGGGCTGCAATGCAAATGAGGGGGAAGGGACCTGCCTATCATCGCTGTCCCATTTATAAAGCATTTGCTCCATGCAGTGGCCATTTGTGGGTCCACTTGCATGGATCAAATACCACCACCAAAGACCTTGCTTTAATTCCCCTCACCCTAGTGGTTGGCAGAGGTACTGCGGCAGCCATGCCATGATTGCCAATCACTGACCAAGTCAAAAATAACCAGTCTCCTTTCTGGTAGTGGTCCCCCCCATCATGATCGCTGATCTCCAATCTGATCAAAAATAACAAGTCTCTCTGGTGGTAGTGGTTCCCCCTCCCCATGATCGCCAGCCTGATATATACGAAAGCTTGTCCCTGGTGTCTAGTGGCCCTCCCCCTCACAGATCACCAGTCTGATACAGATAAAGCTATTCACTGGTGGTCTAATCATCCCCCCTCACTGATTGCCAGATGATATAAAGATATTCCCTGGTGGTCTAGCGGTCCTCCCTAATGATCACCATCCCACCTACATAACTGAATACTATTCTCACATCCCTGGTGATGATGGTCCTTTCCCCTACCTGATCAACCACCTGAAGTATACAAAAGTTGTCCCTGGTGTCCAGCGTAACCCCTCCTTCCTGGTCCCCTGTATAGAAAATTCAGACATGCCCTGGTGGTCTAGTGAACCCCCCCCTTGTCCTTATCCCCTGTATAGTGAATGTAAACCACTCTCTGGTGGTCTAGTGGACCCCTCACCTTGGCAGGCAGTGCCCCACCAGCCCACTCCCTCATCTTGTCCTCGAGCTGGCAACTGGCACAGCCCTTTTCTCTCCACCTCAGCTGGCCTCCAATTGAACTGTCACTGAGCATGTACTGTATACAGTATGTGCTCCTTGAGTGACAGCTCAGTGAGTCTCTGAGTGGGGGTCTACTAGACCACCAGAGAGCGGTTTACATTCACTACACAGGGAATTGGGGATAGGGAGGGGGGTCCACTAGACCGCCAGGGGCATGTCTGTATTTACAATATGTGTGCTCTGGAAGGGAGGTCACATTGGACACTAGCGACAACATTTTTATACTTCAGGTGGTTGATTGAGTGGGGAAAGGAACCACTGGCCACCATGGATGTGACAACAGTATTTAGCTCTGTAACTGGAATGGCTATGGGGGGACCACTAAACCACTGTTTTCATTGTGCATAAGTCTCAGATCAATACCTTCCATATGACAATTCCTTTTTGGATTATTTCTGCCTAGGTGCATAAGAGTGCATTTTGACAAGTTAAAACTGATCCTCCATTTTTGAGCCCACTGTGCTATTTTATCCAGGTCATTTTGTATAATATCTGAGTCCGAGGTAGTGTTAGCTTTGACACCTAATTTAGTGTCATCTGCAAACTTATTGTAAGTCAAACTCACATCTGACCCTAAGTCACTAATTTTGATAGTGAATAATACAGGTCCCAGAGCAAAGCCCTGCAACACTACGCTGGTGACCTCTCCCTCACTAGATAGGTGTCCTGTGACACTGATGTTCTCACTTCTACCATTTAGCCACATGGCTACCCATTTGACAAGGCTAGGATTAATACCCAAGATAGATATTTTATTGATTAGTTGAATATGGAATACAATAGTAAAGGCCTTTCTTAAATCTAAAAATATAACATCTACAGAATTCCCCTCATGTAGATCGTTACTGATGTGTTCATAGATTGTCAAGAGGTTGGTCACACATGATCTCCCTGATTTAAATCCATGGTGGAGTTTGTCAACAGTACCATTAGCTACACAGTTCTCTTCAGTTTTTGTCTTAATACTCTTTTGCATAACCTTACATATTGTAGATGTTAAACTTATTGATCGATGACTGCCAACTTGGTGTCTGTCACCTTTTTTAAATATTGGGACCACAGTAGTTGTTGTCAAATCCCCATAGTATTTCCCCTGACTGTAAAGAGTTATAAAATATATTCCCCTGACTGTAAAGAGTTATAAAATATATGACGTAATACTGGGGTGAATTCATGAGCTACCTCTTTTATTAACACAGGGCCGATCTCCTCAGGCCCTGCTGCTTTACACAGCTGAAGTCTGTTTAACTTATCCAACACACTGTATACTCTTTAGTTATTGGTATGAATTAACCCTCAATGTTGTTTATTTTTGATGAGATATAAGCAGCTTAAAAAAAATCTGTTTAGTTCCTCTTCTATTCCTCTTTCTTCTATTAGTTTGTTAATAGTATTTAATGGCCCAATACCATTGCTTCCTTTTTCCCGGAATTATCATAATTAAAGAAAGTCCTTACATTAGTCCTCTCTGTTAATAGTGTTATTTCGTATATGACCTGTTAGCCTTCCTGATTTCTTTTTTGATGATTGTGTTTAACATTTTAGTTTATCCCTATTCCCTGGTCATTGATATTTTTTGGATAATTTTTATTGCCTGTATTTACTACTTATTAGACTCTTTAATTTTACTGAAAACAGTGGGGGTATTTTAGCCTTGCTGTTGTATAACTTCTTTAGTAACATGAATGTATCCCTTAGTTCATTTAATCTAGTTTTAAGAATATTCCAGCATGTTCTATGTTTTCTCCTGTCATTTCTAACCCCCAATTCCGATTCAGGATGTTTTCCTTTTTATTTTTGTAATCTCCCTTGAAATGCATGAATTGCATAGTTATTCATTTATCTCTATGCAGTTTTCTTTGGATTTGCACTTCTGTCGAGGAATGCTCACTACAGCATAAGAATGTCTGGATTTCAATAGTAATATTGGGCGCTATGCACGATGCAAGCTGGGGTATGCAAAAAAAGTTGCATACCCCGCCCACTTAGCTGTGCACCCACAGACTGCTGTGCAGGTGATGGTATTCACAACTGGCACCCACCTGTCCTTGGCTCCTCCCCCCAGCACGCAGGACTCCTCAGGGTGGACGGGGGTGGAGTTGTGGTCCCAGGCAGGCATCCAATGGGATGCCCATCACAAGACCAAGAGTGGATCCCTCATGCAGCGAGGCTTGGCTCCAGGGTGGTGCATGCCTACTGCATGCACCCGGACCAATTCAGCATGTTCCCTATGGCCAGTCTGCCCATTGGCCCAGCTCTTGTCTCCCAATGCCCTCCGGCACACTGATAGGCCCCTGGTGTGTGGACCCTGCCCCAGCCCACAACCCTACAACAGCAGCTGTGCCCTGCCCCACTGTGGCACTGTGGCCATACCGCCAAGCCCCCCCCAATAGGTGAGCAGTGTCACAGACCTCCCCTTCACACCATATCATCCTGGTGCCACCTCTCAGGTGCTGTGTTGGGTACTCACCCATCCCACTGCCCCTGCCCTCTCTGACTGTCTACTGGTCATGGGCAGCATGGTGAACTCTGTCCTGGTCCTCCATATCCAGCAGTTGCTGCCTGTGGGGGTGCACAGTGGGTTATGGCAGAGTCAGCCCTGGCATAGCCTGCACCCTACTGCATCCCTCTGCATGAAGCACATTGCTACTTTGAGCATGCCACATAGTCCCGGCATGACCATGACCCACCATTGGTGCATTGCAGTCTGTGCGGCCGGGGGTTTGGGTGCATATCGGGTGCGTGTCCCCTTGGTGAATGCCACATGGGTCCCCCTCCATGGCATTCATGCATACAATGCCAACGCACCCTGTTTCCACTGATGAGCTGGCATCATGCATAGGACCCATTATCAGTAATATTGGTTATGACCAGGTCTGGGATGTTATTTACTCTTTCTGGGCTATTGATTAATTGGGTTACTCTGTTCTCTCTTAGGAGATCAAGGAATAGTTTACTTTTTTTCTGTGGTTTCTGTCAGCATTCCCCATGATATGTCTGGTAGATTAAAATCCCCAACAGAATTATATCTCCTTTTTGAGACATTGGGCCAGATTTGCAAAGCCCCAATTTGATGCAAGCAGCCTGCATCAAATAGAATGGATACAAGTAGTTGTTTGTGATGAAAGTTGTGGTAATCCCAATTTTCAAAAGCAGGTTGTGTCAAAAGTGGTGAGTCCAACATGAGGGTGCACCATATCAAAAGGGGGCTTGAGCCACAGTGGGGCTGCAACATCCCCTTAATCGGGATTTTGAAAGCCCCACTGTGGCCAAAACTCCAGACTGGGGTTAGACCAGCCATGAGCTGGTCTAACAGCACATGCTCCATCCCTCACTTTGGTGCAGGGTGGGGGTGATCCTGTGCTCACCTCAGATGGTAAGAGTAAGCAATCACCATCATGCAAACACTACAATAGGATGAGCATACTGTATTGCGCATTTGCCTCAGCTGTCAGCTGTGCAGGTCGATGAGATTGTGACATTCCAACCTTTGTACATACTGTGCACTCACTTGGATGATGTAAGGTTTTATATAGGTCCCTCTGTACAGTACTATATGTAAACCAGTGTCCCAAATGGAATATTGGACATCTCCATGGTGACACGGCATGATAACTCATCAAAGTTTATACTCACAGGTACAATTGCAGTACAGTGGTTACACTAGGAACTGTGGGTTCAAACCTACACCAGCGGTAGAGTTGGGGACAGAGATCTGACAGAAACATACCTGGATGTACCTCATTCCACAGGGGAAGGAGTCCCATCTGCAGCATGAATTGGCCACAGTCATCAGACCTGCTGCAGTGTTGGATGGGTGTGGTTCAGGTCTCAGGAACCCTGTACAGGAAGCAGGTATGTCACTAGAAGGAGAGCAAGCCAGGACAGACACTCTGGGCACAGCTACTAGATGGCTAATATGCCAACAAGTCCAGGCACTACAGCAGATCAATCAGGCATAGTCATACATAGAGGGACTCTTGAGCCCAGTGATGACGTCAACGTGTTGTGCCCTCACCAACCTCTTTACCAGGCAGACTGTCAGATTCCTACCCTGCTGTCCAACTGCTGACAGGTACCATACAGTGGGCAGCTCATGCTGGTACAGTATGACAGACTGGTGCAGGCCTGTTCCGTGGGGAGGACATCCACCGTCACATTAGCTGATGTTACAATACACATCAGGCAGGCAGTACAGTATGTGCTGTGATACGCATATGCTGTGGCATACCAGTCTCTTAGGCATCCTCTCTGGACCCATGTCAACTGGCACAGCATTTAGAGGACACCATATCCCATCATGTCACCACTTCACCAGGGCAGCAGTGTGGTAGTGGTGCTGCAGTGTACCTGTCTTGGCTGTTGGGGCCTGTGGTGTGACCCTCAGACAACAGTTGTGTCTACATAGGTAGTCATTGTGGTAACACTGGCAATGTGCTGCACACGACGCACTGTGTCACTGTTGTGTGTTGCAACTCCCAGGAGTATCTCTGCCTCTACTACAGTACTGGTACATTGTGCCCTATGCTGGTGTGGGATGTGTCTGTTGTTAATGGTGGATAGTGGGAGCTGCATCCACACACAGGTCATAGACAATAGTACCAGTCTACTGGACATATTCTAGTCCCTCTGGACCCTCCCATGACACACATATCAAGCACATCTCTGAGTATTCCCAGGGCCCATATTGTCCTGGATCTGACAATACAACAGCACCTTTGTCTGCGCATTGCGGGGTATTTGCAACGGGGTGAGTGGTTGTGGACAGTGTCTTCACTGGGTGCCAGGACAGTGGCTTGTGATGCAACTTCCATCAAACATGTCCGTAACATCCTATTCTGGACACAATGGATTGCTTGTGGCAAACATGGCGATTTTGGCACTGGGACTCCATTTTTTACCAGAATCTGGCAGAGTTGTCGGTGCACCAGCATTTGACATAAGTAGGTGTTTGGCTTATCTTACATAGTTCGTCTGGGGCCATTGAAATTCCATCCCATTATGTTTACATTCTCAGCAAATTCTAACATCTGTTCTTTACTACTATTTTACAAAAAGTAGCAGTTTCCTATGACAATACTGTAAGGCTTAATGTTCTCTACTGATAGCCAGACTGTTTCATTGTTTCCATCTACAGATATGATTTTGGTGACCAGCTCATTATTAATAAAAACTGCCCTCCCCCCTTGCCTTGTCTGTCCTTGAGTATTAAGTTATATCCTGGAATTTTCTGATCCCAGGTGTCATTTGGGTTCCACCATGTTTCCTGAACTGCACAACAATATCTTTTTTTTCTTTATGTAACCTTAGATTAAAGAGATTATATTTATTAACCAGACTTCTAGCACTGAGTGATATGATTTTTAAATTGTTCATCTTTTTGGGTACAATTGATGAATGTGTTTTCTTAATGTCTCATATTGTTTATTAGTAATCTTTCCAGTGTTTTTCTCCCCCGCACCTATATGTTTAAAGGCTTGTTTATTAACTTAGTAAATCTATCACCGAAAAGTTCTGCACCCCTGGAACTTATATGTAACCCATCCTTGGCATACAGTGATCTATTTCTGATAAACAGGTCCCAATGTTTTACGATGTAATAGATATTTTTGCAAGTCCAGTCATCTAGCCAACTACTGATGTTTATGATTTCTTGCATTCTGCTTCTAAAGGCTCTAGGTTCTGGTAGGATTTAAGAAAAAATAGGTGCAATGCCCATGGTTTTTGCTTTTTGGCAAGCTTTGTATGATCTCTTTTTACCTGTTCTTGGCTTTCCCTACCTATGTCATTTACCTTAACATGGATTATTGGTTTCAGTGGCTCCTCCCTGAATTTGCATATTCTCTAAAGATTATTTGTTATATCTCTGATGTGTGCTCCAGGCAAGCATGTTACTACATGATTCATTTTATTTTGTTTGCATATTATTCTGTTAGTAAATCTAATCATGAAATCACCAACCACTGAAACCTTTTGTGTGTGTGCTTGCCTGTGTTAGGGGTCTCATTTGTTTCCACTGGTAATATTGAGTATCTGTTTTGACATTCAGTATCTTGATCTTCCAAAGGTTTATGTATCTGTTCTCTTCTAACCCATTAGCCCCTTTTGTGGGCTGAGCCACTGACCAGCCATCATCCTTTCCCTCACTTTCATCTGTTCTGTTTCATTCCCCCGCCCCCAAAGCAGTGTATCTCAGGTGTCGTGGCCATGGTGGTGGTGGTAGGCATATCATTTTCTTTTAATACATCTGCCTCTAACAACTTTGCCCATTTATCTTATCACGCTATTAATGTAATTTGCCAACAGTCTTATTTCTTTTAAGTTAGTCAATTCTTATCTTACATTAGTACCTCCTCCTCTGTTTTTGTCTTAATGTAGTGGTTACAAGCAGTATAGCACAGTGGTTTAAGGCTGTGAGCTGTAAATCCTGTGACATCCAGCAGACCAGACCTGGGTTTGAATCCCACAGCTTCCACGTGCATACTGTGTGACCCTGAGCAAGTCACTTAACTTCCCTGTGCTCCCAGGTTGCTCCTGTAAAAAAGCTTTCAGCTTAATGTGCTACTTCTGGTTAAACAACTAATTAAAAAAAAAAGCTCATTTGTCAAGTCCCTCTTCTGTGGGTTGTGCTATCAGTGTAACCATTTCATATATGTTACACAAAATCCCTAATCTACCTCCCTCCATTGTTATACAGTTTAAAATAACCGTGATCATAAAACATAAGTAGAGCTCCTACTTACAAATAGACAATATACCCTGGCCTTCTGGATTCCCATGGCTGACACTGGCATACACAGGCTTCTGTCCATGTCGGCCTCCACTCATGCAAGGCACTGCTCTCAGAAGTGACTGGTTTTATGGGATAGGACCCCAGAAGTCAAGTGCACTAACACAAAATCCAAAAATTGCTTTCAAATTTATAAAACTCCTTCAGCTACCAATTTCTCTGGCCACTGAATATACTAAAAACAGGCCTGCTAAAAGTTGCACTGTTCAGGGCAAGAAACATTAGCTCCTTGATGTATGTGTAACACCCTCTGTGTTAGGACTACTGCTCCTGGCAACCCTTGTGCCCTAGTAGCACTCTACCAGATGTCACTACTTGTTGTTTTCTGTTCATTTTTATCTATTTGTTTTATCACACTACACGATAATCATAAGAACAAGTTCATATGCATACAGAGGGAATTTTGGGCTAAAGGGTATCATATATTCGAATCACATGTAGCGTGTGTATTATATTCCAGTCAGTGACCTCTGACTTTTCTCTCTCTTCCTCTATCTCTCTGTGCCACTTGCGAAGGTACTTGGCTTTATGGGGATAGGATCCCAGAAGTCAGGTGCACTAACATAAAATCCAGAAACTGCTATAAAATTTATAAAACTCCCTCAGCTAGCCATTTCTCTGGACACTGAATATGCTAAAAACTGTGGCCCACTAAAAGTTGCACTATTCAGTGCAAGTTATGTTAGCTCCTCAACGTATGTGTAGTTCGTCTGTGCTAGAAAGGACTACAGCTCCTGGCAACCCATGGTGCCCACGTAGCACTATACCAGAAGTCACTACTTTTAGTTTTCTGTTTATTTTTATTTTTTTTTTATATCACATGGCACAATAATCAGTGTAACAAGTTCACATACATGCAAAGGGAATTTAGAGGTAAATGGTATCATATATTCAAAAACACACATGGTGCATGCATTGTATCCCAGTCAGCAATCACCACCTTTGCCTTCTCCTCCTCTCTTTCTCCAAATGTGGCACGCTCTGAGCTACCTCAGCTATTTGTTTCTCCATGGCTGCTTGCTTTGACAAACAAAAATGCTGAAACTGAGTAAAACATCCATGTATTTAATGACTGGCAGCACAGTTAGCATCTTCTAGACAAGATGGTGGCCATGCTGTGCTAGCTATCATCAGCAGCAGCAGTAGTCTCAGTATTTTTAGTTTATTTTAAGTTAAATTTTGTCTTATTTTGCAGGCTCTGTGTGATTGTTTTATTTTCTTTTTGTCTTGTTGTTTTTTGTTTCTTATAGTCAGTTTAGTAGTAGTTAGGCTGGGCATATTAGTGAGATAGTGAGTTTAGATTGCGTTTTTAGGATTTGTAAATAGGGCACTGGAAGATAGCATGGAGTCACAAGTTGTTTTTTTCAAAATCTCTATTCAAGCTCCAGCATTAAAATGTAATACGCTGGATCATTTATTGGTTAAACAAGGATAGTTCTCATAAGTCTGGCCTGCTGTATGTTACTCTGAGCTGTGGACCCTCTTACCTGATCAGGAGTAGTGGAGGAGTGTCACCAGAGGGAGAGAGGAGAGTCAAGACTCGAGTGAGCTGTTGGCATTGAGTTGGAATTATAGAAGTTAAGTCTGTGGGAGTCAGAGTGCCATTGGAGATGTTTGGTCAATGGACTTAAATTGGAACTTCATCAGTCCTCTGTTCCACAATGGACTGTGAGTGCTGGGAGTCCCTGCAGTTTTGGGGCTTGCTAAACTTGTTGGGGGTCTTGAAGGACTTTGTGGGTGGAGGATCTGTTTCAGCCTACCCTGGGGAGTGGTCGCTTGTCTGGGTGCCGGGTTCATGTGGGAGTCACTGGTATTAGGTCTGCCGAGGGGTGGGCAACAAATTGCTTGCACCACCTAAGCTGCTCAGGGGTCAGCCAGTAGGCTGACCTGGCCCAAGAGTTGAAGTGGTGCGTTCAGTGTATGGGAACGACTGCATCCTGAGTGTGTGCTTGGGGGAATCCCTACTTACTCAGCCCTAAACGTTGGTCCCTCATCCTTTGTTTGGGCTACATCCCTGATAGCTGCGGATACAGCTATTGTGGGATAGGAGCCTGAGCTGTGAAGGATTGTGTTTAAAATCTAGCATCACACTGAGGCCTCATACAAAGACCTACCAAGTCTGAACATTTGGATCCATGCAGAGACCTTCCTGAAACCACAAAACTGGTAAGACTTTTCTATATGGACCTTCTTTAATCAACTGGCAGTGAGAATGCCCTTACAGTTTTCTTTTTCATAAATTCTGGTGTGCTTTCTCAAGTTTATGTGAGAGTTGGACTTTGATTAAGCCTGTTTGGTCTATTCCCTAAGAGGTGGGAGTGCTACGAGGTTTTAAAAACCTGAGCTGGGAGAATTTGTAGTGACTATTTTCTATAACCCGTGAACCTGCATGCTGCTAAAAGACTTTGCCTAGTTTACATTTTGCCTTTTGTTGTATTGTATTTTTGAGTACAGTGATTGGGGGATTTAGATTTATAAATTGATTGGATTTTTGGTATGTGCAGGGTGTGAGTGTGAGTGTGAGTGTAAGTAGATTTGGATAGGAGGGGTTGGTATTTTGTTTAGAGTACAAATGGAATTGCATGATTGGGAATGTGTGGCTGGATTTTTTAATATTTGGTGTGTGCTATTGCTGTTGGAAATGTGTTGGGATGGTGTAAAGACAGTCAGGCACTATTCCCCCTCCAGGCTCAGGGACCTCTGCCATTTTATCTGTCCCCCATTGCCATCAGAAGCATACATGAGATGTTGTGCTTTGGATATACTTAGGAGGAGGAAGTAAGGGGGTCTGGGCCTGGCGAAGGAATGGAGAGGGGTGGGTGGATTGGAGTAGTGGGAACAAGGAGATGCCCTGGGGCAAAACAGGTCCAGGTTCAGAGTCGTCTCTGCTTGGTTCCCATTACCAAGGCCTCTGCTTTGTGCATGCAAGTGGCGTGCTCTTCCTCGGTTGCCCATCCTACTCAGACTGTGTTATGCAATGCCAGGTCTATTAAGAACAAGACTGCTGTGATAGCAGATCTTTTTGGTTCATCTGACCTGGCTGCATCACCAAGACCTGGCTGAATGAAAATGCTGGTCCAGTGTTGGCTTCAGCAATTCTGGCTGGGTATTCAGTGGTACACCACCCAAGGATGGATCATAGGGGTGAAGGTGTAGCCATCTGTTTTAGATCAGAACTGAGCCTTGTGGCCAGCCCAGTGGTGCTGAGGGCTTAGGCGCTGGATGCCTTACCTTGTGGCACACTGTCGGCCCTGGTTCAGGAATGAGCCCGGGCCGTCAGAGGTCGGCAGTGGGGAGGGAGGGTTGAGCTGGATGGAGCTGCTGGCAGGCAGCTCTCCTCTCTGGAGATGTGTGGTGGCTACCCTCAGCTAATGGCCATCTCCTGGTGGAGGCCAGGCACAGCTCAGGCCTAGATGGTGCCAGGCATTATGCCAATGGGGTGGAGGATAGGGATTGTTACCAGGGCCGTAAGGCACATGCGTGCCTCCACATGCATGCGCGCCTGCTCCTGGGTGAAAAATGGAGGTGAAAACACACCATCAGCTGGGTGAAGATCGACTCCCCACAGGCGCTGCTCCAGGACTGGGTGTAAGACAACTGCTGGTGATTCCGGGGGATGGAGATGGGGGAGTCAAACAGATGGGGGCCGGCGGCAAGGTGCAAAAATAGTCATTATAAAAAAAGAAAAGGAACTGAACCTTGCTAATGTACCAGTGAGGAGCACCAGTTCCTTTGAGTGTATCATAGGCGTGGGTGTAGGGTGCAGGATACTTCTCATCTACCACCCACCAGGTGATGGGAAGGCATTCCTGTAAGAAGTCGCAGACTTCATTGTTGCTGTGGTGTTGGGATCCCCCAGATGGTTAATTCTGGGGGATTTCAATGCCTGGGTTGATGATAAACTCTCGCAGTTTGGGCAAAACTTCCTCCAACAGATGATTTCATTGGGCCTTACAAGTGTTATTACCTCTGTGACCCACATTTGTGGTCACTCATTGGACCTGGTGTTCCTCCTGGGGATGGAGATATCCGATTTGGAAGTGGAACCAGTTGGGTGGTCTGACCATCACACCATAGGGTTCACTTTTGTGGCTCCCCCCAATAGGCCTGCCCCTATGGAGATGGTCCGGTACCACCCTTTGAGGGGTGTGAGCCCAGATGGCCTAATGGCGTTGCTCGACCTATCAGGTACACCGAGTGAATGCATGGATCCAGGGAGCCTGGTACTTGCCTATAATAGGCAGTGACAGAAATCCTGGATTCCATAGCTCCAGCTCGTGTTCATCCCCTCACTCTTCACCCAAGGTCCCCATGGTTTGATAAGGCCATCAAGGAGATGAAGCAAATAGGATGAAGGCTAGAGAGGTGCTGGTGGAAATCAGGTCTGGGGGCTGACAGACTTAGATTGATGGACCATTATACAGTCTATAAATCAGCAATCACCCATAAGAAGACAGAATTCCTGTCCAGGGAGATTGCTACTGCGCAGAACTGACCAGCTCAGCTCTTCTGGACTGTCGACAGATTGTACAATCCAATCTGTCTTCAGCCTGGTGCAGCTTTTTCACAAGAGAAGTGTGATGAGTTTGTTCAGTTCTTTGCAGATGAAGTTGCCACCAGGTTGCAAGTGCCCAGTTTGCTTGGTCTGAATTCATCCAGCTGGAAATCATTGACATCTTGAGGATCATCTAGACTTTGCGGTCAACCTGCTGTAGTTTGGACCCAGGCCCAACACACCTTCTAGTAGGGTGCATTGATGAAATCATCCCTATAATGACCAAGATAGTCTGGAGGTCATTGGAGAGGGGGGTCTTTCCTGACCTCCTAAATGAGGCGGTTCTACAACCACTCCTTAAAAAGCCCTCCCTTGACCAGGACTGTCTGACCAACTACAGACCTGTCTCTAACCTTCCCTTTGTGGGCTAGCTTATGAGGAGGTGGTTGCACTGCAGCTGGATGATCATCTATCTACTTACAATGTCTATGATTCTCTCTAGTCTAGATTTAGGAAGAGGCATAGCACTAAGACAGCCCTTGTTTGGGTGCTAAATGATATCCTAATAGCAAGAGATTGGAGGACTCATTCCATCTTAGTCCTCCTTGATCTATCTGCAGCTTTGGACACTGTGGACCATGGGGTGTTATTGGAGCCTGCAGTTCATCTGCGGACAGTCTGGTACAGTCCTCGGATGGTTTCGACCATTTCTTGAGGGTAGGACTAAGGGAATGGTGTCTGGGATTTATTCCTCAGCCCCTCTCCCCCTATCTTGTGGATATCACAGGGCTCCATTTTATCACCCATGTTGTTTGCAGTGTATATGCTGCCACTGGGAGATATCATTAGACGGTAAAGTCTGAGTTTTCACTCCTATGCAGATTGTACTCAGCTGTACATGTCTTTTGTGCCTGAACAGGATGAGATCCTCTCGATCTTTAACAACTGCCTCTGCAAGATCCGGACTAAATGAGTGCCAGCTGACTGTGGTTGAACCAGGCTAAGACTGAGCTGTTGGTTGTGGACCCAGATCATCAGGAGGTAGGTTTTGCAGTGGGGCAACCTTCTTGGCTTTGGCTCAGGGGTGTTCAGTTGACTACCTCAGATCAGGTGCAGAATCTGGGCGTTATTTTTGACAATGGCCTGACCATGAAATATCAGGTGTCGGTTGTCGTCAAGACCTCGTTTTACCATCTGAGGAATATCTCCTAGGTGAAACATCTGGTTCCTACTGATGATTTTCCAACTTTGGTCCATGCCTTTGTGACCTCTCACCTTGACTACTGCAATTCCCTCTACCTAGGGCTACCAGGGGTTGATATCCACCTCCTGCAGCTGGTGCAGAATGGGGCTGCCAAACTATTGACTGGCACTTCTAGGGCCAGTCATATTACACCTGTGCTCCGTGGACTGCACTGGCTTTCAGTACAGTGGCAGATCACCTTCATGGTCGGGTTACTGACCTGCAAAGCCCTACACGAGCAGGAACCATGCTATTTGCAAGATCTCCTTTACCCTTACTGCCCCTCCTGCCCACTCTGCTTCACCAATGAGGAATTGCTAGAGATTCCTAGGGTTCAACTAAAAACATCTGGGGCTCGGTTTTTGCTTTTGTGGCCCCTACCCTGTGGAAATCTCTAACTCATTGGGTACGAGAGTGCCTGACTATCCAGAGCTTTAAAACGGCACTTAAAATGTATCTGTTTAGCCTGGCGTTTCCAGACTCTTCTTAATCGGGAAGCTGATATTTATTAAGATATAGATTTTATGAGAATTTCAAGTTTTTGATTTGTTGTGATCTGATTTTAAATTACTGTTGTGTTGTGTTTTAATTATGTACAGGCACCTTGATCTTTGGAAAGGCACTTTTTACAAATAATGTATGAAATGACATGAAAATGTTTAACAGGTGTGATTGACAGTATTAATAGAAACATAGAATTTGAGGGCAGATAAGGACTGATTGGACCACCTAGTCTACCCATTTTCCATACCTACTCTAATACCGCAAACCCTACTTGGTCTCCGGCATAGCTGTCCCTTCCAGAACCATTAGGGTTCCCATATGCCTGTCCCATGCATTCTTGAATCCCATTACAGTTTTGCCCCCACCACCTCTGCTGCAAGGCTATTCCAGGCATCCACAACTTTTTCTGTGAAGAAATACTTCCTCACATTTCCCCTGAGTCTAGCCCCCTTTAGCTTCATAGCATGCTCTCTTGTTCTTGAACATCTTCTTTTTCTGCAAAATGCTTCCTCCTTGTACCTTATTTATACATGTGAGGTATTTGAAAGTCTCTATCATATCCCCCATTTCCCTCCTTTCCTCAAGGGTGTACATGTTGAGGTCCTTTAGTCTCTCCTCATAGGGTCTCTGGTGCAGACCCTGCACCATTTTAGTTATGAACATATGAAATTGACAGCAGATACAGGCCATTTGGTCTATCTAGTCTGCTTGATTGTGTAGCACTTCAGTCCATTAAACTGCAGCTGCCACCCTCCCTCATATGCTCTTCCCCATCTCTCACCCCCTCACAGTTTGTATTCTCCCCTTGAATTAGTCCCACTCCCTCTTGAAGCCCCCCAACACTCTGCAATGATATGACTTCTTCTGGCAGAGCATTCCACCCTGCCACCAGCCTTTCTGTGAAATAGCGCCTCCTCAGTTCCCTCTTGAACTTGTCCCCTTCCAACTTCATAGAGTGTCCCCTGGTTTCCCTTCCACTCTTCAGACTGAACATACACCTGGTGTCTACTCTGTTCAAACCCTTCAGGTACTTGAAGGTCTCAATCATATCCCCTCTCTTCCTTCTTTCCTCCAGGGTATAGATACTGAGCTCTCTCAGTCTATCCTCATACAGTCTGTCCCCCAACCTCAGGATCATTTTTGTTGCCCTGGGCTGTACCCCGTCTAGTAGTGTGATGTCCCTTTTCAATTAGGGGCACCAGAATTGCATGCAGTACTCCAGGTGCGGTCTCACCAAGGACCTGTACAGGGGCAAGATGACCTCCCCACTCCTAGAAGTAATTCCCTTTGCTATCCACTCTAGTATCCTGTTTGTCTTCTCTGCTGCCTTCCTGCACTGAGCAGAATGGCTCATCTCTCCTGTTACCAGCACTCCCAGAGCCTTCTCCTCCTTGAATTTTGTTAATGGGACTCCATCCAGCCAGTAATTGTGTCCTGGGTTCTTGCCTCCTAAATGCATCACTTTCCACTTCTTGGCATTGAAACCAAGCTGCCATGTGTGAAACCATTCCTTCAGTTTTGCCAAATCCTCCTGAAGTACTTCCCCACCCCATCTACCTCAGCACAAATCTTTGTGTCATCTGCAGAGAGACTGATCTTGTTCTTAATCCATACTGCAGTGTCAGCTATGAAAATGTTAAACAGAACCGGTCCCAGCACTGAGCCCTGTGGTACACTACTTGTTGCTGCACTGGGTTCAGATGCCTCCCCCCCCCCCACCACTACTACCTTCTGCAGTCTACCCTGCAGTCAGTTCATGACCCAAATGACAAATTTCCTCCAGGCTCCCAGACTCTTCAACTTGCAGGTCAGCCTACAGTGTGGCACCGAGTCAAAGGCCTTGCTGAAATCCAGTTAGAGGACATCCACCATATGTCCCCTGTCCAGTACCCTCATAACACAGTCATAAAAATCAACCAAGTTCATCTGGCAGGAGCTGCCTGAGACAGACTTGTGCTGCCTGCTGTCCTGGAGATTGTTATCCTCAAGAAATTACACTAGTCTTTCCTAGGGGAGTTACTAGTGGGGTACCGTAGGGTTCAGTATTAGGACTGGTCCTCTTCAATGTCTTTATAAGAAACACTGCAGAGGGACTGGAAGGAAAAGTATGTCTCTTTGCAAATGACACAAAGATCTGCAACAGGGTGGATACATAAGCAGGGGTGGAAAGGATAAGAAGGGACTTGGCAAGGTTAGAGGAATGGTCAAATGTATGGCAGCTTAGATTCAGTGCTAAGAAGTGCAAGGTAATGCACCTGGGAAACAAAAACCCAAGGGAAGAGTACACAATGGGGGGTGAGATACTAACAATAACAAAAATGGAAAGGGACCTGGGGGTAGTCATATCAGATGACCTAAAGGTGGGCAAGCAATGTGAGAGGGCAGTAAGGAGGGCTGGAGGGATACTGGGATGCATAGGGAGAGGCATCACCAGTAGAAAACAGGAAATTGTTATCCCTCTGTACAGACAGCTGGTGAGACCCCATCTGGAGTATTGCATGTAGTTCTGGAGACCCAATCTCCGCAGAGACATAGACAGAATGGAAGTTGTCCAGAGGAGGGCAACTAAAATGGTGCAGGGTCTGCACCAGAAGACATAGGAAGAGAGACTTAAGGAACTTAATATGTATAGCCTCGAGGAAAGGAGGGAGAGAGGGGACATGATAGAAACTTTCAAGTACCTCAAGGGAATCAACAAAGTCCAAGAGGACAGCATCTTTCAAAAAAAGAGGTGTGCAAGAACAAGGGGGCACAATTTGAAGATGGGGGGGCAGCTCAGAGGTAATGTAAGGAAGTATTTTTTCACAGAGAGGGTTGTGGATGCATGGAACAGCCTTCCAGCGGAGGTTGTAGATTCAAAAACAGTGGTGGAATTCAAGCATGCATGGAACAGTCATAAGGCAATTCTAGGGGGTGGGGTAGAAAGAAGTATGCTGCTGGTTAACTAGGATCTGCAGCTTATCAATTAGTTAAGGAAATGGGCAGACTGGGTGGGCCAAGCGGTCCTTATCTGTTGTCAAATTCTACATTTCTATGTTTCTATGTCTCCATCAGTTTTCCCACAATTGCAGTAAGGTTCACCGCTCTGTAGTTCCCCAGTTTGTCCTTGGCCCCACTCTTAAGGAGAAGTACCACATGTGCTTCCCTCCAGTTCCTGGGCATGCACTCTGAGTTCAGACAGGTAATGAACAGGTCCGCCAAATGCCCTGCCAGAATCTCTACAAGGTCTCTCGGCACTTTGTGGTGGGCTCCGTCTGGGCTAGGTGCCTTGTCCACCTTCAGGGACTTAAGGTCCTCCCTCACTCTTTCCACTGTGATTTCCTCATCCATGGTTGCTTCTCCCTCCCCATCTCCCACCTCACCTCCTCTCAGGTTTGGGCCCATTCCTGTCCTTGGTGAAGACTGAACAGAAGTATTCATTAAGTACTTTTGCCTGCTCAGCCCCCTTTTCTACCCACCCACTTCCTGAACCTAACTATTTGATCCTTACTCTTCCTCTTCTCTCTGATGTATTGAAGAAATCCTTTTCTTCCTCTTTGATCCCCTGCACTTACCTCTGTTCCCTAGCTGCCTTCACTGCCCTTACCACTCTGCTCACTTCTCTGGACTTCTTCACATATGCTTCCTGTTTTCTGCATTGTTGGATTGCTTGTAGGTCCAAAATGAATTCCTCTTTTCCCTCACCTTCTCCACTACCTCTCTACTCTTCCAACTTGGCTCCTTGATCCTGGTTTTCTTGTTCTGGCTCTTGACACAAGTTTTAGTGACTTTAGCCAGTCCTGGCTTGATGACTGACCATTTTTGTTCTGTGTCCATTTCTGGGTGGATGCTTGCCATATGACTTTCCAGTATGTGTCCCACTGTGCCAAAGTCTGCTTTTTTGAAGTCCAGGACTCTAGTTGTTGCAGTGGCTACTTCCCTTCCCAGATTGATTGAGAACCACACTGTGCAGTGGTCACTGCTTACCAGATTTTCCTCCACCCTTACATCCTTGACCTGTTCCCCATCTTCCAGTACCAGGTCTAGTATATTCCCCTTCCTCATTGGCTTCATTACCCTCTGGGTCAGGAAGCCATCCTGGAATGTTTCCAGGAGGATCTGCTCCCTGGTGCAAGTGGTTGCTGGTATGCTCCAATCTACCCCTGATAGATTAAAGTCCCCCACCACCACCACTGTGCTCTCTTTGCCACTGTGCTTCCTTATCTGCTCCCCCAGTTCCCTGTCAATGTCCTCCTTCTGGGTCAGAGGTCTATTGACAACTCCCAGACAGCTATTGGTCCCTTTCTGGCTGTGTAGTTGCAGCCATAGTGCTTCCAACCTGCCTTTCTCCTCTTCTTCCTCCCTATCACATCAGATCCCTTCCTTTAAATAAATGGCAACCCCCCTCAGCCTTTCCTTTATCTCTATCCCTCTGGAATAGTTTGTACCCTGGGATGGTTAAGTCCCAATCATAGTGCCTGGTTGCTCACTTCTTAGTAATGGGAGCCATGTCCACCTTTCCCTCTGCCATCAATGCTTACAACTCTGCCAACTTGTTCCCCAGGCCCCTAGCATTTAGTGAAACCATTCACCAGATTGCTCCTATGCTTCCTTACGCTTCATTCCATCCCTTATTTTGCCTAAAGTCATATCTATTCCTGTGGTGGGATGAGGTCCATGGGACCCCCTCTCCTGGTGACTCCCAGCTTCAATGCCCCCCCACCTAGCTTATATGATACTTCTCGCTGATGAAATCCCCCAGCTTCTGTTCACATCTGTCCCATCCTGCGAAAGTCCACCTTTTTGAAATCCAGGACCCTGGCTTTTATAGTGGCTACTTCCCTACTCAGATTGATTGAGAACCAGACTGTGCAGTGGTCATTGTTTATCAGAGGTTCCTCCACCCTTACATCCCTGACCTGTTCCCCATCTTCCAGTATCAGGTCTAATATATTCCCCTCCCTCAGTGGCTCCATTACCCTATGGGAGTTGCCCTCCTCTGGACTGTCTCTAACCTGTCTACGTATTTCTGGAGATGTGATCTCCAGAACTGGACACAGTACTCTAGGTGAGGTTCTCCCAACAGCTTTGTCACACTGTTTGGCCACCTTTACGTCATCAGATATTATTAACCCCCAGATACCCTTCCTGTTTGGTTGTCAGTACCACTCCACCCATTTTGTACTCTGCCACTGGGTTTCCATTCCCTAACTGCATGATTTTGCACTTCATCACATTGAAACATAGTTGATACACTCTTGACCACTCCTGTAGCTTTCTTAGATCCCTATTCATTTTTTCAGCCCCTCCTTGAGTGTCTACTCTAGTGCAGATTTTAGTGTCATCAGCAGAAATACATACCTTCCTTTCTTCCTTCCTTCTAGCACCTCTGCAATGTCACTAATAAAGACATTAAAGAGGACAGACCCCAGTACTGATTCTTGTAGTACCCACCTGGTCACCCTTCCTTCCTCAGAGTGAACTCTATTTACCACCACCATTTGTCACCTATACCCAACCAATTCCTAACCCAGTTTACCACTTTTGGACCCACTCCCAGGCTGCCCAGGTTGTTTATGAGTCTCCTATGTGGAACAGTGTAGAAGGCCTTACTGAAATCTAGGTAGGCCACATCCACCACTCTACCCTGATTTACTTCCCTGGTCATTCAGTCAAAGAAATCTATCAGATTTGTTTGACATGACCTCTCCCAGTGAATACATGATGCCTCAGATCATGTAAGCTGCTGCTTTCAAGGCATTCCACAATCCCTTCCTTCAGCAGTGATTCCATTAATTTACCCTCCACTGAGGTCAAGCTGACTGGCCTGTAATTGCTAGCTTCCACCTTGCTACCACTTCTGTGAAGTGGAACTACATCTCCTGTCCTCCAGTTCTCAGGGATCATGCCCATCTCCAGTGAGTGGTTGAACAGGTTCCCTTGCCTTGTCCTCTTTCAGATTTGCGAGTTCCTTCAAGACTCTCTCCTCTGTAAATGAACTAGTGTCCACCTTCCTTCCTTCTATGATCCTGTCACTTATCTGTGGTTCCTCATCTTCCCCTTCCTCCGTGAACACTGAACAAAAATATTTGTTTTGGATGTCTGCTTTTTTCTGGTCCACACAATCTTTCTGTTTCCTCCTTAGCCTTAAAATCCCTGTTATGGTCTTTCATCTTTTGCATACATACCTGAAAAATGTCTTATCCCCGTGCATTACCACCTGGGCTATTTTCTCCTCCGTTTGCACCTTTGCACTCCTGACTGCTTTCCCTGCTTCCCTCTGCTTTTCAAGATACACCTCCTTTCCTCCTCCCTCTGTGTCTCCTTATACCTCCTGATCACAAACCTTTTTGCCCTTACCTTCCCAGCCACCTCTTTTGAGAACCATAATAGTTTCTTGCTCCTCCTGCTTTTTCTTACTTGCCTGATGCAAAGGTTTGTTTTCTTCACTATGGCCCCTTTTAATTTCACCCATTGTACCTCCATCCACCCATGGCTTCCCCCCTTGCTAGAGCATCCCTAAAGCATCCCCTATCTTTTTAAATTCAGCCTTCCTGAAGTCCAGGACCCTCCCTTTGTGTAGTTCAATTCTGGCACAGTATTTATATTGAACCACACCATACGGCGGTCACTGGTATCCTAGTAGCCACCCACTCTGATGTCTGCAAAACTGTCCCCTTTGGTGAGTACAATGTCTAATATTGTTCTGTCTTGAGTGGGCTCTCTTACTAGTTGCCTAAGGAACAACCCCTGCTGGATATCCAAGATGCCCCTGCTCCTAGTTGAAGCTGCAGCTGTGATGTTCCAGTCCACATCCAGCAGATTAAAGTCCCCCACTAGAAGCACCTCCCCCCTGGTTTGCCATCTTTTGGATGACTTCCATTGGTACCTTATCCACCCTCCCTGCTCCCCATGCTGGAGGTCTGTAGATCATACTGGAGCAAATAGTGGTTCCATTCCCTGTCTCTAGTGTGACTCACAGCGCCTCTGGCCCTCCCTGTATTCCCTGTGCTTCTGTTACATTTAAGTTATCCCTTACATAAGTAGCCACTCATCCTCCTTACTTACTCTCTCTCTCTCCCTGTACTTCCTGAACAGTGTATAGCCTGATATAGTTGTATCCCAGTAATGGTTCCCAGTTTACCATGACTCGATAATGGCAACAATATTCAGGTCAGCCTCTGCTATAATGGCCTCAAGGTCTGGGATTTTAATTTCCAGACTTCAAGCATAATGTCTGTTGTGCTGGAGTCTGGAGGAAAAAGTATGTATGCAACCAACATTTGTTGTGCATACAAGCAAATTTGTTATCATTAAGTACAAAGGATTTGGTATGGGACATGCATTTTGTGTGCATATCACCATAATGTGCATACATCCAATGTGCACACAAGCAGAATTTAATTATTAGTGGTGTCATACATCCCAGTACTGCTCCCACTGAAAACTTTTCCTCCTGAAATCATCAATACAAAGGGAACTGGCATTTGCTCTTTTAAATGCAAGGCACTTGCTTCAAAAGAAGGGTGCCATCAAACTACAATTTAAACATAACATGGACATTATAGTCATAACATAATGTTGATCAACAAAAAAATTGCAGTACTGCCTGTATTGTGCGACCACAAAAAGCGGTGAGACAGGGTGTCAGTGGCTGAAAAATGTGCTGATCCATGTATTTGAGGCTGAAATTGTGATCCTGGCGCCCATGAAGCTACCAAAATATACTCTGTAAACCCTCTATGTGCTAGGGCAGAGGGTGAAGAACAAAGTGGATACTGGGTAGTGCAGTCTATATATAGAGGACTACAGGAGTGGATTTTGTCTTTTTTTAAGACCTTTTAGCAGGGGGTATTTAAAAGGTGCTTGTGCTTTTGGTTACTAATACCAGAGTATATGTTGTAATTGCTCGAGAGTAGGGGATTGTGAGCGTGAGACCCTCGCTATGTTCGGGTCCCGCATTAGCTTAAATTCCGGTGTTCATGCAAGCAGCGCACCTCAGCATGCTGACATGCATGGAGATGCACAAAGACTCATGGAGACATGAGCGGCTAAGTGCATGTTGGTGTGTGAGAGGGGAGAGGGAGAAAGGACAGGCAGGTATTTAAGAAGGTAAGGTGATACTGTAGTTGTACCTCGGGCAGGATGTTCAGAAGGGTTGCACATGGTGCAACACAGTTGCACCATGTGCAAGCCACTGATGCTTAGCATGATATTCAAGGGGATTGAGCTCAGAAAATCCTGATGCCGGAGCACATCAGTAACTGCATGTGCAGGTAGGGGGCGTGCCCATGCATACTCCGCACATCCCGATATTCAGCCTGGGATGTGCTGAGTCTATACATGCACAACCCCTACCTGTGCTGCACACAGGTGAGCCAAAAAAAAAAGGAGCAACAGCTGGCTGCCCACAGGTGAGCTGCCGTATTGCAGAGCACAACACAGCAGCTGCCACCTGTGGGTGGCCACCCGAGCTCTGGCTGCACCTTTGTGGTGGCACCCCCCCCGTGCCTGATCATGGGCATGCATTGGAAAATAATAGTCCCATATCCATGGTGGTCCAGTGGACTGCTCACAGCCCAATTGCGGGGATATGTAGAAAATATTAACAGTCCTATAACCCTGGTGGTCCAGTGGATAGCTCACAGCCTGATCGCAGGCATATATAGGAAATATTAACAGCCCTATATCCCTGGTGGTCCAGTGGACTGCTCGCAGCCTGATCGTGGGCTTGAGTATGTTTAAAATCAGTTAACCCTATCACTGGTGGTCCAGTGGACCGCTTGCAGCCCGATCGCGGGTGTCAGAAAAATCTCATGATAAACCAATCTGACCCTGGTGTTACAGTACCCCCTCCCACCCACCCACTGGAGCCCCACTGCCCGCTCCTCCCCAGTCAGCTGCGGGCGGCAGCTCCACCTGCTTGCCACCCCACTGCCCACCGACTGACTCTGTACGTAGGGCTGTACGCACATTGGTCCACAGCATGAGACAATGGATATGCAGCTTGTATGTAAATTATTAGTCCAGATATGTGAATGGATCCATTCACATATCTCGACTCTGTAGTACGGTATGGGATGCACGCCCATTGGCTCACGTTGAGGACCAATGGGCATACAGCCCTACCATATGGAGTCAGCTGGTGGGTGGCAGGGCTGCAAGCAGGTGGGGAGCTGCCACCCGCCGCTAACTGGGGGGAGTGGGACAGTGGGGCTCAGTGGGCAGGTGGGATGGAGTACCACAGGACCACCAGGATTGGATTAGTTCATCATAAGATATTAATTATGCCTGTGATTGAGCTGCAAGTGGTCCATTGGACCACCAGGGATAGGGTTAACTGATTTTAAACATACTTATGCCCACATTCAGGCTGCGAGCAGTCCACTGGACCACCAGGGATATAGGACTATTATTTATTCTACATATGCCTGTGATCGGGCTGCAAGCGGTCCACTGGACCACCATGGATAGAGTTGACTGTTTTAAATATACTTATGCCTGTGATCAGGCTGCAAGTAGTCCACTGGACCACCAGGGATAGAGTTGACTGTTTTAAATATACTTATGCTCACAATCAGGTTGCAAGCAGTCCACTGGACCACCAGGGATATTGGACGTATTCTTACATATACACATGCCCACGATTAGGCATTGGGGCACTTTGCCACGATGTGCAGGGGGGTGTTGGTCCCAACGGCTGCAGCCTGGCAGGGCGCCAGCTGCAAGTCACCGGGGATCAGCGCACCTGCATGCAAATGGGGCCATAATGACATGCAAATGGCCCCATTTGCACCTTGCATAAATTATGGCCCCATTTGCATGTGCACTTTTGAATATCATGGTGATTGCACCTATCACAATGGCACTTGTGCGTTTGTATCCCCCTGTTCCACTCTGGCCACTTGCACTGGCGCAGTGCCACTGAGCCATGCACACTGTTGGTGATCAAGGAGTGATATTCAATGATGCTGTGCCATGGAGCAGCTCTGTTGAATATCACCCTGTCAACGCCCCTGTGCATCCAAGTTGTGCTGTTCCCAGGCTTGTGCCACAGCCTGGTGTAGTCTGAATATCCCACCCCTGGTGTAAAATGGTGATGGAGGAAGTAAACAAATGAAATAAGACACCTTCGTTATTAACATCAAAGTGAGATCTGATGATAAGCTGTATAAGCTGTAGTATGTATAAAGTGGCTGAATTGGGAGCCGACTACACTAGCTATGAATGTGCAAAATGTGAATTAAATAGCGAGTTGCATGTTAATTTAATGAAGGTCACTGAACATTTGAGGATATTAAAGAAGAGCCAGATGGAACTCAGTCTAGGTTGAAGATTCTTTCAAGTTTGAACATTAACAAGGCGTGTTAAGGAGGGGAATAGTTCAGTAATTGGACGGGGAAAAGAAAAACAAATGTGGGTGGTGAAGGAAGTAGTCATGGTGAATGGAGTGAGATAAGTAAAGTTAAAAGGAAGCGCAGGGGTGTAAGCCCTCTCAAACCGGTCCCAGTACATTTAAGAGGTGAACATGGGAAGAATATATCTGAAACTAATATGGAAGGAGTAAGGCAGGAAGAACATGGTTCTACTAATAATAAGGAAAAGAAAGATAGTGTATTAGATGGAATACCGGTGGGAAATAGTTATAATGTTTTGGGTAACTTAAATTAGTCAAATATGGCAGAGGTGGATTGTTACTTGGATTTAGCAGAACCAAGAAGTGAAAGTGACCAAAACCCAAGTCAGTTCATAGTAATAGGTGACTCTATTATAAAGTACACTGATCAATATATTTGTAAATACGACAAAAGATATAAAATGGTTAGCAATTTTTCTGGGGCAGGTGCTTTGGATTTATACAGTATGGCTGATAATATAGTCAGTGGAGCAGGGGAACATCCCCTGGCAGTGATTCATGTGGGTATTAATGATATTGTGTGGAAGACCTTACCTGAGATGCAGAAGGATTACATCAAATTAGTGGAGAAATTGGTTGAAAATGAAGGGAGATAGTGGTCTCAGAAATATTACCAGAACCATGGGCATCTGTTTATAAGAAGAGATGAATGGCCTTGACTAATGAATGGTTGAACAAATTGACTAGAACAAGTGGCCACCGATTTATCAGACATTGGGGGACATTTAATAATAAGAATGACTTATATTGTAAGGATGGGCTGCATTTGAATTTTAGCGGAAGCAGGAATTTGGGGATGAGGTTGAAACAGGTGATTGAAAACTGTTTAAACTAGAAGGAAAGGGGATGACTATGGACAGAAAGGGAAATGACATTCCTAGGCAGGGAAAAACGAATGAGGTGTAAGTTATAAAGGCCATGTTCTGTAATGCCAGAAGCTTGAATGCAGCCAGTATGACAGAACTGGAAACAGTAATTAGAAGTGATAATTTGGATATGGTAGGGGTAGTTGAAACCTGGTGGTGTAAAGAGAACTTATGGGTTTCACAGATACCAGGTTATAGACTTATTAATAGAAATAGAGTAGGAAGAAGGGGAGCGGGTGGCCCTTGTTATTAGAGATGGATTAGAAATTAGTGGTGTTAAGGAAAATTATTATCTAGGTAGTATCGAAATTATTACTATTGAACTGTTGGGCATTAAGGGGAAGAAATGTAGGATTTCAGTTTTTTATAGACCACCTGATACCAGTATGGGAGAGACTGAAGCCTTTATTGAGTATATTGTTAACGTGGCAGAAAACAATGACATTGTGCTAATGAGGATTTGAATATGCCTGACATTGAGTAGGGGAAAAAACAGTCAGGAAATAATCTAGCCTGCAGGTTACAGGAAGAACTGTTGGTGGTTGGTGTCCCACAATGTATTCATGAAGCTACAAGGGGAAAGAATATATTGAATGTCATTTTTACAAGTATACCTGATATTATTCAGCAAATTAGTATTCAGCCACAACTATGTACAAGTGACCACAACTCTCTCTTACTCACTTTCTCGATGGATTGGGTAACCAAGTTGGTAAAGGGTAGTACAATGCAGATTCTCTATAACAAGGGCGATTACGGTGCTATGAGAGATAGGTTGAGTAGAATTGACTGGGAAGGTATGATGATGATGGATCAAAATACTAAAGAATCATGGGAGCTTTTTTTAAATACAGTGAATGAGATAATAGAAACTCACATTCCACAAAGGAAAGATTATAATCACAAAGGTAAAAAACTACCATGGTTAACTAGAGCTATAATTAAAGCAATGTTTCTGAAAATGAAGAAAAATAAATCATTAGCCTTTAGAATAGGTATAAGAATATACTAAGGCAATTGAAGAAAGAATAAAAAAAAATCTAAAACAACAGTTTGAATTTAGATTAGCAATGAGTAAAAATAATAAAAACAGCTTCTGTGCTTATGTGAATAGTAGAAGAGGAGGAAGTAGTATAGTTGGTCCATTGAACATTAATGGGGTAGTGACCTCTGAGCCAAAGGATATGGCAAATTAATTTAGTAACTGTTTTGGAGCTGTGTATAAAGAACATGCTGACTTTATACATAATGGAAGCTTGGGTATGGGTAAAATAGATCCAAAAATAATAACAACTGAGGAGAAGGTGATGAAGAGAATCATGAGATTGAAGGCGGATAAAGCAGTGGGACTGGATGAGATCTATCCATATTTTTTTAAGGAGCTGAGGAATGTGTTGACACCAGTTGTCACCCTGTTGGGTCAAAAATCATTTTCAGAAGGCTTGGTGCCTGAGGAGTGGAAATTGGCATATGGGGTGCCTATATATAAGAAAGGGAAAAAGTGGGTCACGTGATGGCAGCCTGAGGGGAAGCAGCACACCTCAGAGCTCTGCTATCAGTCCGACTAATTTTGCTGTCAGATTGCCGCTTAATTGTTGAGTCATGAATCATCAGGGAATGCCCAAGAGACCACTACCAGTCGATCGATCGCCAAAATAAATGGAGGATTATATTAAAAACAGACCGGACACACTCCTCCGAACTCCCGAAAGGACAAGGCCGCTAAGCGTGCGAAACAGCAGGCTGCTAGCCTACCAAGCCTGCCCATGGGAGACGTTCCGCTTTCTGAGGCTAGATTCCTTGAGCTCATGCAGCTGCTACAGGCCACAATCACCTCGGTGGCTGAAGATATGCACCAAATAAAGAAGTCAGTTGAGTCCTTAACTCAGAGAATGGGCAATACTGAGGCCAAAATAAGTTCACTAGAAAATAAACAGACAAACTATGAGATGGAGCTTACAATAGTAAAACGCAGATTCAAGAAGCTGGAGGATAAGATCGAGGATTTAGAGGGGCGCAGCAGACGCAACAATATCATTATAATTGGGGTCCCTGAGAAAGAGGAGGGTAATTCCCCAATCTTCTTCATCCAAAAACTGTGTGCTAAGATCGCTGGCCCCCAGCTGGTGGAGACTTCATTATAGAAAGAGCACATAGGGCCCTTCGGCCCTCCTGCACAGGGTCAACCTCCTAGGCCCTTGATCATGAAATTTCTTAATTATTTGGATAGGCAGTGTACTTGACAAAGTAAGAGGGTAAAGGAGCTCCTATGGGAAGGCAGGCGGATTCAATTATTCAGGATCTCCCCACTCAGTAAGAGTAAGCGTCAAGAGCTGCATCCGATTGTTACAAAACTTATTGCTGCTACCAAACAGTTTAAAGTGAAGTATCCTGCAGTCCTGATGGTTAACCTAGATGGTACCTGGATATCCTTTGACTCCTGCTCACAAGCCCACCAAGAACTGCAGCAGCTCCTCCCTGATCTTTTCAAATGAGGAGATGTCCCCATAGGCCTTGAAAGTGGGGGTGTGCCTAGCGGGCTGTATGTGCATCATATTATCCATCTTCCTGTGTGTATTCCTTTGGGAAGGATCTGGATGCCAGTCTGCCACAAGATTCGACTAGTCAAAACCTGGACTGTTCATTGGGAGGTTATATGATGGACGGTACGCTTTTGGAACGGTATCTGGGATCTCCCTATATGTGAGGAGACTGGCAGTACAGTCTCCTTGGTGATTGCTGTGACACTCCGCACTGGCTCGATTCCTGCTACGGATTATATTTTGTTTTTATTGAACATTCACCCCCCCCTTTTTTTTTTCTCTTGGAGAATCCCTCTGTTCCGATTGATGTCTGATACGGATATGTTCTAGACATCCTAGAAGCCTGGATTTACCCAACGAAGGAATCTAATCTCTCGATCAGACTACCTGGATTTGGAATTGTTCCTGTTCCCCCCCTTTTTTATTTATTTATTTATTTTTTTACTATGTCATTTTTTGGCTGTTCTGGAATTAACGATATCTTTACTATTCGGACGTTGGTGGGCGGGGGCTGCGGGCTGTGCAGTCGAACGTTTTGGGCTGCTTAGATGGATATCATGTGGCGGACTATTTTTAGGAGAGCAGTTCTAGGAACTGAGGGTGAATGGTTGGGGAGGGGCATTTTCTATATATTGGGGTCATTTATTGGAGGGATGGGGAGGTTTTGGTTCTGGATGGGGTCAGGGGTGGGAAGGGCTTTAACTAATAGTCAAGGTTACTGCTTTTGGGAATGCACGTTTATTTCCAGCAGGTTAGCATTCATTTATGTCTCACCTTCCTGAGAGAGTCTTAATAGTTCCAGATCACTATCTATACACATGAAGATTGTTATTTCTATATACAATGAGTCAAATGTATAGAATTATAACTTGGAATGTGAAGGGAGCCAAGGATAGGGCTAAGCGACAAATAATATTGAAACACCTTTACCAGCTGGGTGCACATATTGCTCTTCTTCAGGAAACCCACCTGAAGAGGGATGATCTCTTGTATTTCAGGAGGACATGGGTTGCTCAGGTGTATGGAGATGGGGTCTCAACCAGAAGGGCTGGAGTAGCTATATTGGTGGCTAAAGGTGTCCCCTTTAAGTTGCTGAAGGAATATTGGGATCGGGAAGGTCAATTTATACTTGTATGGGCGCAATTAGCTTCACAAACCTTACTCTTAGGATCAGTCTATGGCCCTAATAATGACTCCCCTTGTTTCTTCTCCATGTTGCTACAGCGGTTACTCGTAGATATGCCTCCAGTAGTAATTATTGGAGGAGATTGGAATCTAGTACTACAGAACGATATAGACCGAACCTTCAATAAGAAGAAAGGCCTTTCACCAGCACAGAGAGCTCTTAAGCGCCTTATGAGTAATATTGATCTAGTGGATATATGGCGTGTCCTTCACCCTGGGAAGTGACAATATTCCTTTTATTCTCCAGTCCACAATTCTTACTCGAGAATTGATTATATCCTGCTCAGTTCTATTGCAATCCCTGACATCATAGAGGCAGATATTTCAGCAAGGGTTATTTCGGACCATGCTCCGGTTAGTATATTATTCAGACCATCCCCTTTACTCCGGTGCTCGCCGCAATGGAGATTAAATACTCAAATATTAAGGAAGAACATCACCTAAAAGCAATTAAAGAATATATTGGTTTATTCTTACAAGACAATCAAAATTCAATACCCAAAAGATATGATTTGGAAGCATTGAAATGTTCCTTGAGGGGAATTAATAAAGATTACTTCTAGGAAAAAACTTATTCAAAAAAAGGAGATGACCTCTTTGCTAACCCAAATTAGCCAGATTGAATGCAGATTATCCCAACGCTCGTCTGATGCAGACAGACTTAAGTTGCATAGATTACAGGCGCAATACTCGGGGCTTGCCCTACACCAGGCCGAGCTTGCCTTGTTACGCGTAAAGCTTCAATACTTAGCTACAGGTGAGAAGGCAGGAAGACTACTTGCAATGTGGATAAAGCAGATGGATTCAGCACAGTATGTTGCAGGAATTTGTCCTGCCCAGGAAAACCAGGTCTGCACGGATCCTCATCTCATGGCAAATGCCTTTAAAGATTTCTTTCAAATGGTATACTCCAAAGATTCTCAGTTAGATGTCTCAGATACCGATATTAAGAAATTCCTGCAATCAGTAGCACTGCCAAAAATCTCCCCGGAAGAGACCGCAGACCTGGTCTCCCCAATAACTACTCTTGAGATCTGTCAGGCTATACAACAATTACCTCTTGATAAATCTCCCAGCCCTGACGGCTATCCTAGTAATTTTGTTAAGGCCTTTTCCTCTGAACTAGCCCCAATCCTTTTAGAAGTGTTTTATTACTGGTATGAACATGGGGTGTCAGATCCATCTTTTTTTGAGGCAACAATTACCTTAATTCTGAAACCAGGTAAAGACCCTCTGAACTTAGATAGCTATCACCCTATCTCGTTATTGAACACAGATGTTAAAATCTTAGCGAAGATTCTCGCAGATAGATTAACTGATGTAATGGATAGACTGATCTGCAGAGAGCAGGTTGGCTTTATGAGGGGAAGGCTACCGCAGGACCATCTAAGGAAGCTATTGCATCTTATGATGGAGGTCAAAAGATCAGATACCCTGGCTGCACTCCTTTCACTTGATGCCGAAAAGGCTTTTGACAAAGTGTCGTGGGGCTTTTTATTCCAAACTATGTCTGCCTTTGGTATCCTGGATCATTTTATAAAATGGGTTCAAATTTTATACTCTTCCCCATCTGCTAGAGTTAAATGTAATGGGGTCTTGTTTCAGCGTATTAAGCTTGAATGGGGCACTAGGCAAGGTTGTCCTTTGTCCCCACTTTTATTCAATTTATATTTGAACCATTCTAAGCAGACTGCTAGGAATCCGCTTATAGAGGGCATTAGGGTGGGCAGAGATTCATATGTCTGCTCGCCTATGCAGATGATGTATTGTTGCATGTCGAAAATCCAAATGTCTCTATACCGGCTATACTTGAGGAAATAGACCGTTTTTCAAAGGTGTCGGGGTATAAACTAAATTGTGCAAAATCCAAAATTTTTCCGCTAAATAGTAGTGTATTAAGGTCAGATTCTGGTGCCCTTGGTTTGGGCTGGGAAGATAAGTCCCTATCATATTTGGGTATCAATATCTCCACAAGTATCTCGCTAATGATCCAAAAAAATTTAGATACTTTGGTTCAAACCATATCAGATGACTTGACCAGATGGAGGTCCCTTTCCTTAACATTGTGGGGTAGGGTAAGTATTTTAAAGATGAATGTTTTACCCAGACTTCTATACCCCTTAGGCATGATTGGGGCTTATCTCCCCAAAAAATGGTTTCTCAAATTATGAAAAATCTTTGATTCATTTTTATGGCAAGGCAAACAAGCTCGTAGGTCGTATTACAATTTAATAGCGCCTAAAATCAAGGGTGGCTTAACCGCCCCTTCAGTTTATCTATATTATATGGCACAACATGTCTCTAAGCTAGGTTGGTGGAATAAGGATAGAGCGTCATTACGCTATAGGCCCCTCTGGTTAGATATCGAGTATGGGCTAGCGAAGGGTGTGAACTCATCGTTGCGAGCCCTTCTATTTTCCTCCCCATCCGATATTCCTGGGTCATTTAAGAATAATCCTATGGGATGGTCTTTGAAGGCCCTTCTCCAGCTTCAGCAATGTTTTAAAGTCAAGTGGTGGACCTCCGCCGACCAACCTATTTTTCAAAATGTCCACTTTAAGATTGGGGGATGCACTATCTCCCCGTCTTTTTGGTCACAGATCGGCCACCTTTCAGCTGCTGACCTTTTGGATCAGGGTAGGTTGAGATCCTTTGAGGACCTTAAAAACTGTTATGGCTCTGAGGATAATTATTTTTTTAGATGGATACAACTGAGAAAGGCACTGTCGCCATCCCTCCCTTGGTTTGTAACTTCGGCTTCTGAACCGCTAAATATTGACACTCTTTTAGCAGCTGCAACCCAGCCGCATGCAATATCTAAAGTATACAAATTGCTATTAGAATGGGATGCTAAACTTCCATCAGGAGTCTGCTATTATTGGGTCAATGAGTTAAATCTCGTTGATACTCTGGGCTTTTGGACTAAGCTGTGGAATACCATTTACACATATCTTAAGCAAGACAGACTCAGGTTGATCCAATTCAAGTTGTTACACCATTTGTATTTAACCCCTATGCACCTTTTCAGATGGAAGGCGCGTAGCTCTCCACTTTGTTGGAGATGCAATTTAAATGAAGGTTCCTATACCACGCTTCTGGGCATGTCCGAAGATCCAACCTCTTTGGGAATCTCTTAGTAAGCTGGTGCGCCATCCTTGGCTCATCCTATGAACACTCCAGAAATCTGTTTATTAAATGTCTTTCCTGATCCTACTCCAAATATTGGAGAGCTCAAGTGGCAATCATTACTGCCACTATGAAGTTAATAATTTTAAGACATTGGTCAGCCTGACTGCTCCCGACTCTTTTGGAGTGGCATCGTGAATGTACATTAGCTCTTCAGTTGGAAAGATATGTAGCTTATAACTCGAGGCCAGAAGAAAGTCTTTTCACTTAGATGGGTCGCTTAGACTGCCTCCCGCGATGCTGGAACCCGAAGGCCTAATATAGGCTACCTGGTCTACACTGTCTTTCTCTTCTTCTCTCTCTTATCCTTACCAACCTTTCCCTGTACAGTAACCTTGAGTGGGAGGGTTTGGGTGGTGTTTTTTTTTTTTTTTCTTTTCTTATGTTGTTTTTTATCTTACATACCTATTTTTCTTCCTGAATTGTTATTACCTTGTTTTCTTATTGTAATATGCCCTAGAGGTAACACGTCATGGCTTTATAGATGGTTGTATAATACCTGTTAAAGTGCGATGTTGCTGTTTATCATGTTCTCTTCTGGAGTGGCATATAATAACAATAAAAATTTTAATTACAAAAAAAAAGAAAGGGAAAAAGTGTGAGGCAATAAATTATCAGCTGGTGAGCTTGACCTCTGTGGTAGGGAAGATTGTTGAGGGAATCCTTAGTGAAGCCATCACAGTTATTATGACAAGAAGGGGTCTAATGGATAAAAATCAGCATGGATTTGTGTCTTGTAAATCATGTGAGACTAATTTGATTACCTTTTATGATTACATCAGCAAGCGTATTGATGAAGGAAGAAATGTTGACATGGTGATGCTAGATTTTAGTCGAGCATTTGATACAGTCCCACATTGTAAAATTATTGAAAAAACTTATTGGTATGGGGATTGACCTGACTATTGTGAGAGGGGTAGAACAGTGGTTGACAAACAGACAGCAGCAAGTAAGGATAATAAAAAGGTCATCTTTCTGAACCATTGAGGGTGGGGAGTGGTGTGCCTCGGGGTCAGTGCTGGGACCACTGTTGTTTGGTATCATTATAAGTGACTTGGGTATACGTAGTAAAAATAAGTTAATAAAATTTGCTGACAATGTTAAAATAGGGGGAGTAGTGGACACATTCAACGACAGACTAACTTTTGGAAAGGATTTAATTCATATTTCAGAATGGGAAATAACTAATGGGATGAGTTTTAACAAGGAACAATGCATAGTAATGCATCTGGGTAGACATAATATCTAGCAAACCTATTATATGCAGGGTCTTAGGCTTAAGGTTTCAATGTGTGAGAAGAATTTGGGGGTTTATATTCAAAATGACATAAAAAATGGTGTTTATAGTTGAATAACACCAAACAAAGCTATGCATTTGGTAAATTGTATGAGAAGGGTGTTCCATTCTAGAAATAAGGAGGTATTGTTGCCACTGTATAAATCATTGGTTAGGCCCGTTTTGGATTACTGTTCTACTATCTGTAGTCCCTTTCTTGTGAAGGATATCAAGGATATCAAACTGCTGGAAAGGCCACAGAGATCATTCACCAGACTGATATCAGGTTGTGAGGGAATGTTATATGAGGATCGACTGGAAAAACTGGGATTGTGGTCTTTAGTTAATAGAAGGGCAAGAGGGGACTTACTGTTATTGTATAAGGCTCAAAGAGATGAGAATCTTAAAGCTGAGTTGGGATTAGTGATTAGGGAGAAATCATATCAACTGAGAGGGCATAATAGGCAATTGAGGGAAGTAATGAGTAGGACAGAATTAAGAAGGAATGGCTTTAAGTGTAGGGTGATTAGAATGTGGAATAGACTGCATCCGGTGGTGGTGGAAACCGAAAATTTGAGTATTTTTAAGAATGGATTGGATAAATTTTTGCTGTAGTTGGTGACACGTTACCACCACTGAATTGTGGGGAAAGTACCTATGGGCCTTGCCTTCCTGACTTTCCTATTCTTCCAGTATGAACTCCAGTATGATATGATTGGCATGGGGTGATATCAGGTTCATAGGAGGGACAGGTTAAATCATTGGGGGGGGGGCAGTTTTCTTTAAGCCTCCGTTATCTGCAGGATGAACTTAGTCACTGTGGAGGTTCCCCATGACAGTGCTAATTGGTAGCTCAGCTATCCCTTTTACCAGATCAATGTCTCGTATATTGTTGTCGACCACCAAGATAAGCCCTGAAGGGATTCTCTATTTGGGTAATATACTTTCCCCTTTAAAAGATACTGAGTAGTTCATTCTTTTCAGGAATTCCTCAGGCAACTACTCAGTGAGTCCACTTATGACTGGACAATACTGTACTCGGTGCTTATGAAAAAGGATAGTAATGCAAACATTAGGAACTAGTGATCATCATACATTGTGGTTCAACACAAGAACAGCTACATAATCCAACTACACAATGCCAAGATTCCTGGATTTCAGAAGGGCTGATTTTAAAAAGATGGGTGAATACCTAAGGAATAACCTGGCAGAGTAAGATTACCTGGGGGTAGAGCAAAAGTGGGCAAAACTAAAACAGGACATAGTGAAGGCAACACACCTCTGTGTCAAGCAACTAACCAAAAGTAAAAGGAAGAGGAGACTGCTATGGTTCTCAAATGAGGTAGCAGGAAAGGTAAAGGCTGAAATAGTAGCATTCAGAAGGCATAAGGAGATGCATAGATAGGTGAACAGAGACGAGTATCTGGGAGAACTGGTAGGCAGAGAAAGCAGTAAGAAGTGCAAAGGCACACACTGAGAAAACAGTAGCTCAGGGAGTATCAAAAGGGGACAAGCCATGTTTAGGTATGTTAGCAAAAAAAGGAAGATAAAGGCAGGGTTTGTACAGTTAAAGAGGGAGGTGTGACTGTACAGAGGAAGATCAAAATAAGGCACACATTTTAAACAAATATATTTGCTCAGTGTTCACAGTAGAAGGTGAAGGGGTGGGACCATGCAAAGATACCACAAGCTTTGATGGGAAGGAATTGGACACTAGTCTATTTTCTGAGGAGAGAGCCTGGAAAGCACTAGCTATTTTGAAGGTGCACAAAGCTGTGAGACAGACTGAGTACATCCAAAGGTGTTGACAGAGCTCAGGTAGGTAGTAGCTGCACCTCTGAGAGATCTATTGAACAGATCACTGGAGACTAGCATGGTCTCGGAGCACTAAAGAAGGGCAGGTGTTGGCCCACTTCACAAAAGTGGTAGCAAGGGAGAGGTGGGTAATTATAGATCTGTCAGCCTATCAGTGGTGGATAAGGTAAGTGAAACACTACTAAAAGAAAAGATTGTGAAATATCTTGTATCCAGGAGATTGCAAGATCAATGGTGGCACAGTTTCACAGGAGGAAGGTGTCATGCCAAACAAATCTGACAGATTTCTTTGACTGGGTAACCAAGGAGTTGGATCAGAGAGGAGCACTGAACATGGCCTGCATAGATTTCAGCATGACTTTCAACACTGTTTCACATAGGGGACTGGTAAGCAAGCTGAAGAATTTGGGGGTGGGTAGTAAGGTGGTAACCTGGATAAGAAACTGATTAGGGGAGAGGACGGGAGGGTAGTGGTAAACAGAGTTTGCTCCAAGGAAAGGAGGGTGACCAGTGGTGTACCTCAAAGATCAGTGCTGGAGCCAGTCCTCTTTAATGTCTTTATAAGTGACATAACATATGAACTGGAAGGTAGGATTTGTCTCTTTGCGGATAATACCAAGATCTTCAACAGAGTGAACACTTGGGGGGGGTGGAAAGGATGGGCTAGGATCTGAAAATACTGGAAGAGTGATCAAGGGTATAGAACCTGAATTTAAATGCAAAAAAATGCAAAATAATGCACTTGGTATGTAGAAACCCAAGAACAAAGTATAAAATGGGTAGCGTGATACTGACAGAGACCAAGCAGGAACGAGACTTGGGGTAATCATATTGAATGACCTAATGGTGACCAGGCAGTGTGGCCAGGAAGTGGGATGGCTACAGGAATGCTGGGGTGCATAAGAAGGAGTATCACCAACAGGAAGAGGGAGGTGATGCTGCCCCTATATAGCTTTACAGTAAGACCCACCTTGAGTACTGTGTCCACTTCTTGAGACCACACTTCAGAAGAACATAGAGAGGAGGCAGTCCAGAGGAGGGCTACCAAAATAATGCAGGGTCTGTATCAAAAGCCCTATGAGGAGCGGCTAAGGGAGCTAAACATGTACCCCCTGGAGGAAAGAAGGGAGAGGGGAATATGATAGAGACACTAAAATACCTCACAGGGGCTAATAGGGTTCAGGAAGGGGGTATTTTTGGGAGAAAAATGTGCTCTAGAATAAGGGGGCATTCTATGAAGCTGGAAGGGGTAAATTCTGGAGGTATGTGAGGAAGTATTTCTTCTCAGAAAGGCAGGTGGATACTTGAACAGACTTCCTGCAGAGGTAGTGAGGGTGAAAACAGTGGTGGGGTTCAGAAATGCTTGGAACAGGCACAAGGCAATCATAGGGGTAAGGAAGGGTGGAGGGAAGAAGTTGCACCATTGATCAACTAGAATCTGTAGTAAAAAATAAAGGCTAAAAAAGTGTGCATACTGGAAGGGCCAGCAGCCTTTGTCTGCTGCCACATTCTATGCTTCTATGTTTTGGTGAATTTTAACATGCCCTGGACTGAGAACAGGGTGGGGGGGGGAGGGCAAGGTTTATATCTGTTTATATATGATATAATGTATACTGCTTGTTTGGCAGCAATTTCAGTCCTGTTGTTTCCTTCTGTACCTTTGTATTATCCTCCCAGGTCCACCTTGAAAATGAGTTCTGCTCAACGGTGTCCACCTGGTCAAATAAAGATTTTGATTAATTGATTGATTGATTGATTGAGGTTAATTCTCCAAGGAACTAAACCGAAGATTTGCAGATTGACTGATATTTTACTCTAAATCCCCTTCCCTCCATCATTTTGGATCTACTTTTTGTTAACAAACCAGACTAATATACTTAGCCTAGGGCCATTGCAGACTTTTTTTGACCACCAGGGCATCCTCTGTATCATTATAAGACCTAAGTTCAACAGGACAGTAATGGGCTCATATCACTGAATTTAAAGAGATGAGACTATACTTTCTTTATGGAGAATTTAGAGAAATGAGAATGGGACAGATTGGGATTAATTCCAGTGGTTGAAAAGTCTTAGAACCTTTTCCTTAGTGAATTTAATACAGCACGCAACAGGTATGACCCCTTGAAATTAAGAAGAGCTAGGCAAAAAAAAAAATCCCCATAGTATAATGTAAAACTGTTTAAACAGTCAAAATAGTCAAATTGTGGTAAAAGGCAAATTTTGAAAAATAATATTGTTGCATTAAACAGTGCTAAACTGTGATGAGCAAGTATTTGAAAGAAATCAACAAGGCAAACATTAATATTTTAGATGACTTTGGAAACTGCAGGTGCCCTAAAACCAGGAAATTCTTATAATTTTTTAAAGAATTTGAAGTACTAAAGTCAAAATTTGAAAAAAAATGTGTTGTGCAAAGTGTTTTGATTTTCATAGATTCATAGATTCATAGACGTACTGGCAGAAAAGGACCTTCTTGGCACATCAAGTCTGCCATTTGCCTTTCTTTACATGCCCCCTCCCCCCTTAGAGTCCCTGCTCCATACCCTAGACAGTCCCTTGTGGTTGTCCCAAGCCCTCTTGAATCCCTCCAGCATTCCTGCCTCTACCACCTCCACTAGCAGATTGTCCATTGCACCACCACCCTCTTAGTAATGTAATGACCCCTCACATTCCCCTTAAACCTTCCCCCTCCACCCACAGTCCATGCCCTCTAGTTATTGTGTCCACCTTCCCTGTGAATAAATTCCCTCCCACTTTATTGATCCCCTTCACATACATGAATGTTTCTATTATATCCCCCCTTTCCCTTCTGGTTTCCAGTAGGTACAGATCCAACACCCTCAGCCTCTCTTTGTCTGGCTTCTCGCTTAACCCATGCACCTTCTTTGTGGCCCTTCTCTGTACTCTTTGTATGGCATCTATGTTTTTGTGTAGGTGAGGTCTCCAGAACTGAATCCCCTACTCCAGGTGGGGCCTCACCATGGAACTGCAGAGTGGCATCAGCATCTCCTGTCTTCTACTGGTTATCCTTCTCCTTATGCACACCATCATTCTGTTCACTTTACCTACCACCTTGCTGCATTGGGTCCTTACCTTAAGATTATCTGGGATTATGATACCTAGGTCCTTTTTCAGCTCTGATGACTTTATTACATCCCCTTCGAGTGTGTATTTTGCCTGCAGATTATTTCTATGTGCGTCACCGTGCATTTACTGGTAATGAATTTTAGCTGCCATGTTTCCAACCACCTCTCCAGCAACCTGAGATCCTCCCTCATAGCCTCCACTCCCTCTGGGATATCCATCTTGTTGCAGATCTTCGTATCATCTGCAAAGATGCAGACATTCCCCTGTAATTCCTCTGCAATATTACTGATGTAGATATTGAACAGGATGGGCCACAGCACTGAACCCTGAGGGACCTCACTCATCACCCTCACCTCTCATGAGTGCAGCCCATCTACCACCACCACCCTCTGGCTTGTGCCCATCAGCCAGTTCTGCACCCACCATGTTATTTTCAGTCCAGCCCCCGAGTTCTCCAGTTTGTTTACCAGCCTTTTGTGGGGCACTATATGGAAAGCCTTCCCGGAGTCCAGATAGGCTACATCCACTGCCCCCCATTCAACTACCGATGTCACCTCATTAAAGAACTCAATCAGGTTCATCTGACATGACCTCCCCTGTATGAAGCCATGCTGATGGATGTCCTGCAACCCACTGTCCTCCAAGTATTTAACCACCCTTTCCTTCAAGCTCACCTTCATCACCTTACCCACCACTGAAGTGAGGTTCACAGGTCAATAATTGGTAACCTCTTTCCTGCTGCCATGTTTATGAAGTGGCACCATGTCCACCCTCTTCCAGTCCTCTGGAACCTTCCCTGTGTCCAAAGACAAGTTAAATAGCCTCACTAGTGGTGTTGCTAGCTCCTCATTTAGTTCCCGGAGCAGTCTAGGATGCAGGGTGTCCAGACCTATAGCCTTGTCTATCCTCAGCTTATCCAATTCTTCTCTGGCCCTGTCCTCACTAAATGGGCTAAGATCCACCCCCACATCCCTTCTTCCATTTCCCTCTAAGTCTTGTCCCCTGCCTTCTCTGTCTACTGTGAACAGCAAGACAAAGTATTTATTTAACACCTCCGCCTTCTCAAAGTCCCCTTCCATTTGCTCTCCCCCTCATCCCTTATCTTATCTATCCCCTGCCTGGGTTTCCTTTTTTCCCCTATGTAATGAAAGAAAGTCTTATCATCCCTTTTGGTCTGCCTAGCAATTTTCTCCTCTGTTTCTGCTTTCGCATTCCTAATCCTCTGACCCACCTCCCTATATATTTCCCTGTCCTCTTTCCCCTGTGTTCTCTTATATTCTCTGAATGCCCTTTATCTCTCCCCTATTGCATCCTTCATTTCCCTGTTGAACCAAAGCTGTCCTCTCCTTTTTCTGTTCTTTCTCACCTTTCTTATACAGCTCTCCAAGGCCTTTAGTATCCCCCATCCCCGTTATCAGATTCCATATTTCCTCAACTTCCTCTATCCCCTCCATCCCTTCTAATTCCATTTGGACAACCTCCCTCATTTTGGGAAAATCTGCCTGCCTTAAGTCTAGGAGCTTTGTGATGGTTTGATTTGCTTTATACCCTGCTCTAACCCTGAACCCCACAGTGTTGTGGTCGCTTGATCCTAGGCTGACCCCCACTTCTACACCCTCCACACTATCCCCATTGCTGAGGACCACATCAAGTATAGTACCCCCCCCATCATTTATTTTACCAGCTGCTGCAGGAAGGCTCCCTGGAGGGACTCGAGGATCTCCCTATTTCTGGATGACCCAGTTGCTCGGATATCCCAGTCTATGTCTGGAAGGTTAAGGTTTCCCAACAGCAGAATCTCCCCCTTTAGTGCCATCCTTCGAACTGCTTGCAGCATCTGCATGCCCATTTCTTCACTCTGGATTGGAGGTCTGTATACCACCCCCAACTTAATAGCTGTCCCAACCCATCTTTCTAGTGTGACATAAGATTTCTACTTCCCCTTGCTCCTGCAGCCCCTCTGATGCTTTTATGCCCACTTTTATGTACAGCACAATCCCCTTCCCTTTCTGCCAGCCCTATCCTCCTGAATAACCTGTACCATGGTACCTCTACTTCCCAGGCATGGTATTCTGACCACCAGGTCTCTGTTATGGCAACAATGTCCAGGCCCTCCTCCTCCATTATAACTTTTATGTTTGCCATCTTGTTCCCCAGGCTTCTTGCATTAGCAGAAAGTTCCTTTCCACCAGTTTCCTCCCTTTTCCCCACTCTCCCTCCCTACTATGTCTGGTCTATTCCCCTCTCCCTTTTTCCGGGAGTGCAAGCTAGTCCTTTTTCTCCTCTTGTTGACTCATCTCCTATTATAGCCTTCTACTGTCCTCTTACCAGTTTAACCACTCCAGAACCTTATCAATGTATCCTTGTAGATCCCCCTCAGTACTCTTGCTCCTCTCTCACTCAGATGCAGCCTATCCTTCCAGTATAAGTCAGCATCCACCCAAGTGTCCCCCCACTCTTCTATACATGCAAACCCTTCCTCTTTACACCATGCCTGGAGCCATTCATTGAATTCCCTGATTCTTTTCTGTCTAATAGTGCTAGCACATGGGACTGGCAAGACCTCTGAAAAATCTAAGGAATTAGCATCCTCCAGGCATCCCTGCGCCAGTGCCCTGAACTTCCTCTGGACCTCCTTCACTTCATAACTTGCCAGATCATTTGTTCCCAGATGAATGAAAAGGTGTGGTTTCCCCACCAATCGAGCCTTTTCTCTGATTTTTTGCATTGCCCTTCCCACCTCCATTCCTGGTACACAAACAAATGACCTCTGCCTGTATGTAGAACCCCTCCTAGTCCAATATATCCCCTTAATCATGGAGTACCCGGAAACATGACATTCTCCACCTCTACAACTAATGGATCTGGCCTTGTTCTTGGAGGAAACCTCCTCCTCTGTACATTTTTCCACCTAATCACAGCCCCCTGCCCTGAACTGCCTACCTGACCTTCCTGATCACTCCTCTGTTCCCCTTCTATTCTCCCTTTAGTGATATATACTGGCCCATTTACTCCCAATACCCCCTCCTGATCCTTGCCAGTTTCTTCTTCACTTTCCCTGATTTCCTGTGCCCCTTGCTTGTCTCCTGACTCCCTCTCTGCTACCGCCTTACCACTATCCTCCCCTTCCTTGCCATCCATCTCCCTCTTCTGCATCTTCTGATTTTTCTCCTTGTTAATTTCCCCCTCCGCTCCCTTCACTGTGCTTGTTATCCTTCCCTCCATCCCTCCCCCTTCATCCCCTTCCCATTTTGCTCATTCCTACCCCTGCTTCCATTGCTCCCTTCCCTGCTGCTCATCCCACACCTGATCCTCCCTCTCTGTTCCCCTTGATCCTTTCAGAACTCCCTCCTCCATTCCATCTACCAGAGGTCCATATCTGTTAGACACTATAATACTTCCCCATGTGTTTCTATTCTCCCTGCTGCTGAGGTATGTGCCTTTCCTTGAGCCCTTGCAGTCCCCTTTCTCCTTACTTCCTGCCAGTTATTCCCCCACCACCTTTCCTAGGAGCCATTTCTCCCTGACACCCCCTGATCAGTACCTTTGCTCCATGTTCCCAGCCAGCCCCTTCCCTTCCCCTTTCAGCAGCCCCATGAAACTCCCTGCTGCTGTTCCAGTTGTATTCCACCCATGTCCTTCCAATTCCTCTCCATTTCCCCCCTTAGCTTGCCTATCTCTGCCTCAACTTGTCCCAACCTGATACATATTGGATAACACCTTCACCTCCACAGTGTTCCCATAAAAACTGCTGCCCCACATTCATTTCACCCCACAATTCTGCCCATTCCCTTGCCTTCCACCAATGTCCCCCATCTCCTCCAAGAAAATTCATCGCCCTGCCATGTCCATTGACCGAAGTTACTAATTTTGTTCCTATTCTAGAGTCTCTCCCCACCTTCTCTGAATTTCTCCATTTGTGCTGAATTCCTCCATTTGTGCATGTAGTCCTTATTTGTCCCTTCCCTTTATTTGCTATAAAGAGTTTTTTCTTAAATTAGTCTGATAGTTATATTGTAGTTTTTTTTTTTTGTGGGGGCAAGGGGATCTCCATCATAACAAGTTTTATTGCTCGCCCTTTTCCTAAAATGCCTCCTGTCCCATGTGACAGTGATTTGGGCACTGATTCAGCAAGTACTAGAGATGAGCCTCTATTAAATCACTACGATTCAATATTTTTGTTTTCAATGTGTGTATCAGGTCTATCCAACAGGAGTAAATGTTTTGCTTTTAAAACTTTTCATTTCTTCAAACTACAAAGCCATAAAAAACACAAAATTTATACCAGATCACCAGTACTATAATTAGTGAAGACTCATAGCTGTTTTCTTACAGAATAATCTACTCACTTCCTCCTCAAGTATTTGCTAAACTGTAAATGTAGACACTACTGCTCACCGGATAATATAATATAATATAATATAATATAATATAATATAATATAATAATAATATTACAGCTCTGCTGTGGTAAACTTGAGTCAAAATTAGTGCTTGCTGAATTCATGATCCTGGATACATCAGTGTCACATGGGATAAGAGGCATTGTAGGAACAAGAGTAATAAACCATTAAAAGAGGGAGATTCCTAGGGTCCATAAAACTAGTAAGCTAATTTACATCCAGGAGAAATTAACTTCCATAATGCCTAATTATTTTTACTAACTCTAGAAGCTTTATCATAATATTGTAGTGTTTGCACATGCACCTGAAAATACCCTGCATTTTTAGATATGTGTGTGTGTGATTAGATGTCTTTATGTCAATGTATACTTATTATTCATTGTTATTGTTATATGCTAATTTGTGTCACTGTTTATTTATTATTTTTTTATAATGGTCTAAGACCGATCAAATAAAAAATTATTCAAGTAAGCAAATTTAGAAATAAACTCCTTATAGCAGACAAAGGGAAAACACACTAGGACTACACACACACAAATCAAACACTCTGCAAAGCATATGTTTTTTGCAAATTCTGACTGTAGTATTCTTTAAAATGGTAACCAAACAGGGTGCTGATAGCCCCTGTGCCAACTCCATTAGCACCCTAGGATAAACTTCATCTGGTCCCATAGATGTGTTCACCTTCTAGGCCAAAAGCATCTTTTGGACCTTCTTGGCTGTTATAATTTCTACACAGTTTTAATGCCCATGCCTCCTCCTCATCCACCTGTTCCCCTCTGAGGTAAAAGTCCTCTTTGGCAAACAAACACCAAGAAGAAGAAGTATTGATTTTTCTGCTTTACCTCTGTCATCCTCCTCCCAAGTGTCCCCTAACTTTAGCTTTACAATCTCTTATGCGTCTGTTCTTTTCTGATATATTGAATGACAGGCTTATCACCTTACTTGACACTTTTTGCTATTGTCAGCTTTGTATTAGCCTTTAAACTGCTTATGAGTTTGCTAACCTCTTTCTGTACCTGAAGGTATTCTGTCCAGTCCTTTTCCTTATCACTTCTTTTACATTTCCTGAAGGCTGATCTCTTCTGCCTCGTTGCCAACTGAACTTTGTCAGAAAACTACATTGATCCTCTCTGTCATTTATTATACTGATTTGATTCAGGCACAGTTATGTTACTATATGGGAGCTGTCCTTGATAATGTTCCACTATATTTCCAGCCCACCCACCATCCAAGTTTTTTAATTACTCCAGGATCTTCTCGCTCATGCCACTGAAATTAGCTTCTTGAAGTAAAGCACCTGAGTTTTAGAATTTATGTGTTGTTTTCCTTTCTAAGATTAAACATTATTAAGTAATTACTCTATCAAATGTATGAAACTTACATTGATATGCAGACCCTAAATTAAGTAGCAATGCTTTTAAAGAAATGTTTATAGAGAATTGGAAATCTGTTCAGGACATGTCCTGATTTACTGAAATGAATGTAAGGAATGATTATGCTAATTTACTGGAATGCCACTTTAAGGAAATAGGAATGAATGAAGTTCTAAAAGAAATATTAAATCTTAAAACTCAAAAAACAAGTGGACTGGTGACTTGAGTAGCCACTAATACAATTATCTGATTTTCTTTTATCTGCAAGGCTTTAACATAGTTATGTAATCTGTCAATTAGTTCTAGCATCTTCTCTAGTGATTGGCAAATGTTAAAAGTTACACCTATTCAATGTGAAGGGCAAATAATCTATAATCAAATCATAGAACCATGTCCATGTTGTGTGTCATGTTAAAGGTCTTGGAGAGGTTGGTGGTTAGACAATTGACTTGCTATCTGTATGAGAATAAGTTACTATAAATAGGCAATCAGATTTAAAGCCCAAAGCAACATGACCAGCAATCCAAAAAGTTGCCATTGACATCAAGGTGGCAATTGATGGGGTCTGCATGCTGGATGCTGTTTGTATTGACCTCTCCATGGCCTTTTCTTTTTTTATAGTTAACCATACCTTATTATAGAAACGATTATCTAATGTGTGGCTTCACAGTACTACTAATTAGTTGTTTGCTAGTTACCTGATAGGTTGTAAAAATTGTTAGACTATGGGTGACAAGATCAGAATTCATGGCTCTAGCAAATGGATTTCTCAGCTTTCAGTTCTGGGAAGAGGTGTGTGAAAAAAAAAAACTTCTGCAGGCAGAATTTAAGAGAAAGTCTAACTTTCACTTCCACAAATGTTTGGAAATCCATTCCAAATGTTCACAGAAATTCCGCCTGCCCTGCACACTACTTTATCACTGGTGTCTAGTGCCCACCACCCATCGTTGATCACTGCCTGATTGTACAATGCCAAAATAAATAAAATAAATCCCTGGTGGCTAGAGGTCCCTCCCCCTACCAAATCACCCACCAACCCAATGAGTATTTAAAAAAAACTGGTGGCTGCTGATCCATCCCCCCACCCAATCACCCCCTGTGTCCAGTAGTAGTCACCACTACTAGTCAGTGATGTAACCCCCCATCCCTATCCCCATATAGTAATTTTTTTTTCCCTGGAAGTCTAGTCAACCCCCCTCCCTATCCCTGATCCACAGTATGTATTTTTTTTTTACTTATTCCCTGATGGTCTAGTGAGACCTGCCCCTCCATCCTGGCAGGTAGTGTCCCACCCTGCTCCCCCATCCTGAAATGGAGTGGGCAACTGGCACAGCCCTCCACTCTCCTCCATGGCCAGGCTAACAACTGAGAAGTCAATGAATGAGAGTGTGCTTCTACAAAGATACTCTCATTCATTGACTTCTCAGTGGGAAGTCCAGCCATACAGTATGCGCTCAGTGAATGACAGCAGCTGTCATTCACTGAATGCATAGTATATACAGTATGTGCTCATACAGAGCTCAGTCGGTGGCTGACTGTGGTGGTGAGTGGTGGGCTGTGCCAGTTGCTGGCTGGGTAAAGGTTGGAGGGCATTTGGGTGGTAGGGCACTGATGGGTTGGAGGGGTGAGGGTCCACTATACCACCAGGTGTTGGGTATTTGTTTCATGGGGGATAGGGCTCAGGAAATCCACTGGACCACCAATGCTTAATGAATTTGGCAACATGGGTGGGATCGGGGCTTGGGGGCGTTCACTAGCCCAGCAGGGTAGATTGTATAATAAATTCAAGGACCAGTGTGGGGGGGGGACATTATAATTAGGGTTCCTAGTTTTCATTGTTTATTTATATTTTTTAAAAACTCTTTTTATTTTGATAATTTTTCAAGATTTTGTGGAACACATCAAATTGGTGTTTTCAGAGGGAAACATTTATAAATAAGACCTTTGATACCAAATTCCATGATTTATCAGTGCTTATTTTATGTATTGAACTGCTCCAATAGAGGAAGCACCCCACTAGGGACTAAAACGTGCTCTGTGCTGCTTGTTCAGCACTAAGGACAGTATAAGAGAAACACTCACTTTAGGTTATTACTGGTTAAAACTGACTGCCAGAATATTTACCTCAGTGGTGTTTCATCAGTTAAAATCAGTTAAAATTGAAAACCTGGAACCCTAAATATACTTCATATTATGTGTGATCGGGGTTGGGATGGGCTGTATGTACCACTGGTGGCACATTGGTACTGCACCCGGAGGAAGCCAAAGTACACTTAAACCAGCCCCTGGCTGGCGTAAATCTACTTTGGCGGTTGCCCTCCAGCAGTGTTTTGAGAATACAATTTTAGGGGATGTGGCAGCTAACCTTTGAGAATCAACCCCTACAACTGCGGAAACCCCCCTAGTGCCATGTTGCTGCCCATTTTTTGGTGCAAGGCTGGCTCAAGCCCACTTTGCTGCAAGCAGCCTGCATTTGTTGCAGATTGCTTTTGAGAATAGTCTGGGCACAATTTCTGGTGCAAGGTGCCACTTGCTTCTTTTTTCTTTGATGAAGGTACCTTGCATCCTTCTTGAGGGCTTTGAGAATTGGCCCTGTTGACTTTTTGTGAATTATCTGCAATGTGTCTCTAGATGATATAAATTATCAGAATTTTTTTTTTATTGTAAAAATGACTACAGCTATTTGTTCTAGATTTTCAGATGCTGTTGTAAGTATCTGTTGGCTTCTTTATGTCAGTACACATATTTCAAGCTAATAGGTAGGCCACATAATTGTATCCTTAGTTTCCAATCAGCTTTCACTCTAGAGAAGCTTGCCACTGCTTGCTCGAGTGGAATGCTCTGCTATAACTGAGAATCCCAGTTCATATTTCAAAGTATTTATCACTAAGTCCCATAAACAGTCATGAGACAATAGAAATCTGAGAGAGCTTGCAATGCTAATTTTCACCATTATCATAACAGCAAGCCTAATTAGAAAAGAAACAGCCCTACAAATCCAAATTTGAGAATGGAACTTGCAGATGAGTTGAGCAGTTGCTATATGATTGTATGTAAGCAATAAGACATGACCAGGCATGTAGTTGTGCTTTGAAAACCATATGCTCAGTGCTGTAGGCACAAGGCCAATGGCCGAGGGCCATTCATCCCTGAAAGTATGGCTAGTACTGTACAGCCACACACCGAGGTGTCTCCTACTGCAATTCTACAATGGGTGTTACAAGTTAAAATAAAAAAAAGAGAAAAAGACTACTTTTTCATGATTAAACTACTAGCATTATGTGAAAGTTGTGTATTCTGTTCATGTTTTGTGGGTTCCTTGAAACACAAATAAACTGATACAACTGAAGTACAGTACCTTAACAGTGCAATTTACTAGGGGTTCTGAGGAGTAACAAAGATGTAACAAAGATGAAGGTCTGTAAGAGATTAACTTTAGAATGGTTTCCCCAGCTCAGCTATGTACTGTGCCGAAACAATTATACACATTTTGGCTCTAACAGCCAATCAGAGCAGGGCCGGCCTTAGTTAGGTGCAAACTGTGCTCCTGCACCTTGGGGGCCCCGTACTTTTATCTTGAGGAAACAAAAATAATTTAACACATTCAAAAATGCCTAAATTTTGTTATAAATAAAAATGTTTAACAGCAATCAAAATGGAAGACAACTCTGCTACTGCTGCAAAAGGTGGGTTCAGCTTTGCTGCAGTGGAAAAGATTAGGTTAAGTACTGTAAGTGCTAATGGTGTTAATGGCCATACTTTACACCTCCCAGGTTGACTGCTTTCACAAACAAAGGGCTATATGGACAAGAGAACTTGTTTGTAACCTGGACATGTAGCTGAAACAATGAATGGTATGACACAATCTGTTTAAAAAGTATGTGAACACTCCAAATCAGGGATCGATCTTAACATTGTTTTACTAGCACAAACACTGGTACAAATTGTCCATGGCTAATGCAGCTAACCCTCTACTTTTCCACCTTGACTAGTGTAGGTTTTCATGGCTGTTAATGAACTTAAAAAAGTCTGCACTGTAGCAGGTTCTAGTCCTCATGCTAATCTCTCTCAATGTTCCAGATGGCCTGGTGTGGGTAACAGCTCATTAACAGCTGCAATTATCTGGCTGTTCAAGAGGGGGATCCCACAAAAGACTCAATGCGAGCCATTATCACCCCACTGTTAGGACTTTCAGCTAGTGTCCAGGGTGTGATCAAGGATAGACTGCTGTTAAATCACTTGCTTTCAGTTTTCTCAATGTGTCTCTGTCTAAAAAAATGTCCCATATTATTAAGACCAGTGTCCCTCATTTCCCTACATTTTGAGTGTCTGTATCCAATATTTCAGTGACAAAATGTGAGGGGGGATACAGGGTCAGCCCTGCAGGTGGTGGGTTTATCCCAGTCTCACCATAACTTCCCTCTCCCTTCCAAATCTCTTAATTCTGTTCTTTCCCTGGACACCACCGCAGACCAGACTGTGAAATGACCATCCACTGATCCATAGCTGCCATAACTGGCAAGTGAAGGGGGGGCCCCAGCTCTTCTAAATGGACCATGCCAGCCATCAATATCCATACAATCCCACCAGCATGTCCCTTCATCCTAAAAACAAAACTTTGGATCATGTATGGTACAAAAATAAACTTTAATAACATACACCATTTGAAAGCTTAAAATAGGCATTCCTAGGGTTACACAGATCATCCTATATAGAAACAGAGATAGCATAGCATTATGCCTGTGTACTATTTCCCCATGGCTGATGAAAGGACAATGTTAAAGAAAAATATGTTATTGTTGGTGCAGAGCATATTAAAATCAATGCTTTTAAAAATAAGAATGTCATAGTTTTCTACTTTCCAAGCCCCTTAGGTTTGTGTAGCCCCCACCCCAAAGACATCTTAGATGTGTTCTTGGCTCACTTGAGACAGTAAAAAAACTTCCAGAAGTGCAGGTCTCCAGTTGACTATAGGGTGTAGGCTGAGAGTGTCTTTCTCTGCCTGGCTCTGTTTATTACCCTGTGGTGGTGGTGACAGTGTGGTGAGGTGCATGATGATGGTCAGCTATTGTGTGTGTTCAGAGATGGGACTGCTTGACTGAACATTTGCTGTTGTGATATCCACTGGTTTGGTGTGTGTGTGTGTGTGTGTGTGTGTGTGTGCAGAAAGAGAAGAGGAAGAGAGGAGGCCATGGTACAAAACAATGGGGGGGGGGGCTCACTGTGTGTGATGGCACTGCAGTCTTTTTTTCTGCTGGGAGCAGGATAAATTTGCAATCAGAGTATTTCTTGGCTTTCGTTGTTTCCTGTATAAGTGATCAAAATGTGCCATTATAATTGAGGGCTAGTGCAACCATTTATGGACTAGTGCAATGCTGAAGCAACTTGCCCTGCTGGCTAGTGCAAACTTTTTTTTGCAGTTGACCCATACTCACAATGGCTCAAAAACCTGACCAGTATAGAGCAAAATTGGATTTCCTGTTAGGGACCCTGAAAACCTGATCACCAGGTTAAAAACCTGACAGGTGGCCACCTTACAAGGTGTCCCATGATTTTATTTATTCTTTTGCCAGGAGAGATAATACACTGAAAGCTTGTTTACAGGTCCAACCTGGGAGCATAAGAAAGTTAAGTGACTTGCTCAGGGCCACACAGTATGCAAGTGGGAGATGTGGGATTCAAACCCAGGTCTCCAGGTTTGCAGTTCAGGGCCTTAAACCACTGCGATATGCTGTCTGCTATGATAATCCTCTCTATTCTCTCTCATACCTCCAGAAAAGTTGTGTTGTTTAATGTTTTTGCAAATCAGAGTAACTGAGGTGCAAGTGTCAGGTGATGATATCCCTTTCCTTACAGAAATGAATATGGCAGTAGTACCATAAGACAAAGAACCTCTGTGCATAAACACTGAGGCAAGGGTTACCCCAAAGGGCATTTGGCTGGGAAACCAAGTTTCAAGAAAATACAAAATCACACATGCCCCCACAATGCAAAGCATCATGGGCTGCATATGCAAGTCACCACAGAATGTTATGCTGGTCCAACTTTAAGCAGAATTGCATGGTGCCGAAAGACCTCTCACACAGTTTGCAAAGGGTGCTAACAGAAGACATAGATACGTGTTTCATCCTACCAGGACTCATCAGTATGCCTCGTCTGTTTGACACCCCAGTGGAATAGACCAGCTACCCCTAAGGCAGTGTTCCTGGGATATATTGTGGTGAACCCATTAAAATAAAAAACTGTTTAAAAGACAAAGCACCTCTGTGCATAAACACTGAGGCAAGGGTTACTCCAAAGGGCATTTGGCTGGGAAGCCAAGTTTCAAGAAAATACAAAATCACACATGCCCCCAAAATGCAAAGCATCATGGGCTGCATATGCAAATCACCACAGAATGTTATGCTGGTCCAACTTTAAGCAGAATTGCATGGTGCCAAAAGGTCTCTCACACAGTTTGAAAAGGGTGCTAACAGAAGACATAGACACATGTTTCGTCCTACCAGGACTCATCAGTATGCCTCGTCTGTTTGACACCCCAGTGGAATAGACCAGCTACCCCTAAGGCAGTGTGCCTGGGATATATTGTGGTGAACCCATTAAAATAAAAAAACTGTTTAAAAGACAAAGAACCTCTGTGCATAAACACTGAGGCAAGGGTTACCCCAAAGGGCATTTGGCTGGGAAGCCAAGTTTCAAGAAAATACAAAATCACACATGCCCCCACAATGCAAAGCATCATGGGCTGCATATGCAAATCACCACAGAAGTAGTACCATACTTACTTAAGTTCTTGCACCAGGTTCAGTTAGATTTTTTTCCAGTGGTGATGTCAAATAATTCAGTGCAGTCAATGGCACTAATTAAAAGATGCTGGTTAAACTAGTAGACTTGGTACTGCTTTATTAATACAGGACAAGAGAGTTAATTAGGTGTAAATGTTGGATGCGTAGTGGGTGGGCCCACATGGAATGGAGTGGTAGGACCCAGCAGGGGGCTGCACAGGGGCCTAGAATGATTATGACTGTCCCTGAGTCAGAGTGGAGGATTTCCAGAATCAATTGTTTAAGAAGCCAGTAAAATATGACAGGGTGTATGTTATGGGATTACATTATGCCTCAATTGTGTTGTAAGGCATGAAGCATTGTTGTATGCTGTCAAACACCCTAGATGTGTTGTTATCTCACAACAATGCACACTGTGGAACATCTTATTGTGACTCTAAAATGGGTTCAAATTTAAACAGTTAAAGAAAGATTTGGGGTTAAAATAATTGTTATTATAATTTTAAAATGTATGCTTACACTACAGAGAAAATTATCACTCTAACATTCTGTAAATAGAATTATGCCAGACAATATGCATGCCATGGAAAATAAGAATTTAAAATTCTACTCAATTCCATGCTGGAATATACCCCCACACACACACACACACACACACACACACACACAGTCATCAGAAAGGCTTATATGGAGACAAGTCTTTTGTTTTTTCTGTCAGGTTAAGCAGCAGAGATTTTCTTTCCAAGCTGGTTATGATAGGGAGAGGGAGCATTTCATGGTAACCAAAGAAACAACAAAAATTAAAATAATAGTATTTAATTATTTTGGACCACCAACCACCAACAGGCATTGGGGGTGTGTTGGGATCGTCGGTCCTAACTCTCATGCCATTCTCCTAAACTGCACCACCTCAGCTTATTTACACATGGAATGGGGTGAAAGTTAGGCTGACAACCCCAATGCACAACCCAATGCCCGTTAATGAGGCGGAGGTAGGGGTGGGATGCAAGTGGGGATGGGAAACCTAACACCTAAATCCTCACTTTTGTCACTGTGGAACAACCCTAACTGGTGCATTAAACAGAGTTTTTTGCCATCTATCTATCTATCTATCTATCTATCTATCTATCTATCTATCTATCTATTCTGCCCTCTCACCCAAACTATACTGCTGCTACTGCACCAGTATAATTAACACCCCCTGAACCCTCCAGGTGGGTGGCTCTTCCCCCACACCCCCCTTTCTCTAGGATTCCAAGTCCAAGTTGAAGTTGGACTGGGAGGCAAACATGCAGTGAGGCAGTCTCAGTCACTGCACAGATCATCGCAGTCACCTGTGGGTTTTGCTGGATTCCTGTCGCTGTGATGGTTTTCACGTCAGAGTCACTGCGGTGATGGTATACCTATATGCATATATATCTATATGATATATATATATATATATATATATATATATATATATATATATATGTGTATGTATATATACAGTAGCTATAGTATCTTATTTTGCTAGAGCATTATAAGCTCTACCAAACAGAAATTTCCCATAAGAAGGCAGAATTCCTGTCCAGGGAAATTTCTGTCACCCAGAATAGACTGGCTCAGCTCTTCAGAACTGTCAACAGACTGTGCAACCCAGTCTGTCGGCAGATCCGTCAAGTTTTCACGCAGAATGATTGTGAGGAGATCGCTCGATTCTTTGCAAATAAGGTGGAAGACATTCGGAGGCAGTGTCCCCGACTCCACTCTAAGGTTGTTGCAGTTGATCAGTGTTTTGTCGCTGAGCCCAGAGTTTCCTGGAGTTCCTTTAATCTACCGGATGTCGTAGACACTATAAGGATTGTCCGTGAGATGCGCCCAACATGCTGTAGTTTGGATCCGGGTCCTACTTCCCTGATTATGGGTTGTAGTGAGTCTATCGGCCCGGTCCTTGCTCGGATCATCTGGTGGTCTTTAGAGATGGGAGTTTTCCCTAGCTCTCTGAAGGAAGGGGTGGTGACTACCCTTCTGAAGAAAGCTTCCTTAGACCTGAATGACCAAGCAAACTACTGCCCTATCTCTAACCTCCCTTTTGTGGGGAAGGTTATTGAAAAAGTTATGGCAGCTCACTTGGATAATCATTTGACCATCCATAGTTTAAACGAACCTCTTCAGTCTGATTTTTGTAAGAGGCATAGCACCGAGACTGCTCTGGTTCGGGTGCTCAGTGATCTCCTGATGGCGAGAGATCAGAGACACTGCTCTATTTTGGTTCTTCTTGATTTGTCATCAGCTTTTGATACTGTGGGTCATGGGGTTTTGCTCGAACGTCTGAGGTCCATTTGCGGACTTTCAGGTGTGGTCCTCAGATGGTTTTCATCTTACCTCGAGGGAAGAACGCAGAGAGTGGTCTCGGGATTACATTCATCTGGGGTCTTCTCTCTGCCTTGTGGGGTACCTCAGGGTTCAGTGCTTTCCCCCATATTATTCGCAGTATACATGCTACCCCTCGGAGACATTGTAAGATGGCATGAGCTGAGGTTTCACTGCTATGCTGATGATACCCAGCTCTACCTGTCTTTTGCACCTGACAAGGTTAGTGCTATCTCGGTGCTGAATAACTGCCTCACAGATATCCAAGACTGGATGAATACCAGTGGTTTGAAGTTGAATCCAGGAAAGACTGAGGTTATGGTGGTGGACCCTGGTCACAGGGTTGAGGGTTTAGGGGCAGGGTCCCCCTCTGGATTAATTCTAGGGGTGGACCAGATCCCTACCTCTGAACAGGTGCGTAACCTGGGTGTGGAGCTTGACACTGGTCTGACCCTTCGTTATCAGGTGTCTGCAGTTGTCAGGACTGCATTTTTTCATCTTAGAAACATCACCAGGATTAGGCACCTGGTTCCACCTGGTGACTTGCCAGTTTTGGTCCACGCCTTTGTGACATCTTGTCTTGATTACTGTAACTCCCTGTACCTAGGACTTGCTGGGGTTGATATCCACCACTTGCAGCTAGAGCAGAATGCAGCAGCACATTTGTTGACTGGGGCATCAAGAAGGTCTCATATTACCCTAGTGCTGCACACTCTGCACTGGCTGCCAATACAGTGGTGGATCACCTTTAAAGTGGGTCTTTTGACCTACAAAGTCCTACACAGGCTTGGTCCTGACTACTTGAAAGAGCTTCTGGTGCCCTACACCCCTCTGAGACAGCTTCGCTCAGCTGACAAGGGGTTGCTGGAGATTCTGAGGGTAAATTTGAAGTCCTCTGGAGCCTGTGCCTTTGGTTTCATGGCTTCTTCCCTCTGGAATTCTCTGCCCCATCAGCTCCGAGAGAGTACAACGGTGGAAAGTTTTTAAAGCACCTTAAAGTTCTTTTTATGGGATAAGGCATTCCCTGTTATACTGTAATTGGTTATTTTAATCTGTTATATTTGTTGTATTGTTTTATTGTATGCACTGATATGCTGGTGTTCTTATGCTTTGTGTACAGCGCCTTGAAAATCTGAAAGGCACTTAACTATATACATTTTGTTATTATTATTATTATTATATTCATTGCAGAAAGCTCCATTAATGCATAATTTAGGGTTGATTCCACACCAACAAAAGTCTAGAAGTGCGATGTTAGGGTTACCATCCCTACCCACCCACTCCCCACCATCCATAGACCAACAGGCACCGGGGTGTGCCTTTGGGTTGTCAGTCCTAACCTTCACCCCATTCCATGTGTAAACAAGCTGAGGTGGTACAGTAAAGGAGAATGGGGTGAGAGTTAGGTTCAACAACCCTAAAGCACACCCAAGGGCCTGTTGGTCTGTGGATGATGGGGGGGTTGGGTTGGTAGCCCTAACATTAAATATCCAGACTTTTGTTAGTGTAAAAGCAACCCTAACTGATGCATTAACAGAATTTTTTATAATGAATTTTTCTTCTTTTTCAGAAAGTGAAACGTTAGTCATATGGTATAAATAGGTGGGAGCGCGGGCCCTTTGGGCCCTACACTCCCACCCACCCATAAGTGTAGAGGTAGAGTGCAGGAGGGCCCTGAGCTCCCAGTTTTGCATAAAGGGGTGTATATTTGGGAGCATGGGCCCTCTAACGCATGTGTTTCTACCCAGCCATAAATGTAAAGACATAGTGCCTGAGTGCCCTGTGATCTCAGTATTGCAAGATGGTATCCGTGGGTGGAAGCATAGGGCCCCACCCACCTATAAGTATAGCAACATAGCGCAGAAGTAACCTTTTCTTCCCAGTTCTTTATAACCCTATCAGTGGGTGGGAGTGCAGGACTTTTGTGGAAGCACCATTGGTTTATATGGCACAACTTTCGCAAAAGTACTGTGATACTTTTGTGAAAGTAATGCAGAATTTCATGAAAGTCCCTTATGTAAACCAATGGTACTTTTACAAAAGTAATGTGGAATTTAGCAAAAGTCCCCCTTGTAAATTCATGGTATTTTCACAAAAGTATGCGGTACTTTCCTGAAAGTAATGCAGAATTTTGTGGACTCCTCCCCATGTTAACCAATAGTACTTTTGCAAAAGTTCTGCAGTACTGTCACAAAATCTTCATTGTGCACATCATTTTTTTTCTATAGGCTATAATGGGAAATGATAAAGTGTACAAATTTTTGAACGGATTAATATTTTTTCACTAAACCTTCCAAAGGCATTTCTCTGACCCAGTCCCCATACACCCTGACAATTTCATAGCAGTCAGACAAACCATTTGGGCTGTGGAGACAAGCAAAGAATTCCACTAAATTGAGGATTTTTTCTCACTTTTTCACACTTTTTCACACTATGCAGCTCCACAATTGCAAATCCAACTAGAACAAAACTTTCCAGATCCAGAGATCTATGCCACCATACCACAGATGCAACATTTCAGGGAAATCAGACAGATGCTTACAAACATATTAAAGTGCAAAATTTTGAATTTAACATTACAATACCTTCTCAACCCTAACTGTAGTGGCCCTTCTGGACCCTAACTCTCACCCCATTCCATGTGTAAAGAAGCTGAGATGGTACAGTATATGAAAATAGGGTGAAAGTTAGTCTCAAAGGCTCTAGGGCACACCCCAATACCTGTTGGTTTGTGGAAGGTGGGTGAGGGGGTGTGGGAAGGGATTATTGTTGGTAACCCTAACATAACATTTCCAGACCTGTGTTGGTATGGAATGAACCCTAACTGATGCATGCAATTTCTCTTCTTTTTAAGAAAGTGAAATGTTACTGATATGGTATCCATAAGTGGGAGTGCAGGCCCTCCCATCCACCCATCAGTGTAGAGGTGCAGCACAGGAGGGCACTGTTCTCCTAGTTTTGCTTAATGGGATGCATATGTGAGACAGTAGGTGCTCTGGGCCCTGCACTCCCACCAACCCACCCATAAGTGTAGAAACATATCACCTGAAGGCCCTGTGCTCCCACTATTGCAAGCTGGTATAAATGGGAGGGAGCACAAGCCCTCTGGGCCCTGTGCTCCCACCTACCTATAAGTAAAGAGACATAGAGCAGAAGGGCCCTGTGCTTTTGCTTTTGCATAATTATATCCATAGGCATGAGCACGGGCCCTCTAGGCCCTGCACTCCTAACCACCATTGAGTGTACAGGCATAGTGTAGGAGGGCCCAGTGCTCCCAGTTTAGCATAAACAGTATGAATAGATGGCAGCGTGGGCACTCTGGGCCCTGTGCTCCCACCCACCCATGTGTGTACAGGCATAGTGTAGGAAGGCCCAATGCTCCCAGTTTAGCTTAAATAGTATGCATAGGTGGCAGTGTGGGCCCTCTTGGCCCTGAGCTCCCACCTACCCATTAGTACAGACACATAGCACAGGCCTAGCAGCATTCTAAGTAACCCTTGTAACACTTATTTAGCAAAATCTCAGTAACCATAGCAACTGCAGAACAAATTATTTTGCATCTGTATTCATGACCTAGCCACCTCCATGCATGCTTAGTTGTGCTTAGCGAACAATCTGTATCTCAAAATGTTTTCGAGATATAGGCGCCAAAATGTGCTGTGACCACCGCAACATTATTCTATGGGAAAATTTACAACCTCAGACTGCTGTAACTCTGGAAACTGTATAAAGGATTCCACCAAACTAGCAAAATGCACATCGGTGAGGCAAAGACTCACCACCCAGCAAATATCTCTGAAATCAAACAAAGAGGCAGAAGACACTGCAGAGCAGGACACTGCGGCACAGGAGCTAGCACAACAAAACTCACCCAAATCAGGAACCAAAAAAAAAAAAAAAAGGAATCCAAAAAACTTCTGCTCATAGGAGACTCCATGATTTGGGGAGTTGATACCCATCTCCAGCCAGGGGTAATGGTCAGATGTCTCCCAGGTACATCAGCATGGAGAGACACTGACCACATTGCTAAAATTGTTCACAAAGCAGGAGAAAACACTGATGTCCTAGTACATGTAGGGACTAATGATCTCACCAGCCGGTCAGTTGTGGAGACCAAGGAAAACCTGACCAGGCTGGGTGACAAACTATCATCCATTTCGTCTGGCATCTCTTTCTCTGAGAGCCTGCCAGTCTGGGAGAGGGGGGCAGATGGAAAGAAGGTCAGAGAAGGGGAGATAGGGGAGCTAAACACATGGCTCAAGGGCTGGTGCCAGGAAAAAGGACACAGATTTGTGGGGAACTGGCAACAGTTCTGGGAGCAGTTCTTTAAATTTGATGGACTGCATCTGACTAAGGAGGAAGTCAGTGCATTGGGGCAGAAGTTTGATGTCTTTGCAGAATATTTAAACTAGCAAATGGGGAGGGTGCAGCACCCCATACGATCGAATGGGAAGAACACCTCCCCCTCAGCTAGTGGTCAAACAGGGATTCAGCATGTTTGCAGTTCATTTGCATCACCAGGTAAGAAAAAGGTTTGTCTCCCCCACACTAGCATGGGGTAATGCCTAACCTCAGCAACAACTAACACACGAAATCTGGCCAATGGAAAATCATGCACACAATGCTCACAGCCTGGGAAATAAGATCCCAGACCTGCAGGCAAAAATGTCAGAGGCTAAACTGGACATAGTAGCAATTAGTGAGACGTGGTTTACCAGTAACCACACTTAGAGACTTCAGTACCTGGCTATGTATTGTCCAGAAGAGACCCGAGGTGCAAAAGGGGTGGAGGAGTGGCCTGTATGTCAATAGAAATATCAAGCTACAGAAATTCAGAATACATAAGGAGCCAGAAGAACTGTGGGTCACCCTGGAAACAGGAAATGGGACAGCCATAAGAACTGGGGTTGTCTACAGGCCCCCAGACCAGGGGAGGACATAGACACATTACTGTTAGAAGATATACAAAACATGACAGCTAAAGGGAGGTTCTGATAATGAGAGACTTCAACATGCCGGATACAGATTGGTCAATACAAGCAGGAACATCTGCCAGAACTAGACACATAGTGGATTCCCTGCAGGGGGAGGGACTCAAACAACTGGTACAACAACCCAGAAGAGACAGGGCTATCCTAGATCTAGTACTGACTAACAGGGAAGGGATCACAGATCTCCAGGTAGAAGGTCACCTGGGGCCAGTGCCCATCACATGGTATGGTTCAATTTGGCTACTACATCTAAATCATCCCATTCCAAGGCAAAAATATGGGACTTCAGAGGAGCTGAGTTTGATAAGATGGCCAACAGAGTTAAGCTAGCCCTGGCAAACAGAAACACAGGTGACGGTACAGGCAAAGTGGGCAAGCATTAAGGATGCAATACTTAAGCAATATCCCATTGTGTTAGACAGAAAAAGAAGTGCAAAGAAGAAGGAAACCACTTTGGTTCTCAAATACAGTAGCAGAAAGGTCAGAGCCAAAGGCTGGCCTTCAGGAAATATAAAGGGAACACAGCGGGATGAAGATAGGGAGGCATACAAACTGCCCTAAGGGAAGCAGGAAGGCAGTAAGGCAGGCAAAGTCCCAAACTGAGAAACACTAGCACGAACAGTAAAAGAAGGTGACAAGACTTTCTATAGATACATTAGTGAAAGGAGAAAGTCCAGAGGGTATTGCTAAGCTTAATGGAGAAAAGGGAGCATGTGAGGAGGAGGAACATGTAAAAGCATTTATCCTAAATAGATACTTTTGCTCAGTATTTACTGAAGAGAAGGTAGGAGCAGAGCCCAGCACCATGGACACAGAGGGGAGGGAGGTGAGCACTACTCCTTCATAAAAGAAAGGGTCCTACAAGAGCTTGCTAAGCTCAGGGTGGACAAGGTAATGGGACCTGATGGCATACATCCCAGGGTACTTAAGGGCTAAGGTGGAACTAGCAGAGCCATTAGCAGAACTGTTTAGTGAGTCTCTGAGCACAGGAGAGGTCCCAGAAGACTGGAGAAGGGCTCATGTGATCCCACTCCACAAGAGTGGTAGCAGGGAGGAGGTAAGGAAATACAGACCGTCAGTCTTACCCTCAGTAGTGGGCAAGATTATGGAGGCACTCCTTAAGGAAAGGATAGTGCAACACCTGGAATCCATGAGGCACAGGATCCAAGACAGCATGGGTTTACAAAGGATGGTCCTGTCAAACTAATCTCATAGATTTCTTTGACTGGGTAGCCAGAGTGGTGGACCAAGGGGAGCAGTTGATGTCGCCTACCTTGACATCAGCAAAGCTTTCGACACTGTTCCACATAGAAGCTTGATAAATAAGCTGGGTAGGCTTGGGGTGGGTCAGAAGTTGGTCAACTGGGTGGCAAACTAGTTGACGGGCAGAAAATAGAAGTGGTGGTAAATGGTAGCAGTCCGAAGAGATGCAAGTCACAATAGAATTGCCTCAGGATCAGTCCTGGGGCCAGTCCTCTTCAACATCTTCATTAGTGACCTTGCGATGGACTAGAGGTAAAGGCTTGTCTGTTTGCAGATGACACCAAGATCTGCAACAGGGTAGATGATCCAGATAGGGTGGGCAGAATGAGAGAGATCTGGATAAACTAGCAAAATGGTCAGAAGAGTGGCAACTGGGATTTAATGCAAGAAGTGCAAGATCATGCACATAGGAAGAGAAACCCTGAAGCCACCTATAGGCTGGGAAGGAGTTGCTAGCAGTCACAAAGGAAGAAAGAGACTTGGGCATCATCATCACTGATGACCTGAAATCATCAAACAGACCTCTAAAGCAGTAGGTAAGGCTAGGGGTGTTAGGGTGTATTAGTAGGGGTATCACAAGTCTTAAGAGGGAGGTAATAATCCTCTTTACAAGACACTGGTTAGGCCCCATCTGGAGTACTCATGCAGTATTGGAGGCCACACCTTCACAAGGACATTAACCAAATTGAGGCAGTCCAGAGAAGGACAACCAAAATGGTGCAGGGACTGCATCAGAAGACATATGAGGACAGACTAACAGAGCTCAATATGTATACCCTTGAGCAAAGGAGGGAGAGAGGTGATATGATCGAGGCATTCAAACACTTTAAGGGCATTAACAAGGTGAAAGAGTCTAACATGTTCAAATATAATAAAAATAGCAGGACAAGAGGACACAGCATGAGATTAGAGGGGGCGGATTAAGGGGGAATGTGAGGAAATTCTATTTCACAGAAAGGGTGGTGGATGCATGGAATGGCCTACCTCAAGAAGTGGTGGTTATGAATACAGTGCAGGGCTTGAAACAGGCATGGGATAGGCATAAGGGAGCAATACAAATGAGTATGAATAGATAGGCCACTGACAGAGCAAAGGCCAATGGCACATTTATAAGGTAGAAAAAGAAATGAGCAGACTGGATAGGCCTTGCAGTCCTTATCTGCCGTCAACTTCTATGTTTCTATGTTTCAAATCTCAGCCCAAAAGTCCTAACCTTTGTCTTGGTATGAAGTGTCAGTTAAAGTGGTGATTTGGGGTTCATGAACTGTGGAACTTCTGCGAAAGTTCTATGGAATTTCATGAATGTACCATTGGTTTACATGGGGGACATTTCATGCAAGTATTGCAGAACTTTCATGAAAGTTCTGCCATTATAGATGCGGGCACTTTTGTGAAAGTACCTGCAGAACTTTTGCAAAAGTCTGTTGATTCAGTGTGAAAGTTCCGTGGCTAAGATGGTAGAAAAATTTAAAAAACATGTTTTTGGGCATCCTGGCAAGAAGCAAATGTCAGTGTTGTGTTCATAGGGCTCTGATTAGGAAATCCCTGCTGTGGGTGTTCACCAAGGGGCAGTATTGTTTGAATTACAATATTTCTTCCACCATGCTAACAGAAAACAAGATGGTGGCAACATGAAAGTAACAAGTCCAAGCACAACACTAAAAAGTACCTTCATGAAAGTTAAAAGTACTTTCAAGAGGAACATATACTGTATATTTTTTCCCCATAGGCTATAATGGGAAAATGTAAACTTTAATAACTTTTGAATAGATTAATATTTGTTCACCAAACCTTCAAAAGGAACTCTCCTGACTAGTCCCCATGTACGCTGATAATTGTGGACCAGACGGACAAAACGTTGGGGCTGTAGAGACGAGCAAAAAATTTGCCAAAAATGCTAAAACAGTTTTGGTTTGCACTTTTTTTGGCACTCTGCAGCTCCACAGCTGCACATCTGACCAGAATGCAACTTACCAGATCCAGAGATCTATGATAGCAGACAGGGCATGCAGAATTTCAGGCAAATCAGTTGAATGTTTGCAAAGTTATTAAAGTGCAAAAATGTGGTTTTAACATAGAAGTTGCTGTGCAACCTAACTATAGCTGCACTACCATGCAGCTATAATATATATATATATATATATATACTGTAAATATATATATATATATATATATATATATAGAGAGAGAGAGAGAGAGAGAAAGAGAGAGATATGTATATATATACACACAAAATCAAACCTCTCTCATAATGCAAAGCATCACAGAATACATACAAATCACCATGAACATTTAGGCTGGTTCTGCTTTAAGCAGAAACGCATGGTATCAGAGGGCCTCTCATACAATCTGAAAAAGGTGAGAACAGAAGATACAGGCATGTTTTTCGTCCTACACAAGACTCATCATTGTGCCTTGTCTGTATCTCACGCCAGGGGAAAACAAGCCAGCTATAATGTAGTCTTATGGGTTTGTGTAATGGGGCACCCAAAATAAGAAAGCGAATTTAAAAGGCAAAGAAACTCAGCACAAAAGCTCTGAGGCAAGAGTAACCCTTGCCTCAGTGCTTTTGTGCTGAGGTCATTAATATAATCAAAGATAGAAAGTTTTAGGATGTCTAAAATACATTTTGCCTTATATGGATCGTATATTGTTCAGCAGTATATGAAAAATAAATATTACATAAACAAAAATATGTTCCATAAATTGTGCATTACAAGTAATAAACTGTAGTTACTTCCAATATTTATTACATATGATTTTTGAAATATTTAACATTGATTTTATTAACTGGTATCCAGTCCTAGGAGTAATACAGTTCTCTACATGTTATGTTATTGAGAAATACCTCTGGTATAGGGCACGGATGTTCATTTGTTCTGTTTTAAATCTGCTGAACAGCAGCAGGATGGTCTGCCATATGCAAACCAAACTCAATTGTGTTTTGCAAGCAATGTCTGGAATAAGGACTTACATTTTGACAGCCCTGAAATGTAAAAAGAAACAGGAAGACAAAGGCTGAGAAGCTCATTTATTTCCTGCAAATTGTTTTCATATGAATGTTATCATACTAACCCAGCACATCTTGTATGTTCCTGTTTCCAACTTCTAATTTTTACAAAATGAATTATAAATTACTCATTCTTAATTGCAAAAGTTTTAGATTTTAATTTGTCTTGGAAGCACTGCAACAAAGAGATTCACACAATTAAAAGTTTTTAAGAAACTGATTTTTTTTGTCTTGCAGGTGGATTTATGTTGTGCATTGTGATTATCCCCCTTCTTGGTATGGCCCTGCACCTCCCCCAACATAAACGATGCAAACGCCTGCAGGTGCTTTTGTCTCTGATTGTTTGAGACATCTGTAATAATCAAAGTATGACTCTACCACTGGCTCATTAGCATCTATTGTTATTCCAAGGTCAGGAAAGGAAAGTGGTCAGTCGTAATTAAAAGCTAGCCTAAAACTCACTTTTCATGAAAGAACTTTGAAGATATCATTATGAAAATGTTAATTAGGACTAAGAACAGCCTTAAGCAACAATACAACTGCTGACAACTGGGGAAAATGCTAAATTATTTACTCTTTAGCCTGATATGAATACTTCCCTTTTTGTTACTCTGGTAATGATATGACATTAATAAGAAATCCTACTTATCTGTTTTCCCTCCTTATTAAAATTTTCACTTTTCTATGTATTTCTTGAGTTCACAGCTATTCATCTAAAGTGGCATGTCTTTGTGTGCAAAAAACTAGGGAAAAGCAATACACTGTGGTTATCTCTACTGCTCAACCTTAATATATGGCGCTATTCATACAAATAATTTAATTGATGATACATTTTGAATATATATTTCCATATGGAAATTGCTGTATTGTACATTTTTAACCTGTTTTCTTGTAATAAGAAGATTCATTATGCAAAATAGAAAGTGTATGTGACCTTAAAGATCACATGCAATGGCTTTAAATTGTACTGTTTGCCTACCATGTGGGCAAGAAGGCCTTAGTTTTACAAATAAAAGTGCAGGAATTGGAATTTCTCAGGTATACTGTAGATGTTATTCCTCTCTTATTTGATATTTTCACATAAAACTCCTTCAATGTTTCATACCTGCTGGTGGGCTTATGGGTGAGATGTGATGTCATTTAAGCAACAATGACATCATTTTCTTCAAGGTCCCATCAGGTCAGTTTACACAAACAGTTCCTCGAATTGCAAAATAGCAAAAATCATTCTTTGATTCCAGTTTTCTGTTGGAGTCTTTATTAATAGAAGTATACCAGCAAACAACATGGGTGAAATGATTATCAGTCCTCTGGGCACGGTATAAATCCCAGGATGAAAAATACTCAAGCTTTTAAAATGTAAATGGTGATTTTCTTTGTTCCTTTCCAGCCCTGAATGCAGCACACACAACTCCCTCTTTTGTTATTCTTTTCAAATTATCCCCCTTTATAGATGCTTGACGCCACTCTCAGAATGTGGACTACTACACCTGTAACTCTTCTCAAATGTATAGGCCCCAAAAATGCACACCACTACTCAGCCACTCTCTGACATCTATTCTAAAACATTCTTACTCTCATCTTCCTAATTTTTAATTCTGCCTTGCACGACTCATAATGTGTACCTTTTCTCCAGCACACTTTCTGAAATTTATACTTACCTCTAGATACACACCTCCTAAATGTGTCCTTCTGCCATGCTCTAAAATCTGCATACCTCTTTAAGACTGTGTCTTCACCCTTGAATATTTTCTGAACTTGCACTCCTGCTCTACACCCATCCCAACATTTGTGCACTTACCCATCACTCCTCTCCCCAAATTTGTTCCCTTCTGCTTCAACATTTGTGTCTCAGTCTCACTCCTTATGATTTGTGTCCATATGCATACCTTCCAAATGTATTCCCATACCACAAGTCTTCAATCATTTGTACACCACCCATATGACTGCCACCATTTGGACCTCCCTGCATTACTTCCCAAATTTACAACCTTCCACAAGTTTGTACTCCTACCATCACAAAATCTGTACCTTCTACCCTGACCCCCACTTAATGGAGCGTTTTCCACAAAATTTCACCCTTACCCCCATCCCCAGATTTACACCACTTCTTCTATACCAGAATTCACAATGCAGTTCACATACCTTCCCCAATTTTTCTGAATGCCATGCATCAATAAAAATATTTGGAAGGTTTCCAGAATTGAACCTCTTCTCTTGCACCCATACCACAATGTATACACCTACATACTTGCACAAAATAGTACCCATTGCTTTGCACTATTCAAAAAATATACGCTTTCTGCACTACTCCCAAATTCATCACACTATGCACAAGTTTTCCCCTATACGTTTTCTTCTTTAAAATTTGTACATCTATCCCCACACTTCTGACACAATTTGTACATCAAGACTGGCTTTTTACCCAAGATCTGAAATCCTTCTCCTGTACCCCTCTTGACATTCATCAACCAACCCCCATACCACTGCCAATATTTTCACTCTTCACCAAACTCATCTTACATTCTGCACACTTCCAAAATTTGCAGACCTCTGCACTTTAAAAAAAAAGTACCTCTTGCATCCTACAACTCACAAAACTCGCAAGGCCAGATTTTCAGAGTGTGGTGCAAGGCTTGCATCCAGCACGGTGCCACCAGACTTAGGTTCTGGTGGTGCACTAAACCCTTTGCCTCAGGTGCACCCAAATTTACATTCTCTGGTGCAGTTGTAGCAGTTTCCAAGTTTTATGGGAGCTAGCACCAAATATCTGGTGCAAGTTCTGTAAAACATCCAAAAGGACTGCCTCACATTAAACCAAAACTAGTTGGTCTAACTTGGGACAATTGCCAGTATGGGATAGAAGATCTCATTAGATTACTGCAAGCCCCATGTACCATATCATCAGCACACTGGGGTTTGCAGTGATCAAAGCCATTTGAAAATCCATCCCACAAATTCTAACCTCCTTGCACTACACCACACTTGTGCACCTCACCCAAAAATTGTGCTTACTACTTTTGCACCCATAATAAATTTGTACAATATGATCCTGCCCAACTCCCAAAATTTGCAATTCTACATCTATACTGTCCCAAAGGTGTACTCTAGCTCAAAATCTGTATTCACTTTGTACCTTACTCTTGCTTTAGCTTAAAGTTTTGTAACCCTTCAGCTACTCCTCCCAGTTTTTTAACACAATCTCCACCAGTGACATTCTCTTAAAATGTTAAATTTGCTTTCATGAAATGTCATACCAATGGAGGAAAATTTCATGAAACTCCAGCATAAGCTAAGCTGCTTTATCTTGTGTTGAGGAATAATCCAGTGAATGTTGGAAAACATTTCTTAGAAACTGGGTATTTTTGGTTTTTTGTTTGTTTGTTTGTTTTGCTTTGTTTTTAGTCTGGTAAGTAGAGACCAGTTTAAATCATACTTCTCTGGGAAGATTTCATATTGGTGTAACTGGGAGGAGACAAAGATGTATGTGTAAAGTGAAACTACTGCTACTGACAATTCTTTTTACAGCTGCAGTGGGTGGAACCTGCAGATGTTTTGAATGTACAAAAGGGCTGATGTCATGTTTTCTGTCCATGGAACTGACTGAAGGTGTAAATAGTCTCTTTTGCCTTACCCTTCTCCATGAAATGTTTTCCACCCTCAAATAAATATGCTTTCATGTTAGTCAATGGCTGCAGGACACTGTTTTCTTTCTTAAATGGGAGGTTCAAGACCTGGAACCTGAATAGTGGGAGGCAGCATTAGTTTTGTTTGAGGGGAGTAAGATCCACCCTCACCTCCACCCGAGAAGCTCCTAAAGATCCACCCCACCTTTTTTTGGTTCATGTGGGAGGGGCATGAGGTGGATCTATCATCTTGGAACAAGTGACTATCAGAGCTGCCTGGGGAAGTAATTAAAGAGTGCTTGAAACTGCATCTAGGTATACCCCCCAAACACACATAGACATCATGATTTTTTTTTAACTCGAAGCATGTCAATATTTGGCTCTTAGAGTATGGGCAAGTTGGGCATAAAAATAAAATAGAAAAAAAAGGATCAAGCAGGTGCCTTTTCCTTTGTCAGATACCTGCAGACAGAAGGTCACAAATCCTCCTGCATGACAAGTTCATTATATGGAAGTTTTCCATGAAAAATAGAAATTTTGTTATTGTCATATCTGTAGCATCTCTTGTAGCCAGTAAACTATTATTTACGTAGGTACTATAAATGACAGGTTTTAATTCAGAAATCCAGTCTTGATAAATTTGTTTTTAGCAGTTCTGTAAGATTTATGTCTTTCTGATGTAAGAGTGCATAGCACAAAAATGAAAGGGTTTGCCTAATTGACTGTTGTTTGCATGAGAAGTGGGTGTGACAGTGACATGCAAGAGTGAAGTCCAACAATTATTTCTTTGCCATTCTGGGACTTGAGGTTTAACAGTAATGTGTGAAGAGAATACATAGAAACATAGACTTTGACTGCAGGTAAGGACCACTTGGCCCACCCAGTCTGCTCATTTCCCTACCTATTGGATAAGCTGCAGATTCTAGTTAGCCAACAGCCTACTTCCTGCAACCCCCACTATAATTGCCTTATGTCTGTCCCATACATGTTTGAATTCCCTCACTGTTTTAGACCCCACAACCTCTCCAGAAAGGTGGTTCCATGTGTCCACCACTCTCTCCATGAAAAATAATTTCCTCACATTACCCCTGAGCCGTCCCCCTCTAACTTTAAATTGTGCCCCCTTGTTCTTACACATCTCTTTTTCTGAAAGATGCTACCCCCCTGGACTTTGTTGATTCCCTTGAGGTACTTAAAAGTTTCTATCATGTTCCCCCTGTCCCTCCTTTCATCAAGGGTATACACATTAAGCTCTCTCAGTCTCTCTTCATATGGTTTCTGATGTAGACCCTGCACCATTTTAGTTGCCCTCCTCTGGACTGCTTCCATCCTGTTTATATTCTTGCATAGATGAGGTCTCCAAAACTCCATGCAGTACTCCAGATGGGGTCTCACCAACTGTCTGTACAGAGGGATAATCACTTCCCTTTTTCTACTTGTGATGCCCCTTCCTATGCATCCCAGTATCCCCCTGGCTCTCCTTACTGACTTCTCACATTGCTTACCCACCTTTAGGTCATCTGATATGACTACACCCATATCCCTTTCCATTATTGTTGTTGTTAGTACCTCCTCTGCTATTGTGTACTCTTCTCCTGGATTTTTATTTCCCAGGTGCATTACTTTGCACTTCTTTGCATTGAATCTAAGTTGCCATATGTTTGACCATTCCTCCAACCTTGCCAAGTCCCTTCTCATCCTTTCTACCCCCTTGTATATCAACTCTGTTACAGATCTTTGTGTTATCTGCAAAGAGGCATACCTTTCCTTCCAGACCCTCTGCAATGTCACCTATAAAGATGTTAAAGAGGACTGGACCCAGTACTGAGCCCTGAGGTACTCCACTAGTAACCCCCCCTTTCTTCAGAATGTGTTCCATTCACTATTACCTTCTGTGTCCTGTTGTACACCCAGTTTGCTACCCAGGATACCACCCTGGGACCCACTCCCAGGCTGGCTAACTTGATTATTAATCTTTTGTGCGGGACTGTGTCAAATGCCTTGCTAAAGTTTAGGTAGGCCATATCCACAGTCCCTCCCTGGTCTATTACTTTGGTCACCCAGCCAAAGAAATCAATTAGATTCATCTGACATGACCTTTCTGCTGTAAATCCATGCTGCTTTGGGTCCTGTGCCCTGTTGGCCTCTAGGTACTCAACAATTCTTTCTTTCACCACCACTCACTACCTGTTAAGGCAGTCTACTACCCACACCACTCCACTGGAACAATTGTACAAAAACTTCTCCACATGGAGTGATGGCACCTGTGACTGCCAAGATTTGAATTCCAGCGGCCTGCCTAATTCTAGCCTGGGAAGGAACACTGAAGGAAAAGGGAAGCAGCAGACCATGCTATGGCTATAAGGTTTCTACTGGTAACCCCAAAGTATGAGTGAAAGAGTCAGGACCACTTTTAAGGTAACTGTATTGGGGCAAATTATTATTATTATTTTTTTAAACAAATGCTGTTAAATTTTAAAAATACTTTAAAATTGATGCCACTTTGCAAAGAGTCATATTTGGTAAGAGAGGTAATCTTAAGAGAATGTTCCCGTCACAAATGACACTTTCATTCCCACCAAAGTGAAGACTGTCACTTTTGATGGCCATGCTTGGAGAATGGATTTTTGCTAATTTCAACTGCAAATGGTGAAAATAAATTATAAACTGTGGGGTAATTTTATAGCGGAGAAGATTTCTACAGTTACTAAACAAACTTTCACGGTTTTTGCAGTTATTCTGCCAAACAAAGCACAATTATGTGAAACTGAATGAATTTCAACCATGGCAAATATTAGTGAAATTTTCCCAAACATTCAATTTCTTTTGTTTTTTTGAAAATTTAGCAGAAGTAGAATCTGCAATTTTTACCCAACCATACCCAAAAGCCTTCCAAACATTTCTATATTGTACCCCTGCACCATTCAAATATTTCATACCCATATTGTTTTACCCTCCATCTGTGTGGACAACTACACCACACAGCTCCCAGAATATGCACCTCCTATACCAGCTCGCCTTCCAAATGTGTATTTCTGCAACCATATCAGATTGTCTGCCCTCTGCAAAACTTCTCTCTCCTTAAAAAAATAAAAATAAATAGTTCTTCTACCCTTGAGAGATGTTATGAGATATGTGGAACACATTTGTGATAAGGAATTGGGGATTGGGGTGCACATTTGGGGAGGTTACAAATTTAAGGAAGAGTGCAATGTTAAAGGTACAAATATTGAGAGTGGTGTAAGAGGAATATGTTTTATGAATGGTGTGCAGTTAGATGATATACATTTTGAAAGGGATACACATTTTCAGAGCGCTGAGGTAATAGGTGTATATAGTTTTGGAAAGTTACTTATTTCTTGACAGCTGTGGTGTTAAAAGGACACATTTTGGGAAGTGTACAAGAGGTGAACATTTGGGGAAGAGTGCAAGGGTGAATACAGGTACTTTTGGAGAGGTGTGGTTTAAAACTGCAAGTTTTGGAAGGGGGTGCAGATGAAGGGGTTGATATCTGGAGGGATGCAAGAATAAAAGTGCAAGACTTGACAGGGGGAAAGGTAAAAATATTGGGTGGAAAGATGAATAAATGTCTTTTTTATGATATAAAATGTTTTATTAAGATTTTCAGTAAAACATGCATTGAAATGTATGACTCTGAAGAGTCTAATTTTCCCTGTTATACAGCTGGTTTGATAAAATTCCAACTGTCAATGCCAATACTTACAACTGGGCATTATAATTATAATTATACAGTTATGCGCTTACTAAAGTCACAAAATGGCACATAGCCATGTAGGCCATGACCTAAAAGAAGGCAGAGGTCTTAACTGTAATAAACCCATATGAGTCTCCTGGGAATGTCATGCACTCTTCAAGAAATCAGAAAGACTTTAAGACCAGGGTCATGTAAATTAATTAGCTAGTGGGGCTCTCACTAAGGTGAAAAGCAGCACATCCAGTTAAGTTACAATACAATTCTTAATATACATTGTCCCCTCCATGGGCCACCCTGGTCTGGGGCCATAGTGTACCAGGAGTGGGTCAGAAGCTTAGCATGGGTTAAGAGTGTCGATTTTGTTCACAAAGATGGGTTGCCAGGTGGTGGTGTGGGGGGGGGGTGGAGCAAAGGTGGAACCTCAAATAGTGTCCCCATCGCCTGTCTTATAACCATGCCTTATTCTTACTGGTGTATGTTAAGCATCCAAAAACTGCTAGCTTAGCTAGTGCTATGTGTCATGTTAGAAGTGATCTGGGTGCAACCTGTCACCATTTTATCAAGACCAACCACTTTGCTTTTAGCAGTGTCATCAGAAGCCACTTCCTCAGTTGGGCCTGGCAGTTAAGGACCTGTGAGGTTTCCCCTAAAGGATTAGAGCTGGAGTAGAGGGTAACTGGGTGTGGATTATCTTAGTGCAGTCCCCTAATATCCCTGCACAGAATGGTCCTAGAGATGGGTACTCCCACAGGATATGAAGTAACTTTGCCTGGGGTGCCTGACATCTCCAGCATTTGGAGTGTGGGATCAGTCCCATCTTTTGTGGAATGCCGGGGGTCCTGTACCAATGTAGCAGTATTGTGAGCTATATCAACTGTCTCTAAGAATTACTGTACAATAGATGGCCTCCCTTGATGTATCTGTGCCATGATTTCATGGGTATATCTACCTGGAACTCCTTAGGCCATTGGAGTCCACACTTGTCTGTGGTGTATGTCTGTGATTCCCTTAACAAGTCGTACACTCAAGCCAGACTGGTGCACTGAGAGTTGAGGTTCTGGATGCCACACCTCACATCACATAGGCAAGTGGGGTTCAAGGATGGACTCTGGTTGCTGGGGATTGGAAGGGGGAGGAGAGGATTGAGCAGCCAGAGGACTGCTCTCCTCTCCTGGGGTGGGTTTGTGGGGATGCCTTGCTCAGTGGTGACACCCGGTGGAGACAAAGAGGTACCAAAAGGAATATGCTGTTTCAGGGGAGGTGCCAGCAGACATCAGTGAGAGCACATCCCTTGCACAGACTTCATTGCATGTCTAGCATCTCGGGGGCAATACACACAAGGTGAAAAACCCCGGCTGGTGGGGAGGCAATGGCAGATACTTCCACATGCTCCAGTGCCGGCTCCAACCCCCAACTTGACTCTCTGTGGTCCCCGTCTTTCCATTTGGGGTCCATGGGGGGGTGGCCCAGTACCCAATTCCTCAGTTGGGGGAAGGAGTTCAGGTGGGGCGTCTGAGTGGGCCCCACCTGACAGATGCCCACCACTGATTACCGGAGAGAAAAATAATGTAAAAACCAAAAGTGGTACACTCTCCCTGCTGCCCCCTTAGTTTTCCCCTTCTCATGGGAGGCTGATTGTCATTCCCATCCATCCCTTGGGAGATCCCTACATCTGACCATCTGGGTCACTTCCTGGATCTGGAGGTATTTCCAAAAATCTGACTTGGACAATTGGTATCGTGTCTGCATCTGCTGGAATGACATCATGTCTTCCATTTCTTATATGTTAAGGTCAGCCACCATACAGATGCCTTTTTCCTGCCAAAATTTCCACCTGCTACTCTGCTGCCCTGTGCAGATGCTGGGATTATCTCAGTGAGGGATGTATCAGCCCAGAGGGCCCCATAAGGATCGTGTACATCCCAATATGTGCATGCATTACTGCCACACCTCTTGCATCTCCCTGATTATCAGGGGGATCTTTTGTTGTTGCTGTGCTCCTTTGTGCAGCAGATTCCACAGCCATGGTGTTTTGTCAATGGCAGTTTCCAGTCCTACCCAGGTTGGGTTGTTTGGAGTGATCAGCAGGAACCATCTGAGGGCTTGTGCAACTGTATAAGCTAACAGGTAGCCTTGTATACATGGGAGTCTAGCCCTCCCCTTGTCCAATGGACCCTCAGCCTTGGTTTACTGAAGCAAGGTGCTTTGTCCTCCCACAAGACTCCTGCTATCACCTTGCCTACTTTTTGGAGAATGTTGGTGAGGTCGCTATATGGAGGTTGCTGAACAGGTACGACAGTTTAGGTAGGGTGAACATACACACCGCTTCCACCTTTCCCTTCAGAGATAGGTGCAGCTTCAGCCATCTCTGAGTCTCTGCCCAGATAGAGGCTATGAAAGGTGCATAGTTAGCCTCTATCATGCTTGTCCATTTGGTTGTGATCTTTATACCCAGGTAGTTGAGACCCTGAGGTGCACACTCCACTGATTCCTCTTGTAGACAATCTTTGGTGCAGGCTAGATTAAAGGGGGAAGTGCAGTATTTGTGTTGTTGGTCCATAGCTCTGATACATCTGCAAACTCCTGAAGGGTTTGCAGTGCATGAGACAGAGTCAGCTGGGTTTGAAAGCGTGAGTAATAGATCATCAGCATATGTGCTGACCAAGTACTGCACGTTGTTCACCCCAATGTCCTGAATTTTCTGGTTAGTCAACAATCTTCTGATGAGGGGATCTAGGGCTATTTGAAAGAGAAGGAGAATAGAGGGCAGCCATGCCTCGTCCCCCTCTGCATTTCAAAGGGGTCTGATTTGTTTTGGTTAATTAATACCCTCACCATGGGTTTGTTGTACAATGCAGAGAGCTACTCCCTGAAGTAAGAGCTAAAACCATAGGCCTCCAGCATGGAGTTTAGGTATACCCATTCCACAGAGTCAAAGGCCTGCAGAAGTCCACCGCAAAGGCTGTCATGGGGATGTTAACTTGTACAGCCAGCCATTTCAGGTTAAGCATGGTTCGGATTTTGTCTGCCCTTTTCTTCCCTTTGCTGAATCCAACTTGTGATTGATGTATCAGGGATGGCAGCACCCCTTCCAGCCTTTTGACCAAGGCATTGGCTAGTATCTTGTTATCTACTGTCATCAGTGAAATGTGCCTTAAGTTGGCACATTCTAGATGGTCTGCTGACTTCGTGGGCAGGACCATGATGATTGTCTCCTTCAAGGTGGGAGGGAGGATGATAGCTGTTTTGAATTCCACCAACATTTCCAGCAGGGGTGGTAGTATTTCTTCCCCTATGAGTTGAAACATTTCTATGGGTAGGCCATCAGCACTGGGTACTAACCCTTGGAGAGCTGCTGGAGTGCTGTTCTTAGTTCTTGGATAGTAAGTGACCTATCCGGGACCCATGCTTCCTCTGGCTTTAGCCTGGGGAGAGGAGTTGAGTTCAAGAATACCCAGATAGCCTGCTCTTTGACCATGGTGTCTGGGTGGGTCTGCAAAGTTTATAGCTCTTCAAAAAACTGGCATATGATCCCATTTATTTTTGGGGTTTTGCTGCTATAGTTCCCTTCGCTAATCAAAGGGTGTGTATCTGGGAGTTGGCTTTTTTTTGCAGAGGTGGTAAGCCAGAACTTTACCCCCCTTATCCTCAGACTCCCAGAACTTATGCTTGGCCCTCAGTAACTGCCATTCTGCTTTTCTTTGTAATAGGATGCTGATCCTATACTTTAGTCCTAGAATGGATGTGTAGAGTTCTGTATTGGGAGGGCTGCCTTGTTAAAATTGGGCTTCAAGGGTCTCCAGTTGTCCCTCTAGAGACTCCATCACTTTTCTCCACTCCCATATTTGTCTGGCTGTGTGGGATATAATGCAGCCTCTGAGGGATGCCTTACAGGCCTCCCATACTGTGCTAGCTCTGACCTCCCTGGTGCAGTTGTTAACAAAGAACATTTCGGTCTTTTCTTAATCCAGTCCCTAAATTCTGGGTCCTGGAGAAGTACTGGGTTGCACCTCCATCTGGGTCATATGGGCTGAGAGCTCACTGGTAAGAAGGATAGGTTGATTGTTACATGGTCCAACATAACCATTGGCTCTATTCTGACATGGCAGATACCCTGGCCAGCTAGCCTCTCCACCAGCTAGAAATAAATATGCCTGTGAGTGCCGTACCCCTGGTAGTAGAAGATGTAGTACCTCCCAATTGGGTTATCTTGATGCCATGTATCCAGTCCCCATTCGTCCATAAATATGCCAAGGGTCTCTCACCCTGGGAAGGGTATCTGCGGTGGGTTGAGATTTATCCAAGAAGACATCCTAAACCAGGTTGAAGTCCCCCCATTAGAACCAGGCAACTGTTGTCTTTTCCTTTCGCTTCTGTGATAGCTTGGCTGATGTGAGTGAAAAATTCTTGATCATCCTGATTTGGGGCATATGTGTTGATTATTATTATCTTGCACCATGGGTACAAAACATTGACAGCTACTCACCACCCCTGCTTGTCTGTTCTTGACCAGTCCATCACCCATCCCTTTGCCCTGTGTATCAGTATAGCTACCCCCTTTGATTTTGTTGTAGAGGAGCTATGCACTAAATTTCTTACTCAGCCATTCCTTAACAACTGTATTGACCTGACTGTGAAGTGCTTCTCCTGGAGTAGTACAATATCCATCTTCAAGGCCTTAAAATTGTTTAAAACCTTTGTTCTTTTGAATGGGGAATTAAGCCCCTCACTTTCCAGGAGCTGTACCTAACCCCTCCTTCATGGTGCTGGGCATGTGTCCTGCACTCAACACCCCCCTTCCCACTTACCTCCTGGATTTACCTGCTAGAGTTGTCTCAGAAGCTGGTTGTGCTGAAGACCTCCTTGAAGTAAAGGGGTTCTAGGGTTTATGGCATTCTGAATGATGTACTATTCAGCTTGATTTCTTTTCCACCCTCTCTCTGGAGAAGGCTTAGAGGTAAGGCAATAATGACAAAAGAGAGAACAAAATGTGTCATGAGATACTGTTAATTTGTAACAGAACAGTAAATACTTACAACAGTGACCAACATTAACTATCTGAGGCCTACTGGTTCCTTTGTGGGGCCTATCTTGGTGAGGTGCCCCACCCAGTATTGCCCGCTCTCATTATTGTGCCCCCTCTTTAATCCTGTATCCTTACCCTGGATACCCAGGGTGTGCTCTGTGACTAAACTGCTAGGAGATCATACAGGTCCTATGATTTTACTAAGAAACCAAAAGGAGAATGCTATATATGAGTCTGAGCCCAGAGCCTCACTGATCTACCTCTTTGATGTCGTTGTGGAAAGTGGCTGTGTTAGTCAGTAATGGTGGTCCCTTTGGCCCAGTCTCTGACTGCTGTGCACGATAGATAATAATAGAACCTGCTGCTGGTAGATGTTTGTAGACTGATGCAGTAGGTAGTGTGTTCTGCCTGGGTAATCTGCTTCTCCAAGTAGGCCCTATATGTTAAACTGAGCTTGGGCAGGTGTATCAGAGTGTCCTTGGGTTGGGCTCCCTCTCCTGCACTTTTCCTCTGTAAGGGTACTCCACCCCTCTCTAAATGTTCTAGTCCTGAGAAAGCGTTTATGCATTTGTGGTCATATATATTGTGTGGGCAGCCATGTCCACTCCCCTCCTTTCTTTATGATGGATGCGCCTCCCACAAAAGTGGAGGGATATGTAGGTGTGGAGGTAGGTGGTCCCCAAGGTCCCTGGGGGGTAGGGGTGGAGTCCTTGAAGTGTGCTGCCAATTTTATCCCTTTGTAAGCCCTCTGTGTTGGCCTCCCTACCTAGTAATATTTGACAGCATCCCTGTCCTAGTTTTTGTTATTGTTTTTGCCCCTGGCCACATTGCCTGACTGGTGTTCAGGGCATATGTTGGGGGGAAGCTCCTGTCCTGTAGCTGGAATCACCCTTATTTCATTTCACAACCTGATATCTCCCTCCCCTTTCTGTGGTCCTCTGGTAGGGGTTATCCACCTGATCCCATCGAGGTCGATGAGTCTGCAAGTACACATTTTCCTTCCTACTCGAACCTCCTCCCTGTCTATCTCTTAAAATGCTATCCTCCCATGGGTCCCAGGTAGTATTGTATTTCTTCCCTACTAAGCTGCCTAGCTCTTCCCCTGTGACTGTCTGTGCTGCCTTTGATATTATAGTGGGTCTTGTCTTGACAGTTTAGCCATGCCCTTCATCCCCTTGTGGTTCTCCAGCTGCAGTTTTCCCCCCATTTCATCTTAAGCAAAGCGTAACTGACCTTATACTACATTCTATTTACCAAGCACATATTTATATTGAGCTTATCAATATTGTCCCAAGAGGCTAGCTTAGCCAGTGTACTCACCGCAGCATCCAGGCATTGTTAGGAGGCAAGTGTACTTAACTGACCTCCAAGACTCTTCCAGTTCTCACTGCTGCCACCTCCACAAAGGAGCGGAGGCCTGGATGAACTACTGGGTCTGTTGTCACTGCATTGTCCATGAATTATTCTTTCTGCCCATCTGCCCAATTGATCGCCCCTGTGGAGGTACTGTCTGTGACTCAACCCTCAGTGACCACCTCGATATTGATGTCACTGCTGAGGGAGTCCTCCTTGTGGATCTGGGCTGGGGGGTGTGACTGTGCAGGAAATGGATTTGCAGTCTCTGCTAGTGCAGCTCCTCGAGTGGTGCCTGGAGTACTGGATTTTTGGTCCTTCCTCCAGCTCAGGGGATCGTGGTGACTCTGGCGCAATGCTTTGTTTGAGTAGTCCTTTCTTCTTGAGGGGTCCTATAGAGATCATTGTCATTTTGAGCATGGGGGTCACCATCTTCTCTGTGTCATGTTCCCTTTGTTTACGGTTCTCCAGCTCCCTGCTGTAAGCAAATTCATTCCTGCTGTTATTGGGGATGTCCCTCAGCTCCTAAAGATTTCTGGGAGTTGTAGTTTGGCTCCTACATTGTAGCCAGTGTTTGCGTAGCCAGTTTTGTATCTCCTGGGGGGGTTGAGCCTGTGAAGTCATTCCATTTTTCGAACCAGATGCTACTCAGCCCTCAGAAGCCATATCTGATATTGTTTTCCCTAAGTTTGGCTTTCAGTGGTCAAAATGGTTTCCTGTATATGGCCAACTCATGGAAAAGTCTTAGTAAATAGAGATGTGGGCCCCTTTCTATCGCAGTTCCCCCATGTCCCTTGCTACCCAGAGGATTTTTTTTCTTTTGTGGAATAGTGCAGGATGTATGCTATTATGAGCTGCAGGAGGTTATTACTGGATTGTGAGTGGCCTCTCATCCTATGGGCCACTTCAACTTCCACGGGACCTCTGAACCTTGAGCCTAGGAGACAAGAAATAAACTTGTTAAGGAAGGCCTCCATATTTTGACCCTCCAGGCCCTTAGGGATGCTGAGTATTCTTAAATTGTTGTGGCGGCTACAGTTCTCCAGGTCCTCTGTTCTCTCTCAGAGTGTCTGCATGTGGAGTTCACAGTCCGCCATTCAGCAGATGATGTTGTGCTGGTGGCACTCCAGTTCATCAGCCCTCTGCTCCAGGATGTTTGCCTGATCCTGGACTTTTTTAATGTCCTCCAAGGTACCTGTTAAAGCCATCTTTACATCAGCCATATCCATTGCCAATATTTCCAACATCTTAGTTATATACTGTACTCCATTGAATCAGCCACTTGTGTAACCTGGGCCTCGGGGGTGGAGGATGCCATTCTGTGCCCCTTGTAGTCTGCGCTGCATCCTGAGGATCTCCTAGGTGAGAGGACTGGGATGAATAGTTCTACGTCTGTACAACTCTTTTTGTTCTTGCCCTATGGCAGAGAATTATGCCAGCTCAATGCAAAGTCTGATAGTGCTGTAAGGGGTAATTTTGCCCGATGTTGTTGTACAGGTACCATAGGTGCTGCTTATTAATTGCATTGTGCTCCAATATTTAGCTGAGGGGTAAGGGTACGCTGACTTGTGTAGCCCCGCTGCACCATTAAGTCATTTTATACCACCCTTGCACTGCACCATTTCAGGATGTTTATCTTTTTCTGTAGTAAGCTACATTAGATGTAGTTGCTCAGACAGACACGCCACCCTCTGATGTCTTGATCGCAGTTTAATGTCAATTTTAGAGCTTCACTGTGATGGAGCTCTGTGATCAGGTGGTCATCTTTATTCAGTGCAAAACCATGCCTGAAATAAATGTCTTTTGATAGCAGGGGTACATGGTAGAATTAACAATTAGGAAGAGGTACAAGTCAAAAGTATAGATTTTTGAAGGGTTACAAGGGTAAAGTTATAAATTCTGGAAGGTAGAGGAAGAGGAGGAGAACCCATTACATACAGAATAATTGCTGGGTAGGTGGTTATAACGAGACTTTTACCCCCCCCTTCAAGTGTGGGATGCCATATAAACCCTGAGAGTCAAGCTCAAGGGATTTATAAAGGCATCCCACACCATGGGTGTGTATAAAATTGGAGTTTTACACCCCCTACCAAGCCTTTATTGTATTTAATTGATGGTGATTTTTTTTGCGACAGCAATTATATAAATTAAAGATATTCCACTTCCTACATAGCTGCAGATCAGTCAGGTTTCAATGCAGTCCACAGCTTGTGTTTAAAGAAATTTTTTTTTTCTTAAGTCAGCTGCTTTTAAAAAATATGCTTTTTTTCAATAACTTACCACTGCTGATTGAGTCCAAGTGCAGGGAACTGTTGAACAGTGGTGAAAAGCTGGATAGCACCCAGGAAGAGTGAAAGTTGCATGTGCTCAGTTTGAGGGAAACACAGCTTGTATTTGCTGTTATAACCAGCTGGTCATAACAGCAAATCACATCTGGGTTTCCCTATGGTAAAAATGAGCACCAGTTATTATAAAGCAGTTACAGTACACACATTCCAAGAGTGTGGTTGCCCTCAGTAAAAGGAGATAATATGAACAGTAAACAGAAAGCGATGCAGAAGGCTATATTTAGTATTAGTCAGGAAAATGGAAAACAAAATTCATATGACACGGCACTATACATATAACTACTCTTCTATTATTTAAGATTATTTCCAAAGAATTACTGATTAGGCTGTGAAACTTATGAGATGTGTATTTGTGGTGTTGTACTGATAACATTTGGGCTTAACTGGAAGTGAAAAGTGATTTTGCCATTTTACAATCTGATGTACAGTGTGTGTTCTGAGCTGATATGACTTAAAGGAATATTATGTCATGCTTACTTAAATGACATCAGAACTCACCCAAAACTGTGCCAGTCGATATCAAAATGTTTTAGAGTTATTCTGTGAAGTCATCAAATCAGATAGGCAATTAAATAATTTTCAGACATGAGAAATGGTCTTTCCTGCATTTTGTTTGTAATAATTAAGGCCTGGTTGTCTTTATATTAGGAAAAATTAGTATTTTTTTTATATGTTTGCAGTTGATCTTAAGTATAAAAATACTATAAAGAAGTGATTCACACTGATACATATTGGAGAGAAACAAATACAGTAGAAAGAAATTAAACCCATAGTTTAATTATAATTGGACTCGTGTAGTGTTTCCAGAGAGATACAGTATCTGATGGATAGGATACCATATTAGCTGGAAGAAGCTTACATTTCAATAGTCCATTGTTACACAAAAGCATTACTGCAAGCTTACAGTTTAACTCTTATATTCAGAAAAAATATTAAAAAAGCAACCACCACAGACCACACAGAAAATCTTATTGGTTAACTGATATGCATTTTGAGAACCAATGCATATCTACCAAACAGTAGTTATTGAGGAAAACAGAAACAATCAGTATGAGAAAATATTTTGGTGAAACATTTTGTTTTTTCTCAGTAAGTATATGTTTAGCAAATAAGTGTCTGTTCTTAAAGTGCATGTGAGTTAAATTCCTGGCAAGAAATATTACTGTAAATATATTCATAGAAAGAGGCTGTTTTTTTTTTTCATTCAGTAGTGTGGTCTGCTGAATTTGAGTGGCAGAACACTGTATAACTGTTTAATTAATTAAATTATGACATTTTGCAGTGTTAGATTGCAAACATTCTCTATATATTTGCAGTGCATTAAATCTTCTAATGAAAAAAAGTATCCAGATAAAAGAATTGGAAACATTAGAGTGTACATTACAGTACCTTGCCATGATTCAGCTATCAGAGACTGCACTATAAGTTTCACCAAAACTTCTAATAGACAAATTGAAAGCCTACTACTCATGATTACTGGTGTGCAGGGCCACTGGAAAATTGTTGAAAAATTCTCAATGATGCAGGGTTGATTTGCAAAACATTATTGGTAATTTGTGGCAGTTGCACTACACATCCCCATTGCTCCACATTTTCTATTGTTTTCTGAAGCACATATTATCTGGCCTAATTGTTACACACACACACACACACACACACACACACACACACACACACACATATATATATATATTATGGTAGCACGGTAGTGCTACCATAGTTAAGGTTGAGGAGCCATTTACATGTTAAACCTAAAATTTTGCACCTTAATAACTTTGCAACCATTCTACAGATTTACCTGAAATTTGGAATACACAATTAAGACCCATACACCTTGGGATCTGTCAAGTTTCGTACTGGTTAGGTATATGGTTGTGGAGTTATTAAGCCTGATCTGCACATGCGTTTATGATTTTTTTTAAATTCTACAGTCATGCCTACAGGTCGCATAGTTTGCGACCAGTCCAAAATCTTCAAAGGGACATGTGGCCAGGGTCCCCAATGTGCCTTTCGAAGATTTCGTGAAAAAATATTAAATGGTTCAAAAGTTATTCAAAAAACAAGTTCCCATTATAAGTCAATGGGAAAAGTTAACAAAAAGTTCGACAGTGTCGCAAATGCAGTTTTTACTTTCACAAATGGCCCTTTTACTGTCACAGATCAGCCATTTTGTTTCAGTTGGTGATCAGAAAAATGCTTGGCATTTAAATTTGGGACCCTTTAGCAACCTAATTCTTTTTGTATTCACCTAGTCGGAACCTGAGGATGCTAGTCATGTCTTTCTTTTGGGGTAAAACGCCCCAGAAATATGTTTTTCACATTTCTGGAAAAAGTACTTTCACAAAGTACTTTCGGACTTGCGACACTGTCGAATGAATTTGTGAAAGCTTTCTCAAATTGTGACAGTACTTTTCTAGGCTGTGGGAAAATGACAGCAATTCTTTGGCACCCTGCTACAAAAGAACAGTTTGCTGTTTTGGGCTGAAATTTGGAGGGAACGCAGCCGACATCTCACAGATGTGTCTTTCACTGTTTTGTTGAAAAAATATTACACGGCGGCAAAGTTACTGCACTCCAAAGTTGACATTTTTTCCAATAGGATAACATTACGGCGTCCCGACGCATTGCAGCAATCCTTTGGCGCCCTGCTGCAAAATAACGGTTCAGTCTTTTGGGCTTAAATTTGGAAAGAAGACAGCCAACATTCCACAGATGTGCCTTTTAGTGGTTTGGTGAAAAAATATTACAGGAAGCCAAAGTTATGGCACTCCGAACTTCTCTTTTTTCCCCTTAGGATAACATTACGGCATACGCCGCACCTTTCAGGGCCCGTATCTCGGAAACGGTGTGAGATACGGACTTTTCATCGGAAAAATGCTTGTACAAACTAGCCAGGAAAGTCATAAATCATATGACTTTAAATTGTTTTTCTATGTCTTACGGTTCCTGAGATATAAGCAATTTATTATTCCAACTCCTCATTTTCTGCTCTGACCCATTATTATGCATACATTCTTTGTACTCACTGTCTTTCTCTATGAAGCTTTTGTGGAAAACCAGCCTGTGCACTTACATTACTGTTACCGTTGCCCTTTACACTTGTGGTTCCTTAACCGTTTCACTTACCGTTCATGTCTATGCCACCATGTGCGTTATCCTTTGCGTTTTCATTTACGCTTGTGTTTCCATTATTTTTTACCATTTGTGTCTACAGTACTGTTTCTCTTTCTGTTTTGCTTTGTGTCACCATGCCTATTGTCATTTGCGTTTGCAGGCACCATGTTACTATGTGACAAGACATCACATGGCGGACCATTCCCGTCTACGCCACCGTGTGCATTACCCTTTCTGTTCTCATTCACGCTTGCATTACCATGTGCACCACTGTTAGTGCTTCTGTTTGCATTGCTGTTCCTGTTACTATGTCACAAGACATCACGTGGCGGGAGCATGGGGGCCACCGCCGCATTACATTCATTATTTCTCATTATCATTCTCAAAAAGAAGGGAAATTAGAGGCAAAAATTTCCATTTAATGCGTCAGTTAGGGTTGTTCCACACGACAAAAATGTGGAAATTCGGTGTTAGGGTTGAAAACCCCTTGGGCCCAGCCCACCCCAACCGGCAGATGTGCGCATGGGGTCTTCGGTCCTAACTCTCACCCCATTCTCCTATATGTCTGCTTCTTTACACATGTGATGGGATGAGAGTTAGGGCAGAGACGACCCCAATGCCGGTTGAGGGGGTTGGCTGGGGGGCCCAAAGGTTTTTTTCAACCCTAACACTGAATTTCCTCACTTTTGCCACTATGGAACAACCCTAACTGCTGCATTAAATGAAGTTTTTTGAATCTAATACATATATATATATAAAAAGTGGCGCAGTCATGCCACTATACTGTATTTAGGATTATGAAGGCACTTCTATGTTAAAGTCAACATTTTGCAGGTTAATAGCTTTGGACCCATTCAATGGATATTCCTCAAAGTTGGTATGCATGGTGCAGAATGGCAGATCTCTTGATTTGACAAATTTTGATTCGGTCGGACTGACGGTCTTTCCACACCAAAACAATGAAAATGCACTTTTCACCAGTTTTGGAGGCAGTTTTGGGGATTTTGCCTATGGCCCTGTGCAGCTGTCATGTGGCATGCCAGCCTGCAAGATAGCTCATCTGAAAGAGCTTCAGCAGCCAAACATACCGCTTTTCTTTTGGTGAAAAATTATTAAGGCATTCAAAAGTTATGGCACTTTTAAGCTCCCATTATAAGTCAAAGGGGAACATTTATATGGTTGTTTTGCAAACAAGAATAGGGTTTGAGCCTGGTATGGTGTAGATATAAACAGAATGTCTTTTAGTATTGATTTAACTCATAATGGGGTAAATGTACTAGGACAGCAGGGGTTATCCTCTATCACTGAGTCTGTCAGTTATAATCACACTAGGGTTTCGATGACTGTAATGATCAAGTTACACTGTTCATCTTCATGAGTTCATATTCACAGCCATTCTCCAGCAACTAGACAGTGTATGGTGTAACTGGGTGGGACACTGTGTTGCAAAGCTGCTGCAGTGCCTAGCAGAGGGAGAGTATCTACTCATAAAGACAATTAAGCAATAAGGCATGACCAACAGTTATGTTAAATGGTCTGTTAATCACCCTGTAGGGGTTTAATGTTGAATGAGGCATATCCGAGTGCCACATGTCGCTAGACAGTGATAAACTGACCATTAACATAATACCTGGGAGTGGCTTATTGCTATCATAATAAAACTGTTTTTTAAACAACATTAAACCATGTTCATCATATGGTTAGGCTCCACATTATGTTAATAAAAACTAAACATAAGGCTGTTACAATGTTTACAGTTAATTAGAAAGCTGCATTTCTCAAACCCTTGTTATAATCAGAGATATTATACCTGTACAACTCCTTGGTTTTGCTTAACTCTATTGCTCAGGTGGCCCACCACAAGTGGTGTGGTGTGGTGTGGGGCATCGGTAGGTAAGGCCATGCAACTACTAAGTGTGGTAAGTTGTGTGCAGCTGCAATCAGGGATGTGTACATTTGGTGTACATGGCCTCAGTTTTGCTGTTGATCTCCACTGAGCATGCAGTACCTGGTCAGGTGGGTGGGGATGTCTCGTAGTACATTTAGAAAATTGTTTGTTATTTCTGTCACCTGCTGCTGGATGTCTGTCATTGGTTGTGTTGACTTGGTCCTCCCCCATACTTGAATGTGTGTGTGTGTCTGTGTGTGTGTGGTGCTGGAGGGGTGAATTTGGAGTTAGGGTTTTCAACCCTAACAGTGAATTTCCTCACTTTTGTCACTGTGGAACAACCCTAACTAATGCATTAAACGGAGTTTTTTGCCTCTAATTTCCCTTTTTTTTGAGAATGATATTGAGAAATAGTGAATGTAAGGGCCCCTTGCACCCGCCACATGATGTCTTGTGGCATAGTAACAGGAGCAGCAATGCAAACAGAAATGCTAAGAGTGGCACACATGGTAACACAAGCGTGAATGATAACAGAAAGGGTAACGCACACGGTGGCATAGATGGGAACGGTGTGCCACGTGATGTCTGGTCACATAGTAACATGGTGCCTGTAAATGGAAATGTCAATGGGCATGGTGACGCAAAGTGAAACAGAAAGAGAAACAGTGCGGTACACACAAATGGCAAAAAAGTAACACGCATAGCGCATATGAAAACGCAAAGGATGATGCACGTGGTGGCATTGGGGTGTGCATTGGGATCATCAGCCCTAACTCTCACCCCATGACCTGTAAAAGCAGCAGAAGTATAGGAGAATGGGGTGAGAGTTAGGACTTATGATCCAATACACACCCCAATGCCGGTTGGGGGGTGGGTGGGGGTGCAGGGTTTTCAACCTAACAGCAATTTCTCACTTTTGTCGCCGTGGAACAACTTTAACTAATACATTATACTGAGTTTTTGCCTCTAATTTCCCTTCTTTTTGAGAATGATAACAAGAATGTAATGCAGCAGTGGAGGCGCGAGGCCCTCTGGGCTCCGCGCTCCCCACTCGCATGTAGTGAGCGGGGCTGTGGGCCGCTGCGCGCTCCCATAGATGTCTTGTGGCATACTAACAGGGACAGCAACACAAACAGAAATGCTAACAGCGGTGCACATGGTAACACAAGCACGAATGAGAACAGAAAGTGTAACGCACATGGTGGCGTAGACGGGAATGGTCTGCCACGTGGATGTGTTGTCACATAGTAACATGGTGCCTGCAAACAGACATGTCAATGGGCATGGTGATGTAAAGTGAAACAGAAAGATAAACAGTACTGTAGACAGAAAATAGCAAAAAATAACAAGATGCAAAGCGCAAATGAAAATACAAGGATAAGCACACATGGTGGCGCTGAGCGTCAATGGTAAAGTGAAGCAGATGCAGACACATAGCGGAAGGGCAACAGTAACAGTAATGTAAGCGCTGACAGGCTGGTTTCCCCAAAACCTGCATTAGAAAAGACAGTGAGTACAAATAATGTATGCAAAATAATGAGTATCGGCGCAGAAAATGAGATCTTGGAATACTAAATACATTATATCTCAGGAACCGTACGACGTAGGAAAAAAATTTAAAAGTCATATTATTTACAACTGTCCTGGCTAATTTGTATCTTAGCCCCAATAGAGGGCTAAGAGATTTTCCGGAGAAAAGTCCGTATCTCGCACCGTTTCCGAGATACGGGCCCTGAAAGGCGTGGCGAACGCCGGAATGTTATCCTATGGGAAAAAATGTCAACTTTGGAGTGCCGTAACTTTGCCGCTGTGTGATATTTTTTCACCAAACTACTGAAAGGCACATCTGTGGGCTGTTGGCTGTCTTCCCTCCAAATTTCAGGAAAAAAGACCAAACCGTTATTTTGCAGCAGGGTGCCAAAGGATTTCTGTAATGCGTCGGGCGCCGTAATGTTATCCTATGGGAAAAACCGTCAACTTTGGAGTGCTGTAACTTTGCCACCATGTAATATTTTTTCAATACAACATAGAAAGGCACATCTGTGAGATGTCAGCTCCGTTTCCTCCAAATTTCATCTCAAAACTCCCAACGGTTCTTTTGCAGCGCAGTGCCAAAGAATTGCTGTCATTTTCCACAGACTAGAAACTACTGAAAGTTGCAGCTTTCCTTAAAAGTTTGACACTTTCGTGACACGATAATTTATGAAAGTACTTTTTCCAGAAATTTGAAAAACATATTTCTGGGGTGTTTTACCAAAAAATAAAGACATGGCAAGCATCCTCAGGGTCCGACTAGGTGAATACAAAAAAAATTAGGTTGCTAGAGGGTCCCAAATTTAAATGCCAACCATTTTTCTGATCACCAACTGAAAACAAAATGGCTGATTTGCGAAAGTAACAGGCCCATTTGCGAAAGTAAAAATGCATTTGCGAAAGTGTTGAACTTTTTAACTTTTCCCATTGACTTATAATGGGAAACTGTTTTTTGAATAACTTTTGAACCGTTTAATATTTTTTCATGAAATCTTCAAAAGGCACATCGGGGACCCCAGCTGCATGTTCCCTGAAGATTTTGGGCCGGTCACACAAACCGTGCGACCTGTAGGCGACCACAGAATTCCAGTAAAAGCGTGAACGCTGCGCAAGATCACACTTAATAACTCCGCAACCGTATATCCGACCAGTACGAAACTTGGCAGATCCCAAGGCCTATGGTTCTTGATCATAAATTCCACATTTCAGGCAAATCCATCAAACAGTTCAAAGTTATTAAGGTGCAAAGTTTTGGGGTTTAACATAGAAATGGCTCCTCAACCCTAACTATGGTAGCACTACCGTGCTACCATAATGTAATAGATAAACCACTCTGAGGTGTGTGGTCATGCTCTGATATATGCATGCCTTGATATGCATCAACCACCCAAGGCGTGCGTATATCAGAGCATGACCACACACCTCAGAGTGGTTTATCTATCTTATAAAATATCAAAATTGTTTTGGAGGGGGGTAAAAGTGCAGGTGTGTGGTTGCACTCTGATATACACATGGTCACGTGATGCTTTTCATCTTACATGATATCAACATTTTCCCTACCCATTTTATAAATACATATATATATAGAGAGAGAGAGAGAGAGAGAGAGTCACTTGAAGAAGGGCTTCTGCTGTCACAATGTATTTAAATTTAGTATATCTTCTAAAACCAAAAATCATCAGTCTCATGCAGTGCTAACTAGATTTTATTTGGTAATCTACAATTTGTCAGTATTAAATAAATTCAAAAGCAACATATTTTATAAGCGACCTGTTGCAAAATATTTATCACAAAATAAATACAATGCCCTAGATATTCAAAAGAGTTGAGCCATGCGCAATAGGGTTGCACCAGCGCAAGACCCAAATTGAGCAATTCTGATATATTCAGCAGGAGGCAGTTGCGCCCCCGAAATCATGCTGAGCAACAGCGCAATGATAATGAAGGCATGCACAACCGAAGGGGGAGGAACCATGCATAAATGGTGCAGTGCGATATTCAATGACTTGAGCCATGCGCAATAGGGGAGCAAGCGGAAGTTGTGCCATAGCGGAAATGAGCAAGATAAAAAGGAGCAAGGGAGAGGTGCAAGAACGTTACAGGGAAGCCACATGAGGCAGAACTCTAGGCAGACAGACAGGGCAGGAGGGACACACAGGGCAGGCCAGAGAAAGGGCACCCTGAACACACAGGCACAGGGAAGGTGTGAGGAGCCACAGCCAGTACAGGAGGGAAATGCCACACAGCACAGAGGCCACCACAGGCAGGTGTTCCCGGTGCAGAGGAAGTAGCAGGGAGGACAGCGGGGGGAATACAGTAACAGCTGCCGGGGGGGTGAACACAAGCCAGGGACATGGCCAGTGCCACCTTCCAGATGGAGGCCGTTATGAGGGTGTGAGAAGGCGGGTGGCAGGGGGGCGTGGCCGTGGAAGGGCCCGTCAGTGGTATGCCCCCAACAGGCAGTACCGAGCCCACACCAGCTTCGAGCTGTACAGCGATACTGAGATTGTGGGCCAGTACTACCTGAATAGGGCAATTCTGAGGTGGCTCTGTGAGCTGTGCAGTGATGTGATGCAGGCACCCGCACGATGGAGCCATGCCCTGTCAGTGGAGACTAAAGTAACAGCCTGCATGTGCTTGCTCACCATGGGTACCTTCCAGAGACCAACTGGGGACACCACAGGCATAACCCAGTCTTCCACGTCACGCCACCTCACCCAATTCCCCAGCACACTGCTGCCACATGCTGCAGAGTACATCCATTTCCCCAGCACACCGGCAGAGCGCACAGTAAACATACAGGAGTTCCACAGGGTAGCACGTATGCCTGGCATGCTAGGGGCAATAGACTGCACCCATGTGGCCATACGCACACCATCTGGCCCCAAGGGAGCCACATACATCAATCGCAAGGGCTATGCCAGCACCAACCGCCAGGTGGTGTGCGATGTCAGGGGTGCATAATCAATGTCTGTGCCACGCACCCTGGGGGAGCACACAATCCCATCATCTGGCACCAGTTGGCACTGTGCCACAGATTCAAGAGTGGGGACATCCCCACTGGACACCTAGTGGGTGAGTATGCAAACCACATGGACAATCATAGAGCCTGGGGGGGCATGGCCAGAGGTGACATGGGTAGTGGTCTACATGGCCTGGGGCAGGGCAATGCTGATCACCAAACTAACCTCTGCCCTCTACACACAGGTGACAGTGGTTACCCACTCCGTCCCTGGCTGCTCACACCCTACCGGTGGCCCGTGACCCCATCACAGCAACGCTACAATGAGGCACACGCCACCACACATAATGTCATCGAGTGGGTGTTTGGGATGCTGAAGGCACATTTCAGTTGCCTGGACACCTCTGGCAGTGCCCTACTGTACAGCCCTCAAAGGTCTGCGGGCTATCCCTGGCCTGTTGCATCCTGCACAACATGGCTAATGAATGTGGGGTAGCCATACAGATCAAAGAGGGAAACAGTGATGGGGACGATGAGGATGCCAGTGATGATGGTGATTGGCAGCCCCCCTTGGCCGACGGACCCCTGACTGATCTGGCTGGCACAGCTGCACAGGGACACCATCATGGAAGAGCACTTCAGCCAACCCAAGTAAGTCATTGGGCCATGTGCAACCACCAGTGGCTAAGGCACAACCCACAAACACGCATGGACACACACCAGGGGTGCGTGCCATCAAGGGAAGTGGCAGGGCACAGAAGCACATACACAAACAGGGATGGGTGAGGATTAACATGCCATGCGGATGGACACACACACTCACACACACACAATGCACCAAACGTGCACAGAGGTCAGGAGACACACCAACCCAGAATGCCAACCCTAGCAACACACATGTCCACAGGCCACCACACCCACTGCCTGTCCATAGGCATGTGTCAGATGCTGAGCACCATTACACATTGGTGTACAGTGCAATGCAGGCATCATCATGCACATGCAACTGTGGACAGCAGCCAGGAGGGTGTGCAGGTGGACTGTGTGTCCGCATGCAGGGCCAGGTACCCACCCGTGCACTGCCCACTGAAACACACAATGCACACAGGGCAGCACCAGACAGTAGCCATGCTGGGAGACAGGTCAGTCATGCAACACAGTGCCCCGGCCGCCACTGATGCGTGGGCAGCCCCGCCGAGACCCACCAGCACTGACAGGCTGACCACTGGCATCATGGGGTGGCACCGATGGTCCCCCAGGGGTTCCACTGTATGAACACAACCATGCTCACGCAGGGGTCTGCAGCACAATGAACATGCCTGCACCAGGAGTGCTCGGGATGCCCACAGCTGAACCTGGTGTCGACAGGGTGGAAGTCACACGATGCCAGGAATGGGGGGGTGGACAGTGCACTGCGTGGTGTCTGCTATGCATGGGCACCTCACTGTGTGCCCATTGTGGCCATGATAGCAGTGAATGCCTGTGCATGCCTGTCAATGGCAGCAGTCACATCCTCCCGCAAACGGTCCATCCCTGCCAGGATCAGAGCGGTGTCCCTGCTGTGACGCTCCTCTGCCCGCTCCAAAGCCACACGCAGTGCATCCACTGACATCTCAAGCTGCATCTGATGCTGGGCTGATGCTTGCAGTAGGTGGGTGTGCTTGTCCAAGAGGTCATCTGCCTCCTCAGCATCCTGTCCCTCAGGGTGTGCACGGCCCTGATGATCAGCACCCCTTGAGGGTGGGTGCTGCACACCAGGACAAGGTCTGGGCATGTCCACAGGTGGTGCACAGACACCGCTGCTGAACCCTGTACCCCCAAGCCCATTGGCCGACCGCTGATGCTGCCCCTCCGGCTGCCACTCCCCAGGGCTCATTGGTGCTGCCGCAGTGGCTGCAACAGTCCCACTTTCCTGAACAGACACCAGTGCTGCCCCACTGGTGCTGACAGGCACAGGCTGGGACTGTGCTGACAAGCAGGCCTCCATGGCAGCACCACCCACAGCTGTGGGCACGAAGTGCCCTGCTGTGTGGCCATCCCGTGGCACACAAGTGTCACTGCCCATGACGTTAGCGTCATCATCATAGGTGATGGACTCTGCACCGGCCCCAGTCACAGCATGTTGGCATCCATGGATGCCGGCACGCTGGGACACAGGCAGGGTTTCCTCCACACCTGTTACAATGACATCAGTGTGGACAGCCAGGTGGCCCCACTGTCACAATGATCCATGTATACCTGTGGAGGTGGATTGGCCATCCTCCATCTCCAGCTGACTGTCCTCAGTGGACAGGCCCACCACTGCTGACCCATGCAGATGCTCAGGATCTGTAAGGGAAAGCAAAGTCGCGTTACTGCATGTGACCTACCCTGCCCCCCCATAGACTGACCATGACTTACCATGCAGTGATGGGCCACCACCCCTTGGAAGCCACCACCCAGAACACCCTCAATGGCACTGTGCTGCATGCTTCCAGCAAGCCTCTCCTCCTGTGGGGTCAGCTGTACCACCTCTGGCTGTCCCCCACCTGTTGCAGCTCCTGCTGCCCTGATGGCAGCCACCTTCTCCTTTATCCTCCTCTTGTCCTTGCCCATCTTTTTCTTACACTCCTGCATGGAGCGCTGGTGGCTGCCATGCAGGTTCACAGCACATGCCACCTCCTCCCATACAGCAGCACGGGATTGAGGTGTTCCCCGCCGTCCACTGAGAAGTGGCTCCTGATCCAGGTAGGCCTCAAACAGGGCTTCGGTTTTGGCCTAGGTAAAGTTAGGCCTCCTCCTCCTCCTCCCACCACTGTGTTCCTCCTCTCCAACAACTTGCTCAGTCATTATGTAGCCTGTAAGAATGGCAGTTGTTACTTGTGACTGTTCAGTCCCATGCATGTCCCTAAATCCACAGTCCACACTCCCAAACAGCTTGCAACTCACCAATAGGCTGCAGTAACCGACTATGGTCACTGCAGCCCAATGTCGCACTTTTATAGAGCAACCCATGCAAATGAGGAGAGGCGCAACTTTAAGTAGATGCAAATTGCAGTGCTGCACCATTGAATGGCTGATTAGATGATTTGCATATGACGGTTGAATATTGCGTTGTTGTACTTTGCACAATTGTGTTGAATGTGCTAAGTCAATGGCTCAGTTCTGTGACAAGCGTAGTACACACCTCACTGCACATGCCCGGGTTGCTGACGCAGGTGTCTGCCGTGCTGATGATTTGCTGTGCACGGTAGGCAATGCAGGGCACGGCCACCATTGTGCCAGTGGCGCTGTAGCGATGGTCACTACATGGCACTGTGGCACTGGGCCATCATAGGCGCACTCGGCCAACTGCTCGGTAGGCCACTAATGGCAGTGACACACGGGCAGCCAATCACGCTACATGCATTGGGTTCCAATGGCGCTGTGCATGTCCATGTGCCAGAGACCCTTGACCCTGTGCCCGACCTTTGCCCCCTAGGCACCATGCGTCAGGCATGGGTGCACCTCTATCGCACTGTTCGGTGACAGCATGATAAGAATGGCAGTGCTGTACAGCGCAACATCTGCATATGGGGAACCGCACTGCAGAGTGCCATATTGCCATATCGAGCAGCGAGAATGGCATGCAGGAGGGTAGCCCAGTGGTCTGCAATTGAGCTGGCCAACCTAGTGGCCATTGTGGAGCCACACCATGGGCCATTGTTCGGGGAGGCACCCGTGGACAGGTCCAGGACCCAGATGTGGGCGGAGGTGGCCACAGCGCTCGAGGAGGCCACAGGATGGGGGAAGGGTACCGAGCAGTGTCGCCACCGGTACGGGGACCTGCGGTGGAGGGAGCCAGAGCAACTGGCAAGCCTGCGGGCACATGCCAGCAGGGGCACGGTGCCACGGCCAGGTAGGGGTTACGTAAACACACTTTTATCTTCCATATGGGTAACAGTGTTGTATGTGTCCAGCACATGGGGGAGGGACCGTCCGGGGTTGCATGTGGTGGTGTTCACAGGGTGTGGGGTGGGTGGGTCTGGCTGGGTGCGAGAGCACACACCTGGGGGCAGGAGGACTTTGCTATGGGATTGTACTGATGTTTCTCTCGCCATGTTTTCCCCACAGGCCCAGAGGAACACCGCCGTGCCCTTGAAGACCAGTGGTAGGAACAGTAGGGTGCAGCAAGGCGGGGCGAGGGCCCTGACCGCCCACTGCACTGGCCCAATGAAGGTGATTGCCATACATCCATGAGTACTATTGCATGCTGTGTGACAGGGTGGGTAGCGGGGCATGGCCACCATCCATTGACACCACTGCCATGCACGTGACTTGTTACAGTCAACACTGTCCAGTGGCAATGCATGTCTGGGAGTGCATCAATAGTGGTCCATGCGTGCACCAGGTACATGGTTGTGCCACTGCCTTTGCACCACATAGCCATGTTACTAAATGGCCATGGTGGTGCTCTGCGTAACTTTGCCAGTGGGTGTGTGCAGCGTTCCGCATGGCTGTATGCTCCTGGGTGGGCAGGTCATGTGGACATGATCACTGCCGGTGGTCACACACCATCACAGAGGTATGTCCCACGGCTGTTTGCCATGCACAGTGGGCAGGCTGTATGGGGTTTTGCATTCACACCTATTGACTGTGCTCCCTTGTCCTAGGTACCCGCCATCTATGGGAAATCAGGGATGCACTGCGGGAGATACTCCTGGTGGTGAGGGTGTCACTGGACATCCTCAGACAGATAGACGAGACCAGGATCCTGTGGAGGCACAGAGCTCGGAGGATTCAGAGAGGGGAGAGGCGCTCCCGCCAGGGGATCAATCAGTCCCTGTATTCCCTACTCCCGGACCCACCCTCACACCCCTCCTTTCCCATCCCATTTGTTCACCCCCTGCCCCTACCCACCCCCACCTTGTTTGTGGCCCCCAACCTTGTATATAGTTTCTACGTAATATTGTAAATAGTTGAATTTTATATGTTTGTTCAATACATTTAATTTTCATATGAATACTATGGTGGTCTTTGATCTGCAGCAGGCTATAGGTGCTCAGCTGCAGTGGTGTGCATGGCATCAGGGGTGGTGCAGTCATGGGTATGTGTGTGTGTGTGTGTCCGTGTGGAGGTGACTATGATGTGGTGGTAGCTATCAGTCAGTGTCTGAGGTGTGTGTGATGTGCCCTGTGCACTGGATAACTGTGTGCAGTGGTCCATGGTGCATGCTTTGTGTCCATGACACACCCATCGGCCCATCCATGGCCTGTGCAGCTGACACACATGCATATCTGTGACCTGCACAGTCCACTGGCATGTCAATGGTGACAGTCCCTGCAGGGCAGCCACTGTACCCGTCACATTGCTGGGTTGCCTCCTGTCACTGGTGTGGTGCATGTCTGCCTTGGGTGGCACCGTGGGCACCACAGTTGTTGTCCCACCTCCATGCTGTGCCTTGTGTGTGTTGCAGGGGATGTGCCCCACTGTCTGTGACTTGTGCTCCGGGTGAATGATGGCGGTTTACGGGTCCACAGTGCATGCGCAGGGTGGCTGGCACTCCAGTGCCACGGAGGACTGCGGGTTGTGTGTACACAGTTTATATGGGCCCACACTAGGGGCTTGGTTGCCCCACCACTGCATCCCTGTGTTGTTGTGCCCTTGGGTATGGGTGGGTGTCTATCCATACACTGTGTGGCATCGGGTGTGGTGCATGCTTCCATGCACCACTGTGGGTGTGTGTTCTGGCTGTTGTGGCCAGTTGTGGGTCGTGGTGTGTCATTGGAATACTGTGCAGGGTGCTGTACCACTGGTGGTGGTGCCCGGGGCATGCCCTGTCCCGTGTGAGGTACCTCATGTGCCGATGCATGGTTGGTCTCTCAGCAGTACCTCGGGGGGTCTGTGCATGGTGGCACTGTGTCTGCCATTGTTGCATTGCTGTGTGCTGCAACCCACTGCTGGGTGCTTGTGGTGGGGCTGGCTTGCATGGTTCTGTGGTGCACAGGGTTGCAGTGTCACAGTGGGGGTGGTGGCATGCATGGGGTTTCCTGCAGAGGTGGTCACTGCTCATGGGGGGGCTGTCTGGGCATCACGGTGCAGGGTGTGCTCTGCATTGGGGGTTGATTGTGTGGCATGGGGTGGTCAGCCCTCTTTGTGTGCCAGTCACAGCTTGCCGGTAGGTGTGATGGGGCACCATGGCCTGGCTGTGGGTTGTTTGTTTGTCTCCATGGGCCAGTGGTTATTTCAGCCCTCCCCCAGTTGTGCAGTGCATGGGGTGTGGGGGGATGATGTCTGTTCTGCTGTGTGTTCCTGTGCCCATCTGTGGCATGAGTAGTGGGCCCCTACCTCCCTGTTGTGCAGTTGCATTGCTCTGCTGCTGTGGAGCATCCCTGGTTGCGCTATGGCACCTCTGTACTGCTCAGCTGAACATCTCTTTTTGCGCTATGGTGCATCAGATCTGCTCAGCTTCCCCTTCCTAGTTGCACTATGGCGCAGGTGGTGTGATATTCAGTCGTCGGCTGTAGGCGCAGTTTGGCCAGCTCCATTTTTGAATATCATGTCTCTTGCACATGGGTGCAATAGACTTGTGCTTGCTCCTGCTATTGCACACTTTTGGGGTGCAGTTTGAATATCTGGGCCAATACATATTTTCATTGCATCACATGGTGGTTTATAATACACTTTCTTTTTTTAAGTCGCAATTTTACTCCCCATATCCTGCTAGCCCCACCCATCGGGGCTGCCAAGGAGTCATCCTCCTGCCTTCTGCTCTACCCACACCTACCTCCAGGCCCCATGGAGCTTTGGTTTACCCCCTGAGTGGGGATGAGGTGGGGCTCCAACACCCCGAGCTACTCACTTCTCGTTGGTCCAGAGGTGGCTGGGTGAGCGGATGCACATTGGAGGCACACTTCAGGCAGATGGTCTTCCCAGTGCTGGCAGGCATTTTTCCACTGTTTTCTCCCCATACGCTGTGTGACCCTTCACATCACGACGCAGTGTGCCAACATATATTGCATACTCTTGGCCGCCCTTCCCCAATGGGGCTTGTAGTACCCAAAGCCTCTGCTCGGGGTCAGATAAATCACGGGCTTTGGCCACCCCTTCCCCTTGGAGAGGGTGAGCTGTCATGGGATACTCAAGCCACTCTCCCCAGCCCTCCAGCAACCCGAGTCCACTCCTGAACCCGGGTTGCTGGCTTCGCTAGTAGAAATCCATCCATTATGCCAACGGGCCAGCTTTCTATAATTCACTTTTTTAATCTGGCTGTAAGTATTTATTTTTCTTGATGAAAAATATTTAAATATATTTTATTGTTTCAACAATCTTTTTTTTATTTGAGCTTTCTATTATAGTCTCTGTATGTGAACCTGTAATTGGGAAGTTGTCACAAGAGAGGCAACTGACATCAACTCCCTCAGAGTCACATTTAAGTTTAGTAATCAGCAAGGCCATCCTACATCCTCAGTTGTTTGAGTCAAGATCAATTTAGAGCAACATGTTAATGAGGAAAGAAAAGCTACTCTTCCACTTGTAAAATGTCTTGTAGTTAGCAGGGGTGTGCACATACATTTTCTGAATGCCATGAATAATAAGCTATTCATTACTCAGAAAGAAAAATGAATAATTTGGCATTATTTGGGGGTTATTCAGTGTTTTGCAATTTAGTGGAGTTTCAAGATCCTCTGAAACTTCCTGTCTAATCAGAAGCCACTTTGGAAGCTCACTGAAGGCAGGTAGAGTGCTGCCAGAAAACTTCCGCTGGCAGAATTTCTACAAAAATCAGACTATCTCTTCTGTGAAAGTTCAGAAATTCATTTTTAAACTTTCAAGGAAATTCTACCTGCCCTGCACCATACAGTCCATCAGCACCCCCGTCAGTCACCAGACTTGCAAATTGCTGATTGCCCAATGTTAAAATTAAGAATTCCATGGTGGCTAGCAGTCCCTCTGCCTATTGGATCACCTGCCCACATCTAAAGAAAAATCCCTGGTGGCTAGCAGTCCATCCCCCACTGGATCACCTGCCCATATGTAAAAAAATTCAGTGGTGATAAGCGGTCCCTCCCCCCACCTAATCACCCGCCCATAGGTAAAAACAAAATCACTGGTAGTTAGCGGTCCCCACAGCACCAAATCACCTGCCCCATATATAAAGAAAAATCCCTGGTAGCAAGCAATCCCTCCCCCCACTTGATCACCCACCCCATAGGTAAAAAAATCCCTAGTGGCTAGTAGGGATGCAGCTAAGTTTTAGTTTGCTGGCAGATTTTCAGTGAAGTTTCCAAATTTGCCTCCTCAGATTGCTTCTCTAAGTTGACCCACTTAATGAAAGATTCACCATTTGTAACTTCACTTTGTTTTTGATTTTTTAAGGGCAAATTGCACTTTAAAAAACACAAGGAGCAGTTAGAAATGGCCAGTCCCTATCCCATTTCCTGGTCTCTAGTGTCTCCCTCCCCCAACGATTGCCACCTGATGTAAAATTTTAATGAATTCAATCCCTGATGTTTAGTGGCCCCCCACACGGATCGTTGGCCCTGATGAATAAATAAATTATTTTTTTAACTTAATACCTGGTGTCTAGCAGTCCCCTTCCCCCACTGATTGCTGGCTCCAATATAAAAATAAATTATTATTTATGATTAAATCCCTGGTGTCTAGTGCCCCCCTACTGATCGCTGTCCCCAATAAATTCTAAAACTGTCTAAAACTGTGGGAGAATTCAAGAATGTGTGGGACAGACATAAGGCAATTCTTGTGGGGGGTAGGAAGACATAGGCAGTTGGTTAACTAGGATCTGCGGCCTATCCTGTAGGTAGGGAAATGGGCAGACTAGATGGGCCTAGCGGTCCTTATCTGCCATCAAAGTCTATGTTTCTATGTTTCTATGTAATTCTTATTCATATATATATATATATATATATATATATATATATATTTTCTATATAACAAATCACAACACATGCGCACACACACACACACACAAATACAATAAAAAAAACTAGATAAACATGTGGGGGAGTAGTGCGATAGTAATGGCTTTGGGCAGCAGTCTTCCGAGTCTTTCTGAGGCTGAGATGCTGCCCTATTTGCAGACAACTATCTGCCCTGAGGGAGAAAGTTGCCCGTCTTCAGGCTGCACTGGACAGTAATAAGGAAACCTTCCCCCAGGCCACACTGGACAGTAGGAAGGGAACCTCCCCCATCCAGGGAGCACTAGCGCCACCACCACTACCGCAGAGATTGTGAAGAAAGCACAGCAGTTGGACCACAGTGGGCTCAGGGAGGGTGAGGAGGGTGGAACAGAGGCACACCCAGCCAATTGTTCCACTCCACAATCCATACACCATTCTGGGGGAGCATAGCTCCCCTATGGATGCACCTGCAGAGAAGACTGATGATAACTGTCACAAGGGAGGCCCACAGGAAGGAGGCAGAGGACACCACAGGGAAAGGAAGCAGCTCCTGGTGGGGGACTCAATTATTAGGGGGATAGAACTGGGGGGAGCTGGCAAAAATGAAGTAAGGTTGCTGCCTGGTGCCATGGCTTGGAGAGACAGGAAGCGCATCCTCAGGATCACAAGAACAGCTGCAAGGGATTCTGAGCTGGACGTAATTGTCCACCTAGAGACAAATGACTTGGCTCATCATGAGATTAGAGCAGTGCAGGAGGACATTGCAGAGTTGGGGAGGGACCTAAGACAAGTAACACACACAGTATCCTTCTCAGAGGTGCTGCCTGTCAAAAGCATGGGGGAGGCGAGGGTAATTGGCACCATGCAGTTTAATGAATGGTTGAAAAAATGGTGCAGAGCACAAGGGTTTGGCTTCATTGGGGACTGGGGTTCCACCTGGAGGGACACCAGCCTATACTGGCAGGATGGTCTGCACCTATCCAGGAAGGGAACAAGTCTTTAGAGCAATCGGTTTAAATGCTTCATTGGCAAGCTTTTAAACTAGTCAAAGGGGGAGGCACTGACAAGCTGCAGGAAAATCCCAGCCTCTCCCTACAAAACAGGGCACTAAATAAGAAAAAGACTGAGGTAGAACGGTCAGTGGGGGATGCTGCAACAGAAGGTAAGGCCATCAAAAAATGGAGAGCAATGAGTACTAATGCCCGTAGTCTGGGTAACAAGCTTCTTGAATTAGTGGCCTTGATGGAGGAGGAACATCTGGATATCATGGCAGTCACAGAAACATGGTACACACAAAACCATGACTGGGACATAAACATACCAGGATACACTGTCTACAGGAGGGACAGGGAGGGTAAAAAGGAGGAGGAGGTAGTTCTTTACATAAGGAAGAAATAAAAGCAACAGAACAAAAGGTAAACAGGGAGGAGAAGAAGCACTGTGGAGTAAATTTGGAGACAGGCAATAGCACCACAATATGCACAGGGGTTAGTATAGACCCTTCTCAGGGGAGAAATGGACAGGAAAATGATAGAAAGTATACTTAGAATGGCAGAAAAAGGGAGATATTGCTGATGGGTGATCTGAATATGCCAGATGTTAACTGGAGTGCAATTGCAGCTGCCACTTGAAGAGTGCAGTAATTCTAGATGCCCTACAGGGGCATGCCTTGAGACAACTAGTACTGGAGCCCACTCGAGAAGGGCAATATTAGACTTGATTCTCTCAAATGGAGATGGAGAGGATCACAGATGTAAAGCGGGTAGCCATCTGGGAACTAGCGACCATCGAACAGTATGGTTCACAATAAACACAGCAATAGAGTCAAACCATACAAAGACAAAAGTACTGGACTTTAGGAGGGCTGACTTTGCCAAAATGGATGAGTGCCTAAGGAATGCACTAGCAAATGAGCAGGGAGGAGGGGTGGAAGAACAATGGGGAATAATAAAAACTGCCATCACAGAGGTAACGAGCCTTTGTGTGAAGAAAATAAACAAAACAAGACGATGTAAGATACCACTATGGTTCTCAAAGGAAGTGGCAGTGAAGGTTCAAGGGAAAAAGAAAGCATTCAGGAAGTACAAGGAATTGCAGAAGGAGCAGGACAGAGAACTGTATCAGTTAAAGCAAAAGGAGGCTGGGAAGGCAGTCAGAACAGCAAAGGCCCAAACCCAGGAAAAGATAGCCAACTCAGTTAAGAAGGAGATAAAACCTTTATAGGTACATCAGGGAGCAAAAAGACCAAGGAGGGATAGTGAGGCTTAATAAAGGGGAGGGAGGGTGGGCAGAAGGAGACTGTGAAAAGGCAGAGATACTAAACAAATATTTTGCTCAGTATTTACAAATGAAGAGGGAGGTACATAAAACAAACAGTAGTAACACTCTGGATACAGAAGTTGATACCAGCCCATTTACAGAAGAAAGGGTTCTGAAAGAACTCTTAAAACTGAAGGTGGACAAAGCAATGGGGCCTGATGGATTCATCCCAGAATTCTAAAAGAGAAGGGTAGAACTAGTGACACCTCTGACTACCCTTTTAACAAATCATGGGAGGATGGGGTGGTACCTGAGGACTGGAGGAGGGCAGATGTGATTCCCCTTCACAAAAGTGGGAGCAAGGCAGAAGCAGGAAACTACAGACCTGTTAGTTTAACCTCAGTGATAGGGAAAATGATGGAATCAATTCTGAAGGAAAGAATTGTCGAATATCTAGAGGCCAGAGGGGCACAGGACCCTAGGCAGCATGGATTCACAGCGGGAAGGTCATGCCAGACAAATCTGATAGATTTCTTTGACTGGGTGACCAAAGTAGTAGATCAGGGAGGGCTGTGGACATGGCCTACCTAGACTTTAGCAAGGCATTTGACACAGTCCCACACAAAAGATTAATATACAAGTTAGCCAGCCTGGGAGTGGGTCCCAAGATGACAGCCTGGGTAAAAATTGGCTGGAGAATAGGACACAGAGGTAATAGCAAATGGAGGTCCACTCAGAAGAAAGGAGGGTTACTAGATGGGTACACATGAGGTTCAGTATTAGGACGATCCTCTTCAATGTCTTTATAAGCGACATTGTGGAAGGACTGGAAGGAAAAGTATGTCTCTTTGCAGATGTCACTAAGATCTGCAACAGAGTTCGATGCACAGGGTGAAGTGGAAAGGATGAGAAGGGACTTGGCAAGGTTAGAGGAATGGTCAAAGTATGCAGCTTAGATTCAATGCTAAGAAGTGCAAGGTAATGCACCTGGGAAACAAAAACCCAGGGAAGAGTACACAATGGGGGTGAGATACTAACAACAACAAAAATGGAAAGGGACCTGGGGTAGTCATATCAGATGACCTAAAGGTGGGCAAGCAATGTGAGAGGGCAGCAAGGAGGGCTGGGTGGTTACTGGGATGCATAGGGAGAGGCATCACCAGTAGAAAACAGGAAGTTATTATCCCTCTGTACAGACAGCTGGTGAGACCCCATCTGGAGTACTGTGAGCAGTTCTGGAGACCCAATCTCCGCAAAGACATAGACAGAATGGAAGCTTTCTAGAGGAGGGCAACTAAAATGGTGCAGCGTCTGCACCAGAAGACATATGACGAGAGACTTAAGGAGCTTAATATGTATAGCCTCGAGGAAAGGAGGGAGAGGGGGGACATGATAGAAACTTTCAAGTACCTCAAGGAATCAACAAAGTCCAAGAGGTAGCATCTTTCAAAAAGAGGTGTGCAAGAACAAGAGGGCACAATTTGAAGATAGAGGGAGAGGCTCAGAGGTAATTTGAGAAGTATTTTTTCACAGAGAGGGTTGTGGATGCATGGAGCGGCCTTCCAGAGGAGGTTGTGGAGTCAAAATCAGTGGTGGAATTCAAGCATGCATGGGACAGTCGTGAAGGCAATTCTAGGGGTGTGGGGTAAGAAGAAGTAGGCTGCTGGTTAACTAGGATCTGTAGCTTATCCAGTAGGTAGGGAAATGGGCAGACTGGGTGGGCCAAGCAGTCCTTATCTGCCTTCAAATTCTATGTTTCTATGTTTCTATGATTAAATACCTGGTATCTAGTGGAAACCCCTCCCCACCCTATCCGGTAGTGCACCACAACCCTGCTCCTCCCCCTTCAACCCAGAACAGATGAACAGAAAAACAGCCCTCCACTTTCCACCATGGCCGGCCTCCCGACTGAGTTGTAAAGTACGTGCTCATTCATTCCCACTCAGTCATGTGGTTGGCCATGGTGGAGAGTGGTGGGCTGTGCTGGTCGCCTGCTTAGGTTCAGGTTGGGGGGGCAGTATGGTGAGGTACTATGTGATGGAGTGGGGAGGTCCACTTGATACCAGGGATTTAATCATGAATAAGAATTTTTGGGGGCTGGTGATCGGTGTGAGGCAAGAACCACCAGACACAAGGGATGTAATCATGAATAAAAACTTATTTTTACACTGGGGCTGGTGATCTGCAGGTGGGGAGGGGTAACCACTAGACACCATGGACTTAGTTCAAAAAAATTATTTATTTGTACATTGGAGCTGGTGATTTGTGGGGGGAGACTACTAGGCACCAGGTATTTAATCATGAGTAAGAATTTATTTTTACATTGTGGCTGGCAATTGACGAGGTTGGGGGGATGATCACTAAACAGCAGGGATTTCACAATTAATAATTTATTTTTGCATTGCGGCCAGTGATTGGTGGGGGGGGTGGACACCAGTAAACACCAGGGATTTAATTAAAAAATAATTTATTTGTACATTGGGGGCCAGCAATGGGGGGAGACACTAGACACCAGGGATCTAATTAATATTTACATTCATTGGCGATTGTGGGGGGTGGGGGCGCCCACCAAAAAACAGGGAAGTTTTTGATTTGAAGTGTGAAACTTCACCCATGAAGTTCCCCAATTTGCGTTCAATCTGTGCTCCACGAAATGTGCAAATTTCATAAACTGTGCTTTGTGACTATCATGACTTTCAAGAATTAATTTGCAGTGCAAATTTTCCCAACTTCGCCCATCACAAGTGCCTAGCAGTCCCTCCCCCCACTCAATCACCCACCCAATGAGGACACCATGCCCTGGTGTCCATTGTAATCCCTCCATCCCAATCCTCAGTATAATAAAAAAATAAACATTTCCCTGGTGGTCTAGTGAACTCCACTCCCTATCCCCAATCCCCTGGCAGTCCATGAATTCAGATATCCCTGGTGGTCTAGTGCATCACCCTCCCTCCACAATGGCAAGCAGTGCCCCACCACAAATGCTCCCCCCAATCCCAATCATGAGCTGGACACAGCCCTCATCTCTCTGCCACAGCCAACCACCCACTGAGCTGTCTATGATGAGTGCATGCTTGTACAAGCATGTGCTAATTTTTTGACAACTCAGTTGGAGGTCAGCAATTTCAGAGAGAGGAGGGCTGTGCCAATGTCCCACCCAGGTTTGGGATGGGAAGTGTGCAGTGGTGGTACACTGTCTGCTAGGGTGGGGGAGGGGGTGCACTAGATCACCAGAAATATTTGAATTCATGGCTTGCCAGGGGATTGAGGATAGTGATGGGGGTTCAACTGACCACTGGGGAAATGTTTATTTTTTTGATTATATGTGTTATTGGGATGAGGGTTACACTGGACACCATGGCATGATGTTCTCCTTAGGCAGGTGATCGGCTGAGGTTAGGGTCCACTAGCCAACAGGATTTTGTTTTTACCTATGGGATGGATGATTGGGTAGGGGGAAAGACCACTAGCCACCAGGGATTTTTTTTACTCTATATTTTTGCGCCCTTACTGCCCCCTCTTTCCACTCTCTCAGACTGCCCCATATGCACAAGCTTCATCGTCAGTGTCTGCCCCTTGAGTAAAACAATCCACTTCTGACTTAGATGTCCAGTTAACCTCATGGTGTGGGGTGAGGTGGGGACCCACTTACCTCCCCAACAATCCTGCTATGGAGGCAAACTTACACAATGGAGTCTGCTCCGACGAGGTGAGGATGTGCAGTGAGGAGTCGTCACCTACGAGAGACAGGGTTGTTTTCCTTATTCATCCCACAGTGTCTGTGTGCAATGAGGGCCAATGAGCGAGGAGATGCAGTGAGACATGCATCCTGCTCCACCCCTCTGCAGACATCTCCCCTTGTTCCTGTACTGCTACCTCCCTCTACCGCACCTTCCACCCAAGTTCCCCCAGGTGGCGGTATCATGATGTGAGCTTGCAGGTTGCCCCCCAAGGAGAAGAAGAGCAGCCATCAGGTGCACCATCCTTCTCTTCCCCGGCCGACCCCCAGCGGTCCATGCTCATTCCTGAACATTCGTCACCAGAGTGGTACGAGGTAAGGCGTCCAGCACCTCAGCCCACAGAGCCACCAGGCTGGTCAGGGATTTTTTTTTTACATATGTGGTGGGTGACTGGGAGGGGGTAGGGATCACTAGCCAAAAGAGATTTTTCTTTACATATGGGGCAGGTGATTGGGTGGGGGCAGGGACCACTAGCCATTAGGGATTTTGTTTTTGCCTATGGAGTGGGTGATCAGGTGGGGTAAGGGACTGCTAGCCACCAGGGATTTTTTTTACATATGGGGTGGGTGATCAGGTTGGGGGCGAGAGAACACTAACCACCTGGGATTTTTCTTTACATATGGTGTGGGTGATCAGGTGAGGGGAGGAACCGCTAGCCACCAGGCAATTATTAATTTTAATATCGGGAAGTGATTGGCGAATCCAGTGAACAGTGGGTTTATTTTTGATTTAAAATAGGAGTGTATTTATTTGTAAGAGCTTTTAGATAATTCATTTATTTTATTTATTTATTTTATTTAGTTTTTGTTGACCGGGTAAGTGCGCTAGGCAACAAGTGACTATTTTCAGGCACGACCCGGGAGGTACAGTTACAGAACACAGTGATACATAAGAGATTACACAAAGCAGGATACATTTGCAGGATACATAAGAAATTACACAGAGCAGGATACATTTGCAAAGGACAAGTCACACAGTGTAGTCAAGCATAGCAATAAGGATAAAATTACACGTATTCAGTTGTTGAGAACTAGGGGAGAGGTGGTAGGGGACAGGTGTAAGGGTAGGGCAGGAGAGGCGGAGCGGGGTGGTAGGGTGAATAGCAAAAAGGGGAAGGCAGGAGGGAGTTAAGGCCAAGTCACGGCATTAGCGGGAAGGTTACCACCTGTGGCCGGGACGGTGGAACCGGAGTCGGCAAGAGAGACGGAGAGGTCAGGGAACAGGACAGTGAAGCTATGGGTGCAAAAATAGAGAGGAGAGGGGTGATGTGCAGGGAGGGCGGTGGAGGGACTAGGTGCAAGGGTGAGGAGGATTTGAACTAAAGGAATGGGGAGGAAGGGTAGGGTGGGAAGGGCAGGGTATTGGGGAAAGGGATGAAGGCACCTGGAACAGATAGGGAAATGAGTGGGGGTGGGAGATAGAGCACCTAGTAAGAGCACAGCGAGCAGAAAGAGGAGGAGGACAAGAGGGGCGGTGAAACGGCATTGGCGGGTAGAGTAGTAACCTGCGGCCGAGCCGGTGGAACTATGAGACGGCAGGAGAGAGAGGAGTCCGCAAACTGGTGGGAGGCGGGATAAAATAGGAGAGGGAGGTGAGGACTGAGCATAGGAGAAGAGGGAAGAATAAAAGAAGGAGGAAAGCTGGCAGGAGAGGGGCAGAAAGGTGAAAGAAGGTAGGAAGGGTGGCGGCAAGTTACGGCATTAGCGGTACAAGGTAGCAACCTGTTACGAGGCAGTGGAACAGAAAGAGCGGCAGAGAGGGGAGTGGGAGGCGGTTAGAGGGTGAGGCGGCAAGACAGGAGAGGAGGGGCAGAAAAGGAGGGGTAATGACAGGGGTACTGGAGAAATGGCTAAGTGGGAAGGAAGAGAGCGGGCTGGGAAAGTAAGTGTTACAGAGACAGAGGGTGCAGGATAAGGAATGAAGGTGGGGAAAACAGCTCAGAGCGAGGGCAAGCTAAGTGACTAGGCAGTAATTAGAGAGCTTTACAATTGGCATCAGAACAACAATGTTATACAGTATCAACAAACATGAAACATAAAAGCAAAAACAACCAAGAATAAAAGCCAAGTGCCTATAATACATAATAGGGGAGGAGAACAGGTTAGGAGCATAGGATTCAAGAGGGATCAAAACAAACACATTTGTCCATCGAGGTAAGGAAGCTCTGAGATTGTGCTTAAATGCATCGTGAGGCGGAGCATTTCTTAGTCCCTGGGGCAGCAAGTTCCAAAAGTGAGGGGCAGCATAACTGAAGGCTCCCAAGCCCTTTTTTGTGTGGCAGAGAGGAATATTCAATAAGGACTTGTCAGAGGATCTAAGGTCCCGTGAAGGTATAACCGGTTGGAGTAGTTTTGAGAGCTCAGCTGGCTTTGATGCTCTGATGATGGTGTCCAAAGGTTGCAGAGGTAATATTGCCTGGTGGAGGAGGGAGATAGCCAGCCCAGGTCTTTGTATAGCTGACAATGGTGCTTCAGGTGCAGTGCTTAGCTGCATACCTGCAAACATTGTTGAAGGTGGTGTCCCATTGGTGCAGAGCAGTTTGCTGGCCATGGTTAGGATGGGAGCACCGTGAGTGAGGGTTGGTAACAGGATTCCTCTAGCAATTGCCAGTTTAGCGGCAGGGGTAAGCAGGTAGTTAGTCCTGTAAGCAGCCCCTAGCTTACAATTGACAGATTTACAAGTTTCCTGGATGTGCAGCTTTAGGTCAAGATTTTGGTCAAGGTGAATGCCCAAGTAGCGAAAAGAGCTAACAGACTCCAGAGGGTTACCATTAATGTCAGGCACAGAGAGAGAAGAAGAGCAGGTTCTTAATTTGTGTGGGGATCCAAATAGCATGGCTTTAGTTTTATTGGAGTTAAGGACAAGGCATTGGGTGTGTAGCCAGCGCTGCACCAAGTGGAAGTCTGTTGTAAGGGCAGCATTCAGGTTGGTGATATTGTCAGAGTGGGCATAGATGACCAGGTCATCAGCATAAAGTAGTGAGTGGCCAGAGGTTACTACATCAGGGAGATTGTTTACAAATAGTGAGAAGAGGAGAGGACCGAGAATGGAGCCCTGAGGGACGCCAATATTGATAACAGCACTGTCAGAGATCGCCGAGTTGAATTTCACTGCTTGAGTCCTGTTGGCAAGGTAGCTGCTGAACCAGGTAGTGACAGGGTAGGAGAAGCCCAGATTTCTGAGGGAGGCAAGTAGTAAAGGATGGTCAACAAGGTCGAACGCTTTAGTGAGGTCGATGAAAACAGCCCCTGTTAGCTTCCCTTTGTCCATGTTGGTAAGAATGTCAGAGGAGAATTTTGCTAGTGCAGTCATGGTGCTGTGGTGTTTTCTAAAGCCGTGCTGTGCTGTATTGAGTAAGTTGGAGTTTTCAATGAATTTGGTAACTTGAATAGAGACTAATTTCTCAAGGATCTTGCTAAGGACTGATAGTATAGCAATTGGTCTGTAGTTGGTCGTGTCATTTTTGCTGCCTTTTTCAAACACGGGAGTAATTCTGGCGGCCTTCCAGATTTCAGGGACAGAGCCATTGGAGAGGGATAGGGTGAAGATTCTAGCTATAGGTCCAGATATGAGGTGAGCAGCCATCTTTAATAGACGGGGTTCCATTCCATCAGAGCCGGGGCTGGTATTGTCAGAGATAGCCTTGAGCAGCTTGAAGACTTGATGCCTGGTGACCGCTTTGAAGTAGAATGGTTTAGATGAGGTAGGTGAATCGCCAGGGAATGTTGAGTTCAGTTGTGTAGCAGGAGATTGAAGGGAAGCTGTGTAGGCAGATGGGTCAGAAACTGCTGGTTAAACGCGTTTGCAATAGTGAAGGAGTCATTACAGTGGACACCTTGCAGGACCATTTCTGAGGGGGTGACAGCTTGTGTAGATCCTAAAAAAGTTTTAATGTGGCTCCAAAATTTTAGAGGGTCGTTGGAGGAGTTAGTCAGCAGGTTCTGACAGTATATGCTTTTAGCCTGCCTGATGCGCCTTTTACAATCATTTCTACACTGCTTGTACAGGATAAGATCCAGGGGGAGCCCAGATTTTTTGTATTGTTTCCATTGCTTATCTCAGACTTTTAACTTACATAGGAGTTCTTTATTTAGCCATCTTGACTGCTGACCTCTGACTCTTCTTTTTACTAATTAGATTAGGTGGGAGGGGTGAGTGAGGAGGAGTGTGACAAAGTTAATACTGGTGTGTATGAGAATATTTGTGCTATGTGCTGGGGAGTTAGGAATACATTCAGGCAGTACTCCCCCTTGAGATTAAGGGACCTCTGCCCATTTTATCATCCACCACTCCCATCTGAATTTTACTTCAGATGTTGTGCCTTCGACATCTTAAGGAGACATGGGAGAGGAAGGAGTGGGGTGTCCTGGAACTCTTGAGGGGGATGGGAAAGGAGTGGCTAGATTGGGACAGTGGGGACTAGGAGGTGCCCAGGGGCAAAATTCATTTATTTATTTATTCATTACAAATCAGGTTTACAACCTTTGAGTCAGAGACTAATTTACAAAGACATCAAGACAGTCATTACAGCGCAGATTAAAACAGAGGATAACATTTCAGGTGCAGTAAAAGGAACATTTAACATAGATACACTTATGCTACATAATGTAGTAGTTTGTATGTTACTTAGGTTACATAATGTTACAAAACTGTGAGTTACACTCATGGATATAGTAGGTCCTCAGAGAAAACAGCGGATTACATCCCTGTTTGGACCTAGTAGGGAAGGAGTGGGACTGGGGGAGGGGGAGGCTATCCAGTGGATATTGTCAAGCCAGAGGACAAGGTTGGTGGGTACCACAGGTTACAACAGGGTGTTAGTTGCACCTACAACAATGGGTATTAAAGATATGGTTCCGAAGCGCTATTTTGAAGGAGCCAATTTTTGGCAAGTTGGAGATGCAGCTGGGGGGGAGTTGAACCAGGTGGGGGCTCTGTAGAGGAAGGATCTCTGGCCAAGAGAGGTCTTGGTTCTGGGCACCTTGAAAGTGGCCTTAACAGAGCTATGGGTGGTGATGGACGATGATGACTGCTGTAGAGAGGTGGAGACCCCCCGGGTGGGAGAGTCCTAGCAGTGATTTCTTAGCGAGAAGGCAGGTCTGGTAGAGCAATCGCTCCTCAAAGTTGAGCTGATTGGTGGTAGTATAGAGAAGGCAGGTGTGAGTTCAGCTGATAACACTGGCCAGGAGCCTACAGGCCTTATTGATAGAGAGCTGGATTTTGGAGAGGGCAGTGTTTTTAGCTGCGGCAGAGATGGGCAAGCCCTAGTCCATGAGGGACAAGATGGAGGAGGTGATGGCCAGCCTTAGGACAACCTGAGGCAGGCAGTCCCTGTGCCGGTATAGCAGGAAAATCTGAGAGTTACTGGGAGCTGACAGGGCATTAATGTGGGTGTGGAAGGAGGGGGCAGTATCGAACGTGATGCCTAGGTACTTGTATATGGTCACTTGTTCTAGTGGGTGCAGAGTGCTGGGGATAATCAAGAAGGGGGTATTTTTAGCTTTATTTTGGTGGTGGGAGAAGAGCACTGATATGATTTTCTTTAGGTTAATGACCAGTCTGTGGTCGCCGAACCACCTTTCAGCTTGGTTGTAAGCTTGCTGGAGGGATAATTGGAGGGAGGTGGGATTGGGATGTGAGGCAACAAGGACTGCATCACTGGTGTAGAGGAGCATTCTACTGGTACATGAGCTGGGGAGGGTATTGAGGTAGAGGCTAAAAAGTATTGGACCCAGGATGGATCCCTGAGGGACCCCAGAGTGAATGGTAAGAGTGCTGTAGAGGGAGCCGCTGATCTTGACATGCTGGGCTCTAGCAGAGAGGTAGCTAGAGAACCAGGAAACGGGACCACCAGAGAAGTCAAGTTGGTGGAGAGAATCAAGTAGAAGGAGGATGACAGCCAGTGTCAAAGGCCTTGGAGAGATCAATGAACACTGGTCCTGCAAGGCTGCCAGAGTCGAAAGCAGCATGCAGGTGTTGGGAGAATTCCAAGAGAGCCATAGTTGTACTGTGTCCTGGGTGGAAACTGTGCTGCTCTGGGCACATAATGTCGTACTGGGTTAGGTATTCAGAGAACTGGATCAACACCACTTTTTCAAGGGCTTTAGAGAGTGAAGGGAGGGGGATGGAGATCGGCCGGTAATTGTTGGGGGTGGACCGGTCCCCACTCTTATGTATGGGTGTGATTTCAGCAGTTTTCCAAGCACTTGGGAACTGACCCATGCATACAGACCGGTTTAGAAGGTCAGTCAGGGGGACTAGGACTTCGTCCAAGACCATACAGAGGATCCTGAAGTCGAGGGGGTCACTGCTGGGGTTATTGCTGCCTAAAGCTTTTAGCAGGTGTGGCCTGGCTTCTTGAGGGGATAGAGTGCACAGGTAGAATGGTGGGCGATGCAGGACTGGAGGGAGAGAGGCGGGGATTTGGTCAAAGAAGCTGTTGAGGAGGACCGAGCTTAGGTCACAGAAGGCAGTGTTAAGGCAATCAGCTGTGAGGAGTGGATCTGTGGTGGGGGTGCCATTAATGGAGAGCTGAGATGGTGGAGGGGGAACGGGACTTCCCATTTAGCTCTTTCATATTATCTCAGAAGGTCCGGGCTGAACCCCAAGTGGAAGCAAGGGTGGTCTGGTAGTGCTCTGCCTTGGCCCGCCTAATGGCCCAAGTGCACTTATTGCATTCTGCATTGTAGGCCTGTCTATCAGATGCCTTTCCAGATTCTACAGCAATGTGCCAGAGATTATCCCTGTTTTTGAGTCTCTGGAAGAGAGGTGGGGTGATCCATGGGGCATTGCATTTTTTTGGAGTGGATCCTGGTGAGGGGGGCGAAAAGGTCACAAGCCTTACAGAAGGCATTTGTGAAGTGGTCAAGAACTGAGTCAATGTCAGGGGCATGCTGGATAGGGGACCAGTCTAGCTGGGTTAGGTATTGTTTTAATTTTCTGAGGCCACCAGGGCATAAACGGCAGCGTAGAGTGGCCTGGGACACTGGCTTCAGAGTGGAGGATGACCAGAGACAGAGGACTGCGGAGTGATCACAAAGAGAGTCGGGAGGACAATGACATCCTAGATTTCTTAGGGGCGGTTAGATATAACAACATCTAGGAGAGTGCCGGTGCCAGTAGAGTGGTTGAATCTGGTGGGCTCGGTGACTAACTGGGACATATCCAGGGCAGCAAAGGAGTCCCTTATATGAGATGCAGTGGGGGCAAGCCAATTAACATTGAGATCACCTAGGATGACTTGTTACACTTTGTGAGGGAGAGATGTGAGATAGTCAATGAGAGACTGGACCGCTTGGTTTTGATTCCTCGGGGTACGTAGGAGACCATTAGGAAGAGAGGGCCTTGGGCAGGGTCAGATGTGATTTTTAAGGTGAAGGCTCGGGCTCCATAATCAAGTTTAGGAGCTGGGAGTGCCTGACCTATAAGGGAGTCCCATATGAGTAGTGTGCAACCACCACCGTGTTTGCCTACTCGGTCTTCCCTGTAGATGGTGTATCCAGGGAGGGTGATAGCAGAGTCAGGGTTAGATTTGGAGAACCAAGTCTCTACCAGTGCAATTAAGTCAGGTTGATGTTGAATGACCCAGCACTGGGGGGCAGCAGATTTCTTTAGGAGACTGCAAATATTTAAGGATGCAAAGCAGAGGCCAGTTGCAGTACAGGGTTTAGAAGGGCTGGAAGCCATAGGTCCTGGGTTTGGGTGTACATTACAAGATGATAATAATAGCAGTATAATTATTCCAGTTAGTGGCTGGTGGTGATGAAGACCCTTGGGTTGACTACCAGCTGAGGACTTTACAATCAGGGTGCATAGGAAAGATAAAGTGTGAAGGGTGGGAATGGCAGGGGAAAGCTGGGTCCAGATCGGGCCTTAGAGGGCGGAGGGAGTGGGGGTGTTGGCAGGGTGGGGGTGTTGGGGGGTCACGGGTGTGTACAGGGTGGGGGAGGGCCATGTCACTGTGGGGTAGTCTGGAGATGAGGTGCCTAGTGTGGAGGAAAGGTGCTCTGGTAGGTGTGAGGTCCGTACCAAGAGGATGAAGGAGAGCAGACTTAGTAATGGAGTGTAGGTATCCAGAGCAGCTGAGTAGTAAAGGAAGAGTGTCCAGGAGTAGTAGAGAGTAAGGAGATGTAGAGCAGCTTTGGAACAGTTGGGGGAAAACCCCTCTAGTGGGTGAAAAGAGTATAAGCTGTAAATGGGTAAAATCAGTATTATCAGTAGAAGAGGGAAGGGGCAAAGACTGATGAATAGTGATAGACTGACCACACAATAAGTGAAATAAGACAGGAACTGTATTGTGTTGGATTGGGTAAGTGTGCTTATAACTGGGCCCTCTAGTGTCTAAAAGATATAATCTGTTAATGGAAAAGTCAAAAAGCAGGGAAGTCCTGAAGCAAGTTGGGGGTTGGGGAGGACACTGCAGTATACTCAACAGGAGAGATCAGTAGCCTCAATACAGCTGTGTAAGGGGCTCTGATTAACACTGGGGCACAGAGCTGAAAAAAAAGAACAGGCAGGGAGGTTCTGAAGCAAGTTTGGGGAGGGCACTGCAACAGCCTCAATGGGACACAAATTGACACAGGAATGAGGTTATCCTTGCCTTGTACCCATACCCAAGGGTTCTGACTTTGCTAGGCAGGAAGTGGGGCCACCCCTGGACCTCAGTCCCTTTCAGGTGGTGTTAAGCAATGCCAGGTCAATAGAAAAGAACACTGCAGTAGTTGCAGATCTTGTGGTGTCTGCTGATCTGGCTTGTATCACCAAGACCTGGCTAGACGATAGTGCTGGCCCCATTTTGGAGGCTGCCATTCTGGCTGGTTTCTAGGTGATTCACCACCCGAGAGAGAGAACCATTGGGTCATGGGGATTGCTGTCTGCTTTAGACAGGGACTGGGTCTCAGGAAGGTGCCAGTGGGAGTGATCAACTCATTTGAGTGTATAGTGGGACTTACAGGTAGATTTCCAGGGGAATTGGGGGGCATCTCTCTTCTTACAGCCTTTTAATCTGTTCCTTGAAATTGGCATTCAGTCTCTCTATTTCTTTTTGCATTTTCTTATCTGACTCTAGTTGTAGAAAGTATAGCTAGCTTAATAACCTGTCAATTATTTAAGGGACACATCTTCCCATTCCCCTTCTTCTCCTTCTTCCTTATGCTTACTCCGGACTGGCTCCTTGGACTCGCTAGGATCTTTGGGCTGAGCACCCAACCCACTTCCTGACATGCTTCAGGTGGTAACACAAAGGTTTGAAGGGAAATTTCATCCTGTAATTCTTCCATTCCTCACTGCTGACATTCACTAAAAGGACCTGAGAAGTACACACCACAAATTATCCTACTACTAACACTACCTGTGGAGGTTCATGTCACACTGTAGTGAAGCCTCTTGGAGCCAAGGATGTACTTTTTCACTTTTTATGTAACATTTATTGTCGGAAGGTAAAATAAATCAACAGTGAAATGGGCTAGATACAATAAAATAGCACTAGCTGCTGAAGAACAAGGGGAGGAGAACCTGCCTAATCTAGGAGCCCTCCTTCCCACACAGCTGTAATTGCTTTGTTTTGGGACAGTGATCAGCAGAGCAGGAGTGTTCGGGTGTGAGTTAACTGGCAAAGCAGACATGCCCCTGTCCTCTGATCACCCAAACAGGAAAAAAGTTGGAAGCAGTCCCAGGGCTTTAAAAACCTCCACAGACAATCAGACAACTACATTAGCTGCCAAAGAACAAGTTGAGGATGCTTTGCCTAATCCAGGAGTCCTCCCTGCTATGGAGCTGTAATTTGCTTTGTTTGTGCCAGCAATCAGCAGCAGCAGTGTTCGGACATGAGCCAACTAGCAAAGTGGATATGCCCACCACTCTCTGATTACCCAATCAGGAAAAAAAGCAGGAAGTGGTCCTAGGGCTTTAACCCCCCCCCCAACCCTCAGGCAGTTGAACCACCACACTAGCTGCCAAAGAACAAGGAAAGAAGGCTCTGCCTAATCCAGGAGCTTTCCTTCCAACAGAACTGTAATTCATTTTGTTTGGGCCAGTGATCAGTAGAGTAGGTACATTCGAGCGTGTGCCATCTGGCAATGTGGACATGGCCCCCACCCTCAGATCACCCAATCAGTGCACTCCTCAAGAGCACCACTCAGACCCTGACTAATATTACAGTAAGTGCATATCAAGCAGACCTATGCACTGAGGACTTCTGTGCTAAGGACAAATATGACAAGAATATCACAGCAGAGTCTGCCACCAGAGACAACCCAAAAAGATAACCAGCAGCTGGAAACTCTGCACCTCAGCAGAGAGTGAATAGACTAAGAAAGGAGTGGAATAGTAGTGGAAACGGTGTCTGGCATCTGCAGGCACTCAAGGAGGAAGCAGGGAAGCAGGAGGTCTACCTAACAATGAAGGTAAGAGTCATGTTCAATCCTACTGCAGTCATGTTCAATCCTACTGCAGCACACATACAGTGCAAAGGAGAATGGAAAGTCAGGGGTAATCAAAAACTGGGTATTGGTGAAATGCCCTGTTTAGGGTAGGGATACAAAAGGGTTTTAAAAGGGGCACAAAATGGTTAACTCCCATTGTAGCACACATACACTACAACAGAGCATGGAAAGTTAGCGGCAGACTAAAATTGGGAATAGATGATCTGTACTATCTAGGATAGGGGTACAGAAAAGAGTTTAAAAAAGGATTGAGGGGAGACACTAGCTTGAAACTTATCCAGGTCAGGAAGCAAGACTATGGGCTTGGGAAGGTATACATGTTGGTGCCTTAGTAGGTAAAGCAGAAGGGGATGAAGGTAGGAACAATAATACTACTATGCAGAATAATACTAGATGAGCAGGGTAATATGGTAAACCTATTGGTGAAAAGGGGCCAAGTATTTTTAAGGGAAACAAAGCAGAAATATTGCCTGGAGTTCTGCAGTGAAGTGGGTGTGGAACAGCAGTCTTCAGGGAGACCTTCTGGAGATTGTGGTGCTGTCCCATCTGCATTCACCTCTCTGGGTTGAGGAAGGAGGTTGCTAGACTCCAGGCCAAGTTGACTAGACTTCAGGAGGCCTCCCCCACCAAGGGATCACCAAGTCTGCCACCAATATCTCAGAGGACAAGGAGGAGGAGCAGCTGAACAGCAGTGAGCTCTGGTAGGGAGAGGGTTGTGGGTCAGAGGCACATTCCCCATCAAGTTCAACTACATAATTCCTATGCTACTCTGATGAGGCATACTGTCTCATGGAGACACGCATAGTAGTTACCAGGGAGGGTGTGGGGGTCTGCTGTAGTGGACACTCAAAGAAGGGTGGCAGAGGACCCCAGAGAAAGAGAAAGCAACTCCTGGTGGGGGGCTTAATTGTGAGATGGATAGAATTGGGATCACGAAGGGAGGGGGAGAGGGAGGTTAGGTGCCTACCAGGAGCAATGGCTCAAATAGATGGAAAGTGGATCCTGAGGATCACAAGGGCACGAGGAAGAGAGAGAGAGAGAGATGGATGTCATTGTCTACCTGAAACAAATTATCTGGCTAGGGATGAGGCTAGGATAATGCAGGAGGAGTTCAAGGAGTTGAGGATGAGTCTTAGGCAGGTAGCATGCTTAATGGCTTTTTCTGAGGTGCTGCCTGTCTATAACAGGGGGGAGGATAGCGTACTCCATGCCAGGAGCTTCAACTCATGGTTGAATGAGTGGTGTAGCGAGGAGAGATTTGGCAACATTGGGAACTGGAGTCCCATCTGGAGTGATAAGGACCTATATAGAGATGGCCTGCATCCATCTGGGAGCGGAATCATAGTCCTTAGTGAATGGTTTAAATGTTACTTTGGAGAACTTTTAAACTAGCCGGGGGGGGGGACAGAAAGAAATTACCCCCCCCCATAGGATGAAGAAGTCAGTAGGGAAAATCCTAAGGGAGAGAAATCACCAAGGGTACCTATTAATAAGGAAAATAGTAATGAAGAGAGATATGAATAAGAGCAGAGGGAGTGAGGAAAGAGGTCAAAAGGGAAAAAGGGGTGCTGACACACATGGTAATAGCAAAATCTGGAAGGCCATGTATGAACATACTTAAAGACTGGGAAATAAAATTCCAGACCTAGAGGCCATTATAGCAGAGGTTGACCTAGATGTTGTTGCCATTACCGAGTCATGGTTTACTGAGAACAATGACTGGGATATGGCCATATCAGGTTATACTCTGCTCAGGAAGGACAGGGTGGAAAAGAAAGGAGGATGAGTGGTGGTTTACGTGACAGAAAGCATAAAAGTGACAGAGATGCAGGGAATACAGGGAGTGGTAGTGATACTGTGGGTCACCCTAGAGACAGGGAATGGAGCCGCTATTTGCACTGGAGTGATCTACAGACCTCCAGCACGGGGGGGGGGGATTAGAGAAGGCTCTGGTGGAATCCATCCAAAAGCTGACAAATAATGGGGGGGGGGCTGTTGGTGGGGGTACTGAATCTGCCAGATGTAAAGGAAAATCCTAGATTCCCTGCATGAGGTATTCCTCAGGCAACTAGTAAGTGAGCCCACTCATGATGGGGCAGTCCTGGACCTTGTACTCACTAACAGGGACAGTGCTGCAGATGTCATCGTGGGAGGCTACCTGGGGACCAGTGATCACCATACAGCGTGGTTCAATATAAGAACTGTGGCAGAATCAAACCTCACAAGTTCAAGGGTCCAGGACATCAGGAGGGCCGATTTCAAAAAGATGGGGGAATGCCTAACAGATGCCCTAGTAGAGGGGATGATTTCGGTGGACAGGAGGAACAGTGGTTGGAGCTAAAAGGGGGCATAATGAAGGCAACAAAATTATGTGTCAGGCAAGTGAGAAAAAATAAGAGGAAAAAGAGGCCGCTATAGTTCTCAAAAGAGGTGGATGGGAAAGTAAGGGCACAAAAGATGGCATTCGGGAGATTTAAGATGACACAGAGAGAGGAGGATATGGCAGTGTATCAGGAGAAACAGAGGAAGGCAAGGAAAGCAGGAAGGAGTGCAAAGGTACAAACAGTGGAGAGAATAACTCAGGCAGTAACAAAAGGGGACAAGATATTTTTCAGATATGTAAGTGAAAAGAGGAAGACCAGGAGAGGGATTGTAAAGCTAAGAGGGAAAGGAGGAGAATTGGGTGAAGGCAGACCAGGAAAAAGGAGACATCCCAAACAAATACTTGTGCTCAGTGTTCACAAAGGAAGGGGAAGGTGAGGGGCCACAATAAAGTAACAGGAACATAGAAGAAAGGGAGAAGGACACTAGTCTATTTTCAGAGGCGAGAGTCCTGAAGGAACTTACAAATCTGAAAGTGGACAAGAAAATGGGGCCAGATGGGGGGGGGAGCATCTAAGGATATTGAGGAAGCTCAGGGAGGTACTGGCTGCCTCTCTGTCAGTCCTCTTCAACCAATCAGTGAAGGCAGGAGAGGTTCAGGAGGACTGGAGGAGGGCAAATGTAGTCCCACTTCACAAAAGTGGCAGCAGGGATGAGGCTGGCAACTACAGGCTAGTCAGCCTGGCTTAAGTGATGGGGAAATTAATGGAATTACTACTGAGGGAAAGGATTGAGGAATATCTTTAATCCAGTGGCTTACAACATCTAAGGTAGCATGGATCCACAGGGGGAGGTCATGTCAAATGAATCTAATAAATTTCTTTGAATGAGTGACCAGGGAATTGGATCAGATGAGAGCAGTGGATATGGTCTACCTTGATTTCAATAAGGCCTTCAACATTGTTTCACATCGGAGACTAGTAAGCAAGCTGAATAATCTAGGAGTGAGTCCAAAGTGGTAAACTTGGTAAGGGATAGATTGGAGGACAGGTGAGAAAGCATGGGGGCAATGGAGTTCACTATGATGAAGGGAAGGTGACCAAAAGGGTACAACAGGGATCAGTACTGGGACTGGTCCGCTTTTATGTCTTTATTAGTGATATTGCAGAGGGACTGATGGGGAAGGTTTGCCTTTCTGCGGATGACACTAAAATATGCAATAGAGTAGACACTTCAGGATGGGTGGAAAAAATTAGTAGTGATCAGAAATAATTAGAGGAGTAGTCAAGGGTATGGCAGCTTAGTTTCAATGCAAGAAAGTACAAAATCATGCAATTAGGGCACAGAAACTAAGGGGTGAAGTACAGTATGGGGAGTGGTATTGGCAACCAGCAGAGAGGAAAGAGACTGGGGTGTAATTATATCTGATAACCTAAAGGTGGCCAGGCAGTGTGACAAGGCAGCTTGGAGAGTTAGTGGGATGATGGGGTGCATAGGGATTTGTATCACCAGCACAAAGAGGGTTGTGGTGTTGCCTCTGTATAAATCTCTAGTGAGACCGCACCTAAAATACTATGTCCAGTTTTGGAGACTTCATCTCTGGAAGGACATAGACAAAGGGGAGGTGGTCCAGAGGAAGGCAACTAAAATCTGGCAGGGTCTATATTTTTGTATGTATAGTAGTCATATTTTAACATATCATTAATACATCAAAACAGAGGCTTCACAATGACTCATACATAAAAAAAAAAACATCACCTACACAAAACAGTAATTCCCTTTTTTAGAATACCAGTTTATGAAATACAGGTGTACCCACTGAGATGACTATATTTACTATACTGGGGCAGAAGGGGAAATAAGTAATTGCCCTCCCCCGATTCCATTCCCCCACAGCAATCTGCTCCCCCCCCCCCGGTAGTATTTAAATGGTAAAAAAAAGCCAGCCAGCCCCTAGGAGAACAGAAACAGGAGTTGAAAGAAAAACAGATACAGATCCCAGTCCTCAACAGGTAAGTTCAATACTGAAGGACAAATGGGCAATTAGGAATTGGTAATCGTTATGAAAACAAAAAAAAAAATGAAAACAAAAACATGCTTTTTGTCCTTGACAGTGTGGCACCAATTGTCAAAGCAGAACAGCTGATTCCAACCAGCTGCTGACATGTTGCAACTGCAGCACAATGAACAGTCAGTGTTTTTATGTTTTCTCAGTTAACAAGACTTCCACATTATAAGGCAGTTTTTTTTCCAATTCCCTTCTAGGAGAGTATTTTATATTTTAAATAAAGCATAAGGGACATTCCCACTGCCTCTACCATGTACAGATGCAATCTACGTCTTCATGAATGCTAGTGCGGCTAATAGCTGTCTGCAAAAATTGGAGTCCAACTTTGTAGAATGGGCTTCCAGCAAATACATCATTCTTCTGCATTTCTTTAACTGCCCAGAAAAAAAAAGTAGATCAGCACTACAGAAAATTCAGAATGCACCTTTGAAAGAGAGAATGAGAGAGAGAGAGAGAGAGAGTAAGGAAAAAGGAAAGAGAGAAAAAAATGAAGGGACAGAAAAAAGAAAATACAAAGATATACTGGGGCATATACCAAGGCTTGGTGCCATTCTATCAATGCATGCGGGGGGTGTCTTATTGCACAGTGAAGGGGGATATCAGACTTGCATCACTCATTTTCACAAGTAGGTTCCTTGGATCCAAATATATCTTGAATAACATAAATTTTTGTACTGTCCCCTTTCCACACCATAAAACAATGATCAATGTATTGTTTCCAAAGCTCCATTTTTTGAGAGAAAGGGATTACTATCTGAATATATATTTCTGTATTCCCAAATTCCTTTTTTTAACTCAAGTTTATTGCAGGTAAAGACACCAAAATAATATATAACATCATTAAGTTCAGGTACAGAGGGACAATCGCTCCCACCCATCCCCAGTTACAATATTGATTTTAGTTCACATAACATTTGGCATGTAACATGTTGGCAGCAAAACTGTACAATATCTTCCACTTACAATGACTTGCTGATCATGGTTGCTTGCAGTTTGGCCTAATAAATAACAGGATATAAAACAGTAAACAGGCCCAAGTATTTCCACATTCCTATGGCCAAGTTTGCATAACTGAGAGCAAACAGCGCCCCCATTACAATTCTACTTTGTTGAAGAGGACTTGTTTATAACTAAAAGCATTGCATTCGAAGATGCATTTTGCCATTTGTACTAGACTTCTTATAGGTGATTTATTTATTTATGTGAAGCATCAGAAATAACCTTTGAGCTGGGAGCTAGTTTACAAAGGTTCCTCGTCGTGAGACAAAGTTAGACAGAGACATATCCACAAATACAGAAATACAAATAACTACAATAGAGTACCATCATGACAGGACATATACAGTACAGGGAAATTGATACAAGCAGCATTTGTACAATAACCAGTATGAGAAGTTGAAGTAGCTTCCATGGGCAAGGCATTGTCACTAGCTACAGTAAGTTCTTTATCTACTGTATAGGTGCAGAATAAAGGTGGATGTGAGGGGTAAGGAGATCTGAAGAAAAACAGAAGCTGGGAGAGCAACTGAAGAATCGAGGAAGGGAGGAAGAGGAAGGAAGGAAGGAAGGAAGGAAGGAAGGAAGATGAAGATAGGTATGAAATAAGGGCAAGGTGAGTAGGGATGAATAGAGTGGGAAAGACAGGTGGAGGTGAGGAGGAAAGGATGGAAAAAAGTGTGTAGAAAGGATGGAAAAGAGTCACAGAGGTAGGATCAATGATTATTTGAACACGTGCAAGCCAAGAGAGGGGCAGGGAGGGACATAAGTTGGAGTATGGTCTTAGCCTTGGAGGGAATTTATTATGGTATGAGTGGTGTTTGAAGGTCTGAGAAACCACAGTAGTGTTCTTATTTGTACAGAGACTTACTGTGAGGTTTAAGTGGTGTATGCAGGTTAGCATTCACAAATTTATGCGTTGATTAAGGATTGCTTCAGGGCACTTTTAAAGGTAGGAAAGTTCTCTGAGTTGTTACAGGAGTCCACTCTATCTTGGAGGAAATACTGTAAAGCCTTCAAACAAAAAGTTTGGTGGATGTTGGTATAATGAGACGCCATATCTAGGGTCAACAGAAAAATGGATTCCCCAAAGCAGATATCTCTTATAATGTTGAGAACATCTCTGGTGTCCCAAAGATATGACCTCAGGCTAGTCCCCAATGGTTTAATGTGACAGTTAAGCAGATGGAATTGAGGTTCTGTGAGAGAACCCCTCCCCCCGAGAATATGATGGCATTACTGGGAGATTACCAAGGGTTTGGGGCACTTTAGACAGCATATAAAGAACAGGACACAATGGATGTTCCATTACTAAAATCTCCCTAGTTTTGTAATGTACATCTCAATTCAAGAATGCTGTACAGTATCAATAGTTCATTAACTCTCTTTTTGAGTATGATAGTTGGAACTCAGGACAGTCTGCTATATACAGTTAGAATATCTGGTAACCCACTATAATGACTGGATATCCAGTCCTGACAAAACACCATAATAATCCATTGAATTCACCATCTTAAGCACTAAAAGGATACAGATGTCAATTAAGGCAATGGAAGATATCTGACTGGAATTTTTTGAGAGCACAGCTGCATGCTAGACCACTGTGGTGGAGTGGTACAAGCCAGGTTGCTTATATATTTATTAAATTTTGATGACCGGGTAGGCCCACTGGGCTCCAAAGGTCCCTTTTTCATGGGTGACCTGAAAATAACATTACAGGGTGAGACACACAGATGCAATTGGTTACAGAGTAAGTGCAGAATATTTAAACTGGTGCTTGATAGGCTTTCCCCTCCATTTTAACAGGCATTCTACAGTTGCCTCAACGGTGTGAGAGGACAAACCAAACTCGTCTGGCTGTTTTGAATTTTTTTTTGTTTTGAGCACCTTTCTAGACTTTCTTATGCTGACCCTTGCTACAGTTTACTGGCTTTATTGTACTGTGGCTCAGGGTCTGGTGATAGGAGTCCTGCTAGTAGAGGAGCCTGCATCAAGGGACAGAGCAACTGAGTCACCCTGCAGAGGGTTGGATTCTCCAAAACTAGAAGCTGTGTACCTGTGTACAGAAGCATTTATATAATTTAGCCAAAAAGCTAAGTTTCAAGCTCTCCTGGACTGTATGCTAGCTTGAGAGGAGAAATGATTTCAGCAGGGAAATTAGAAATTAAAATGTTCTATAATACTTGCTTAAGGAGCTTGGATTGTAATCACCATAGCTCAAAGAGAAAATAGATATTTCATTAAAGGGGTGTCCGAGGTGCTTCTAATCTCTGACATAATTTCTAAAATTATCTTACTTAAATCTTTCAAAACTGTTCTAAACTTTGCTGTGTGCTAATTGTGTATTAACTGATTTATCCTGGTTATACCAATGGAGTGTGTTGTTGGCCTTCAGAGTGATGGCTTCAACTTTGGGCTTACAATTTTGATGATTTAAGTTTGCATATCATATTATAAATATATATTTATAAAAAAGGAGGTTTTGTCTGAAATAGTTTTGGCACCCTAGTGCATGTGGCCTGCATGCATAAAATGCATGTACCTGCAGATAGATTTGCCTTCTTTGTTTAAGCAAGCTGTAGCACAGCACACACTATCAGAGCTCTGTAAAGTAATCACAGGAGTCTGCTGTGTGCTACATGATTTATCACTGATTGTTTGTTGGCCTTCTGCTAAAAGCCTTGCTGAAAGGTCTGCTGGGAACGCTCAGCTACCTTTTTATTATGTTTTTTATTTGGATCAGAATTAGAAAGCCTTGAAAGTTTCTGAAGTCTTTTGAAGTGTTTTATATAATATGTTTTTATCCTAACTGATTTTTATTAGGGTCTCATAAATATTCTGAGTGATAAACAAAAAACACATTTTAAAATTTGTGCTGCTGATTACTGAATAATATTTAATGATACTTTAGCCCTTTGATACCCACTAATAATAATAACAATGTTTGAAGATATCTTAACTCTGATATGCTGTCTTTTTCTCTTATTTAAGATTATTTTCTACTGGTCAACATCTCTGGAAGTCTGCACTTGACCTTGTAAGACTATTATCACAAAAGGAAAAATTAAAAACGTGGGGAGTAGAAAGATTGCTCTAAACCATGAAGACCCTCTTTGAACCACCAACTTCATATGTAATGCTTGGACTGACTGCATAGATCTACCATTTTGGAAATCTACAATCAACTCATTATCTTTGGTTAACTAAAACTGAGGGACCTTTTACTTCATTGCCTATTTCAAGCAAGTCAATTACACTCTTCAATACTTATTATCTTTCTATTTGAACTTCACATATTTGAATTTCTGTGACTTATTGATTATCCGTGTTAATTATTAACTGTTGCATACAATTTATCTCTAGATAAAAATGGTAACAACAAGGGGGCAACTACTTAACTTAAAGAGCTAGTGTACTGCCTGGAAACTGCATGAAATTAATTGTAACTTTCAGATGTAGTCAGCTATCACTTCTTATATCTTAAGTATTTTTTTTTCTATTTGCTAATTAAGAGATTTTCCACCTGGCAGTACTGGGGTGATGTGTGGAGCAGCACTCTCTCTGGAGGGAAACAAAAAAGTCAGTTCTGTTCCTCCCACTACATCAACACTGAGACCACACTGACTATGGTATTACTAGTAACTAATGAAAACCATTTCTCACTGCCAGGTTTCACTTTCACATGAAGCAGCAGGGACTGGCTCTCCCTGGTTACTTATGATGTCACAATTTCCTGCATTTTGATTGGTAGTCTGTGAAAGTCACTGCTCAGACTGCAAGGATTGTGGTGCCTCAAGGTGTTTTGTCTCATTTCTGACAATGTAGTGGGAGGAACAGAACTGACTTCCCCAGATAGAGTGCTACTCCACACATCACCCCAGTCCTGTCAGGTGGAAAATCTTTTAATTAGCAAACAGAAAATAAAAAAATACTTCAGATATAAGAAGTGATAGCTGGCTACGTCTCAAAACTACTATTAATTCCAAGCAGTACACTAGCTCTTTAAATAGGCTGGAATTACATTCCACCCACTCTGAGCGTCACTTTTCAGGGGATGAAGAATCAAATGGTAACCAGAGTAATAAGGGTGAACTGGGAAAAATAATGTAAAAGGGAAATTGGAGAGAGGGCAAAAAAAAAATAAATAAGCCATGGTAATCAAAGGTTTTAAAAAGGATATAAAATTTAAACCCAAAGTAAGGAAGAGTATGGAGCAGCAGACTGTCCAAAAGCAGACCAGAACGTCTCCTGTCTTAAGTCAAGAAAAAATTACAACTATTCCTAAGGAAAATCACATTAATAGGAAAAAAACTTTATGAAGCCTTCCCTTGTTGCCGATTTCCCAAATTCACTCTTAATTTCCCCTCAAGCACTTAAGCAGCTGTACTTTCCCTCTTAGCTTCACTTGCCTTGACCTTTCAGTAACCATACCCCACTTCCTACCCTTTCCAATCCTCTTCACTCCTCTTCCCACTCCAGCATGCACTCTATCCTACCCACTTCATAACTCACCTGAGTTACTCCCATTCTCTCATTCCCACCTGCCACCTTCTGTCAAAGCCTCCTTTGGCTGACTTTTCCGTAACTCATGGGATTTACCCCCACTCCCTCATACCTACCAGCAGGGTTTGACAAATCCAATAGCTCGACGTCCCTGGCTACCAGATCGTAGGCTGGGATAAGTATTTATTTATTTTTTATCTATTTAGCTTTTGTTGACCGGGTAAGTGCACTAGACAAATTCTGCCTATTTTCAGGTACGACCCGGGGGAAGGGGATACAGATGAATGTCAACTGACTTTGAACCAGATTAAGCTGTTGGTGGTATTATTAGTGAATGGGGGGAAATTTGGCCAGGACACCGGGGAAATTCCCCTATTCTTTTTCGAGAAGTGCCATCGGATCTTTAACATCCACCTGAACTATCACCAGAACAGGCAGATGGGACCTCGGTTTAATGTCTCATCCGAAAGACGGCACCTCAGGAGTGCAGCACCCCCTGACATGCTGCACTGCAGTGTCAGTACTGGGATATTAACCCAAGTGCCTGGTGTGGGGCTAGAACCCACAGCCTTCTGATCTTCTGGCCTCAGAGGTGAGTGTGCTACTTGCTGAGCCACTGACACTGCATGTAAGTAGATCGTGCAGCGGGCGCTTGTCTGTGGACATGTACGGTTTTTAAAAAATAACCAAACTTTTTTTCTGCAGTGCCAGGTTTCTCCACTGGGGAGCTCACTGGTGATGTGGAAAATTTCCGTCCATCTCAGGGGTCATGTGATCCACAAGGAGCTCACTTATGTGATCTGGGGCAAGGGAGCATGAGCACCGAGTACCGGGAGCAAGCACGAGCAGTGGCAGAGGAGGAGACAGTTATCTGACTGGCAGGCATGGAATCCAGTGACAGATCAGGGGGAGAATGGTAAGAGACATCCATTTGGCTGTGGCAGTGACTTGGCAGGGTAATTGGAGGTGTGTTCACTCAGTTTCTCTGCTCACTGCAGCAAGGAGAAAGAACGTGTCTGCTTCTCCAATTTGTTGAACTGCATTTTATTTTAGTCCGGGACCGGCGCAGAAACCACTGCCTGCTACACTTAGTTGTTGTTGACAACTTGACTTTACAAAAAAGAAACTCATTTTGTAGCTGAAAAAAGAGTAGCTAGATCGGGGGGAGAACAGTAGGGGACTAAGGAGTGTGAGACTTAGTAAGCAGAGGTGTGGGAAAGGGCAGAAGCGGGACCCACTACCGCGAGTCAGGACAGACTGCTGACAACTGCCAGTGTGCCTGAGCTCCCCCAAAAGACAGAAAGAAAAACAACAAAAAATTCAAAAGGATTGGAGGATCGAGTAAATAAAATAGACTGAGTGACCGAGCAGCACTGCAGCAGAAAAGTAAAAGTAAAGGGGGAAGAGAAGAGCAGAGTGGTGAATTTACTGAATTGCCACCGAAACAGAACTGTGAGAAGACTAGTCTAGGAGGAGAGACCATAAAGCAGACAAAAGAGAGTCTGGCTGGCTGGGGTACTAGGGGAGTACAAATAATAATTATTTAAGAAAAGAGGAGAAGAAGAGTGAAGACTTGTTACAAGGGATGACAGAGTGAACAAAAAAGGCAGTTGGAATTAGTTAAGAGAGACTCAAAACAGAAGGGCTTTAAATTGCAACTGATCAATGCCCTAAGAAAAATTAATAAAGGAGGGCCAAACAAAAGAGTCTTGCACTGCATTTCCACTGCCCTAGACAATCCTGAGTGGGTGAGTGCCTCTGCCTGCTGACTGCCTTCCCTTGTTTGCACAATCACAACTTTCAAGGGAGGCAGTATAGTACAGTTGTTTAAGGTTCTGAGCTACAAATCTGGAGACCTGGGTTTGAATCTCACAGCCCCCCACTTCCATATTGTGTGACCCTGAGCAAGTCACTTAACTTCCCTGTGCTTCCAGGTTGCACCTGTAAACAAGTTTTCAGCTTAGTGTGTCAGTCTCAAATGGTTAAACAATTTTTTTGGGGGGGGAGATACTGCAGAGAGCTGCTGAAAAGGCTAAGCAAATAAGCAGTCATCATTACTAGTGTCACTATCTGTCTAGCTCAGCCCTGACCCTCCCATCTAGTTCACACTACTCTGGCACCCATTGAAATACACACACCACATGGTAAAAAAGATACACACACCACATGGTAAAACAGATTTATTAGCATCTAAACAAAAACTGTCAACAATATGCAGAAGGGAGTAGTAAAAACAGCAGACTTTTTTTTCTCTCTGGTCACTTGCTGCTGCTGGTGATGCTGCTGTTGCCGCCACTCATACTACTGCCAGGGCTCCATCTTCCTGTCCTAGTCCTTGATGACAGTTTCAATTTAGTTTTTTTTGTTGACCAGGTAAATGCACTAGACAAATCTTGCCTATTTTCAGGCATGACCTGGGGGAGGGGGATACAGATGAATGCCAATTGACCTTGAACCACATTAAGCTGTTGGTGGAATTTTTAGTGAATGAGGGAAATTTGGCCAGGACACCGGAGAAATTCCCATACTGCATTGCTGGCAGTAGGGGGACTTGCTGCTGATTGGTTCACTTGGGACTCAGTCTTGGAGGTGGACGGTCACTTGGGGAGCATGACGAGAGGTCAACTCTCACCAGCACAATGAGTGAATCTACTGAGGTACCTGAGCATCAGGTTACTGAAGAAAATGTGGAGGAGGGAGAAGTTTTTGTCTCCACGGAGGATTTATCAACAGTTGTGACATCAAATGGAACCCTATCTAATACAGGAGCACCAGAGGAACGGAAAAAGCAGCTGGCAAAAGAGCTTTCTGATTTGGCTCGGAAACACGAGCATGTTAAACTGCAGCTGAAGGCTTATGCTAGTGTGGAATTACCAGTGGCGCAGTCTCATCGATTGGACACCTTGCACGGAGGGATGGAGGCTGTGGATCCATCTACAGAGATGTCGGGTGATATTTCTTTAAATGTGCAGTCTGAGCAACCCCCCTGTTGTTTCTGGTTTGGCTGGCAGGATTGGATCAGAGGAGATTCAGTGCCGAGAGCCTGTACCGGGAATCCTATTGCCAGTGGTAACTCCCGACGTCTCTCCGGTTGCTATAGAGACCAAGGGAACCCGGATGTGTTTACAGTGGAGCACGGAGGCTCCGTTTGCACTGAGCCAGTGCATACTCTTTCAAAGGACACCGGATTTGTTTTCAGGGCCCCTTATCTAGCTGCCTCTATGGAGTTGCACCATACGGAGGTAAGCTGTATCTTTTAAACAGAACCGCATAATCAGATGGGGGTGCCTGAATTTTCTTTTTTAAAACGTACTGTACCCCATGGAGAAAAGGTGGGAAAGGACGGGAAAGAGAAATGGGCAGCAGTGATTCGGCCAAAAGGAACTTGGGTGTGACAGCTGAAGAGAAAAATGTCTCAATACCAATAAAGGCTTCCACTATGACTCCTGGGGTGGTGCCCCCAATACAACCATTTTCTAATGATACTTGGACTCCTGAGCAAGCCATAAGTGCTGCTGGCTGGACTCTGAATCATGGCTCATGGAGACCTACTCCAGATTGGGACCCCAAGTTAAATTTCTCGCAAAACGAACCGACCTGGCAGCCAAGGTTGTCTGATTTACCAGTGACCCCTGATAAACCTGAGGTGGAACAAGGGAAAATTGAGCCTTCTCCTGAGGCTGTAAAAACCAATCCTTCTGAGGTGTTGATCGATTTAAGATCTGAGATACATGCTCAACCTATACAGAGTAATTCTGAGTCTGAAAAGCCATTAATGTCTGACTTATTTTCCAAAATTAAAAAAGAAGCAGCACCAAGTAGGAATGCTGTATGGTTGAGGTATAAGGGAGGTTTAGAGGTCAGGCCTGATAGGCATTATGTTGGGAAATATTTATTGAAAGAATCCCTTAAATTTTCTCCCTGGGAGGTGTTCGCCTTTATAAATATCTCTGGTGAGGATAATTTTGATGTGAGTTTTGGATCAGCTTATCCCTAGATCTATTCTGGGAACGGTATAATCAACTAAAATTTTCTCCTCTCTGGACCCCCTTTTTGGTAATCCCTCTGATGAAACCATTAATTGAGTTTGTGACTATAATGTTCAGGAATGAGGGAGTACATGTTGATGATATCTTGTATGGGCTGTCTCAAAAATGTGAGGTGTTGAGCTCTCCAAAGGCTATATTAGATACTGAACAGTTTTGGACAAGGGGTTGGCAGTTCAAGGTTAAGCTCAGACAAACTGATAATGGGATTTTACATATTCCGAATTTTTTTTTTGTTGGGACGAGATAGGGAATTTTGTTTTTATGCCGGGCAACCTAGGGCCTGCTATAAATGTGGTTCTCGGACACATTTATCTAGCTCATGCGACAAACCTCGTTGAGATAACTGTGGGGAAACTGGACACATTGCCTTCCAATGTCTGAATTTCACAAAATGTGATCTTTGTGAGGAGACAGGCCATGTTTTTTTAGAATGTGAGTGGGCCGCTAAGAATAAAGCTTCTACTAGCAGCCCTGATCTTCTAATTCAGAAATCCCAAGATTTGGCTAAAGGTATTGCTCCAGGGAGTCCGGTTCCCGGGGTAGATATTTCTTCTGCACATCCCTTACTGGAAACATTTGAGGTTCAACCTCCTGAAGTTTCTATTGATACTTTTCCCATTCTATCTCCTGTGTGTTATTCTAAACAAAAAGAGAGTCTTCCTCAGGGGTCCATCACTCCCTTATTGCCTCAGGTGAGAAGATCCTCCAGGAATTTTAAGCAACCTGTAATACCCCCCTCCTCCTGTAGTTATGGAAACCAGTAATCCTTTTGAGGTTTTATCTACTCAATGGGGTGATTCAGTCATGGATTGTCAGGATCCAGACTCTCAATCTGTGCAGGATAGCCCCCCTCTCCCTATATGGTTCAAGAGGGATATAAAAGTAAAAAGAAAAAGAGACGTAAAAAAGATGGTTGATTTTTTTTTCCCATTCTAACTGGCTACTTTTAAACTAGGTTCAGTAAACGTTCATAATATATTGAACTTTAAAAGAAGGCAGGTTGTTTATGATTATATTCATAGTAATTCTTTGGATATATGCCTGTTACAAGAAACATGGATGTATACTTTAGACCAGGCCAGGATTTTTCAAAGAGAATGGTGCTGGGGTCCTTCATATTGGTCCTTCAGGCAACAATCAGCTGATGGTTTAGGGTTTCTTTTTAATTCTTACGATTTTTCCTTGCTAAAATTAATGGATCTTATTTCAGGGCGGCTAATGATCTTAGATGGGGTTTGGAGGTCCATGACTTGTCGAGTCATTAATGTGTACTGTTCACAATTGAAGGCTGAACATGTGGCATTGTTTCAGATGATAAAACCATTTTTAGTTACCTCCTTTGAGGTCTTCCTTTGTGGAGATTTCAACTGTGAGCTAAAAATGAGGGGGGGAACTCAAGGGATTCTGGGAAAAAGATTTATTGTGATTCTGATGCATTAGGTACATTAGTAACTGCATCTGGGTTGGTCATTGGTAGTAGCCACCAGCAGGGAGGGCCAAAATTTTCCTATCAGAATAATGCATATACATCCACTATAGATTATATTTTTTTATCAGATAATCTTCCCTTTTATTTTTATACAATTCCAGTTTCCTTTTCAGACCATTTACTACTTCAGTGTAGTTTTTTCCCTGACTTTCTCCCTAAGTGGCAGAAAAATCGGTGGAAACTGAGTGCTCCTTTATTAAAGACTCCTGGTGTACTTCAAAATGTTGTTTTATTACTTAGGGCATGACTTTCAGTTTCCTTTTTGTATGAGGATTTGGGGCAATGGTGGGGTGACACTAAGGATGATTTATGTAAACTACTTAAAAACCAAGGGAGGTCTAAGGCAAATTTTAGATTTCTTTGGTATTTAACACTAAGGCAACAGTTATATTATTTAATTTCCATGGCTAATACCTCGAAAATAGATTATTCAGTTCAAATTAAAACTTTAAAGCAGCAATTACAAGAGGTTCAATATAACAGGGCTAAAACATCACAAGTACTTTTTTCAATTTGGTGTAAAAAAACAACCTCATGGGGACCCATATGAAGCCTTTAAGAAATTTAAAAATAGCACTGCTTTGGTTACACTGATAAATCAGGAGGGACAATTAGTGGAGGATTCTAAAGGTATACAGAGGATTATTCAGACTTTTTTTACTTTCTCATGCACCTGCAGTGCCCCCTAGTGTTGAGGACATGAGGCAATTTTTGCATACAATACAACTTCCGGATTCTCATTTTGACAAATCTTTGTTAACTAACTTAATTACAAGATTGGAAATCCTGGAAGCAATCAAATTGCTAAAAACTGGTACTTCACCTGGGCTGAATGGATTAATTTCTGAATTATACAAAGCATTACCATTAGAATTTTCCGAATGTTTAGAATTGTTTTTTAATTTTTTTTTATCCACTGTAGCTTATCCAGTTTGGTTATCTGAGGGGGTTATTGATTTTTCTTTATAAAACAAGAAATAAAGCAGTTATTGAAAATTGGAGACCTAGTACTATTTTGAACACAGATTACAAACTTTTTACAGGGATTTTGAATAACAGGCTTAAACAATAAGCAGTAACAGTGCTCTCACCTTCTCAATACTGTGGGCTCCTGGGAAGGAAAATTCAGCATGCACATATGATTTTACAAGATTTAATTGAGTATGCTGGTCTGACACACCAATTGGGATGTATTGTCTCAGTGGATCAATGTAAGGCCTTTGATAGAGTTTACCACCCATTTCTGTTTTTTACATTAAAACATTATGGGGTTTGGGACAAATTTATAGACTGGATCAAATTACTTTATAATGGGGCTATTATCCATCCAATTGTGCAGTGAGTAATGGGGGAGGGATTCCAGGTGCCTACTAGGGTATGGGCAAGGGTGTCCCTTGAGCCCTTTATTATATTCATTCATTATAGATACATTGATCCAATCAGTTTCACAGATACCTAAATGGCAAGGGGTGTTAGGACCTCCCTTGTTGGAAACCCTTCATATACAGGCCTATGCTGATGATCTTTGTGTGTTTTATTCGAAATATGAACAAGTGGCGGTATTTTTGGAAAATATGAGGCATTATTCTAAGGTGTCTAATTCTAAAATTCAAAGGAAAAAAGTCAGGGCCTGTTTATTGGGGCTGGAGAGGCTTCAGATATTATCATTCAGGGATTACGAATTTCATCAGATCCGATTAAAATCTTAGGATTAATATATGGCCCTCAGAATTTGTCTGAATTAAATTGGGATAATGCATTGGCCTTGATAGAAGGAAAAATTGACAGGTGGAAACACTGGAAAATATCAAAATTAAAAAGAATACAGATAATAAAAAAGTTTATTATCCCTAGCCTATTGTATATTGCAATGGTATTTCCATTACCTATTAGGTTGGAAATACAAATTTATAGTTTATTTTTTCAAATGCTGTGGGGCAATAGGCTCAACCCAATTAAGAGGCAATATACATACCTAGAAAAAAATAAAGGGGGTATAGGGATGGTGGATCCAGTAACATTTTTTAATACATTATTTCTATCTCAAAATGTTTACATAAGATTATCCTAAGCAATGACTCTGTATGGGTTGTTAACAAAACAGGTTTTGAGACACTATTATACCGCATGGCAGGTAGCCCCACCTAAGCCCCTGCAGAAACTAAGTCTTCCACATTATTTTGTGCCAGTAGCAGAAAAACTTTTTAATTGGGGTTTATCTGCTCAAGTGGTGAGGAATAGTACAGGTGCACAACTATATAGAATAGTAATGTCCCTGGTATATCAACCTGAACCAGCCTTTAAAAACTGCCCCTCGCTCGGTACAAAATGGGTACTTCAGAAATTAAATAATCCCAGGTTACCTGAACATATGTGGGAATTTATTTGGCTTTCAGTTTATGGTAGAATTGGTGTTAGGGGTAATGCAAAGCATAAAGCAATACATTAAAGATTTTGCCCATACCTTGAGTGCATAACTCAAGAAGAAACAATTGAACATTTTTTATTTTCTTGTACATATGCTAGTTCTCTTTGGAAATTCCTGGCCCAAAAGTGGAACATGAGATGGTTATTGCATCTGGACTATGGAATGCTAATTTTAGGTAGTTATCCTCAGTTAGGGGGGCAGTATAATTTAGAAATCTGGCAAATATTTTGTTGTTTAACTTATTATTTATGGCAGGCTAGATGTCAGTGGGTTCTATTCCAAAAATTAATGCCTTATGATACGGTGGGATTATTAGTTCACGGGGCAATGGAAAGAATGTATCTTAAGGGTTGCGAATTGGCTACTGCTAGGAAGGTGGTTAATTGGTGGATGGGATTCACGAGGTTTATTAAATATAAATAGGTTGATTTCACTAATTTTGGTTTACAAAGTGATTTGTTATCTATATAACAAACTGTGGGGGGATGGGAAAAATGATATTGGGTATGCTGTTTAGGTGGTTTGATTTTAGTATGTAGTAAGTATGATTTATTTTTCTTTTGTTTTCTTTCTCTCTTTTATTTTTTCTTTTGATTATGGATAAGTGTGATGTAACACAGTTTCTGATTTATTTTTGTTACAGTTCTTATCAAAACAATTAATTACTGATTTCCTTATTGATTTCCTTATATTTTTTCATGTATTGTTTTGTGTGATTCAACACTGTTTGTATCAATTTCTTTTGATGTTATTATAATAAAAAATTTCCCTACTCTTTTCAATAAGTGCCATGGGATCTTTAACATCCACCTGAACTACCAACAATCCAGGCAGATGGGACCTCAGTTTAACGTCTCATCCGAAAGACGGCACCTCAGAAGTGCAGCACCCCTCTCATGCTGCACTACAGTGTCAGTAATGGGATATTAACCCTTCTAACTAATTCTAACTATTCTGTTCCTAATACAGACTTCAGCCTGTTCTTTGTCTGTATTAACAGAAAAATATAGAAAATATATTGTTTTTCCTGATTTCTGAAGTTCTTCTACCTCTACATCCCATCATATGAAGTAACAGTACAATACAAACTCAGCCACACCACGTAATTTTTTTCTACATAACTTGTTTTAAAATTTACATTGAAATGTACTGGACTACTACTCTGAACTTGGGGACTACCATTTTTGACAAGGCTAGTTGTCCAGGACTAGCATGCCATTTTGAAATTTGTCGATCCCTGCCTACCAGTCACTTTTTGACAAAGCCTTCTTTGGCTGATTCTCACATTGTCCTACCATTCCATATATAGCTGACTAAGTTGTTAAGGACCCTACACTATGTTTGCAACATTTGCCTTTATTGTATAGTCCCATTATATTGGAATGCTATCTGCTATGACCCTGTATACCCTGTCTAATTATATTATCTTTTACATCTCCTTTGTTATCTATGTTAAATTGCTGAAGTGGAGCCTTTGTAAAAGAGTTTCTAGCTCAAAAGTGTCATAAATCCAAGATCACAATAAATAAATACATTTTCAGACCACCTAGCCCCTTCAATGAAGAAGTTTAGGTTTAAAACATAATTTATGTGAAACCCCAGTAATTAATAATAAAGCAAAATATATGAATTGTGGTAGTATTGTTGATTTGGATAAGGATCAAAATAATCATGGTATTAGCTTTGATATAAGTGGCTGGGTTTCACCACAAAGTCACTTCTCTTTACCTACTATTTCTGTTTTAAACTTCTGTGATATTGGTTCTACTATAAATGGCATATCAGAGGGAAAATCCAATATTAATACAGATCTTAGGGAAGAAATTACTGACCTGGAAAATACCATACAATGTCTTAAAGAATTGGACAATTTCCAGAAGAGTAGAATCTTGCATGGTGCCAGTGATGAGAACAATATAAAGGAACGGTCATATTCTAGCACAAGGGAAGCTAAAGACAAAGATGTTCCTCGCTACTTACATCAGAAGGGGAATGATATTCAAGGTAATGATTCATTAACTTACTACCCATCTTAGCCAGGATATTATAAAAGTTATAAAAAATCAACATGCAGCTTATCTGATGCTTATTGAACAACTGATTATAGCAAGAAATGATTTTTTTTATTCATTTATGTTATTTATTTAGTTTTTGTTGACCTGGTAAGTGCACTAGAAAAATCCTGCCTATTTTCAGGAACGACCCGGGGGAGGGGATACAGATGAATGCCAACTGACCTTGAACCAGATTAAGCTGTTGGTGGTATTTTTAGTGAATGAGGGAAATTTGGCCAGGACACCATGGAAATTCCCCTACTCTTTTTGATAAGTGCCATGAGATCTTTAACATCCACCTGAACTACCACCAGTCCAAACAGATGGGACTTTGGTTTAACCTCTAATCTGAAAGACTGCACCTCAGAAGTACAGTACCCCTCTCATGCTGCACTACAGTGTCAGTACTGGGATATTAACCCAAGTGCCAGATGTGGGAACTAAACCCACAGCCCTCTGATCTCCCGGCCTCAGAGGTGAGTGTGCTACCTACTGAACTTGAGACTCTTAAGGGAAACATCACCAGCACTGGTGCAAGGATGTATGACATACTAAGAATCTTAAATATTATTTACTCACCTAAAGAATCCTTCTCCATTCCATTAATAGAAAATGAAGAATTACTGGCTACTGGCAGAGCAGAGATTTCCTCTATAGTAATCCCAAATACACCTAAGAAGCCTAGCAAAATGCATAGGAAGAAAAAGAGTAAGAAAAAAGGAAGAGATGAGGTTAAATAAATTAATTCTCACAAGTACCTTGAGATAGAAATGAAACAAAATAAACAAAACAACACTAAATCTGCTAAAGATCAAGAGAACCAGACTTTAGCACGTGGCAGTATAAAACATACACAGATCAATGAGAAGAACAATGCTAGGGACCAACACAGAGTTTCTGATGTGGTGATGTCTACTTATACCAATGAAGGGAATAAAAACAGCCTGGTGACAGATGTTCCATCTGAAAGTTTTAATGACAAATTCCTGCATATAATGATTGTTGGTTTAAAGAAGGGAGAGGGTGAAACTCCAATATCCCTTAAAAATAAAAGTATGCATCTTCTACAGGACAAAATTGAGCTACAGGTGGAAGAAAATTACATTCTCAAGGCATACAGAGTTAATAACATGACTGAAAATGATTATGTTGAATGTGTAGATATTTATTTCATATCTCCAAGGGTTACAAACTACATATGTAGAAATTAATATTTATTAAATAAGTTGAATCTAAAGCTTAATCTGATAGATAAAAATAGTAGTTCAACAAATATCTTGCTATACATGAACTTATTCAATCGTGTTTCTCTCTCTGTGTTTGGGTTTTAAAAAATCTGTAAAGAAACAAATATAAAATTGACCAATGTCATTTGCAATTTTTTCAGGAATATACTACATATTAGGTTGGGTAGAAATTGTACACGAAAAGCTTTCAGACATAAAAGTTTGACAGGGATGGAGAAGTTGACATCTTGTTTAAAAATGTGGTGATTGCCAGCAGGATTCCACAGAATGCCCATGTTCTTGGTCAGATGGGTTTTTATGTAATGGACCTAGCAGTCACTGAAAGAAACACACCTCTGTAAGTTAATAAGAGCAGATCTGTTAACGCAGAAGCAAGACAACAAATTAACAACACTGTTCAGTTACAGGGAAATATTAATCTCCTCTATCAAATTCCCATGCATAACATATTTTATGGCCTTGGCTGGCTAGTCTGGATGACTGCACCAATTCAATTGAGGTATTTCTCCATCAAATAATGATGCTGAGGAGTCTCAAAGTTTTCTTTAGTTTGAAGATCTTTCTACTTCAGAATTGCCCTCATCTCTTAGAATATTGCTGGCTTCAACTCAAAAATAAGCAGGATATAGACTGACATAAATTTATAAAAAAAAAACAAAAAACTTTTTAATCATTTGCCTGCAACAAACCTGGCATGATACAACACATAATATTGAGGTAAATGTGTATATAAGTTTCCAAATATCTGGGACAAAACTGGCAAAATCAGCCAGAAGAATGTTTGGTTTAATCATTTATACCAAGCTAAGAATATCTGACATTGCAGAAGAAGTAAAGGAAGATGATTATTTTTAGGAGTTAGAATAACATGTTCTCATTGTTCAATAATTTTGATCTGCTGTTAATTACATCCTGGTGGATTTAAATTCTACTCCAATAACATTTGAATTAAGCTGGCTGGTACAATCCAAGCTCTTCAACTGGAATTTCCAGAGGCACATCTTCTATTAGTAGGACATCTTAATATGAGGATAGGTGTGTATGATGGTTTATGTGATAACACAATATTAAATTGGATGTATCCTCCTGCAGATAATTTCAGAAGAGCCTCAACAGATTCTAAGATAAATTATAATAGTCAACATCTGTTTGATTTATTGAAATCTAATTTAATGTTCCTCTAAATTGGACATTCAGTGGAAATTCAGGGGTTGTCCTACTTTTATAAAACAAAAGGGCTCCTCTGTACTTGATTTGGCACTATGGAGATGTTCCCCTGAAGTTTGGCATAACCTGATAATCTGCTTGAGAATGGAGAGTGACCATCTCCCACTTACATTATATGGGGATAAGTTAACCACAAATAACTCACTGATCTCTACTAATAAATGCCTATTGTATACACACTGAAAACTACATATAATAAAAAAAAACTGTTATTGATAGATTCCCTTGAGAACGCTATCAAATCCCAAAATTAATTAATTTATATCAGAGTGGTCAACAAAAATACTGTACTTTCAGAGACTGCTTTGGCCCTTATAGATAAAGGCTTCCAGGAACTTTTTCAGACCCTATAGAATTACTTAATGTTGAGAAAACTTATAAAAATAAATCACGACCATGAATGCAGACTACAGAAAAAAAAAACTTAGGGTGGTCATCAGTCAATACAAATGGCCAATAAGGAAAGTGGCTAGAATTAAAAGCAACTACAAAATAGTATAAAACTGTCATTAACCTTAAAAAAGGCATTCTTCAAAACCCAGTGGGAGTGTATGCTATCTGCAATTACTGATAGGAATCAGAAACTTTTTTCAACCTTAGCTGCAAAGAGGTTCAATGGCAGGAAGATTGAAATTACAATTCTGTAGCAATAGACACATGGGTACAGTTTTCCACCAATATGCTTTATGGCCCAACACTGAGATTCTCTATGATTCTGTTGGAACCAACTGTAATTAAAGCAAATTTTAAACTAATCACTAGATAGGAAGTAGTCTCATCCAGGTGGATATACTGGCCCATATTTTAAATAAATGTATTTAGATAAACTTTATCCCCCATTCCTGGAGAGGGTTGCTGATTATACCAATACATAATAAATTCTAGCCAGAGCTAATATGGCTGTGATGAGCTTGCAGAGCTCTGAACAGTGAGTGCCACTGAACGGTGGTGACACAACTGCACATGCACAGCATTCCTGCATGCCTAGCTGCGGTGAATTGCATTCTGCCTATCACAAGATGGTGGTGTCAGCAGAACTGCCCATGCACGCAAGGTGTGCAAGTGCAGTTCTTGCCACAGACTGCAGAAGAAACAGCCAAAATATTGCGGCTGTTACTCCATAGTAGCTGATCTTGGTGGAGTGTTACAAGCTCCATTAGACTTTCAGAATGATACTTCCAAAAGGCAACAGATCGCAAAAGACTGTAGGATCCACCCACAGCTGTAAAAAAGGGAGATGAAAAGGACCCTAGAAATTACAGACACATACAGTAAGTTTAATTGATATCATGGAAAAGATCTTTGTCAGAATTTTATTAGGCAGACTAAAAAGTGAATCTCAAAGGCTAGGTGACTTATCTCCATTTCAGGCTGGATTTAGGGAAAACGTTTCTACACTAGACAACTATTTTGTGTTACAACATTTACTGGAAAACTATCATGTACTTTGGCATCAGAAATTACACACAGCATTAATCGATTTCACTTCTTCATGCAATACTATTAACAGAGGGACCTCATGGTATCTGATGTATGACTTGGGTATTTGCTCAATCCTGATAAATACCTTCAGGAATTTATATATTGACACTTGGGCCAAGTTAACAGCCGGTGTTGGAAACCAGCTCTTAGAAAACATTCCCACCAATGAAGAGGTATGACAAGCTTGCATACTGGCTCCCTTACTATTCTCAATTTATATAAACAATCTTTTAATTGCACTCTCAGAATTAGACAGAGTCCTCAAAAATTAAAACCTTTTCCTGTCCAGCTTTAGCTTATGAGGACAATCTGGTGTTATTTTTACTGACCCCAAGTGGGCTGCAGAAGAAACTTAATATTTTAGCCATTCAATCCAATAAACTGGCATTAAAAACAAACCTCAAAAATCAAAAATTATAGTATTTGGTGGGTCTTACACTAAATATAAATGGAGCAACAGTTCCATCCCCCTGGAAGTTGTATATACCTACTCCTACCTGGAACTTAGTTTCTCTCACACACTATCTTGAAAAACACACTTTGATACAATGTGAAATGAAAGTTAATTCTACCATTTAAGGCTCAAGGAGATTCAATATTATTTAACTTATGTTTGTATTGTGTTTAGTGGATTGTTCTTTCTTTATGCTTTTTGTATCTCATGTTTGTAATCATCATTTACCAATTTTGATTGAACAATAAACTATGTCTACCTACCACTGAATTCCATAATAGCAGCTTAATGCAACATTTTCTTCCACACACACTCACTTCACTGAAGCAAGAAAGAAAGCAGAATAGTCGGCAACCAGTTTTTCACTCTCTGTCCCCACAATAAAGTGCACCACACTTACATTTCTGCCTTCAATCCCCGGGCAAACTGCCTCCATTGCAACAGCCACCTAAAATGCATTTTTTAATCAAATGAAAAACCTGAAGCAAAACTGGCTGATGACAGTGGCTGCTCAGGGACACACTCACTAACAACACAAATAGAGCTTACAGGTTTTATCTGTATTGAAACCTTGCACCAGTTATTATAAAAAAAATGATGCCTGTGCAAGGTTTGTATTATGCGAGTTTTTCACACACCGAGAGTATGAGAAAAATACTCATAACATACATCTGCACAGGTATTATTCTCCATGTATTATTCAACTGGTAATGTTTCTCCTTGTAAATTTACTTGTCAAGTATGACAACACTGACACCTTTGTCAATAATGACAGTGTTATTTCACAGTTCTTTCAAAGTCATATTTTCTTCTGAGGCTAAATTGGTATAGCAATCATTAGTTCGCCTTTTGTACTAGGCGTTCAAATTATATTCACATGTTCTTATGATTGTAAGAACTGTATTGTTCATTGCTGGATGAAACCCTGTGATTTTCATCATAGGTATCATAGGTAATTACAAGCCAAAAGATAGTATACTACCCTATAAGGCTTGCCAAACATAATTAAATTAAGAATTTTCTATTACCAAAATAACGGTCAATCCCATTCTTAAATTCGGTCATAGTAATACTATCTACCAGTTCTATTGGCAAGGCATTCCAAACCCCTACAACTCTACAACTATACCATTGTTTCCGTAAATTATGCTCCCATGCATGTTGATGTAGTTGTTTAGCATGTTTCCTAGTACTAGTTCTTCCACGGTTTCTTATGATCCCCATTTCTCCCATTAAATTTTCATCATTCATATTTTTATATAAAAAACACAGATCACCCCTTAATCTGCGATAGGATAATGAATAAAGATTTAGACTGAGTAATCTTTCATAGTAAGTTTTGTTCTTTATTCCTTTTATATGCCTAGTTAATTTTCTCTGAAGCCCTTCTAATGATAAAATATCTGCCTTATTTTGAGGAGACCAAACCTGAGCACAATATTCAAGGTGAGGTCTCACCAATGCACTGTAAAGTGGGATTAATACCTTTCTATCCCTACTTACAATATGTTTGAGAATGCAATTAAGGTTATGGATTGCTTTCCTAATTTGGTTCCTACAGTGTAATCTAAATTTCACATCATTAGTAACTGTGATACCCAAATCCCTTTCCTCTGTTACTTCCCCCAAGATGTTATTATCCAGAAAATATAATTCTCTCTTATTATTCTTACCAAAGTGCATTACCTTACATTTGTTTTGTTTAATTCTAACTTATTTAAGATTGTCCAATTGTATATTAAATCAAGGCATGCTGCAGGGTAGCTTTTTGAACATCATTAACCACTAAGCCCAATCTACAGTCATCTGCAAATTTATACATCCAAATGTTATTATTACTTATTGCTAATGAAGCGATGTATATATTAAATAAACAAGGGCCCAAAACAGAGCCCTGGGGGACCCCACTATTCACCGGAACCCAATCAGAATATTCTCCGTTAATAACCACTCACTGCCTTCTTTTCTGAATCCAATTTGAAACTCATTTACAAATATTACTAGGCAAATTAATGGCATCCAAAACTGTCAGTAAATCATTGTGGGGTAATTTATCAAAAGCCTTGGCGAAATCAAGGAAAACCACATCCACCAAATTTCCCACATCCATTTCTCGATTCACTTTTTCATAGAAGGACAATAAATTTGTCTGACATGATCTATTTTTGGTGAATCCATGTTGTTTAAGGTCAATTATATCCTGTCTCTCCTGATGTTCTATTATGATTTCCTTGATTAATCCCTCCATTATCTTACCCAATATTGAAGTTAGGCTAACTGGTCTAAAGTTTTCAGGCTTAGTTCTTGACCCTTTTTTTAGGATAGGGACAACATTAGCCAGTCTCCAATCCCTAGGAACCAATCCCACATCCATAGATGCTTGGAAAAGATAAGTTATTGGATGGGCCAATTCCTTTGCTAGCTCCTTCAAAATCCTTGGGTGCAATCCATCTGGTCCTGGGGATTTGTTGACATCAAGGCTAGCCAATTGTTTATATATATTATTGGGGTTAAAATAATTGAACCTGGAACTGGAGATCTAGTAGTTTCATATAAATCTTCATCAGTGGTATTGTATACTAAACATAAATAATGATTCTGAATGGTAACCATTTGTTGGTTAGATGAAATAAGTCCTGACTCGGTAGTAAATGGTCCTACATTACTGGGGACCCTCCTCTGTTTATTGATAAATGAAAAAAAGGATTTTTTTATTATCCTTTACCCTATCTGCATGGTTGACCTCACATTGGGCTTTGGCCTTCCTGATGTTTATTTTTATTTTCTTGAGGCATTCTTTATATTCAGAATGTATTTTTGGTGATTTAGATAATTTTGTTTTTTTATATAATCTATTCTTCTTGTTAATTAATTTTTTTATTTTAGGTGAAAGCCAAATAGGTTTCAAGGCCCTAATACTATTGTATTTTTTAATGACGGGGATAAACTCGGTAGTTAAATTATCAATTTTAGTTTTAAGAGATTTCCACATATTATGTATAGATTTATTAGCAAAATCAGTTTCCCAATCCCAGCAACTTAATATTATTTTCATTTTATGAAATTCTGCCTTACCAAAGTTATACATTGTGGTTGTACCAGTGGGTTTGGATGTTTGAGATTCACTTATATTAAATAAGACCGAACTATGATCACTGTTTCCCAGGGGTACACTTATTTGAACTGAGTTGATTGTCTCACCCATATTAGAAAACAACAAGTCCAGAATATTATTGCCCCTTGTATTGTTAATTACTATCTGTTTAAATCCCCCATGATCCATAACATCTATAAACTGCCTCTCAAAAGGAGATGAGCCTAGCCTTTTACCCCAGTCTATATTGGGTAAGTTAAAGTCCCCAGTAATCAATAACCTGTCGGTAGGATCAAGATTTCCAAAAATATCCAACAAGGCCTTATCATCTTCCTGTGACACAGATGGGGGCCTATATAGAAGTCCCAAAATAATTTTGGGACTATTATTGGGCAATAGTTTAACCCATAGGAGCTCAAGTTTACCTGCTTCCCATTTAATATCTTCCAAAGGTATATCTTCATGAACATAAATTGCCACCCCCCTTCTATATTTTCTACAATGGGAATACAGCTTATAGCCCTCAATTTCTTTTTCCCAACTATCATTTTCGTTCCACCATGTCTCGGTAATGAGGGCAATATGTATTTTATTTTTATGTAGCAAAAATTTGAACTCATCATATTTGTTCTGCAAACTGCGGGCATTTAGTAAAATTGCTTTCCATCCAGGGGTGTTTTGTGTAGCAGATAAGGGACCTATCAAGTTACCTTCAACTACGCCCCCATACCAGTTTAAATGAAACCTCATGACCTCCAAAACTTTTTTACTCATAACCCTTACCCCTGCATAATTTAAGTGAATTCCATCCTTTTTAAATAAGGAAGTTCTGCTAAATGTTTGTGCATTATCCATAAAACCAACCCCTGATTCGACACAAAATTGCCTAATTTTGCAATTAATGTCAACAATCTGTCTATTTCTATAGTCATTAGGACCATGTATAGGAAGAATACCAGATATGATAATCTCCCCTCCATGTTTTTTGACTGAATCGACAATAAACTTATAATCCCTCTGCATACAGTGCCAATTTGTTTTCCCTACATCATTAGCCCCCACATGAAGAATGACCAAGGGGGTAATTGTATTTTCATATAAACCCTCCATCAAGCCCACAACATCATGTAATTTAGCTCCGGACAATGAACTAACTGTAGTATGTTCCTTTCTATTAGAACATACCAAAGTATCAATATCCCTAATAGTTGAATCCCCGATGATCAAAATATCTTGTTCCATGAGATTAGACTCTCTTAGATCCCTTAATGTGACAGTACCAATGATACTGATGGGCTCGATTAAGTTTACATTACAAGAGTCCCCTAGTTCTTTATTGGAAGTACTACATTTACTGCTTACTATTTCGTTGAAATGAAGTGTTTTAGAGGGGGCATGTGAATGATCCCATTTGCTGAGAGCCTCAGGTGCATTTAATAATTGGCAACGATCTTCAAGTAATTCACAATTAGGTAATGCCTCCAGAGCATCAGATGGAGTAGTATTAAGACACTCAAATCTATTGTTTAAATCTATAAGAGGTTTGAGCTGCAATCCTTCGTCCTTATCAATAAAGTTTACATCTATATCTACCTTTGCTCCAGTTGTATAATCATTAATATATTCACAGTGCTCAACATTATTTGCTACCAGGGATTGTCTATTACTGATGTCACAAACAGCCTCATTGATATAATCCTCCAGCTTGGAAATATCTTTGTACGTTTGTAACCTCATTTCCAACTCTTGAACCTCCTTAAGTAAAGCAAAGATTTTAATACACTCATCGCATGTAAATTCAGAGTTGGAAACTTCTTCAGTAAACATCAAGCATTCCCGACATGTTTTTCTGCCTTTCATCTTTCTTTGTTTAGTATACACCATGCTTATAATTAAGTTACTCCCCAACAGATTTTAAACTGACACTAAAAGGATAATATATACTGTTAAGGTGTTTACCTTAATGGTTAAACCCCCAGTGCTCCCAGTGTCCCCAGCGGACACAGCAGACATGCAACACGCTTGTCTCTGCACGCGTCTCCGCGTGCGTAGACGCACTTCACTCGCCAGTGGAGTGAAATTTATGTGGAATCCACCGGAAGTAGCTTCGTGTCCCTCTAGACACTTTGCGTTTTAAAAATGGCAAAAAATAGCTACCTAATATTCTAGTAGCTATATAAATCGTTAGAATACCCAGGAAAAGTAAATATTAAAATATATAACTAAAAGTAGGTTAATTTGTAGTTCAAATTAAACACAGTGAACTACAAAGTCTCTTCCTGATCCCAAATATGGTCCCAGGGCTCCAGTAGTTTAAAGGTATATTTCATAGCATGAATATCCCCATCTTAACTATCTATCACAGTGTTCTGAGTAACATGTTTTGTATTGCATTTTCTCTATGAATAAAACAGACCAGTGCACCTATGACATACAGTAATTGCAAAACCATAATTTTAAAAAGAAGTAATGTGTTGCACACTTGCAAGCGTTGATATATCTGCATTGAAACTAACAGTAAAAAAACAAAACAAGTATTTGTCAATGCAGAATGTTGTCTTGCTGGCATTGGCATTGGTAGTGCAGGAGTTAGAGAGATGCATCATAGGAATGGCAGTGAAGTATTGAACTGACACCAACCCCGCCCCCACCCTGCAGAGACTGACAGGCATTGGGGTGTACCTTTGGGTTAGCAGCCATAACGTTCATGCCATTTCATCTCATCCCTACTCTGTAGACACCGATAAGTGTCATGGTCTGCTTTGGGATCTTCTGGCCTTAAGCTATCCCCAATTCATAAGGAAATATGCTGAGGTGAGTGCAGTATAGGAGAATGGAGTGAACTTTAGGGCTGAAGAGTCCAAGGCACACCTGGATGCCTGTCAGTGGCTGCAGGCTAGGGGTGGAAAGGAGTGAGCATTACAGCTGACAATGCCAAGTAACACCCCTGATGCCTGTCAGTCTCTACAGGGTGCGGCATTATGGTTGGAAACCCTAACACCCTGGGTGTTTGTTGGTATTTTCATTCCAAATTTTCAACATGGGCTTTTTGTGACCCCACCTCATGAACAGTGACACTATCATTTTGTTAGCCAAAAGGTGATTTTGCACAGCGACTGCGCAACTTGGCGCCGCAGGTGTGAAAACACATTTCATGCAGGATGTGAAAAATGACAGCTGTACTGTTCATGAAGAGGTGTAAAAAATGGCAATGCTAAAAATCTGGAATGAAAATATGAAAAATGGGTGAAGTCATGAGCGTGCGTAGAAACTGCAAAATGCACACCTGTAATGCAATTATTTTTTGGATTATTTTAACCAAATTTTCAACATAGGCATTTTGGGACCTAGTCTCATGAACAGTGGCACTGTGATTTTGTTAATCTGTCCCAAACTTTGATGTCCCACAGAGAGCACGCCATTGTGTGTCAGGTGTGTGAAAACACATTTCAAGCAGGATGTGAAAAGTGACTGTTCATAAGAAGGTGTGAAAAAATGTCAATGTTGAAATGCTGGAGTGAAAATATTAAATATTTTCGAAGGTACGAGTGTGCATGGAAACTGCACAATGCACTCTCATAACAGTCATTTTTTGGAATCTTTTCACCAAATTTGCAACATAGGCTTTTTTGGGACCCCACCTCATGAACAGTGGCACTGTCATTTTGTTAATCAACCCCAAAAGGTGATTCCACGCAGTGACTGTGATGCAGTGACCATGAAATGATCTTTCAGGACTGAATAATGAGATATCAGTGCATGTGTTCATGAGCCGGGGTCCCAAGAACACCATGTTGAAAATTTGGGCCAAAATTCATAAAAATGGTTGAGATATGTCACTAAGTTTAACCCCCTCATTGGTGCCATTTAACAGGTTACAGCCATTTCTTCATTTTGCTGTTCCACTTTGAAGAGTTCACATGTGTTCCTGCTCCACCGAAGATCACAGTGCCGGATCTCTGGAGGTAAGTATGGGGTAAGGGGTGTGTGCTGAGGTGGGGTGCACAGAGGGTGGGTATAGGTTGGAGGAAGGGGTGCTACAGACAGGTCGAGGGATCATTTTATTTTTTTCAGGTACAGAAAAAAAACAGGTGAAATAAAACAAATGTTGGGCACACTGGGGTGGGCTCCCTGTGTGCCCCCTGACTTTCAGGGGGATGTTGGCCACACTGGGGTGGGCTCCCACTATGCCACACAAAGGGCATGGGGGAGGAGTATTCCAACCCAGTATGCTTTATGTGAGTGGTGGCACACTGGGGTGGGCTCCCTGTGTGCCAGAAAATGTGGGGATGGGGCCGGGGGACATGGCAACATAGGGATCGGACCACTAATGTCAGCTTTCTTTGGGGATTGTGTGGCAGAGGCTCCTTTGGCCACCATGATTTTTGAATTGTTTCACCAGGAAAGGCATATATGGCAGGCATGTCATCTGTGCTGCTGCATGACAAGCTTGTCTCTGATTGCAGTGGCACATTTCTTTCAAGTTGGTGGTACTTTACATAATTCTTGCGTCAGTGCTAGCATGCTGGCTAATTGGGGATGATTTCTCTAAAGTTTCTGAGGGGGCACAATTAGCCAACACTGACACACCTCTACATTTTTCCTACTACCACAAGATATTACTTGCCTGTGCACAAGACAACATAAAAATGAACATCTGCAACACGTGTTGGTCTTCTTTTACCTGTGAATGCCAGCATGTCTTCAAAGCAACAGTAATTTATAACATTAAAAGAAAAATTAGATGCTAAATTAAGGGAGAAATCTGACATACACTGTGGGAGTGCCACTAGCAAGGGAGGTCATGGTCTCCTACTTTTTTTATTGTAAAATCTCTTGAACTGAGCACATCAAATCACACCCTTGTTTAACCTATGCAATATAAAAGATGACCAACAATCAACTAGATGTATTTACATATAAAGAAATGGTCATGACATTTCTTAGTGATGAAATGTATTACATATCACAAACTGCCAGGACATCCAAGTAAATAGTTTGAATGTAAATATAATAACTTACTAGAAAGAATTGGATTGCATGATTGCATCACTAAAATACATTACAGCATTTGTGGACAGCTCACTCATTAACCGACACATTTTATTTTTTTACCTGAAGTTCTCAAGAGTGTAACCACCCAACCAGACAGACCCAATTTGCTCCATATTCAAAAGGTTATTGAGGGACTAACCAAGTTAGCACCCACACTAACCTTGATTAGCACCTTTGCTCCACGTGGGGGCCATATTCATAGACCCCTGCAGGCTTACCAAAACCTGGCAGCATGATTGCACTAACCATACTGCTGCACCAGAGCAAATTACGGAGTCTGTTATGCATACAGTCCCAATGGTATATTCAAATGGTTTTAGTGGTGCTAAACAGCTGTTCAATTGTTACTGTTTACTGCCACCAACATAACATTTTAACACAGCACAAAGGCCAACCCCATCATCAAAAGACAGTGAAGCTCTTCTGCAGCCAGTCACCCGTGCATCTAGTGGACCTCTCTCCCAGCTTGCTCATGTCATACTTGTTTTTTTTATTTCTGCAGTTTATTGTTTTTATTGAACAAGTTCTTCAAAACTCAATAACAATGCATAGAAACATAGAAACATAGAATTTGACGGCAGATAAGGACCATTTGGCCAACCCAGTCTGCCCATTTCCCTACCTACTGGATAAGCTGCAGATCCTAGTTAACCAGCAGCCTACTTCTTCCTACCCCCACCCCCCCAGAATTGCCTTATGACTATCCCATGCATGCTTGAATTCCACCACTGATTTTGACTCCACAACCTCCTCCAGAAGGCTGTTCCATGCATCCACAACCCTCTCTGTGAAAAAATACTTCCTTAAATTACCTCTGAGCCCGCCTCTATCTTCAAATTATGCCCTCTTGTTCTTGCACACCTCTTTTTTTGAAAGATGCTATCCTCTTGGACTTTGTTAATTCCTTGAGGTACTTGAAAGTTTCTATCATGTCCCCCCTCTCCCTCCTTTCCGCGAGGCTATACATATTAAGCTCCTTAAGTCTCTCTTCATATGTCTTCCGGTGCAGACCCTGCACCATTTTAGTTGCCCTCCTCTGGACAGCTTCCATCCTATAGAGACTAGCAAAGTCTGGTCTAGCAAAGACACAAAAGCAGCAGTCAGTTCAGTACAAGTGAATGTACAACTGAAATAATACCCACAGATATATGCATGGATACAACAGGTATAATATAAAAAAACAGAATCATGTCATAATGTCCTTTCTTGGTTCTCCAATGGAACACACACTAGACAAACCATGGTGCTGTGAATATTGTTAAACTGTGGTAGGAGGCTTAATTGGCAGAAGGGCCCATCTGGAAAGGTATGAGGGTAGGATCTTGCAAGGCATACTGAAATTATAAAAAAAGGCTCCCACATCCTCTGATATTTTGTAAGTGATTTCCTTGTGGAATGTGCCATTCTGTTCAAGATGTTAGAATTCTGATGGCTGCCAGCCATTGGGTTACAGAACAGAGTTCCTGCATTCTCTATCTTTGCAGTAGTAACCTCTTAACTTTCACATTGGCCACCAAGAGCTAATGCAAATGGCTTTGCAGGAGCCATGAGGAGGTAGGAATCAGACCTAAGATGTACACTTGTGGCAAGAAGGAAAGGGAGGATCTTAGGGCAGTGGTGCAGCAGCAATCAACCCAGGACCAGAAGCCCTGAAGTTCTGAGCAGCCCCACAAGATGGGCATAATGTTAGCACCAGAAGATAGACACTGCCAGCATTTGTCCTGATCCATGAGCCCTAGAGAGTGATATTTCCCAGGGGTGTGGTACCACATACAGTATGCGTAATTTTCTTCTGAATGAGGAGACTTTTCAAATCAGGGTAGGAGTTATGGGCCAGATGCAATAAATGGGTCCAGTGTGAAGTCTAGATGCCTCTGTCCAAAACAGTGGCCCACTTGCCCTTGACACTATCTGACAGCTCTGGGAGCTCCCAAATAATTTGTTTATATATAAGTTAATAAGTTCATAGAGATAGTTATGAGTCATGCAGCTTTTAGCCATTATTGTGACTCACCACTTTTCAGTGGAAAGTAGTAGTTCTGCCAAGCCCCATGTATCTGTCTACGGTCTTTTTAAACAATTCCATGCTAGGACAGTTAACGAGCCAATTAGGTAGGGAATGCCATGTTTTGATAACTCTTTCACTAAACCAAAGTCATGCAAGCTTTGCCTCTAGGAGTTGCAATCCAGGACTGAGTTGCTGGAGGAGTGTACTTTGGGAGTGCCGGGTGAAGCTTAGTAAGGCAGGACTATATAGTGTTGTGGCTTTGGAGGTACTTCCAAAAATCCATCTTTGGGAGCTTGTAACACCTCCATAAGCCCTCATAGGAATTCAGGTGGGTAGTGTTGGGTTGCCTGACTTGGTGGATGTCTTTGCTGTTCCAGGTCTCTCAAACCTACTTTGGGGGGGTTAACCATAGAGGTAGCATGGAACAGTCTCTGTCCTTAAGCCTGATGGGAGGTGGAGCTTAGCCATCATGATGAATGGCTGAGAAGTGATGCATACTTCCCCCTGCATGCTGGTGAGCATGCACTGGCAGTTTGCTCCCTGAATATGGTGTTCATCACTTGAGTTTCAAATGAACATTAACCTTAACAAGGAGTGCTGGCAGGAGAAAGGAGAATATAGAAAAAAAAGCAGCTAAATTATATCAAGAATTTGAAATAAAAATGACTCCAAGGAAAGCACAACCTAATGTGGCACATGGGTGTAAAAGCAGTAAGTCAGCCAGACAAACTGAAACACAAGCTCTACTAAAAGTGGGTAAATCAAAAACTGTATTAAAAAGCAGAATGTTGGGGTCGTCGGCTGAAAATATCAAATTTTCCATTGAAAATATTCTGCATTCAAGTGAAGCCTCAAAAACCACCATGGCCCTGATTTTTTTTTTTTAATGAAATCCCGTTCTGCCATTTCTAATGAGCAGGAGAAGGCAGTGGACCTTACCTCTCCCAGTGGACAGCAGGCTTTTGAGGAAGGAGACTCAGGTAGAACAACATACAATTTGAAGACACGGCACCTTTCCTCTGAAGCCTTGTAGTATCCTGATTTGGAGGGGAATTCTTGCCTGTCCCCACAGACATCGATTTCACCAAGCCAAGATGGCCTACACAAGTTGGTGAAATGCAGTGATGCCAGAAGTACCAATGGGAGACCCGACCCTCAAGCCGATGTTTGGATGTAATTCTCAAGACCCGAAGCTGAGTGGACCTTCTGATGTGGCAAAAGCTGGCAACTGCAGACATCTAATCTGAATGAGACAGCAGTGTTCAGTGCACTCAATGGAGCGGAACAAGCACAAGCTAACCTTGATACAGTTACTGTTTCTAATATCTCCATTATGGCAACTGCAGTTCAAGGGTATGAGGGAGAGTTAAGCCCGAGTTCTAGGGGTAACACATGGCAATCTACTCAATGTCCTTTTCCCAAAGTTTTCCAACAAAAGGAAGTGCTGGATGATTTCTTTAAAGTTTCTGAGGGGGCACAAGGTCAAGATATACCACCCCCAATATGGGCTACAATGATGTTGGAAAAAATGAATAAATGGGATATATATATATATATATATATATATATATATATATATATATATATATATATACACACTATATATATATATATATATATATATATATTTATTTATACAACATGTGTTTTGGGATAAATGTGGGGATAAAAATTGATATCTCAGATAGGCAGTGAAGATATCAATGATATCTCCACTTTCCTATACATCATAGTGATATCTCCATGTTCCTATACGTCATGGTGATATCTCTATGTTCCTATACGTCACTGCAAAGAAAGTGAAAGTATGTTTCACTCTCTTAGAGACGTCTCTCTCTAGTTCCTGCTTCATCCCCCCCCCCAAAAAAAGACACACACACACCTCTCAAACCTATCTGGTTAATCCTGTCGTCATTTGTAATTAAAAATAGTAATGTAAAGCGGTACCTGGTTGATTATCCCCCTTTGCTGACAAAATCCTGTAATACTTTCACTTTCCCCCTGAACTGTAGCGTGACTGAGTGGCATGTAAACGAGCAGATTACTGGCACCAGAGCTTTAAAATAAGTGTCTGCAGTGTAAAGAACATCCTGGCTTTTACCTCCCGATAACATGCTTTACTTTTTAATAGAAGGGACCGTCTCCACCCACAAAAGCACAGCGAGAGAGTAGTCCGCTTTAAAACAGGAGAAGGAAGCGCGAGTGTATGTATATTATATAAATAGGATATATGATGTGCACTCATGTGATATCAGAAATATGTTCAGTCCTGTACAGTGACCTCTAAACCTCACTCGTGGCTTTGCCACTGGTGAGTATTCAGAGGTCACTCTAAAGGAGTGAAACTATTTTCCATATCACACTCATGCCCATCATGTATCCAATATATATATATATATATATATCTATATCTATATCTATATCTATATATGTGTGTGTTTATATATATATATATATATATACATATATTAGAGGCAAAAAACTTTGTTTAATGCATTAGTTGGGGTTGTTCCACAGCGACAAAAAGTGAGGAAATTAGCTGTTAGGGTTGAAAACCCCCTTGGACCCTGCCCACCCCCAACTGGCATTGGGGTGTGCATTGGGGTCATCAGCCCTAACTCTCACCCCATCACATGTGTAAAGCAGCAGAAGTATAGGAAAATGGGGTGAGAGTTAGGACCGACGACACCAATGCACACCCCAATGCCGGTCGGGGGGGTGGACAGGGGGTGCAAGGCTGGTTTTCAACCCTAACAGCAAATTTCCTCACTTTTGTCACTGTGGAACAACCCTAACTAATGCATTAAACAGAGTTTTTTGACTCTAATTTCCCGTCTTTTTGAGAATAACGAGAAATAGTGAATGTAATGCGGTGGCTCCCACCACATGATGTCTTGAGGCATAGTAACAGGAACAGCAATGCAAACAGAAGCGCTAACTGTGGCACACATGGTAATGCAAGCGTGAATGAGAACAGAAAGGGTAATGCACACGGTGGCGTAGACAGGAACGGTCTGCCACGTGATGTGTTGTCACATAGCAACATAGTGCCTGCAACGGAAATTTCAATGGGCATGGTGATGCAAACTAAAACAGAATGAGAAACAGTACTGTAGACACAAATGGCAAAAAATAACAGAAGCATAACTGAAAATGAAAATGCCAAAAGGATAATGCACGGTGGGCGCATAAGCGTCCAGCGGTAAAGTGAAACAGTGCGGAACCGCAAGCAGAAAGGGCAACAGTAACAGTAATGTAAGCACACAGGCTGGTTTTACCCAAAACCTGAATAGAGAAAGACAGTGAGTACAAATAATGTATGCATAATAATGAGTATCGGAGCAGAAATTGAGAACTTGGAATACTAAATAGGTTATATCTCAGGAACCGTACGACATAGAAAAAAAATTTAAACATCATATTATTTATAACTGTCCTGGCTAGTTTTGTACTTAGCCCCCATTAAGGGGCTAAGAATTTTTCCAACGAAAAGTCCATATCTCGTACCGTTTCCGAGATACGGGCCCTGAAAGGCGCAGCGAACGCCATAATGTTATCCTATGGGAAAAAAAGAGAAGTTCGGAGTGCCATAATTTTTCCCCTCCCTGTAATATTTTTTCACCAAACCACTGAAAGGCACATCTGTGGGCTGTTGTCTGTCTTCCCTCCAAATTTCAGGAAAAAAGACCAAACCGTTATTTTGTAGCAGGAATCCAAAGGATTTCTGTAATGCGTCGAGTGCCGTAATGTTATCCTATGGGAAAAACCATCAAATTTGGAATGCAATAACTTTGCCGCCATGTAATATTTTTTAAATACAACACTGAAATGCACATCTATGAGATCTTGGCTCCATTCCCTCCAAATTTCAGCCCAAAACTCCCAATGGTTCTTTTGCAGTGTAGTGCCAAAGAATCACTGTCACTTTCCCACAGATGGAAAACTACTGTCGCAATTTGCGAAATCTTTCACAAAAAAGTTTGACACTTTCGTGAGCATGAAAGTAATTTGCGAAAGTACTTTTTCCAGAAATTTGAAAAACATATTTCTGGGGTGTTTTACCACAAAATAAAGACATGGCAAGCATCCTCAGGGTCCGACTAGGTGAATACAAAAAGAATTAGGTTGCTAGAGGGTCCCAAATTTAAATGCCAACCATTTTTCTGATCAACAACTGAAAACAAAATGGCTGATTTGCGAAAGTAACAGGCTCATGTGTGAAAGTAAAAATGCATTTGCAACACTGTCAAACTTTTTCTTAACTTTTCCCTTTGACTTATAATGGGAAATTGTTTTTTGAATAACTTTTGAACCGTTTAATATTTTTTCACCAAATCTTCAAATCTTCAAAAGGCACATCAGGGACCCTGGCCACATACTCCCTGAAGATTTTGGGCTGGTCGCGCAAACTGTGCAACCTGTAAGTGCGGCCATAGAATTCCAGAAAAAGTGTAAATGTGCGCGCAAATCACACTTAATAACTGTGCAGCAGTGTATCTGACTGGTACAAAACTTGGTGGATGCCAAGGCCTATGGCTCTTGATCGTGTATTCCAAATTTCAGCCAAATCTTTCATACGGTTGCAAAGTTATTAAGGTGCAAAGTTTTGGGGTTTAACATAGAAATGGCTCCTCAACCCTAACTATGGTAGCACTACCGTGCTACCATAATATACGTATATATATATATTAGAGGCAAAAAACTCCGTTTAATGCATTAGTTAGGGTTGTTCCACAGTGACAAAAGTGAAGAAATTCGCTGTTAGGGTTCAAAACCCTAACTCCGGATTCACCCCCCCCCCCAGCACAACACACACACAGACACACACATTCAAGTATGGGGGAGGACCAAGTCAACACAACGAATGACAGACATCCAGCAGCAGGTGACAGAAATAACAAACAATTGTCTAAATGTACTACGAGACATCCCCACCCACCTGACCAGGTACTGCATGCTCAGTGGAGATCAACAGCAAAACTGTGGCCATGTACACCAAACGTACACATCCCTGATTGCAGCTGCACACAACGTACCACACTTAATAGTTGCATGGCCTTACCTACCGATGCCTCACACCAGACCACACCACATGTGGTGGGCCACCTGAGCAATAGAGTTCAGCAAAACCAAGGAGTTGTACTGGTATAATATCTCTGATTATAACAAGGGTTTGAGAAATGAAGCTTTCCTAATTGACTGTAAACATTGTAACAGCCTTATGTTTAGTTTTTATTAACATACATGTAGAGCCTAACTATATGATGAACATGGTTTAATGTTGTTTATAAAACAGTTTTATTATGATAGCAATAAGCCACTCCCAGGTATTATGTTAATGGTCAGTTTATCACTGTCTAGCAACATGTGGAGCTCGGCTATGCCTCATTCAACATTAAACCCTTACTTGATCATTACAGTCATCGAAACCCTAGTGTGATTATAACTGACAGACTCAGTGATAGAGGATAACCCCTGCTGTCCTAGTACATTTACCCCATTATGAGTTAAATCAATACTAAAAGACATTCTGTTTATATCTACACCATACCTACTTGATTCCTGTTGTAGCAGAATTAACATAGTTATCACTTTGATAGCATCAGTGACAGAAGTGTGGCAAACCCAAACACTAGGCATACAGCCTGAGTATGAAACAACTGTTAAAAAAAATTACACTGTGTCCTTAAGTGGCATAAATCACTCATTGCAACAATAGTAAATGTATTACTATTTGAATAAGTTAGGCATCACAGATGCAATGAGATTGTCTTTATCAGGTACAACATACTCAGTAAGTGCCTACAGGAAAATCTATCCTATATACATCTCCGATACAGGTACGTCATTGTTGGCTCAGTAGTGCTATGATATTTAGAAGTTGCTTGGCCTGATCCATGCAATTATACTGTTTCTTACAAAGAATACTTACTGCATCTTTAGTATTGAAACACACTGAAGGTCTATGTATGTACATCAGCAGTACACCTTCATCAGTAAGAATGCATCTGATACTGGCAGTACGAATTTCACAGTGTTGGAACAGGCAATGCTTTTCCATACGTTTACATCAGCCTCTCTATCTTGAGTAAACTATTGCAGTAAATGTACTACTATGTAAATCACCTACTAAATGTAACACTACTTTAATCTTGAGCATGCTAGTGTCTTGTAGTTAATTTATGTACTTCTGTTAATTAATGTATACTCACTAGTGTTAAAACCTTTCTACAACTGTCATCATGCACCTTCAGCAAGTCACACTGACTTTAAAGTGTCTGTTGGAAGCTCAAACTTACTGCAAAGAATAAACTGCAACTCCATTTAGGACCTGGAAACCTGATTAAAGCATAATACTGCAGAGCACTGGGTAAGAAGGGAGATACACTTTCAACAAAAAGTTTTATTTGTATTTTTCCTTATTGGCATTAAGCAGAGAATTGCAGGATTCCTTTAAAAGGGTAGTAATTTTATAACCAGAGTGAGATACAACTGAATTTGCTTGAGTGCAGGGGTTGAGACCTAGCATTTTGAAGGATATTTTTGTAACATTTTAAGTGTCCTGCTGGCTGAGAAGTTAATTTTTTAGCCCTGGTTTCACTGAAAGGTTTTGTGTATTGGAATCAGACATAGCAGTCTGCCTGCATTGAAAAGGCCTGCTTACATCACAGGTGTCACTAGTCAATCAATTGGCTCTGGGTGGGGTTTCAGCTCTGTGCTTATCTCAGACATCCTTCACAGTTAGAAGCCAGTCACACTGACTTTAAAGTGTCTGTTGGAAGCCCAAACTTACTGCAAAGAATAAACTGCAACTCCATTTAGGACCTGGAAACCTGATTAAAGCATAATACTGCAGAGCACTGGTTAAGAAGTGAGATACACTTTCTACAAAAAGTTTTATTTGTATTTTTCCTTATTGGCATTAAGCAGAGAATTGCAGGATTCCTTTAAAGGGTAGTAATTTTATAACCAGAGTGAGATACAACTGAATTTGCTTGAGTGCGGGGTTGAGACCTAGCATTTTGAAGGATATTTTTGTAACATTTTAAGTGTCCTGCTGGCTGAGGAGTGAGTTCATTTTTATCCCTGGACTCAGTAGAGTAGTTTGGTTTGTGTTGGAGCCGTGGTCTAGTAAATTATGGTGTTAGTTGTATTACTATAAAGGACAGTACTCACCAGGGTGGTGGAGCAGTTGTGTATCTGATTGTTTCTAACAGTCACCAGTGGCTGTGCACTACCCACCCACTCCACCCCACCCCAGGTGTGGCATTTCCTTTATAGCCACAGTTCTGACATCACTTCCTCAATAGGTCTTGGGGCAGAACTGTCATATTCCTAATAACCCTGCAAAGTGCATAAAGAGTAGTTACACAAAACAAATAATAATACATATATAATTACATATTGTATAGAATAAGAGAGTGGGACATGCGGGGAGTGGTGCAATGCACTGGCTGTGGGGCAGCAGTTTTCCGGGAAACATTCTGGAAACTGCGTTGCTGTCCTGTTTGTAGGCAACTGTCAGCTCTGAGAGAGGAGGTTGCCCACCTCCAGGCTGAACTAGCAAGGACTAAGGAGGCCTCCCCCTCCCAAAGAGCACCACTGCCACAACCACTGAGTCAGAGGTTTCGGAGTATGAAGAGCAGTAGGACCACAGTGGGTTCTGGGAGGGTGCGGATGGTGGACCAGAGGCGAAGCCCCCAGTTGTACCTCTACACAAATCAGATGCCATTCTGGCAGAGCAAGGTTCCTCTATGATGGCACCCTCAGTGGAGACCCAGAAGAATGCTGAGGACATCCACAAGGGAGACCCACAAAAGTGTGGCAAGGGACACCACAGGGGAAGGAAACAGCTACTGATAGGGGACTCAATTGTTAGGGGGGTAGAACTGGGGAAGGGAGAGAAGGAAGTAAGCTGCCTGCCTGGTGCCATGGCTTGGAGGGACAAGAAGCTAATCCTCACAATTGTAGAAGCAGCATCACAGGAGAGAGAACTAGATATCATTGTCCACCTTGGGACAAATGACCTAGCTAAGCATGGGATCAGTGCAGTGCAGAATGAATCTGTGGAGTTGGGGAGGGGCCTCAGATGGGTAGCAAGCACAGTAACCTTCTCAGAGGTGCTACCAGTCCATGGTAGGAATGAGGATAGGGTACTGCACACCATGCAGTTTAATGAATGGTTGCAAAACTGGTGCAGAGCACAAGGCTTTGGCTTAATTGGGGACTGGGGGTCCACCTGGAGAGATAAAGGTCTATACTGGTATGATGGTCTGCATTTGTCCTCAAAGGGGACCAAGCTCCTAGGTGACAGGTTTAAATGCTTCCTTGGCAAGCTTTTAAACTAGATAAGGGGGGAGGTACTGATAAAAGGCATGAAAAGTCAAGCCTCCCCCCACAAAACAGGGCAGGTAGTAGGGTAAACACTGAGGTACAGAGCTCAACACAGGGCAGGATGGGGGTAAATGGTAAAATAGATAAGAGCAATAAGAGTAGGGATGGGGGAAAAAAGGATCAAGCCAACATTAAATGGAGGGCAATGACTACTAATGCCCGTAGTCTGGGAAACAAGCTTTCTGAGCTAGTAGCTTTGATGGAAGATGAACAATAGGATATTGTGGCAGTCACAGAAACATGGTACACAGAGAACCATGAATGGGTTGTCAACATAACAGGGAAGGCAAAAGAGGAGGTGGAGTAGCTCTATACATAAGGGAAGGGATCAAAGCTACAGAACTAAAAAGTAAAGGGGGAGGACAAGAGGCACCGTGGGTTACCCTGGAGATGGGGAATGGCATCGCAATCCACACAGGGGTTGTATACAGAATACAGACCCCCGTCTCAAGGGGAGGAAATGGACAAGAAAATGATAGAGGACATTCTCAAAATGGCTGAAAAAGGGGAGATACTGTTGATGGGGGACCTGAATATGCCAGATGTTAACTGGAGGACATGTACTGCAGCCACATCCAAGAGCAGGGTCATTCTCGATGCCCTGCAGGGGACAGACCTTAGACAGCTAGTGCTGGAACCCACTCGGGAGGGAGCAATACTAGACATGGTACTCTCAAATGGAGAGAGGATCACAAATTTAGAAGTCAGTAGACATCTGGGAACAAGCGACCACTGCACAGTGTGCTTCACAATGAGCACAACCATGGAGATAAGCCATACAAAAACAAGGATACTGGACTTTAGAAGGGCTGACTTTGGCAAAATGGGTGAACACCTGAAGAATGCACTAGCAAATGGCCAAATAGGAGGGGTGGAAGAACAATGGAGAAAAATCAAAACTGCCATCATAGAGGCAACAAGTCTTTGTGTAAAACAAATAAAGAAAACAAAGCGGAGTAAAAAACCACTATGGTTCTCAAAAGAGGTGGCAGGGAAGGTTAAGGAGAAAAAGGCTGCATTCAAAAAGTATAAGGAATCACAGAGGGAGCACGACAGGGAACTGTATCAATTAAAGCAGAAAGAAGTAGGAAAGGCAGTCAGAATAGCAAAGGCACAAACCGAGGAAAAAATAGCCAACTCGGTCAAAAAGGGGGATAAAACCTTTTATAGGTACATTAGGGAGCATAGAAAGGTTAAGGGAGGGATAGTGAAGATTAATAAAGGAGAGGGGAGGTGGGCAGAGGGAGACAGTGAAAAGGCAGAGATACTGAATGAATACTTTTGCTCAGTATTCACAAAAGAAGATGAGGAGCAGTTACCTAAACCAGACAATAGAAGCACTCTGGGTAGGGGGGTTGATACCAGTCCATTCACAGAAGAAAGAGTCCTGAAAGAACTCCTAAAACTCAAGGTGGACAAAGCAATGGGGCCTGATGGGATTCACCCCAGAATCCTAAAAGAACTAAGGGGGACCTAGTGACACCACTGACCACACTTTTAACAAATCATGGCAGGATGGGGTGGTACCTGAGGACTGGAGGAGGGCAGATGTGATTCCTTACAAAAGTGGGAGCAAGGCAGAAGCAGGAAACTACAGACCTGTAAGTTTGACCTCAGTGGTAGGAAAATGATGGAATCACTTGAAAGAAAGAATTGTTGAGTCACCTAGAGGCAGCGGGCACAGGACCCAAAGCAACATGGATTTACAGCAGGAAGGTCATGTCAGACTAATCTAATTGATTTCTTTGACTGGGTGACCAAAGTAATAGACCAGGGAGGCTGTGGATATGGCCTACCTAGACTTTAGCAAGGCATTTGACACAGTCCGCACAAAAGATTAATAATCAGTTAGCCAGCCTGGGAGTGGGTCCCAGGGTGGTAGCCTGGGTAGCAAACTGGCTGCACAACAGGACACAGAAAGGTAATGAGTAAGATGGAACACATTCCGAGAAGAAGAGAGTTACTAGTGGAGTACCTCAGGGCTCAGTACTGGGTCCAATCCTCTTTCACATCTTTATAAGTGACATTGCAGAGGGTCTGGAGGGAAAGGTATGCCTCTTTGCAGATGACACAAAGATCTGTAACAGAGTTGATACACAAGAGGGGTAGAAAAGGTGAGAAGGGACTTGGCAAGGTTGGAGGAATGGTCAGACATATGGCAACTTAGATTCAATGCAAAGAAGTGCAAAGTAATTCACCTGGGAAACAAAAACCCAGGAGAAAGTACACAATAGCAGGGAGGTACAACAACAACAAAAATGGAAGGGACCTGGGAGTAGTCATATCAGATGACCTAAAGATGGGTAAGCAATGTGAGAAGTCAGTAAGGGAGAGCCGGGGATACTGGGATGCATAGGAAGGGCATCACAAGTAGAAAAGGGAAGTGATTATCCTCTATACAGACAGTTGGTGAGACCCCATCTGGAGTACTGTGTGCAGTTTGGAGACCTCATCTATGCAAGGACATAGACAGGATGGAAGCAGTCCAGAGGAGGGCAACTAAATGGTGCAGGGTCTACATCAGAAACCATATGAAGAGAGACTGAGAGAGCTCAATATGTATACCCTTGATGAAAGAAGGGACAGGGGGGACATGATAGAAACGTTCAAGTACCTCAAGGGAATCAACAAAGTCCAGGAGGGTAGCATCTTTCAGAAAAAGAGATGTGTAAGAACAAGGGAGCACAGTTTAAAGATAGAGTGGGGACGGCTCAGGGGTAATGTGAGGAAATTCATATTCACGGAGAGAGTGGTGGATACATGGAACAGCCTTCCTGAGGAGGTCGTTGGGTCTAAAACAGTGAGGGAATTCAAACATGCTTGGGACAGACACAAAGCAATTATAGTGCGGGGTTGCAGGAAGCAGGCAGTTGGTTAACTAGAATTTGCAGCTTATCCAGTAGGTAGGGAAATGGGCAGACTGGGTTGGCCAAGTGGTCCTTTTCTGCCGTCAAAGTCTATGTTTCTATGTTTCTATATTGACTAACGGCACAGTACCAGTTGTGGTGTGGTGTGGGGCATCGGTAGGTAAGGCCAAATGAGAACAGCTCTTAATTTATTCAAATATACCAAAATCCAAGATCTTTTAGTTGGCAAGTTAATACCATTGAAGTTAACAATGACACATGTAACTAAATCACCGTTAGTCATTAGAAGGATGTTTATAACTATAATCTTCAGAAATGGCCCTGAAATCCCCAAAAGACTGAAGTTGAAAGATACAAACACACTTGTAGTCAATGCTTGATGTGAGCCTCCGTTTTCCTCCAGTAAAAGTTTTGAGGCTTGTCCTACTTTCTCATAATAGCACTCCTTAACAGAAACCCCCTTGGACTCGGTCTTGTTGCTTGGATAGAAACATACTAACATAGAATTCGATGGTAGATAAGGACCACTTGGCCCACCTAGTATGCCCATTTCCCTACCAAACAGATAAGCTGCAGATCCTAGTTAACCAACAGCTTACTTCCTCCTACCCCCCCACTAGAATTGCCTTATATCTGTCCCATGCATTCTTGAATTCCCTCACTGTTTTCGACTCTATGACCTCCTCAGGAAGGCTGTTCCATGCATCTATAACCCTGTCTGTGAAGGAATGCTTCCTCACATTACCTCTGAGCTGTTCCCCCTCTATCTTCAAATTGTGCCACCTTGTTCTTGCGCATCTCTTTTTTTGAAAGATGCTACCTTCTTGGACTTTGTTGATTCCCTTGAGGTATTTGAAAGTTTCTATCATGTCCCCACTCACCTTCCTTTCCTTGAGGCTATACATCTTAAGCTCCTTTACTCTTTCTTCACATGTCTTCTGGTGCAGACCCTGCACCATTTTGGTTGCCCTCCTCAGGGCAGCCTCCACCCTGTCTACGTCTTTGCAGAGATGGGGTCTACAGATCTGTGCACAGTACCCTAGATGTGGTCTAACCAACTGTTTGTACAGAGGGCCAACAACACCCTGTTTTCTACTGGGGATGCCTCTCTTTATGCATTCCAGTACCCCTCCAGCACTCCTTACTGCCTTCTCACATTGCTGGCCCACCTATAGGTCATCTGATATGACTACCCCAGGTCCCTTTCTATTTTTGTTGTTGTCAGTATCTCGCTCACCATTGTGTACTCTTGCCCTGGGTTTTTGTTTTCCAGGTGCATTATTTTGCACTTCTTTACATTGAATCTAAGCTGACATACATTTGACCATTCCTCCAACCTTGCCAAATCCCATTTCATCCTTTCCACTCCACCTTGCATATCAACCCTGTTGCAGATCTTTGTGTCATCAGCAAAGAGACATACCTTCCCCTCCAGTCCCTCTGCAATGTCACTTATAAAGACATTAAAAAGGACTGGTCCCAGCACTGAACTCTGTGGTACCCCACTAGTAATCCTCCTTTCTTCACTGTGGACTCCATTTACTATTACCCAATGTGTCCTGTTGTCCAGCCAGTGTTTTTCCCAGGCTACCATCCTGGGACCCACTCCCAGGCTGGCTAATTCATTTATTAATCTTTTGCACAGGACTGTGTCAAATGCCTTGCAAAAGTCTCTGTAGGCCATGTCCACAGCCCCTCCCTGGTCTACTACTTTGGTCACCCAGTCAAATAAATCAATTAGATTTGTCTGACATGACCTTCCTGCTGTGAATCCTTGCTGTCTTGATAATTAATTCCATCATTTTCCCTACCACTGAGGTCAAACTGACAGGCCTGTAGTTTTCTGCCTCTGTCTTGCTCCCACTTTTGTGAAGGTGAATCACATCCACACTCCCCCAGTCCTCAGATGCCACACCATCCTTCCATGATTTATTAAAAAGGGTAGTCAGTGGTGTTACTAGTTCTTCCCTTAGTTCTTTTAGAATTCAGGGGTGAATCCCATCAGACCGCATTGCTTTATCCACCTTCAGTTTTAAGAGATCTTTCAGAACCCTTTCTTCTGTAAAAGGGTTTATATCAACCCCTTCCCCCATCCAGAGTGCTTCTATTGACTGGATTAGGTCTCTCCACCTGCTTTTCCATTGTGAATACTGAGCAGAAATATTCATTCAGTATCACTGTCATGCTCTGCCCAACCACTTTCCTCTTTATTCAGCCTCAGTATCTCTGCCTTCATCTTTCTTTGCTCCCTAACATACCTATAATAGGATGTATCCCCCTTCTTAACCAAGTTGGCTATCTTTTCTTCAGTTTGGACCTTTGCTATTCTGACTGCCTTCCCCACTTCCTCCTACTTTAACTGGTGCAGTTCTCTGTCCTGCTCCTTCTGTGTTTCCTTATACTTCCTAAATGCTATATTTTTCTCCCTTACCTTCTACACCACTTCTTTTGAGAACCATAGTGTTTTTTTTCTTTCATTTTGATTTGTTTATTTGCTTTACATGAAGAATTGTTACCTTTGTGATGGCAGTTTTGATGTTTCCCTATTGTTGCTTCTCCCCACCTTCTTGCCTGTTTGCTAGAGTTTTTCTGAGACACTCTCCCATTTTGACAAAATCAGCCTTCCTGAAGTCCAGTACCTTCACTTTTATGTGGCTTGCCTCTACAGCTAAGTTTATCATGAACCACATTGTTTGGTGGTCGCTTGTTCCCAGATGGCTACCTACTTCAAAATCAGAGATCCTCTCTCTGTCTCCATTTGAGAGTACCAGATCTAAGATTGCTCCCTCCTGAGTGGATTCCAAAACTAGCTCTCTGAGACATGCCCCCTGTAGGGCATTGAGAATGGCCCTGCTCTTGGATGTGGCTGCAACAATGGTGCTTCAGTTAACATCTGGCATATTCAGGTCAATCAACAATATCTTCCATTTCTCTGCCATCTCAGGGATGCCTTCTATCATTTTATTGTCAATTTCCTCTCCCTGAGATGGGGGTCTGTATACAATCCCTGGGCGGATTGTGGAGCCATTTCCAGTCTCCAGGGTGACCCACAGTGCCTCCTCTCCTCCTTGTTTACCCTTTAGTTCTGTTGCTTTGATCCCTTCTCTTACATAGAGAGTTGCTCCTCCTCCTCCTCTTCTTCCCTCCCTGTCCCTCCTGTAGATTGTGTACTCTGGTATGTTGACATCCCAGTCATGGTTCTCAGTGTACCATGTTTTTGTGACTGCCACAATATCCAGGCATCCCTCTTCCATCAAGGTCATCATTTCAGGGAGCTTTTTACCTAGACTATGGGGATTGGTACTCATTATCCTCCATTTTTTTCTGACTTTATTTCTTTTTGCCTCATCCCTGTCCTTACTGACTTTGTCTTTTTCTCCATTTACCCCTGCCCTTATCCCTACTGACTGCTCTATCTTGGTGTTTGCCTCACTAATTACCCTAATTTTAGGGGTTGGACTAGGATTTCCCTTCTCCTTTTCAGTGTCTCCCACCTTGACTAGTTTAAATTCTTGCCAATGAAGCATTTAAACCTATCACCTAGGATCTTGGTTCCCCTCCAGGATAGATGCAGACCATCATGCCTGTATAGGCCTGCATTCCTCCAGGTGGAGCCCCAGTCCCCAATGAAGCCAAATCCTTAAGGTCTGTACTAGTTTTTCAACCAGTCATTGAATCCCATGGTGTGGAGTACCCTAGGCTCATTCATACCATAGACAAGTAGTACTTCTGAGAAAGTTACTGTGTGTGCTACTTGTCTAAGGCCCCTCCCCATCTCCACAAACTGCTGTTGCACTGCTCTGATCCCATTCTCAGCCAGGTCATTTGTCCCTAAGTGGACAATGACATCTAGCTCACTCCCCCTTGCAGCTGCTCCCATGATCCTGAGGATTCATTTCCTGTCCCTCCAAGCCATGGTGCCAGGCATTCACCTTACCTCCCTTTCCCTTCCCTCCACCAATTCTACCCCTCCTAACAATCAAGTCCCCCACCAGGAGTTGTTTCCTTCCCCTGTGGGGTCCTGTGCTACCCTTCTGTGAGTCTCCATTGTGGAGGTTCCCAGTATCCTCCTTGTTCTCCATTGCAGGTGCCTGCATAGAGGAACCATGCTCCACCAGAGTGGTGAATGAATTGTAGAAAGGCACAACTGGAGGGACATGCCTCTGTTCCACCACCCTCACCCTCCCTGAGTCCACCATGGTCCAACCACCCCCCTTCCTTGGCAACCTCTGAGGTAGTGGCGGTGGCCTGATTGGTCCCTGGGTGGGGGAGCAGGTTTTCTGAATCATTGCCAGGTCAGCATGGAGATAAGCAACCTCCTCCCTCAGACCAGAGAGGTACCTACAAATAGGGCAGCAACGCAGTTTCCAGAATGTCTCCTGGAAGACTGCTGCTTCACAGCCAGTACATTGCACCATTCCCCAAATGTCTATGTCCCTTCCTGTTACAGATGCTCTTCTTTTATTGTTTTTTTGTTCTTGTTTTAATGTGTGCAAGCTTGTGAGTGTCTCTACCCCCTATTCAGTGTGCGGTGCCTTTAAGGATAGGAACAGGTGTATGTTGTTAGCAGTTTGGGGGAAGTGATGTCAGAACCCCTGCTATAAAGGAAGTTATGTGCTTTGGGTGGGTGGGGTGTGGGAAGGGTGGGAGGAGTAAACCTATGCTGTCCAGAAACAGTCAACTACAACTCTGACCCTCCTCCCAGGGGAGTGGCTGCCTTCCTTTCAGATACCTATTTTACAGGGTTAAGTACCAGGTCTAGTCAAAAATGACTGCAAATATCTCCCAGCTACAGCTCCTCCCTGGCAAATGAAAGTTAAAACTAAGACAACCCCAAAAACAGAATCAATACTAATTACTTATACAGGTCCAAAAAGTAATAATTCATTTCAGCGTAGTCTAGAAAATAACCTCCTTGATTTAAGGAATTTCTGGCTGCTTTCTCTCTGTGTCTCAGCATATTAACTCCAGTGATCAAACCTAGGCTGAGTATTCCCCAAACCTGTCTCCCCTTTAAACTGTTGTTGGAATAAACAAACAAAAAGCACTTGGAGGACTATGATACCACCCATTGATTACCGCCCCCCCACCACTCCTGGCTATTCACCTCAATCTTTAACAAAAAAGAAGAAAAACAAGACAACAAAGCATGATTGCCTAGGACCCCATAACCAATTCAATTCTACAGTATAACTTAAATCTGATTTTTGGATTAACAGCATTGAACCTCCCAGAACCCCACCCATCCCTGACCATCAAAATAACATGGTTCCGTCTATATTATTAAACAGTTTTAAGAAATATCTGCATGGATCGACATTAATTAAATACTGTATATTCTGAAGTTTCTTCTGCAGTTCCTTGTCAGCTTCTTCCTGTGAAATTAAAATATAACCAAAACCATTAATAAAAACTTTTAGTTTAGCAGGGTATAGGATATTTGTTGGAAAATTATTTTCCTGTAGCTTTTTCCTCATGAGTGCATATTTCCTTTTCTCTTGGACTCTGTCCATAGCTAAATCATTATAAACAGAAACCAAGGCTCCCATTAAACTGAGTCTTTTCTTCTTGTAAACAGCCTGCATTCATTAATCTTTTTGCTTAGAATAGAATAACTTGACCACTATGGGACATGGGGGCCCTTGGGTTTGGCCTTGAATTTTGTTCAGTTGGTAAACCCTGTCAATTCTAGCTATATCAGATTCAATGTCTGCAGGATCCATATCCAGGTAGGCAGCTACAATCTGAAAAAAAATATTTTTTCATCCCTTTTTGTGTGTCCCAGGACTCTTGGACTCCCAGAATATGAACATTTTTTCTTCTTGCCCTTGCCTCAAAGTCTATCATTTTGCTTTCGGTGTTGAGCTGAAAAATATAAAATTTGTATGCCAGATCCTCATAAGGATTTAGCTTCTCTTCTAGGTCAGAGATTCTTTGTTGTGCAGCCTTAAGATCATTTTTGATTTGAGAGTTCTCTGAAATGAGTTGTTGCACAGTTTTGTTATAATGATAATTTTTTCTTCCAAAGGAGCAATTTTGTATATTTGTATATATATATATATATATATATATATATATATATTATAGTGGCACGGTAGTGCCACTATAGTTAGGGTTGAGGAGCCATTTCTATGTTAAACCCCAAAACTTTGCACCTTAATAACGTTGAAACTGTTTCATAGATTTGTCTGAAATTTGGAATACACAGTTAAGAACCATAGGCCTTGGGATCTGCCAAGTTTCGTACCAGTCTGATATACGGCTGCGGAGTTATTAAGCGTGATCTGTGTGCACGTTTACGCTTTTTCTGGAATTCTACAGTCGCACCTATAGGTCATACTGTTTGCACGACCGGCCCAAAATCTTCAGGAAAAGTGTGACCAGGGTCCCTGATGTGCCTTTTGAAGATTTCATGAAAAAATATTAAACGGTTCAAAAGTTATTCAAAAAACAGTTTCCCATTATAAGTCAATGGGAAAAGTTAAGAAAAAGTTCGACAGTGTCGCAAATGCATTTTTACTTTCATAAATGGGCCTGTTACTTTCGCAGATCGGCCATTTTGTTTTCAGTTGGTGATCAGAAAAATTGTTGGCATTTAAATTTGGGACCCTCTAGCAACCTAATTCTTTTTGTATTCACCTAGTTGGACCCTGAGAATGCTTGCCATGTCTTTATTTTGTGGTAAAACACCCCAGAAATATGTTTTTCAAATTTCTGGAAAAAGTACTTTCACAAATTACTTTCGTGCTCACGAAAGTGTCAAACTTTTTTGCAAAAGCTTTCGCAAATTGCGTCAGTAGTTTTCCATCTGTGGGAAAGTGACAGCGATTCTTTGGCACTGCGCTGCAAAAGAACCGTTGGGAGATTGGGGCTGAAATTTGGAAGGAATGGAGCCGACATCTCACAGATGTGCCTTTCAGTGTTGTATTGAAAAAATATTACATGGCAGCAAAGTTATGGCACTCCAAAGTTGATGTTTTTTCCCATAGGATAACATTACGGCGCCCAACGCATTACAGAAATCCTTTGGATTCCTGCTGCAAAATAATGTTTGGTCTTTTTTCCTGAAATTTGGAGGGAAGACAGCCAACAGCTGACAGATGTGCCTTTCAGTGGTTTGGTGAAAAAATATTAAAGGGAGGCAAAATTATGGCACTCTGAACTTCTCTTTTTTTCCCATAGGATAACATTACGACGTTTGCCGCGCCTTTCAGGGCCCGTATCTCGGAAACATTACGAGATATGGACTTTTCGTCAGAAAAACTCTTAGCCCCTTAATGGGGGCTAAGTACAAAACTAGCCAGGACAGTCATAAATCATACGACTTTTAAATTTTTTTTCTACGTCGTACGGTTCCTGAGATATAACTTATTTACTATTCCAAGTCCTCATTTTCTGCTCCAATACCCATTATTATGCATACATTCTTTGTACTCACTATCTTTCTCTATTCAGCTTTTGGGGAAAACCAGCCTGTGCGCTTACATTACTGTTACCATTGCCCTTTCCGCTTGAGGTTCCATCCCCTTTTCACTTACCATTGATGTTCACGCCACCACGCATCATCCTTTCATGTTTCATTTGCGCTATGCTTGTTACTTTTTTGCCATTTGTGTCTACCGTACTATTTCTCTTTCTGTTTCACTTTGCGTTACCATGCCTATTGACATTTCCATTTACAGGCACCATGTTACTATGTGACAAGACATCATGTGGCACACCGTTCCCGTCTACACCACCGTGTTCGTTACCCTTTCTGTTCTCATTCGCACTTGCGTTACCTTGTGCGCCACTGTTAGCGCTTCTGTTTGCGTTGCTGTTCCTGTTAGTATGCCACAAGACATCATGTGGTGGGAGTGAGGGGCCCTTTGAGTCCCACGCTCCCGCTGCTGCATTACATTCTGGGAGCGCGGGGCCCTATGTGCGTTATCCTTTGCGTTTTCATTTGCACTTGCGTTTCTGTTATTTTTTTGCCATTTGTGTCGACAGTACTGTTTCTCTTTCTGTTTCACTTTGCATCACCATGCCCATTGACATTTCCGTTTGCAGGCACCATGTTATTATGTGACGACACATCACGTGGCAGACCGTTCCCGTCTATGCCACCATGTGCGTTACACTTTCTGTTCTCATTCGCGCTTGTGTTATCATGTGAGCCACTGTTAGAATTTCTGTTTGTGTTGCTGTCCCTGTTATTATGCCACAAGACATCATGTGGTGGGAGCGTGGGGCTCAAAGGGCGCCGAGCTCCCGCTGCTGCATTACATTCACTATTTCTCGTTATCATTCTCAAAAAGAAGGGAAATTAGAGGCAAAACACTCAGTTTAATGCATTCGTTAGGGTTGTTCCACAGTGACAAAAGTGAGGAAATTCACTGTTAGGGTTGGAAACCCCCCTTGGACCCCCACCCCCCCAACCGGCATTGGGGTATGCATTGGGATCATGGATCCTAACTCTCATCCCATTCTCCTATACTTCTGCTGCTTTACTCATGTCTTGGGGTGAGAGTTAGGGGCTGACGATCTCAATGCACCCCAATGCCAGTTGGGGGTGGGGGGGTCCAAGGGGGTTTTCAACCCAACAGCGAATTCTCACTTTTGTTGCTGTGGAACAACCCAACTAATGCAATAAACTGAGTTTTTTTTGCCTCTAACATATATATATATATATAGATATGTCTACATATATATATATATATATATATATATATATATCCCCATCCAGAACCCTGAAGTAATGGAGTCTTTTATAATAAATAGTGAAATAAAACCACTGAATTTGCCAGAAGATCAATTTGCTGTAAAGGAAATAAAAATGGCCATAAGAAAATTACCCAATAAAAAAGCCCTGGGCTGGATGGCTTAACGAATGAATTCTTTAAAGTATTTAGTGACCTGTTGTCACCATAGTTATTAAGGATGATGCAGGAGTGGGTGGATAGTAAGAGGACAATCTCTGAATCAATGTTAAAAGCCAAATTAATCCTGTTACATAAAAAAAAAATAAACCCAAGGACCTATCAAGCAGTTATTGTCATGTAGCCCTAATAAATAGTGATTATAATATTACAGCAAAAGTTATCATTATTAAACTATTACCGTGATTCCCCTTCACATCCACCCAAACCAAAAGGGATTTATTCATGGTTGACCTGTGTCTTCAGCAATGAAAAAGATCTAAATATGCATTAAATATGTTCAAGGATTACAAAATACTTATTATGCACTGGCACTAATTGACAGTAATGTTTTTGATTTGGTTAACAGAGAATACATGTTATTTGCTCTGATGAAGTTGAACATCCCAAATAATACTGAACTGATTGTACAAACCCTATACAGTATTCCAACAGCTAATGTTTTAATCAATGGTATGCCAGCACCAGAAATCTCTATGGGGCCGTGGTAGTTCACAGATGCCCTTTGTCACCCTTAATTTTCATTTTATGTTTGGAACCTCTGTTGAAAACAATAAGAGACTGTACAGAGATCAGGGGAATAAATATATTACTTCAAGACATCAAAGTCAGCATGTTTGTTGATGACACCTTGTTGATTTTTTTCTGATTTTAATAAATCAGTCGAAGCCATACTAAAAATTATAGACACATTTTCAAGCTTTTCTGTTTATCACCTAAATGATCAAAAATCAATGATAATGCAATTAAATGGGAAACCAAAAAGCCCAGAACGTATTGCTCTAAATAAATTTAATAAAGCAGATCAAATCACTTATTTAGGGATCATATTAACCAACACATTTCATAAAGTAGATTAAATCACATATTTAGGGATCATATTAACCAACAAAATGTCTATGAGTGTACAACTTAATTATCAAATGGCCAAAGAAAAAATTAAGAATAAGTTGGACATATGGGGAAAACTATCATTGTCACTTTTGGGTCATGTTCAAACAATAAAAATTATGGTATTACCACACTTGATCTTTGTGCTTCAAGCTATCTTAGGTTCTCCAGGTATGAAATGTTTGCTTATTAAAAGAATCTTTTCTAAGTTTTTGTAAAGGGGGGGGGATCCTACAATAGCATGGCGGATAATGACTAGACCCGTTAAAGGGGGAGCTTTTCATTGTCCAGACTCTTGCTCATACATGCTAGCCCAAACAGTTGCTATTATGTGGGAATGGTCTTTCTGTCCTCAATCTGAGACTCAGTTATTGCAAGTTATTAAATAACCTAGATACACAATTTTTAACAAATAAACTTCTCTTCCTGTCTTAGTATAACATTTTTAGAGATCAGGAATATTTACTTCAGTTATATGAATATGTAACAAAAGCTAAATATAGTATTAAAGTGGTTACCTAGATTATATGCACCCTGTTACACAGTAGCTCTCTGAAACAAAGAGTAATCAAAAATATAAATTATTTAATTCTTTACATTCTCAGGGAATTAGTGTCTGCAATCAGTTTATTGTAAATGGGAAATTTATAACATATAAACAATATACATCTATGGTTCAGAACCAGCAAATTCATAACTATTTGAGTTAGTTAACTATTCAGAAGGAATTTAAATAATTCTGTACAGTCAATAAAATAAAACTGGATAATCTAGAGAAACTATTGTAGAGGAAGACAAAATAAAATCCTTCCAAAATAAAAGGTTGTCTATGTTTTATAAACTAATTGTTTCAGTTCAGGAAGTGCATAAAACAAGATCTCTCTTAGGAAAAAGAAACTAATATTTATCTACAAATTAACCAATGGCATGCTATAAAAATTGGAGCAAATAAAAATATTATATCAGCAAAAAATAGAATTATACAACAGAAAATTATTACTAGAGCATATATCACGCACAGCTTGTTGTCTAAAATAAATCCATCCTCCTCAGATAAATGTTGTCATGGTTGTAATGCAAAAGGAACATTAAATCATAATCTATGGGAATGCCCAACTATTAAAAATTGAGAGAGGTGCTACATGAGGAAGCTTGTAAAAAGGCTCAAAATTATATTGTAGGGTGTGGCCTGGCACCAAGCAATATGGACATCTGAGTTCAGAGCACTTCAGCAACTGCTACAATCTGTCATCATGTGCAATCATCTGAGTCAGATTATGCAGTTTCATTATTAAACCTACATCAATGAAACATACTACTGCAACAATATAAAGTTATTTCAGTCTGAGATCACACTTTGTGCTTACTATTCTGGTTTGAACTCTTTGGGACTTGGATTACAGGTACTGCAACATGGCTGATTCCGGAAAATATTTAAGCTTTCTTGACAAATTAGAAGCAATGTTTGCCAAACTGTCTACTAACATGAAAGATCATAAAAGTGCCACTCAGCAAAATACTCTAACTCTGAGAACTATTGACTCTCGTTTAGCATCCACAGAAAATAAAAGTTGATTAAACGAAAACTCCATACAAGAACTTAAAGCCACAATAAGACAACAGGACTGCACCGTCAAGGACCTCCAAAGTAAAATGGATGATATAGAGAACAGAAATTGGAGAAATAATCTCTGTATATTTGGCATTCCTGAGGATGTGGAACTCAAGAACATGACTTCATTCCTAAACCATGCCTTACTACAAATCTTAAAGCTGCCAATAGACAAGAGCCTTGTTATAGAATGTTCACATCGCTCTCTAGGCCCCAAACTGACTCCAGGACAAAGTCCAAGACCAATCATAGCCAGATTTTTAAACTTTGATGATACAGAATGTATCTTGCAAAAATCTAGAGAACTGGGTCAACTTATATGGCAAGATTATAAAATATCTATCTATCGTGACTAGTCCAAAGATTTATCAACAAACAGAAGAGCTTTTACTTCTGCTAGACAGATAATGCATCAGAAAGGCATACATTTCTCACTCTGATATCCCGCAATTATGCGGGTCTTTCTTGAAGGTTCACATAAAGACTTCAGTTCTCCGTAGCCTCTTATGGATTTTTTGCATGCATATGATACAAACTACCCCAGAAACTCAAATCCTCAAATGGTTTATTCAAATTCAGCCTCTCTAGGTGTGACCACATTAAGAAGAGATAGAGTACCTCATGCTTCAATTTTGGCTGTAAATCCCATTACCACTGCTGATTTGGCCGAACTGCCGAGAAGACACTCAAATCGTATACAGGAAAAAGGAATCTTCTTTGTTAGAGCACTCAAAACCCTGGTGCTGTAGTCTGGTAAATACCTCCAGACCTGCTTCAAAACTGAGCATTACAGAAGGTATTTTATCAAATATCAGGGTACAGAATAAATTCTCCTTGTTACAAGACCTACCCTCCTCTCAGAATCCTTGTGAGATCTCTGCTGCGAATGTGAACGGCCTTGCTGCATCTGACTTGGATTACACCCCAGTGGACTCTTCTTGGACTGACATTGAGATGATCTCACCATCTAAAACAAATGAGCCTCCAAAAAACAAATGACATAAAGGAAAGAATAAAGGGGACATTACGCCAACTAATATATAAGCGGTGACTTTTTTCTTCTTTAACTGTTGCCATGTAACCTGGTTCCCTTCTCTCAGATCACTAGATTTAAAGCTTATCCTCGACCTGCAATCATATTTTTTCAGATCCCATATCTAATTACATCAGGGTATTGCTTGTTCCTAGTGTATTACTGACAAAATACAGGTTTCTCCCATTATGTTTAACAGATGATTCACTAGATACTGTACATATATTTCATAATCATAGCTTTAACAACCACCTCCCATCTATATTTATGGTAGCAATCTGCTGTGTTTCTTTTATACATTTATCCATGCAGGCAATTTTCATGTTGCTGGGACTCAGTTATAGGTAGATCCATTAAAACCTGCTACATATATGTAAAGGATATTAGTTCTGGCATTTACATGAAGCCTGGTGGCTGCAGTTAATGTGGGTGGCTGCTGTTGTATCTAGATTTGTGTCTCTACAGGGTTTAACCTGTCAAATAACATATGCATGGCGATGATTGGGGGCTGATTTTACAGCTTGATGACTTGGACATCCTGGTGTTGGGATGGTGAGTAAGAGGGAAGTTTTATTTTCCTTTTGGTAGCTTGTGTTGTCCCAGAACTTTTATAGTTACTTGATCATTTTGCCGTGGACTAGATGGGCTATGCTTTGTCTTGTGAGACTATGACTAATGCCCACAAATACTGTCGCGCTGTTGCAAGCAATACTAGGGCTTAGATGGATTCATACTAGGATGTTCCTGCATAGATAGCTTTGTGTTGGCTCCCCCCTACAGGACAAACACGGTAATCGATCATATGATATCAGGCACACAGCACATAGTGCAACATTGTAAAAACACATTTCACTGATATGCTTATTGTGCCTTATAAATATCTGTATCTCAGGGCTGGAGCTACCTTCATTAAGGCAACTCAACCTTAACACTGGTATACCATGGGATAAGACAACTATTCATTGTACATACATTTTGTTTAGCCCAGCTGCAGTTTTTCTTTATGCTAAACTGGAGTATACATAATAATACCTCTATATATTATATATTCTAAATATTATCAATCAATATAGTTTCACCTTATGAAAAATGTAGAAGTTATTTAATTTATTTAATTATCATTACCATTGTAAGCTAGCTTTATGTCCGAATGTATAGGCAGACTGATTTTTTTTTTTGCTCTAGTTTTGTATAATCAAACGTCTTTCCTGCTTATATTATTATTTTAGATGATGACAGATCTAGTATGGTTGGTTGCTTGTTTAAATTTTAAACTAAAATCAGTGTTATAATCATAAGTGTTATTTTCACCTACCATTAAGTGGTTAATTAGTTAAATTGTGGAATCTTTTCACTATTTAGTAAATAGCTATATACTAGACATTTGAATAAGGAATATTGGATTTTACTCTCATAATATCAAATCTCCTTAGTTACTAGTTTTCATCCCAGAGAACAGAGCTGTGGTCTCAGTCCCTCTTCTCTTCTTATTGGACTGACCTTTTCTTCTCTGTTTATCTCAGATGGTTTCAATGTTATATTGTTACACAGCTTTGTTGTTTATAGTTATAATAGTTGAAACAATTATAATGAGCTGCAGGAAAAGGAATCCGACAACCCCAGTAAGTTATTATCCTTTCTATATTTTCTATAGTCATTCATTATGTCATCCTGATCTATATACCTTTACCGATGGTGCTTGGCAATTGGTGTCCCTTGATATTACAGTTATTCTATTTTGAACTGACTAATTTCAGATCACATGGCTAACCTAACATTTTATACATGGAATGTCAAGGGACTCAATGTGCCAAGCAAGTGTAAACAAGTTCTTAGTCACCTTAAAAAATACAAGGCACAAATTGCCTTTTTGCAGGAGACTAAATTATTGGGTGCAGATAATGAAAGACTAAAATGTTATTGGGTCGGTCAAGTATATGCAGCCTCTGCCCCTCAAAAAAAAAAAAAAGGCGTAGCTATTCTAATACATAAAAGCCTAAAATGGAAACTCTTTAATATTCTAAAGGACCCCGATGGCAGATGGCTTATTGCATCTTTCGATACACCCTCAGGACCATTCTCTCTAGTCAATATATATGCCCCAAATTCTAACGACCCTCAATTTTTGCATAACGTAGCTCAATGTATATTGACACAGAACTTAACTAGCTCATCTTTATTAATTGGTGGAGATTTCAGTCTTACTCTTGATGCCTATTTATACAGAAGCAACTCTATACAAGATGCCCATCCTAAGAGTATAGTTGCATTATCCCTTTTAATGCAAGGCTCTTTCATCCTAGAGACAGGGAATATACCTTTTACTCCTCACATCATCGAACATACAGTAGAATAGACTATCAGTTTGCCTCTCCTTCAGTTATGGCCAATGTAACAGACTCTAGGATCCTTCACTTAATTATATCTGACCATTCTCCAGTTGAACTTATATTAACTTGGGACTCCCCTCCTTTAAAAAATCTCCATCCTGGCACTTAGACCCACTACTTCTTAAAGACCCAGATTTTCTCCCTTGGATCAGAACACAAATACAAGATTTTATGACACATAATGACCCTAAAGATACTTCTATGGGTATTACCTGGGAAGCTCTTAAAGTAACCCTTCACGGTAAAATTATTAGTGTTGCAGCACATAGAAGGAAAATAAGAGAACAACAACTTAATAACCTTCAGAACATATTCAAAACTAAGCAAACACAACATCTAGCTAACCCCTTTCCTGACCCTTCCTCTCCCTTACACTATGAAATCCTTCAATTACATATGCAAATTAATGAGTTAATCTCTCGCAAAACTGAAATATCAGTGTTAGGAATTAAACATAAATATTGGGAGGTAGGGGAAAGGGGAGCAAAATATGAACTTATTGACTCGGGAAACAACAAATGGAAAGATATATCACTGCCTTAAAAGATACATCAGGAAAAGTTCATACAGATAATCTCTCCATCAACAAAATCATGACAGCCTTTTATCATAAATTATATACCTCTTCCTCTTCTGTATCACCCCAGAAAATTAGCTCTTTTCTTGAAAAACTTACACTTCCTTGTCTTTCTCAGGACATGGCAAGCTCACTAGATAAACCTTTTACTACTGAGGAAGTCAAACAAGCTCTTCTAACTCTTAAATCTGGTCGTTCTCCTGGCGGAGATGGTTATTCTGTCGAATTTTATAAATGTCTGGCTGACATGATATGCCCCATGTTATGCAACGTTTTTCACGAAGCCTCTAATATAAGTAAACTGCCCCAAACTATGACAGAAGCAATTATTACAGTACTCCCAAAGAAAGACAAGGACATTACTTTACCTTCTAACTACCATCCTATTTTACTACTTAATACAGATAGCAAAATCTTTGCAAAACTTTTATCAATCTATTTAGAACCATTTATTCCCAAATTAGTTCATCGGTCCCAAGTAGGTTTTATAAAAGGGAGGATGGGCTCTGACCATCTTCACTCATTATTCAATTTAATGCACAAAGCCAAATCTCTTAACTCCCCCACTGCTGCCATAGGGGTAGATTTCGAAAAAGCTTTTGATTCCTTAAATTGGGACTACCTTTACCTTGTATTATCTCATTTTGATCTCACTGACTCTTTCTGTTACTGGATCAAACTTCTTTATACCTCACCCCAAGCCAAGGTGCTTACAAATTCCTCACTATCTCAATCATTCAAATTAAGTAAAGGCACTAGGCAAGGATGCCCATTATCCCCATCTCTCTTCATCTTAGCCCTTGAACCTCTATCTGCTGCTTTATGCCAAAACAGTGAAATCAAAGGCCTTTCAATTGGTCATACACAATGTACTTCATTGTCATATGCAGATGATATGCTTATTTTATTAGAAGGCTTAGAATCAGCTGCACAACCAGTTATTCATACACTAAATCAGTTTACTGAACTTTCAGGATTAGCAGTTAACTACCTAAAAACCGAAGTACTACTGCTAAATGAGCATTGTAAGCTTATCATGAATAATCCCCTAGACTTTCATTGGGTCCCACACGGTATCACCTACCTTGGGATAAAAATTTCACCAAATCTCAATAAAATCTGGGAATCAAATCTCTCTTCCTTATTCTTAGACATTAAAATGTACTTAGATAGATGGAAAACCCTAAAATTGTCTCTTTGGGGTCAAATAGCAGCTATATAAATGAGTGTTACACCGAAAATTCTTTATTTATTTGCTAACATCCCAATAAAGATTCCATCCTCCCTCCTTACTAAACTTGACAAACTTATAGGAGACTATCTTTGGGAAGGCCATATCCCGAGGTTTAATCATATTAAACTACAGTCTCACTGGTCACATGGTGGGTTAGGTCTACCATAGTTTCTGACTTACCTCTGGTCATTTAGAGCTGCACACACTGTTAAATGGTTTTCCAACCCTGATCATAATTCCCCACTATGGCTAGATATCAAAGCTTCTTTGTCTCCAGGGTATATCCCTACTAGCTTCATATACTTGTCCCCAAACTGAAACATAAGGAAATATCCCACAATTGTGGCATCTATTCATTACTGGTTTAAAATGCATAAATGACTTACAACCAATCCAACTCCTAAATCACATATCCCTATTTAGGGGAACTCAAAAATCTCTTTAGATGGCAAATCATTATTCTGTAGTTCTTGGTTACATAGGAACATATTTTTCCTAAATGATATCTTAACTGAGAATGGTAATACACTAAACCCCTTTAGCAACCTACAAGTAAAATGGAATATTCCTAAAGAGGAATTCTGGAAATACCTACAAGTTTGCTCTGCTACCTTCCCCATTATACAGCAAACTAATGGGTCTGAATTGGCCTTTACATACGGTATATTAAAATATGGACCAAAAATGCATCTGGATTAGTTAGCAAAATTTATAAGCTAGTTAGGGATTTTCTACCCAATCAATCACTTGCAGCCAAAAACAAGTGGAATACTGTCTTAAAGGATAACATAACAGACTCTCAATAGGATGAATACTGGAGATTTTGCCATAGTACCTTTAAAGATACACGCAATAGGCTTATCCAATGTAAAATCCTTCATATCTGGTAGAGAACCCCATCCATTTTGCATAAAATGGGACTGTTATCTAACAACAATTGTTGGCGTTGCAACTCACCTAATTGAGACCTTTTACATACACTTTGGTCACATAAACCAGTCTATAAACTATGGCAACTGATCCACCATTTAGCTTCAAACATTATCGGTTGCCCTATTACATTTGAACCCAAATACTTCCTACTAGGTGTTATAAATAAAGATATAAAACTATCCAAATATCAACACAGACGGTTACACAATCATTACATGGAAGTCAAAAGATTGATCTTAACGTGCTGGAACTCTCAATTAATACCTACTCTGAATGACATTTTGAACAGCTTAACCCATATAGCCTCCCTGGAAAGGCTTTCTTACTTAGCCCAAGATCAAAAGAACAAATATAATCTTTGTTGGCAGGACTATATGAAATATCTTCAAATAGCTAGGTGAAAACATTAACAGCTTCCCTACTTTAATTTGCTTAAATATGTCTTAGATGCAGCTCTCTTTGTTATTATACTGTTTTATAGTTATATGTAGATTAGGTTTCTTTTTATCTTTCTTTTCTTGTTTATAGTAGAAGGCAGTTTAATCATACATGTACTTAAATACATATGAATAGACAGTTCCAGTTGAAATACTTATTGCACTTATATGTAATATATGCTTTTTTTATGGTACTATGTGTTCAACTAACAACTATTTCTCCACATATTATACATTGTATTGCCATTCATTTGAAAACCTTACTTGTACTATGATTGCAATATATATGTAAAGAAAAATGTTGCTAATAAACAATTTAACTACAAAAATTGGTGGAAAGAAGTAGCAAAAGATTTAACTAAAATGTCAGGAAACAGAGTCCCATGTACCATAGTAGTTTTGATCTTCAACTTGTATGATCTAAGTGAGCTAGACTATGTTTAACAGAAAATTGTTACATTTGGCTCTTTAACACTTAAGAGGATGATCTTGAAAAAATAGGACAATCAGAACATCCCCAAAACAGTCAACAATGAATGGATATATATTTAAAGGAAACAATTATATTTGAAAAATGTGGATATGTAATTAAATAATTAGATAAGCTTGTAAAGGATAGTTGGTTTAATCCTATGACTATATTCCCACCTTTTTTGAGAATTTAGCGTTCCTTTTGGAACAATTGGAGGAAGGGAGAGGGGTGGGTAAAGGATTTCATGTACTGTTTCTTTTCTTTTTCAAACTTATTTATCAATTCCTAATTACTTGTTTACATACTTTGGATTAGAAGTCAACCTATTCAATCTGTTTTGTAGAAGCATATAACAACACCTATCAATGAATAGTCTTATAACAGTTAGCTTGTTTTTCCAAGGGGAAGATTTATACCTCCCTGGCTAGATTGTACATGTTATTTATTTATTTGTGTCTCTCATATGAATAGCATTTTAAAAGATAAACCAATAAAACATTTTTGAAAATAAAACATAGAGGTAGCATGGATCATGAGAGTAGTCACCCCTGCTGCCAGGTCTCCAGCTTTTTCCATGCTTCAAGGAAAGGAGGAATGGTGGTGCCTTTCTTCCTGGGAGGGGTAGTGATGACAGAAGGTTTACAACTCAGTCTGTTGTCTGAGGAGAGGGCTAGGACACTGGATGGGCAGTAAGTCCCTGGTTATCCCCTCCAGTGTGACACTCCAACAATGAATCCCAAAAACAGACCGCTGCAGCGACTGTCACTATAATGGTCTGTTTTTAGGTGATCCCCTTCTCCCAGTGTTCTTCCCCTTCCCGGAACAACTCTGCTCTAGAGCTGATTATGTAGAAATCTGGGTGGTGTGGGGGGGGGGACACTTAATTTTGGGATAGCACAATACCAGTGTCAGTATTGTGCCGTCGCTGTGTGGTAGGCCTGCAAGTTCACTGCCATCCTTCACTGGTGCTTCCATAGGTTCCAGGGTTAGATAAGGAACTTGTCAGACTGGATGAACCACTCATCTTTTTCTGCTCATTGTCTCTGTCTCTATGGCCTATATGCATTTCAATGGTGACCCCTTTCAATCCTGCTGTTCATCTTGGCCAGTGAGCTATTGGTCATAGCCATCAGGCAACACACCAGGTTCCAAAGGATATGTGAAGGCAAGTTACACCTTCACACTCTGCTTTATGTTGATGACTGGTGCTTCTGCAGAATATTTTTTTTCCTTTCGTTACTTCCTTCTGCAACCTTAGATAACCTACTTTATCTTCCTATAGGCACTTCTATGTATGTAAATACCCTGTAATCTGTACAATATCTATATAATTCTGTGTACATATGAACTTCTTTTTCTTCCTCTCTGTAAACAGTATTATCTGTATTGCCTTGTAAATACCTGTGTTGACCAGCATATACAATTGTTCATGCTCCAACCAGGTCCATCTTGCAAATGAGCTTCTGCTCAATGATGAATGCCTGGTGAAATAAAGTCTTGATTGATTGGTTTTGGCCATCATTCCCACATTCCTGGTCCTCTTGGGTCCATTTCAGGATATCTCCTTTTTAAAAAGTAACCCTTCAAAATGGAGGTTCTTCAATTTAAAAGTTCCTGGACAAAAACTTCAGTGGCCCATTTCAACTTATTGTGGTCACATAATGGTATTAAATACTTAGATATCTGGATCCGTCTGTCCTTGCATTAGCATTTCTGAGTGAGACTGGTCTGCAGCTGCCAGGGTAGGTGTGGTCCTTACCTTCCTTGGAGAGAACCATAATCAGTGACTCTCTCATGGAATGTAGAAGGAGGGAGTGGTCCTGGAATTCTTGATAAACTGATTGCAGGACAGGCAACACTGTCTCTGGGATAGGCTAGTACCTGTATATGTCTATAGTTATGCCATCACTGCCATGCACTTTGTGAAGGTATAAGGCAGCAATAGCTGCTAGAATGTCTTCATGGACACGGGGACCACCAAACCATGTAGAACAAGACAAAGTCAGCAACATCACTGAATTTATAAAAGTCGCTTCATAATGGCCACTAATAATGAAACCCACACTCTATATACATGGTGTGTAGGCTTCACTACTAGCAGCTGCCACACATTTGGGTTTCTGTAGATCCCTGCATCATTCATTAAAGGGGTGTGTGCCCCTTGCACACCTAATCCCCTGACTAAACACAGATATGCATACAGGGATGGCTCAGTGGAATAGCCATGGAAGGTGCAATACTCCACACCATGCATTAAGGTGTGGCATGGCTGAGAAGGGGGGCACAAATTATGTAGGCAGGGACCCTAACATAGCTCATATGTGCCTACTCAGTTCTGCACTGTTTGACCACATCTTGAGGAGTTATCCACCTTGCCATCCTTCCCCAGCCCTTCAGACATGCAGGGAAGGCAGGGGTAGCTGTGTGGGCCCTTGCCCATTCTGGAATAGTTCACTAGCCCTGCTGTATCATATAATACTCAGATATTAGACTTCAAAATGATTCAGCCCTTCTTGTCAAGCATCAAATTTGTGGCTTGTTTAAACTTATATACTCACTACAGTAGAAGTTTAAAAAAAATAGATGAACTTCCAAAAATGAGCCAGTGTGACCTGGCTCAATAGTTCAGTCTGCCGAAATCCACTGTGGCCAATTTGATGAAACAGCAACCAGAATCACAGAGTTCTTTGGTGGAGACAAATAGGAGTAGCAAAACAGATACCCACTGTTGTGCTACAGTGCTTACATTTGTCTACATTTGTTTCATTTAATGTCTTGTTATTGCACTTATTGTATTACAATATTTTAAAAATGAAAAACAGAATAACATTTTTCTTGTAATGTAATAAAAATTTAAATACACTGCACCTCAGCATTTGGAATTAAATTTATGGCATACAAGCTGTAGGGTTGCAAGCGGGAGGGTAACAAGTGGGTAACTGTGCTCAGCTAAATCATTCTCTGTTAGAGAGTCCATCTCCTATCCAGCAAAATGATTCTGCACAAATGTGCTCGGTATAAGCGGTGAGCACTGTATACCTAATTTCAGCAATACACTTTCTTCATGAAAATGTCCTTTGTGAACTTCACCATAACTGATCTGAAAAAGTTTAAACTTTATTAACATAACCATTATAGAATTGGAGATCATGCTTCTTGCCCATAATTGTATTGTTAAATATCCTGCACGTATATAAGGCAGTTTACACAAATTGTCCAGAATTTTACTTTAGGATGCTATATTGCATATAAACATAACTTAATAACATTGAGAAAAAGCTATCCAAAAACATTCATGTTGTCTCAAATGTAGAGTTGTTTAGTTCCAGTATCTCTGTTAAGGCAAATACAATGTTAACTTTAAAGTACCAGTGTCCTGTGAAAAAAATGGTGCTCAGCATCCTGTAATTCTCTGTCAGTACTAGACAATAACAAGCCAGCTGGCATACCCCTTTTATTTTGCTGTACATAACTTTCCTCTTTCTGCTTACATTCTTGGACACTGTGCGATTATAAGAGCACATTGTAAACTAATGTCAATGACTACACTATTGTTGTCTGATAAAATAACTTTTTTCACCAGAACTGTTTTTTACCACTTTGCCACTAGAGGTACATGGTAAAGTATGTCCACTATCTCCTAAGGTTGACTCCTGTAGTGACTATAAAAAGCAGATTTTTTTCCTCAGTTCCTTTGAGTGCCTGCAGCATTCATGGTGTCTTCCTTATCAAGTCCCCATTCCTCCCTTTTTCTTCCTCAGGCCTACCTGGCAGTAAATAATGATGAATAACATGTGTTGCCAGCATCCTATTATTCCTGCTTTTTTATTTTGCCCAGCTCATCAGATTATTATGTGTGTTTCCCACCATTGCTGATTCCCTTTTACCATGACTGACTTGCACCATGCAGTTTAACAAATGGTTGAAAATATGGTGTGGAGCACAGGGGTTTGGCTTCATTAGGGACTGGGGTTCCACCTGGAGGGACACCAGCCCATACTGGCAGGATGGTCTGCATCTGTCCAGGAAGGGAACAAGTCTTTTGGGCAATCGGTTTAAATGCTTCATTGGCAAGCCTTTAAACTAGTCAAGGGGGGAGGCACTGATAAGCAGCATGAAAATCCCAGCCTCCCCCTACAAAACAGGGTACTAAATGAGAAAAAGACCAAGGTACAAAGGTCAGTGGGGGATGCCACTACAGAAGGTAAAGCCATCAAAAAATGGAGAGCAATGAGTACCAATGCCTGTAGTCTGGGTAACAAGCTTTCTGAATTAGTGGCCTAGATGTAGGAGGAAGATCTGGATATTGTGGCAGTCACAGAAACATGGTACACACAGAACCATGACTGGGATGTAAACATACCAGGATACACTATCTACAGGAGGGACAGGGAAGGTAAAAGAGGAGGAGGAGTAGCTCTCTACATAAGAAAAGAAATCAAAGCAACAGAACAAAAGGGTAAACAGGGAGGAGAAGAAGCACTGTGGGTCAATTTGGAGGCAGGAAATGGCACCACAATCCACACAGGGGTTGTATACAGACCCCCCTCTCAGGGGGAGGAAATGGACAAGGAAATGATAGAAAGTATACTTAGAATGGCAGATAAAGGGGAGATATTGCTGATGGGTGATCTGAATATGCCAGATGTTAACTGGAGTGCAGTTGCAGCAGCCACTTCTAAAAGTGAGTTATTCTAGATGCCCTACAGGGGTTGCCTTAGACAACTAGTATTGGAGCCCACTCAAGAGGGAGCAATCTTAGACCTGGTTCTCTCAAATGGAGATGAAGAGAGATCACAGATGTAGAAGTGGGTAGCCATCTGGGAACTAGCGACTATCGAACAGTATGGTTCACAATAAACACAGCAATAGAGTCAAGCCTTCACAAAGACAAAGGTACTGGATTTTAGGAGGGCTGACTTTAGCAAATGGGTGAGTGCCTAAGGAATGCACTAGCAAATGGGCAGGAAGGAGGGTGGAAGAACAATAGGGAATAATAAAAACTGCCATCACAGAGGTAACAAGCCTTTATGTAAAGCAAATAAACAAAACGAAACGAGGTAAGAAACCACTATGGTTCTCAAAGGAAGTGGCAGTGAAGGTTCAAGAGAAAAAGAAAGCATTCAGGAAGTACAAGGAATCGCAGAAGGAACAGAACAGAGAACTGTATCAGTTAAAGCAAAAGGAAGCTGGAAAGGCAGTCAGAACAGCAAAGGCCCAAACCAAGGAAAAGATAGCCAACTCAGTTAAGAAGGGGAATAAAACCTTTTATAGGTACATCAGGGAGCGAAGGAAGACCAAGGGAGAGATAGTGAGGCTTAATAAAGAGGAGGGAGGGTGGGCAGAGGGTGACTGTGAAAAGGCAGAGATACTAAACAAATATTTTGCTCAGTATTTACAAAGGAAGAGGGGAGGTACCTAAACAAACAGTAGAAACACTCTGGACAGAAGTTGATACCAGCCCATTTACAGAAGAAAGGGTTCTGAAAGAGCTCTTAAAACTGAAGGTGGACAAAGCAATGGGGCCTGATGGGATTCATCCCAGAATTCTAAAAGAACTAAGGGTAGAACTAGTGACACCACTGACTACACTCTTTAACAAATCATGGGAGGATGGGATGGTACCTGAGGACTGGAGGAGGGCAGATGTGATTCCCCTTCACAAAAGTAGGAGCAAGGCAGAAGCAGGGAACTGCAGACCTGTTAGTTTAACCTCAGTGGTAGGGAAAATGATGGAATCACTATTGATGGAAAGAATTGTTGAGTATCTAGAGGCCAGAGGGGCACAGGACCCAAGGCAGCATGGATTCACAGCGGGAAGGTCATGCCAGACAAATCTGACAGATTTCTTTGACTGGGTAACCAAAGTAGTTGATCAGGGAGGGTCTGTGGACATGGCCTACCTAGACTTTAGCAAGGCATTTGACACAGTCCCACACAAAAGATTAATATACAAGTTAGCCAGCCTGGGAGTGGGTCCCAAGATGACAGACTGGGTAAAGAATTGGCTGGAGAATAGGACACAGAGATTAATAGTAAATGGAGTCCACTCTGAAAAAAGGGGGGTTAGTGGTGGGGTCCCGCAGGGTTCAGTATTAGGACCGGTCCTCTTCAATATCTTTATAAGCGACATTGCAGAGGGAGTGGAAGGAAAAGTATGTCTCTTTGCAGATGCCACAAAGATCTGCAACAGAGTTGATGCACAAGGTGGGGTGGAAAGGATGAGAAGGGACTTGGCAAGGTTAGAGGAATGGTCAAATGTATGGCAGCTTAGATTCAATGCTAAGAAGTGCAAGGTAATGCACCTGGGAAACAAAACCAGGGAAGAGTACACAATGGGGGTGAGATACTAACAACAACAAAATGGAAAGGGACCTGGGGTAGTCATCATCAGATGACCTAAAGGTGGGCAAGCAATGTGAGAGGGCAGCAAGGAGGGCTGGTGGGATACTGGGATGCATAGGGAGAGGCATCACCAGTAGAAAACAAGAAGTTATTATCCCTCTGTACAGACAGCTGGTGAGACCACATCTGGAGTACTGTGTGCAGTTCTGGAGACCCAATCTCCGTAAAGACATAGATAGGATGGAAGCTGTCCAGAGGAGGGCAACTAAAATTTTGCAGGGTCTGCACCGGAAGACATATGAAGAGAGACTTAAGGAGCTTAATATGTATAGCCTCGAGGAAAGGAGGGAGAGGGGGGACATGATAGAAACTTTCAAGTACCTCAAGGGGATCAACAAAGTCCAAGAGGGTAGCATCTTTCACAAAAAGAGGTGTGCAAGAACAAGGGGGCACAATTTGAAGATAGAAGCGGGGCCGCTCAGAGGTAATTTAAGGAAGTATTTTTCACAGAGAGGGTTGTGGATGCATGGAACGGCCTTCCAGAGGAGGTTGTGGAGTCAAAAACAGTGGTGGAATTCAAGCATGCATGGGACAGTCATAAGGCAATTCTAGGGGGTTGGGGTAGGAAGAAGTAGGCTGCTGGTTAACTAGGATCTGCAGCTTATCCATCAGGTAGGGAAATGGGCAGACTGGGTGGGCCAAGCGGTCCTTATCTGCCATCAAATTCTATGTTTCTATGTTTCTTGTGCGTGATGTAGTCGTAGTATTATCCTACTTCCATTGCATGGATCATTAATAAAATTGTCTCACCAAAATCATTTAGATAAATAATGGTATCCCACTGTGATGGAAGTGAAGAGTGACTGCTTTTTTAAGTTTTGAGAACATCTTGGCTTCTAGGCAGGGGTAGTGGATACCACCATATCGGTGGAAGTGTAACCCTTTAGGGTGAGGCCACACATGTGGACTTTTGCTTTGTTTTGAATGAGGTTCCTAGGTAGCATCTGTTAAATCATCATTATCATCCCCTCAGTCTCTTCTACTTCTTCTTCACTGGTCTCCTCAGACTGACATATCCTTAGGTGTTGGAGTCACTGTGCAGGATAGACAGGGCTCAGTCTTCCTGTCTTTTTTGTCTTTTCAATCATAGCAGCCAATTCAGCCGCTGTCACCCTGTTTCCACCTTCTGACATTGAACTACAAGTACTGATAACTGCCACATTTGGTGGTGATGATCTCTGTTTAAGTCTCCTCATCCTGACAATAATCCCCCTTGCCCTGACCTTTTTTTATACTCGTAACTTTATTCAAGAATAAAGATGATGTTAACAATTTGCATAACTTTGCAATGTATAAAACATTTCACAGAATAACAACAGAGAAATATAGTTATCAATTTCCAATAAAAACTGAGAGCTATAGAAACAAATTAAACAACTTGCCCTGATCTTCTCAACCTTATTCATTCCCTGAAGCCCTACCTAATCATACATCTCTAGCATCTTCACTAAAGGGACACAACACTAAAGTACACAATAAAATTGTCATTTAACAGCATTATACCAATAACTCTTATCTTGCACAGCCCTCCTAATATTGTTATAGGATGTGTATTACTTTAAAAACAAAACAGTGCACTGCCTAAGCACTGAAGTGCTTTTTACTGTAGTTTCACAGTCGTACACAAACAGCTCCAACTGTTGCCAAGCTGGTACAAAACATTAATGCAGTAGCACATCTTATTCACTATTTCCTAAATGGAACAATTTAGTCAACACAGAGATGCCTAGTGGCCTTTCACAGCTGTTTATTTTACTTATTAAAACTGTACAGGATAACAAAACCCTAGTTCCACATAAATCTAGTGACATAATACGTTGCTTTCACATTGTGTCTGTTTTACTAATAATTTTCCATGAAACACTGGTGATTCCTTATCTTTTCCAAGAAATCATTGCATGCATATGACAGCTGTCATTTCACCATGATGTCATGGATGCAACAGGGCTGTAGCAGAAACTGTCAGCTCGTATGTGGACATTCATCTCTGTATGCATCCATGGCCTCCCCCTCAACAATCTGTCTGAATGCTTGAACTAATTTCTCAGACAAGATCAATCAATTAATCAATCAATCAATCAATCAATCAAATAAAGCCCAAAGACTTGGGCTTTATTTTAGAATAAAACACTTTCTCAGAAGTGATGCTAAGCTAAAGCTGGTCCAGGCCACAATTATTTCTGTAATCAACTATGCTGATTTCTTGCACACTCGTTGCCCCATCTTATACCTGGAAAAATTGGATACTGTCTACCACAGGGCCTTGAGATATATCACAGGACTCCCATTCAACACCTACCATTGCTCCCTTTATACAGCAGTTGGATGGACCTCGCTTCAGTTCAGAAGAGACAGAAATGCTGCACTATGGATCTTCAGAGCAATATCCAAGAAATTACCACAATATGTCTTGGACTGCTTCACACAAGTTACCTTAAGTAAATATGCCCTGAGAAGCTACTCTTCCATCATGCTCAAAGTGCCCAAAGTCAATTTTCACTTTGGAAGGACAGACATTAGTTTTGTGCTGCCCTCCGTATGGAGCAAGTTGCAGAAAATACTGAAATTGAGTATACCTATATCCATTACATCCTTTAAATCTGTCTACCCTAGGCTTATCAAGGAAAAATGCTACTGTTTTTGACAGTAGTAGGGAAAATCCTCTTCCTCTCCTTCCTCTCCAAGCCTGTCCCTTCCATTGACTCTCTTCACTAATTCCATGTCCTGCATTCCTACCTTACTTCTCACTTTTTTTACACATGTCAGCATATAGTGCCCTATCATTCTTCCCTTTCACACTTCCTACTCCTTCATCACCTATTCCCACCCTCCTCCTCCCTACTTGCATCCCTCCCTCTCTCTCTCTCTGTAAGTCCTGCCAACCATCACCTGCCCAGACAATTAATTGCCTATTTTGTCACCCCTCCCTGTTTAGTAGCATCCCTCCCACTCTTCTCTCTCCGAAGTACCACCTGCTTCATCTGCCCAGACCACTCGCTGCCTATTTCCTCCGCCTCTGACAAATCCCCCTATACTTTATACATTAGTCACCATCTATTCTCTCTTCATGCCCAAATTCATATTCCCCCAGTTTCCTTATTTATATGTAAATATGTGAATTTGTGTCAATGGATCTTGCCTAATTGCACATATCCATGTGTTGGTATCCTTTATGCCTGTATAACCTGTTCCTTCATTGTGTTTTGTTCCTTGCATTGTACTAATTTTTTTATATAACTGGCCTTGATCTAACCAGGTCCATCTTGCAAATGAGTTCTGGTTAATGGTGTTCACCTGGATAAATAAAGATTTGATTGATTGATTGGCTGTCAAAGGTCATTAACTCACTGTGCTTTGCTTAAATGTATTCTCCCCTTGGGTAAATAGTGAATGAGGTGTTCCACAGCAGTGGTGTTTTTCACCAGCCAGGCCTGATTTGACCTCAGGCAGTGAGCACACTACACTTCCAGTTGTGACAGACTTTGGTTACTAAGAAACACATAGCACCATGTTATTGCATCTCATGTTCAACTCTGACTGTTTTCTTACACAGCCCCAAATGATTTTTAATATGCAATTTTAATTAAAGAAAAACAGCTCACTTCCAAAATCACAGATACAGTTGCCAGTGGCTGCTCACAGTTAGGGGTTGGTTACACAGATCATAAAACAAAAAGTTTCCCTGCAAAAACAAAAAATTAAAGATTGAAAATATGTACTGTATTTAACCAAACTGAAACTGACAGCTGACTCTCCCCTCCTCCCTCATATTAAACTTAGATGCATTAGAATTAATAGAGTAGGTAGAAACACAGAGTAAAGAGTATTTAAATATTTACCAAAATTATTTGCCCTCTAAATAAACCTTTTCAAATCACTTCTGCAAAGTCCTAGCACTGAAATGGAGCCAAGAAGTCAGTAGTACAGTAAACTACAAGTGTTTTAACCTAATATGACTGATTATGTTCAGAATTCAGATACATAATATTCCTTCTGCCCTCCTTCTTTTACTACAAAAGCATGAGGCACCTCAGGGAAAATCTTACTGCAGCTCATATTGTATAACCATCATTTTGAACAAAAAATCTCCCATGTGACTTGCTTATGAGTGCCCACTTTACAAAATATAATGCACTTCTCGAGTGAATTTTACCATCACTAGACAGTAAGAAGTTCCAACCAATCCACTTCTTGGTGAAGACTATATGGGAAGGGCACACATTTTTTTAAGACTACATGAAGCATATATGTAAGTTAACCACTCCTGTGACATCTGGGCCACCTGCAAGGAAATGAAAGGAAGGAATGACATTTTGATAATATAGGACCTTTCATACAAAAAGTATCTGAGAATGCCTTACAGTCCAGGATAGGAGTATGAGACTGAATGTTGCTCCTTTTTTTCAGAGCACATGGATATTACAAAAATATAGAACTAGAAGAAAGAATGAGAGAGGAAGAGAGGGATTACAGAGCAGTTAAGCACAAGGAGACATGACATTTTCAGGATCACAAAATGAGCATTTGGTGGTACTGGGATTCAATCCCAGCTTTGTAAGTTCAAAGCTCTGCACTCTAACCACTAGGCAAAAATGCTTACACATTTATACTCCATTCCCCTGCTGTGTTTGCTCACAACATATATGTACAATATGTGCTCCCGGTACAGCTCAGTCAGTGGCTGGCCGTGGTGGTGAGTGGAGGGCTGTGCCAGTTGCCAGCAGGGTATTGGGAGGAGTGGGGGTGCTTGCACTGTCCTGTGGGGTGTAGGGGGGCCACTGGATCACCAGGGCTGTACGGGATATATATGGTGCCCAGTGTATATGGTACCTGTGGGACTGGGATGTGGGTGCGGGAAGTGGGCATGACAGCATCAGGGCTGGGGATGGGGGTGTTCAGGCAGCCCAGAGGGCTGCACACCTGGCAGTATCAGGAAGCGGTAGGCAGTAGCCCACACTGGCCATTGTGCTAGCTATTGTGGTGACTGTAGGCATGGGAAGGCAATGCTGTACACTAGGGGTATTGGGCTGGGGAGGAGCCATGGTGGTGCAGCAGTTGTGCTGAACTGGCAACACATTTGCAGCCTCCAGTGGATGGCAAAGACCACTTACACCACTTCATAGAGGGCATAGCTATTCTTTGTTGATGTCCACCGGGGGTTCTTTCTGAATCCTGATTTGGGGACTTTGATGTCACCCTTCCTGAATAGGGTGCAATTTATTTATTTATTTATTTTTTGTTGACCGGGTAAGTGCACTAGACAAATCCTGCCTATTTTCAGGCATGACCCGGGGGAGGGGGATACAGATGAATGCCAACTGACCTTGAACCAGATTAAGCTGTTGGTGGTATTTTTAGTGAAATGAGGGAAATTTGGCCAGGACACGGGAAATTCCCCTACTCTTTTAGATAAGTGCCATGGGATCTTTAACATCCACCTGAACTACCACCAATCCAGGCAGATGGGACCTTGGTTTAACGTCTCATCCGAAAGTTGACACCTCAGAAGTGCAGCACCCCTCTCATGCTGCACTACAGTGTCAGTACTGGGATATTAACCCAAGTGCCAGATGTGGGAACTGAACCCACAGCCCTCTGATCTCCCAGCCTCAGATTCGAGGGTGCTACCTACTGAGCCACTGACACTATAATTCAACAATTACTGCCATAAGCCCCCTTTCTCCATGTTGAAAGGGGGTTTATGGTGCACTGATGCAGTTGGGTGTAGGCAGTCTGCAGCATGTCTCAGGCTGCCTTTGTGAATCCCAACAGGCGCAACTCAGGACGCAAGTGCTACTTGCACCATACTTTTGGACACAAGTTGCTTTGTGTCCTGAGTTGCCTTTTGTGAATCCAGCCTCATGTTTTTAAATGCCTTTTTGCAATGCAGTCTCTCAAATATGGTAATGATTCAAAGTTTGGGGACTTACACACAGTCCTAGTGTTTTGTAGTGTAAAACTGGTATTCAGCACAACACATTTTTCTAGATATTTCTCTATAGCCAATAGCATTTAATAGTACATGGCCACAGTAATAAAAAACATCATCCCAGATCAGTTAATATAAGAGGCACATTTTAAAGATGCTTCTGTCTCTTTGTCAGTTTTAATCTCTGAGAAAGAGTTTTCTTAAATGTCATATTTTGAGTGTTGTATGGCTCTGTAAAATCACAAAAGTATTACTGAACTTTTTAGCAACAAGACAAAGTAGCCACCATCACTAAAGTTATAGATAACTTCCAGCTGGGTTTACTATAGGTAAAGATGGCATTCATAGAAACATAGTAACATAGAATTTTTTGCAGAAAAGGATCAGTATGCCCATGTAGTCTGCCCTATTTTCTTTGCCTGTTACTACACCCTATTTAGACTCAGATGTCCTCCCTCATCCCTTTTCGTTACTTACCACTGTCTTCACCCTCACTACCTCATCTGGCAGACTGTTCAAGGTGTCCACCACCCCTTCTGTTAAGATGTATTTCCTCACATTCCTCTTAAACTCCCCTCTCAATCTTCATTTCATGCCCCTATGTTCTGGTGCTCCTTCTCCTCTGAAAGAGACCCCTCTTGTGTACCTTGTTCACCCATGCAAGGTACTTATAGGTCTCAAGTATATCCTGTCTTGCTCTCTTCACCTCCAGGGGGTACATGTTGAGCTCCCACAGTCTCTCCTTTAACTCATATTACTCATGCAAATCCTGCACCATTTTGGTAGCCCTGCTCTGGACTGTTCCACACTATCATTGTCCTGGCAAATGTGCAGCCTCCAGAACTGAACATAGTATGCTAGGTGGGGTCACATTAGTGAGTGAGACAGAGGCAACATCATCGTCTTCTCCTACTAGAACTGCTGCTCAAAATGCACCCCAGCATCCCATGTGCCCTACCTACTGCTTTGTTGCTCTGACCCACCACCTTGAGATTATCAGATATGATTACCACAAAGTCCCTCTTCTGACTGATGACTGTAAGTACCTTCTCTACAATCTTATACACTGTTCTCAGGTTCCCCACCCCAGATGCATGACATTGCACTTTTTGGTATTGAAATCCACCTGCCACACCCTAGACCACTCCTCTAGTTTCCCTAGATGTATTCTCTCCATCTCTTCCTAGGCGTCTACCTTGTTGCAGATTTTTTTACCATCATCATCAAAGAGACACACCTTTCCTCCAGTTCCTCAACAATGTCAATTATAAAGGCATTGAAGAGGGCAGCACCCAATGCCATCACATGTGGCACTACCCTGGTTACTCTTCCATCCCACAAGTGACTTCTGTTCACCAGCATCCTCTGTCTCCTATCCTTCTTCCAGTTTGATATCCAACTTACAACCTAATCCACAACCCCCAAATTGCAAAGTTTCATTATTATTTTTGAATGGTTCAGTGTCAAAGGCTTTATATAAGTCCAGATGGGCCACTTCCACTGCCTACAACTAATCCACCTCCATAGTCACCCAATCAAAGAAATCAATGAGATTTGTTTGACATAACCTAAACCATGTGAAACTGTGCTGCCAGTGGTCGTTCAGTCCCTTTGACTGTAGGACTCCATCAACCACTCCTTCAGCAGGGTCTCAATTAATTTCCCCTCCACTTATGTGAGACTGACTTGCTTGTAATTGCTAGCCTCCTCCCTGCTGCTGCTCTTGTGCAGAGAGACCACATTGGCCCTCCTCCAGTTCTCTGGAACAACCTGTCTACAGTGAGGTGCCGAATAGCGTTGCCAGATATGTTGCCAGCACCATTCTCATTTCTTTTATTACACTTGGGCGAATCCTGCCAGATCCCATTGTCTTGTTTTCCTTTAGGGCTTCCAATCCTCTTTAGACTCTCTCCTCTGAGGACTGCCTTGTTTCCATGTCCCTCATGCCTTCTGATACATATGTGTCTGTCCGCTCCACTGTTAATACCAAGCAGAAGTACTTATTTAAACTTTCAGCTTGTTCTTGACTTTCTTCTGCACAGTTCCCTTACCTCTAGTGATCCTCACTACCGCACAACTTGCTTTTCTGTTTTCATGCACATACAAGAAGAAGGCCTTATCCCCTTTTTTGACTGACTCAGCGATCCTCTCCTCTGTTTTCATATTAGATTCCTTACCTTCCTCATTGCCTCCCTTTTTTCTTTAGATAAACCTCCTTCCCCCACAGGTTTTCTTCTACTTCCTAAAAGCAATTTTTTTTTCTCTTTACTACCTTAGCCACTTCCTTTGAGAACCATACTGGCCTCTTCTCTCTCTTGCTATTCATAGAAACATAGAATTTGTTGGCAGAAAAGGATCCATTGGCCCATGTAGTCTGCCCTATTTTCTTTGCCTATTACTACTACACCCTATTTAGTCTCAGATGCCCTCCCTCATCCCGTTTCTTTACTTACCACTATCTTCACCTGCATCACCTCCTTAGGCAGACTGTTCAAGGTGTCCACCACCCTTTCTGTTAAGAAGTATTTCCTCACATTCCTCTTAAACTCACCTCTCAAGTTTCATTTCATGCCCCTGTGTTCTGGTACTCCTCCTCTGAAAGAGACCCACTTTGTGTGCCCTGTTCATGTGTGCAAGGTTCTTATATGTCTCAAGTGCATCCCCTCTGGCTCTCCTCACCTCCAGGGGGTACATGTTGAGCTCCCACAGTCTCTTCTCATATAATTACTCATGCAAACCCTGCACCATTTTGGTAGCCCTTCTCTGGACCATTCGACACTGTCAATATCCTTGCAAATGTGCAGTCTCCAGAACTGAACACAGTACTATAGGTGGTGGTCACATTAGTAAATGATACAATGGCAACATCATCTCTCTTTTCCTGCTAGAAATCCTCCTCCTCCCAATGAACCCCAGCATCCCATGTACCTAACCTACTGCTTTGCTGCACTGCCCTCCCACCTTAAGAATATCAGATGTGATTACCCCAAAGTCCCTCTACTGATCAATGACTGTAAGTACCTTCTCTCTCATCTTATACACTGTTCTCAGGTTCCCCACCCAAGGTGCATGACATTGCACTTCTTGGTATTGAAACCCATCTGCCTCACCCTAGACTACTCCTCTAGTTTCCCCAGATGTATTCTCTCCATTTCCTCCTAGGAGTCTGCCTTGTTGCAGATTGTTATACCATTATCAAAGAGACACACCTTTCCCTCCAGTTCCTCAGCAATGTCAATTATAAAGGCACTGTAGAGGGCAGCATCCAGTACCATCACATGTGACACTACACTGATCACTCTTCCATCCCACAAGTGACTTTTTTTCACCACCACCATCTGTCGTCTAGCCTACTTCCAGTTTGATATCCAGCTTACAACCTTATACCCAGCCCCCAGATTGCAAAGTTTCCATCAGCCTCTCCTTCAGCAGGGTCTCAATAAAGTTCCCCTTCACTGATGTGAGAGTGACTGGCCTGTAATTGCTAGCCTCCTCCCTGCTGCTGCTCTTGTGCAGAGAGGCCACACTGGCCTTCCTCCAGTCCTTTGGAACAACCTCTGTCTCCAACAAGGTGCGGAATCATGTTGCCAGATATGTAGCCAGCACCATTCTAATTTCTTTTATTACACTTGGGTGAATCCAGCCAGGTCCCATTGTCTTATTTTCCTTTAGGGTGTTCAATCCCCTTTAGACTCTCTCCTCTAAGGATTGACTTGTGTCCACTTCCCCCATGCCTTCTGATTCATATTCATCTGCCCACTCCACTGTAAATGCCAAGCAGAAGTACTTATCTAAACTTTCAGCTTTTTCTTGACCTTCTGCATAGTCCCCCTTCCTCTCCTGATCCTCACTATCGCACCACTTGCTTTTCTGTTTTCATGCACAAACTAGAAGAAGGCCTTACCCTCTTTTTGGCCTCCTTGGCAATCCTCTCCTTTGTTTTCATATTAGAATCCCTTACCTTCCTTACATGCCTTTTTTTTTCTCTAGATAAACCTACCTGCCCTCTCCTCCCAACTGAGTTTTCTTGTACTTCCTAAAATCAGTTTTTTTTCTCTTTACTACCTTAGCCACTTCCTTTGAGAACCATAATGGCCTCTTCTTTCTCTTACTATTTCTTACTTCCTTCAAACAGTTTGATGTTGCCTCAGATATTTTCTCAATGACTTTGTTTCGCCATTGTGCCTCCAGGCTTCCTTCCAAGACACCCCCTCCTCAAAGTATTTAGTAAGACAGCAACCTATTTCTTTAAATAGAAGTGACGTCCAGGACCCTTTTTCTATGTGTTTTTTCTTTTGCCCAATCCATATGCCAAACCATATTATGCAGTGATCACTTTTGTCCAGTGGGCTACCCATTGTGACATCTGCAGTGCTGTTCCTGTTGGTAAGTAGCAGGTCCAGCACTGCCCTGTCTCTAGTTGGTTCCCAAACCATCTGCCTGAGAAATGCCACTGAAGGGAGGTGAGGTTGGCCCTGTTTCATGAAGTAGCTGTGGCCAGAAAGCTCCAGTATATATTCAGCAGTTTAAAGTTTCCCGTAACCAATACATCCCATTTGCATGTCATTCTGCCAGTGGCCTCCCCAAAACCTTATCTAAATCCTCCCACATTGTTGGTAGTCTGTACACCCATAGAAACATAGAATTCGATGGCAGATAAGGACTACTTGGTCCACCTAGTCTGCCCATTTCCCTACCTGATGAATAAGCTGCAGATTCATTAACCATCAGCTTACTTCCTCCTACCCCACCCTAGAATTGCTTTATGTCTGTCACATGCATTCTTGAATTCTCCCACTGTTCTTGACTCCACAACCTCCTCAGGAAGGCTGTACCATACAATACTTTCAAACATTACATCTGAGCCATCCCCCCTCTATCTTCAAATTGTGCCCCCTGATCTTGAATATCTCTTTTTCTGAAAGATGCTACCCTCTTGGACTATGTTAATTCCCTTGAGGTATTTGAAAGTTTCCATCATGTCCCCCCTCTCCCTCCTTTCCTCAAGGGTATACATATTAAACTGCTTTATTCTCTCTCCATATGTCTTCTGATGCAGACCCTGCACAATTTTGGTTGCCCTCCTCTGAACAGCCTCCACTCTGTCTATGTCTTTGCAGAGATGGGGTCTCCAGAAATGCACACAAGGCTCCAGATGGGGTCTCACCAACTGTCTGTACAGAGGGATAACAACTTCCTGTTTTCTGCTGTTGATGCCTCTCCCTATGCATCCCAGTATCCTCCCAGCCCTCCTTACTGCCCTCTCTCATTGCTTGCCCACCTTAAGGGCATCTGATATAATTACTCCCAGGTCCCTTTTGATTTTTGTCATTGTTAGTATCTCACCCCCAATTGTGCACTCTTCCCCTGGGTTTTTGTTTCTCAGGTGCATTACCTTGTACTTCTCTGCATTGAATCTGAGCTGCCATACATTTGACCATTCCTCCAACCTTGCCAAGTCCCTTTTCATCCTTTCCACCCCACCTTTGTGTCGTCTGTAAAGAGACATACTTTTCCTTCCAGGTACTCTCCAATGTCACCTATAAAGACATTAAAGAGGACTGGTTCCAGTACTGAACCCTATGGTACCCTGCTAGTTACCCTTCTTTCTTCACTATGAACTCTGTTTACTATTACTCTTTGTGTCCTGTTGTCCAGCCAATTTATTATCCAGGATACCACCTTGGGACCCACTCCAAGGCTGGCTAACTTGTATATTAATCTTTTGTGTGGGACTGTGTTAAATGTCTTGTTAAAATCTAGGTAGGCCATATCCACAGCCCCTCCCTGGTCTTCTACTTTGGTCACCCAGTCAAAGAAAACTAGTACATTCATCTGACATGACATTTCCACTGTGAATCCATGCTGCCTTAGGTCCTGTGCCCCACTGGGCTCTAGGCACTCAACAATTCTTCCCTTCAGAAGGGATTCCATCATTTTCCCTACCACTGAGGTCAAACTAACAGGTCTGTAGTTTCCTGCCTCTATCCTGCTCCCACTTTTGTGAAGTGAAATCACATCCACCCTCCTCTAGTCTCCAGGTACCACCCCATCCTCCTGCAATTTGTTAAAAAGAGTGGTCAGTGGTGTCACTAGTTCTACCCTGAGTTCTTTTAAAATTCTGGGATTCCTAAGAAAGTGGGCTGAATTGCTGTTATACAAATAAATGCCAAGACACCTTGTGATTCAATTCAATCATCTTTACACCACCCTGTTTCAACAATATTTTATGACTTCTTCCAGGGGACTTGATGCTTATGCCTAATTTTTAAGTTCTAAGGAGCAGTATCTTCATCTATTCATTTATCCTAGCTCTGCAGCCAGGCTTTCATGAAATTGCACTTGTGATCACTTTGAAGTTTTTAACCTGATTATTGTATGAGCATCTGCTGCTTCTGTTTTTCATGTGATGTGCTTGTGGGTCCAGACTGGCAGCTAGAGCAGACTGAATAGAATCACAAGGTGTTTTGGCATTAATTTGACTAAGAGCTGTCCAACCCACTTTCTTATGTAGTATCAGGACTTTGCATGGACCAGCTCCATAAAGTAAGGAATGTATAGTATCAGTGATTACCCAGCAGGGACTGTTTTCTGGGTCTGTTCTCCACCCCCACAGAGACAGAGGCCTCAGACCCTGTCTCTAAACTGACCCAATGGACCTCCAGCCCTTCTTTCTCCCCCCAGCATCCCTGTATCTGCATGGCCTTTATAACTTCCCTTATATATAGATTACCTCCTTCCTCCCAGTACTGTCCTGTCCTGGAACACGGTGTAACCTGGAATGGCCACATCCCAACTGTGGTTGTTGGTGCACCATAATTCTGGTATGGCAACCAGATCCAGATCCATATCTGCAATTGTTGCCTCAAAGTCGGGAATTTTATATTCTTGGCTTCTTGCATTGGCACATATTGATCTCCATTCCATTTTGACCCTCCCTCCTTACTTTTCCTCCTCCCTCCCAGTTCCATCATTCACCCTACCTTGTCACTGGTACTGTCCCCTCCTTTTCATCTCCCTTCTGCCCACCTTCCTTACCTCTACTTTCAGCCTTAGATCAACCTCCTGACCATCCTGTCCTTTCCTCACCCTTGTCCCCATGCTCTTCTACGCCTGAAAAATGTATACCCCCTAAATTTCTCCTCTCTGTTGCTTTATTTACTGGGGAGGTGGATTATCTGCCTCCATCTTTTTTATATCCACCCTTGGCAAGTTAAAATGCCCATTGAAGTAGCACTTAAGCCTTCCATCAGGAACTACAGTTCTCTTCCTGGATAGATGGAGTCTATCTACTTTGTACAGGTCTCTATTCCACCCAGGTAGAACCCTAGTCCCTACTGTGGCCAAAACCCTCCTCTATGCAATATGCCCTCAAATAGATGTTATAGTCCCTCATGCAGTGTTCCCTAATCTCCCCTCAGGCTGTATACAGGTAGTACTTCAGTAAAGGCTACCGTGCAAGCTACCTGCTTCAGGCCCCTCTCCAGCACCCTTAAACCATTCATTCACCATCCCTGCTGAATTCCTTGCCAAGTAACCTGTCACCAGATGAACAATGACATCCAGCTCCCCCTCCTGCCCCACAGCCCTAATGATCCTAAGGATCTGCTCTCTATCCCTCCATGTTGGGGCACCAGGTATGTACCATACCTCCCTTGGCCACTCACACGCTATTCCAAATCTACCCCCTAATGATTAAATGCCCCTACAGAAGTTGTTTCTTGTTCTGTTGGGGTCCTCTGCCACTCACCTTGGGGTCTTCCCAATGGAGGACCCTCAAGAACTCCAGTCATGTTTACCCATCTGACAGTGACAGTTCAATAGCTCGGTCCCCCACAGTGGCTACAGCACCATGCCACTGTAGGGGACCCACTGGAACCAGGCACTGTCTGTTGGTGGTCCTGCACCCCCCTGAATCAACTCCAACTCAGAGTTGATAATCCTTAAGTGGAGGGATGCGGGTTGCACAGCCCCCCACGTGGGGGGAGGGGGTTGGGGGTGAAGTTCCCCAAAGAAAACACAGCAAGCACATAGAAACAGACAGCTGACTGCAAAATGTGGTCGACCTGCTGGTTCTGCTGTCAGGCTGGTTGATGGGATATTTGTCGACCACCCATTGTGGATCCCTCCAGTCACTGCCAGTGGTGCCCCCTCTTTGCAGTCCCATTCTGCCAGAAAGTATAAGAGTTATGTAGTGACATTGGCAGAGGAATGTGTTCACTGTCTCACCACTCACACCCTCCCAGAGCCCACCACAGTCCAGGTGACCCTCTTCCTTGGCACCTTCAGTGGTAATGGTAGTGGTCTTGGTAACCTCTAGGTGGGAGAAGAGGTCCCCTTTGAATCCTGGTCATCTCAACTCAGTCATTGATTCATGTCATACCTACTGAACTGAAAGGACATCTCTGCAATGTGGGAAGTTTTTTATTCATACAAGTACAGTATAAGTTATTTTTTGGGTTCTGCGGTGAAGAGGGTGTAGGGGGTTGGGAGGAGGAAGTCACTAAACTACCGGGGTCAGATTCCATATGTGGAAGCAGTGGGAGATGCATTTGATGAGTAGGTGGGGAGAAGATTACTTACACATTGATTTACTATAATTTTTTTTTATATTATTGAATTTTAACATTTGTGCTATCTTGCAACAAAATGCTGTGGGACCTCGTTGTAAATGAGCCTTGGCTTGATAGAGTTCATCCTTGTTCATATTTTGATATGAATAAAAACTGAACCTATTGTCTACCTGTCTGTCTGTGTATCTATCTATCTAGTTGTAAAAGAGGCTGATATGAGGGTGGCAGTGAGCTTCACCGGGCGTATGAGGGGGTTTCACAGAAGAGGTCGGTGCAGGGAAGGGGCATATATTTATAAGGCACTGGCTGGTGGGATGGGTTGAATACATCTTAAGTAAGTAATTACTGCAACTTTCATAGTTATTAACCTGTCAATTTGGTCAATTTGGCATTGCAAATCTATGCAAATGGATAATTTCTGGGTGAGTGACAATATAAATTACATGCAACACCCCTTCCCCACACAAAAATGTAACATTCATTGATTCTCCTTTCCTTCCCCTGCTGACATGCTCCTCCTCCTCCCAGTCCTGGCAAATTCAGGCAGCACTACATCAATAAAAAGTAATTCCTACCCTTTCCTCCACCTGCATGCCAAACACACACACACACACACACACACACCAGCTCCCCCCATATGAGTACCACTGAGTAAGTCATTTGTCATCAAGACTAAGAAGAGTAATTATAACTGTGCACCCCCAGACCCCCAACCAACTCTGCACTGGTCCCCACCACACTCCTTCCACAGCCAGCACCCACAAAATAAACTTGCAATAAAAAACATGGCTCCCCAAGGCATTGGGTCTGCTGTGTTCAGTGCCATCTCTTAATAGTGCAAATGAATGAATAGTGATGTGTGAAAAAAAAGAAAGAAAGTGAAACCAAAAGGAAGATAATGGTTACTTGTATGTAGCGGGTTGGAAATATTCTGAAATGGACAGGGCAGGTGGGTGGGGGTGATGGGTAACAGGAATTATTCACTGGTGTGGGTGGAAAGGATTTTACTGTATGTAAACTTTGCTTTAACTGTAAGTGGAGGAAAGGGAGTGCTACAAGGAAAGGGAATGGGTTACTTGCTAAAGGAAAAGTGTGATGAAAGGGTGTGAGGCAATAGATCTACACAGCTGGAGGTGTTTGTTTTTGTTTAAATCAGTTTTGCATTTTAAAAAAAGAACTTTGACATATGAAGTTAGGATTCATCTTGCTATACATAGTGTGATGTTACCTACTTTGGACCAACTTTGGTGGCATAGTAAAGATTTACTGCAACTCTACTCACAACACTATTTAAAAACAAATGGAAAAGCCTTCTCTGTCCTGATCCAGCCATGACCCATCCCAGCTCCTCCTTATCACTATTTGACACCTGTACAAAATATCCGAGCTACATCTGTCTGCTGTGTCTCTGATACTTTCTGCTGCCCCATCCACCACTGACTAACATTAAACAATGGCCACACTCAGGAGATACAGAGAGATAGGGTGTGATTATGCTTGAAACTAAGATGGATGTATAGTTCAGTTTTTCCAGCTTTGCAACTTTGAAATTATGCTGCAAACATTCATCTAATGTGTCAAGCTAGGCATGAGTTCCAGGTGCCTACAATACTGTCCTGCACTGAGGCTCTGGACAAAAGTTATATGTACCTATTGTCCAGAACCTTAGTACTTCTGAACGGATTGTGTGCCATCAACACTCACCAGCTCATTTTGTGAATATCTCTTTTCTTTTTATGCTGCTTTGTCTGATTGCAATACTACATAGAATACAACATTCTTCTGCTATTATGGTATGGTACTACACCATCTCATCTGCCTGCCAGCCCTGCTCTGTGTTACTACCATTCTGTGACATGAAGTACCTCATTGGTACTTCATCACTGGTACTTCATCACCATTTTCTGCACATTGCAATCAGTTTAGCTTATTTATGTTCTGTATGACTGTTAAGAAAAAAGTGGGATGAGATCATCCATTCCAGTTAAGAAAATATTTGCCTGAAAATTTCCCATGCTTCAGATCTTCCCCAGAATCAGATCACAAAGCCAAAATTAGTAGCCAAACCCTTGCCCCTTCACAAAATTTAAATGGCTTTCTTCATTAGCAGTTTCCCTGCTTTATGGATATCATCAGTTAAAACAGAGAGGGAATTGCACCCCCCCATGACAGATCTTTCAAATACATTATTTTCTGCTTGACCAGGCTGCTTACTTATTTTAACTTCAATGGGGGTGGGAGTCTTTTCATGTTCATATCAGAGTCAAGTATGCCCAGATACCAAACATCACAGGGGGCTGTCTATCAGCCTGGTCCTATTCTAAAATGTAACTGTTCCAGATGACTGAGAAATTTATATGAGAATAAATAGTGCAGTTTATGCTCTATAAGAGCAATTTTGATTCTTTTAGAGACAATTCATAGTCACAAGGGACTGTCAAAAAATTGCTGCCACAATAATTTTGCAGTATTACCCTGCCTACTTTCCTAAGAAATCCTCAAAGGTCAAGAATCTTGCATGGTAAACAACTGCATTGTGATTGCACAAGGAAGGGCACTGAAGTTGCCCTGACTGTGGCCCACAGGACCATCCACAGAGTATGGTGATCCTATTAAAATGAAACATAGAAACATAGACTTTGATGGCAGATAAGGACCACTTGGCCCACCCAGTCTGCCCTTTTCACTACCTACTGGATAAGCTGCAGATTCTAGTTAACCTACAGCCTACTTCCTACAACCCCCACTATAATTGCCTTTTGTCTGTCCCATGCATGTTTGAATTCCCCCACTGTTTTAGACCCAACGACCTCCTCAGGAAGGTGGTTCCATGTATCCACCACTCTCTCAGTGAAAAAGATTTCCTCACCTTACCCCGAGCCGTACTCCCTCTATCTTTAAATTGTGCCCCCTTGTTCTTACACATCTCTTTTTCTGAAAGATGCTACCCTCCTGGACTTTGTTGATTCCCTTGAGGTACTTGAATGTTTCTATCATGTCCCCCCGTCCCTCCTTTCATCAAGAATATATATATATTAAGCTCTCTCAGTCTCTCTTCATATGGTTTCCGATGCAGACCCTGCACCATTTTAGTTACCCTCCTCTGGACTGCTTCCATCCTGTCTATGTCCTTGCATAGATGAAGTCTCCAAAACTGCACACTGTACTCCAGATGGGGTCTCACCAACTGTCTGTAAAGAGGGATAAACACTTCTATTTTTCTACTTGTGATGCCCCTTCCTATGCATCCCAGTATCCCCCAGGCTCTCCTTAATGACTTCTCAGATTGCTTATCCACCTTTAGGTCATCTGATATAACTACCCCCAGGTCCAGTTGCATTTTTGTTGTTATTATTACCTCCCCTGCTATTGTGTACTCTTCTCCTGGGTTTTTGTTTCCAAGGTGCATTGCTTTGCACTTCTTTGCATTGAATCTAAGTTGCCATATGTCTGACCATTCTTTCAACCTTGCCAAGTCCCTTCTCATCTTTTCTACCCCCTCTTGTGTATCAACTCTGTTACAGATCTTTGTGTCATCTGCAAAGAGGCATACCTTTTCCTCCAGACCCTCTGCAATGTCACCTATAAAGATGTTAAAGAGGAATGGACCCAGTACTGAGCCCTGAGATACTCCACTAGTAACTCCCCTCTCTTTGGAATGCGTTCCATTCACTATTACTTTCTGTGTCCTATTGTGCAGCCAGTTTGCTACCCAGGCTACCACCCTGGGACCCACTCCCAGGCTGGCTAACTTGGTTATTAATCTTTTGTGTGGGACTGTGTCAAATGCCTTGTTAAAGTCTAGTTAGGCCATATTCACAGCCCCTCCCTGGTCTATTACTTTGGTCACCCAGTCAAGGAAATCAATTAGATTAATCTGACATGACCTTCCTGCTGTAAATCCATGCTGCTTTGGGTCCTATGCCCCGCTGGCCTCTAGATACTCAACAATTCTTTCTTTCAGAAGTGATTCCATCATTTTCCCTACCACTGAGGTTAAACTTACAGGTCTGTAGTTTCCTGCTTCTGCCTTGCTCCCACTTTGTGAAGGGGAATCACATCTGCCCTCCTCCAGTCCTCAGGTACAACCCCATCTTGCCATGATTTGATAAAAAGCATGGTCAGTGGTGTTACTAGTGCCTCCCTTAGTTCTTTTAGGATTCTGAAGTGAATCCCGTCAGGCCCCATTGCTTTGTCCACCTTGAGTTTTAGAAGTTCTTTCAGTACTCTTTCTTCTGTGAATGGACTGGTGTCAACTTCCCTACCCAGAGTGCTTCTATTGTCTGGTTTAGGTAACTCCTCCTCATCTTCTTTTGTGAATACTGAGCAAAAGTATTCATTCAGTATCTCTGCCTTTTCACTGTCTCCCTCTGCCCACCTCCCCTCTCCTTTATTAATCTTCACTATCCCTCCCTTAACCTTTATATGCTCCCTAATGTACCTATAAAAGGTTTTATCCCCCTTCTTAACTGACTTGGCTATTTTTTCCTCGGTTTGGGCCTTTGCTATTCTGACTGTCTTCCCCACTTCTTTCTGCTTTAATTGATACAGTTCCCTGTCATCCTCCTTCTATGATTCCTTATACTTTTTGAATGCAGCCTTTTTCTCCTTAACCTTCCCTGCCACCTCTTTTGAAAATCATAGTGTTTTTTTACTCCGCTTTATTTTCTTTATTTGTTTCACACAGAGGCTTGTTGCCTCTATGATGGCAGTTTTGATTTTTCTCCATTGTGAATGCATTCACATCTTTAGTGATGGCCCCACACTGATAAAAGCAGTTCTACAGGGGTGTTACTAAAGAGTAATTCTTTTTCTAGGGAGCTTGCTGGTGATAAAAATCACAGAGGGAATGTGATAGGAGCCCATGTATGTAGGAACTAGGCATATGAGGGGGAACACACTGGATACCAAGGACAGATTATACCATTGGGTTAGGTTAAAAGGACCCACTGAATCACCAGGGCCATCAGAGAAAGCCCAGAAAATGGAAGTGAAAATCTGACCCAAAAGGGGCATAAAGATATTGGCCAAGTGGGTAGTGAGATAATAACGTGGTGGGCCCTGTACCTCTTAACATCTGCAGCTGATATAGAGCCATACAACTGATGTGGTGCTATCCGCTGACAGCTGTTGATGGACTAATTTAGGAATTAGCGCATGCAAACCCTGTTTGCATGCTAACATCTGTAATGAATAATCTGCATTGCAACAGTTGATGTGGGAAATCTTCTACCTTACAACTATGTCAGTCCTTTGTGAATTGTTGTCAGGTGTTTATTTTCAGACCAGGAGCCATTTTGCACCCTGTTTGACAACTCTAAGCCAAGGAACTTTGGCTCAGGAGCCTGCTTTTAAAACTACCAAAATTCCTGCATATGGGATGAAAATGTGGTGCAATGGGGGGGGGGGTCCACCATGCACTCGCACAGCTCCTACCACATGTACAGATATTTCAAAGATAGTGTCAGATTTTGACCCTCATTACTTCTTTACAGCAAGCTGCAGTCATTTTCCTTCTTATACAGTGTAATGCATGGTATGAACAGGCATAGCATGTGTGCAGGGCACCAGGAATGCCCTTCCCTTGGTGGTAAGAGGTGCCACTTCCCTGGTCATCTTTAAGTCCAAGCTTAAAGCTTACCTGTTTACCATCCTTTTTGGGGCATGATGTTGTTATTTTTAACATTATGATGTGCTCATTTGTTATCTGATTTGAGTATTTACTGTTTGAATTGTACTATTTTATTAATCTGCTTTGCTTTTCTGTGGTGCCCAAAGCCTTGCCTAGCTTTGCAGAAAAGCTGTATGATTAGCAATTGTTCAGCAGGTTACAAGTGTGGGTCTTTTTTCCAGCATCAGTGAGTTGTATATAGGGCTATGTACCTGTCCTGATCCTGGACTACTGAAAACCAAGCCTCACATCCTTAAAATTTTGGAAAACGTACACCTTCTAAAGAAAACTCACTTTTCTATATGCAAGTCATACAGTATGTGAGTGTGTTTTTAGTGATTCACAAGGAATGTACATAATTTTGATGTAGATCAGTTAACGTTCTTATTTTAAAATGTGACCACCAAAAGAAGACTGTTTAAAGAACAGTGGTTAAAATAAAGCAGCAGTATTTATTAGTACTGATGTGATTTTTTTTCAGCAATAATGATTTTCTAGCAAAAACAAGCAAACAAAAATATCAGAAAACCCCTTTTTATGTTTGCTGTCTTTCATTCCTGGAATATGACATAGGATTCTGTAGTTTTTAAAAAATTCCAGTTCCCTTGACATGTCCTCCATGAAACAATTAAATATCTCTGTACATTACTGTGCTGTTTACCATCAGAAAAAATGTAGTAACACTATCCTAATACATACACATTATGAATGTGGTATGTAGATTTAATAGGTAACCTTAATGGAAGAGATTTTTAAAAATTGCAAGCCATGGCCATCTTTAATGACATGAGTTATTAAATACAAAATTAGCTAAAAAACGGGTTTTAAAATCATATGAAAAAATTAAAAATACACAAATGATGAATATGAGGATGTCAGAAATGCAATTTTTACCAAAAAAATTGCATGATGAATTGTTGTTGCTGGCTAGAAAATACTGCTGCTTTAAAATTCTTCTAGTCGGATACGGAAAATATATTAACAGTTTGTCTTGGCCATAGCAACAAGTTCTGGCAGAGCCACCAGGGGAGGATTATGGGATTACGGGGGGGGTAAAGAAACTGATGGTCACCAAACAGGAAAGGGATTTTGGGGTAATCATACTGGATTACTGGATGTCCTAAAAGTGGCTAAACAGTGTACCAAGGCTGTGGGTAGAGCCATTGAAATGCTGGGGTGCATAGGGAGAGGTATTACCAACAGAAGGAAGGAGGTGGTTATGCCTCTGTACAGATCACTGGTGAAGTCTCATTTGGAATATGGTGTCCAGTTCTGGAAGCCGCCTTTCCATTATGTAAATTTAAATCACACATGAATTAAATGGTTCGATTTTAGATTTGTATCCCTCTCTGCTTCTGCTCTCACTGGTTAGGCTTACTGAACAAAACCTGTAAATATCTTGGCTAGCATGATGATTCACCCGCACAAGCTGCTTCTCAGTCCACATCATTGTCTTTTTAATATGTTAACTTCTTGTTGAAAATATGACATAATCTTCCCATCAATGTTATTGCTGGACATACTGTAGCTAGCTTGGCTGAGGAAGGATGAATATGGTCAGGACCTCTTAGCAATTGAGATGCATATGCAGCATAAAAGTCCAGATGCACTAACTTACACTTCAATTGTTAAGTATCACAGTTTGCATAATACAGGAGACTTACAGTGATGAATCTTCACATAGTATGGCTGGTTTGAGTTTCACTGTTTATAATACATGGATAAATAGCTAGGGAGACATTTTTCAATGACCGCCAAATGTGGTAGAATGGTACCTGTTTTGCAAAAGTATAACAGAAATTATGCCTATAAGGTATTGTTGACCAAGAATAGGATCATGTTTTCATAGAGACAGATTACATTTAGGGTATATGATTATACCTTTGCGAATCACTGCTGCTCTCTGTACTGAAATCACTGTTAGACATGAGGCTAACTTAAATCTTTAGTATTTCTAGAATTTTATCCAGAACCTGTATTTATTAATTTAAAAAAATATGTTTTGATAGGGTGCTTGGTTATGGATTATCCAAATATTTAATTTCAGCATTTTATTGGAAACTTTGCACTCTGATTTTCTTATTCTGATTTTTTTGCAAAATGTTGTCTGTATTTATATTAATTATGTGGGCATTCCTGGTGGTGTACAGGGGCAGGGGACTGAGTTTGTGAATGGGTTTGAATAATGAACACAAATATTCATTACATTGCTTTGTTATCTCCACTGGAATTTTTGCTATTTCCCCTTTAAAATTAATATATCTCTTATCTATCTATCTATCTATCTATCTATCTATCTATCTATCTATCTATCTATCTATCTATATATATATATATAGTTTGTTTAGGCTATTGCTGTAACTGCACAATTGCTTGCTGTTGCTTTTTTCCACACCTATTGCATTTGAGTTTCATTTTCTTTTTGAAATCAGTACTTTTCCATGTGTTGCTTTTAAATTGTTTAATATTCTGACCATGTGGTTATGTCATGGACCATAACTGACCTCCAGGCTTACCCACCCTGCACTCCATCCTTGTTACCAAGGTCCCCTTATGTGTATCCCATACATGTTTAAAACCTGTTACCATTTTGATACCCATTACCTCTGCTGGTAGGCTGTTCCAGGTGTCCACCACCCTAGCTGTAACAAAGTATTTCCTCATAACCCCTCTAAGTCTTCCCCACTTCCAGCTACATATCATGCCCCCTTGTCCTTGTGCATCTTTTTCTCAGCAGGATTGAACCTTCCTGTGTGTTATGGATGCCTTTGAGGTATTTGAATGCTTCTATCACATCTCCCCTTTCCCTCCTTTCCACTACAGAATACATATTTAACTCTCTGAGTCTTTCCCTATAGGCAGCAGTTCCATCAGCTCTCATCTAGAGTGCAAGTTTAAAATCCCTGGCTTACCCATGCTTACATGCATGATATATCTCACAGCTGAAGTCTTGAATGGTGGTGCCTAGAGAATTACTCCACACAGGTAAAGGGATACAGCTTCATCCCCAAGAGATACAAACTGGACATGTCACTTTATCAATCTTTTAAAATAACACAAGTTTAGTTTCACATAAAAAAAGTAATTGACACCTCTGGATAAGTGTGGAGGGGATACCAGCAAAACAAGTTTCTCAGTTTATAATGGTTGTAAATTAAGCACTAAAACAACACAGAAACAAAATGCCCATAAAACACTATAGAGGAGGTTTCAGCTTACAAAAAAAGGGGGGGGGCAGTACTCGGGATAATTCAATTAAAGGAAAACTACATGCTAAAATCAGGAAAAGATATGTATTGTTTTGTGTTCCCAATTCATTTCAGTGATTTATTTTTAGTTCTGTCTGTGAGAGGAGTTTTTTCTAACTTTTGTGGTAGTTTTATGGAATCGTGAGCTGCTCTTCAGGTTTCTTTTATTGCATCTTGTCCAAACAATTTTCCCAGAGTGCCATTTGCTCTAATGTTTAATAGCCCTTGCTGGAGGCCAGTGTCTTGTTACATTGTCTTTTTGTTTCAAATTAACCACAGTAGAGAGAACACAGCAACCAGAAAAGTCACACTGCAAGTCTTAGAGTATGTATAATCAATTAGTTTTCTAAATATTGGTACTTGATCCAGCTGTGTTCTGCTGTGTGTGTGTGTGTGTGTGTGTGTGTGTGTATATGTGTGTGCGTGTGTGTGTCTGTGTGTGTGTGTGTAAACATGTCACTATTTAAAGTAGTTTAGTCTGCACTCCTGTTGCTATTCCTCAGTCACTTTCAGTTTTTGCACCAGTACCAAGTAGCAGAAATGGAGCATCACTTTACAGTTTGTTAGAGTAGACCATGACTGAAATAATATATGCAGAATTGGAATGGTTTATGTAAAGTAGTCTGGCAACAACTTAGAGCACATCTATTTACAAAACAAATCTGTGACTGGTCCTCAATAATGCTACTTTACACTCCCTCCCCACCCCATTGCATAGCAAGGAACACATCAGTCTATCTCAGCAGCAGTTATTGCTCTCTGCAGTCTGTATAGAAACTGTATCACTTTGCCTAAAATCCTGCTACTCTCATTTTGATCAACATGTTATGGACTTTTGATTCAATTGCTTGTGTCTTGCATAGAAGACAGCATTTGTAGACAAATCTAATCATTTTGCAGCTATGGTCATCCATTGGCTAAGTAGGCTTTGTGATTGTTTAAGTTTATGTGAGCTCCTCCAGGAGCACTCTGAGTGATTTCGTCAGATTTTATTATTAATACCAGCTAATATAAACATTAAAATATTTAAAGAGATGCTTGCTAATGGCATAATCTTCCCATCAATGTTAGTGCTAGACATACTGTAGCTAACTGGGCTTGAGGAAGGGTTAACATGGTCAGGACCCCTTAGCAAATGAGATGCATATGCAGCAAATAAGTCCAGATGCACTAACTCACCTTACAACTGTTAAGTATCACAGTCTGCATAATACGCAAGGCTTACAGTGATGAATCATTATATGGTCTGGCTGATTTGGATCTGTTTATAATACAGGGATGAATAACTTGGGAAAACATTTTTGTCAATGACTGCGAAATGTGATACAGTGGCAGATGTTTTGCAAAGGTATAATGGAAATAATTTTTATCAAGTATTGTTATTCAAGAATTGGACCATCTCTTCATAGAGACAGATTACATTTAGGATACGTGATATCCCTTTGTGAATCACTGCTGCTCTCTGTACTGAAATAAACTGTTAGACATGTCTCTATCTTAAATCTTCAAGTAATGATTCTAGAATTTTATCTGGAACCTGTATTTATTAATTTAAAAATACATATTTTTTTTTGGGGGGGGGGGATGCCTGATTGTGGATTATCCCAATATTTATTTTTAGCATTTTACTGGAAACCTTACACTCCGATTTTCTTATTCTGAATTTTTTGTAATATGTTGTCTGTAATTATATTAATTCTGTTGGCATTCCTGGTAATGTACAGGGGCAGGGGATTGAGCTGTAATTGGGTTTCAGTAAGGAACACAAATATTTATTACATTGCTTGGCTATCTCCACTGGATTTTTAATGTTTTTCTGTTATTATTAATATTAGTTATAGGCCCAGATATTCAAAAGGGTTGGGCATGGCGCAACAGTGTTATGCCATGCGCAACCCACTGATGCGCCCCGGCATGATATTCAATAGGGGAAAGTGTGTGGCACAAATCCCGATGTGCCAGAGTGCATCAGTAATGCATGCAGGTGCAGGTGGGGGGGTGCCCATGCATACTCCGCACAGTCCGATATTCAGCCTGGGATGTGCAGAGCCATGCATGTGCAGCCCCTACCTGCACCAGCACAATGTTGAGCCAAAAAAAAAAGGAACAACAGATGGCCACCCACAGGTGAGCTGCTGCACTGCAGGGTGCAACACGGCAACTGCCACCTGTAGGTGGCCACCCTAGCTCCAGCACCCCCCCTTGCCCAATTGTGGGCATCATTAAAAAAAGAGTAACCCAAGATCCCTGGTGGTCCAGTGGACTGCTGCTCACCCAATCATGGGCTAAGTAAATGAAATATAACTCCAATATCCTTGGTGGTCCAGTTGACCTCTGCCCGCCCGATCGTGGGCTAAGTAAATAAATGATAAATCCTAATATCCCTGGTGGTCCAGTGGACCGCTGCCCACCTGATCATGGGCTGAAGTAGAATTTAACAAAACCTATCATCCCTGATTGTCCAGCGGACCTGTCTGCCTGATCGTGGGTTGAAGTAGAATTTAACAAAACCTATCATCCCTGGTGGTCCAGTGAACCCCCCTTCCCCCATCCCACACAGTCCCCCACCCCTGCCCTGGTTGGCGGCGGGCAGCAGCTCCCACCTGCCTGCTGCCCTGCCACCTGCCAACTGAGCCCTGTCAGCCAGGGCTGTATGCACTGGGTCCACAGCGTGAGCCAGCGGCATAGCCCATAACTACCACATATTCCAGACATGTGGAATGGGACTTATCTGGAATGTGTATGGTATGGGTACGCCCGATTGCTTACGCTGTGGACTAATGGGCGCAGCCTACCGGCGGTGTCAGTTGGCGCAGGCGCGGGCAGCAGGCGTGAGGGTGCTGCAGTCTGCTGCTGACTGGGGGGAGGGGCAGTGGGGATCAGTGGGCGGGTAGGTCCACTGGACCACCAGGGATGATAGGTTTTGTTAAATTCTACTTCAGCCCACAATCGGGCAAACAAGTCCACTCAACCACCAGGGATGATAGGTTTCATTATATTCTACTTCAGTCCTTGATCGGGAGGGCAGACAGGTCCACTGGACCACCAGGGATATTAGGATTTATCATTTATTTACTTAGCCCATGATCGGGTGGGCAGCAGTCCACTGGACCACCAGGGATTTAGGATTATTCTATTTTTTACTGCAGCCCGTGATCAGGCTGTGGGGCACATTGCAAAGCTGCAAGGGGTATCGGTCCCTGGCTGTTCTGCCTGACAGAGGCGAGATGCACAAGTTGTGGGATGGCACACCTGCATGCAATGTTGAGGATATGACATGCAAATGGCCCCATGTGCAACCTTTGCATACATTATAGCCCCATTTGCATGTCAGATTTGAATATCGCGGTTCCTGCGCCTTGCGTAATGAGACTTGAGCTAGTGCATCCACATTCTCCACTCTGGCCACTGGCGCTGGCACAGAGCCACTGTGCCATGCACACTGCAGGTAGCCAGGGTGCGATATTCAATGATGCTGAGCCATGGTGCAGCTCCGTTGAATATCGCCCAGTCAACGCTCCTGTGCAGCCAAGTTGCACTGCACCCAGGCTTGTGCCACAGCCTGGCGCAGTTTGAATATCTGGGCCCTCAGTTTTTGTTTGTTTGTTTAGGCTATTTATGTAACTGCAGAACTGCTTGCTGTTGCTTTTGTCTACATCTAGTGCGTCTGAGTTCCATTTTCTTTTGAAATGGTTACGTTTGTATTTATGTTTCTTTTAAAATGTATAATATTCTGACCATGATGTTATGTCATTGCCTTTGTTTTCAGATATTTTATTACATGTTTAGCTTTTTTGTTACTGTAGTTGAGTAACTTTCTTCACATCCTCATTTAGCCTTCTTGTTTGTCATCATTTGTTGTTATATTCCTTGATCCTTTTAATGTAAACTATTGAAAATGATAATATGTTGCCCTTTATAATCTGCCAAATATCCTTCACTATTTTGTTGTTTAAACTGTATCATTCACTCTTTTGTTCTTTTAAATTTTATGACAATCTTTTTCTTTGATTTTTTGATTGTTTTGTTCTTTTCTACCTCATCTAGGAATGTTTCTGTTCCTTTTTATCCTTTTCAACTGTTTTCTATATTTAGGACCTGTATTTTATTTAAGCTTTCATCCTTCCATAAGTATAAAGAAAATGCTTTTCAGTGCTCCTCACTTGCTTTATACATAGTATAGCCCCCATCCTCACCCCCATTGCTTTGGCTTATTTTATCCATGCTTTTACTTCTGTGTTTCTTTTTTTCTCTTTTTTATGGTCCTGACTGCTATACAGATAATAGTTTTGATTTAAATTGACAATAGGTTGATTCCATGGATTTTTAATATTTGAGCAGCAGTTGTTTATGGTGCTGTGTTACTGGTACCATAGGCTTTATATTTAACATCTTAAAACTGATGTCAACATGAATGTATAATGCACAAGTACCAGCTATTTACTAACATAGAAACATAGAAGCTGCTGATTTCTTCAGGATTTATTGTTAATACCAGCCCTATGTAATGGTGGCCGGGCTGGGCCTGCCATCAGGAGCAGCTGCTTAGTGTTTTTACTTCATGGACGTGTGTTTTCTTTCATAGTTTTCTACATAGTTTTCATTATGTTTTGTTATGTTTTTAATTCTTGGACTGTGTATTTTATTTTATTGCAGCTGAGGTGAACACTGCTGCAACTTTGTTTGTTTTGCCCATCTTTCTTGGAATAATATGCTGCCTCATCTGTGTTGGCATCGGTCACCACGTTTCTATCCTGATTCACTACATTACTGCATTTCCTCAGTTCCATGAGTGGATGGATTTAAAACTTGGGACTGCTTTAGCCACAAGTATTTTTAAGGAAATTATTGCTCATTTAAGGAGGCAGTTTGGGCAATTACTTGACCATGCTCTGTGGTTGATGATTCTTCTGTGTTCTGTTTTTCTGTGCCTCGCTTGGGTTGGAGCTTCTTTGGACTGAATTGTCTGCTCGGATTGTAGTTTTGCCATGAAAAAAAGGGGTGCCATGGTGTTATGAATTGAATTCCTGTGCTGTATCTCTGACATCTTAAAGGACTTTTGCTCTTAATTTACTTTGAATCAGGGTTTTCAATTTTGCACTGTCTGTCTGGATTGCAGCTCTATGGAGGAGGTCAGGGGTGCCATGGTGCTGTGTACTAACTTTCCATTTTGAATTTAAACTTGCAAATTTTTGTAAAACCTGAAGAAGAATCTATTCATCATCTTTTTGGACTGACCAGTTAACTTGAGAGAGCTGGTGAGGTTGATCCCCTGGCCTTGGTGTTTGCCTCTGTGGAGCTAGAGGGAGTCGAGTGAAGAGTCAATGGCTTTCTGGGTTGCCTTTGGCCTCGGTGGTTGGCTGACAAGGTTGGGTATACCTCTAAGTCCTAAGAGGGCATTGATCCTCCTGGTTGGTCGTGATCCAATTTGCTCTGGTTTTGGTTCTTGGTTTTGGTTGAAGGTGCCAGGATTCACTATATCAGTACATTTTGTTGATTCTCTGAGCGGGTGGACTCGGAACATGGAACCATTATGTCCACAAGTATTGTTAAGGAAAATGTGCTGATATGAATTAGTAATTGCTCAGCTAAGGAGGTGGTGAGAAGGTCTCCACTTGGTTTTATCTTTTCATATTTCAAAATTATATCAGTGGGAGTGATACATCATATGTGTCAGTTTCTTTGGAAGACCTAAAGTGGATTGTATTCAATCTGTTGAGAGACGATCAGACTCTTCTTTTTTCTTTTTTAATATATCATCAAACCCTCTTGGGCAGTGAGAGTGCCCTGTTTAATCTGATTCTGTGGATAATCTGTTGACTGCTCCTCTAGCCTATGTGAGAGATAGTGTTTGGGGGGCAATAATTTTCATCTCTGGAGAGGCTGGATCTTCCCAGAGGGAAATAACTATTCAACCTGGAGAATCTGTGTGACTTTTCTTTTCATTAAAAAATTATTTTACAGTTTGTAACAGAATTTATTTTATTCTGCCAGCCCATCGGCACAGCGGTTGGATTCCCACTTGCGACGCCAGCAATCAGGGTTCGGGAATGGACCCGATCACTGGAGGGCCAGCCGGGGGAAGGAAGGATTGAGCGTCCCATGACAGCTCTCCTTCTCTGGGGGAGGGCAGGGAACAGGTCAGGTGTCTTGCTGGCTCCTAGCAGAGGCTGGGAGCAGGGCAGGTAAATACGGCCCAGTTACTTGGGGGGAGGAGCAGACGCCGGCGTACGCCTTGTCGTCACCACGCTGTCTCCCCCACAGAAAATTAAAAAATCACCCACTGGCCACCTAGATGATGGCTCCCTGCTCTCTCGGGTACCTCCAGTGCCTGTCCAGGGCCTTCTGCTCCTCAGCGGCATCCCCCGGGCCCTAGTATAAGTGTGTGCTGGGGGTCTTCCCTTCCAGTGCTCTTCCCCCTCAGAGGAGGGGGACCCGCCCGGTGATAGGGATACACTGGGATGTCCTGGAGGATCGGCCACTATATGAGGACCTGAGGGGGGCTGGATAAAGGCCAGTGGAGTCGAGGAGCTTGCGGAGCCCGAAGCAGTGGGGGCCAGTGTGGCACGGGAGAGGCGACAAAACATAGCATGCAAAAAAAAAATAATTTATTTTATTCTGTTGTATTTGGGTATGGTTGATTGTTTGTTGTGTGTGTCATTGTGGTGTGGAGTGGTGTGAAAGTGTGAGAGTTGAGCTGAGTGTTGTCTGCATGTTTGTGAGCTGTGGTGGAGATGTGTCGGGTAGGCAAAAAAATGATGTTCAGGCACTATTCCCCCTCCAGGCTGAGGGATCTCCACATTTTCTTTTGTCCCTCTCTGTCCTCAGAGGTGTATAGATGGTATAGGGCACTGGGGATAGCTAGGAGGTCAAGGGTGGGGGCTCAGCCTGTCAGGGGAATGGAAAGGAGTGGGCTGATTGGGATAGTGGGGACAAGGAGATGCCCTGGGGTGAAATGGGTCCAACAAAGGGGTCCTCCCTGTTTGGTTCCTATACCCAAGGGCTCTGCTTACAACAGGCAGGTAACTCAGTCTTCCATGGCTGCTCATCCTGCTTGGGTGGTGTAATGTAATGCCAGGACCATTAACAACAAGACTGCTATAGTAGCTGATCTTGTTAAATCATCTGACCTGGCCTGCATCACTAGACCTGGCTGGAGGAGAATGCTGGTCTTATTCTGGCATCAGCAATTCCGGCCGGGTACTCAGCAATACACTGTCCAAGGATGGATCATAGGGGTGGGGGTGTGGCCATTTGTTTTAGATTGGAACTGATCCTGATGGAAGTACCAGTGGGAGCCACCAACTCTTTTAAATGCATCTTGGGTGAGGGTGTGGGGTGCAGGATTCTTCTTATCTGCCATCCACCAGGAGACAGGAATGTTTTCCTGCTGGAAGTAGCAGACTTCATCATCGACCTGACATTGGGATCCCCAGATGGCTGATCCTGGGGGATTTCAATGCCTGGGTCAATGATGAACTCTCACAGTTTGAACATGACTTCCTCCAGTTAATGAACTCTCTGGGCTTCACACAGGTTATTTCCTCCTCAGCTCATATTAGTGGTCATTCATTGGACTTGGTGTTTCTCCTGAGGATGGGGATATCTGACGTGGTGGTGGAACCAATCGGGTGGTCTGACCATCATACCGTCAGGTTCAGTTTCTTGGTCCCCCCAATAGGCCTGCCCCATGGAGATGTTCTGATACCATCCTTTGAGGGGTGTGTCACCTACTGGCCTGATGGTGGTACTGGACCTATCGGGTATGCCAAGTGAATGCATGTATCCAGGGGATCTGGTACTAGCCTACAACAAGGCGGTGACAGAGGCCCTGGATTCTATTGCTCCTGTTCATGTTTGCCCCTCACTCTTTGCCCCAGGTCTCCTTGGTTTGATGAGGCCTTGAGGGAGTTGAGGAGAGTGGGATGAAGGTTAGAGAGGCACTGGCAGAGGTTGGGCCTGGAGTGTGATAGACCTAGTTTGACTGACCATTATTTAGTCTATCAAACAGCAATTACCCATAAGAAGGCAGAATTCCTGTCCAGAGAGATTGCTGCTGCACAGAATCGACCATCCCAGCTTTTCCAGACCGTGGACAGATTGTGCAATCCACTCTGTCTCCAGCCTGGAAATGCTTTAACACAAGAGCATTGTGAGGAGATTGCTCAATTCTTCATGGATAAGGTTGTCACAATCAGGTCTGGCATCCACCCGACCCTCTTTCAAGGGAGTTGTGGTGGTCAGCAGCAGATGTCAGATGCCCAGTTTGTGTGGTGTAACTTCAGCTGGCCCACAATCAATAATATTGTGATGATTATCAAGTCATTGCATCCGACTAACTGTAGTTTGGGCCCGTGCCCCATGTGCCTTTTAGTAGGCTGTGTGGATAGTAGTAGTCCAGTCCTTGCCAAGATAGTCTGAATGCCTTTGGAGAGGTGGATCTTTCCTCATCCTCTGAAGGAGGTAGTGGCTCGTTCCCCTTCTTAAGAAGTCCTCCTTGGACCTGACTGTCTGGCTAACTACAGGTCTGTTACTAACCTGCCCTTTCTGGGTAAGGTTATTGAAAAGGTAGTGGCATCACAGCTTGATTGCCTTTTGACCGCCACAATATTTATGATTCTCTCCAGTCTGGATTTATTAAGAGACATAGTACCAAGACAGTCTTGTCTGGGTACTAAATGACCTCCTAATAGCGAGACATCGAAAGACCTGTTCCATCTCTGTCCTTCTTGATCTCTCTGAGGCATTTGACAGCGTGGACCATGGAGTGCTGTTGGATCACCTGTGGTTTATCTGTGGACTTTTGGGGTCAGTCCTCAGATGGTTTTGATCCTTCCTCAAGGGTAGGACTCAAAGGGTGGTGTTGGGGGGTCCTCAGTACCACTGTCCTTATCCTGCAGGGTGCCACAGGGATCCATTTTGGCACCCATGTAGTTTGAGGTGTATATGCTGCCATTGGGAGCAATTATTAGGTGGTACGGCTTGAGTTTTCATTGCTATGCAGATGATACTCAGCTGCATATGTTCTGTGTGCCTGGTCAAGATGATGATGCCTCGGTCTTTAACAGCTGTCTAGCTGAGATCCAGGACTGGATGAATGTGAGCTGGCTGTAGTTAAACCCAGAAAAAAATGAGGTTTTGGTTGTGGACCCAGGTTGACGAGAGGCAGGTGTGTTGGCTGGTTCTCCTTCAGGTTTATGGCTCAGAGGTTTCCAGCTAACCACCTCAGACTGGGTGCAGAACCTGGGAATTATATTTGGTGACCACCTGACCCTACAATTGTAGGTGTCAGCAACTGTCAAAACCTGTTTTTACTACATGAGGAATATCGCCCTGGTAAAGCATCTGGTTCCTCCCGATGATCTTCCAACTTTGGTCCATGACTTCATTACCTCCCACCTTGACTACTGCAATGCCCTTTACCTAGGGGTACCGGGTGTTGATACCCACCGCTTTCAGCTAGTGCAGCATGTGGCAGCCAGGCTTTTGACTAGTACCTCTAGGACCAGTCTTAAAATGCCTGTGTTCTGTGGACTGCACTGGCTGCTGATACAGTGGGGGATCACCTTCAAGGTTGCTTTTTTAACCTACAAGGCCCTACATGATCAGGGATCTAGTTACTTGAAAGATCTCCTTCATCCCTACTGTCCCCTCCACCCTCTCTGATCCACTGGTGAGGGATTGCTAGAGATTCCCAGGGATCATTTAAAAACATCTGGGCCAAGGTCATTTAGTTTTATGGCCCTGACCCTGTGGAGCTCTCTACCTCATCGGATGTGAGATAGCTTGACCATACAAAGTTTTAAAGCTGCCCTGAAAATGTATCTTTTTAGCTTTGCATTTTCCAATTATTAAAGTTGCTATTGTATTTAGTCTTAATTTTATTTTGTTATCTTATTAATGTGTTTGGTTTTATTGTACAGGCGCTTTGGTTTTGGAAAGGCACCTTTTTTTTTAAATAAAGAAATTGATAATTGAACTGAATTAATGATAATTTTAAAATATTTAAAGAGATTCTAATTATGGCATACTCTTCCCAACAATGTTAATGCTAGACATTCTGTAGCTAGCTTGGCTTGAGGAAGGGTGAATATGGCCAGAACCCCTTAGCAATTGAGATGCATATGCTGCAAATAAGTCTAGATACACTAACTTACCCTGCAAGTGTTGAGTATCACAGTCTGCATAATACAGAAGACTTACATTGATGAATCTTCATATGGTTTGGCTTGTTTGGGTTCTACTGTTTATAATATGTGGATGAATATCTGGGGAATACATGTTTCAATGACTGCCAAATGTGGTACAGTGGCAGATGTTTTGCAAAGGTATAACAGAAATTATGTCTATGAGGCATTGATGACCAAATATTAGATCATGTTTTCATAGAGACAGATTTCATTTAGGGTACATGATTATAACTTTGTGAATCACTGCTGCTCTCTGTACTGAAATCATTGTTAGATATGTGGCTAACTTAAAATTTTAAGTAGTGAATCTAGAATTGTACCTGGAATCTGTATTTATTAATTAGAAAAAACATATTTTGAGTTGTGTCTGGTTATGGAGTATCCCATTATTTAATTGAAGCATTATAGTGGAAACACTGGGCTCTGATTTTCTTATTCTGAATTTTTGTAGTATGTTGTCTGTATTTATATTAATTATGTTAGCATTCCTGGTAATGTACAGTGGCAGGGGACTGAGTAGTGATTGGGTGTTAGGGTTTGAATAAGGAACACAGATATTCATTACATTGCTTTGCTATCTCCACTGGAATTTTTGCTGTTACCCCTTTAATATTTATATACTTGATATGTGTGTATGTATGTATATATATATATATATACACACACACACACACACACATATATATATATATATATATATATATATATATATATATATATATATATAGGTTAGGCTAGTGATGTAACTACACAATTGCTTGCTGTTGCATTTGTCTGCATATTTTGCATTTGAGTTACATGTTCTTAATGAAATGGTTACTTTTCTGCTTATGTTTCTTTTAAAATGTTTAATTTTCTGACCATGTGGTTATGGCATGGCTTTTGTTTTCAGATTTTTATTGCATGTTTAGCTTTTTTGTTGTTCTTGTTGTTGAGTGACTTTCTTCACATCCTAATTTTGCCATCTTGATTGTCATCATTTGTTGTTATATTCCTTGATCTTTTTAGTGTACACTACTGCAAATGTTTAAATGTTGCTCTTTATAATCGGCCAATGAGCAGTACTTTTGTATGGTACTGTGTTAATGGCACCATAGGCTTTATATTAAACAATATCTTGAAATTGATATCAACAGCTGAGGTATTAAGAGCAGGTGCCAAGTGAATTACTCCACACAGGCTAAGGGATATAACTTCATCTACAAGAGATGTCTACTGGACATGTCTCTTTATCAATCATTTAAAATAATACACGTTTAGTTTCGTATTCTTACTAGAAGGGAAGCAAGTAAGATCAACCAACATGGTTAACAAATAAATGAACTGACACATCTGGATGAGTGGGGGAGGGTATACCAGCAAAACAAGTTTCTCAGTTTGCAATGGTTGTAAATTAAGCACTGAAACTTAACAGAATGAAAAGACTCATGAAACACTATAGAGGAGATTTCAACTTGCAAAAAAAAAAGAGGCAGTTTTGGGAATAGCTCAATTAAAGGAAAACTATATGTTAAAATCAGGAAAAATATATATTATTAACTTTGCGTGTTCTAATTTCCTTTCAGTGATTTTTATTTTCAGTTCTGGCTGTGAAAGGAGTTTTTTCTGTGTGTGTGTCTGTGGGGGGGGGGGGCACCAAACCTGGAATTTGGGTGGAGTTTTCCTTTGACTTCTCTCAAGCCAGTTGTGGCTGTTAAAGGAGTTTTTTTCTATATATATGTGTGTGTGTGTGTGTGTGTGTGTGTGGCAACCAGAGGAAAGCCCCATAAAACACTATGGAGGAGGTTTCAATTTGCAAAAAAAGGCAGTACTGGTGAGGGCTCAATTTAAAGCTGCACTGTCAGTATTTGTTCATCATTTTGTGAAATTCAAAGTGTGTTTTAAACAGTGCTAGCTTCCAAATTTGCTTTGAACTACTTACCATGATCTGTGCTGTTTCCCTTGTTTTGTGTGCTATTTTCTTCATTTTGTAGAGTTTTTTTTTCTAAGTACCGGTCCGCAAGTAAATCTTCTGTACTTCTGACCCAGCCCCCATGCAGCTTCATCACACTGACACGCTGTGACTCAGTGGTTTCTTGCTCATGAATAGGTTTCTCACCTGTACTCGAGCTTTTCCAACTCCTTAATTGTGCCGGTGTTGAAGCTACAACTAATTCCCTTTGGTTCCTGCTGAGAGTGTTTTGTAGGGTGAGTTTCTATCCATGAATCCATAATAGTGGCAACAGTTTCAGTTTTTTTTTTTACTATGCCTGATGTTTATGCATCTACAAGGAATTACAGTGGAAGTAATAATAACCCCCATTATGTTTTTTGTACTATCTTGTAGTACTCCACTGGCTGCAGGACAAGAGTGCTATACCTCAGTATCGGCATGTCGAGAGTATGGGCTGTGAACCTAGTTCACCTAAGGAACATTGACATGCTTCTTGAATTCCTTTCACTTCAAGATATTTCAGAGTTTGCATTCTTAGTATAAGCTATCTGTCAGTAAAGCCAATTGTCGCACTGCAAGGTCCACTAGCTAGACAATACTGGGTTCAGGTCAAAACGGACAGATTCAAATGTATCGTTTAGCAAGCAATTCCTTATATGCGGCATATGCCTGTCCAGACCTCTAGCGTTAGCGGGATCGCCTCTTGCAGGATACTTATCGGACTAATATTGTAAACCAAATGTTACAAGTCAAACCTTGCCTTGGTACCCTTTTATCACCCTCAACAGTGGAAGATGTCCTTCATTAGTCTTGCCTCAACAAATATTGTTATGTCTTATTAAAGATGTTACAGTGCATGACAGGTCATTAGACCAAGTCTAAATTGATAGTCGCATTACATCGCAACCAGCTGTTGTTAAAAAAATAACCCATCCATCCCCGCTCCCTTGCCCTTGTGATGTTGTACCTCTTGTTGTACTGCTTCGTGATGCTTAGTCATCTGGGCACATTTTGGCATTGTCTTGCAGTTACACATACAATGCATTTCTGCTTGGTTCTGTGAACCAATGAATACCAACTCGATAATACAATGTCATTATTAAAAAGTGATGTGGAGTCCCTTTTTGGGTTCAGTACTTTGAGGATGTCTTCAGGGATGGATTGGTCACATCCCAAGTGGCTCTTGCACAGTGCCACATATGCACTCTAGATCACTGGAGTAGATCACGGTACCAGGCGGACAACCATTTCATATTCCCCTTGCTGCCAATTCAAATCAGTTTTCTTTTTTTTTTCCCCAAACAGTTTGCCCAATTGTGTTACTAAATTTCTTGATAGTCGCATTATTAGCAGAATCAATCCACCATTCCCGCATTAGATAGTACCGTGAAGAAATCATTTTTACATTTCATCTGTCTTCGTATTTACCCACTTTCAGTAATTGTTGTCATTTTTCAATTATGTTTCCTTCAATTCAGGATTTGTTTTATTACACCTGTCATATGCATATATTCTCAAAACTGTTTTTTTCTAGCAGCTCTCATTCCGTTTTTCCCATTCATCCTGGTGGTACTGTTTGTACTTCCATCTATGGCCCTCTTCTTGGATACCGCACAGAAAACCATGCCATAACGTCTGATGCAGCATTTAATTTTTTTTCCAGTCCTCAGCCACGTTTCATTCAATTGCTTTCCTTTTTTTGTGTTCCTCTTGTAATCCACAGATTTGTTCCCAAAATGCATGTGGGAAATTAACCACTGTAATGTTCAACTTCCCTAATGTTCAACACTATCCCTTTATAGCCCTCTTCTGATGTGGTGTGAGTGCATTGGGGGGGGTTCAAGCACAAGACCAGGAGGCATTAATTTTCATTTTTCCACTACTATTTGAATGTTATGATTTGTGGCACAGGATCAGGGGGGTTCATCCATGATAGTGTATGACGGCAGTAGCAAACTGGGATGAGTTATTCTATTACTGTGCAATAAGTACAGAAGTACAGGCTGGCTGGCCCATGTTAACCATTGTGGAAAATGATGCATCTCTCTATCGCCACCCAAAATAGCGCTGCCCCAACATCTAGTACAAGTGACTTTCTCAGTTAGCTGTGAGAGTGTGTTAGCCATTCCATCCCCCCCCCCCGTGGTGGATAACAGTGCATAGCACCATTCACCCCTTCTTTCCCTTACATTGCCAGCCATCATTGCCATTAAATTCTAACATCTCCCTATTCCTGTCTCTTTCATGCAGCTGTTCCCGAACCACAGCACACTGCACAGTCTGATCAGCGTGCCATGGGTGAGTCTCACAACTTATAGAGAGCAATGCCCTGAAATGGACTTTGTTATCCTTTCAGCAGATGGGAATCACTTGTTTCTTTGTTCTTCGTTTTAGTATGTGCACAATGGTACAGTTCCATCCTAATAATTTTATTTCTACATGTCCCAATGTACAAAATAATGAAAAGAAGCACTCTAGCATCTTGTGCAGCAACGTTTTAAATATTCCATCTATTTTCATGCCACTTTGAGGACTGGCTAGTGCACAACCACTGCCACCCCACACCCCACCCCACACACACACACACACACACACACACACACACACACACACACACTGTTCTTGCGCTTTATTCCCCTGCAATGTTTGTTCTCTGTCTCCTTCTCATGTCAGCGGTACCATAGATCTCTGCATCTGCCAATTTTCATAATGATAGGATTTACGGTTGCAGAGCTACATAGCAGCATAGAAAGTTATATTTTTGGACATATTCTTTTGGAAATCTTTGAATAAGGGACAGTTGCCTTGTGTTTTACCTAGTCTTTTACATAGTGGTATCTATGGTTCCGCTGACATAAGAATGAGACAGAGAACAAACATTGCATGGGGAATAAAGCACAAGAACAGTGTGTGTGTGTGTGTGTGTGTGTGTGGTGGTGGGTGGTGATGGTGGGGGGTTGGGGGGGGGCAGTGGTTGTGCACTAGCCAGTCCTCAAACTGGCATGAAAATAGATGGAATATTTAACGTTGCTGCACAAGATGTTAGAGTGCTTGTTTTTGTTATTTTGCACATTGGGACATGTAGCAATAAAATTAGAAGGATAGAACTGTACTATCCTGTTTAAAGCCCCTGTGTCCTAGTCCCAGAAGTTATTCATCTCTAAATATTGTGTGGGCACTCACCACGATGTTCTGCAGGTCCTGTCTCTACACCGCTCGAAACTTAATTTTTTCGCGCTTTTCAAAACACACTCACATTGCCCTCCAGTTGTCTGCACAATTTCCTTAGTGGCCAAATGCTGTAGTATAACCTAAGTAAAAATGTTGTTTTTTTTTTTTTGTTTTGTTTTTTTACATTCTTCTCACTTGTTTGAGAACATTTCTTCAAGTCATATTTTTATCATACCAAACCTACCAGTCCCATGTATGAAGCTATCATGACAAAAGCATTTTTACATTTTAATCTTCCTGGTATTTACCACAATTCTGAAATTGTGGCCAATTCTCATTGATGTTTGTCTCAATTAAGCATTTCTTTTATAACAGTTGTCATATGCATATATTCAGAATACATGTATTCTTATAACATCCCCATCATGTTTTTCCCTTCAACCTGTTGGTACTCTTTGTAATAATTTTTTTTTTTACTACTATTTGAATTTAATTTTTTTGTTGCACTGGCTCATGTGGTTTCAGCCATGGTAGTGTGTGTTGACAGTAGCAAACAGGGATGGGTTTTTCTCTTACTGTACACTAAGTACAAGCTGGCTGGTCTGTGATAACCACTGTGCAAAGCGATGCATCTCTCTATTGCCACCCAAAATCTAGTACCAATGACTTTCTCAGTTGGCTTTGTGAGTGTTTTAGCCATTCCATTTTTTCACCCATGGTGGATAACAACAGTGCAGAGCATGCTTCACCCCATCTTTCCCTTCCTTTGCCAGCCTTTGTATGCATTAAATTCTAACATCTCCCTATTCCTGTCTCTTTCATGCAGCTGTTCCCATACCATTCCACACTGCATAGCCTGATCAGCATGCCATGGGTGAGTCTCACAACTTATGTAGAGCAATGCCCTGAAACAGACTTTTTTACCCTTGCAGCAGGTGGAAATCACATGTTTCTTTGTGCTTCTTGTTGGTATGTGCACAATGGTACAGTTCCATCCTAATTAATTTATTTATGCATGTCCCAATGAGCAAAACAACAAAAAGAAGCACACTAACATCTTGTGCAGCAACACATTAAATATTCCATCTATTTTCATGCCACTTTGAGGACTGGCTAATTCACAATCACCGCCCCCCCAACATCACCACCACCACACACACACACACACACTGTTATTGCGATTTATTCCCCATGCAATGTTTGTTCTCTATCTCCTTCTCATGTCACTATCCTGTCTAAAGCCCCTGTGTCCTAGTCCCAGAAGTTGTTCATTTCTAAATGTTGTGTAGGCACTTACCACGATGTTCGGCTGGCCCTGTCTCTACACAGTTCTAAACTTTGTATTTTTGCACATTTAAAATGGGGATTACAAGAACAACAGAATTATGCATTAAGCAGGTTAGCAAGAGGAAAAGGAAGAGGAGACCATTATGGTTTTCCAAAGAGGTATCAAAGAAAGTGAAAGCCAAAAAGATTGCATTCAGGCAATACAAAAAGACACAGGCAGAAGGGGATAGGGAGAAGTACCAGGAGAAGCAAAGGGAGGCAGGGAGGTCAGTAAGGGAAGCCAAAGCTCAGACAGAAGACCACATTGCAAAATCAGTGGGTAGAGGGGACAAAACCTTTTACAGGTATATAAGTGAAAAAAGAAAGACAAAGGGAGGGATAGTGAGACTGAAGGGAGAGGATGAGAGCGCGTGGAGGATGACAACAGTAAAGGTGACATATTGAACAGGTATTTCTGCTCAGTCTTTACTGAGGAAGAGGAGGGTAATGGGTCTGAAGGGAGTACAAGGGGTGAGAATGGTGCAGAAATGGACACAAGTCCATTTACACGAGAAAGGGTCCTGAAGGAACTGGAAGTAATAAGAGTTGATAAAGCAATGGGGCCAGACGGGTGCACCTCAGGGTCCTTAAAGAACTAAGAGAGGTGGTAGCTGAACCTCTGGCTATCCTGTTTAGCTGATCACTGGAAACAGGGGAGGTGCCCAAAGACTGGAGGACAGCAGATGTAGTCCCCTTATACAAAAGTGGGAACAAAGAGGAAGCAGGGAACTACAGACCAGTCAGCCTCACCTCGGTAGTGGGGAAGATCATGGAAGCACTACTGAAGGAGAGATTGGTGGAACATCTGGTTATCAATGGACTACAGGACCCAAGGCAGCATGGTTTCACCAGGGGGAGGTCATGTCAGACCAACCTCGTTGAATTTTTGACTGGGTGACTAGGGAGGTGGATCAGGGAGGGCAGTGGACATGGCCTATCTGGACTTCAGCAAGGCCTTTGACACTGTGCCACATAGAAGACTATTACACAAACTGGGGAATATGGGTGTGGGCAGGACAGTAGTGTGGTGGGTAGGTAACTGGATGGGTGGCAGGACACAGAGGGTGGTGGTAAATGGCTGTCACTCCACAGAGAAGAGTGACCAGTGGGGTACCACAGGGATCAGTGCTGGGACCGGTCCTATTCAACATCTTCATCAGTGACATTGCACAGGATCTAGAAGGCAGAATTTCACTGTTCGCTGATGACACAAAGCTCTGTAACAGAGTAGACACACCAGAGGGTGTAGACAGAATGAGAAGCGACCTGCAGAAACTTGAAGAATGGTCAGGGGTTTGGCAGTTGAAATTAAATGCAAAGAAGTGCAAGATAATGCATATGGGGCACAAAAACCCTGGCACAATATATCAGTTGGGGGGTGAGGATATAGCATGCACCAAGCAGGAAAGGGATCTTGGGTTTGTCATCTCTGATGACCTCAAGGTAGGGAAACAGTGTGACAAGGCAGCAGGTAAAGCAAATAGGATGCTGGGATGTATAGGCAGGGCATCACCAGCAGGAAAAGGGAGGTCATAATTCCACTATACAAGACACTAGTGAGGCCCCACCTGGAGTACAGTGTACAGTTCTGGAGACCATACCTACGTAAGGACATAGACAGGGTAGAGAAGGTTCAGAGGAGGGCAACAAAGATGGTGCATGGATTGCATCACAAGTCCTAGGAAGACAGGTTGAAGGAACTGAACATGTACTCCCTGGAGGAGAGGAGGGAGAGAGGTGATATGATAGAGACATACAAGTATCTTACAGGGAAGAACAGGGTGCAGGAAAACACTATTTTTAAGCAAAAAGATGTTCCAGGACTAGAGGGCATGGATGAAGTTGAGGGAGGACGATTCAGAGGAAACATGAGAAAGAATTTCTTCACAGAACGGTGGTGGACAAGTGGAACACCCTGCCAGAGGAAGTGGTGGGGGCTGAAACAATCACAGGATTTAAGAATGCATGGGATAGACACAAAGGAATTCTAGAAGTCAGGGGTAAGGGGCAACAGACTTCTAGGAAAACAAACTGAACTTACAAGCTGAAATGGGCAGACAGGGTGGGCCATAGGCCCTTATCTGCCGACACTGTCTCTGTATCTACGTATTTCAAAAGACACTCTCATTGCCCTCTAGTTGTCTGCATAATTTCCTTAGTGGCAAAATCCTGTAGTTGAACCCAATTAAAAAGGTTTACTTTTTTTTTATTTGTTATTTTTTTACATTTTTCTCACTTGTTTGAGTGAATTTCTTCAAGTCTTATTTTTTATCATACCAAATCCACCAGTCCAATATTTGAAGCTATCGTTAAGAAAGCATTTTTACATTTGAGTCTTCCTGGTATTTACCACAATTCAGAAACTGTGGACAGTTCTCAACGATGTTTGTCTCAATTCACCATTTCTTTTATTACAGTCGTCATATGCATATATTCCGAAAACTTTCATTTTTCTACCAGCCCCTCTCCTGTAGTTCCCTTCAACCTGTTGGTACTCTTTGTAATTACAATTTTATTTTTCTCCTACTATTTGGATTTTAATTTTTTGTGGCACAGAATCATGCGGGTTCAGCCTGGGTACTGTGTGATGACAGTAGCAGACAGTGGGGGGTTATTCTCTTACTGTGGACAGTAAGTACAAGCGGGCTGGTCTGTGGTAACCACTGTTCCAAAGGCAGCATCTGTCTATTGCAACCAAAAATAGAGTAGCCACAACAGCTAGTGCAATTGACTTTCTTAGCCACTTGTGTGAGTGTGTTTGCCATTCCATTTTTTTCACCCTGGTGGATAATAAAAGTGCATAGCACAATTCCCCTCTTTTGTTTGCCAATTATGTAAGCAGGAGTAGCACACTAAGCTGAAAGCTTGTTTACTGGTGTCACCTGGGAGCACTGGGAAGTTACTTGACTTACTCTGGGTCTCACAGTAAGCAAGTGGTGTCTGTGGGATTAAAACCCAGGTCTCCAGGTTTGAAGCTGAGAGCCTTAAACCACCACGCCAGCTATACTCCCTCCTTTCATTGTCAGTTGAAATGGACTGCACTATTCCACAATGTCCTGTTTATGCACTTTCTAATCTGTCTAATCAATCCTTTGTTCTCTAACTGACAATATAAGCATACACATTGTATAATATATATATATTTCTAAATAACAAATCACACACGCACACACACACACACACACACACACACACACAAAAAAACAAAACTAGATAAACATGTGGGGAGTAGTGCAATGTAATGGCTGTGGGGCAGCAGTCTTCTGGGAGTCTTTCTGGAGGCTGAGATGCTGCCCTATTTGCAGACAACTATCTACCCTGAGGGAGGAAGCTGCCCGTCTTCAGGCCGCACTGGACAGTAGTAAGGGAACCTTCCCCAGGCCACACTGAACAGTAGGAAGGGAACCTCCCCCATCCAGGGAGCACTAGTGCCACCACCACTACCTCAGAGGTTGCGAAGAAAGCACAGCAGTTGGACCACAGTGGGCTCAGGGAGGGTGAGGAGGGTGGAACAGAGGCACACCCAGTCAATTGTTCCACTCCACAACCCATACACCATTCTAGGGAGCATAGCTCCCCTATGGATGCACCCGCAGAGAAGACTGATGATAACTGTCACAAGGGAGGCCCACAGGAAGGAGGCAGAGGACACCACAGGGAAAGGAAGCAGCTCCTGGTGGGAGACTCAATTATTAGGGGTATAGAACTGGGGAAGCTGGGAAACTGAAGTAGGTGCCTGCCTGGTGCCATGGCTTGAGGGACAGGAAGCGCATCCTCAGGATCACGAGAACAGCTGCAAGGGATTCTGAGCTGGATGTAATTGTCCACCTAGGGACAAATGACTTGGTTCATCATGAGATTAGAGCAGTGCAGGAGGACATTGCAGAGTTGGGGAGGGACCTAAGACAAGTAGCACACACAGTATCCTTCTCAGAGATTCTGCCTGTCAAAAGCATGGGGGAGGAGAGGGTAATTGGCACCATGCAGTTTAATGAATGGTTGAAAGAATGGTGTGGAGCACAGGGGTTTGGCTTCATTGGGGACTGGGGTTCCACCTGGAGGGACACCAGCCTATACTTGCAGGATGGTCTGCATCTGTCCAGGAAGGAACAAGTCTTTGAGCAATCAGTTTAAATGCTTCATTGGCAGCTTTTAAACTAGTCAAAGGGGAGGCACTGACAAGCAGCAGGAAAATCCCAGCCTCTCCCTACAAAACAGGGTACTAAATGAGAAAAAGACTGAGGTAGAACGGTCAGTGGGCGATGCTGCAACAGAAGGTAAAGCCATCAAAAAAATGGAGAGCAATGAGTACTAATGCCCTAGTCTAGGTAACAAGCTTCCTAAATTAGTGGCCTTGATGGAGGAGAACATCTGGATATCGTGGCAGTCACAGAAACATGGTACACAAAACCATGACTGGGACATAAACATACTGAGATACACTGTCTACAGGAGGGACAGGGAGGGTAAAGAGTAGGAGGAGAAGTTCTCACATAAGGGAAGGAATAAAAAGCAACACAGCAAAGGGTAAACAGGAGGAGAAGAAGCACTGTGGGTAAATTTGGAGACAGGCAATGGCACCACGACACAGGGTTAGTATACAGACTCTCCTCAGGGGGGAGGAAATGACAGGAAATGATAGAAAGTATACTTAGAATGGCAAAAAGGGAGATATTGCTGATGGGTGATCAATATGCCAGATGTTAACTGAGTGCAGTTGCAGCTGCCACTAAGAGTGCAGTAATTCTAGATGCCCCACAGGGGCATGCCTTAGACAACTAGTACTGGAGCCCACTCGAGAAGGAGCAATATTAGACTTGATTCTCTCAAATGGAGATGGAGAGGATCACAGATGTAGAAGTGGGTAGCCATCTGGGAACTAGCGACCATCGAACAGTATGGTTCACAATAAACACAGCAATAGAGACAAGCCATACAAAGACAAAAGTACTGGACTTTAGGAGGGATGACTTTGCCAAAATGGGTGAGAGCCTAAGGAATGCACTAGCAAATGGGCAGGAAGGAGGGGTGGAAGAACAATGGGAAATAATAAAAACTGCCGTCACAGAGGTAATGAGCCTTTGAGTGAAGCAAATAAACAAAACAAGACGATGTAAGAAACCACTATGGTTCTCAAAGGAAGTGACAGTGAAGGTTCAAGAGAAAAAGAAAGCATTCAGGAAGTACAAGGAATCGCAGAAGGAGCAGGACAGAGAACTGTATCAGTTAAAGCAAAAGGAGGCTGGGAAGGCAGTCAGAAAAGCAAAGGCCCAAACCAAGGAAAAGATAGCCAACTCAGTTAAGAAGGGGATAAAACCTTTATAGGTACAACAGGGAGCAAAGGAAGACCAAGGGAGGATAGTGAGGCTTAATAAAGGGCAGGAGGGTGGTCAGAGGGAGACTGTAAAGGCAGAGATACTAAACAAATATTTTTGCTCAGTATTTACAAATGAAGAGGGGGAGGTACATAAAACAAACAGTAGTAACACTCTGGATACAGAAGTTGATACCAGCCCATTTACAGAAGAAAGGGTTCTGAAAGAACTCTTAATACTGAAGGTGGACAAAGCAATGGGGCCTGATGGGATTCATCCCAGAATTCTAAAAGAACTAGGGTAGAACTAGTGACACCACTGACTACCCTCTTTAACAAATCATGTGAGGATGGGTGGTACCCAAGGACTGGAGAAGGGCAGATGTGATTCTCTACACAAAGTGGGAGCAAGGCAGAAGCAGAAAACTACAGACCTGTTAGTTTAACCTCAGTAGGGAAATGATGGAATCACTTCTGAAGGAAAGAATTGTCGAGTATCTAGATGCCAGAGGGGCACAGGACCCTAGGCAGCATGGATTCACAGCGGGAAGGTCATGCCAGACAAATCTGATAGATTTCTTTGACTGGGTGACCAAAGTAGTAGATCAGGGAGGGGCTGTGGACATGGCCTACTTAGACTTTAGCAAGGCATTTGACACAGTCCCACACAAAAGATTAATATACAAGTTAGCCAGCCTGGGAGTGTGTCCCAAGATGGCAGCCTGAGTAAAAATTTGTCTTGAGAATAGGACACAGAGAGTAATAGTAAATGGAGTCTACTCAGAAGAAAGGAGGGTTACTAGTGGGGTACCGCAGGGTTCAGTATTAGGACTGGTCCTCTTCAATAGAAACATATAGAAACATAGAAACACAGAATTTGATGGCAGATAAGGACCACTTGGCCCACCCAGTCTGCCCATTTCCCTACCTACTGGATAAGCTGCAGATCCTAGTTAACCAGCAGCCTACTTCTTCCTAGACCCACCCCCCAGAATTGCCTTTTGACTATCCAATGCATTCTTGAATTCCACCACTGATTTTGACTCCACAACCTCCTCCGGAAGGCCGTTCCCTGCATCCACAACCCTCTCTGTGAAAAAATACTTCCTTAAATTACCTCTGAGCCGCCCCCCCTCTATCTTCAAATTGTGCCCTCTTGTTCTTGCACACCTCTTTTTTTGAAAGATACTACCCTCTTGGACTTTGTTGATTCCCTTGAGGTACTTGAAAGTTTCTATCATGTCCCGCCTCTCCCTCCTTTCCTCAAGGCTATACATATTAAGCTCCTTAAGTCTCTCTTCATATGTCTTCCGGTGCAGACCCTGCACCATTTTAGTTACCCTCCTCTGGACAGCTTCCATCCTGTCAATGTCTTTGTGGAGATTGGGTCTCCAGAACTGCACACAGTACTCCAGATGGGGTATCACCAGCTGTCTGTACAGAGGGATAATAACTTCCTGTTTTCTACTGGTGATGCCTCTTCTTATGCATCCCAGTATCCCGCCAGCCCTCCTTGCTGACCTCTCACATTGCTTGCCCACCTTTAGGTCATCTGATATGACTACCCCCAGGTCCCTTTCCATTTTTGTTGTTGTTAGTATCTCACCCCCCATTGTGTACTCTTCCCCTGGGTTTTTGTTTCCCAGGTGCATTACCTTGCACTTCTTAGCATTGAATCTAAGCTGGCATACATTTGACCATTCCTCTAACCTTGCCAAGTCCCTTCTCATCCTTTCCACCCCACCCTGTGCATCAACTCTGTTGCAGATCTTAGAGTCATCTGCAAAGAGATATACTTTTCCTTCCAGTCCTTCTGCAATGTCGCTTATAAAGACATTGAAGAGGACCGGTCCTAATACTGAACCCTGTGGAACCCCACTAGTAACCCTCCTTTCTTCTGAGTGGACTCCATTTCCTATTACTCTCTGTGTCCTATTCTCCAGCCAATTCTTTACCCAGGCTGTCATCTTGGGACCCACTCCCAGGCTGGCTAACTTGTATATTAATCTTTTGTGTGGGACTGTGTCAAATGCCTTGCTAAAGTCTAGGTAGGCCATGTCCACAGCCCCTCCCTGATCTACTACTTTGGTCACCCAGTCAAAGAAATCTATCAGATTCATCTGGCATGACCTTCCACTGTGAATCCATGCTGCCTAGGTCCTGTGCCCTCTGGCCTCTAGATACTCGACAATTCTTTCCTTTAGAAGTGATTCCATCATTTTCCCTATCACTGAGGTTAAACTAACAGGTCTATAGTTTCCTGCTTCTGCCTTGCTCCCACTTTGTGAAGGGAATCACATCTGCCCTACTCCAGTCCTCGGGTACCACCCCATCCTCCCATGATTTGTTAAAAGGGTAGTCAGTGGTGTCACTAGTTCTACCCTTAGTTCTTTTAGAATTCTGGGATGAATCCCATCAGTCCCTCATTGCTTTGTCCACTTTCAGTTTTAAGAGTTCTTTCAGAACCCTTTCTTCTGTAAATGGGCCGGTATCAACTTCTGTATCCAGAGTGTTACTACTGTTTGTTTTATGTACCTCCCCCTTCCTTTGTAAATACTGAGCAAAATATTTGTTTAGTATCTCTGCCTTTTCACAGTCTCCCTCTGACCACCCGCCCTTCCCATTATTAAGCCTCACTATCCCTCCCTAGGTCTTCCTTCACTCCCTGATGTACCTATTAAAGATTTTATCCCCCTTCTTAACTGAGTTGGCTATCTTTTCCTCGGTTTGGGCCTTTTCTGTTCTGACTGCCATCCCAGCCTCCTTTTGCTTTAACTGATACAGTTCTCTGTCCTGCTCCTTCTGCGATTCCTTGTACTTCCTAAATGCTTTCTTTTTCTCTTGAAACTTCACTGCCACTTCCTTTGAGAACCATAGTGGTTTCTTACATCATCTTGTTTTGTTTATTTGCTTCAAACAAAGGCTCGTTACCTCTGTGATGGCAGTTTTTATTATTCCCCATTGTTCTTCCACCCCTCCTTCCTGCCCATTTGCTAGTGCATTCCTTAGGCACTCACCCATTTTGGCAAAGTCAGCCCTCCTAAAGTCCAGTACTTTTGTCTTTGTATGGCTTGACTCTATTGCTGTGTTTATTGTGAACCATACTGTTCGATGGTCGCTAGTTCCCAGATGGCTACCCACTTTTACATCTGTGATCCTCTCCATCTCCATTTGAGAGTATCAAGTCTAATATTGCTCCTCTCGCAGTGGGCTCCAGTAATAGTTGTCTAAGGCATGCCCCCTGTAGGGCATCTAGAATAACTGCACTCTTCGAACTGGCAGCTGCAATTTCACTCCAGTTAACATCTGGCATATTCAGATCACCCATCAGCAATATCTCCCCTTTTTCTGCCATTCTAAGTATACTTTTATCATTTCCTTGTCCATTTCCTCCCCTGAGAAGGGGTTCTGTATACAACCCCTGTGCGGATTGTGGTGCCATTGCCTATCTCCAAATTTACCCGCAGTGCTTCTTCTCCTCCCTGTTTACCCTTTTGTTGTGTTGCTTTTATTCCTTCCCTTATGTAAAGAACTACTCCTCCTCCTCTTTTACCCTCCCTGTCCCTCCTGTAGATAGTGTATCCTGGTATGTTTACGTCCCAGTCATGGTTTTGTGTGTACCATGTTTCTGTGACTGCCACGATATCCAGATGTTCCTCCTCCATCAAGTCCACTACTTCAGGAAGCTTGTTACCTAGACTAGGGCATTGGTACTCATTGCTCCATTTTTGATGGCTTTATCTTCTGTTGCAGCATCCCCCACTAACCGTTCTACCTTGGTCTTTTTTCATTTAGTACCCTGTTTTGTAGGGAAAGGCTGGGATTTTTCTGCTGCTAGTCATGCTTCCCCCTTTGACTAGTTTAAAAGCTTGCCAATGAAGCATTTAAACCGATTGCTCAAAAGACTTGTTCCCTTCCTGGACAGATGCAGACCATCCTGCAAGTATAGGCTGGTGTCCCTCCAGGTGAAACCCCAGTCCCCAATGAAGCCAAACCCCTGTGCTCCGCACCATTTTTTCAACCATTTATTAAACTGCATGGTGCCAATTACCCTCGCCTCCCCCATGCCTTTGGCTGGCAGCACCTCTGAGAAGGATACTGTGTGTGTTACTTGTCTTAGGCCCCTCCCCAACTCTGCAATGTCCTCCTGCACTGCTCTAGCCTCATGATGAGCCAAGTCATTTGTCCCTAGGTGGACAATTATGTCCAGCTCAGAATCCCTTGCAGCTGTTGTCGTGATCCTGAGGATGCGCTTCCTGTCCCTCCGAGCCATGGCACCAGGCAGGCACCTTACCTCAGTTTTCCCAGCTCTTCCCAGTTCTATCCCCCTAATCATTGAGTCCCCCACCAGGAGCTTATTCCTTTCCTTGTGGTGTCCTCTGCCTCCTTCCTGTGGGCCTCCCTTGTGACAGCTGTCCTCAGCCTCCTTAGTCTCCTCTGTGGATGCATCCATAGGGGTGCTATGCTCCCCCAGAATGGTGTATGGATTGCGGAGTGGAACAACTGACTGGGTGTGCCTCCGTTCCACCATCCTCACCCTTCCTGAGCCCACTGTGGTCCAACTGCTGTGTTTTCTTCACAACCTCTGAGGTAGTGGTGGTGGCTGTGGTACTCCCTGGATGGGGGAGATTCCCTTCCTACTGTCCAGTGTGGCCTGTGGGAAGGTCTCCGTACTCCATTCAATGTCTTTATAAGCAACATTGCGGAAGGACTGGAAGGAAAAGTATGTCTCTTTGCAAATGACACTAAGATCTGCAACAGAGTTGATGCACAGGGTGGGGTGGAAAGGATGAGAAGGAACTTGGCAAGGTTAAAGGAATGGTCAAATGTATGCCAGCTTAGATTCAGTGCTAAGAAGTGCAAGATAATGCACCTGGGAAACGAAAACCCAGGGGAAGAGTATACAATGGGGGGTGAGATACTAACAACAACAAAAATGGAAAGGGACCTGGGGGTAGTCATATCAGATGACCTAAAGGTGGGCAAGCAATGTGAGAGGGCAGCAAGAAGGGCTGGGGGTTACTGGGATGCATAGGGAGAGGCATTACCAGTAGAAAACAGGAAGTTATTATCCTCCATACAGACAGCTGGTGATACCCATCTGGAGTACTGTGTGCAGTTCTGAGACCCAGTCTCCGCAAAGACATAGACAGGATGGAAGCTGTCCAGAGGAGGGCAACTAAAATGGTGCAGGGTCTGCACCGGAAGACATATGAAGAGAGACTTAAGGAGCTTAATATGTATAGCCTCGAGGAAAGGAGGGAGAGGGGGGGACATGATAGAAACTTTCAAGTACCTCAAGGGAATCAACAAAGTCCAAGAGGGTAGCATCTTTCAAAAAAAGAGGTGTGCAAGAACAAGAGGGTACAATTTGAAGATGGGGAGGGTGGCTCAGAGGTAATTTAAGGAAGTATTTTTTCACAGAGAGGGTTGTGGATGCAGGGAACGGTCTTCCGGAGGAGGTTGTGGAGTCAAAATCAGTGGTGGTATTCAAGCATGCATGGGACAGTCATAAGGCAATTCTGATGAGTGGGGGTAAGAAGAAGTGGGCTGCTGGTTAACTAGGATCTGCAGCTTATCCAGTAGGTAGGGAAATGGGCAGACTGGGTGGGCCAAGCGGTCCTTATCTGCCATCAAATTCTATGTTTCTATGTTTCTATGTAACTGGATGCCACCGGTATTACTTTTTTATTACTTTCCCTCCCCGATGTTTCCTGAATCCAGTTTATGTCCCACATTAAACAAAAAAAATCCGGGTGGTTGAGTGAGCTAAAATACTATTTCCCCAGCTTCATGTACCCCCCAATCACCATGCCCAAGCCCTGAACAATAAATCTACTCCCCCCCCTTAGTAATGCCTGACTGTTGGCTGTATAGTACATTTCACACTCAATGAGCAGTCAGGTGTCACTATCCTTGTGGTGATAGGACTGATGTTTTGTTTTCCAGCTTGATGTTGCTGAAGGGGTTGGAGTAGGTAAAAGGTTGCAGAGGGCTCTACCTTCTTCTGTGTTTTGCTGTGGTGGTGCACCACTTGTTTGTCTTGCAGGTGTGCAATCGACCACCCATCAGTACTATATCAATATATCAATATCAGTATATCAGTACCTCTGTGGTACACTAGGAAGGTAGCACTAAAGGTACAGGAAAAGAGAAAAGCCTTCAGGAAGTTCAAGGAAACTCAGGCAGAAGTGGACTGGGTAAGATATCATGTGAGTCAGAGACAAGCAGGGGAACAGGTAAGGAGGGCAAGGGCACAAACAGAGAAGCAAATATCAAGTGGTGTCAAAAAAGGGATAAGGCTTTTTATTGGTACATCAGTGAAAGGAGGAAGACTAGACGGGGAATACTTCACTTAAAAATAAAAGTGGGTGAGTTAATACAAGGGTACAGAGAGAAAGCGGACATGTTGAACAGCTATTTTTGCTGTGTTCATTAGGGAGGAGTTAGAAGATGCAGGCCGGAAAGTAGGAAAAGAAATGGCATGGGAGGGGTAGGATGATATGAGTCCATTGCAGTTGCAGGAAATTTTGGGAGAACTATGCTGCATGAAGGGGGACAAGGTTACAGAGCAGGATGGGATGCACCATAGGGTGTTAATGGAACCAAACCAGATACTGGTGACACCATTGACTGCACTCTTGAATATCTCTCTGGAGACTGCAGTGTTGCCCAAAGACTGGAGGCAGGCAACTGTTTTCCTGTTGCATAAAGGGGGGATGGAGGGAGGGTTGATGTGGGATATTACAGCCCCATGAGCTTGACATTGGTGGTATGCAAGCTCAGGGAGAAAATAATGAAGGGCAGGATCACCAGCTACCAGTGAGAAAGAGGCCTGATGATTCCAAGGCAACATGGTTTCACAAGAGGCATATAATGTCAAAAACATTTTTATAGAATTTATATTGACAAGGTCGCCAAGGCACTGGATCAAGGAAAGGCAGTAGTTATTGCATATCTTGATTTCAAAAAGGCATTTGACTCTTTGCCCCCCAGGAGATGGCTGGATAGCATGTCATGCCTAAGGTTGGGGGAGAGGGTGGTTTAATGCGTGGTAAGCTTGTTGGGGTAAAGGAGACAGAGGGTCATAATAAATGTGGAGGCATCCTGAGAGGGCATGATCACAAGTGTGGTCCCTCCGGGATCAGTGTTGTGGCCTCTACTGTTAAATCTATTTGTTGGAGACATTGTGCAGGGCCTCGAAGGTGGTGTGAGCCTATTTGCAGAATATATCAAGATATGAAATGGGGTAGACACTCAGGTAGCTGCACAACAAATGCAGGGAGACCTTTGCAGGCTAGAGATATGGTCAAAGAGGTGGCAGCTTTCATTCAATAAAGAAACGTGTAACACCATGCTTCTTGGTTTCAGGAACCGGAGGGCAGGGTACTGTATTGGAGGAAGAGATCTGGTGGTTACTGAACAAGAAAAATACCTGGGTATCACTATATCAGGGACCTGAAGGTGGAAAGAAAGTACAGGATAGCAGTGGCTAGGGTCAGTGGAATTCTAGGATGCATTGAAAGAGGGGTCACCAGTACAAATACTGAGGGCACAGTACACTTGTACACCCATCTGGTTATACCACAGTTGTAATACTGGAGTCCAGTTCTGTAGTCCGTACTTCAAAAAGGATGTGTAGAGGTGGGAGAAGGTTCCGAGGATAGCAGCGAAGATGGTAAGGGGGCTCAGCCACCTATCCTATGAAGAAAGATTGAGAGATTTAAACATGTACCCCCTGGAACAGAGGAGGGAGAAAGTGGACATGATTGAGACCTTCAAGTACCTTAAGGGTATAAACCGGGTGCCAGTGTAAAGTATCTTACACGTGAAAGGTCATCAGAGGACTTGGGTGCATCACTTGCTGGTGGAGTAGGGGCTGTCGAAGGGTAACATTAGGAAGTCATATTTCACAGAGAGGGTGGCGGATAAGTTGAATATACTGCCGGATGCAGTGATTGGTTAAGAGACAAAGTGATTCAAAATGGTATGGGACAGGCATTGGTGAGTGTTGATGATGAGGGGGGCTGTCATAGCAGATAGCTGGACAAAGGGGCAGACTGGTTGAGCCTGTCAGTCTGTTTCTGCCATCACACTTCTGTGAAATCTATATGCCAGTAACCGACACCCCCCTCTCACCACCATGTCTGTCTGTTGACTGACCTGTAAGTATGTATCAGTGATGTTCACTGAGTGTGGTACTGTATTATGCATTACATGTGCACTAACAATGTCTGTTGACAGCCAGCCTGGTGGTGAGAGGATGGCTGTTTGTGTTGTCTTCATCTGTGCTGCACCACCTTATGTTTTCATGTTGTGCTGGTTGGGTGGGTGTGGGTGCACTTATACTGCCGTGCAATTAGTGCTGTTGGCACAGCAGCTACTGTATTGTTCATCGTGCAGTGTCATTACAGTAGATGAAAGCAATTCTCTGTGTGGTTCATTCAGCTATGATGTACACAGGTGCATTATTTATACCCTGTGTTTTCTGTCATTGTGTTTAAAATGTATTACTGCTACAGTGGCAGCATGTCGATAATGGAAACAATTAAACTACTGCTCCACCTTTGTGCATATTATCATGGTATTAACCACTGATAGTTTCATCTGTATTCTAGTATGAATTCCCTTTGGCATGTTTGTTTTATTGCTGTGACACAGGAACATGCTACTTTGACCATGGTAGCATGTGATGGCAGTAACAAGATGACAGTAACCAAATGTTCTTAACAGACAGCATCATGGAAGTAGATGAGTTATTCTCTTACTATACCAGATGTACTAACTGGCAGGTCCATGGTAAGCTCTGTGCAAACAGGTGGAAGCTGTCTATTTGCTGTCTAATGTGATGCATTTGACAATGTAACCTTAATCAGAATCAGGTACTACCGCCATACCGTCCACTTTTACTGCATTTGTCAAATCATAGCATACTTGTTAATTGTTCTGCTGCCAAACAATGTTAACACTCTGTTCCATTGCCTGCTTTTCCAAAATTCTGGCTTCCTTATGATGGCTACTTTGCATAATGCTAACACACCTGCTGCTCAATCTCAGAAATGTGGGCGGCTGTGCACTGTAACGGACTCAGCACACAAACAGCACAAGGCAGCACTGGATGCTCAGCGTGCGAAAAGCCGTATATTGATTGGAGGTCAGATGTTGCATTGGCTCTCCATCATGCAAGAGAAGCAGTTTTCATCCCATTCCGATGTCGCATGCTTTCTGCTAGACTGGTAATGTACCATTTGTTATCTTGTCTTCCCTCATTATGTTGCATATACTCTGCAGATTTTTTTTCTAGCTTGCCTATTTCGAAAGTTTGTCTTTTATCTTCTGCAGGTATCAAAACACTGCTAATTCGACAAATGCAATGCCAGCATCACCCATTGCTCATTCGACATCACATCCACTGCATAAAGTTAATGACACACTGACTGTACGGTCAAAAAGTGGAATACCAGCTGTTAGTCCAAGTGATTTGCAAGATCTTATGTCTATCAATAATGAAGTTCCACCCATACACATGAGTATCCATTCATGGAAACCAATGTTGATATAGATAAAGTTTTTTAACACTTATTTCCTATTTTGTTATAATTCCACAGTCTGATGGATGCCCCGGTATCAAATGATGCAGAATGCAATCATCAACATAGAACTTCATTGGCAACATACTATGGTTACACAGAAACATGAAGTAACAGCGCCGGATTTCTGTAAATGCCGATCTCTCAGTATGTCAACTTGAATCCTGCTGTTTATTTTGCAGATGTTGAATGACTACAGTCAAGTCTATCTTGAATCTTTAATGTCTGTTAACCTGTCTGCTTTCCACATACAGGAGTGACTACTGTGATCCTCGTGACCATACTCACGAGTCTGATGAAATTGCTTATGTTCCTCCTGTCATTGTGTGCAACTCACCCGACTTGGACTTGACACCAAGGTATCACTGTTTTTTTCTTTTCATTATTGATTAAAGTGTTTTACATGGAATTCACATTAAACGCTGAGTTGCTTGTCTCCTATTGTGACCGGGTGGTCGTGGGAGCATCTGTATAGAATCTCAATAATTTGTAAACTAAAAAATATTTGTATCAAAATATATACAAAGTAAGTAGGCTGTACTGTAATCAACAAGATAGTTTTCAGCTAGCTTTTTATAATTTGGGGGAAGTATGAGAAACATCCTCTGTTGCTACAATTACACTGATTTATTAGAATGCAAGTGGAAAGTAGTTCATAATTAACATGCTAACATTATAAAATCACAGCCCAATAGGCCTAATGGTCTTTCCAGTCTGCTTGATTTTTAAATGATGGATGATTTTGGTGTGTCCCCCCAACCCTTGGATTATACTCTCCTCATTAACAGATGTGCGACAGGCATTTGTTCTAGTCAGCAGTACCCTCCCCCAGTACCTGTCTCATCTCCTCTTAAACCCACCCACACTCTCCACCTCTAACAGCTCTCTGGACAGAGCATTCCATGACTTAACCACTCGTTCATTGACATAACACCTCCTCCTCTCCCATCTGAACCTGCCCCCTTCCAGCTTACACCCATCCCCCCGTGTTGCTCCCTCCTCCTCCTTCTTTTGGATCACCCTTAATTTGCTGTTCTTATTGATCCCCTATATTCACTTACCCTTTATGCAGTTAAAGACCTCTATCATGTCCCCCCGTCCCTCCTGTCCTCCAGGGTGTACATGTCGAGCGTCTTGAGCCTCTCCTCATAGGTTCTCTCCCCCCAGACCCCAGATCATTTTGATTGTCCTCCTTTGGACCCACTCTATGAGTGTGATGTCCCTCTTTAAAAGTGGTCTACAAAACTGCACACAATACTCGAGGTGTGGCAGAACCAAACAGTTGTACAGGGGAATGATCACTTCTGCCTTTCTGTGGATTATCTCCCTGGCGATGCATCCCAGCATCCTATTTCCCCTTGCTGCTACCCTCCTACAGGTCTCTGAATTTTTCATTTTGACATCTACCACAACCCCCATGTCCCTCTCACCCTCCATGACTTGAATTTTGTCTCTTTCCAAGGTATACCCCGGCATGGATTTCTGACTCTCAGGTGAAGAACCTTGGACTTCCCTGGATAGCATTTTAGTTTTCATTGTCCTGACCACCTCTCCAGTGTCTCCAGCTCCTCCATCAAGGCCACACTCCCCTTCTCCCCATCCACCACTGCATCCAACCTTGAGTAATCTGCACATAGACTTGTTTTACTCTGCATCCCCTTCCTTATGTTTTGGACATAGGGGTTAAACAGTAGTGACCATGTCACTGACCCCTGGGACACCCCACTAGTAACCCACCTTGGTGTGGTGGCTAGCACCCAACCACCACCATCTGACTGCGCTCAGAGTGGCAATTATATATCTATCTTAACAACTGTCTCTATACCACCATTTCCTTCAGTTTAGCCATCACGCCAAGCTGCAAACAAGTAGGACGGAGGAGGAGCATTTAGAGGAGAAGTGTTGTTAGGTAGTTGAGAAGTAGGGTCCAGAAGTTATGTCTTCCATGATCTGCACAGCCCAGAGGTGATCTGGGAACCCATTGATGGGTAAGGACAGGTAATGGAGGAGGAGCAGGGGTAGGAGGGAGGAGAAGGAGAGAGAAAGAGGGAGAGAGGTCTGCCCTGATCTGTCAACTCTAAGATGTGGCAAATGCTGCTGGCATAAGGCTGAGGTAGAGCACATCTAGATGGAATCTTTTAGGCGGTAGCGAGGTCATGGTTGAGGAACAGAGAAGTTGTCATTTTGCCCTCACCATGTCAACTTCCTCGCATTTCAACTATATATTTTTTCTTGCTCTACTCCTCTTACTCTTTGTCTTGGTGCAGGCTTCCATTGCCTATGTAATCCCCCATTTAAAAATATGCAATTTCTGCTCTGCCTCCATCTCCTGCTTTATCCCCTCAAGTTTCTCTTTCGATTCTTCCGGCATCATCACAAAGTCTGCCACCCTGATTTTTACTCCCAAGGTTACTGAGTTCTCTTACTCCATACACATTGTGATATTTAACCACATTGTTTGGTGATCACTGTCTGCTAGTGTGTCCTCCACCCATTTTTTTTTTTTTGTTCCTTGGGCTTCCCGAGATCATTGACTTTCTTTTTTTTAAATCTTTAACATTTTTTCACTGGAGAACCATTTCACTAATGTCCAAAAGTTAAATTGCAGCCTTTGTCCAAGGGAGAGTGGTTTAGCATCACTGTTGAAAACAATGGTGTCAACTGCATAGTGTAGGAGGTTAGTGTTTGCAACATGGAGGGTGGTATTAAGAAAAAAGGCAGAACATTTGGGCCATTATTTAGCTTTGAGTGACACCAGTGTGCACAGACTTGCATGTGGATACCATGCCTACGACTCTTACATTTCTGAGACCTCTATGAATGCTTACTGTTGAAGCAGCCTAATGCCTTGGGAGACATTCCAGAATCATGGAAGGACTGTTGATGTACAGTAGGGCATGACTGACTGTTTAGAATGTATTGTTGTGACTGATTTCATTTTTTTCTGTTCTAGGCGTCACAGCAACGTGGGTGCAAGCCCTTACTGACTTGGTGTTGTGACATTGTGAACCATTTCTGGCACTGTTGTCAGCAGGCCAACACTTATAATGACTTTATGGTACTGCATAAATTCTTCATTGTGTCCATTTATGCTTAGGTTTTCAACTCTCCACCGGATGATGTAACCATGTAATTTTTTTTTACATTGTTGGTTTTTACTTTCACAGGCACTATGGATTGAAGTGGTTCACCACTGCGTTAATGTACATAAGTGGGAGTTGGGCAATGTGGGTTAGGACAGAAAGGTGCATGCACTCACTCAGAAGTTGACAGTGATCGAGATAAGAAATGGATTGTTGCTGGATCTTCACCACATCTAGAGCTAATCAAAATCGTTATGGATAGGCGATTCCACCAATCGGTGAAGCATTACATTATGTACCGGTAAATTGTTTTCCTTTCAATTCTATATTTTAATGATCATGGCCTATATGTAGATCTGAATAACAGCTATTCTTCTCAATGTCACAGCAGTTTGTGTTGTTTCATTATTTTTCAAACAAACCAACAGCTGCAATTTATGGTCAACAGAGGTATAACTAGGGAATGAGTTGGAATCAACTGAGGAAGCCATGCTCTGTGAAAAACGTGATTCTATTGTTGCTCCACAGTGCTTTGGCTAGCACACTTTGTAACCCTAACAAGAAGTGTTTTCATGAAGGCAGCATGGAGCAGTAGATGTGTATTCCGAACCTCAATACTGCAGAAAAAATTGGAGTCATTTCACAAGCAGGAGTTTTTGTAATACTATTTATCCCTTGTTGCAAAGCACACAAAGAATCATGGATTTCATTATTGAGCATCTTGTTAACCATATTAGAAACATTTATTGCACTGTCTAATCAGGGCTGGTAAAAATGGAATTGTGTTTTTCAGCAAACTTAAGTATCACACACTACCGACTGTTGATTATGCCTCCGACAAAAGTTGTTAATAAGTCATGTGTTATGGAAACATAGACATTGACCGAAGATATGACCCATTCGGCACACCATGATTGTCCATTTCCCTACCTTTTGGATATGCTGCAGATCACATTTACCCAACAGCCTACATAAAAGCTCCTCCTCCTGGGGCTGTGTGGGTGGCTGTTTGTGCTTGTCTGTGTCTGTAGGTTAATTTTTGTTCATTTACATGTTTTTCTGCTAGGAATACCTGTGCCATTCCTGCACACAACATTGGTGAAAGTCTCCTGGACTGAATTTCTGCAAATCGCCATCATCAGGTATCAGCTTTTAATTTTAAATCAACTTTCTTGAAGCCTCCCCAAGGAAGCATATGCCTTACAACTAGTCTTACAAACATGGTGATGCTGGGTCCTGCAACTGAATCAACATTTTCAACATTCTCATCTGACCACTCTTAAAGCAACTGCACTTGGGACTTTAAAGAACAAAGGAATTTTAACACATTTTGTGACTGAATCAACATTTATGTCTGACCTTTCCAAAGGTATTGTACTTGTCTCTGAGACTTTGAAGATCAAATGAAACATACAGACAAAAGGATTTCACACATTGCATATGCCTACTGTCTGACCTACTCCCAGGTATTTTACTTATCTCTGAGGACTTTGAAGAACAAAGGAAACATATAGACAAAAGGATTTTACATTACGCATATGCCCAGGCCACAGTTTATCACCTTTCAGAACTTTTAACATATTATGTGATCCTGGATCTCAACAGTACTATAGTACTTCTCTTAAACCCTCTGGCACCAAACCTTCCGAGTCTTTTTTTTCATTTTCTCTGTGTTCCATAGTGCTTAGCTATCCACCTTAGCCCACTAAAATCACGTACCCTACCACCCTCCTATTGCTTGCCAACCCCCTGACTGCCTAGCCACACTACTACTCGGCTCTCCTGCCTCACTAAAAAATGCTTTGGCTTAGTCCCCACCACCTGTTCCTGCTCACCCTCACCCTCCTTTTCCCTTTATGCCAACTCCCCTCCGCCTACCTACCCTCCACCTACTCTCACCTTTCTATACTACCACGAAACATTGTACCATGGCTTTTACTCTGGAAGTCTTAAACAAACATCACCCAATTAATACCTGTATGCAAAGAGCCATATTTCTAATTGGAACTGCCACATCATTATAACTCACTAACGATCACCCTACTGGGACTCAGAAGACAATCCAAGCATCTTAAAAGTACAAGCAGAAACTCACTCCAACCTATTATGAACTACGAATGGCATCACTGAAACTCCTGCTCCTCCTACTTTTAATATCTGGCGGGATACACCCAAACCCTGGTCCTGTTGCACTGAAGCCGACAAAACAGGGAGTTGGTAGTGGTCTCTCCATTATCACTCTAAATATCTGCAGCCTCCTTCCCAAATTGGCATCTCTTCAAACTCTCGCTGGACAAAAACCCTGATATACTAGCCATTGTGGAAACCTGGATATCTCCAGCACCCTGGATCATGCAGTCTCGCTTGAAGGCTACCAATCTTTTCAGACTAGACCGGCAAGCAAGAAAGGTGGGGCTGTGCTATCTACATAAAGGACAACCTCTCCTGTCAATGCGCAACTTCACCCCACAACACGCAGATGCAACTCCTCCCTATCAAACTGCTTCTGGTGCACAAAACAAAGTTCTCACAGTGGCCGTAGTCTCATATCCCTCCAAAGACCACCGTGCCAGTATTAAGTCTGTACTTGATTTTGTTAGTCTGCAGCCCTCTGAAAATCAGCTCTCCTCCTCCTCAGGGATTTCAACATAAACTGGCTTGCCTCTGACACTGGCTCATACAAGATGACATCCTAGCAGCAAACCTGACTCAGACGGTAACCTCCCCACCCCCGGAAAAATTACAAAACTAGTACAAGCACTCTTATTGACTGGGTTCTCACAAATCCCCTGACTGGATAAAAAACATTAAGTCCTCCTGACTCCTCAGTGACCACTCCCAGTGTCCTGTACCTGGTCTAATAAATTTCTCAAGCCACCCCCAAACTTATAACAAGCAGAGTATTGCCTTATGGGAATCTTATCAAGTTGAAAACCCATCTCCTACAACAGGACTGGACGCCAATCCTTGAATCAACTGATATTAATACCGCACTAGAATACTTTATTAAATCTTTCAACTCTGCATGCGACTTATACGCCCCAGTAAAAAAACGTAAAATCAAAACGCTATCAAATCCATGGATTACTGCCAAACTACTTGCCGAGCTCAAGGTTCGGGACCACCTCTAGGCAGTTGCCAGAGACACAGGCTCACCTCATGATACCCTAAAATACAAGCAGGCACGAAATAGATGTACCTCACAAATTAGGCAAATGAAGAGCACCTATTTCAAAATGCCCTTGAATCCACCTGGGGTGATGGAAGAGCTTTTGAACAACATCCAAACATAATGGGTAAACAATCAAAATCCACCTACCATTATGAAAGTTGATGGATCCACCACTCTTGACCCAAAGTCTATTGCAGATGTGCTTAATAAGACATTCACAGACCTTAGTGGGGTCTTCCCCAGATTTCTTCTCTCGACTTACCTGTGCCTAGCCTAGTATCACAAAACACCCCTCATGACAAACCACAATTTTACTCAAGAAAATCAAAGTGCACGAGGTACACAAGTACATAAAGAAAGGCCTGCTCCAACCATCGAGAACAAGTAGTGACACGCTTAGATCTAAAAATCCTGTCTCTCACCCTGATGAAGTAATTCACCCCTTGCAAAAATTCTTAATCTGTCACTTTGCCAAAGTCAATTTCCCAACAAATGGAAATCTGCCATAGTTACGCCTAGTGCACAAAGGGGGGACAAACCTCAACAGGAAACTATCAACCAATATCAATACTCCCTCCCCTCTCTTGAACGAATAGTGGCAGACCAACTCTCTGATTACCTGGACAAATACAATCTACTCTGTAATCAACTAGCACGGCTTTTAGGAAAGGACATAGTACAACAGCCTTACTTGATTTCTCTGGAGAAGTCCACTCAGCCCTGACAAAGGGTGCCAAACAGGTGCAGTCTTTATCGATCTTACAAAAGCTTTCGACACAGTCCATCATGGCCTACTTACCTCCCTACTTTCTAGCCTAGGCCTGGCCGAAGGTCCTTGTGCTTGGGTAAAAGTTACCTGTCCAATCGGTCACAGGCTGTAAAATCTCTAATGAACTCTCCGACTTCAAACCAGTTCTCTCGGTGTACCAGGGATCAATTCATGGACCGCCTCCTTTAGCCTGTTCCTTAACTCCTCCCAGATATCTGCCAGGAGAAAATAATCTTATATGCTGATGATGCTGTAATTTCTCTTCCCACAAGGATCCAAACTCCCTCTGAAAAGCCTGCAACTTGCTTTCTCTAGTGTTGAAAGGTGGTTCCTGTATAGTAAACTTGTGCTAAACCACAATAAAACAAAAAGCCATGCTCTTCTCCAATCACCAAACAAAAATAGGCATACTCAGCTCACTATTCAAACCTCTGTGGAATTACACTGGACCAAGTAAATACTTTCAAATACCTTGGCATCACTTTTGACCAAGGGCTCACCTTGCAACCCACATTGACAACACTGCGAAAACAGTGAACCAACGCCTTGAATACTATTCCAGAATCATCAATTTCTAAATCAAGCGGCATTGAGAATAGCTATACAGAGTTCCATAATCTCAATCATTGACTATGGCCTTATTATTTATGGCTCAGCTACCTCCACTGCTCTAAGGCGATCTCAATCACTCTAAATAAGGCCTGCCGGCTCCTCACGGGGCTCAAAGACTGACTCACACGTAGTGATCTGTACTATGAATCAGGCTGGTTGAACCTATCAAATCATCTTATTTATCTCACCTGCACAATGGCAAAAAAATCTATCTTGGGACTGACTCCATAATGTATTCAAAACCTTCTCCGACTGAATCCTGGTTCACGACCCTCCACCAGATCTGAACACCAACCTTTCCTGGTTCCGAGATGCCGGACTGCACAGGGACAAAGATCTTTCTCATACAGGGCCCCAACATGGTTCAATGCGCTTAGTCCACCTACTCTATCCTCAACCTCACTTGAAGCTTTCAAATCCATGCTCTATGCCCACCTCACCACCACTAGCAACTGTGATTGTGCTAGATAAAGACTACTACTCCTCATGTCCATCCTCACATCTGAGGCCTCTTCTTCCCTGACTAATGAACCCTCTGGTACCTCTACTACTTCCTGTCTCCCACCCAAACTCACTCCCCCCCTTTTTTCCTGTCCCCCTCACTTACTCTCCCGCTCACCACCTTTCCTCCTCTCTAGCCTCCTTTTAGCGCCCTAATGATCGCCTCTCCTGGAAGTTTTCCTTAACCTCAAATTGTCTACCACTTGAACCTGTTATAGCTTGTTTTCATGAAACTTAAAACGTTATTGCTTTAAACTGTTAATAGCAAATTTATGATGTAACTTTCCTGTCTAGTTTTACCTGTAATGTGTATCGTGCTTTGTTAAATGTTCTTTGTGACGTGGAACCTTTGTAAAAGAGCCCTGGCTCAAAGGTATTAATTCCTAGACTAATAAACTAAACTAAACTAAAATACATTCTCTGACCACCCACATGGAGAACTGCCATATGTGTGTACCATGCATTCTTGAATTACCACACTTTTTTGTACCCCACTAACACCACTGGAAGTCTGTTCCATGTATCTGCCACCCCGTCTGTGGAAAAGTATTTCATCACATTGATCCATCGTCGGTCCACCCCAGTCTTATAATTATGCCCCCCCCTTCCCGGTTCTTGAACGCCTATTTTAATTAAATATTTCACCATATCTGATTGTGTTTATTCTCCTGTCGATACTAAAATGTTTATATCATTGCCCACCTCTCCATCCATTCTGCAAGTGGATACATATTAAGCTCATTTAGTCGCTCTCTTTGCATGGCTGCTGTAGCATGCCCAATAGCATTTTAGTTTCCCTACTCTGAACCTCCACCATCCTATCTATGTCCGTGCATAGATGGTGTTGTCAGAACTTCCTGCCATACTCATGATGTGGTGTCACCAACTGTCTGTGCTGAGGGATAACAAATTCCTGTTTTCTACCGGTGATGCCTTTCCCGATACATTACATTATCCCACCATCCATCCTAACTGCCTTTGGACATTAATTGCTTAGCATTAGGTCATTGGATATGACTACCCCCAGGTCCCTTTCCATTTCTGTGGTTTTTAATACCTAGTGCCCCACCACCGACAACCACCCCCTCTCCCCATCTACTCTGCCCCTGGATTTCAGGCTCAATGTCAACTCCATTCTCATCCTCACCCACCTGTGTATCAACTCTTTTTCTGATCTTTATGTTGTCTGCAAAGAAACATACTTTTCATTCCAGGCCCTTGACAATGTCACTTATAAAGACATTAAAAAGGACCAGATCCAGTACTGGACCATGCTGTACCAAGCAAGTAACCACCATTTCATAAGCGTGGACTCTGTTTAATATTACCTTCTGTGTCCTGTTGTCCAGCCAATTTTTGACCAATGATAACACAATGGGGCACACTCCTAGGCTGGCGAAGTTGTTAATTACATCATCCACTTACTGTATGGTTGGTTTGCATTGCATATTTCTTGACCTCGTTGTTACATTCACGCAAGACTGCTTTATTCTCACGTCATGTTTTGCTCTTTTTTCATTCAATGGAAGCACTTCTGACCTGGAGCAATTCCAGCAACACATCCTGATGTATTCATCAAAACGCTTTGCATACACTTTCCCTGTGTATTGAGCCCATAACTACCTGGCAGCACTTGACTACAATTCGCATGTGTCTCATCCCTATCTTTATAATTCCAATGGGGAACTGATGCCAGTATTATCATTGATTTATGAAATTCCCTAAAATTAGTTTTATCTTGTTTATTTATTTACTTACTTAATCAAGTCAAGGGTTATAAGTACCTTTGATCTGAGGCTCTTTTACAAAGCTTCCACTTCAGAAACTGGATAATACAGTAGTATACAGTGGAGCTAATGTAATATTCAATAAAGCAAGTGGTAAATTAGGGAGTATAAAACAGATTAAACACAGTTGTAAATAAAACCAAAAACAAACTTATAGGATAATATGGGTAGCAGTACTAGGAGTCACAGAGGAGAGGGGGATGCTGAAGGGGTGTGAGCTTGCCAGCAGCAGTTGTTAACCAAATGAGAAATGCAGGTAGTGGGGCAGGGTGGTAGGGGGGTAGGGTAGGAAAGGGGAAGGTAGGGAAAGAGGAGAGAAGTGCTGTATTGGGACACATGCGACTAGGACTGCAGGATAGTTATGAGGGAAGGCTAGGTATGGCAGTCATCATTGCTGGAAGCAGAGAGGTGGAACTGGAGCATTAATTTGACTGGGCCTAGCTTGGGAGTGGAGGAGATCTCAGTGTTGAGGCTATTCCACCAGCAAGGAAAACCATAAGGCAAATGAGCATTGACCCAAGGAGGTTCTGCCTAGTGGGACCAACAGGTGATGTGATTCAGAGCCACTAGTGTGGCGCGGGTTACTAATTGGGCAGAGGAGAGATAGTACCCCCGGGGGGGGGGCCAGGCACATACTGATCTTAGCCATAGTTCAGGTTCAATATTGTATGCAATTGGATAGTTGTAGCCAGCCAGTATGGGCATAGTGGTCGCATGTGTGGGTTTGACAGTGGGACACAGTAATAAGTCGACAGGCTTTGTTGAGCAAAGTTGAGATACATTTGAGAGCCGTTGAAGTGGCCCATCCGTAAATGTTGATGCCATAGTTGATGATGAAGACAATAGAGCTTAGGACTACAATGCATAAGGCAGCAGTGGTTAAGCTAGACCTATGCCTGTACAGAAGGCCAAGACGCATGTTGGCAGCCTTTGCAACATTGTCAATATGGGTCCTGTTGAGAGGTCTAAACGTCACTTTCAGATTCTTGACGATATTGGGAATGCAAGTAATCACAAACACATTGCGTTAGAGTAATAAACAAGTTTATTACTACCAAAGGGATAAATAACAGTTGCTCTAAGCAGTTCTTACCAATACAAACCGGGAGCCAGTGCTAAGCTTTCCCTACACCTTGAGGTTTCTCTGTAGTCTCTTGGGTCTCCGAAGTGTAAAGCCTGTGCATTACATTATATACCTATGATAATTACTATGGTTACCAAAAGATAGAAACATTTCTAGTTACAGAGATGAGCCCTATTGGCTAAATAAGAGGTGGCTCCATGGTCCAAGATAACATTATATAATTTCTGTAAAGTCATCAGTTTGAGAACAAAAGAGTTCTTATACAGAGTCTTACATAACTAAGTGTAGTAGTAAAAATCACCAAGAGATGGCAATGCCATCTTACATATTATAATCACTTCAAGGACAGGTGTCTTGGCATCTGACAAGTAAGAAATAGACAGAAAATACATTGTAAAATACATGTGTATTAGCAAGCAAAGTGGATTACAACAATATGCATTTGTATCCTGACATCTACTGTTATACAGTAGATGCCCTTAGCCCTATATATTAGTATAACCTATGCTTAAGCATTAGCTATCTACAGTGTACCTCTGAGGGTACCAATTAGGGTGCAGGGACCTCGTGTAACAGTCCCATAGGACAGATTACTGTCAAGAGTAATCCCCAAGTATTTAAAGGTTACAACCTGTTCGAGAGTTGTCCCATATTGGTTAGATATGATCGGGGTTGGGGGGTTAACAGAGTTATTTGTCTTTTGCCGATCAATGATTTTGTTTTTGCCTATTTCCAGATATCGACGTCTGTTCAGTAAATGCAGTAGTCAGTGGACAGTGGTTGCCAAGAAGACTCGCAAAAATTATTCATATATTATGCTCATGATGACTGATGTGATCTTGGCAAGAATGCAGAGTCAGGGCACAGTGACCGCTCGTGCAACAATGTCTGTGAACGATCCAAGGAACATTCAGCCCAACATTGCATCGGTGCTACCACCTGCCACTAAGTTTCTGATCGAGCAGCATGTGTCAGCTTTGGTCTTTGACCATAAAATGACATTTCCATTCACATGCAAATAACATAACCGGGTGGACTCCACAGACACAATTTCACATCTAGACCACTACGTAGTTTGAGTAAACTCTGTTGACAGTCATAAGCACTTTCTTATCAGTATTTACACCCGACACAATAGCTACTACCCAATTTACTGTTGAACATTGAGCCAGATTGCATAAAGGACACTATGTGATGCCAGATTTTGATCATCATTGCACATTATAAGAACAGAACTTATTAAGACCGCTGGCGGATCACATTTTTCCTGTCATTGGAACCTGTATTGTCCATTGCTAACTTCAAGATAACAAGGGCAAAAATAATTTGTCTTTCATTTCCATAACAAGCACTTTACTGGATTTTGTTTGCCGAATCACGCTACATTGATTGTTTATTAGACTTTATCATATGCATTCTTTCCATTGGACATTTAGAATGCCATGGGTGGCTTTGCAGTTAGACTTACACAGCAAAGATTGGATATTTTTCAAGTTTTACAATGCTCACTTAAAAATGTTTATTGCTTGAAGGATAGCATTGACCTGTGAGCATGGTACACCTTTTTAGATATTACAGTTGTAGATTTAGAATGAGTGGCATTTTATAGCATGTGTGTTTATTAGTTCAAATCTGGAAGTTATCTTTACAGGCTTATACATGGAACCAGATTGCTAACCACAATAGTTATGTAATGGAAAGGTTGGAGAAACTGGTGTAGGCATTCCCTTTTTTTTTTTTTACCTAAAAGCTGAGAGTATATTACGGAGCTTCAAAATGGAAACCGATTGCATCCATAGATCAATATGTAAGTAAATGTCTGGGAAACCAGTTGCAGGGGCACTGGGGGAGGCATGGAAACCAAGAGGGTGCAGGACAACCACAGAGAGTATTAAGTTGAATGAATGGTCCACACTGGCAAGAGAAATGTGGTCTATGGACAGTTTCCTTTGCCATGAGAAAAGTGTTGAAAATGATTCTATTGTCAAGATTTAGCCCGTTAGTATAATTATATAGTGAGCAAGGATGGGTGAGATGGTCACATCCCAGTATGAGGTTGCATTATAATCCCAGTAATGGGTAAATCAGATTAGCACATTTACATAACCACACCTAATGTGGATTTGCTGATCCCACTGTCCATCTCAGATAGCATCTGGCATGTGGTAGCAGCCACGCTGGATGCATTTAAAAATGAACTGGTATGGGATACCAGGGAGTGAAGCAACCAGTAGACATTGTTTTGAAAAATCTGGACAGTGCTGTGGAGGTAGAGGTAGGTGAACAGTAAAGGTACAGTGACAACCAGATGGTCATGTTTTCTATCCCAGCAGGTTAAAAATGTGGCACATCACTCGCCCAGGTGCTGAACTCCATTACATTCATTGACTCATAGAAGTGTGACAGCAGAAAAGGACCGACATAGGCCCACCAAGTCTGCCCATTTGCCCAGCTATCGGCTTGGAACTGTGCCTCCCCCCCTTAACACTCCCATGTGGTTGTCCCCTGCTCTTTTTAATCCCTCCACTGTTTCATCTCCAATGACTGCCTCTAGAAGTCTGTTCCACTTTTCTACTACTCTCTCTGTGTAATAGTATTTTCTAATGTTACCCCTGAACTGCCCTCCCTCCCTCCACCCACAGGCCATGCCCCCTCATCCTTGGATTTCCTTTCATCTTGTAGATGCTCCCCTCTGTCATCCTGTTTATACCCTTAAGGTACTTGGAAGTCTCGATGTTCAGATCTCTCAGCCTTTATTCATAGGATAGGTGGCCTAACCTTTTTACCATTTTTGTCACTCTCCTCTGAACCCTCTCTATCATCCCCACATCCTTCCTGAGGTAAGGCCTACAGGACTGGAGTCCATACTCCAAGTGTGGTCAAACTAAATGGGTGTACAAGGGTACTAAGACCTCCCTATTCCTACTGGTGAGCCTCCTTCTGATGCATCCCAGCATTCCACTCCCCCTGGCCACTGCCCTAAAGCACTGAGCTTCCACCTTCAGGTCCCTGGATATAATGATGCCTAGGTCCCTTTTATTGTTCTGTCTCCTCCAGATCTCTGCCCCCCATATGGTACACTGCCTTCTGATTTCTGTAGCCTAGATGCATGATTTTACATTTTTCTGTGTTGAATTCAAGCTGACACCTTTTTGACCATGCCTCAAGTCTCCTCAGGTCTCTCTGCATTTGTTCCACCCCTTTCTCCGTGTCCACCCTGTTGTAGATTTTGATATAGTCCGCAAACATACTCACATCCCCCACAAGGCCATCCACGATGTCCTCTATGAATATATTGAACATTAGAGGACCCAACACTGATCCCTGAGGGACCCCGCTCATGACCTTGCCCTCCCTGGATGCCACCCCATTTATTATGACCCTCTGCCTCCTTTTCCCAAGCCAGCTTCCCACCCATTTGACTTCCCTCTGCCCCATTCCCAGTCCTGCCATTTTACATTTTACACAGCAGCCTCCCAGGGGGTACTGAGTCAAACGCCTTTCTGAAATCCAAATAAGCTACATCTACCACTCTACCTTGATTTATTTCCTTGGTGACCCCATCAAAAAACTATCACATTTGTTTGACAGGATCTGCCCCTAGTAAACCCATGTTGTCTTGGATTCATCAGGCCGTTTGTCTCCAGGTGGCTGGTGATCCTGCCTTTTACTAGATTCTCCATGAGCTTGTCCACCACTGATGTCAAGCTCACGGGCCTGTGACTTCCCACTTCCTCCCTCCCTCCTCCCTTATGCAGAGGGACCACATTTGCCTGCCTCCAGTCCTCAGGCACCACCCCCATTTCCAGGGACCAATTGAAGAGTGCAGTCAAGGGTACCGCCAATACTTCCTTTAGCTCCCTTAACACCCTTGGATGCACCCCATCTGGCCCCATTGCCCTGTCCACCTTCCTGCAGCCCAGTTCTTCCAATATTTCCTCCACGAGAAACTGCCTCACCTCCACACCCCCATCCCCAACCATTTAATTTCCTGCTCTGCTGCCTTCTTCTTCCTCCCTCTTGAACACAGAGCAAAAATAGGTGTTTAGTAGGTCTGCCTTTTCTCTCTCTCCTTGTAGCACCTCCCCCTGTTTTGTTCTTAACTGGAGAATCCCCTGCCTTGTCTTCCTCTTTTCATTTACATATCAAAAGAAAGTCTTATGCCCTTTTTTGACCCCTCTTGCTATTCACTCCTCTGTCTGTGCCTTTGCCCTCCTTACCTCTACCCTGGCTTCTCTCTGGTTCGCCGGGTATTTCACCCAGTTCGCTTCAGTCTGAGTTGTCTTGGACCTCCTAAATGCTGTACTTTTTGTCCTTACCTTTTTTGCTATTAATAATTGTTGTGTTGAATGATTTTACTAAATATTATGTTGTTACATTTCCCAATGAATAACACATCGGTGCCCTTTTTTTGGTTCAGAAAACACTTGACTTATGCACAAGGTCCCTGAGGTTCTGCGATTCTGTTCTTGTGGAATTTTATTCAGAACCTGCATCATGTCACAGAATCCTTATGGATGCACCAGAAGCAATTGTTTTTGGTGATTTTTCTTTTGCATACTGTGTGTTCCATGGTGACAGACCCCTGTACCCAAAATTTTTATCCTAAGGCCTCTCCTCTGTGCTTTTCATGTGATGCCATCAATGACTTCACATCATATTTTAGCCAATGTTAGGACTACATTCTTCAACTGAAAAACATAAATCCTGTGGCCCAAAGCAGAAAATGCTCCTGCCAAAGCCCAGGATCCCTACAGCAGAAATCTTAAAATCATTCCACGGACCAATAGGGTCCCTACTCATGCATCAATTTGCCAGTACTGTTAATGTTTTAATTTTACGGTCCCTTTCCAAGACCACACCGCTGTGTAAGAATGGTATAATGGCACATGGTCAGCCTAACTTCAATCGAACAAAGTTTTCATCACTAACTAATTGCTTATGTCTCAGTAACGTACTATGATGTTGGCATACTATTCCTGTATTGAATAATTCTGCACATATTTCTATGCCCATTATGCATGTTAATGATGCTGCGGGAATCAAGGTGTAATCTTGGTGATCCAGTTCGTAGCAGGCTGTGGGGAACTTTATAGTTGTGGATTGTAACTATGTGGGCTATATGGAACAGGACACATATGTATAGAAGTAGACGAAAGAAGCAGCATGCCACTATGTCTTTAGTGTGACCGCACTATGATTGTCGCCTTGACTGGGTACCGTAACTAACACGCAGTCATTTTTTAAGAAAAAAATAAAGATCAAACTTGTAAACTTGAGTGATTGAGCCAGTGTTTATTGTTCATCTGTTTTTCATTTTGCAGGTGTTGCAAAATGCGTGTGTAAAGCATTGAAACATTCACATAAAGTTTAAGTAATGCAACAGATTGCTGGTACAGTGAATATCTTATGATGTGTCAGCATCAATTTTTCATTTGCCAATACTTCACATGACCAGATAAATAAGCAATGCTTTTGTTGTTGTGCACGCTGTGTGCCACGTCATGTGTACATCATTTCTCATACACTGCTTTCCACACAATCCAAGATATGGGTGTCAAGGCATCGATTTTAAACATGTCAGCCACCATTTTTTTGCTAAGTAGTACTTATTTTAATACATTCACTGTACGTGTAACTATACAATGCTTAGGCTACTTCCGATTGCATGTCAAGTTTAATACTTTGGCCTAGTATGCAAATTGTTTTAACTGTCCAATGGCACCTCAGGCCGATTGAATACAACCAGTGGCACATGGTTGCTTATGATCTTTTCCATTCTCAAAACATTGCTTCTATTAGTGACTTTTAACCACTTTATAAGTACTTTGTCGATCAACACAGGCAACAAGGCAATAAGGGCAGCAATGTGACAAAAAGTTTAATGACGTCATTACATGGATGGCAATGAATAACAATGCCCATAATCTGTGTGACTACCTTCCCGAGCTAATGGCCCTGATGGAAGAGGAGAAACTGTATAGCATGGCAGTCACAACTATATGGTACATGGCGAGCCATGACTGTGATGTCACTATACCAATGTACACAAATGACAGAAGGGACAGTAAGAGTTAAATAGGAGGAACAAGAAGAGGAACATTAACACATTACATATTGGAAGGTATCAAAGCTAACAAAGTAAATGCTAAATGGGGATGACAGGAGGCACTGTGGTTCACCTTGGAGACAGGGAGTTGCACCACAATAGAAACATAGAAACATAGAATTTGACGGCAGATAAGGACCGCTTGGCCCACCCAGTCTGCCCATTTCCCTACCTAATGTATAAGCTGCAGATCCCAGTTAACCAGCAGCCTACTTCTTTCTACCCCTACCCCCTAGAATTGCCTTATGACTGTCCCATGTATGCTTGAATTCCACCACTGTTTTTGACTCCACAACCTCCTCCGGAAGGCTGTTCCATGCATCCACAACCTCTCTGAGAAAAAATACTTCCTTAAATTACCCTAGAGCTGCCCCTCTTCTATCTTCAAATTGTGCCCCTTGTTCTTGCACACCTCTTTTTTGAAAGATGCTACCCTCTTGGACTTTGTTGATTCCCTTGAGGTACTTGAAAGTTTCATCATGTCCCCCTCTCCCTCCCTTCCTCGAGGCTATACATATTCAGCTCCTTTAGTCTCTCTTCGTATGTCTTCTGGTGCAGACCCTGCACCATTTTAGTTGCCCTCCTCTGGACAGCCTCCATCCTGTCTATGTCCTTGTGGAGATTGGGTCTCCAGAACTGCACATAGTACTCCAAATGGGGTCTCACCAACTGTCTGTACAGAGGGATAATAACTTCATGTTTTCTACTGGTGATGCATCTCCCTATGCATACCAGTATCCCCCCAGCCCTCCTTGCTGCCCTCTCACATTGCTTGCCCACCTTTAGGTCATCTGATATGACTACCCCCAGGTCCCATTCCATTTTAGTTGTTGTTAGTATCTCACCCCCCATTGTGTACTCTTCCCCTGGGTTTTTGTTTCCCAGGTGCATTACCTTGCACTTCTTAGCATTGAATCTAAGCTGCCATACATTTGACCATTCCTCTAACCTTGCCAAGTCCCTTCTCATCCTTTCCACCCCACCTTATGCATCAACCCTGTTGCAGATCTTTGTGTCATCTGCAAAGAGACATACTTTTCCTTCCAGTCTCTCTGCAATGTCGCTTATAAAGACATTGAAGAGGACCAGTCCTAATACTGAACCCTGCGGTACCCCACTAGTAACCCCCCTTTCTTCAGAGTGGACTCCATTTACTATTACTCTCTGTGTCCTATTCTCCAGCCAATTCTTTACCCATGCTGTCATTTTGGGACCCACTCCCAGGCTGGCTAACTTGTATATTAATCTTTTGTGTGGGACTGTGTCAAATGCCTTGCTAAGGTCTTGGTAGGCCATGTCCACAGCCCCTACCTGATCTACTACTTTGGTCACCCAGTCAAAGAAATCCATCAGATTTGTCTGGCATGACCTTCCCACTGTGAATCCATGCTGCCTTGGGTCCTAAGCCCCTCTGACCTCTAGATACTCAACAATTCTTTCCTTCAGAAGTGATTCCATCATTTTCCCTACCACTGAGGTTAAACTAACAGATCTGTAGTTTTCTGCTTCTGCCTTGCTCCCACTTTTGTGAAGAGGAATCACATCTGCCCTTCTCCAGTCCTCGGGTACCACCCATCCTCACATGATTTCTTAAAGAGGGTAGTCAGTGGTGTCACTAGTTCTACCCTTAGTTCTTTTAGAATTCTGGGATGAATCCCATCAGGCCCCATTGCTTTGTCCACTTCAGTTTTAAGAGTTCTTTCAGAACCCTTTCTTCTGTAAATGGGCTGGTATCAACTTCTGTATCAGAGTGTTTCCACTGTTTGTTTTAGGTACCTCCCCCACTTCCTTTGTAAATACTGAGCAAAAATATTTGTTTAGTATCTCTGCCTTTTCACAGTCACCCTCTGCCCACCCTCCCTCCTCTTTATTATCCTCAGTAGCCCTCCCTTGGTCTTCCTTGCTCCCTGATGTACCTATAAAAGGTTTCATCCCCCTTCTTAACTGAGTTGGCTATCTTTTCCTCGGTTTGGGCCTTTGCTGTTCTGACTCCCTTCCCAGTTTCCTTTTGCCTTAACTGATACAGTTCCCTGTCCTGGTCCTTCTATGATTCCTTGTACTTCCTGAATGCTTTCCTTTTCTCTTGAACCTTCACTGCCTCTTCCTTTGAGAACCATAGTGGTTTCTTACATTGTTTCATTTTGTTAATTTGCTTCACACAAAGGCTTGTTACCTCTGTGATGGCAGTTTTTATTATTCCCCATTGTTCTTCCACCCCTCCTTCCTACCCATTTGCTAGTGCATTCCTTAGGCACTCACCCATTTTGGCAAAGTCAGCCCTCCCAAAGTCCAGTACTTTTGCCTTTGTATGGCTTGACTCTATTGCTGTGTTTATTGTGAACCATACTGTTCGATGGTCGCTAGTTCCCAGATGGCTAACGACTTCTACATCTGTGATTCTCTCTTTATCTCCATTTGAGAGAACCAGATTGCTCCCTCTCGAGTGGGCTCCAATACTAGTTGTCTGAGGCATGCCCCTTGTAGGGCATCTAGAATAACCCCACTCTTTGAAGTGGCTGCTGCAACTGCACTCCAGTTAACATCTGGCATATTCAGATCACTCATCAGCAATATCTCCCCTTTTCTGCCATTCTAAGTATTCTTTCTATCATTCTCTTGTCCATTTTCTCCCCTGAGAAGGATCTGTAGTAACCCCTGTGCGGATTGTGGTGCCATTGCCAGTCTCCAAATTTACCCACAGTCTTCTTCTCCTCCCTGTTTTCCGTTTTGTTCTGTTGCTTTGATTCCTTCCCTTATGTAAGAGCTACTCCTCCTCCTCTTTTACCCTCCCTGTCCCTCCTGTAGATAGTGTATCCTGGTATGTTTATGTCCCAGTCATGGTTTTGTGTGTACCATGTTTCTGTGATGCCACGATATCCAGATGTTCCTCCTCCATCAAGGCCACTAATTCAGGAAGCTTGTTACTAGACAACGGGCATTGGTACTCATTGCTCTCCATTTTTATGGCTTTACCTTCTTTTGCAGCATCCCCACTGACCTGTCTACCTCTGTCTTTTTCTCATTTAGTACCCTGTTTTGTAGGGAGAGGCTGGGATTTTCCTGCTGCTTATCAGTGCCTCCCCCCTTGACTAGTTTAAAAGCTTGCCAATGAATCATTTAAACCGATTGCTCAAAAGACTTTTTCCCTTCCTGGACAGAAGCAGACCATCCTGCCAGTATAGGCTGGTGTCCCTCCAGGTGGAACCCCAGTCCCCAATGAAGCAAAACCCCTGTGCTCCACACCATTTATTCAACCATTCATTAAACTGCATGGTGCAAAGTACCCTCGCCTCACTCATGCCACTGACAGGCAGCACCTCAGAGAAGGATATTGTGTGTGCTACTTGTCTTAGGCCCCTCCCCAATTCTACAAAGTCCTTCTGCACTGCTCTAATCTCATGATTAGCCAAGTCATTTGTCCCTAGGTGGACAATGACATCCAGCTCAGACTCCCATGCAGCTGTTCTCGTGATCCTGAGGATGCTCTTCCAAGCCATGCTCCAAGCCATGGCACCAGGCAGGCACCTTACTTCAGTTTTCCCTGCTCCCCCCCAGTTCAATCCCCCTAATAATTGAGTCCCCAACCAGGAGCTGCTTCCTTTCCCTGTGGTGTCCTCTGCCTCCTTCCTCCACATAGTGATCTTGGTCTAGGTCAACAAAACAATATTTTTTTGTTTGGTTTTGTTCCTAACAAATGAAAAAAATGTAAAATTGGGGCATATAAGGGAAAACAAGAAAAGACATGGACTGGGTCACCATACATAGCCCCCCCCCCGACACCACATAGTGATCTTGGTGCAGGTCAACAAAACAATATTTTTTCATTTGGTTTTGTTACAGGGAAATGAGAAAAATGCAAAATTGGGGCATATAAGGCAAAAGAATGAAAGACATGGACTGGGTCAACATACTAGCACCCCCCCCACATAAAATAGTGATCTTGGTGTAGATCAACAAAACAATATTTTTTCATTTGGTTTTGTTCCTAACAAACAAAAAAATTGCAAAATTGGGGCATATAAGGGAAAACAATGACAGACATGGACTTGGTCACCATACTAGTCCCCCCTCCACACCAGATAGTGATCTTGGTCTAGGTCAACAAAACAATATTTTTTTGTTTGGTTTTGTTCCTGGCAAATGGAAAAAATGCAAAATTGGGGCATATAAGGGAAATCAATGAAAGACATGGACTGGGTCACTATACTAGCCACCTCCCCCCCCCCAACACCACATAGTGATCTTGGTGCAGTTCAACAAAACAATATTTTTTCATTTAGTGTTGTTCCTGGCATGCGAAAAAAATGAAAAAATGGGGCATATAAGGGAAAACAATGAAAGACATGGACTGGGTTACCATACTGGCCCCCCCCCCACACCACTTAGTGATTTTGTTGTAGGTCAACCCCAAAATATTTATTCATTTGGTTTTGTTCATGGCAAATGAAAAAAAAAGCAAAATTGTGGCATATAAGTGAAAACAATAAAAGACATGGACTGGGTCACCATACTTGCCCCCCCCCCCGACACCACATAGTGATCTTTGTGCAGGTCAACAAAACAATATTTTTTCATTTGGTTTTGTTACAGGGAAATTAGAAAAATGCTAAATTGGGGCATATAAGGCAAAAGAATGAAAAGACATGTACTGGTTCACCATACTAGCACCCCCACACACCACATAGTGATCTTGGCCTAGATCAACAAAACAATATTTTTTCATTTGGTTTTGATCCAAACAAACAAAGAAATTGCAAAATTGGGGCATATAAGGGAAAACAATGAAAGACATGGACTGGGTCACCTTTCTACCCCCCTTCCACACCACATAGTGATATTGGTTTAGGTCAACAAAACAAATTTATTTTGTATGGCTTTGTTACTAACAAATGAAAAAAATGCAAAATTGGGGCATGTAAGGGAAAACAATGAAAGACATGGACTGGGTCACCATACTAGACCCCCCCCCCCAAACCAGATAGTGATCTTGGTCTAGGTCAACAGAACAATATTTTTTTGTTTGGTTTTGTTCCTGGCAAATGAAAAAAATGCAACATTGGGGCATATAAGGAAAACAATGAAAGACATGGACTGGGTCACCATACTAGCCCCCCCAAAACCACATAGTGATCTTGGTGCAGTTCAACAAAACAATATTTTTTCATTTAGTTTTGTTCCTGGCAAATGAAAAAAATGCAAAATGGGGCATATAAGGGAAAACAATGAAAGACATGGACTGGGTCACCATACTAGCCCCCACACCACATAGTGATTTTGTTGTAGGTCAACCCTCAAATATATTTTTTCGTTTGGTTTTGTTCATGACAAATGAAAAAAAAATGCAAAATTGGGGCATATAAGGGAAAACAATAAAAGACATGGACTGGGTCACCATACTTGCACCCCAGACACCACATAGTGATCTTGGTGCAGGTCAACAAAACAATATATTTTCGTTTGATTTTGTTACAGGGAAATGAGAAAAAAGCCAAATTGGGGCATATAAGGCAAAAGAATGAAAGACATGGACTGGGTCACCATACTAGCACCCCCACACCCCTCACCACATAGTGATCTTGGTCTAGATCAACAAAACAATATTTTTCATTTGGTTTTGTTCCTAACAAAAAAAAATTGCAACATTGGGGCATATAAGGGAAAACAATGAAAGACATGGACTGGGTCACTCTTTCTACCCCACCCACACCACATAGTGATCTTGGTCTAGGTCAACCCAAAAATATTTTTTCATTTAGTTTTGTTTATGGCAAATGAAAAAAATGCAAAATTAGGGCAAGTAAGGGAAAACAATGAAAGACATGGACTGGGTCACCTTTCTACCCCCCCACACCACATAGTGATCTTGGTTTAGGTCAACAAAACAAATTTATTTTGTTTGGTTTTGTTACTAACAAATGAAAAAAATGCAAAATTGGGGCAAGTAAGGGAAAACAATGAAAGACATGGACTGGGTCACCATACTAGCCTACCCCCCCACAGAGAGTGATCTTGATCTAGGTCAACAGAACAATATCTTTTTGTTTGGTTTTGTTCCTGGCAAATGAAAAAAATGCAAAATTGTGGCATATAAGTGAAAACAAAAAAAGACATGGACTGGGTCACAATACTTGCCCCCCGACGCCACATAGTGATCTTGGTGCAGGTCAACAAAACAATATTTTTTCGTTTGGTTTTGTTACAGGGAAATAAGAAAAATTCTAATTTGGGCATCTAAGGCAAAAGAATGAAAGACATGGACTGGGTCACCATACTAGCACCCCTCTCCCTCTCCACATAGTGATCTTGGTGTAGATCAACAAAACAATATTTTTCATTTGGTTTTGTTCCTAACAAAAAAAAAATTGCAGAATTGGGGCATATAAGGGAAAACAATGGAAGACATGGACTGGGTCACCTTTCTACCCCCCCTCCCACACCACATAGTGATCTTGGTTTAGGTCAACAAAACAAATTTATTTTGTTTGGTTTTGTTACTAACAAATGAAAAAAATGCAAAATTGGGGCATGTAAGGGAAAACAATGAAAGACATGGACTGGGTCACCATACTAGCCCCCCCCCCACACCAGAGAGTGATCTTGGTCTAGGTCAACAGAACAATATCTTTTTGTTTTGTTTTGTTACTGGCAAATGAAAAAAATGCAAAATTGGGGCATATAAGTGAAAACAAAAAAAGACATGGACTGGGTCAATATACTTGCCCCCCCCAACAACAGATAGTGATCTTGGTGCAGGTCAACAAAACAATAATTTTTCGTTTGATTTTGTTACAGGGAAATGAGAAAAATGCAAAATTGGGGCATATAAGGCAAAATAATGAAAGACATGGACTGGGTCACCAATACTAGCCCCCCCACCCCACACCACATAGTGATCTTGGTCTAGAACAACAAAACAATATTTTTTGTTTGGTTTTGTTCCTAACAAAAAAAAATTGCAAAATTGGGGCATATAAGGGAAAACAATGGAAGAGATGGACTGGGTCACCTTTCTGACCCCCCCCACACCACATAGTGATCTTAGTGTAGATCAACAAAACAATATTTTTTCATTTGGTTTTGTTCCTAACAAACAAAAAAATTTGCAAAATTGGGGCATATAAGGGAAAACAATGAAAGACATGGGCTGGGTCACCATACTAGCCCCACCCCCACACACCAGATAGTGATCTTGGTCTGGGTCAATAAAACAATATTTTTTTCTTTGGTTTTGTTCCTAACAAATGAAAAAAATGTAAAATTGTGTCATATAAGGGAAAACAATGAAAGACATGGACTGGGCCACAATACTAGCCCCCCCCCCGACACCACATAGTGATCTTGGTGCAGGTCAACAAAACAATATTTTTTCGTTAGGTTTTGTTACAGGGAAGTGAGAAAAATTCAAAATTGGGCATATAAGGCAAAAGAATGAAAGACATGGACTGGGTCACCATACTAGCACCCTTCTCCCACTCCACATAGTGATCTTGGTGTAGATCAACAAAACAATATTTTTTCATTTGGTTTTGTTCCTAACAAACAAAAAATTGCAAAATTAGGGCATATAGCTTAAATCAATGAAAGACATGGACTGGCTCACTATACTAGCCCCTCCACCAGATAGTGATCTTGGTCTAGGTCAACAAAACAATATTTTTGTTTGGTTTTGTCCTAACAAATGAAAAAATATGCAAAATTAGACATATAAGGGAAAACAATGAAAGACATGGGACGGGGGTCACCATACTAGCCACCTCACACCACATAGTGATTGTGTTCTAGGTCAATCCAAAATATTTTTCATTTGGTTTTGTTCTTGTCAAATGAAAAAAATGCAAAATTGGGGCATATAAGGGAAAACAATGAAAGACATGGACTGGGTCACCATGCTAGCCAACCTCTCCCAACACCACATAGTGATCTTGGTGCAGTTCAACAAAACAATATCTTTTCATTTAGTTTTGTTCCTGGCAAATGAAAAAAATTGAAAAATGGGGCATATAAGGGAAAACAATGAAAGACATGGACTGGGTCACCATACTAGCCCCCCCACCACATCATGATTTTGTTGTGGGTCAAACCCAAAATAATTTTTTGTTTGGTTTTGTTCATGGCAAATGAAAAAAAATGCAAAATTGAGGCATATAAGGAAAACAATGAAAAGACATGGACTGGGTCACCATACTTGCCCCCCCGACACGACATATTGATCTTGGTGCTGGTCAACAAAACAATATTTTTTCATTTGGTTTTGTTACAGGGAAATGAGAAAAATGCAAAATTGGGGCATATAAGGCAAAAGAATGAAAGACATGGACTTGGTCACCATACTAAACCCAACCCCCAACATCACATAGTGATCTTGGTCTAGTTCAACAAAACAATATTTTTTCATTTGGTTTTGTTCCAAACAAACAAAAAAATTGCAAAATTGGGGCATATAAGGGAAAACAATGAAAGACATGGACTGGATCACCTTTCTAACCCCTCCCACACCAGATAGTGATCTTGGTCTAGGTCAACAGAACAACATTTTTTTGTTTGGTTTTGTTCCTGGCAAATGAAAAAAATGCAAAATTGGGGCATATAAGGGAAAACAATAAAAGACATGGAAAGGGTCATCATAATAGGCCCCCCCTACACCACATAGTGATCTTGGTGCAGTTCAACAAAACAATATTTTTTCATTTAGTTTTGTTCCTGGCAAATGAAAAAAATGCAAAAATGGGGCATATAAGGGAAAACAATGAAAGGCATGGACTGGGTCTGCATACTAGCCCCCCCCCAACAGCACATAGTGATTTTGTTGTAGGTCAACCCCAAAATATTTTTTCATTTGGTTTTGTTCAAGACAAATAAAAATAAATGCAAAATTGGGCATATAAGGGAAAACAATAAAAGACATGGACTGGGTCATGATACTTGCCCCCACCCGCAACACATAGTGATCTTGGTGCAGGTCTACAAAACAATATTTTTTCATTTGATTTTGTTACAGGAAATGAGAAAATGCAAATTTGTGGCACATAAGGCAAAATAATGAAAGACATGGACTGGGTCACCATACTAGCAACTCCCACACCACATAGTGATCTTGGTCTAGATCAATAAAACAATATTTTTAATTTGATTTTGTTCCTAACAAAAATATTTGCAAAATTAGGGCATATAAGGAAAACAATGAAAGACATGGACTGGGTCACCTTTTCACCCCCGGCCACACCACATAGTGAATTTAGTCTAGGACAACAAAATAAATTGATTTTGTTGGTTTTGTTACTAACAAATGAATAAATGCAAAATTGGCTCATATAAGGGAAAACTATGAAAGACATGGACAGGGTCACCATACTAGCCCCCCCCCACACCAGAAAGTGATCTTGGTCTAGGTCAACAAAACAATATTTTTTTGTTTGGTTTTGTTACTAACAAATGAAAAAAATGCAAAATTGGGGCATGTAAGGGAAACAATGAAAGACATGGACTGGGTCACCATACTAGCCCCCCCCACACCAGAGAGTGATCTTGGTCTAGGTCAACAGAACAATAACTTTTGTTTGGTTTTGTTCCTGGCAAATGAAAAAAATGCAAAATTGTGGCATATAAGTGAAAACAAAAAAAGACATGGACTGCGTCACAATACTTGCCCCCCCCAACACAGATAGTGATCTTGGTGCAGGTCAACAAAACAATATTTTTTCGTTTGATTTTGTTACAGGGAAATGAGAAAAATGCAAAATTGGGGCATATAAGGCAAAAGAATGAAAGACATGGACTGGGTCACCATACTAGCCCCCCCCACCCCCACACCACATAGTGATCTTGGTCTAGAACAACAAAACAATATTTTTTGTTTGGTTTTGTTCCTAACAAAAAAAAATTGCAAAATTGGGGCATATAAGGGAAAACAATGGAAGAGATGTACTGGGTCACCTTTCTACCCCCCCTCACCTCATAGTGATCTTAGTGTAGATCAACAAAACAATATTTTTTCCTTTGATTTTGTTCCTAACAAACAAAAAAAGTTGCAAAATTAGGGCATATAAGGGAAAACAATGAAATACAAGGGCTGGGTCACCATACTAGCCTCACCCCCACACACCAGATAGTGATCTTGGTCTAGGTCAATAAAACAATATTTTTTTCTTTGGTTTTGTTCTAACAAATGAAAAATGTAAAATTGTGGCATATAAGGGAAAACAATAAAAGACATGGACTGGGCCATAATACTAGCCCCCCCCCCCGACACCACATAGTGATCTTGGTGCAGGTCAACAAAACAATATTTTTTCGTTAGGTTTTGTTACAGGGAAGTGAGAAAAATTCAAAATTGGGCATATAAGGCAAAAGAATATAAAGACATGGACTGGGTCACCATACTTGCACCCTTCTCCCACTCCACATAGTGATCTTGGTGTAGATCAACAAAACAATATTTTTTCATTTGGTTTTGTTCCTAACAAACAAAAAAATTGCAAAATTGGGGCATATAAGCGAAAACAATGAAAGACATGGACTGGCTCACTATACTAGCCCCTCCCACACCAGATAGTGATCTTGGTCTAGGTCAACAAAACAATATTTCTTTGTTTGGTTTTGTCCTGGCAAATGAAAAAAATGCAAAATTGGGGCATATAAGGGAAAACAATGAAAGACATGGACGGGGTCACCATACTAGCCACCCCACACCACATAGTGATTGTGTTCTAGGTCAATCCAAAAATATTTTTTCATTTGGTTTTGTTCATGGCAAATGAAAAAAATGCAAAATTGGGGCATATAAGGGAAAACAATGAAAGACATGGACTGGGTCACCAGCCTATTACCCTCCTCCCAACACCACATAGTGATCTTGGTGCAGTTCAACAAAACAATATCTTTTCATTTAGTTTTGTTCTAGCAAATGAAAAAATTGGAAAATGGGGCATATAAGGGAAAACAAAAGTAAGACATGGACTGGGTCACCATACTAGCCCCCCCACACCACATCATGATTTTGTTGTGGGTCAAACCCAAAATAATTTTTTGTTTGGTTTTGTTCATGGCAAATGAAAAAAAATGCAAAATTGAGGCATATAAGTGAAAACAATGAAAGACATGGACTGGGTCACCATACTTGCCCCCGGACACGACATTTTGATCTTGGTGCTGGTCAACAAAACAATATTTTTTCATTTGGTTTTGTTACAGGGAAATGAGAAAAATGCAAAATTGGGGCATATAAGGCAAAAGAATGAAAGACATGGACTTGGTCACCATTCTAAACCCAGCCACCAACACCACATAGTGATCTTGGTCTAGTTCAACAAAACAATATTTTTTCATTTGGTTTTGTTCCAAACAAACAAAAAAATTACAAAATTGGGGCATATAAGGGAAAACAATGAAAGACATGGACTGGATCACCTTTCTACCCCCTTCCACACCAGATAGTGATCTTGGTCTAGGTCAACAGAACAACATTTTTTTGTTTGGTTTTGTTCCTGGCAAATGAAAAAAAATGCAAAATTGGGGCATATAAGGGAAAACAATAAAAGATATGGAAAGGGTCATCATAATAGGCCCCCCCTACACCACATAGTGATCTTGGTGCAGTTCAACAAAACAATATTTTTTCATTAGTTTTGTTCATGGCAAATGAAAAAAATGCAAAAATGGGGCATATAAGGGAAAACAATGAAAGACATGGACTGGGTCACCATACTAGCCCCCCCCCCACAGCAAATAGTGATTTTGTTGCAGGTCAACTCCAAAATATTTTTTCATTTGGTTTTGCTCATGACAAATAAAAATAAATGCAAAATTGGGGCATATAAGGGAAAACAATAAAAGACATGGACTGGGTCATGATACTTGCCCCCACCCGCAACACATAGTGATCTTGGTGCAGGTCTACAAAACAATATTTTTTCATTTGATTTTGTTACAGGGAAATGAGAAAAATGCAAGTTTGTGGCACATAAGGCAAAATAATGAAAGACATGGACTGGGTCACCATACTAGCAACCCCCACTCCCACACCACATAGTGATCTTGGTCTAGATCAACAAAACAATATTTTTTATTTGATTTTGTTCCTAACTAAAAATATTTGCAAAATTAGGGCATATAAGGGAAAACAATGAAAGACATGGACTGGGTCACCTTTCTACCCCCCCGCCCACACACCACATAGTGAATTTGGTCTAGGACAACAAAATAAATTGATTTTGTTGGTTTTGTTACTAACAAATGAATAAATGCAAAATTGGCTCATATAAGGGAAATAGAAAGACATGGACTGGGTCACCATACTAGCCCCCCACAACAGAAAGTGATCTTGGTCTAGGTCAACAAAACAATATTATTTTTTTTGTTGGTTTGTTACTAACAAATGAAAAAATGCAAAATTGGGGTATGTAAGGGAAAACAATGAAAGACATGGATTGGGTCACTATATCTAGCCCCCCACACCTTGTAGAGTGATCTTGGTCTAGTGATCAGAACAATAATTTTTTGTTTGGTTTTGTTCCTGGCAAATGAAAAAAATGCAAAATTGTGGCATATAAGTGAAACAAACAAAGACATGGACTCATGTCACAATAACTTGCCCCAACAACAGATAGTGATCTTGGTGCAGGTCAACAAAACAATATTTTTTCATTTGATTTTGTTACAGGGAAATGAGAAAAATGCAAAATTGGGGCATATAAGGCAAAAGAATGAAAGACATGGACTGGGTCACCATACTAGCCCCCCCCACCCCCACACCACATAGTGATCTTGGTCTAGAACAACAAAACAATATTTTTTGTTTGGTTTTGTTCCTAACAAAAAAAATTGCAAAATTGGGGCATATAAGGGAAAACAATGGAAGAGAAGGACTGGGTCACCTTTCTACCCCCCCCACCTCATAGTGATCTTAGTGTAGATCAACAAAACAATATTTTTCCTTTGATTTTGTTCCTAACAAACAAAAAAATTTGCAAAATTAGGGCATATAAGGGAAAACAATGAAAGACAAGGGCTGGGTCACCATACTAGCCCCAACCCCACACACCAGATAGTGATCTTGGTCTGGGTCAATAAAACAATATTTTTTTCTTTGGTTTTGTTCCTAACAAATGAAAAAAAATGTAAAATTGTGGCATATAAGGGAAAACAATAAAAGACATGGACTGGGCCACAATACTAGCCCCCCCCCCCAACACCACATAGTGATCTTGGTGCAGGTCAACAAAACAATATTTTTTCGTTAGGTTTTGTTACAGGGAAGTGAGAAAAATTCAAAATTGGGCATATAAGGCAAAAGAATGTAAAGACATGGACTGGGTCACCATACTTGCACCCTTCTCCCACTCCACATAGTGATCTTGGAGTAGATCAACAAAACAATATTTTTTCATTTACGGTTTTGTTCCTAAACAAAAAAATTGCAAAAATTGGGGCATATAGCGAAAACAATGAAAGAGACATGGACTGGCTCACTATACTAGCCCCTCCACACCAGATAGTGATCTTGGTCTGGGTCAACAAAACAATATTTCTTTGTTTGGTTTGTCCTGGCAAATGAAAAAAATGCAAAAATTGGGGCATATAAGGAAAGCAATGAAAGACAGACGGGGTCACCATACTAGCCACCCCACACCACATAGTGATTGTGTTCTAGGTCAATCCAAAATATTTTTTTCATTTGGTTTTGTTCATGGCAAATGAAAAAAAATGCAAAATTGGGCATATATATGGAAAACAATGAAAGATATGGATCTTTACCATGTTAGCTATACCTCTCCCAACACCATATAGTGATCTTGGTGCAGTTCAACAAAACAATATCTTTTCATTTAGTTTTGTTCCTGGCAAATGAAAAAAATTGAAAAATGGGGCCATATAAGGGAAAACAAAGAAAGACATGGACTGGGTCACCATACTAGCCCCCCCACACCACATCATGATTTTGTTGTGGGTCAAACCCAAAATAATTTTTTGTTTGGTTTTGTTCATGGCAAATGAAAAAAAATGCAAAATTGAGGCATATAAGTGAAAACAATGAAAGACATGGACTGGGTCACCATACTTGCCCCCGGACCCGACATGACATTTTGATCTTGGTGCTGGTCAACAAAACAATATTTTTCATTTGGTTTTTTATAGGAAATGAGAAAATGCAAATTGGGGCATATAAGGCAAAAGAATGAAAGACATGGACTTGGTCACCATTCTAAACCCAGCCACAAACACCACATAGTGATCTTGGTCTAGTTCAACAAAACAATATTTTTTCATTTGGTTTTGTTCCAAACAAACAAAAAAATTACAAAATTGGGGCATATAAGGGAAAACAATGAAAGACATGGACTGGATCACCTTTCTACCCCCTCCCACACCAGATAGTGATCTTGGTCTAGGTCAACAGAACAACATTTTTTTGTTTGGTTTGTTCCTGGCAAATGAAAAAAATGCAAAATTAGAATATATAAGGAAAACAATAAAAGATATGGAAAGGGTCATCATAATAGGCCCCCCACACCACATATAGTCATCTTTGGTAGTTCAACAAAACAATATTTTTCATTAGTTTTGTTCTTGCAAATGAAAAATGCAAAATGGGGCATATAAGGAAAACAATGAAAGACATGGACTGGGTGTCCATACTAGCCCCCCACAGCACATAGTGATTTTATTTGTAGGTCCGCTCAAAATATTTTTCATTTGGTTTGCTCATGACAAATAAAATCCTACTGCAAAATTGGGGCATATAATGGAAAACAATAAAAGACATGGACTGGGTCATGATATTGCCCCCACCATAACACATAGTGATCTTGGTGGTTCTATAAACAATATTTTTCATTTGATTTTTGTTACAGGGAAATGAGAAATGCAAATTTGTGGTTACATAAGGCAAAATAATGAAAGACATGGACTGGTCATCATTAGCAACCCCTACTCTCACACCACATAGTGATCTTGGTTCAGATCAACAAAACAATATTTTAATTTGATTTTGTTCCTAACAAAAATATTTTAAAAGTTAGGCATATAAGGAAAACAATGAAAGACATGGCTGAGTCACCTTCTACCCCCCACACACATAGTGAATTTATTCAGGACAACAAACAAATTGATTTTGTTGGTTTTGTTACTAATAAATGAATAAATGCAAAATTGGCTCATATAAGGAAAACAATGAAAGACATGGACTGAATATATACTAGCCTCCCACACCAGAAAGTGATCTTGGTCTAGGTCAACAAAACAATATTTTTTTGTTTGGGTTTGTTCATGGCAAATGAAAAAAATGCAAGATTGGGGCATATAAGGGAAAACAATGAAAGACATGGACTGGGTCACCATACTAGCACCCGCCACCCCCACACCACATAGTGACCTTGGTCTAGATCAACAAAACAATATTTTTCCATTTGGTTTTGTTCCAAACAAACAAAAAAATTTCAAAATTGGGGCATATAAGGGAAAACAATGAAAGACATGGACTGGGTCACCTTTCTACCCCCCACCCACACCACATAGTGATCTTGGTTTAGGTCAACAAAACAAATTTATTTTGTTTGGCTTTGTTACTAACAAATGAAAAAAAGCAAAATTGGGGCATGTAATGGAAAACAATGAAAGACATGGACTGGGTCACCATGCTAGCCCCCCCCCACAACACCAGATAGTGATCTTGGTCAAGGTCAACAGAACAATAGTCTTTTGTTTGGTTTTGTTCCTGGCAAATGACAAAAATTCAAAATTGGGGCATGTAACGGAAAACAATGAAAGACATGGACTGGGTCACCATAATAGCCCCCACTCCACATAGTGATTTTGTTGTACGTCAACCCCAAAATATTTTTTCTTTTGGTTTTGTTCATGACAAATGAAAAAAAATGCAAAATTGGGGCATATAAGGGAAAACTATTAAAGGCATGGATCAATACCCTACTACACCCCCGACAATGCCATAGTGATCTTGGTGCAGGTCAACAAAACAATATTTTTTCATTTTGATTTTACAGGGGAAATGAGAAAAATGCAAAACTGGGGCACATAAGGCAAAAGAATGAAAGTCATGAACTGGGTCACCATGCTAGCACCCCCCACCACCATACCACATAGTGATCTTGGTCTAGATCAACAAAACCGTATTTTTTTGTTTGGTTTTGTTCCTAACAAAAAAAAAATTGCAAAATTAGGGCATATAAGGGAAAACAATGAAAGACATGGACTAGTTCACCATTCTTATCTCCCCCACACCACATAGTGATCTTGGTCTAGGTCAACAAAACAGTATTTTTTCGTTACGTTTTGTTAGTAACAAATGAAAAAAATGCAAAATTGGGGCATATAAGGGAAAACAATGAAAGACATGGACTGGGTCACCATACTAGCCCCCCCACACCAGATAGTGATCTTGGTCTAGCTAAACAAAACAATATTTTTTTGCTTGGTTTGTTCCTAACAAAAAAATTATTAAAATTGGGGCATATAAGGAAAACAAAGAAATACATGATCAATACTTTCTACCCCACCCTCCCACACCAGATAGTGATCTTGGTCTGAGTCAACAAAACAATATTTTTGTTTAGTTTGTTCTGGCAAGTGAAAAAAAATGCAAATTGGGGTATATAAGGGAAAACAATGAGACATGGACTGGTCACCTTTTCTCCCCCCACCCACTTACATTCACATAGTGATCTTGGTCTAGGTCAACTCTAAAAATATTTTTCATTTAGTTTTGTTCTGGCAATGAAAAATGCAAAATTAGGGCAAGTAAGGGAAAACAATGAAAGACATGGACTGGGTCACCTTTCTACCCCTCCCACACCACATAGTGATCTTGGTTTAGGTCAACAAAACAAATTTATTTTGTTTGGTTTTGTTACTAACAAATGAAAAAAATGCAAAATTGGTGCAAGTAAGGGAAAACAATGAAAGACATGGACTGGGTCACCATACTAGCCTACCCCCCCCACACCAGAGAGTGATCTTGGTCTAGGTCAACAGAACAATATATATTTGTTTGGTTTTGTTCCCTGGCGAATGAAAAAATGCAAAATTGTGGCATATAGTGAAACAAAAAAGAGTATGGACTGGGTCACAATGTACTTGCCCCCTGGCGCCACATAGTGATCTTGGTGCAGGTCAACAAAACAATATTTTTTTCGTTTGTTTTGTTACAGGAAATAAAAATTCTAATTTGGGCATCTAAGGCAAAAGAATGAAGACATGGACTGGGTCACTATACTAGCACCCCTTCCCACTCCACATAGTGATCTTGGTGTAGATCTATCAAAACAATATTTTTTCATTTGGTTTTGCTCTAACAAAAAAAATTGGGGTAGGACATATAAGGAAAACAATGGAAGACATGGACTGGTCACCTTTCTACCCCCCTCCCACACCACATAGTGATCTTGGTTTTGGGTCAACAAAACAAATTTATTTTGTTTGGTTTTGTTACTAACAAATGAAAAAATGCAAAATTGGGGCATGTAGGGAGAAACAATGAAAGACATGGACTGGGTCGCCATACTACCCCCACAGAGGTGATCTTGGTGGGGTCAACAGAACAATATCTTTTGTTTTGTTTTGTTACTGTAAAATGAAAAAAAATGCAAAATTGGGGCATATAATTGAAAACAAAAAATACATGGACTGGGTCAATATACTTGCCCCCAACATCGAATAGTGATCTTGGTGCAGGTCAACAAAACAATAATTTTTCGTTGATTTTGTTACGAGATAGAAAAATGCAAAATTTAGCATATAAGGCAAAATAATGAAAGACATGGACTGGGTCACCATATTTAGCCCCCCACCCCTTCATCATTATAGTGATCTTGGTCTAGAACAACAAAGTAATATTTTTGTTTGGTTTGTTCCTAACAAAAAAAATTGCAAATTGGGCATATTAGGGAATCAATGGAAGATGGACTGCGTCACCTTTCTGACCCCTCACCCTACATAGTGATCTTAGTGTAGATCAACAAAACAATATTTTTTCATTTGGTTTGTTCTAACAAACAAAAAAAATTTGTAAAATTAGGGCATAAAGGAAAACAATGAAAGACATGGGCTGGTCATTATATTAGCCCCACCCCCACCTCCAATAGTGTTCTTGGTCTGGGTCAATAAACAATATTTTTTCTTTGGTTTTGTTCTAACAAATGAAAATGTAAATTGTGTCATATAGGGAAAACAATGAAAGACATGGATTGGGCAATATTGCCCCCCCGACACCACATAGTGATCTTTGGTGCAGGTCAACAAAACAATATTTTTTTTAGGTTTTGTTACAGGGAAGTGAGAAAAATTCAAAATTGGGCATATAAGGCAAAAGAATGTAAAGACATGGACTGGGTCACCATACTTGCACCCTTCTCCCACTCCACATAGTGATCTTGGTGTAGATCAACAAAACAATATTTTTTCATTTGGTTTTGTTCCTAACAAATGTGCAAATTTGTAAAATTGGGGCATATAGTTTAAAACAATGAAAGACATGGACTGGCTCACTATACTAGCCCCTCCCACACCAGATAGTGATCTTGGTCTAGGTCAACAAAACAATATTTTTTTGTTTGGTTTTGTCCTGGCAAATGAAAAAAATGCAAAATTGGAGCATATAAGGGAAAACAATGAAAGACATGGACGGGGTCACCATACTAGCCACCCCACACCACATAGTGATTGTGTTCTAGGTCAATCCAAAAATATTTTTTCATTTGGTTTTGTTCATGGCAAATGAAAAAAATGCAAAATTGGGGCATATAAGGGAAAACAATGAAAGACATGGACTGGGTCACCATGCTAGCCACCCTCTCCCAACACCACATAGTGATCTTGGTGCAGTTCAACAAAACAATATCTTTTTCATTTAGTTTTGTTCCTGGCAAATGAAAAAAATTGAAAAATGGGGCATATAAGGGAAAACAATGAAAGACATGGACTGGGTCACCATACTAGCCCCCCCACACCACATCATGATTTTGTTGTGGGTCAAACCCAAAATAATTTTTTGTTTGGTTTTGTTCATGGCAAGTGAAAAAAAATGCAAAATTGAGGCATATAAGTGAAAACAATGAAAGACATGGACTGGGTCACCATACTTGCCCCCCCCCGAACAACGACATATTGATCTTGGTGCTGGTCAACAAAACAATATTTTTTCACTTGGTTTTACATAGGAAATGAGAAAATACAAAATTGGGTATATAAGGCAAAAGAATGAAAGACATGGACTTGGTCACTATACTAACCTTAATTTCAACATCACATAGTGATCTTTGGTCTAGTTCAATAAAACAATATTTTTTCATTTGGTTTTGTTCCAAAACAAACAATTGCAAAATTAGGGGCATATAAGGAAAACAATGAAAGACATGGACTTGATCACCTTTCTACCCCTCCCACACCAGATAGTGATCTTGGTCTTAGGTCAACAGAACAACATTTTTGTTTGGTTTTGTTCCTGGCAAATGAAAAATGCAAAATTGGGGCATATAAGGAAAACAATAAAAGACATGGAAAGGGTCATCATAATAGGCCCCCTACACCACTATAGTGATCTTGGTGCAGTTCAACAAAACAATATTTTTTCATTTAGTTTTGTTCCTGGCAAATGAAAAAAATGCAAAAATGGGGCATATAAGGGAAAACAATGAAAGACATGGACTGATCTGCACAACAAAACGTATTTTTTTGTTTGGTTTTTGATTCTGTCAAATGAAAAAAATGCACAATTGGGGCATATAAAGGAAAACAATGAAAGAAATGGACTGGGTCACCATACTAGCCCCCCTCACACACCATATAGTGATTGTGTTCTAGGTCAACCCAAAATTATTTTTTCATTTGGTTTTGTTCATGGCAAATGAAAAAAATGCAAAATTGGGGCATATAAGAGAAAAGAATGAAAGACATGGACTGGGTCACCATACTAGTCCCCCCAGCACACCACATTGTGATCTTGGTGCAGTTCAAGAAAACAATATTTTTTCATTTAGTTTTGTTCCTGGCAAATGAAAAAAATGCAAAAATGGGCATATAAGGGAAAACAATGAAAGACATGGACTGGGTCACCTTTCTACCCCCACACCACATAGTGTTCTTGGTCTAGGTCAAAAAACAAATTTATTTTATTTGGTTTAGATGCTAAAAAATGAAAAAAATGCAAAATTGGGGCATATAACGGGAAACAATTAAAGACAAGGACTGGGTCACCATTCTACACCCCACCACCATACCACATAGTGATCTTGTTCTAGATCAACAAAAACGTGTTTTTTTTGCTTGGTTTTGTTTCGAACAAAAAAAAATTGCAAAATTGGGATATATAAGGGAAAACAATGAAATACATGGACTGGGTCACCTTTCCACCCCACCCCCCAAATCCACATAGTGATCTTGGTCTAGGTCAACAAAACAAATTTATTTTGTTTGGTTTTGTTACTAACAAATGAAAAAAATGCAAAATTGGGGCATATAAGGGAAAACAATGAAAGACATGGACTGGGTCACCATACCAGCCCCCCCCCACCAGGATCGCGGGTCTTGGTCTAGTGCTCAACAAAACAGTATTTTTTTTTGTTTTTTTGATTCTAGCAAATGAAAAAAAAATGCAAAATTGGAGCATACTAAAGGAAAAGCAATGAAAGACATGGACTGGGTCCCTTGTAGCCCCCCACACCATAGTGATCTTGGTGCAGTTCAACAAAACAATATTTTTTCATTTAGTTTTATTCCTGACAAATGAAAAAAATGCAAAAATGGGGCATATAATGCAAAACAATGAAAGACATGGACTGGGTCACCATACTAGCCCCCCACACCACATAGTGATATTGATGTAGGTCAACCCCAAAATATTTTTGCATTTGGTTTTGTTCATGACAAATGAAAAAAAATGCAAAATTGGAGCATAAAAGGGAAAACAATAAAACACATGGATTGGGTCACCCTCTTTTTAAACACCACATAGTGATCTTGGTGCAGGTCAACAAAACAATTTTTTTTCATTTGAGTTTTTGTTACAGGAAATGAGAAAAATGCAAAATTGGGGTATATAAGGTGAAACAATGAAAGACATTGACTTCAGGTCTGCCACAGCACCCCCCTCACACCAGATAGAGATCTTGGTCTAGACTAAAAAAATATTTTCGTTGTGTGTTTTGTTCCTAACAAAAAAAAATTGCAAAATTGGGGCATATAAGGGAAAACAATGAAAGACATGGACTGGGTCACCTTTTTATCCCCCCCCCACACCACATAGTGTTCTTGGTCAAGGTCAGCAAAACAAATTTATTTTCTTTGGTTTTGTTACTAACAAATGAAAAAAATGCAAAATTGGGGCATATAAGGGAAAACAATGAAAGACATGGACTGGGTCACCATACTAGCCCCCGCACACCACAAAGTGATTTTGTTGTTGGTCAACCTCAAAATATTTTTTCGTTTGGTTTTGTTCTTGGCAAATGAAAAAAAAATGCAAAATTGTGTCATATAAGGGAAAACACTGAACGACATGGACTGGGTCACCTTTCTAGCCCCCCCCCACACACACACCACATGGTGATCTTGGTCTAGGTCAACAAAACAATATTTTTTCATTTGGTTTTGTTACAGCGAAATGAGAAAATGCAAATTTGGGGTATGTAAGGGAAAACTATTAAAGACATGGGCTGGGTCACCATACTTGCTCCCCACACCACATAGTGATTTTGATGTAGGTCAACCCCAAAATCTTTTTTCATATGGTTTTGTTCATGGCAAATTAAAAAAAATGCAAAATTGTGGCATATAAGGGAAAAAAATGAAAGACATGGACTGGGTCACCATACTAGCCCCCACCCCCACACCACATAGTGATCTTGGTGTAGGTCAACAAAACAAAATTTTTTTGTATGGTTTTGTTCCTTACAAATGAAAAAAATGCAAAATTGTGGCATATAAGGGAAAAAAATGTAAGACATGGACTATGTCACCTCACTACCCCCCCCACACCACATTGTGATTGTGTTCTAGGTCAACCCAAAAATATTTTTTCATTTGGTTTTGTTCATGGCAAATGAAAAAAATGCAAAATTGGGGCATATAAGGGAAAACAATGAAAGACATGGACTGGGTCACCATACTAACCCAACCCCCACTCCTCATAGAGATCTTGGTGCAGGTCAACAAAACAATATTTTTTCATTTAGTTTTGTTCCTGGCAAATGAAAAAAATGCAAAATTGGGTCATATAAGGGAAAACAATGAAAGACATGGACGGGGTCACCATAATAGCACCCCCCTCAACACCATATAGTGATCTTGGTGTAGTTCAACAAAACAATATTTTTTCATTTAGTTTTGTTCCTGGCAAATGAAAAAATGCAAAAATGGGGCATATAAGGGAAAACAATGAAAGACATGGACTGTGTCACCATACTAGCCGCCCCCACACCACATAGTGATTTTGTTGTTGGTCTACCCTAAAATATTTTTTCGTTTGGTTTTATTCATGACAAATGAAAAAAAATGCAAAATTGGGACATATAAGGGAAAACAATAAAAGACATGGAATGTGTCACGATACTTCCCCCCCGGACACCACATAGTGATCTTGGTGCAGGTTAACAAAACAATATTTTTTCGTTTGATTTTGTTACACGGAAATGAGAAAAATACAAATTGGGGCATATAAGGCAAAAGAATGAAAGACATGGACTGGGTCACCAGACTAGCACCCCCCACCACCAAAACACATAGTGATCTTGGTCTAGATCAACAGAACAGTATTTTTTCGTTTGCTTTTGTTCCTAACTAAAAAAAATTGCAAAATTAGGGCATATAAGGAAACAATGAAAGTAATGGACTAGTTCACATTTCTATCCCCCCCCATACCACATAGTGATCTTGGTCTAGGTCATCAAAACAAATTTATTTTGTTTGGTTTTGTTACTAACAAATGAAAAAATAGCAAAATTGACTCATGTAAGGGAAAACAATGAAAGACATGGACTGGGTCACCATACTAGCCCCCCACACCAGGTAGTGATCTAGGTCCAGATCAACAAAGCAATATTTTTTCGCTTGGTTTTGTTCCTAACAAAAAAAAAGGCAAAATTGGGGCATATAAGGGAAAACAATGAAATACATGGACTGGGTCACCTTTCTACCCCCCGCCCCACATCACATAATGATCTTGGTCTAGGTCAACAAAACAAATTTATTTTGTTCGGTTTTGTTACTAACAAATGAAAGAAAAGCAAAATTGGGGCAAATAAAGGAAAACAATGAAAGAAATGGACTGGGTCACCATACTAGCCCCCCCCCACACCACATAATGATTGTGTTCTAGGTCAACCCAAAATTAATTTTTCATTTGGTTTTGTAAATGGCAAATGAAAAAATGCAAAATTGGTGCAGATTAGGGAAAACAATGAAACACATGGACTGGGTCACCATACTAGCCCCCACACACCACATAATTATTGTGTTCTAGGTCAACCCAAAATTATTTTTTCATTTGGTTTTGTTCATGGCAAATGAAAAAAATGCAAAATTGGGGCATATAAGGGAAAACAATGAAAGATATGGACTGGGTCACCATACTAGCCCCCCCACACCAGATTGTGATCTTGGTCTAGGTGAACAGAACAATATTTTTTTGTTTGGTTTTGTTCCTTGCAAATGAAAAAAATTCAAAATTGGGTCATATTAGGGAAAACAATGAAAGACATGGACTGGGTCACCAAACTAGCCCCCCCAACACCACTTTGTGAACTTGGTGCAGTTCAACAAAACAATATTTTTTCATTTAGTTTTGTTCCTGGCAAATGAAAAAAATGCAAAAATGGGGCATATAAGGCAAAACAATGAAAGACATGGACTGGGTCACCATACTAGCCCCCCACACCACATAGTGATTTTGTTGTAGGTCAACCACAAGATATTTTTGCATTTGGTTTTGTTCATGACAAATGAAAAAAAATGCAAAATTGTAGCATATAAGGGAAAACAATAAAACACATGGACTGGGTCACCCTACTTGCCACCACCTGCCCCCCCGACACCCCATAGTGATCTTGGTGCAGGTCAACAAAACAATATTTTTTCATTTGATTTTGTTACAAGGAAATGAGAAAAATGCAAAATTTGATCATATAAGGCGAAATAAAGAAAGACATGGACTGGGTCACCATACTAGCACCCCCAACCCCCACACCACATAGTGATCATGGTCTAGATCAACAAAACAATATTTTTTCTTTTGATTTTGTTACACGGAAATGAGAAAAATGCAAAATTGGATCATATAAGGCGAAATAAAGAAAGACATGGACTGGGTCACCATACTAGCACCCCCATCCCCCACACCACATAGTGATCTTGGTCTAGATCAACAAAACAATATTTTTTCATTTGGTTTTGTTCCTAACAAAAAAAATTGCAAAATTGGGGCATATAAGGGAAAACAATGATAGACATGGACTGGGTCACCTTTCTACCACCCCTCCCACACCATATAATGATCTTGGTCTAGGTCAATAAAACAAATTTATTTTGATTGGTTTTGTTACTAACAAATGAAAAAAATGCAAAATTGGGGCATATAAGGGAAAACAATGAACGACATGGACTGGGTCACCATACTAGCCCCCACACCAGATAGTGATCTTGGTCTAGGTCAACCAAAAAAAATTATTTTGTTTGGTTTTGTTACTAACAAATGAAAAAAATGCAAAATTGGGGCACATAAAGGAAAACAATGAAAGACATGGACTGGGTAACCTTACTAGCCTCCCCCCCCCACACCACATAGTGATTGTGTTCTAGGTCAATCCAAAATTATTTTTTCATTTGGTTTTCTTCATGGCAAATGAAGAAAATGCAAATTTGGGCATATAAGGGAAAACAATGAATGACATGGACTGGGTTACCATACTAGCCCTCCACCCCACACCACATAGTGATCTTGGTCCAGATCAACAAAACAATATTTTTTCGCTTGGTATTGTTCATAACAAAAAAAAAAAGGCAAAATTGTGGCATATAAGGGAAAACAATGAAATACATGGACTGGGTCACCTTTCTACCCCCGCCCCACACCACATAATGATCTTGGTCTAGGTGAACAAAATCAAATTTATTTTGTTTGGTTTTGTTACTAACAAATGAAAAAATGCAAAATTGGGGCATATAAGGGAAAACAATGAAAGACATGGACTGGGTCACCATACTAGCCCCCCCCCCACACACCAGATAGTGATCTTGGTCTAGGTCAACAAAACAATATTTTTTTGTTTGGTTTTTGATTCTGGCAAATGAAAAAAATGCAAAATTGGGGCATATAAAGGAAAACAATGAAAGACATGGACTGGGTCACCATACTAGCCCCCCACACCACATAATGATTGTGTTCTAGGTCAACCCAAAATTATTTTTTCATTTGATTTTGTTCATGGCAAATGAAAAAAATGCAAAATTGGGGCATATAAGGGAAAACAATGAAAGACATGGACTCGGGTCTCCATACTAGCCCCCCCACACCAGATAGTGATCTTGGTCTAGGTGAACAGAACAATATGTTTTTGTTTTGTTTTGTTCCTGGCAAATGAAAAAAACTCAAAATTGGGTCATATAAGGGAAAACAATGAAAGACATGGACTGGGTCACCATACTAGCCCCCCCAACACCACATTGTGATCTTGGTGCAGTTCAACAAAACAATATTTTTTCATTTAGTTTTGTTCCTGGCAAATGAAAAAAATGCAAAAATGGGGCATATAAGGCAAAACAATGAAAGACATGGACTGGGTCACCATACTAGCCCCCTCACCACATAGTGATTTTGTTGTAGGTCAACCCGAAAATATTTTTGCGTTTGGTTTTGTTCATGACAAATGAAAAAAAATGCAAAATTGTAGCATATAAGGGAAAACAATAAAACACATGGACTGGGTCACCCTACTTGCCCCCACCCGCCCGACACCCCATAGTGATCTGGGTGCAGGTCAACAAAACAATATTTTTTCATTTGATTTTGTTACAAGGAAATGAGAAAAATGCAAAATTGGAGCATATAAGGTGAAATAATGAAAGACATGGACTGGGTCACCATACTAGCACCCCCAACCCCCTCACCACATAGTGATCTTGTTCTAGATCAACAATACAATATTTTTTCATTTGGTTTTGTTCCTAACAAAAAAAAATTGCAAAATTGGGGCATATAAGGGAAAACAATGATAGACATGGACTGGGTCACCTTTCTACCACCCCTCCCACACCATATAATGATCTTGGTCTAGGTCAACAAAACAAATTTATTTTGTTTGGTTTTGTTACTAACAAATGAAAAAAATGCAAAATTGGGGCATATAAGGGAAAACAATGAACGACATGGACTGGGTCACCATACTAGCCCCCCACACCAGATAGTGATCTTGGTCTAGGTCAACAAAAAAATTTATTTTGTTTGGTTTTGTTACTAACAAATGAAAAAAAATGCAAAATTGTGGCATATATGGGAAAACAATAAAAGACAAGGACTGGGTCGCCATACTTTCCCCACCCCCCACACCAGATAGTGATCTTGGTCTAGGTCAAACAAAACAATATTTTTTTGTTTAGTTTTTTTCCTGGCAAATGAAAAAAATGCAAAATTGGGGCATATAAAGGAAAACAATGAAAGACATGGACTGGGTCACCTTACTAGCCTCCCCCCACACCACATAGTGATTGTGTTCTAGGTCAACCCAAAATTATTTTTTCATTTGGTTTTGTTCATGGCAAATGAAGAAAATGCAAATTTGGGCATATAAGGGAAAACAATGAATGACATGGACTGGGTCACCATACTAGCCCCCCACCCACACCACATAGTGATCTTGGTGCAGGTCAACAATACAATATTTTTTCATTTTGTTTTGTTCCTGGCAAATGAAAAAAATGCAAAATTGGGGCATATAAGGGAAAACAAAGAAAGACATGGACTGGGTCACCATACTAGCCCCCACCACAAAGTGATTTTGTTGCTGGTCAACCTCAAAATATTTTTTTGTTTGGTTTTGTTCATGGCAAATGAAAAAATGCAAAATTTTGGCATATAAGGGAAAACAATGAAAGACATGGACTGGGTCACCTTTCTAGCCCCCCACACACACACACCACATAGTGATCTTGGTCTAGGTCAACAAAACAATATTTTTTCATTTGGTTTTGTTACAGCGAAATGAGAAAAATGCAAATTTGGGGTATATAAGGGAAAACTATTAAAGACATGGACTGGGTCACCATACTAGCTCCCCACACCACATAGTGATTTTGTTGTAGGTCAACCCCAAAATATTTTTTCATTTGGTTTTGTTCATGGCAAATGAAAAAAAATGCAAAACTGTGGCATATAAGGGAAAAAAATGAAAGTCATAGACTGGGTCACCATACTAGCCCCCCCTCACACCACATAGTGATCTTGGTGTAGGTCAAAAAAAATTTTTTTTGTTTGATTTTGTTACTTACAAATGAAAAAAATGCAAAATTGTGGCATATAAGGGAAAAAAATGAAAGACATGGACTGGGTCACCATACTACCCCCCACAGCATAGTGATTGTGTTCTAGGTCAACCCAAAAATATTTTTTCATTTGGTTTTGTTCATGGCAAATGAAAAAAATGCAAAACTGGGGCATATAAAGGAAAACAATGAAAGACATGGACTGGGTCACCAAACTAGCCCCCCACCACATAGAGATCTTGGTGCAGGTCAACGAACAATATTTTTTCATTTAGCTTTGTTCCTGGCAAATGAAAAAAATGAAAAATTTAGGCATATAAGGGAAAACAATGAAAGACATCGACTGCATCACCATACGACCCCCCCCACACCACATAGTGATTTTGTTGAAGGTCAACCCCAAAATGTTTTTTCGTTTGGTTTTGTTCATGGCAAATGAAAAAAAATGCAAAATTGTGCCATATAAGGGAAAACAATGAAAGACATGGACTGGGTCACCTTTCTAGCCCCCCCCCACACACCACATAATGATCATGGTCTAGGTCAACAAAACAATATTTTTTCATTTGGTTTGTTACAGCGAAATGAGAAAAATGCAAATTTGGGGTATATATGGGAAAACTATTAAAGACCTGGACTGGGTCACCATACTAGCTCCCCACACTATATAGTGATTTTGTTGTAGGTCAACCCCACAATATTTTTTCATTTGGTTTTGTTCATGGCAAATGAAAAAAATGCAAAAATGGTGCATATAAGGGAAAACAATGAAAGACATCAACTGCGTCACCATACGACCCCCCCCACACCACATAGTGATTTTGTTGAAGGTCAACCCCAAAATATTTTTTCGTTTGGTTTTGTTCATGACAAATGAAAAAAAATGCAAAATTGGGGCACATAAGGGAAAACAATAAAAGACATGGACTGGTTCACAATACTTGCCCCCCCCCCGACACCACATAGTGATCTTGGTGCAGGTCAACAAAACAATATATATTTTTTTGCAACTAACTTTATTTTTCAGGAAGATAAATACATAAATACATAAACAATAATATCTGAAAAGAAAATACATTCCATGACATACAAAATTAAACCCAAACCCTCCCTAAAGACACCGTAGTACCGTTAACATAGCTGGAACAAGAAGAGGGAAAAACAAAACCCAACCCCACCCCTGAACAGCCCCCCTAGGCAGCATAAGTATACCATTAATAATTGATAGCATCCTATCTTGTGAACCTGTCTTCCCATGCGCAGGCCAACGCCTGCTCCATCCCTAAAAAAGATTAAGAAAACACTACATATCACATTTGTACTTAGAGGGAGAGACAAGAAAAGGAGGACCCAAGTATACACCATAAATATCTGTAGATTTACAAATAATAAGTGGGAAAATCAAGCAAAAAGAAAAAGGGGGGAGTAATACCCCAGTTAAAGAGGCGGTTAAACCCACCTCAGGTCACTTGAGTATCCCCATACTAGTATCCAATTTAATTTTCAACCCTACATAGAAACCCCCCCAACACTTCTGAAATTTATCAGCTGAATTAAAAAATAGTAGTTGATCTTTCAGCTAGCGCATTCAAGAACTCATCCCACCACTCTCTAAAGGAGGGTTCCCAACTGGTCTGCCAATGCCTAAGAATTATTAATTTGGTTACTGAGGCTACAATTGCCATTTGCCACTTTGGGATTTAGTTGGGATTTGAGCATACATCCCCAAGACACACACCTCAGGATTAAAAAAAGATAAATGTTGCAGTGTGGACTTGTCCATTGCCTAACCAATTCCCAAAATTTAAACACCTTAGGGCATGCCCATAACTTGTGGTATGTTGTGGCTAGTGGATTCCCACAGTCCACACATATAGGCGACTGGGACCTGTGGATTCTCGAAAGTTTTGCAGGCGACAAATAAAGGTTGTGCAAAATATTGAACTGGATGTTCCTGAGTTTGTCCTGTTTAGTAAATCTATAAATTCCTCCCCAAATCTCTTCCCAAACTTCTGTAGACCACCCTTTTGCAAGGTTAGCTTCCCAATAATAGGCTACCGGGGAGTCCCTAGGCATAGTTCTAGACATAATAATCTTGTAAAATTTAGAAACGGCCCCCTGAGTTGTTGCAACATCACTTAAACTATTTAAAAGGACTCCAGCTTCCACACTCCCAAAGCTATCCCCCAGGAAGAGTTTAATACATCCTTGGATCTGGTATAATCTTAACATACTATTATGTTTCACCCCAAATTTATCTCTCAACTCGTTTACGGATCTCATAGAGTTAGAGGCCACAAAATCTGCTAGCCTTGGTACTTGCCGATAATTCCCAATAAACCTCGTAACCTGACAGTTTCCTATCTGAAAATTGGGATTCCTTAAAAGGGGCTGCGCTAAGTCTTTAATATATGGAATATGAAGCAGTGAATAAAGTTGATGTAAGGCTTTAACATCCCATCCCAAAGGAGTATTTCTAACTTGAGGGGGAACCTTGGACCAAGGAATATATAAAAAGGACTCTAAATCTATCCCAAGATTATTAGTTATTTGCCTATCCAAAATGAGTCCAGCAGACAAACCCTGATTATCACTAACCCTCGTCATCCATTGAGAACACCTCACCACGTGGATCGCTAAATAATAACCATAAAAGTCAGGCAGCTGCATCCCGCCTGCCGTCCTAGGACGTGTAAGTTTTGAATAAGTTCTACGGGGTGGTTTGCCTTTCCATAAAAAATCTGAACAACATTTATAAAGCGGTTTGAAAAAATGTTTGGGTAGATACACATTAAGATTAAATAAAGGGTAAAAGACTCTGGGCAAAATCATCATTTTTATGGTATTAGCTCTGCCCGAAAAAGATAAAGGTAGTTTAGACCACCTTACCAGGTCCTCCTTAATAGACTTAAATAACGGTTTGAAATTAAGTTTCGCCAAGTTGAACAGGTCTTTTGACACTTTAATACCTAAATAATCAAGAGCTTTCACCTGCCATTGAAGACCTAAAGAGGAACACCAGGTCTTCTGCAGTAACGAGACAATGCAAATACCTTAGTTTTGCTCCTATTCAATTTGTATCCCAAAAAAACACTAAAGCTGGAAATCACTCTAAGAACTTGGGGGAGCGAGACCCTACTATCTTCAATGTGTAAGAGCAGGTCATCTGCAAAAGCCGAAAGCTTACATTCGAGCCCACCCACTTTTATTCCCCGAATTTGGACATCCTGCTTAAGAGCTCTTATCAGAGGCTCGATATACAAATTGAATAAGAATGGAGAGAGCGGACAACCCTGATGGGTACCGCGAGATAGCGAAAAGGCCCTAGAAATAAGATTGTTGCATTGAATCCTAGCCGAGGGGCACAAATATAAAACTCTAATATAGTCTATATAACGTTGTGGAAACCCAAATTTGTTCAACACTGCAAACAAGAACCTCCACTCCACTCTATCAAATGCTTTTTCCGCGTCTAGAGATACCAAGGATGCTTCCAACCCCGGAACCTCTGACGCGGAAATTAAATAACATAATTTCCTAAAATGATCTGCAGAGGAGCGTCCGGTCACGAACCCCGCCTGCTCAGGGCTAAGTAACCCCCCCAGGACAATTTCATTCTGTTGGCCAGAATTTTAGCATAGATTTTAACATCAATGTTCAGGAGCGAGATAGGTCTATAATTGCCCACTTCATCTGTTGGTTTACCGGGTTTGGGTAAAAGAATTATACGTGCTTCAAACAGCGAGTAATCACCTACCCCATGGACATACCAAAAAGCATAGACCTGCTGCAGCAGGGGAACCAACCATTTCTTAAAAGTTTTGTAAAAGGGGGCTGTGAAGCCATCTGGGCCAGGTGCTTTTTCGGGTTTTAATGAATCTATGGCCTTGGAAATTTCCTCGCATGAGATAGGGGCCTCTAACAAATGTATAAAATCACCTGACAAAGCCGGACAAGGAATCCTTTCTAAAAAGTCCCTCATCTTACAAGCCTGCTCTGGGGAATAGGGTTCAGTAGTATATAATTCCCTGTAGAAGTCTACAAACAGGTTTAGTATACTTTCCGGATCCGTAATTGGCTCATTTGATAAAGGGTGACGTAAATTTGTTACCCATTTTGCAGATGTACGGTGCTTCAATTGCCAAGCTAATAACTTGCCTGCCTTGTTACCTTGGCCTATATATAAAGCTTTCATGATAGACGCTGATCTCTCCACAGATTCTCCTAGAGTCTCTGCATATAAAGCCCTAAGCGTCCCCGAGTTCTTGCTCCTGCACCCGAGAAAGCCTATCACTCCCTATATTGTCTAAATCTTTAATTCGGTCTAAACACCCAGCTAGGAAATGCTCTCTTTTCTTTTTGCGAACCATAGCTATGCGAATGAGCTCTCCTCTCCAAATGGCCTTCAACGCAGCTCACACCCGATCTGTTGTAACTATTGATCCCCAGTTAGCCTCAATGGAATTGGCTAAAAATATTTGAAAGTGGTTTACCGTTTGATTATCAGTTAATAATCTATTATTTAAAGCCCAGGAGTAGGATCTCGCATGGGTGGTAGATAGAGAACATGTCATCCTGACAGGAGAGTGATCTGAGATGACCCGGGTCAATATACTAGCTTCATTTATCCCCGATAAAAACTGCTGACTGACCAAAAAATAATCTATCCGGGAGTAGCTCTTGTGTACTGGGGAGAAAAATGTAAAGTCCTTGCTCAGGGGGTATTTAGCTCTCCAGGGGTCTACTAGGCCAAATGATGTTATAAATTCTGACAGTGCCCTCTGAGCTGGAGAAATGTTAACTCCTCTTAAATAGGTACGATCTAACTGGTTGGACTGAACTAGGTTCCAGTCTCCGCCTAAAATAGCAGGTAGTCCAGAGAAGGGGGCAACCACCATCGCTAACCGTGTAAAAAAGGAGGGCGAATCTAAATTCGGACCATAAATCGAACCTAATAACAACTTTAACTTACCCAACCTGCCCTCTACTAAAATGTATCTACCTTCAGGATCAGATATGGTTCCTACTGGGAAAAATGGGATCCCTTTCGCCACCAAAATTGCTACTCCTCTTTTTATGGGGAGAACCCTGCTCCAAAAACTTGCCCGACCCAACTTTTCTGGAAATAATATAACTGGTCAGGAAGTAAATGGGTCTCTTGAAGAAAAATGATTGCAGGGTCATATTTCACCAAATGTTTTAATACTATGAACCTCTTCTTATAGTCTCTTCCTCCTTTTATATTCCAAGACAAAATATTCAGACCATTGACCATATCAATATCCCCGGAGCTATCCTAAACCACCATTTAAAAAGCTGCCCCCACCCCACCCCACCAACAATGAACATTAAATAAAACTGCAACCAAACCCCACCTCCCCCCACAAACCCTCCCCCCATCCCTTCCCCCTCCCCACTACTAATACCCTGGCACCAAGCCGACTCCAAATACTTTGGCCTATGATACTAACCAAAGAAGGGCCTCTACCCCCTTACCAGTAGTATCTGATGGTACCTTCATGAGTCAAGCTTACTAATAGCTTACCCATAAGCCTTTAAATCTTTATAGATATCCCTCCTTCCCCCAACTTGTACACCAACGCAGCTCCTTACCCCTATAAAGTGAGTAACCGAATTCTTACAGCATAACCATCTAAGAATCGTAACAATCTAAACTCTGAGCCTAACGCCCAAACGGAGAACCTAACTACAAAAGACAAATAGGGGGGCCATACGAAGAAAAGGAGCATTGCTTAATTATATAAAAACAAGACAAGACCTCTCCATAGGGTAATAAGGCTTTCCCCCTTTAGTGACCCTTAAGCTTTATAGAGGAGTAGAAAGTAAAAAGGAAAGAAATAAGGCTGGGGCTTCTTACTTTCTCTACTAACCAGTGCCTATTATCTTCATAGGTCCCATAAAATAAAAAACAAAAACAAAAACAGCTCCTATAGCTGAAGTAAATGTAGGAAGCTACCAGCCTGGTTCTATAATAGGAACCAACAACCCAAGTTCAATAATACTCAATCTGTTTAAGATTGTCTACGAGGCCCAACCCTAAATTCCAGAGTGGCTTAATTACTCCCGATTCAATGCAGCGTAACAACAACATAGATACATAGATACATAGATACATAGACAGTGTCGGCAGATAAGGGCCTATGGCCCACCTAGTCTGCCCATTTGAGCTTGTAAGTTCAGTTTGTTTTCCTAGAAGTCTGTTTCCCCTTACCCCTGACCTCTAGAATTCCTTTATGTCTATCCCATGCATTCTTAAATCCCGTGATTGTTTCAGCCCCCACCACTTCCTCTGGCAGGGTGTTCCACTTGTCCACCACCCGTTCTGAGAAGAAATTCTTTCTCATGTTTCTCTGAATCGCCCCCTCCTCCAACTTCATCCCATACCCCTAGTCCTGAAACATCTTTTTTGCTTAAAAATAGTGTTTTCCTGCACCCTGTTCCTCCCTGTAAGATACTTGTATGTCTCTATCATATCCCCTCTCTCCCTCCTCTCCTCCAGGGAGTACATGTTCAGTTCCTTCAACCTGTCTTCATAGGACTTGTGATGCAACCCATGCACCATCTTTGTTGCCCTCCTCTGAACCTTCTCTATCCTGTCTATGTCCTTACATAGGTATGGTCTCCAGAACTGTACACTGTACTCCAGGTGGGGCCTCACTAGTGTCTTGTATAGCGGAATTATGACCTCCCTTTTCCTGCTGGTGATGCCCCTGCCTATACATCCCAGCATCCTATTTGCTTTACCTGATGCCTTGTCACACTGTTTCCCTACCTTGAGGTCATCAGAGATGACAACCCCAAGATCCCTTTCCTGCTTGGTGCATGCTATATCCTCACCCCCAACTGATATATTGTGCCGGGTTTTGTGCCCCATATGCATTATCTTGCACTTCTTTGCATTGAATTTCAACTGCCAAACCCTTGACCATTCTTCAAGTTTCTGCAGGTCCCTTCTCATTCTGTCTACACCCTCTGGTGTGTCTACTCTGTTACAGAGCTTTGTGTCATCAGCGAACAGTGAAATTCTGCCTTCTAGATCCTGTGCAATGTCACTGATGAAGATGTTGAATAGGACCGGTCCCAGCACTGATCCCTGTGGTACCCCACTGGTTACTCTTCCCTCTGTGGAGTGACAGCCATTTACCACCACCCTCTGTGTTCTGCCACCCAGCCAGTTACCTACCCACCACACTACTGTCCTGCCCACACCCATATTCCCCAGTTTGTGTAATAGTCTTCTATGTGGCACAGTGTCACACATAAACAAACTGCATAGAAACTGAGTGAACCTTAATATATATTTAAAAAAGAAAGTGTACATATTTAAAAAGAAAGTGTACATATTAGCAAGCGCTTAGCTCCCCTCTAGTGGGTTTTAAGTTGCATTACCTATTAACCTCATACATAGCGAACCCTTCACCCCACCATTAAACCAAATACATAACACCATTCCAGGTATAATTGCAAAGCAAGCCAGAAGGCGACCAAAGAAGGAGAGAGAAAAGAAAGTCTATGCAGTATCAAATGTCCCAGAGACTTGCTGCCTCCACACTGTAATTCCAAACTCAGAAAACATCGCAGTCATTCCTGAAAGCTGCAAGGGCGAGACACACACTCTGCATCCGCTCTCCTTACGTCCCCTCCACTCAGCCTCCTCAGTCTTTAGGGAATAAATCAGGTAACTGCACCTTCAAGATCTTCAGGGCTTCCTCCGAAATTCAAACACTTCGTGCCATCTTTCAGGCGACTTCTAACTTAACTGGGTATAACAGACAATGCTTAATGCCAGCCGCCCATAGTTTAGCCGCACTGATCTAAAAACTTTCCTCACTCTGGCTTAGCCAATGTCAAGTCTGGCACCAGTCTCAATCTGTTCCTTCCCACAGAATGGACGACAGCTTCCTTACTTCTCAAAATAAATTCCCATCCAGGAAATTAAGTAATTTAAAAATGATCGGTTTGAGGATCAGACCGGTGGTTTCACTCTGAGAGCAGTCGCGGCCCCTTCAATAATATACTCCGGGCCATTTGGTGACGGTCCGACTGTCTTTTTTAAGAACTTTTGAAGAAACAGGATGGTGTTAGAGCCCTCATCCCCTTCGGGGAGCCCCATCAGAACCAGGTTATTACGCCTGCTTCTCCCCTCTAAATCCTCCAATCGGTCCTCCAACTTTGCAATGGCCTTCTTGTTCTCCACCTGGGTAGGCCCCATTTTTTCCAGCTTAAGTTCTACCAAAGAAATCCTTGCTGGAATCGGTAACACGGCGAGCCAGCTGAGTTAGGGCTGGTTTGAAATCCGCAACCTCCTTGATAAGTTTAAACAAAGCCTCTTTAATTGTCGATAACTCCGAATATAGCAGAGAAGGCATTAACTCTTCCCCTGAGCTTGCCGGCGAGGAGCTACGGCGAGGCCGCTTTGCTTCCAGCTCTTGGGCTTTTTCCTCCATCTTCCGACAAGAGATTAAATCACAGGAGCTCACTGGCTAGCAGAACCTTTAAAATATTCAGGATCGTCGTTTATCTGCTACAATTGTGTTACAAATTAGTGAAATAGTAAGCTTATTTCTCCGGGAGGGGTAGATCCCACAGACGAGCTGCTATTCTTCAGAATGCATCATGTGACTCCCCAACAAAACAATATTTTTTAGTTTGATTTTGTTACAGGGAAATGAAAAAATGCAAAATTGGGGCATATAATGCAAAAGAATGAAAGACATGGACTGGGTCACCAGACTAGCACCCCCCACCACCATACAACATAGTGACCTTGGTCTAGATCAACAAAACAGTATTTTTTCATTTGGTTTTGTTCCTAACAAAAAATTGCAAAATTAGGGCATATAAGGAAAACAATGAAAGACATGGACTAGTTCACCTTTCTATCCCCCCCCACACACCACATAGTGTTCTTGGTCTAGGTCAGCAAAACAAATTTATTTTGTTTGGTTTTGTTACTAACAAATGAAAAAAATGCAAAATTGGGGCATATAAGGGAAAACAATGAAAGACATGGACTGGGTCACCATACTAGCACCCCACACCAGATAGTGATCTTGGTCTAGATCAATAAAACAATATTTTTTCACTTGGTTTTGTTCCTAACAAAAAAAAATTGCAAAATTGGGGCATATAAGGGAAAACAATGAAAGACATGGACTGGGTCACCTTTCTACCCCACACCACATAGTGATCTTGGTCTAGGTCAACAAAACAAATTTATTTTGTTTGGTTTTGTTACTAACAAATGAAAAAAATGCAAAATTGGGGCATATAAGGGAAAACAATGAAAGACATGGACTGGGTCACCATACTAGCCCCCCCCCCACCAGATAGTGATCTTGGTCTCGGTCAACAAAACAATATTTTTTGTTTGGTTTTTGATTCTGGCAAATGAAAAAAATGCAAAATTGGGGCATATAAGGAAAACTATGAAAGACATGGACTGGGTCACCATACTAGCCCCCCACACCACATAGTGATTGTGTTCTAGGTCAACCCAAAATTATTTTTTCATTTGGTTTTGTTTATGGCAAATGAAAAAAATGCAAAATTGGGGCATATAAGGGAAAACAATGTTAAACATGGACTGGGTCACCATACTAGCCCCCCCCAACACCACATTATGATCTTGGTGCAGTTCAACAAAACAATATTTTTTCATTTAGTTTTGTTCCTGGCAAATGAAAAAAATGCAAAAATGGGGCATATAAGGGAAAACAATGAAAGACATGGACTGGGTCACCATATTAGCCCCCCCCCACACCACATAGTGATTTTGTTGTAGGTCAACCCCAAAATATTTTTGTGTTTGGTTTTGCTCATGACAAATGAAAAAAAATGCAAAATTGTAGCATATAAGGGAAACAATAAAACACATGGACTGGGTCACCATATTTGCCTCCCGAGACCATAGTGATCTTGGTGCAGGTCAACAAAACAATATTTTTTCATTTGATTTTGTTACAGGAAATGAGAAAAATGCAAAATTGGGTCATATAAGGCGAAAGAATGAAAGACATTGACTGGGTCACCATACTAGCACCCCCACCCCACACCACAAAGTGATCTTGGTCTAGATCAACAAAACACTATTTTTTCATTTGGTTTTGTTCCTAACAAAAAAAAATTGCAAAATTGGGGCATATAAGGGAAAACAATGAAAGACATTGACTGGGTCACCTTTCTACCCCCCCCCACACCACATAGTGATCATGGTCTAGGTCAACAAAACAAATTTATTTTGTTTGGTTTTGTTCATGGCAAATGAAAAAAATGCAAAATTGGGGCATATAAGGGAAAACAATGAACGACATGGACTGGGTCACCATACTAGCCCCCCCAACACCAGATAGTGATCTTGGTCTAGACCAACAAAACAATATTTTTTTGTTTGGTTTTGTTCCTAACAAAAAAAAATTGCAAAATTGTGGCATATAAGGAAAACAGTGAAAGACATGGACTTGGTTACCTTTCTACCCCCCCCACACCACATAGTGTTCTTGGTCTAGGTCAGGGTTTCTCAAATGGCGAGGCCAGCCTCCCAGGGGAGGCCCAACCTGTTCCAAGGGAGGCTCAAGCAAGCCTTAAAATGTGCTGTATTTTAACATCAAGTTTTGGATGCTTCATGTGAAAGCATGCAGTGAAGTGAAAGCGAATAATGGCATAAGAATTTATGTACAAAATGGTTACCAGGAAAGATACGTTCAACGAACACTTGTTTCCTGGTATGAGATGGGGAAAATACAATTCTTGGAAACTGTGCAAAACATAATTCAAAATAATGCAAATGAATAGGAACAAGGTAACAACTGACCCATTATACTGGCTGCAGAAAAGCACAAATACAAAGGCTAAGCAGAGAGCTACAAGGAGCAAGTGCAGGAGGGAGCAAAATGGTCCCTGAGAAGGTGTTTAAGAGCAGGGTAAAACTGACAAAGAAAGCAATCTGACTCATGGAGGTATTGCAACGAGGGATAAATAGAGTCCAAAAGTCAGAAGTGTGGAGTGAGTAGGCTGACCTGGGGAGGGGGGTTATAGAGAGGGAGAACAATAAGTTCAATAAAATGAGGATAAACTCAACTACTCACATGCACTTCATTGTATTCTTCCTGTAATGTGCAAAGTATGATAGTTGTTCTAACTATGGGGAGGCCCAAAATTATTTCTATATCAGGGGAGGCTCAAGATCTTTTCCACGGCTTGGGGGAGGCTCTCTATGACAAAGTGTTAGAACTCCTGGTCTAGGTCAACAAAACAAATTTATTTTGTTTGGTTTTGTTACTAACAAATGAAAAAAAATGCAAAATTGGGGCATTTAAGGGAAAACAATGAAAGACAAGGACTGGGTCACCATACTTGCCCCCCCCCACACCAGAAAATGATCTTGGTCTAGGTCAACAAAACAATATTTTTTTGTTTAGTTTTGTTCCTGGCAAATGAAAAAAATGCAAAATTGGGGCACATAAGGGAAAACAATGAAAGACATGGACTGGGTCACCTTACTAGCCTCCCCCACACCACATAGTGATTGTGTTCTAGGTCAACCCAAAATTATTTTTTCATTTGGTTTTGTTCATGGCAAATGAAGAAAATGCAAATTTGGGCATATAAGGGAAAACAATGAAAGACATGGACTGGGTCACCATACTAGCCCCCCACCCCACACCACATAGTGATCTTGGTGCAGGTCAACAAAATAATATTTTTTCATTTTGTTTTGTTCCTGGCAAATGAAAAAAATGCAAAATTGGGGCATATAAGGGAAAACAATGAAAGACATGGACTGGGTCACCTTACAAGCCCCCCCCCACACACACACACCACATAGTGATCTTGGTCTAGGTCAACAAAGTAATATTTTTTTCATTTGGTTTTGTTACAGTGAAATGACAAAAATGCAAATTTGGGGTATATAAGGGAAAACTATTAAAGACATGGACTGGGTCACCATACTAGCTCCCCACACCACATAGTGATTTTTTGTAGGTCAACCCAAATTATTTTTTCATTTGGTTTGTTCATGGCAAATGAAAAAAATGCAAAATTGTGGGCATATAAGGGGAAAAAATGAAAGACATGGACTGGGTCACCATACTAGCCCCCCCCCACACCACATAGAGTTCTTGTTGTGGGTCAACAAAACATTATTTTTTCATTTAGTTTTGTTCCTGGCAAGTGAAAAAAATGAAAAATTGGGGCATATAAGGGAAAACAATGAAAGACATGGACTGGGTCTCCATACTAGACCCCACCCCCACACCACATAGTGCTTTTGTTCTAGGTCAACCCAAAATATATTTTCATTTGGTTTTGTTCATGGCAAATGAAAAAAATGAAAAATTGGGGCATATAAGGGAAAAAAATGAAAGACATGGACTGGGTCACCATACTAGTCCTCCCACCCTCACACCACATAGTGATCTTGGTCTAGGTCAACATAACAATATTTTGTGTTTGGTTTTCTTCCTGGCAAATGAAAAAATGCAAAAATGGGGCATATAAGGGAAAACAATGAAAGACAGTGACTGGGACACCATACTAGCCCCCCCACACCACATAGTGATTTTGTTGTAGGTCAACCCCAAAACATTTTTTCGTTTGGTTTTGTTCATGACAAATGAAAAAAAATGCAAAATTATGGCATATAAGGGAAAACAATGAAAGACATGGACTGGGTCACCATACTTCCCCCCCCTCCACCCGACACCACATAGTGATCTTGGTGCCGGTCAACAAAACAATATTTTTTCACTTGATTTTGTTACAGGGAAATGAGAAAAATGCAAAATTGGGGCAAATAAGGCAAAAGAATGAAAGACATGGACTGGGTCACCATACTAGCACCCCCACCCCTATGCCACATAGTGATCTTGGTCTAGATCAACAAAACAATATTTTTTTGTTTGGTTTTGTTCCTAACAAAAAAAAATGCAAAATTGGGGCATATAAGGGAAAACAATGAAAGACATGGACTGGGTCACCTTTCTACCCCCCCCCACACCACATAGTGATCTTGGTCTAGGTCAACAAAACAAATTTATTTTGTTTGGTTTTGTTACTTACAAATGAAAAAAATGCAAAATTGGGGCATATAAGGGAAAACAACGAAAGACATGGACTGGGTCACCATACTAGCACCCCCCACACACACACCACATAGTGATCTTGGTGTAGATCAACAAAACAATATTTTTTCATTTGGTTTTGTTCCTAACAAACAAAAAAATTGCAAAATTGGGGCATATTAGGGAAAACAATGAAAGACATGGACTGGGTCACCATACTAGCCCCCCCCCACACCAGATAGTGATCTTGGTCTAGGTCAACAAAACAACATTTTTTTGTCTGGTTTTGTTCCTAACAAATGAAAAAAATGCAAAATTGTGGCATGTAAAGGAAAAAAATGAAAGACATGGACTGGGCCACCATACTAGCCCCCCCCTCCGCACCACATAGTGATTGTGTTCTAGGTCAACCCAAAAATATTTTTTCATTTCTTTTTGTTCATGGCAAATGAAAAAAATGCAATATTGGGGCATATAAGGGAAAAAAATGAAAGACATGGACTGGGTCACCATACTACCCCCTCCCCCCACACCACATAGTGATCTTGGTGCAGGTCAACAAAACAATTTTTTTTCATTTTGTTTTGTTCATGGCAAGTGAAAAAAATGAAAAATTGGGGCATATAAGGGAAAACAATGAAAGACATGGACTGGGCCACCATACTAGTCCCCACCCCCATACCACATAGTGCTTTTGTTCTAGGTCAACCCAAAAATATGTTTTCATTTGGTTTTGTTCATGGCAAATGAAAAAAATGAAAAATTGGGGCATATAAGGGAAAAAAATGAAAGACATGGACTGGGTCACCATACTAGTCCCCCACCCCCACACCACATAGTGATCTTGGTCTCGGTCAACAAAACAATATTTTTTCATTTGATTTTGTTCCTGGCAAATGAAAAAAATGCAAAATTGGGCATATAAGGGAAAACAATGAAAGACATGGACTGGGTCACCATACTAGTCCCCCCACCCCCACACCACATAGTGATCTTGGTCTCGGTCAACAAAACAATATTTTTTCATTTGATTTTGTTCCTGGCAAATGAAAAAAATGCAAAATTGAGGCATATAAGGGAAAACAATGAAAGACATGGACTGGGTCACCATAATAGCCCCCCCCACCCATTTAAACTGAGTCGGACTAAATCCACCGGTGCACGGTCAGAGGAGGCTGGTGCCAGCCCAGCTACCTACCAGGCTCAACCTGAGAGGACTGGAGAAACTGCTGAATCACAATCAGTCCATCCATGATGTTGAAGTTGCCATTTATTGCCCGAGTCTACTGCAAGTTCGTGTGGGGTCTAGAAGCAGCGCCTGGTATGGTACCCCTTTGTTATTTGCCATATAAATGTGTGAGGATGCTGGTGAACTTCAGGTTTAACCCTGCCCGAGGTGTAGAAATAATTGCTTGCTGGAGTCGTGAGCACTGAACCAGGGTATCTCCCTGCTGAGTTTGTAATCAGTGGCCTTCAGTTGCCTCAGCAGACTGCTGACTGTCTACTTGAGTTTTGCTTCTCATTCTGACTCGTTCTGTATTGCAAAGGCTATGTGTGTCAGGGCCCCAACCAGCTGCCACGGTGGACTAGCCATTAGGGCTTGGGTACCCAGGGACAGTAAATATTAGGTTCAGGCCTGTGCACAGAGCCATAGGTAGATAGGTATAGTAAAAACCCAATCAACTTGATTTCCCCCTGTCCTGGTTACTTCCCCTTGAATAAATGAGATTGTTTGTTCTGCAACTACACACTGGCTATTGTGTGCATTGTTGCTGAACTGCTGTACTGCAATTTAGTGACTGTGATAAAACTGTACCTTACTTTACAGGGGGTCCCTAGAGTGAGCTGAGAGACATTAGCCGGAGGGTAAGTGAACTGGGGAAAGGTATTGTGGGTACACTGTGTGAGCGACTAGTGGGACAAAAGAGTGGTTGCAGTAACCCAGAGGGCTGTAACCGAGGCAATCTTGACAGTACTCACCCCGACTTTTGGGTGGAGACACCTGTCAATGGATCTGGGCCCCTCATCCTGTCTCAGAGGAGGCAGGCAGGGGTAGTAACCCTAAGAATAGCGCCCCATGGGGGTTATGTGGTGATACTGTAGCACGACTACTTGGCCTTCCACACGTGATACCCCCGCAAAAACTCTACAGAGCAGGATCCCAGAGCTACTTCTCTCATCATGGCCACAATGACTTGGCTCCATCAGCCATTAAGCAGGGGGTCCTCATTCAGGCATGACCCAACGCTATTGGAGAGGACTCCCACTGCCAATCCCCTCTACCTCCTTCTATTGGGGCATGCAAAAAGTTTGCCACCTTCGGGAATTTCGTTCACAGATCAAGGGCCATACCTCCCATTGGCAGCCGACTTCAAAAAGAGTCCCAGCCATAATTGGCTGCTCAATGCTCCATTTTAAGTGCCCTTGGAACCTCACTGGACCCCATAGACAGTCTGGGTCAGAAATGGAGGGGCCAAACACACAAAGTCCCAGCTGCAAGGGAAAACAGGTTAGACAAACTATATTCCTTAATACTCAGTCAACATATAATACATAAAAACTACAGCCCAATAAGGGGCCCGCTTTGCCTACTTAGCAATGGCAACAATAGAGCACCTACCCCAAGGCTCAGGCGGGACTCAAGCAAGAGAACGCACAGTCCCTGCCCTTCTTAGTAAACTGACTGGGTCAGCAAGCTGGCAGCTCTTAAAGAGACCACTAGAGGCATTCTAGTAAACCCCAATTTATAAGGGGGTTACACTTAGGAAAATGATGATAGCAGGTGGTTCAGTCAAGTAGACCACAGAACATGTGCTTTTTTGGGGGGGATATATGTCACATGAACTGGCGGCCTCAGACATAGGGGAGGGTGATCTCAAAGAAGTACAAGATCAGCATCATGGAAAGGGAACATGGATTTATAATAAACGTCCGTATCACAAACTTCAGCAAGAAGCAGAACACTATAGTGTGGTTGGAGACGCCGGACATTGAGGAGAGTGAATGCATATCAATATTAGTAAGCACTAAAGCAGGGTGCTGAAATGTGGGATTTATTGCATCAAGGAACCAATTAAGACTCTGAGGATGGAGATAGTATAAATGCTAAAAATATTAAGTGCTGCATTAGGGAACATGACATAGGAGTGCATTACAAAAAGTATAAATGGGCTGTGTTACAAGGCAATGTTACAACAAATGTGTCTCTCATCTTGAGTGCACTTGTAGACACCTAAAGCTCATGGGGTGCTCACTGACACACTGATAACTAATAAATGCAATGTGTGAAAAGTGCAGCAGGCTACAATGCAACAGAAATGATAGATAAATAAAGCTATACATAATAGGTTTCATTGTGCTTTAGATCATTTGTAATTACCAATTCTGTAGCCATTCTGAGGTGAAATTGCAGGACTTCAGGGAAGCTTGTAGGCAGGATGACACTAGCTGTCATGCACAAGGAGAATGGGACAGAAGTGGGGAAGTAAATATAAAAGAACTGAAAGAGGAAGGACGAAGGATTGAGTTACTGATAGTGGCTGCACACCTCCCCCACCTGCTTTAGACATTGTTAGAAGTGCAGGCAGAGCCAAGGGCAGGTTCTTATCAAACCAAAGGCGGGGTCTCACACAGCACAGAATGGCAAAGTTATATTTGGATTTCTTACAAAAGTACAAGGAAGAAAAACAAACAAATGGTTGTGTCTTGATGGATGAAATATGGAGCACCACAGAGCCTAAATTCAGAATGGTGAGTGAGATTACAGATTCTTGGAAAAATCTGACAGTGCAGCTTTAAGCACTGAAACTTAAACAAAGCAAAGGCCCATAAAAGACTATGGAGGAGGTTTCAAGTTGCAAATAAGGCAGTACTGGGGAGGGATCAATTAAGTTCTCAAGCAAGAGTGAAAAATAGTGCTCTTCAGCTGCCACACACACACAGGCAGTGTAGTAATGAGGCTTCAGCAGAGGGCACTATTTTTAACATTTTACCATGTTTGGAGGATAATTAAGCAGGTAGTCATTTTCTCAAAGCAAAACAGCTGCAGGGCTATACCAACTGCAACCATAAAAATGGCATTACCTGCTTTTATGTATGTGTGGGAGTGTATGCTTCCTTACTGAATCAGACTACTACATACTAAAAATCACTTTTTTAACTTTGTGGTTTTTTTTGCAGCTCTGAATGATAAACATTTGTTCTGGCTCATCAGCATAAATGTTAGACATACTACAATTGTTATCCCAAAAAGGTAAAAATAGGAACAACATTCATTTTAAACTCAGACTACTGGAGTACATTAACAGATTTTTTCTTTTTTTTACCTGTGTTAGTTTTTTCTCTAGATGCTCAAACAACCTCTTAGCTCTGCAAATTATAACAGCCTTTCTGGACCCATTGTTTGTCAATCATCAGTATGGGTTTTCTCCTGCAGTCCACATGGATTGGTCTCACTCCCCCTGAAAAAATATATCTACTGGCTTTCAGCTCCTAAGGTCCAGTACACCAGTTTCTTTATTGTTAAAACCTTTGTTTTCTTCATTGTTCACCACTGCTGTTAACTATTTCATTCTGTGTACCTTAAATGTGGGTACTACCCATTCTCAGTGCTTGAGAGCTACTTTACATGTATTCTATAAATGTTGCCTTTACTACTTGTTTAAATGATACACCATATTTTCCAGTATGCAACATATACTATATCTGAAACCAACTTTGAATATATGTGTTTCTTCTCCTTTGTGCTGTGCATGGCTCTGTGCTCATTGTTACACTTTTTGTGAGTCAGAATGAACAACACTGTGTAAAACAGAACTGAAATCAGTTGATTTGCTAATGATGCCTAATTTATAAGGGCATTTTATTTTGTTTTTTAACAAAAATAATAAGTAAGTAGGTAGGCAGATAGGTAGGTAGGTAGGTAGGTAGGTAGATAGCCAGCCAAACACAAGCGTACACAGACACACAGATAGATACTATATAAGAAGCCTATATGGGGCATATAAAGTAGCCCTTAGCATAACAAAATAGCACACTCCTCTTGTAAAGAAAAGACACATCTGAGTTACAATGTCCACCCCCTTTATGAGCAGAATCATTTGTTTTTCATCCCAAAGGAACCCATTATGCATGCTATATTTAGTATGTACAATAAAACAGCAGTACAGAAACCTTATGAGACTTGCAACTAGAAAAGCAGTTACAGTACAATAAATTCATTTGTAACATCATGAAAGAGACCATAGATGATGAACACAAGAATACAGCAGTTTTCTTATTGCTGTTTCTATTGTTACACGAAAAGAGAAAATACATTGGAAAACCTCCTAAGGTTTGTGATTACTAAATCCACATTTGTAAAATAAACATCAGATTCCTATGTACACTCCAGTATGTTAGTATAGTACCAAAGCCATATTTATGGAGATGACTAAATAACACAAATTAGTCCATTATCCAGTGCTGCAGATAGAAAATGTCATACATGAGGAGAGCAGTGATGCAAATGAAGACATTTGTATAGTTTGATATACATTCTGATTAAAAATGTTATTGATTTTCAGAAAGACTTTGTATGTTCACACATTTTTTCTACATTTTTTAGAGGAAAGTTACAAAATATTATTCACCATATCAATATTTCTGTAGTGTAACCCAGAATAGAATATAATCCAGAGCCAGAAATGTGATTTTGATTTTTTATAATGTTGATACCTAAAACAATGAGGCAATATGAGACAGTGTGGCCTTGTGGTTAGTACTGATGACTGAAACTGACCAAGCTTAGGTTCAGAATCCACAAGAACCATTTACTTACTTTTGGATGTTGAGTATTAGTTCAATTTCCTTTTATTTCATTTTTATTTAAAAGTTGCAAAAATACAAGATAAGTTCCATGAGAAGCATGCATAGTTTAAAGAATGTCCCAAGTCATAATTTACAACAAGACAATAGTTGTAAAGCTATTGGCAAACATACACAAATCAAGTAGTAAAATAATATTTTGGCTTCAGTCTTTTCATCCATAAAAATGTGTAAATACTGGACCCCACAGAGAATGAGATGTTGTTGCAGATAGGCTATCCAGGTTAAACACATCTATTGTTTGAGTTGGTCCACATCCAAGAATCGAAAGGTGTGGCTGAAGGTAGTCTATAGGCACAAGTCACAAATTGTGGCACTGTAAAATGCTAACCACACATGTCTGCAAATCATCTGAAAATTCACTTCCCAAGGTCTTCCACACATATTAACCAATAAATCTAATTATGCATTGAATGCATTACATGCATCACATACAAAATGTTTTTCACTCACTTTACATGGGCTATTGCATGAGTAAGAGAGTTTCACATTGCCCATAGTTTTATACATGTGTATTGGAAATAAAAGAGGAGGACACAGAGGTTCTTTTTTTTCCCCACAGGACAATTTAGACAGTTTATTCACTTTTTAAAACATTAGTAGATAAGAAGTGTACACTTACACTATTTTTTTTTGCACAATTTGAGTGTTTAATCATCAGTATGGTATATAATGGGTAGTTATTAAATCAGCATAAAAAAAGCATCTTATTTATTAAGTTTGGTCCTTGTGCTCTTTTATTGAGTTCATATTTTTATTAAGTTTCAGCAAATAAAACAAACACATACAAAGCATTGAAAGGTAATAAAATATATTCAACATAGAACACCTGTAGACCCTGAGAGTTAAAGAAAGCAAGGCTACACTAGTTGTAAGGTAAACACTTCTTGATACAAACATGTCATATAAATAGATCCTAGTGCTTTTGACCTTTGCTAACAAACACTACCACCAGCAGGAACATTACTTTGCTTTGCCTAACTAATCCAATTTAGCTATCTTGTTCATTGTTGCATTGCTGAATTAGGTTAATTAAGGCAAATTGTAACATGGCCAGGGAAAATGGACCACTATGATTTGTCAAGAGCATCAGCTGACCATGGATTAATACTCAGTCAATCCATGGTTGCTCTCTGAAAATCTGAGACACAACGTTTGTAGGTGGCAGTGCTATCCCCTTTCCGAGGATCATTGGAAATGAAAAGCTGCTCTCAACTTGGCTATTATTAAAAAATAAATAGGAACTGTGAAAAGTAAACAAAAACATTAAGGCCCAGTCCCCGAGTCAACACCAGCAGGTGTTTGCTCTGGACTTGAGATAAACTAACATGACACCAGAAATGAAAGGTATCCCTCCTGTAGCAGCAGCAGCAGCACACATCTCTCCCTCCCATAACTACTCGGTTGGATGTATTTGGGAAAAAGAAGTAGAAGAGTTTTTGCCAATGTCAGCTCCATTTTAACCCCTGTCACTTTTCCGATGTTTCATTCATTGTTGGTCAGCTTGCAAGTTGCAATCCCTACATTAACAGTATCCAGATCACCACTCCACAATCCTTTCCACAGATAGTACCTGTACACGGCTTTCACACAAGCAAAAACCCTTGTACCTTGCAAAATTTCCCCAGTACAATCAGGGTAAAGTAGAAATTGAAATCAGTCTGCCGTTCAGCCTTTCTCAGTGCAGACTTTGCAGAGAATCCATTCCCTGACAGTGAAATACTGAGGCTTTTAACATGGCCAGCCTCACAATATTTGTCTGCTGCATCTGTGTATGTCAGCATACCCATTTTCCCTGGCCATGTTGTAAGTGTATTAACCCACTCCTGAGCATAGGTTACATGGGGGATTAATCCATGTCTTTGTGGCTGTCAGCACTCGGCCTGCAGCCTCACGTGACAACCCCCCCCCCGGCGTGGATTAGTTCCCCAGTAACCAATGCTCTGGAGTGGGTTAATCCTTATGTAAAGTGATGTAATAACTGGAGGTACAGTATTTTTATGAATAAAGGCCTACTGCGTATCTTTAAATAGCTGCAGGCATGTTGTTTTAAATTTGAAAAATGTAAGCTTTAGACACAGTTCAGTTTATCTTTCATATAAACTGTTAGGTTGGTTAGGGAAACCACAAGACAGGCTAGCATTCTTAATATGGTGCTCACCAACTCAGAAATGGCAGGTGAAGCACATGTGGGGGAACCGCTGGGGTCCAGTGACCATAAAACCATATTGTTTACATTGGCCCTTGGTACTATTATGCCCACATCAAAGGCCAACGTCCTGGATTTCAGAAGAACAGACTTTAAACAAATAATGGAATTAGTCCAGAATAGTTTGATATGGGTGTGGAGGAAAGTGGTTGAAAGGTGGGGTGAAATTGAAGAGGCCTTTTGGAAGGCAACAAATTCATACTTGAGGATGGTCACCAAGACAAAACAGGTATTAGAGACCAGTCTGGTTTTCTAAGAAGATCATGGAATCAGAGAGGGCAAAGGACAACACTTTCCAGAGATGAAAGAAGAAGCAGGGGGATGAACGGAGTGAATATTAAGTACAATCAAGGGAGGAAAAGACAGAGGTTTGGGATGCAAAAACAGATACAAAGTTGCATATTGGGGAGGAGGTTATGAGTGGGTAAACAGTTTTTTAACTGTATTAGGAAAAAAGAAAGATGGAAGGAGGAATTGTTACACTAACAGAGGGTGGCAAGATAATACAGAAGTACATGCAGAATGCAGCCATTTCTAAAAATCAAATGCAAATATGTATATTTGAAAAATTAACCCAGTTTCCTAATATGAGGACAATCAGGCCTTATGTATAATCAGCCAAAGGAAGTGCTCCTGCTTCATATAAACTAGCAACTGATCCTAAGGCCTATCCCTACCCAAACTTGCACTTTGTTATAGCTCCTCAATATGTTACTTATCTTTGTCAATACCTCACCCTACCACTACCAATCCCTGGGATTATGCCTCACACCCCTGCACTGCATCTCATTACTATTCTTTACTGTTCTCACCCACCTCAATCTCTACCACCATCACAAACCCGCTCTTTCTCAAAGCCTCCAGTGCCAACTTTGCCTCCCTCCCTCCTCTATCTGTAATCCCCACCATACTGACTGCTTATCACCAGCATTTACTACTTGTCTCTTCCCCACTCAGTCCTCTGCTCATGGTATAATTCCCCTCTCTCCTAGCCTACAAGTGGTTCTGCTGCTTAACTTGAATTATGTCATGTCAAAGTTTGATTCTACTAAGGTTACTTGCTCAGTTGTTACAACCAGATCTTACTAGATCACTGCATATCAAAATGCACCACTCTATGTATGATGCCTAATCACCTTTATGTAAAATGTGTAATGTCTATGCTACCAATGTTGGCTAACTTATGACTTTAATACGTATACTCTTATGTCATTTGTCTTATGTCCTATGATGTGGAAGCTATGTAAGTGAGTTATGAGCTCATAGATTGTAATCCAAGACTTTAATAAATACATAAATTACAAATAAAAAGCAGGAATTGCAATTTCTTATGTATAAATGCTATTTTATTGCCTTTCTTATTTGATGGCTTTTTCTGTGGCAGCAGCAATGACACAAGCATCTGAAACAGAGTACGGTTGGGGTTGAAAGAATGAGGGAGGATCTGAATAAGTTGGAAGAATGCTCAAGAGTTTGGCAACTGGGATTCAACACAAAAAAGTGTAAAGTCATGCTCTTAGGGCACAGAAATCCAGGTGTAACATTCCAACTCAGAGGAGAAATAGTAGCAGTCGCTAAGCAGGAAAGAGATCTGGGGGTCATCAGTTCTGATCACCTGAAGGTAGCTAAACAATGTGACAAGATAGTGGGGAAGGCTAGCAGAATGCTAGGATGCATAGGGAGGGGTATCACCAGCAGAAAGAGAGAGGTAATAATACATCTATATTGATCACTGGTGAGACCCTACCTTGAGTACTGTGTACAGTTCTAGAGGCCCCATTTCTTTAAGGACATAGATAGGGTAGAGGCGGTGCAACGGATGGCAACCAAAATGGTGCAGGTCCTGCATGAAAAGCACCATGAAGAAAGGCTAAAGGATTTAAATATGCACTCCCTAGAAGACAGGAGGGAATGGAGGATATAATAGAGACATTCAAATACCTCACAGGAATAAACAAAGTACAGGAAGGGAGCATTCTCTAAAGAAAAGGGTGCTCAAGGACAAGTGGGCACACTATAAGGCCAGAGGGGAGAGGCTCAGAGGAAACATAAGAAAGTATTTCATCATGGAGAGGGTGGTAGACAACTGTAACATGCTCCCAGTAGAGGTGGTTGCAGCTAAAACAGTCATAGGATTTAAGAATACAGGGGATAGGCACAAGGGAATCTTGAAGCAAGGGGTGCAAGCCAGAGATCAAGTAGGGTCTATAGTGTCAATGTAGGTAGTGAAACTAGGGCAGACTGGGTTGAACAAGTGGTTCTTATCCGCTGTCAACTGTTATTTTGCTATGTTTCTACATTTCTGGCTAGCTAGTGGACTCTTGGGTGGCTAGTGATGTCATTTCAGCAAAAATGACATTTTCCCCAAGGTCCTGTCAGCTTAGTATACGCACATTATATCAGATTATGGAATAGTAAAAAATTAGTTGTCGCTTTGTTGCAGACCCCCTAACACTAATAATGAAGCACATGAGGAACTTCTTAAGGAACTTGTGAATTCATGCAAATTAGTGGATGTCCTACTGGTTGGTGATTTTAATGTAGAGAACACTGATTTACAGAAAAACAGAGCAACATCAATCAGCAGTGAGGAATGAATTTCTAAATATTCTCTCTCCTCTCCACTCCTCTCCCTCTCTCCATGTTACAGAACCAAAGAGGGATAACAGGATCTGGATCTTAGTTATAGCATAGGAAAATGTAAATATATAAAGAAAAATGTAAAGTTATAACGCATTTGGGAAACAATGATTATAACATTCATATTATCATCTGATGTTATAAAGAGCACTGGAAAAACAATATTTTCATACAACAAAGCAAATCATAAAGCAATTACAGTGGAGCATGAAAATGCAAACTGGAGCATACTTGCTCAAAATTAAAATGCTAATGAAATGTGATGCATTTTCAGGGATAAAATGCATTCACTGTACACTAATCATATTCACTGTAATAACAAACATAGAGTAATTGGAATTTGACCCAAATGGTTAATGTGAGAAGTAAAAAAAGTGATTAACAGGAAATAAAAAAACTTCAAGAGGTATTTAAAAGATAAAAATGAAATAAATCTCAACAAGTATAAAACGAGCATAAAAGCATGTAAATTATAAATCAGGCAGGCAAAAAAAAGTAGAACTGTCCTTGGCTCTAAATGCTAATAAAAATAATACCAATGAGTAATTTGGCTATGTAAGTTCCTTAAAAAAATGATAAATCTAGCTGGCCCAATGGCAAAGAGGGCTGAGGCACCATTGGCATCTTACCTTTTCCCATGCTGGTGGGCGTGGGTTTGGGAATGGACTTGGGTCACGAGAGGTTGACTGGGGAGAGGAAGACTGAGCAATCCTGTGGACTGCTCTCCTCCTCTGGGTGGGGGTGGGGGGGTTGCTGATCCCGGTGCTTGACTTCCCTCTCATGGAGGCTTTGGGGTTGGATTGCTCTAAACACCACTTTGGGTGGAGGGATGGCTGCCGTCGACATCTTGCACCCAGTAGCATGCATGGGTGTGTGCGGATGACATTGCACATCTGCCCCTCTGAGGACCAGAAACATGGAAAATGGCCAGATGCAGTGTATGTTGATGTCCTCACCTTGCAGGCTCCACAACATCTAAAGGGCTCTTTTCCAGCTCCAGATCCATTTCTGTTGGCAGTCATGCACCCGCTATTGACCCTGCCATGGGGTTCAAGCTTTGGGGGATGTATTGTGCACCAGATCTGTTCTTTGGCAGTAGGGCACCTGCCGTCAACCCCAGCCATGGGGAGTAAGCCATGGGGAAATCACTGGTTTAGAGGTAAGTCCCTTGGCATGATGGGTGATGGGACTGGGGACGGTGATAAAAGGAGGTGCCTGCTCCGAGGCAGGGAGGTAAAAACCACTTAAGTGAAAAAATAAATAAATAAAACTAAATAGGGCCAATTGAGCATGACAACATTATTGTGACGTCACCCTAGATAAGGTAGAAGCATTTAACTCTCACTTCTGATTGGTCTATGCTAATCCAATTCAAAAATATGTACCTGTCACAACAGAAGTTTCAACTAAAAAAGGGATTGAACTGGAAAACATAGTCAGTAAAATAGCTAAACCAAAGCCAAATTCATCACATGATCTAGACTTTCAGCAAAATTTCTGAAGCTAACAATATACCGTATTAAATATCCACTCAAATACATGTCTGAGGAATCATTAAATTCACACACTGTACTGGATGACTGGCATACTGTTCATTAGAGATGTGTGAAGCTGGAAAACTTTGCTTCACAGATTAATTTGCAACTTCACCTCATTTCATGAAGTTAATTTGCCGTGCAAAGTTCAAATTCACGGTAAACTGTTAACTCCATGAAATGTGAAGTTGGCAACTTCACCAATGGAGACTGGCACAGAGGCGATGTTTGAAAATGTGAACTTGGCAACTTTGTTGGTGAAATTTTGTACAAAGGTGAAGTTTGCAATGTACTATGTGACTGGAGGTCACATGTTACTGAAACAAGCTGTGTGCCAAGAGGAGGTTGTCTTCTGTTTAATCTTCTGAAGACAGAGTAGGAGAGAAGTCTGTCTGTGCTTGTCTGAGAAAAAAAAACTTTTAAAATACATCTCTAAACCAAGCTTTTTGAATACAAATTGCTCACAAATAGTGCTAAAGGGCCTGCTGCTGCTAGATTTGTGTTTTTTTTTGTTTGTTTATTCGGTGATTATTTATTTTAAAGTAGTGGTTTCTGTTTTGCCAGTCTGTAAAGCAGTGATGTGGGTAAGGTAGGTCTACTGCAAAGCAAGGCAGTCCAGAATGATCCTAAACCTTTCTGACTAAGCAGGAGATTTGTGTCATATTTTGGTTTTCTCACTTTCTTGTTCAACATTTTTGATCTGCAGTGAGTAAATTCTTATTTTTACAGCTGCAGGGTGTGGAACCTGCAAATGTCTTACTATCACTTGGGGAAAAAAACGGCACTTCAGACTCCCACTGAAGCACAGTTTGGTAGTTGAACCACAGTCCTTCTACTGCCTGAAGTTACTAAGCTGGGGTGGTGGGGAGAAAGAGTTCCTTTCCCACATGTAGCATTCTCGTGCCAGATCAAAATACAATCATTGGATACACTCAATGAAAACAGGAAAGGCAGATTATTTTATTCTTAAAGGACTCTGTAACCCTCTTTTTACACATTTTTATCTAAACCATGCCCTTTTGGCAGGGGTGCAGTTCTGCCACACATCTTAACATTTTCAATGATGTTTTCTTTTTTTTTTTATGTAATTCTCTGGGCAGCAGTCTTAATCAGCAACTGAACAGTCTTTGAAGCACAGCTGTAAGTGAACTTTGTTCATAGCTTCTCTGCTGAATTCCTTCACAGAATATATTGGATCACATGGTGAACTGAGATCAGGTTTTGGCTTATGGCAGTGGGATGATTCATCTGGGACAGGCAGACAGACATTGTGATGATCCATCAACTGAGTAAAACAGGCAGTCTCATTTTTTTTAGTAAATCTGTTTGCTAAGTTAAAATTACTTTCTCTACTAAGGTTAATAAAGATCATTAACCCTTTGGCCAGTTTCTGTATTGACCATCCTGTGGAAAAAATTGAATGGTTACACTTTATTTGCATTTGTAAGGAATATATTTGGAAATACTACTTGATTGATAATAACGTGACAGTTTTATTGATGCCAGTGTCTATTGGCTGTCTTCCCTCTGGACTTGCAAGTTAATTTAAGTTCCATTGGTGGTGCAAGGTGAGGGGTTGAGAAAGGTGAGCATGGTGAAGTTTCAGTTTGTTGTTTTTCTTTTAGCCAGAGTCTCCTCTATTTAGTGCTATAATCAAACATGTAAACAGTAAGATGGAGAATCTATGACATTAGAGATTACACTTAGCTGATAACTGCCCTATGGTTGTGCCAAATTATGCACTTGTGATAGCATAGACCCTGGAGTTGAATGCACTGCTCTGCTTTGCCTTGTCATATTGTCTCCTAAATATCTATTTGTGTGATATTTTTCTATTTGTATAAAATGAAGCATTTGGCTAACATGGTAATAGTATGTATGTTTTGCTGCACCAACACACAAGCAAAAGTCAATGCCAAACATGTTTGCTTTCGTGCTGTTACAAGTTGGAACAACAGTATCTTAAAGCTATAGGCAGACCTTTCTTTCCCCAATAAGCCATTGTTTCATGGACTTTGGGTTCCACTGGGCTAAGGAGTATAGGCCGCCATATTCAGAGCTGGCCATGTATGTTCAGTGGCAGCTTGCACACAGCTTGCCTAGGAAGAATATTCAGACAATTTGCTCACTTCAGCTGGAGCATGTAAGCTGTCTAAATACAGGGCCATGTTGGTACAGTGCATAGTGACTATGTACTATGCTAACACAGGCTGTGACTGAATATGGCTAATATTAGTGCAATGGAGGTAGTGAAGATCAAATGGGATAGTGGCAGGGTTCCTGTGGGCCATATTTAGCCCTAACATACTAATGACCCCTTTGGGTATGGAAGGCACTAGTGCCCATTTGCATGCCCATTATGTGCCCATGAACATGCAAACATGACCTCCCCCATTCTGTAGCTGTCTTACATATTCCTTGTGGTCTAGTGGTTCCCCCCATCCACCTAGTCACCTTTCCTGTAGCTGTCTCAAATATTCCTGGTGGTGTAGTGGTTTCTACATCACTTGATTGACTGTCCTGTAGCTGTCCTGAATATCCCTGGTTGTTTAGTGGTCCCTCACTCTATGATCACCTGTCCTGTAACTGTCTCATTATTTTAGGGGCCTACTATGCTGTTTCTTTTACCTGGGAATGCACCTGATGCATGGTAAGGAATGGCAAAAATGCGTTCATTATTAGAATGTACACCAGGGGCACATTAGGAGATTAGCGGCACATTCGAGTGCACACGCACACAAACTCAAGCCCCTCACTAACAAAGATGTCTGTGACAATGAGTACCCACTTGTGCATGCAGACCCATAATGGTAATTGGGTGTGCAGCAACACAAACAGTTACCCACAACAGGATATGCATCACTTGGTCTTCTGCAAAGTTCTCCTTTTTGGGGGCTAGTTTGCATTTCCTCTGACCATGGAATTCACCTTATTACTTTTATTGAATAGCAAGAAATGCATTCTATATTAGAATGCACACTATGTTTACATTATGAGATAAGAAGCACAACTGAATGCTCATTCACACTCAAGTTGATCCCTGACAAAGGTGTTTATGATATTGAAAACTCACTTGTGCATCCAGACTCATGATTGAAATGGTGTGTGCAGCAATACAAACAGTGAACCATGTCAGGATATGCATCATTTGGTCTTCTTCAATGTTCTCATTTTTTGGGGGGTCTACTTTGCTGTTCCTCTGACCTCAGAATTAATCTGACCTGTGATATTGAATCACAAACATTCATTCATTTTTAGAATGCACACAATGTTCTCATTGGGCCCAGTGCATGAAAGGGTGGGTAATATGTGCCTGAGGAGCATACCCCACCCTCGTCCCAATCTGGCCCTGGACAGGCGCAGGCTAAGTGATATGCACTACCGCTCGCACCCATGGATGCCTGTCCACAGCCACACCCCCATGGCAGGCATAGTCATGTGGATGATCAGGGGTGGAGCCACAAACCCAGGCAGGCATCCAATCAGATGCCCATACCAGGTCCCTGAGTGGATCCCTTGTGCCCTTGTGGAGGGCACAGGGAGTGGGGGAACAGCTGCATTTGGTGGCACTGGAGACACACCTTCGGGCAGTTACCTGAGCAACTGTTCCAGCCCTCCCTTACAGCATAGTGGGCTGGGGCAGCACAGTTCTCTGGTTCCCAGTACCACTACGTCCAGCAGCCATTATTCACAGGGGTGCACACTGGGTAATATTACATCTGGGCAGACATACCCTCTCCACCTGGCACTACACAGCTTAGTGAATGCTGCGTAGTGCAGGAATGCCCCTGACGCATCCACAGTGCACATGTCCCTGAGGGCGTAAGCACCTTGCACTGTACTTACGTGACCTTGGTGAAAGCCCCCACAGCAAGGCATTCAATTGTGAGGTTGCCTACATGCCTCAGATATGTGGTGAATAGGCAACATTTTTGTTAGTGCATAGAGCCCAATATGAGGCAAGATGCACATCTGAGTGCTCATTCACAAACACTCAAGCTGATCCCTGACAAAGATGTTCATGATACTGACTTCTTACTTGTGCAACCAGACCCATAATGGTATTGGTGTGTGCAGCAACAAAAACAACTATCATTGACAAGATATGCATTGTTTGGTCTTCTACAAAGATCTCATGTTTTTTTAATTGCCTACTTAACTGTTCCTCAGACCCTGTTATGTGTTACGGAATGGCAAAAAATATATTCATTATTAGAACATACAGCAGGTGCTCATTATGAGGCAAGAGGCATGTCTGGGTGCACACTCACACAAACTCAGGTCACTCACTAACAAACATGTATGTGACAGTGCGTACTCACTTGTGCATCCCAACCCATAAAGTGTGTGTAGCAACACAAACAGCTAGGAATGACAGGATATGAATAACTTGGTCTTCTGCAAAGTTTTCCTTTTTATTGCTGCATAGTGTTAGATCTATGCTGATGTATTGCTATGTATTGTTTAAAAGGGACTCTGGGTGCATGGCTTTCTCCCCCCTCAAATTTCTCAGAATAGCTGCACTGAATTGCAAACCACAATAATGTAAAAGAAATATATAGCACAATACAGTCTTCCAGTGGCTAATGTGTACCTCAATAGCAAGCAGTAAGGCTTGATCAGCTCTCTTATCATGTAGGGGTGTGTTTCTCATGTGGGGGCATAGTTGTAGCCAGATACTGAACTCACAGCATTTTGTTTGCTCTGCATTTCCACCAGTAGAGTTGAATCACATATAGTTCTGCAGGAATCAGTAAGCTTTCTCGCTACCCTCTACCTGCTTACAGAGCCAGATCACACTGTCTCTCACAAGTAACAGCACATAATGACTTTCAGAATATCTGTTATACAATGAAAGACACATTTGCTTGCATCAGTCTCTTAGTCAACAGTGCCCAGTGCGAAGGCTGACAGGCAGCATCAGAATTCTTTCAAAGAATATTAAAATAATGGGACACTGGCTTAACCTTTCCATAAAAATAGTATTCTTTCATTCTCAATGTTTTATCATACCCTCTTTCTTACACATTTCTCACTACCATCAATAACGTCATTTTGCACCCGTATTGACTCTGGCTAAAGTTTGTTATTTCCGTGGTTTAGTTTGGTGTATTTAAGTAAAGTGTTTTGTCAGTGTCTTTCTGCAGCACTTAATATTAAATTACCCCTGTTGCCCCTGTCATTTTAATCCCTGTTCTGCTTTAAATGAAAGATAAAAAAAAAAAAACTTTGGGGGTTGTTTTTAGTAGTAGTTTTTCAGCTCACACTGCTGATCCCTGATTCCCTAGAGGATGGTGTTGTCTGATCCTGGTACCTATTTGTACTGCAGGCTTTATTTACATATTGTCATTTTTCATCCCTTATCCACCAGTCTTTGGAGTTAAGGGGCACTTTATACATCCAAACAAGAGTCTCAGCATGTACTACAATAATAACACATACCCCTGGAAAAATTCATGGTGTGTATACAATACCCCCAAATCCTCTTCTAACCTGACCATGGTGCCATATCCACAATTTATGTCTGATAATCATCAAAAATGCACCAAGTATGCACATCCACTTGAACTACAACCATGCCATATTTCAAACAAATTTGACAAAATGTGACCGAGTTATGCCTAACAAACCCAAAAGATGCAGTTGCTGTAAGTCATTTTCACCCAACTTCACCTTTGTGTACCCCAAGGAGAAAATACAGGTGAAGTTGCAACACGAAGTTCCCGATGGCCAGCTTCCAATTAAATAGAAAAACTTTGCAAAATGATTCATGGATAGGAATTTGGCGGGTTCACTGTAACTTTGCCTGGAAATTAAAACTTTGAAACATCTCCAATGCTCATGTTGTTCCAGTATTTAAGGGGGGGGGGGGGGAGACACACCCAGTAAATTAGTCAATTCCAGTTTTGTGCACATGGTCAGGACCTGCCAGTTTTGTGCACATAACTAAAAATACCTGAACTGTGATCTCAGGATGGCATGTATGTGATCCCAGAACTGCAGGTATTACTAAAGACAACGGAAACATTTTAGACAAAGAAAACAGCTGTTTATCACAAAAGAGAAGATTAAAAACATGGTGTTCACTTTAAAAATAACTTATGACATACAGTACAGTTATAAATAGTTGATAGTCAGTTGTTGAAAATTTGACGATATGAAAACCCACTACAGCACAATGTAGGACAATTCATTAGTTAAGTGCTAGTGCTAGTGGAATCGCATTGCTAAAATTCAATAATGTTCGCTTGCCTGGCAGTTTGTGTACTGAGCATTTCCATTTTTTTCAAACGCATAGAACCAGGAGAAGCCTGATTTCTCTTTGTGGTCCACATAGTGTCTGATCTTTGTAAGCATATACAAGCTTCTGCAGTTGCGGGCACCTGGACCTCCGGGTCATGGTCCTCCTTGTCCTAAGTGTTGCCATCCCCAATAACAGATGCACAAATGTCTGACTCTGAAAGTTATTTGCTTGCAGATTTGTCACTGTCAACAGACACAAATTCATCAACTTGAGATGCAAGCATTCCAAATGGAGGGGTTACATGATCTAAGGGGAAGTTCAACCTTTTGCCCCGGTCTAAAGCAATTCATGACTGTCTCTGCAGTGACCTCCCCCCATGCAGCATGCTGAAGATGAATGGCATCTTTAATATTGATGGACTTTGCAACACAATTAAATTCAAAGGTGTCCTGAGAGTCCAGCCAAAACAAAATATTGCTTACATTTTTTTTTGGGCAATGTTGCTTAAGATTGTTAATAATGCCCTGAACAATTGGCTGGATCAGGGCTGCACAGTTCATGGACAAAAACACAAGCTGAAGGTTTCTCAGAGTAAAAGGCTTATGAGCAGGACAGTTATCGACTATAATTACTATTTTCTTGTGTGGTCTCCTCATTTTTTATCAATTTCCTTGAGCTAGTCTTGAAAAATTACAGAAGTAATCCAGGCATTAGAGTTGGCAGTGTACTGCCCTGGCAATGCATCCACATTAACCCCTTTAAAGCACCAGGGCTTTTTGGATTTCCCCACAAGCAACAGTGGGAACTTTTTAACCCTTGTGCTGTTTGCATGCACCATGACTGATACCCTCTCCTTTGCCTTCTTGTGCCCTGAAATCATTTCTTTTTTAAAGGAGATGGTGCTGTTTGGAGTTGCTGAAAAAACAGCAGTTTTGTCCGCATTAAAAATGTCTCATTGGGCATAAGAGGCAGTAACGGTGGGCAACACTTCCAGTAGCCACCTGTTAGAAGTTTCAAAGTCATTTTTGGCTCTTTCGTCGAGCACTTGCGTGTAACTGATACTGTGGCATTCCTTCCAGTGGGACAACCACCCCACCATGGGCGCAGACTCGATGCCCATGCTGACAGCTCAGCATTTAGCTTTCTTACTTAAAATTTGTCCAGACAAGGGTACTCCGTGGTCTTGGGTAGTAGTAGTAAACCACCACAACAAGGCATCCTCAACCTGGACATTTTTCCTCTCTTGCTTTCACTTTCTGTCTTTGTTAGCCCCAGAACACCACTCTACCAAATTGCTTCTCTGTTTTTTAAAATTCGGCCCACACATGAAACATTCACTGAGAACTCAGCAGTGAGCTCCTTTCTTGATACTCTGGGTGCAAGCGCTTTATCAAGGAGCTGCACCTTCTATTGTAACATCTGGACAGTATAAGTAAGATTCTCCATAGTTCTGATGGTTCTGATGGATCTACAGCTGGCAACAGAGTGTTTAAACTCCCTTCAAGTAACCTCCAGTAACCACGGGCTAACAATTAGGGCAGATTCTTAACACCTGCTTATTGCTTAACAGTGCCAGCTGTGTCACCATCGTTAAATACTACATTCAATTAACGGCCAATGAACACCACTGAGAGCTGCTGAAAACTCTGCTGGCTGCAGCTTTTTGCTTTGAATTTGTGCACACATCCGGAATTCAGTGTGCACACATCAGGTTGCTTTTACATGGCAGAAATAGGCAATGAATTGGGACCTGATGTTTTTGTGCCCACAAATGGAATGTGCACACATCTGAATGGCAAACAAGTGGAATTGACTGTACAGACTTATTTACCTCACTTCTTTTGTGGAAAGATGTTAAAAGGCTTAATAAAAGATAAGTTAGTTGCCAACATCTCAGCACTTGATCTACATCAGCATGGTTTTACACATGTGAGGTCATGCACCACTACTCTAATTAACATCTATGAAAAATTTAGCAAACTACTGGATAACAAAATTGATTGGGGCATCATATACTTAGACTTCAGTAGGGACTTTGACTTGATGCCACACTGGATGGTCATAAAAAAATGACATGATTTAAAAATAATTAACAAACTTATTGTTTGGATTTATCAGTGGCTGACAGACAGAACCCAGAGGGTAGTGGTAAATGGCCATCTTTCACAACCATGACCAGTGAGCAGTGAAGCTCCCCAGGAGGTCAGTCCTGGGTCTGCAAATTGTTCAGATATTTGTATCAGACTTAACTATGAGTCTACAGAATTGGGGTATCAAATACGCTAATTGCATCATACTAGGTGGGTCACATGTTACAGCAGAACAGTGTAGATCAATACAGGAGGACCTTGATCTTATTGATAGCTGGGCTAAGAGATGGGAAATGAGCTTTAATATTAAGAAGTGCAAGGTTATGCATCTGTGTGAATATAACCCATGCCACCAATACAAACTGGGGGGTACAACTCTGTCCTACACCACATGTGAAAAGGATGTGGAGATTACGATAACCATGAATTTAGAAAACAAATCATGATGTAATGTTCCAATCTATAAAGCAAATAGCATATTGCAGGCAATTAAAGGAGACTAACATAATGAGACAAAATGATAATATTCCCTCTATACCTTGCATATGTAAGACCCCACTTACACAGTGCCATTCAATTTTGGTGCCCATACAAAAGGAAGGACATTAATACTATGGAAAAGGTACAAAGGATTGGGACTTTGCCATAAGTGCGCCCAGACTCTGGAATTTGCTGCCTGTGGATATCTGAGCTGCCCCCTCCTATCTGAGTTTTCGAAATTCCCTGTGGGGTTTCCTAAAACTAGCATCAGAGTGTGACTGCCCCAAACCTCCCTAGAGTAAAGTGTCAAATTGTTTTGTCTGAACCTCCCCAGGGTGTCTCCATTGAATTCCTGGAGATATTTTCTGCACTGTATCAATGACTTCTGACTACTCCTGCCTAAAAAGCCTTGGGCATTTTTACACCCATTATTGCTCCACGGTCATAGGCTAACCATGACATATTGCACCTTGGTCACTTGGTAGAAACTTTTACTACCAAGTGTTCTGTTTCTGTCTAACATGTGCATATTTAGAAAAATGTGATGAGCTGTGTATACCTGTCCGCGATCCAACTAGCCTAGGGGGTGTATATGGCAAAGTTATAAGTTATATTATGACCATATGGGTAGCCATCTGGGAACTAGCGACCATAGAACAGTATGGTTCACAATAAACACAGCAATAGAGTCAAGCCATACAAAGACAAAAGTACTGGACTTTAGGAGGGCTGACTTTGCCAAAATGGGTGAGTGCCTAAGGAATGCACTAGCAAATAGGCAGGAAGGAGGGGTGGAAGGACAATGGGGAATAATAATAACTGCCATCACAGAGGTAACAAGCCTTTGTGTGAAGCAAATAAACAAAACAAGACAATGTAAGAAACCACTATGGTTCTCAAAGGAAGTGGCAGTGAGGTTCAAGAGAAAAGAAAGCATTCAGGAAGTACAAGGAATCACTAGAAGGAGCAGGACAGAGAACTGTATCAGTTAAAGCAAAGAAGGCTGGGAAGGCAGTGGAACAGCAAAGGCCCAAACCGAGGAAAAGATAGCCAACTCAGTTAAGAAGGGGATAAAACCTTTTATAGATACATCAGGAGTGAAGGAAGAACAAGGGAGGGATAGTGAGGCTTAATAAAGGGGAGGAGGGTGGGCAGAGGAGACTGTGAAAAGGCAGAGATACTAAACAAATATTTTTGCTCAGTATTTACAAATGAAGAGGGAGAGGTACATAAAACAAACAGTAGTAACACTCTGGATACAGAAGTTGATACCAGCCCATTTACAGAAGAAAGGGTAAGAAAGAACTCTTAAAACTGAAGGTGGACAAAGCAATGGGGCCTGATGGGATTCATCCCAGAATTCTAAAAGAGTTAAGGGTAGAACTAGTGACACCACTGACTACCCTTTTTAACAAATCATGGGAGGATGGGGGTGGTACCCGAGGACTGGAGGAGGGCAGATGTGATTCCCCTTCACAAAAGTGGGAGCAAGGCAGAAGCAGGAAACTACAGACCTGTTAGTTTAACCTCAGTGATAGGGAAAATGATGGAATCACTTCTGAAGGAAAGAATTGTCAGTACCTAGAGGCCAGAGGGCACAGGACCCTAGGCAGCATGGATTCACAGCAGGAAGGTCATGTCAGACAAATCTGATAGATTTCTTTGACTGGGTGACCAAAGTAGTAGATCAGGGAGGGCTGTGGACATGGCCTACCTAGACTTTAAAGGCATTTGACACAGTCCCACACAAAAGATTAATATACAAGTTAGCCAGCCTGGAGTGGGTCCCAAGATGACAGCCTGGGTAAAAATTGGCTGGAGAATAGGACACAGAGAGTAATAGTAAATGGAGTCCACTCAGAAGAAAGGAGGGTTACTGTGGGGTACATGAGGGTTCAGTATTAGGACGGTCCTCTTCAATGTCTTTATAAGCGACATTGCAGAAGGACTGGAAGGAAAAGTATGTCTCTTTGCAGATGACACTAAGATCTGCAACAGAGTTGATGCCAAGGTGGGGTGGAAAGGATGAGAAGGGGCTTGGCAAGGTTAGAGGAATGGTCAAATGTATGGCAGCTTATATTCAATGCTAAGAAGTGCAAGGTAATGCACCTGGGAAACAAAAACCCAGGGGAAGAGTACACAATGGGGGGTGAGATACTAACAACAACAAAAATGGAAAGGACCTGGCGGTAGTCATATCAGATGACCTAAAGGTGGTCAAGCAATGTGAGAGGGCAGCAAAGAGGGCTGGGGGTTACTGGGATGCATAGGAGAGACATCACCAGTAGAAAACAGAAAGTTATTATCCTCTGTACAGACAGCTGGTGAGACCTCATCTGGAGTACTGTGTGCAGTTCTGGAGACCCAGTCTCCGCAAAGACATAGACAGGATGGAAGCTGTCCAGAGGAGGGCAACTAAAATGGTGCAGGGTCTGCACCAGAAGACATATGAAGAGAGAGACTTAAGGAGCTTAATATGTATAGCCTCGAGGAAAGGAGGAGAGGGGACATAATAGAAACTTTCAAGTACCTCAAGGAATCAACAAAGTCCAAGAGGGTAGCATCTTACAAAAAGAGGTGTGCAAGAACAAGAGGCACAATTTGAAGATAGAGAGGGGCGGCTCAGAGGTAATTTAAGGAAGTATTTTTCACAGAGAGGGTTGTGGATGCATGGAACGGCCTTCTGGAGGAGGTTGTGCAGTCAAAATCAGTGGTGGAATTCAAGCATGCATGGGACAGTCATAAGGCAATTCTGGGGGGTGGGGGTAAGAAGAAGTAGGCTGCTGGTTAACTAGAATCTGCAGCTTATCCAGTAGGTAGGGAAATGGGTGGACTGGGCGGGCCAAGCGGTCCTTATCTGCCGTCAAATTCTATGTTTCTATGTTTCAATCCAGTCCTCGAGCTATGCTCCACTCCTATGTATGATGACCTGTATATATCTGTCAGTTGAACTAGCTAGTCTAGAGTGTATAATCTGAAATGTGCTTACTACTATATGTGTCCCCAGCATCAAATGATGTATTACCCACATGTTTGTTTACTGTGACAAAAAACTGTACTCTCTTTGCCATGTCTCCTTGACTGTTGTTCCTCATGTTGTATTCTCCCAGGTCATTCCTGAAAATAGGCATAATACTTGTCTAGTGTACTTACCCGGTAAACAAAAGCTAAATAAAAAAATTAAGTTGAGCAATGGGGCTGCGCAGAGTATGACATTTTACTGTTGGAATTACTGTGGAATGGTAACTCCACTTCTGAAATGCTTTGCAGAATTTCTTTTTAAATTCCATGCAATTTCAAAAAGCAGTTCTCTGCAAACTGCAGAATAATTTTCTGTATATCATGTATACTGTGGAATAATTTTTCAGAATTGCAGGAAATGAATCCACAGGTTAAGTAGTGATCAGTGAATTAAATATTCCAGCCAGAAAAAAATAGTAGTATCCAAACCAAGGACTTTTAATTAAAAAAAACATTTTATTCATAATAAAAGTGATGTAGTGCTTAAAATGCATCACCTAGCAGTACCTTCACATATAACGACTCCTTATGTTTCGCACGAGCAAACTACCGTGCTTCATCAGATATATTTTACAGGCTCATTAAAGATACTTATATACAAATATGCATCCAATGATTGTGCAGTATTCATGATAACTTCAATTCAAAAATAGCATGGTAATTTACCAGGTACATAAGTTCATGCTTACTATGCGAAAGACCATGTAGGAAATCCAAACATTAATACCACAATCAAAGATCACCCTTCCCCTACAATAAATTAATTCATGATATACAAAACACATTGATATTAAAGTAATGCTAAAATCATTTGCTCACTTTTAAAATCTGTGTAGGATAATATTTATTTACACTACTGAAACTTCCTTATATTAAACTGATGGAACATAAAAAAGAAGGGGGTGGATTTAAAGAGATACTGCACTCAGCTTTATTTATACAAATGCTGCCAAATCTATATTGTCATTTAGTATATCTCCATATCTTTCTATTAATTCAAATATCTATCAACTTTCCCTCTGGCCTGTCTTACATTTCCACGTCCCTCTCCTTGGACCCAGCGTTACCCTTTCCAAACCAACACATTTTTTATTTCATGTTTAATATATTGCTGGCTTCTGACATGTTGCACTATTGCATATGTCATGTCACATTTGTCAAGAACCCTCACATGTTCCCCTATTCTCATTTGAAACTCCCTAGTGGTTCTCCCTATATATTGTAATATGCACCACAGGAGCATTCTAGAACATAAACCACCCTCATAGTGTAACAGCAAATTAAATCTTTCACTTGATATATTTTTCCTGTACTAGGATTAGTACAGCTGTTAGTCTTCCTAATGTACAGACAGTATTTACAATTGCCAAATATATGTGTCCCAGTGGCCATAAAGTACTTTCTGTCTTATCAGCCTGTAAGTAGCTATGGACCACTTTTTCACCTACCATAGGTGCATGCAGAATATTGAAATTCTCTCGGCTGATCTTAAGAGATGGAGCTCTCTTTCTTTATCCCTATGGGGCAGGCTAAATCTTATAAAGATGATGGCTCTTCCCAGACTTCTTTACCCGCTTGATATGCTAGGAGCTTTTCTACCAAAGAGCTGGTTTATTAAACTGCAGAAGGTATTTAATTCCTTTTTATGGCAAGGTAAAACAACCCGTCGCTCTTATCTCAAACTTTCAGCTCCCAAACTTAAAGGTGGCCTTTCAGCCCCCGCTCCTCTTATATATTATTTGGCCCAGCATGTAGGTAAATTGGCTTTCTGGGTTCGGGAGCAGACTAGAGTCTCATACACTCCTCTCTGGTTGGACATTGAACAGGTCCTTGCGAAGAGGGCCAAATGTTCCTTACCTGCGCTCCTCTATATTCCTCTGGCCAGCCTCCCCATGTCGCTCAAAAATAATCCTATAGGATGGTCTATCAGGGCATTTCATCAATTGCAAAGTTATTTAGGAGTTAAGTGGTGGTTATCCGGTTCTCAACCCATTATTGACAATCCACAAATTAAAATTGGAGGCACCTCTATCCCGGCGGCCTTTTGGCCGCAGGTATGCAACTTAAAGGTCGCTGATTTTTGGGATCAGGGCAGGCCATATATGTTTGATGTCCTAAAAGAAAAATGGGGATGTAAGGGACGTGATTTTTATAAATGGTTGCAGCTTAGGAAAGCCCTAACTCAGGTCTTCTCCCCGAATTATAAAGAGGTTAAGGATGGTAAAGATATACACACTCTTTTTAGGACAAGCGCAGCAACCGCACGCTGTGTGGAGTTATGATCTCCTCCAGGAATGGGATCACACGCTACCTCCGGGAACCTGCTATTATTGGGTCCAGGCATTGGATTTCAGCGCTTCCCCAAAAGCCTGGAGGATGATTTGGTCTACATTGTATAGATTCATTAAGCAGGACAGGTTAAGAATGATCAGTTTAAAATTATGCATCATATGATTTTGACTCCTACCCATCTCTTCAGAAGGGGAGTTCTCAACTCACCTCTATGTGGGAAATGTAAAAAGGAAGATGGAACTCTTTACCACCTTTTATGGTCGTGTTCTCTAATTCAAAACTTTTGGAAATCGGTAGGTTCCCTGCTCAGCTCTATTCTTGGCTCTTATAGAATGGATACCCCCGAGATCTGCTTATTGGGTTCCTTCCCTGTGACCACTCCTAAAGTTTGGAGAGCATACATTAGTCTGACCGCTGCTGTAATGAAACTGCTAATTCTCAGGCATTGGGTGTCAGACAAGGTTCCAACATTGGTTGAGTGGCATAGGGAATGCACCTTTGCTATACAACTTGAAAAACACATTGCAGACACAAGGGGTAAAAAGAGAGTCTTTTGTTAAGTTATGGGGCTCACTGGAGCATTTTCTTTTCTCATGGACTCCTTCTAACTAATATTTTATTTTCTTGGTTCATTAGGCTAGCACCCTCTAAGGGTTAATTAGTGATTTTCGACCTCCTACATGTGTAATGCTGAGGGTTAGTGGGGGGTGGGGGGAGGATACGGGGTTAGTGAGTTAATTAGTATTGATTGTTGTTCCTTCTGGGGAAAGTGTTCCTTTTCATTTCTTCTGCCATTCGGCTCTAATGATGTTCTGACTTTCTCTGCAACCCCTATTCAATTATTCATGTATAATTGTGTTTTTGCTGGAAAAATTAATAAAACTTTTAACTATAAAAAAAAAGAAGAATATTGAAATTCTGCAAATGGTGGAAATCAGTGGAATTTTCTAAAATTCAGTAGAATTTCATTCTGACAGAAATTCAACATTCTGCACCACCCTACCAAGAAACCAAAACAATAAATACACCTTAAAACTATTCCTATACTCAGAGATTGGCAGAATTAAATCTTACATCCCTGGAATACCATTGCTTGAAGGGAGACCTATTGCATATTCATGAGATCATTATGGATGAATACCATTTTAATAAAATGGGGTTTGAATTCAAATGTGCATAAAATACTGAGGTCGTCCTCTACAGTTAGCTGGACATCGCTTTAAGATGAAAAAAAATCCAGTTCTTCTTTTCACAGAGAGTGGTAAACCCATGGAATGCACTACCTTTGGAAGTATTCATTGATAAACATAAGTCCGATTAAAAAAAAAAAAAAAAAAAAAAAGATTAGACAGCTTTTTAAGCCAGCCAAACTCATTGAAATGTTACTAGATGTAGAGCATTATGGGCTAACTACCTTTTAAGCACCTTCACAATCTTGTTCAAGCCTTTGTTATGGACGTCAAACAGTATTAAATATACTATAATACATTAAATAACTTGGCTAATCAGTAATACTTTTGGGGACAATACTAAGCAAGACAAGGGTTGCCCAAATGTCATCAGGACATGTATTTTTTGTTATTTTCCTGACTAAGTAATCTAAATGAAGTTCTGTTTTTATTCACTCTATTTGATGAGGCTCTACCACTCTCAGCATTTACATATTTTCTCTGTAATGGGTTCTCTTCTTCCCAGAATTTGTACTGCTGATCTGTAACCCTTCTACAATATTTAATTAGGTCTTGCTCCACTTCCTAATTTGTAATTCTACCCTGTCCTAAAACAAATGCTAAACCATTATTCCTCTTTCCCAAAATGTGCACCTCTTTTATTGCACCTTCACAGTATTTTTACTTTTACCCTTCTCAAAATTTGAACTTTTTTGTCTGACACCCATACAAATACAGTATGAATCCCATCTTCTGCATCCTTCTCTCAAAATTAGTACTTTAGCAATACCACCATGTATGTGTACATTTGCCCCTTCACTCTTCCCAAATGTATACCACTTGCATCCATCTCCACATTTATATTTACACCCATCCCAAAATTCGCATTAGCACCTCTACAACCCTTTTGGAATTTGAACTCACAAACATACACTTGTGCTCTTGCACCTGCCCTGAGATTTGTACTTACACTGCTGCACCCCTCCCACCAATTGTATTTGCCCTGAACATCCCTCCCAAAAATTGTACTTGCATCCCTTCAAAAATCTGTACTTGCTCCCTTGTACTCCTCCCAAAATTTGTACTTAAAGCCATGAAACCTTCCAAAATACATACTTGTTCCCTTGTATTCTTCCAAAAATGTGTACTTGTGTCCCTGCACCACTTCCAGAATGTGTTCTTATAGCCCTGCATCCCTCCCACAATTTGTACTTGCATCCCTGCACTCCTCCCTAACATTGAACTTGTAATCCTGCATCCATCCCAAAATTTCTACTTGCACCACTGCACCCCTCCCAAAAAATTTTTTTGTACTCCTGCATCACTCCCAAAATTTGTACTTGCATCATGAGCCCCACCCAAAAAATGTACTTGCACCCATGCACCTCTCACAAAATTTGTAGTTGCACCCCTCAAAAAAACTGTACTTGTACCCCAGCACCCCTTCCAAAATTTCCATTTGCACCCCTCCACTCCTCCGAAGAATTGTACTTGTACCCTGCACCCAGTCCAAAATGTGTTCTTGCTTAACTATCACAGTCCCCCCCTTTACATTTTATCACTTTAACCTCTGCAAGTTTATGTATTTATTAATTTAAGAGTTTTACCAGGAAGACACACTGAGCACTAATGTTCAATTCCAGGTGTGTCCTGGTGGAAGGGGCAGAGATAACAGTACATATATCGGGCAATGGAACAAACAATACTTGCAATAAACACAGGGTAATATTGTACATGAGGTACCAGGATATACAAGTTATACAGACAGCAGTATATATAGAGCAGTTTAACACCATCAAGGAGCATCCAGTAGAATGAAGAGAAGTGCATGACATACAGGAGCAGTGAAAAAAAACAGCAGGCAATACGACCATGCGGTAGGGTCAAAAATCACTGCATGGGAGACTATATGCCCTATACTAGACTCCCTGTACTGGTTCAACTAATTTAGTCACATATTACCCACAGGCACATGATGACATGAAATGCAAATTGATGAGAGAGCTGAAGTGCATAGCCTGGGGCATATGCCTTATGACAGAAGGGAGGCAGTTCCATAGTTTGGGCATCTGGTATCTGAAGGATGCTTGACCACTTGAGGAGGACACCCATGGGATGACCAAAGTGCACGAGATGAATTCCTAAGGGAGTGCATAAGAGGGTTGGGGCAGCCATCCCAGAGGAGAGATGGGGGCAAGGACTGGGACCAGTATTTGGCAGTGAGCTTAGCGCAGTGGGTCAAATGGTGGTCATGGAGTGAGGGAAAGGAGAGAGACTGGTAGAGCACACAGTGATGAGTGAAGTGGGATATCCAGTGTGAAGTGGCATAATGAGTGGAAGAGAGGGTCCAGTCTGGCTAGCATGGACTTGAGAGTGGCACTGTAGCCTAAGTCTCCATAGTCAAAATTAGGGAGAATCATTTTCTGTGTGAGTGCATGGCGAGCTGGCAGCAGGATGCAACCAAGACTCCAATAGAGGGCACCCATTTTAGGGTGGGGCTTGCTGTGGATGGCATCGACATATACAGAAAAGTCGAGGTGCTGGTCGAGCCATACCCAGAGATATCTGAAGGAGGTGCAGACCTCCAGAGTAGTCCTGTCCAGGGTGTGGAGGGAAGGGGTAGCAGGGAGCCTAGAAAGTCTCTGCCTTGTGCCAAAGGTCAAGGAGACTGACTTTTTGGTGTTGAGAAAAAGCTGGTTTGCACAGAATCAGAGTTGAACATCATTGAAGTCCTGCTGTAGTCTGGTCACAACATCAGCTGTTGATGGGCCAGATGTATACAAGACCATATCATCTGCTTACATATGAATGGATGTGTGAGGGCAGGTGGAGGGCATATAATTTAGGAGTATGGAGAATAGGAGCAGTCCAAGGAAAGAGCCTTGAGGGACCCCTGAGGTTACTGGGAGGTGTTGTGAAATGGAACTAACAATTCTAACTGCCTGGGAATGGCTGGCCAGGTAGGAGTGGAACCAGCTGGTGACCAAGGCAGAGAGCCCAACCCAAAAGAGCTTATCAAGTAGAAGAGCATGAGAGACTGTATTGAATGCCTTTGCCAGGTCAACAAAAATGGCTGTGGTGAAAAAGGCCCTTGTCCATGCCATCAAGGGTGGTGTCTGTGAGCCTGAGGAGAGAGGTGGTGGTGGAGTGAGATTTCTTGAACCCAGACTGGTAGGGTGAGAAGAAGAAGGAGGAGGAGGAGGAGTTAAGAAAGGGTGAGAGTTGAGAGAGGACTATATGCACCTGTAACTTAGCCATAATAGGTGGGAGGTAAATTGGTCGGTAGTTACCAGGGGCTGAGGTATTATCACCCTTATGGAGCGGGATAACTGTTGCGTGCAAGTGAGCTTCTCCTTTCATTCCTTCACTCTCAGATTCCTGTGTCTCCCTCATTCTCCTCCCTAAATCACAGATACTTTATGATCTGTTCTGTTTGCTGGTTGCTTTCCTCTGTCTCCATTTTTATGTTTGCTTGCATGCATGTGCAAGAAACATAGTGCCTTCATTGGAGATTTCGGAGGTGTGTCACCTCCTTCTCCAATTCAGTCAGTGGGCTGGCAGGCGCGGCCCCTGTAAGCCAATGCATTTTGGAGCTGTGTATGACATGCTTCAAAATGCAGTGGCATACAGTTGAAAGGGGGAGCTATGCTTGAGTGAGCACCGATAAGATATCGGCTGCTCACGTCAACTCCCCCCACGCACAGACAGACGGGCGCCCTCCAGATTGTAGCAGCCGACGGGTGCCCAATCCCCATCAGCTGAGCTGCGCCCCCACCTCCCAGTTGTACATGTCACGCTGGGAGCCCACCAACATGGCAAGCACTGTGCTCCTTTGGCCTGCGGGGTGCCCAATCCCCATCAGCCAGGCGCCCCCAAGTCCTTGTGCCACGCTGGGGAGCCACCCAGCGTGGCAAATGGTGCCTAATTTTTTTTATTTTGCCGATGGGGTGCCCAATCCCGTTAGCTGAACACCCCAAGTCCTTGTGCCATGCTGGGGCCCACCCAAGCGTGGCAAACGATCCCATGACGTCTTTTTTTTGTTTTTCCTGTAAAATAAAACTGTCCTTCATCGTCTCCCAACCCCCCTCCCACAACCTGCACCCACCCACTGCGCAGCCAGTTCCCACCCCCCACCCCATACTTACCTCCGGACTCCGGCGCGACGATCTTCGGTGGACCAGGAACCGGTCTGCACTCTTCAAAGCCGACCGCGAACTGAGGAAATGCCGGTAAGCTGTATAATGGGTTACATAGGGGGGTTTAAACTTTATTGCATATCTCGGGCATTTTTGGGAATTTTTGCATCACATTTTCAACATGGGGTTTTTGGGACCCCTTCGCATGAATTATGTCACTGTCATGGCGTTATTCAGGTCCGAAGGGTGATTTCATGCAGTGACTGCACAGTGACTGTAAAATCACCCTTTGGGCCTGAATACCACCATGACAGTGACATCATTCATGAGAAGGGGTCCCAAAAAACCCATGTTGAAAATTTGGTGCCAAAATTCAAAAAAATGACTGTTTTACAAGGGTGCGTTGCGCAGTTCCTACGCAGGCTCGTAAGTTCGCGAAATTTCAATATTTTTACTCCAGATTTTCAACATTGCCATTTTACCACACCTTCTTATGAGTAGTACAGCTGTCATTTTTCACTTCTCACCCAAAATATGTTTCCACCCATGTAGTGCAGAATGGTGCAGTCGGTGTGCAAAATCAATGTACAGGACAAATTAAGAAAATCACAGTGACACTGTTCATGAGCAGAGGTCTTAAAATGGCTAGGTTGAAAATTTGGTGAAAAAATTCCTAAAAATGACTGTTTTACGAGGTGCATTGCTCAGTTCCTACGCACACTCGTAAGTCACGAATTTTCAATATTTTCACTCCAGATTTCCAACATTGCCATTTTATCACACCTTCTTATGAGCAGTACAGCTGTCATTTTTCACATGTCACCCAAAACGTGTTTCTGCCCATGTAGCACACAATGGCGCAGTCGGTGTGCGAGATCAATGTACGGGACAAATTAAGAAAATCACAGTGACGCTGTTCATGAGCTCAGGTGTTAAAATGGCTATGTTGAAAATTTGGTGAAAAAATTCCTAAAAATGACTGTTTTACGAGGGTGCATTGTGCAGTTCTTACACACACTCGTAAGTTCGCGAATTTTCAATATTTTCACTCCAGATTTTCAACATTGCCATTTTACCACACCTCCTTATGAGCAGTATAGCTGTCATTTTTCACATCTTGCCCAAAATGTGTTTCCACCCATCTAGTGCACAATGGCGCAGTATGTGCAAAATCAATGCAGGACAAATTAAGAAAGTCACAGTGACACTGTTCATGAGCAAAGGTCTTAAAATGGCTATGTTGAAAATTTGGTGAAAAAATTCCTAAAAATGAGTGTTTTACGAGCGTGTGTTGCACAGCTCCTATGCACGCTTGTAAGTTCACGAATTTTCAATATTTTCACTCCAGATTTCCAACACTGCCATTTTACCACACCTTCTTATGAGTAGTATAGCTGTCATTTTTCACATCTCACCCAAAACATGTTTCCGCCCATGTAGTGCACAATGGCACAGTCGGTGTGCGAAATCAATGTACGGGACAAATTAAGAAAGTCACAGTGACACTGTTCATGAGCAAAGGTCTTAAAATGGCTATGTTGAAAATTTGGTGAAAAAATTCCTAAAATGACTGTTTCTAGGGGTGCATTGTGCAGTTCCTACACACTACGTAAGTTCCAATTTTCAATATTTTCACTCCAGATTTTCAACATTGCCATTTTACCACACCTCCTTATGAGCAGTATAGCTGTCATTTTTCACATCTTGCCCAAAATGTGTTTCCACCCATCTAGTGCACAATGGCGCAGTATGTGCAAAATCAATGCATGGGACACATTAAGAAAATCACAGTGACACTGTTCATGAGCAGAGGTCTTAAAATGGCTATGTTGAAAATTTGGTGAAAAAATTCCTAAAAATGACTGTTTTAAAAGCGTGCATTGCGCAGTTCCTATGCATGCTTGTAAGTTTGCAAATTTAATATTTTCACTCCAGATTTTCAACATTGCCATTTTATTACACTTCCTTATGAACAGTACAGCTGCCATTTTCATATATGCGCCCAAAATGTGTTTTAGCACATGTAGCACACAATGGTGCTGTTGGTGTGCGAAAGCAATGTTTAGGACAGATTAAGAAAATCACAGTTACACTGTTCATGAGCAGAGGTCTTAAAATGGCTGTGTTGAAAATTTGGTGACAAAAGTCCATAAAATGACTGTGTTACGAGTGAGCAATGCGCAGTTTCCACGCACCCTCGTAATTATATTTTCAGTCCAGATTTTCACCAGTGGCATTTTTTCACACTTCCTTATGAATAGTACAGCTGTCATTTTTCACAACATGGCTGAAGTGTGTTTTCACACTTTCAGCGCTGAGATGCATGGTCGCTGTGGGAAATCATTGTTCGGCACAGACAGAGAAAATCACAGTGACACTGTTCATGATCGGAGGCACCAAAATGCCTGAGTTGACAATCTGCTGTAAAATATCCCCAACCTAATTATATTACGGGTGTGCGTTGCACAGTTTCTATGTACGCTCATGACTTCACCATTTTTTTAAATATTTTACTGCAGATTTGCAACATTGCCATTTTACACCTCCCCATGAACAGTACAGCTGTCATTTTTACATCCTGTTAGAATGTTTTGCACCTGTGGTGCTAAATGCCGTACTCACTGTGCATAAGCAGCTTAGCTAACAAACTGATATTCCCCTGTTCATGAGGTGGGGTCACAAAAAAACATGTTGAAAATTTGGAGTGAAAATACCAACGAATGCCTGAGGTATTAGGGTTTCCAACCATAACGCCCAACACTGTAGAGAATGACAGGCATCAGGGTGTGACTTGGGATTCTGCCTGTAATGCTCATACCATTCCACACCCTGCAGCCAGTGAGAGGCATCGAGTATGCCTTGGACTCTTCAGCCCCAAAGTTCACCCCATTCTAGTATATAAGCACCCATCTCACGCATTTCCTAATGAAATGGGGTGCGCCTAAGGCAAAGACCCCAAGAACACTGTGACACTTGTCAGTGTCTGCAGGGTGGGGTGTGGTGAAATGGCGAGGCTGTTATGCCTGATGACCCAAATGCACACCCCAATGCCTGTCACTCTCTGCAGGGTGGTGGTGGGGTTGGCTTCAGTTCAATACTTCACTGCCATTCCTATTACGCAGCTCTGTAACTTCTACATTACCACTGCCAATGCCAGCAAGCAAACATTCGGCATTGACAAATGCTTGTTTTTACTATTCTACTAAAGCCCCTTTAGCCTGCTGCTCCTGTGTTTTTCAGACTGGAGCCCTTGATGTCAGTAGCCAGGAAATCTCCTACTGTGGCTGATCCAGCCTACTTCTCAGTTTTATCAGGACAGGATGGTGCCAGTGTTGGGCACCCTGCTAATTACTGAATTAGGTGTTTCCAGTACATAACTGCCCCACAATGATTCCTCCTCTCTTAGCCTACACTTAGACAGTGGTACCCATTCTCAACCCATACTTATTGCCATTCCTACTCTTATGACTTTCAGTTACCCCCAACTCAGGAGCAATACTTAGAGCATCTGCCTGGCAACCCTGCTGGCTTATTGCATTGCTGCTTTATACACCCCTGTTATCCTACTCTGTGGCTTTAAATGCTGTCACCCCCAACATGTCCTGTATATTAGGGGTCCTACTGATTCCTCTCCCCTTAATACCCTGCCACTTAACTCTACCAGTCTTTTGGGCAATCAGTTTAAATGCTTCACTGGCAAGCTTTTAAACTAGTCAAGGGGGGGAGGCACTGATAAGCAGCAGGCAAATCCAAGCCTCCCCCTACAAAACAGGGTACTAAATGAGAAAAAGACCAAGGTAGAAAGGTCAGTGGGGAATGCTGCTGCAGAAGGTAAAGCCATGAAAAATGGAGAGCAATAAGTACCAATGCCCATAGTCTGGGTAACAAGCTTCCTGAATTAGTGGCCTTGATGGAGGAGGAACATCTGGATATCGTGGCAGTCACAGAAACATGGTACACACAGAACCATGACTGGGACGTAAACATACCAGGGTACACTATCTACAGCAGGGGCAGGGAGGGTAAAAGAGGAGGAGGAGTAGCTCTCTACATAAGAGAAGGAATCAAAGCAACAGAACAAAAGGATAAACAGGGAGGAGAAGAAGCACTGTGGGTCAATTTGGAGGCAGGAAATGGAAACACAATCTGCACAGGGGTTGTATACAGCCCCCCCAAGGGGAGGAAATGGACAAGGAAATGATAGAAAGTATTCTTAGAATGGCAGATAAAGGGGAGATATTGCTGATGGTTGATCTGAATATGCCAGATGTTAACTGGAGTGCAGTTGCAGCAGCAACTTCTAAGAGTGGGGTTTTTCTAGATGCCCTACAGGGGGCATGCCTTAGACAACTAGTACTGGAACCCACTCGAGAGGGAGCAATCTTAGACCTGGTTCTCTCAAACGGAGATGGAGAGAGGATCACAGATGTAGAAGTGGGTAGTCATCTGGGAACTAGTGACCATCGAACAGTATGGTTCACAATAAACACAGCAATAGAGTCAAGCCATACAAAGGCAAAAGTACTGGACTTCAGGAGGGCTGACTTTGCCAGAATGGGTGAGTGCCTAAGGAATGCACTAGCAAATGGGCAGGAAAGAGGGGTGGAAGAACAATGGGGAATAATAAAAACTGCCATCACAGAGGTAACACGCCTTTATGTGAAGCAAATAAACAAAACAAAATGATGTAAGAAACCTCTATGGTTCTCAAAGGAGGTGGCAATGAAGGTTCAAGAGAAAAAGAAAGCATTCAGAAAGAACAAGGAATCACAGAAGGAGCAGGACAGAGAATTGTATCAGTTAAAGCAAAAGGAAGCTGGGAAGGCAGTCAGAACAGCAAAGGCCCGAACCGAGGAAAAGATAACCAACTCAGTTAAGAAGAGAGATAAAACCTTTTTTAGGTACATAAGGGAGCGAAGGAAGACTAAGGGAGGGATAGTGAGGCTTAATAAAGGGGAAGGAGGTGGGCAGAGGGTGACGGTGAAAAGGCAGAGATACTAAACAAATATTTTTGCTCAGTATTTACAAATGAAGAGGGGGAGGTACCTAAAACAAACAATATAAACACTCTGGATACAGAAGTTGATACCAGCCCATTTACAGAAGAAAGGGTTCTGAAAGAACTATTAAAACTGAAGGTGGACAAAGCAATGGGGCCTGATGGGATTCATCCCAGAATTCTAAAAGAACTAAGGGTAGAACTAGTGACACCACTGACTACTCTCTTTAACAAATCATGGGAGGATGGGGTGGTACCTGAGGACTGGAAGAGGGCAGATGTGATTCCCCTTCACAAAAGTGGGAGCAGGGCAGAAGAAGGAAACTACAGACCTGTTAGTTTAACCTCAGTGATAGAGAAAATGATGGAATCACTTCTGAAGAAAAGAACTGTCGAGTACCTAGAGGCCAGAAGGGCACAGGACCCAATGCAGCATGGATTCACAGCGGGAAGGTCATGCCAGATGAATTAATAGATTTCTTTGACTGGGTGGCCAAAGTAGTAGATTAGGGAGGGGCTGTGGACGTGGCCTACCTAGACTTTAGCAAGGCATTTGACTCAGTCCCACACAAAAGATTAATATACAAGTTAACCAGCCTGGGAGTGGGTCCCAAGATGATAGCCTGGGTAAAGAACTGGCTGGAGAATAGGACACAGAGGGTAATAGTAAATGGAGTCCACTCTGAAGAAAAGGATGTTACTAGTGGGGTACTGCAGGGTTCAGTTTTAGGACCAGTCCTCTTCAATGTCTTTATAAGCGACATTGCAGAGTGACTGGAAGGAAAAGTATGTCTCTTTGCAGATGACACAAAGATCTGCAACAGTGTTGATGCTCAAGGTGGGGTGGAAAGGATGAGAAGGGACTTGGCAAGGTTAGAGGAATGGTCAAATGCATGGCAGCTTAGATTCAATGCTAAGAAGTGCAAGGTAATGCACCTGGGAAACAAAAACCCAGGGGAAGAGTACACAATGGGGGGTGAGATACTAACAACAACAAAAATGGAAAGGGACCTGGGGGTAGTCATATCAGATGACTTAAAGGTGGGCAAGCAATGTGAGAGGGCAGTAAGTAGGGCTGGGAGGATACTGGGATGCATAGGTAGAGGCATCACCAGTAGAAAACAGGAAGTTGTTATCCCTCTGTACAGACAGCTGGTGAGACCCCATCTAGAGTATTGTGTGCAGTTCTGGAGACCCAATCTCTGCTAGGACATAGACAAGATGGAAGCTGTCCATAGGAGGGCAACTAAAATGGTGCAGGGTCCGCACCAGAAGACATATGAAGAGAGATTAAAGGAGCTTAATATGTATACTCTTGAGGAAAGGGGGTGGGGGGACATAATAGAAACTTTCAAGTACCTCAAGGGAATCAACAAAGTCCAAGAGGGTAGCATCTTTCAAAAAAAGAGGTGTGCAAGAACAAGGGGGCACAATTTGAAGATAGAGGGTGGGCGGCTCAGAGGTAATATAAGGAAGTATTTTTTCACAGAGAGGGTTGTGGATGCATGAAACAGCCTTCCAGAGGAGGTTGTGGAGTCAAAAACAGTGGTTGAATTCAAGCATGCATGGGACAGTCATAAGGAAATTCTAGGGGGTGGGGGTAGAAAGAAGTAGGCTGCTGGTTAACTAGGATCTGCAGCTCATCCATTAGGTAGGGTAATGGGCAGACTGGGTGGGCCAAGTGGTCCTTATCTGCCGTCAAATTCTGTTTCTATCTTCCCATCATGCTTCTCACTTCCCTTTGGAAGTGCCTCTCTCTGTTCCTACTTCAATTTCTGGCTTAGACAGCTTGTTGGTCCCCCTTTCCTTCCTCCCTTTATGCCTTTCTGTCAACCCTAACTCTAAGGTACTGATGGGGGGAAGGGAACATGTCCTGGACCTGTCCCTGCTGCTTAGATCAATGCCACCTCACAGCACAAAGGGACTTTGTTCCTCTAGGTGTTTAAATTACAACCCCTTGAGTGGTTGTATGCATATGGTCTCAGGTTATCATTTGGTTTCATTGTTGTTCATTGTATTTACTGTAAATGTATACACTGTGGTTACTGCTCTCTAGACTAAATGCTCTAACTGTTTAGTCTACCTAATATGGTGTGGCCTCAGTGCAGCTCTAGCCCTCTGACACCCATCACCCCTTCCATTCATGCCTAGCACCCCTGCTCCCTTTGGGCTCTGTCTCCCCAGTTTCAAAGGCTGATTTACTATACATTGCATCTCATGGAACATTAAAAGGCTCAATTCCCCTATCAAGTGTAAAAAGGTTCTCATCCATCTAAGAAAACTTCATGCACAGGTGGGTTTTCTGCAAGAGACCAAACTATCTGGCATGGAAGCCCCTAAACTTGAACATGAATGGGTAGGTCAAGAAGTCCACAGCACTCTCACCTCTGCTAGTTGAGGGGTTTCAGTTTGTGTACACAAATCTTTAAGATGCTCATGTACTGCATCTAATGCTGACTCTGACAGTTGATGGGTAATGGCCAAATTTGACACTCAGGAAGACCTTCCAACACTTGTCAATGTCGATGCACCCAATTTGAATCCCTCCCCCTTTTTTTGTTAAGCTTTCTGGAGAAATCTCCTTTTTCAGTTACCCTTCTGCCCCCTCTCTTATAGGAGGGGACTTCAGTCTCACCCTAGACCCTACCATAGATAGATCTCACACCATCTGTGAACTTAATCATAAAGCCGCCACTGTCTTTCTTTCCCTACTACATGAATTTTCTCTCACTGATATATGACAACTCCATTTCCCCTCTGTAAGGGACTATACCTTTTACTCACAAGTCCACCATTCCTTTAGCCACTTTGACCTTTGGCTTACTTTCCCTCACCTAACACACAGTATGGTAATGGCCCATATTCACCCTACAATCAAACCTGACCATGCCCCCATATCAGTTACTCTGTGCCCCCAGTTCTCCACTTCCGTCCTCCTGGAGATGACCCACTCCTCCTTAAGGATCCTGCCTTTTCCCCCTGCATCAGGTAAGAAATTCAACTCTTTCCTCACAGCAGTGACAATGACTCTGCCCCAGACAATATTCTGTGAGACAATCTAAAAGACAATCTTACGAGCCACATAATTGACTTTGCTACCCACAGATGTAAAATGAGGGAACACAAGGCTAAATAACTTGAGATGAAACAAAGTTCTGAAACAGCAACAGAAACAGAATCCCTCTGGTAACCCCACTGAGTTGTTCAGAAAGTGAGCTGCACTTAACTCCCTGCACACAAGGATGGCAGAAGCAGCACTCCTCCATTCAAATCATAAGTATTGAGAAGGTGGAGAAAGAACGAGTGAGATCCTGGCATATAGACTTTGCAAACAATAGGCTGAAGGACACATTGCAGGACTCTGTAATTCTAATGGCTAAATCTGCCCTGGCCCCTCCCAGATCAATACAATCATGAGACAGTTTTATACAGGTCTCTACTCCTCATAAGTTCAACCCACCCCCACGAGCAGTTAGCCTCTTTTCTAGACCCTTTGGGTCTGCCTCATCTTTCCCCTTCACAACAACAGCAGTTGGAACAACATATCACCAATGAAGAGATTGCCACTGCTGCAATGGCTTTAAACAAAAACAAAGCTCTGGATGGTGACAGTTTCCCCATCAATTTTTACCAAACCATTTTGGATACCCTCTCACTCCTCCTTCTTAGAACCTGCATCCATGCTATGCAGCATCACTCTATACCTACCACCTCCAGGGAAGTCACTATTACTGTCTTTCCCAAAAAAGAGAAAGATCCTCTCTCCCTCAGCAGCTATAGACCAATTTCCTTTATTAATGCTGATGCCAAAACCCAGGTCAAAATTCATGCTGCATGCTTAGAGGCACTTTTATCCTCCCTAATACACCAGTCTCAAACTGGAATTGTCAAAGGCCAACTCAGTTCTGACCATCTATGTACTCTCTTCAACATTCAACAGATGGCCAAATCAGTCATCACCCTAGCCCCTGCCCTCACTACTGACTTTGAAAAGACCTTCGACTCTATTGAATGGACCTTCCTTTTTGAAATCCTGAGATGTATGGGTTTCGGCTCTTATCTTTTGTCAGTGGTTCAAACACTTTATCAAAGCTCTTCTGTCATATTTTAATTAACAGCCTCTATCTTCTCCATTTCAGCTCCACCAAGGCACCTGCCAAGGCTGCCTCTTTCACCCCTACTTTTCCTACTAGCCATCAAACCCTTGTCCATTGCTCTCAGATCCTCTTCCTCTATTGCTGGATTCAAAACTGCCCATTTGGAATACAAGTGCTTACTATACACTGATGATTTCTACTCCTACTTGCTGATTCCCCCTCGGCCCTCACCCCACTGCAAAGTCTCTTAACCTTGTTCTCCTCCATTTCTAGCATTACAGTCAGTCATTCCAAATCCAAAATTATTCCCCTTAAAAACATGTGTCATCGCTCACACTTTCTCAATACTGAATGGAAATGGGCTAAAGCTGGAATAACATACCTAGGCATCTGGATTACCTCATCTCTGCAACAAATTTTCCAAGTAAATTTTACTCCCCTTGTATTTATTTATTTAAAGATTGGTAACCAGAAGAGGCACACTGAGCTGAGACTTGTTTCCAGGTATGACTCAGGGGAGCGGGAAAGGAGATATAAGTACAGTGCAATGATACAGAATTTTGATTTATAAGTGCATGAAGGCAGGCAAGTAACAGGTTACACAGGCAGGTATAAAACTATACATGACACAGTGTACAACACATAAGCAAAATAGCAGTGTAGGGTTTATAAGCAGATATGAAAGTGGTACCTAGCATATGCATATCAACAACATATTGTGCAACATAACAGGTAACCAGGGATGGTTAGACAAGGTACTACCAAGAGGTTAGTCAGGTTGTGGTCACACGCAAAGAGTAAGAGAAGAGAGGTAGAGGGTTTGTTTAAAGAGACTTAAGGAAGGCAATGTGCTCAGTGAGGCAGGCAGGGATTTCCACTCCCAGGAAAAGTGGAAAGAGAAGGCAGCTTTGCCAGAGTTTGAGTAAGGGCAGGGTAGAGCAAGCAATGTAGGTCACAGGAATGGAGACTATAGGAGGTGTGGTTGGCGGGGGATAGGAGGGAGGCTAGGTAGGAGGGAAGTGTGCTGAACCAGTATTTATCAGTGATAAAGGAGGTATGAAGATTTTGGTGGGAAGTAAGAGAGGGGATTAATAGCGATGAGTAAAGAGTGCAATGATGGCTTCTGGGGGGGTGTTCAGGATGAAACAACAGAAGGTACTGAAGAGAACATCTAGTCTGGATAGGGGGGATGCAGAGCTGGACCTGTACACAATGTCGGCATAGTTGAAAACTGGCAGAACAGTTTTTGTAAGGAGTGTCTGGCAAACAGGGAGGGAGAGGCCATCTTTGTTTCTATATTGGGCCCTGAGTTTAGGGCAAAGCCTGGAATGTATATGATTAACATGAGTGGAGAAATCCAGATGACTGTCAATCCAGACTCTGAGGTAGTTGTAGGCTGGGACTATTAACAGGGTATTTCCATCGAGGGTTGTGATGGCAGCAGGTGAGAGGATTTTGGCTAGCTTCTGGGTGGAGCCAAAGTTCATAGAGACTGTTTTTGTGGTGTTGATCTTCAGTTGATTTTTAGTAGAATATCTTAAGGCCGATGAAGCATGCTGGAAAGCCCTCAACTTGTTCTTCTCCAGAAAAGTCAATGCAATAAAAACAATGTTCGTTTACAAAGTTCAATACCTTCTAGCTAACCTTCCTATAGCGATACCAGATGTATACTTTTCTAAACTCAACTGTCAAATGGGGAATTTCATTTGGGATGGGGCGGTACCTACAATTAGTCGATCCAAACTAAGAAGTCACTGATCCAAAGGAAAATGGGGCCTCCCCATTTCAAAAATTACAACTTTATATGTGCCAAAGTCCTAAACTGGTTTCATTTTACCCACACAAGCTCTCTATTGGTCAGTCTGGCAGAATTTTTCCTCCAGGCTTCCTCCCCACTATCGGCATTTCACTTGCCAAAGGATCAACTGCTTGTACAGCACCCAATCCTGGTCACCTCCCTTAAATACTGGAGACTCTTTGCCTGTGCTGCAAATATGAACCCATTTCCCACCGTTCACTCCCACAATTGGGAAAACCCACAGATATGTATTAACCACCAACCAATCAACTGGCCACATTGGAAACATATTGGTATACATCACGTTTAACATCTATGCTACCCCAATCTCAATACTCTTGCCTCCTTTTAAGTTATCCAGTCTAAGTACCAGATCCTACAAAAGAATTTTCGGAGATACTTCCAGTTTCATTTGGCACTCATACCCCTCGTTAAAGCAAGACACTCTCCAACCCCAGATCTCCCCATAAACAAATGGCTACCTCTTCCCAGAGGTAAGGTGGGCAAGTTTTATACTATAATAAGAGACATGGTTCAGACCCCAATGAGGCCATCAAACTGAAAAGGGCCACTAAACTCTGCACTTCCATTTCCCAGCAAGCCTGGGATGCCTGCTGTTTCTGTGCTTCCACAGCCTGTCTTGACATAACAGCACAATTAATTTATAAAATATACTACATCTGTGGTAGAGAACCCCACAATCTCTACATGCCCATGGCATTTTACATCATGATAGATGTTGGCTTTGCAACCAGCAGGAGGGATCTTTCACCCACTTCCTATGGTCTTGCCCTCTTATTCACCCCTTCTGGGACTGAGTGTTGGACTTCTGGGATTGAGTGCAGAACTTTTGTAGGGCTGTTCTTTCAAACTATGTCTGCCTTGATACCACCTTTATTTTGCTGGGGATCACCCACAACTTGCCTCCATCTGACCCACACACCAAGTGGGCCATAGTTGCCACTCTTCTGGCCAAGCGGCTAATCCTCCACAAACGATTGACCAAAGATATCCCCTCCAGGAATAAATGTCTCCTAGGGATTGATCAGCTTGCTCTGCATGAAAGGCTTTCTCACATTGCACTCTGCAAAATACCCTCCTACAATGAAACCTGAGCTCCCTACTTTGCAAATATTACCAATTATACCCATCACTCTTCCTCCTCAGGTTCCACATCCAACTCAATTTAACCCTCTATCTCTGTTGTTCTTATTATTATTCCAATGGGACTTACCACCATTGGGCTCCCTATGTTCTTGCAGTTACCCTTACGATCTATGCTTGTCATTCTGTATGAATATTACTTTAACTTTTTACTTCTAGAGTTTATTGATGGTAACTTGCTTTGACCCTTCTTCTCTTTTGGATTATTTAATCAGCAGTTGTAGTTGTTATTATTTGTTCTTTGCTTTCTTACGCCATGTTAATTGCATTCTATTATTTCAGCTGTAATGTTAATGGCACTGTTCCTGTTTTTATGTATGTTTTGGTGTTCAATAAAAACAATTAATGTCAAATCACTGGCCTCTCTAAAAAAATGTGTACTTTTAGCCCTGCACTCATCCCAAAGTTTGTACCTGTACCCTTGCACAGCTTCCAGCATTTGTACTTGCACTATTGCACCCCTCCCAAAATTGTACATTCATCCCTGCACCCCTCCTTATATTTGCACTTGTAGTCCTGCACCCCTCCCAAAATTTGTACTTGCACCCCTGCAACCCTTCCCAAAAATGTACTTGTACTCCTGCACTCCTCCCAAAATTTGTACTTATACTCCTGCACCCTTCACAAAATGTTTACTTGTACCTCTGCACCTTTCACAAAATTTGTACTTGCACTACTGCTCTCCTCCCAAAATGTATACTTGCACCAGTGCAACCCTCCACAAATGTGTACTTGTACCCCTGCACCCTTCCCAAGAATTGTACTCATAACTCTGCACCCCTCCACAAATGTGTACTTGTAACCCTTCCCCCATTCCCAAAATGTGTACCTGTAGCTATCCGAGTGGTGCTTAGAACTGAGGAACTGAACACCTTACCTAGCATTGTGCCAGTGACCTAAGCTAGGGAATAACCTCGGGTTGTCAGGGAGCCAACATGGTGGGAAGGAGGGAGCAGGACTGAGCAGCTGAAAGGCAGCTCTCCTCTCCCAGGGGTGGTTGCTTGCACCCCCATAGTTCTGCTCCCATTGGGTGGAGATCTGATGGGAAGGATAGGCAGAGGGGGTTGCAGGCAATTGCCAGGGGTATAGAGGATGGGGCTGGGCTTGTACATGGCATGCATGTCTGCCTCCACGTGCAAGCACATGCATGTGTGCCAGGGCCACAGGTGGGGAGAAAATCAGGGAAAAAATGCAAATATTGTAAATGAAAAAAAAATGTGTACCTGTACCCTGCTCCCTTCCCAAAAATTGTACCTTTGTACTCCTCCAAAAACGTGTACTTATAGCCCTGCACCGCTCCCAAAATATGTACTTGCACCACTGCACCCCTACAAACATTTGTACTAAAATCTCTGCACCCATCCCCAGATTTGTACTTATAGTCCTGAAGCCTTCCCAAAATGTGTACTTGCACCACTGAACCCAACCCCAAACATTGTACATGTATCTCTGCACCCCTCCCAAAATGTATACTTGTACCCCTTCACCCCTCCCAAAATGTTTGCATGTACCCCAGCACTCTTCCCAAAAATTGTACTTGTACATTTGCATCCCTTCCATGATTTGTACATGCAGCCCTGAATCCCTTAAAAAGATGTTCACTTACATGCCTGCATAATAATAATAATAATAACTTTATTTATTTAGCGCCTTTCAGATACCAAGGCGCTGTACAAATAAATCATAAAATCAAAGTATACATATAAAATCAACAATTCAAAACAGCATCAATCAGTAAAAGCCTTATTCCATAAAAAAGTCTTAAAATCCCGCTTAAAGGCTTCCACGGTGCATCCTATTGTCAGTATTGATAAGGAGCTAAAAGGGCATATGCCCATACGTGCTTCTATGTTTTAATACTAATAATGTAATTTCATAACATTTTGAATGAAGTTATCAAGACCCTGCAACTTTGCTGAAAGTTGTGCTTATACTCCTGCACCCCTTAAAATAATTAAATTTATACCCCTGTACCCTTCCCCAAAGTTGTATTTGCACCTCTCCCAAAATTTGTAATTGCCCCTGTACCCCCAAAAGTTGCACTCATACCCTCCCAAAATTTATACTTGTACCCCTGCACCCCTCCAAAAATTTGTACCTGAACTCCTCCACAAATTTATACTTACTCTTCTGAACCCCCTCCCTAACTCTGTACTTCCACCACTGCACCCCTCCCAAAATTTGTACTTGCACCTCTGGACTGCTCCCAAAAACTGTATTTTTTTGGAAGAGAGTGGGGTAGGAGGTATAGATTTTGTGTTGGGTGGGGGGACAAACATGAGGAAGGTTGCAGGTTTGGGGGAGCCGTGCAAGGGAGGTACAAGTTGCTGGAGTCATGGGGTAGTGTTTGCAAATGATTGGAGAAGTATGTATGTTATACATGTGGGAGATGCACAAATGGCACACATCTTGGGTAAGTGGGGATGGGGTACAAATGTTGTTGGGGTTGGGTAGATGTATGAATTCTGGGACAGGTGTGAGGGGTGAGTGTGCAAATATTGGGATAGGTGAAGGGTAGGCAAACAAATAAAGATGAGGGGGCAAATTTAAGGAGGCATACAGAATTTTTTCAGGAATGCAGAAGTATACCTTTTAGGAGCAGTGAAGTGGTAAATATATATTTCAGGAGGTGTGTGGAGGAACAGGTATAGGGTATAACAATGGATCTAGTCAGGGTAAGAAACATAATGGGGAAAGGTGTCTGGGCACTTTTTAGAATGATTACAAGGGATGGGCAACTAGAGGTATATATTTTTGTGGGAGTATACCTTTGGGGAGAGGTACTAAGGTAGTAGTTCACTTTTTGTCAGTGCTGTGAAACCTCAGTAAAGGGAATGAATTTGAAAATAATAAATAACAAGGAAGTTGTGGTGGCTGCATTAAGGGCTGGAAAGATAATGCAGGAAACCAACATTTAAATGTTAATTGTATGCAAGGTTATTTTTTTTTTGGGGGGGTGTATGCAGTGCTCAAAAGGCTGGTGATTAACCTTGGTTATTTGCCAAATAATTATCATTTTGTTCTACTGGTACAAGTCCATTAATAAAAGCCCCCATCAGAAAATTGGGAGCAAAGAGTGATGTTTGCCATTTTACAATACAGATATAGTGTGCGTATGTAGTTGACAGAACCTGGAAATGATGTCAGTGTTGCTTGAATGATATCAGTACTCACACAAGATTCCACTGACTGGTGTGAAAAAGTCTGAGGGACTTTTTTGAAAAACCATCACAGAAGATAGGCAAACAAAATAGCATTTATAGATAAGAAATTACAATTTCTGAACTTTATTTGGAGCAAATTATTTCTGTATTTAAAAATGTCTATCCAGGAAATGCACACTGAGCCAGGGCTCATTTCCTGGTGTGACCTGAGGGGGAAGGGAGTGGAAAAACAACAATCAAATACAATACAAAAGATGTTTATAAACAAATCAGGTGCACACAACTTTATTTTATTTTTTTTAAAAACATTAAACCAAGTTTACCAGGCAGTAAGGAAAAAACAGATCCCTCAGTTGTGAGCACTCAGAAGAACCTGTGGTTAACTCTCTTCTCAAATAAAAGAAATAAGAACATACAATAGTTACCCTATGGTCCTGTGGAGGGGGAGGAGGGAACTGATGCCAAACTGGATGGTAGGGAGAAGCGAGGAACACCCTAAATTGAGACCTTAGCAATAAGACCAAAAACAAGAACTTACCTGTGGCACCATGACTTGAGGAAAATGGACACCTGCTAAAACAAACACTTTCACGTTAGTGGCAAATATGGCCTCCAATCGAAGCACAAACAAGCAGTGGAAATGGGCAAAAAAGGCAGGTTAGCCAGTTTGAAAGCCAAAGCTTAACAGGCATGCCTTTTTAATTTAGGGGTGCTCACTGTCACCAGGTAGCCCCAGCCTGCTATGCAGAATCACAGCCCAAAGAGTAAACCCCAAAAGAAAGAATTTCTTCTTCAGATAAATTTCTGTGTTGTTTTCCCTTCGATGGCATAGCAAAGACTTGAGAGCCATTGCTGTCTGGGATGTTCATATGACCAAGATTCTATGCTGATGACAGCCTTGGGCTGTGCCATATTTCCCCTTCTAGGGTACACTTTACCCATTTGTTCTGAATACCCATTGCCAATTTGGAGCACTACAGAAATGGGAGGGATACAGTCATCACAAGGGAGGAGGCATGAATTGGAAAGGGAGGAGAGAAAAATAGGTCAGGAATAGAGCTGCCATGAGCGGGGGGGGGGAGGTGGAAGGAGTTTAAGCTGGTGCTTAAGGGAGTTTTGGGAGAGTGTGACGTGGAGTGTAGAAGGGAGGAGGTTCCAGAGGGAAGGGAGATGATAGGAAAAAGTTAACTGAACAGCAGAGGAGTGAGGGTGGGTGAGGGAAAAAGTGCAAAGATCCCTGGAATCAAGGGGGTACACAGCAGATAGGATGGGAGAGATGAGAGTAGTTAAGTGTGAGGGCAGTTTCTTAAACCTGTATTTAGCAATGAAAGAGGCACAGTGATGCAGGCAATGGGAGGGAAGAGGGAGGATGGATAAGGAACAGTAGAGGGTGCAAAGATGGGTACCAGGGGGTGCATTTGTGGCAGAAAGATAGAAGTCATTACAGAGGGTGTCCAGTCTGGCAGGGGAAGAGGAGGCAGCAGTAGAATATATCACAGCAGTTGTCAAAAACTGGTAGCACCATTTTGGTAATCAGTTCCCAGCAGACATGTGGAGACAGACAGGGCCCAATTCCAGAACAGGTTACAAATGGAGCAAGGTGACTTCCACAAAACCCAATGGTGCAAGTCACATCTTGTGACATGTATTAAGCTGCCAGCTGTTCTGGAAGGCAGCCTGTGACATGAAGCAAGCTGCCTGCGCCAAAGGTGGGCTACACCACTGGCTACGCAACAAACCCCCAGCAACATGACACAAGGGGTTTTCTGGCAGTAGTTATGGCCCAATTCCAAGAGGGAGGCCGATGGAATGGCAAATCACTATTCTGAGATGGCCACAAAAGACAGTGGTTTAAGTACAGTTAGACCAGCTAATAGATGGTCTAACCATACTTATGTCCATGGGTGCACCTCTGTGCCTGATGCCCACCAGCCACCACCCCCATGGTCTCACTGAGGCCCCCACCCATCTCCCAGTGGCTGGGTAGCCTTCTGTGGGCTGCTGGCACCCCCACACCCCCATTCCTGGGCAATGCCCAGCAGGGCAGTCCACAGCCTGGTGCACCACCATGCTGACATTAGCATGCATGCCATGCACACCATGAGGGTCCAGTTGCTCCCCATCCCCCTACCAGCCCTGCATGGCATGTCCATTGTGTCAGGGTGTGGGCTGGGGGGCCATGCCACGTGTCCTCTGCCCTGTCAGAGGGCAGTAATGCTGCTAGCGGCACCAGGAGTGGGTGGGCCGTTCCTTTGGTGCACCATTAGAGGTGCCTCAAGTCACAAGACATAGTTGCCAGGGACCGTGCCTGTTCTTGAATCTGGTGCATGGTCCACAGCATAGTGGCGCATGTCGCAACTCATATCCACCAATGAGTTGTGCCATACATTTTAGAATCAGGCCCACAGTCTTTATTATGGTACATGGCTCAAAGTCTGGGGTGGAGTTTAGTGTGAATGGAGTCAATGTAAGCAGAAAGGTTTAGTCTGCTATTGAGTCACACACAGAGGTACTTAAAGAAATGAACCACTTCAAGGGGACTACCATCCAGTGTAGTGAAAGAAGTACAGGAAGCAAGCTTGGACAGTTTCCTGTTGGAGCCAAAGGCCATGGACACTGTTTTCTTGGTGTTGACTTGAAGTTTGTTGGCTGGAAACAAGCACAGGACATTGTGAAAATCTTGCTGGAGCATGACTTTAGCAGCCTCAGTTGATGGGTCTGAAGTGTAGAGAACAGTGCTTCTGCACATACAGTATGTGAATATGTGAATTGACACAGGCTGAAGGTCACTGAGAATGATGGAGAAGAGGATGGGACCCAGGATACATCCTTGTGGACAACATCCTTGAAGGGGAGAGGAAGGAAAGGGTACCACCTACCTGCACCGACTGCTGATGTCCTGAAAGTTAGTAGCAAAACCACCCAACTACAGAATCTAATAGGCCAGCACAACTCAGCTTGTCCAGAGAAGTGAACAGGATACCAAATGAAATGCTTTGGCTAGATCAACAAAAATGAATGCTGTAATGTGCCCCTGATCCATCCCAGAGAGGATGGTGTCAGCGAGGTGTTGCATGGAGGAGATGGTGGAATGCTGTTTCCAAAAGCCAGACTAGAATGGAGAGAAGACACGAGAGAGAGAAGTTGAAGGAGTGGATGAAGTCAGACAGCTGTGAGTTGACTAACTTCTCTTGCAGCTTTACAAGAGCAAGGAGGAGGGAGATGGGACAATAGTTTCAAGGGAAGGAGGGATCACCACCTTTATGGAAGGGGAGAACTTTGGCCAGCTTCCAGTCTTGCAGGACAGCACTTAGGGTGAAGGAGCAGTTAAGGAGATGAGTGAAGGGGGTGGCAATTGCTGGAGCTAAGAGACAGAGGAGTTTGGGGTCCAGGCCATTAAGAGTGGCTTTGAATGAGTTAAGCGAAAGCAGAGTAAGCAGGGTTTCCTAAATACAAGAGGGGAATGAAACCCCATGGGGGGGGAGCGGAGTCTGGAGACAAGGGGGTGAGAGATGAATTAGGAGAGGGTGAGAAGGAGAGAGTAGAAGTGATAAAAAACTAATTTAGGTGAGTAGCAACAGAAGAAGGGTCAAGTTTGCCAGGGATTCATGGAATTAGAGGTCACATGGTTCTGCAATGAGTTGTACTGTCATGCATAAGCTGAATTCAGTACAGTGTAAGGAAGTGACAACTTGTGTTCAGTGTTTGCTGCATCTTGTGCTTAAAAAGCACTGGAAAGTTAAGCCTATAAAATATGTAGTTTTTTTCCCCCCAAGAAATCACTCAACTAAGTGTCTACTGTGCCTTGTGCCTCTAGATCACCAATTATTTCTGGTGTTTGTTGCGATTTAGTTAGTTTAAAGTTGTGGTTTTGTTTTCTGTATTCTGTGTAATGAGGCAGTGCTGTGGGGAAAGGGGAGGGAAGCTGAGCTGCAGCAACCTCCAGCAAGTAAAAGGCAGACTAGGTAGTCCTTTTTGTTGTAGTCATTGTCTTGTGTTGATTTTTTTCCTGATTTCTGTAGTTTGTTATCTTAGTGCTGTAGAACAATTAGGTGTGTTTTGCTGAATTATTTTTGTCACTGTAGTTTGAGTACCTTGACTTCATTTGTGTTTATTGATAGAAGTTAGTTCTTTTCATATACATAGTAAGGTCATGATAACTACATGATTTGTTGCATCTTGCGTGTGTCCCCATAGTCCCTGAAATCCTTGTCGTGTATTGGTTGTGTAACAAAGAAAAAAAAAAACAAGTGGAGGCGTGGGTGTTGCTGGTGATGCTGGTTCAGGAGGAGCTTGGACTTCAACAGAGGGTGAGTCCACTTCCACAGGGTGTGCCTGTCACCCCACAGTGATATGGAAACTTCCCTTATGCTCTCCATGAACCACTGCCAGCGTGGACGGGCCAGAACCTCCACCACTCCCACTCGATGCTTCCCTCTGCATTTTCTCCCTCTCTGCCCAGTGATTTGCCATGAGATTGTTCCTCTGGCCACCAGTACCCATGTGGGTCACCTGCTTGCCCTGATAGTTTTCAAGTGACCACACTTTCTTCATTAGGGTCACAGGTAAAGAAAATGACCACAGAAGTGACAAAGACCACACAAGAGAGAACTTGGGGTATATATGAGTACTACAAGTCTAGGTCCCTAAGAAATACCAACTCAAAATATACATATAAAAAACCTAAAAATAAAAAAGTGAAAATTCCCATAGCATAACATTGCAATTTTAACAAGCTATAACTCCATCAATCTTTGAAGTTATGGTACAATTTATATATCAAACAAAGGTCAGAGTGCCAGCCCAGTGGTACTGGAGGTTGAGGCGCTGTTCGCTGCACCTAGCACCACACCAGCAACCTGTGTTCAGGAAGGAGACCAGGCCACCGGGGGTCGGCAGAGGCAAGAGAGGATTGAGCACTGGAGGACTGCTATCCTTTCTCAGGGGAGGGAGGTTTGCCATTCCACTCACTTACTGCCCTCTGGCAGTGGCCAGAGTGCAATATGGGTCAGGAGGGCATATGCTGGCATCCTTACATTGGTGGGGAGGGGGAAGGGGAGGAAAAGGAAAAGGGAGCAAGCAGGTTCCATAATGGCCACACTAGCACCCCAGCCAGCTCCCCTGAAGTCTGGATTTCGCTCTGAGGTGAGGGTAAAGCTGTCACCCTTCATCCTGGCCCTGCCATGTGAGGGGAACCCGTGGGGAAATTAGGGGGGTGTCGGGTCAGGGAACTGTGTGGCCGGAGTCTGAGTCCCTCTGAGGGAGGGACCATAGCTGTCTGCTGGGCTGGGGGGGTTGTAAAAACCTATATGGAAAAAAAGATCACAGTGAGTACTATAAGACCAAGTCCCTAAGAAATACAACTGAAAATAGACATATAAAAGACATAAAAATGAAAAATTAAAAATTCCTGTATAACATTGCAACTTTAACAAGCTGTAATTCCATCAATCTTTGGTGTTAAAGGACAATCTATATATTAAAACAAAGGAGTCAATGAGTACTGCAATTCTATGGCCCACATATTCAGATGAGTTGCACGGCGCATCCCTAGATGCGTTGTGCATCTCCATACTTGAGCAGGCCATCAGGGTCGTGACCATATTCAAAGGCCACTGATGCACCACACACCCCTGACTGTACTGCTGCACACAATATCGTGATGCACCTATGCAAATTAGGGGTCCCTCATGCATATGCCACGAATCACAATATTGAAACCCCCAAGCAAAACTTTGGCCAGCTGTGCCAGCATGTAGTTACTCTTTTGAAACCCTACTTTAACTATGCGCAGAGAAGGTTGGTGTCCCATGCATAGTTCAGGGCCAGGTACACAGTCCCCCTTCCCAGCCCTGATCACTGTTAAAGCAAACAAAATCCCTGATCCTCCTTTTCCATAGTGTAGTGGCTTGACCTTCCAAGCCCCAATCCCTGTCAAAATAAAACACAACCCGATCCCCCTTTTCCATAGTGCAGTACCCCCCAGCCACCATCTCCATTAAAATAAAACACTACCTGATACCCCTTTTCCATTAGCTGTGACACCCCCTCCCAAGCCCAGATCTCTATTAAAATAAAACACTACCCAACCCCTTTCCTATTGTACAGTGCCCCCTCCCCAGCTTCAATCTCTGTTTAAAGAAAACACTACCTGATCCCCCTTTTCCATAATGTAGTAGCCCCCATCCCCACTCTCCATTAAAATAAAACACTACCCAATCCCCTTTTCCATAGCCCCGATCACTGGTCCAAGAATAAATCCCCTGATCCCCATTCCCTGGTGGCTCGTGGTCCTCCCAACCCCCACTCCATTAGGCAATGACACATTACCCCAGTCCCCTTTTCCCAACCTGTGCCAGCGACTAGCAGAATGCTCCTCACCCTGCCATGGCCAGCCACTAACTGATCAATACAGGAGCACATACAGTAAATAGTACACACTCATTGGTTGTCTCACAATTCCATCAGTCTTTCAAGTTAAGGGACAATCTATATATTAGAAAAAGGTCTACATGAGTACTACATGAATATCACATAATACACCCAGACAAATGCATGGTGTATACACAGGAACCCCCAAATTAAATCCCAAATTCACCATTTTGCCAAATCCACAATTTAAGTACAATAATCATCCAGAATGAACCAAATGTGTATCACATGTTTGGCAACAAGCATACCAAATTTCAGACAAATGTGGCAAAAATTGACCAAGTTATGCCTAAAACACCCCAAATGAGTAGTTGTCAGAAGTGGGGTGGTGGCATTCTTGTTGCTAAATTATTCTCTGCCACATCTGGCATCCATGCTTGTGGGTGCTGGGGGAGGCAGCAACAAGAGGATCAGTCCAAGAAGTAACAAAAATCACTGGATCAGGAACAATGGTCAATGAAGATGATGTTGGTGTCCCTTTGGCTGCTGGTGATGGCACTGAGCCTGATCTGGAAGACATGTCCCTAGTATGGATATGTGGACCAGTGGTCAAACAGCTGGTAACTCCTTTCTGTGCATTATAGCACACTGGGCACTGGTATCTAGGGTATAGGGTAGTATTTGACTCTGGCTGGGGGGGGGGTGTATTAAGCCTAATTGCAGTGGGTTCAGGTTCAAAGGATTTTTTGACTGACCATACTTTAGATCATTTTGACAATAGTACATAAAAATCTATGTTATACATAATTTAGTTAATTAAAGATTAAGATGATTACATTAACACAGTAAGTATTGAATAGTTTGACCATAGTCTTTCTATTTCTGAGAACGGTGCTCAAAAAGTTGTACAATAGTTTAGCATCATCAGTAAGCACTGGGTTTAAAAGCACATACTGTATGTGAGATCCATTAAGGCATTCTTATAGAAGGCAATCAGAATAATAAGGAATCTGTCTTTCCATTTTTTATACAATGGACATTGAAACAAAGTATCAAAATTATTCTCAATCTGTCCTCTGTTACAAAAACACTCCAAAGAAAATGGAGAGAAAGAGTCCTTAATTCCAGATGATTTAGATGAAGAAGGTCAAAATGGATAAGTGTGATACTATGAATCTCATCTGGATTAAGATGCATAGTTAAGTATGGTTTGCATTTGTGAAATATTTTGTTTTCTGCAAACCATACAGAGAAATTTGAAATCTTTATAGAAATATGATCTTTCTCTCTATAGTAGCAAAAAATGACAGCTTTTAAAAATTCATTTGTACAACATATTTATGTTTATGTTTGCTAAATTATCCCTCCAAAGCCTTTGGAATCTCAGTTCATGAAGCATATTCAGAAGTGTATGTATCCAAAGATAAATATTATTGTTGTCAATCCAGATAGTTTTTTCATTAAGACATCTCAGTGGCCATACATTTAAATTATTATCTATAGTGCGTATCCAATAATAAGGAATTTTTAATTTCAGATTGATTAATAAAAATAAAAAAAAATGGAACTTCAAGGAATGATGGGGCGTAGTAACCCTGCTTCAGTTGCATACAGACTTGGTAGATTTAGCTTTGCTTCAGCTGCCAGCAAAGCAGGATATTCAGTAGAACCCCAATAACGTGAAATAAACCTAAGTAAGTCTTTATAATTTTGTCTTACTTTTTTGGTCTGAATTTTAGCAGGAGTAAGCCAACTATTATTAAATGAAAACATAACACCGACATATTTATGTATTTATCATTTCTAGTTTTTAAAGTATTGTATTTTCCCCTGAAGATCATAACTTTTGTTTTTTCAATATTTAAATCTAATTTGTTGACAGTACATAAATCTGAAAATTGATTAAGTAGTCTTCATAGTCCTATGGAAGAAAGAGAAAACTCCAAGGGCAAGGTAAACCATTGGATGGAGAATGAAACCTAGAAGCATTTAACTCAGAGAGAATGTCATTAATACTGTATAAACATTGAAAAATACCAGGACCAACAGGCTGTCTTGTTTCACTCTTCTGTTAGTTGGAGTGGTGTGCATCAAGGAACCATTAACCTTATATCTAATATGAGTTCTATTACTTAAATAAAGCTGAATAATAGGTCTCAAAAGATTATATTTGGTCCTGAGATTGCACTTTTTATCCCACAATACATTCCAACCTATTGTATCAAAGGTCACTGAAAAATTGACTAAAGTAATGTATAATGTATCATTTATCTTTTTCTAATTTTAGTATATTTCTCTACTAAATGAGCCAAAATATAAATAAGGTCAGTGGTTAAGAATTTAGATCTAAAGCAAGCTTGTAAATTAAAAAAAATGTGCCTCTGATCCAGCCATATGAATAAGCAATTTAACAATATTTTAGCAAAGATCTTAGATATAGAGTTTAAAAAACTAAGAGGTCTAAAATTTGGGGGTGTTACACACATCGCCTTACTTATAAACAGGAACTATCACATTTGTTTTCCAGTTGTCTGGGATATAATAAAATGTCAAGCCCCCCCCCACTGAAACATAGAAACATATAATTTGATGGCAGATAAGGACCACTTGGCCCACCTAGTCTTCCCATTTCCCTGCCTAGTAGATCAGCTGCAGATCCTAGTTGACCAACAGCCTACTTCCTCCTACTCCCCCACTAGAATTGCGTTATGTCTGTCCCATGCATTCTTGAATTCTGCCACTGTTTTTGACTCTACGACCTCCTCAGGAAGGCCATTCCATGCATCTACAACCCTCTCTGTGAAGAAATACTTCCTCACATTACCTCTGAGCCGTCCCCCCTCTATCTATAAATTGTTCCCCCTTGTTCTTGTACATCTCTTTTTCTGAAAGATGCTACCCTCTTGGACTTTGTTGATTCCCTTGAGGTATTTGAAAGTTTCTATCCTTTCCTCGAGGCTATATATCTTAAGCTCCTTTAGTCTTTCTTCATATGTCTTTTGGTGCAGACCCTGCACCATTTTGGTTGCCCTCCTCTGGATAGCCTCCACCCTGTCTATGTCTTTGCAGAGATGGGGTCTCCAGAACTGTACACAGTATTCCAGATGTAGTCTTACCAACTGTCTTTACAGAGAGCCAACAACTTCCTGTTTTCTACTGGTGATGCCTCTCCCTATGCATTCCAATATCACCCCAGCCCTGCCTTACTGCCTTCTCACATTGCTGGCCCACATTTAGGTTGTCTGATATGACTAACCCCAGGTCCTTTTAAATTTTTGTTGTTGTCAGTATCTCACCCCCCACTGTGTACACTTCCCCTGGGTTTTTGTTTCCCAGGTGCATTACTTTGCACTTCTTTGCATTGAATCTAAGCTACCATATGTTTGACCATTCCTCCAACCAGGGGTGTAGCTACAAGGATGCAGGGGGTGCAGTGGCACCCGGGCCTATGATGTTTGAGGGGCCCAGTTCATAATTTTGATGTTTACTCAAAACTGGAGAGGGGCCCTGTAAGATCACCTTGCACCCAGGACCTCTGGGAATTTGCTACGCTACTGCCTCCAACTTTGCCAAGTCCCTTTTTAACCTTTCCACCCCACCTTGCGTATCAACCCTTTTGCAGATCTTTGTGTCATCTGCAAAGAAACATACTTTCCCTTCCAGCCCCTCTGCAATATCACTTATAAAGACATTAAAAAGGACCGGCCCCAGTACTGAACCCTGTGGTACCCCACTAGTAACACCCCCTTTCTTCACTGTGGACTCCATTTACTATTACCTGCTGTGTCCTGTTGTCCAGCCAGTGTTTTACCCAGGCTACCACCCTGGAACCCACTCCCAGGCTGGCTAATTTGTTTATTAATCTTTTGTGTGGGACTGTGTCAAATGCCTTGCTAAAGTCTAGGTAGGCCATGTCCACAGACCCTCCCTGGTCTACTACTTTGGTCACCCAGTCAAAGAAATCAATTAGATTTGTCTGACATGACCTTCCTGCTATGAATCCATGCTTCCTTGAGTCCTGTGCCCCACTGGCCTCTAGGTACTCCACAATTTTTTCTTTCAGAAGTGATTACAATATTTTCTCTACCACTGAGGTCAAACTGACAGGTCTGTAGTTTCCTGCCTCTGTCTTGCTCCCACTTTTGTGAAGGGGAATCATATCTGACCTCCTCCAGTCCTCAGGTACCACACCATCCTCCCATGATTTAGTAAAAAGGGTAGTCAATGATGTTACTAGTGCTTCCCTTAGTTCTTTTAGAATTCTGGGGTGAATCCCATCAGGCCCCATTGCTTTAACCACCTTCAGTTTTAAGAGTTCTTTCAGAACCCTTTCTTCTGTGAAAGGACTAATATCAACCCCCCCATCCAGAGTGCTTCTATTGACTGGATTAGGTATCTCTCCCTGCTTTTCCATTGTGAATACTGAGCAGAAGTATTCATTCAGTTTCTCTGCTTTTTCACTGTTGCTGTCTGCCCAACCACCTTCCTCTTTATTCAGCCTCAGTATCCCTGCCTTAGTCTTTCTTTGCTCCCTAATGCACCTATAAGAGGTTTTTATGCCCTTCTTATCCAAGTTGGCTATCTTTTCCTCAGTTTGGGCTATTGCTATTCTGACTGCCTTCCCCGCTTTCTTCTGTTTTAACTGGTATAGTTCTCTGTCCTGCTACTTTTGTGTTTCTCTATACTTCCTGAATGCCATCTTTTTCTCCCTTACCTTCCCCGACACATCTTTTGAGAAGAAATTAGTCATTAATGGTACCCAAATTTCAAGTGCAATTTATATACATCCACTGGAATCCTATCTATGCCAGGGGTTTTGTTTAGCTTGCAAGAAATAATAGCATCCTAGACTTGACATAATGAAAAAATCAAGAATTCGTAAGGTGGCAATTTATTAACATTCAGCTGATTCTAAATTTTCGCTAACGGATCATAAAAACATTTTGCTGAAGTATAATATTCATTGATCCTGACAAATATGAGAGGAAATGATGCAAAGTCAAAGCTATGGTTATGGAACCTTACTTAGGAAAAAGGTCTTCAGGTAAAAAGAAAATGCATTAGGCCTTTAAAGGTGGAGGAACTATTTTATGTACAATACTTCAAGAATGTTACTTTTTGCATTTAAGTCTTCAGATTTTTGAATGTAAGTTAATTAAATGCACAGTTCCATTTTATAAGTGCAATAAAACATTCTGGGGGTGGACATTAGACATTTCTAACACACAGTCAGGGGATGAAAGCACTCAGCCTGCAGCCTCATGCCTCAATACACCCCTGGCCGTGCATTAGAAATGTCCAATGCACGCCCTTCATGTCTTATTGCTTACTTAGTGTAGCCCGTCAGCATGGCTCTCAGCCAATCAGCGAGCAGGAACTCTTGAGCACATTTTCTAAAAGTGCAATAAGATACTCCAGGTAATTGGTTATCTGGGATTTATGTAATTCCAGGTGGCGAAGGCACTCAGAACAACTGCCTTATCCTTTACTATACACCTGGACCTGCATTAAATAAGTAATAATTTATGACAGGATGTGCATTAAAGGAGTTTAATGCATTTCCCAAGGCGTAGTGAGGCAAAAAGTTGAAAGACCATGTCCTTTAGCCCCTGGTAAATGGATTAAAATCCTTTAATGCACACTCCAAAGTGGCTTATCATACTTACAAAATATCATTTTTTTTTAGTCTTTGAAAATCAGGTAAGGACCATGAGGCCCAAGTCTCTGTTTTCAGGGGTGACCTGGGAGCACTGGAGAGGTTAAGTGATTTGCTAAGAGTCACACAGAGTGCAAGTGGAGGTTGTGGAAATCAATATCAGGTCTGCTGGATGTACCAAGCTCATTCACAGCTCATTCACAGCTGATTACTCTAACCTCTAGGCTATACTATGAGTCCCAAATGTATATAAAAAGGCCCCCCATATGTAAGGAAATGAAAATAAATACTACATAATAACATTTCCATATAAGAAAATGTGTGTTTTTTGGTTGTAAAAATGATTTGTAAACCTTTTCATAATAAAACAAAAATAATTCCAATTGTGAAAAGTAAATAGTAGGTGGTGTGGCTGAGTCAATGTATTATTCAGCACAGCATACTGCACTCTCCTGGAGTTCCTGTTGTATGCTAGGGACTCCAAGTCATTATTCCCTGATGGCAACAACAGAGTTTGTAACAGAAGCCATGGAGCATAGTGAAGAGAAAATGCTTTTCTTTTTTGCCAGCATGATCATAAGGCCCCCCACCCTACATTTGCCACCACCACCACTACCAGCATGAGAAATGGGATCCTATGCACTCTCCCAGCCCATAAAACTCACTCCCTGCCCCCCCTTCCATGACCAGCAGCATTTAAAAGGGGAACTCTCTTAATTTCCTGGCCCATGAAGCTCACTTGCTGTCCCAGACCAGATAAACTGAAGGAGCTCACACACTTTTCCAGTCCAAACAAACTCGTAGCATTCACTTACTGGTGTCTCCAACAAATGGTGGTGTTTTCTATAACTCTCCCCTTCCCCTCATGTGCTGAAGGTTTTTATAGACTTTGCCCCTCCCCGGCTGATGCACATGGATGGAGGTAAGGACTGGATCGAGAACAGTGAAGGAGCTGGACATGTGTTGCTGCACCACCATCTTCCAATCTGCATAGTGCCACACATTCTGAAAACTGACAGCAGCTTGCAGTTTTAAGACGCCAGTTCTCCTCCTCACAGCTTGGGTACCAGTAAGGGATTGCAGTTCGGTAATAGAGGACATAGAGCTGCTGAGTGCATGTGTTTGAACTCAAAATGTGGGGTTACTTGGTGAAGCTGAAGTTTGAAATAATAGGTGAAAGTGATTCTGAGCCAGCTGATGTTGCAGTGCTGGACAGTGTCTTGGCAAGGAATCAAGTGCGAACGCTGTTCTTTTTTTTTTCTTTTTTTGTAAAGGAGGCCACACAGTTTCATTTGAGCTGTTTAGAGAGGCATTATTTTTTAAGTGGTGGTGATGTGTTTGATAGTATAGTAGTTAGGAACTGTGCTTTATGTGTTGAAAGATTTAAAAGTTTTTAAAATAATGGGCTTGATTTTTAATCACCACTTAGATCAACACAAGTTGTACCAATCTACAGCTGTGGGAAACTCTGGGTACGTCAGGGGTCCTGTACCCTATTTTATAAAACTGTGGTCCCTGTGTCAAAGTCCCTAGAGTTGTGCAGCCTCTGGGTGTGCCAAACATGTGGTGCACCTGTGGAGTTTGATGGAGGGTCTTGTCAATCCCCCCTACATGGCACAACCCTAGAGGGGTCACTAATGTGGGAAGTGAATATGCCAGCAAGGAGGGGACAGGGATCTGAGGAAGCACTAGGGGTGCGATTTGGGGTGACGGGGGCATCATGGCAATGTCAGGGTGCTGAGCTGACACCCAGTGGGACTGACATGCACAGATGAAGAGAGACAATCAGCCTGGATAGAGGGTGGTTGGCATGTATGAGCCATGACCAGGACCCATGTGGAAACTGCCCTGGTACCTTCGCTATATGTGCTACAGTCCTTGACAGTGTAGGTGGGCAGCAGCCTGCTTCCATGCAGTGGGATGAGTACCAGGAGACTGTTGAGGTGCCCAGAAAGTGCTCACCTCAACCACCTGTAGACTGCAAACTGCAGCTACTGCTACCTGCAGCACGTAGGGGACTATGACACTTATGGGGCAGGTGCCAGGGCTGTTTCCACCTGGGGTCCTGGTCATGGTCCATCAGTGCCAACCACCCTCTTCATGGGCTGATTGGCTCTCTTCAATTGTTTTTTTTTTTAATTAAATATGCTTTATTTATTTAATATAAGCATTCACCAACAATGCAATACATGTTGCAGGAAATGAGACAAAAATAATAGTGAATACATTACATTAGATACTGACCCATACATCAAGGCTCTCTTCAACTGTATATGGCACCCCTACTGGGTGAAACCTCACCACCCTGACACTGTGGCTATGCCTGTCATCCCTATGGCACCCCCAGTGCTCCCTCTGCCCCAGGTCCCATCCTTGCAGGCCTCCCATTGCAACCCTGCCCAGCAGTGGTGCAGGGTCCTTAGACCACCTCCTGGCTGGTCTAAAGTCAGCCCACTGTTGAAACCAAAATTCCAGAAAAGGAGACAGTGCAGTCCTGCTGTGGCACAAGCCCCTTGTGACCTGGTGCAAGGGTGCTTCTGCTGTAAGGGTGGTTCAGGGTGGCTTTGGTACATGGCATCCCACTTTCTACACAGCCTGCATTCAAAAATCAGAATTGCCCCAAACTTTGATGCAAGATGACACTTATGTCAAAGCCCTTTGGTGCAGGCACCTTGCACCAGAGTTTTCACTCTGAAAGTCAAGAAAATGTGTTTAAAATATGGTAACTGTAAAGGCTAAGATTTTCAGTATGGCAGCAGGTTGCTTTCTTTTTTATTACTTTTGTTTTAGGATGCAGTGATTTGTTAATAAATCAATCAAATCTTTATTTATCCTAGTGAACACCATTGAGCATAGCTCATTTACAAGATGGACATGGTTAGCACAGGAACACAAGATATACAATATATGAACAATCACAACATAACACCTCAGTAATATTATACAATACAGAGATACAATTGTTAAACGTACTCATAAGTGGAGAACAGTTTGGAAACAGTGATTCAATTCCTTTGTGGTGTATAATGGGTCTAGTAACAGCAGCTGGAAGTACTAATGAGGACAATTGTTAGGTAATGGTATATTACATACAATCCCTTGAGTAACAAGATAGATTGTTACTTAAAAAAATTAAAAAATAGAAAGTGTAACAGGGTAGAAGGGAGGGTGGTAGGTGAGGTTAGATAGGGTACAGGCAGAGTGGTAGGGGTTAGATGAGGGACAGATGAAGCCTTGGAGAGGACACAGGACAGAAGGGTGGGGAGCACAATTAGGTATTAGAGAAATGTGTGGAGAGGCCACACGGTCTGGCTTAGTTGAGAGGACAACACCATCATGGTATGCTATAAGTGCAGGGAAGTTTAGGATCGGGGGAAGCAGTTGCAAATTTTTTTGACCGAATGGTCATATAGTGTCTTGAAGGAGGATAGACTGACTGGGGTAATAAGCATTAGTGATTTTTGTATTTTGTTCCACAGAGACGGCAGCACAAAGCTTATAGTCGTTCTCCCAAAGCTTGTTTTTAGCTTAGGTACCTTTAAGGAATTAAAGGAGACGCTTCTCAGTGCATAATTCCCAAGCTTGCATAGTGGAAGACAATCGGAGCTATATAGGGGTAGTTTGTTGATAATAGCTCTGAACGTCCAGAGTACAACATTTCTGTTTCTCCTGTACTGAAGGGAGGGCCACCTCATGGCAGCATAAAGGGCACAATGATGAGTGGAAAAAGGTAGGCTAGTAATGAATCTCAGAGCCCTGTGATACAATGTATTCAATTAAGCAAGATGATAGACAGGGCAGTGACTAAAAGAAAGTCAGCATAGTCGACCAAGGAGAGAAACATTGTTTGTACCAGCTGCCACTTGACATCGCTAGTAAGGAAGTTTTTAATCCTGAAAAAGAGTCCAAGCCTCTGCCTTAATTTCTTTAGCAGATCTTTGATATGGTCTGCAAAGGAAAGTTTATATTTGAGCCACACTCCCAAGTACTTGAATTTATTGACAAATTCTAGGTTTTCTCCCAGGATTGTTGTGATCTGTGGAATCAAGCCAGCCCTGGCCAGGTTTGCAGCATGGAAAAGTGGAGAAAATAGCATTTCCTTAGTTTTTTTGACATTTAATAGGAGCTTTTTGATAAGGAGTTGGCTCTGAAGTAGATTGAATTCAGATTGTAGGTCTCCACAGGCAGCTTCTGGTGAAGGACGACTTAGATAAAGAACTGTGCCATCTGCGAACAGATGGATATTGGCCTTAATTATGGTGGTGTCAGTGTTGTTTATGTAAATTGCAAATAGTAGGGGGCCAATAATCGATCCCTGGGGGACTGATCCTTGCAGAGGTTTAAGGGGAGTAAGTTCACATTCTGCCTTGACTTGCTGCCACCGGTCAGAGAGGTAGTCAGAAAACCAATGCAAGGATAGTGAGTCTGGTCCTATCACCCTCAGGGAGGAAAGGAGCAGGCCATGATCAACAGTGTTCAAAGCCTAATTTAAGACTAAGAACACTGCACAGATGAAGTTTCGATTCTCCAGGTCTTGCTACCAATCATTGGTCACTTTGGCTAAGGCCGTAATGGTACTATTCTGTGCTCTGAAGTCAGATTGCATTGGGTTTAGAAGATTCATAGTTTCTACATAGGATCCCAACTGCTTGCTTACAATTTTTTCCAACAGTTTGGACAGTATAGGGAGTAGAGAAAATGGTCTGTAGTTGTTAAGATCACAGGGGTCCTCAGATTTAAACAGCAGGAAAACATGAGCTGTTTTCCATAAAGGTGGGAGAATTCTGAGGGACAGTGAGAGATTGAATAAGTGGATAATTGGTACAGCTAAAGCATGGTAGGCAACCTTTAGAAAGTATGGGTCTAGAGAGTCAGCACCCACACTTTTTTTGGTATCCAACTGTAATAGAAATTCATTGACCTCTTTCAACAAAGTAGGCTGGTGAGAAAAGACTGAGTTGGTAAGAAGAGGTTCAGAGTTTTGTGAACCCAACTGGGAGCATATGGAATATGCAGGGGAGTTGTCAAATGCCAGCCCTGCGGTGGCAAAGTGGTTGTTAAATGCATCCAGGATCTCTGTTTTGTTGCAGATGGTGGCACTGCCAGAAGTAATCTTTGCAGGCAGGGAGTTCCCCGGGGTATGTCCTGACATATCCTTAATGGACTTCCAAAACTTAGAGGAGCTCCTGGCAGCAGAATCCAGTTCTGAATGATAAAAGGAGGCCTTAGCATCTCTTATCATCTTGGTGCATGTATTCCTGGCTTTCCTGAAGTGACACCAGTCCATCGGGACCTTAGTTGTTCGTGCTTTTTTCCAAAGCTTGTCACTGTTCAGCAGTGCTGTTTTGAGTTCTAAAGAGAGCCAGTCACAGGTTCTACTTCTTACTCTAACTTTTACAAGATGGGAATACTTATTTAATGCCCCAGTCACAATTTCAGAAAGGATGTCATATGCCAAGAGGACCGAGTTAGCTTGGTAAAAGTCCTGCCAACGCAATGAGTATTTTAGCTCATCAAGGTAGGCAGACTGATAGAAGTTACATCTGGACCTCTTAGTAGACAACCTTGATGAGGATAGTGGATTCTGGACCAATCTTACGCTGGTGATGATGCTATGTTCACTAACATCAGAGAAGAAGGTTCCGGCATGGGGAGAACAGGTGTGGTTTGCTTACTAAGATGACGTCAAGCCGTGTACTATTAGCAGAGTTCTTCTTATTAGGGCATGTAGGCTCACCAATAAGTTGTGTCAGCCCATGTGCATCACAGAACTCCTTAAGTGGCATAGCGGCCTTGGACATCAAATCAAGGTTAAGATTCCCAAGAATAACTGTTTCAAGGGAGCCATGCCCCATAATAGTAGTTAGATGGGTGAGGATTTGAGAGCCAGCAGATGGGGGTCTATAGCAACCTATGACACAAAGTGCAGTGGAGGAGGATATCTCAACCTTTAGTGCTAGGCATTCAGTTTGGTTTGCAATGGATAACAAGTCTAGGCATGACACCGAGTATTTGTCCTTGATGTAGATGGCCACTTTCCACCTCTAGTGAGTCTGTCAGCTCTAAATAATGAACAGTCTGGGATGTTAATTTCCCTGTCAGGCATAGAGGGTCTGAGCCATGATTTGGAGACCACCAAAACAGCCGGTGAGGTAAGACTGACCGAGGCCTGGATCAAGGTAAACTTTTTTAACAGGCTGCATGCGTTCATATGCATAAAGCACATTCCTTTTAGTTTTGCTGGATCTGATGGGGAAGTAAGAACTTTAGCTGGGCCAGGGTTAAGCTCAATGTCTCCTGAGCACAACAGAAGGAAAAATAAGAGCTTTCTTAGCACATCAATAGTCATTTTGTAATCTCTTGCTCATGTTCATCTACAAGGGGTGTCAGGCTGAGTAAATAGAACCCCAAATTTAAATGTGGTTTGTCCTAAGATAGCAATTACCAAGACCCTGGCTGTGAGATGTAAAGTGAGGTAAGAGTGATAGATATGCCCTGGGGGGCAGTTCGGCCCAAGTTCCACCACTAATAATTGTTCAAACAAAGGGCTGAAGGTGGGAGAGTCTAAGAGCACAAAGATAATTATAGGATGAGTTACAGTGCACACGACAGTCCACCGGAAGGCTATGTTCCACCCGGTTAGAAGATTGGGAGAGCTTGTGTACTGTGCATGTCACAAGGAAAAGAAGGAACAGAAAATGGAGCCAGTGGGGCACCCACATGGTGATGCCTTGCATAAGGCAGACACAGTTGATCTGTCTGGTCCTTGCAGCCTATAGATTGAATTAGCAACCTACGCAAAGGCAAAGGTGCCAGCTACTGGGATGGTTTGGCTGTGACTGGGCACGTCACCATAGGCAGTGGAAGTGTAAGAATTGAAAGGGTATATAGTCGAATTAGGGTGAGGTCCCTAACAATAGGTCAGGTTAGAGCAGTAATTGGGAGGAGTTAACTGGAGTTGCTGGAGAAAAAGTTGAGAGCAAATGTGTGACCCTGTGGGTGAGACTGCTTTAAAAAGAGGAAGTAAGAAAGTGGATCAAGTCAGGTATTGAAGACAGGGAGACTAATAGCATAAGAATGAGTAGCAGTAGAGTGACCAATCAGCTGCTAGACTGAGGAAAGGGGAGGCACAAGGGTCTATTTAATACTGTGGGGAGGTGGGCAAAAAAGTTCAGTCCACAACAAAGCACAAAAATAGATTTCCTTGAAATCAGGAAGCACCAGGCATTGGAAAATCAGCCAAGGAGCAGAAACTGCCAATCAGTACCTAGCTCCTCCACATACAATAGGGCTATGAGTTTCAGAAGTACTGCTATGTTGTCTTGTGTTCTGTTCCTGTTTATGTGTTTACTCATTCGGTGTGTGAGCTTTTCTGAATGAGCTGGCAGTGTTACAAACACTGGGAAACAGATGAGTGTGTTTTGCAATGCTAAATGAGTTAGTTTTGGGTAGGAGTGAGAAACAAACTATTTTGTGAAGCTGTATTCTTTAGAAGTCTGGCTGTGGTCAAGCTGAGAGTGTCACAGTAATAGTAATGGGTTGAGAGTCAGAGTGTGAGGAACAGCTGAGACAGTGTTTAGTGGTAATTGAGTTAGCTTCTGGCAGTAGTGGGGAATAGACTGTTCTGTGAAGCTGTGCTCTTTAGAATTCTGGCTGTAGTCAAGCTGAGAGTATCACAGTAGTTGTAATGGGCTGAGAGTCAGAGTTTGAGGAACAGGTGAGAGTTTTTCAGTGGTAATTGAGTTAGCTGCAGGCAGCAGTGGGGAATAGACGGTTCTGTGAAGCTGTGCTCTTTAGAATTCTGGCTGCAGTCAAGCTAAGAGTATCACAGTAATGAGCTGGAAGTTAGAGTGTGGGGAATAGGTGTGAGTGTTTTGTAATGCTAACTGAGTTAGCTGCAAGCAGCAGTGAGACTTCTCATGTAGTTCTGCATTTGTGTCTATGGTAACAGCACAGGTGTTTCTTGTATGCTGGGGAAAAACTGCCTAGAGTGATGATATCAGTGACCTTTGTGTGACCTGTGTATATAAGTAGCTGATATCATCACAGTAGAGCAGAGGGTAAAAATATCACACTGCAGTGGATGATACACTGTTTTATCTCACTCATTTATCACTCACCCCTACTGAATGAATATATATATACAAGCAATGCTAGACTGGTAGTGAAGTGACTGAATGTGTGGTGGCAGCCATATTGCACATCATCACCCACACACATCCTGGATAATTGCATGAACCAGTTTATGGGAAGGAGAATATTGGCCAGGACACTGGGAATGTTCCCTGCTCTTTACGAAGAGTACCCTGGGTTATTTTACTTCCACCTGGACACCCACCAGGAAAAGACCAGGATGGGCAGAAGGGACCTTGGTTTAACATCTCATCTGAAGGACGGCATACCCCAGCAGTACAGCACCCCCCCAATACTGCACTTGGATGACAGCGATTTTTAGGTGCAAGTCCAACCCAGTGTGGGACAAGAACCCACAACATTCTAGTCCAGAGGTAGATGTGCTACCAACAGAGCCACGCTGACACCTTTGGATGGTATCACCCTCATAGTTATGGTTGGGCCGCAGTTTCTATGTTGAAACTGAAATTCTGCACTTTAATAACTTTGCAGCCATTCAACGGATTTGCACGAAATTCTTCATGTGTAGTTTCATGTGGTAGATCTCTTAACTTAAGTTTTATTCCGGTTGGATTTGCAGATTCCGAGATCTGGATAATGAAAAAACCTGAAAATGTGCCACTTTTTGCAGTTTGTTCCTAATCATGTTGCACACAGATTGTGTTGAATTTCAGTCTAAATTTTTTTATGATTGAAAGAGCTTGGGAGACAGAACAGGCCAGCATTTACTTGGTGAAAAACTACTAAGCTGTTCCAAAGTTGTAGCATTTTTAAGGTCCCATTATTTTCAATGGCATTTTCATTTTTCAGGAGAGCAGCATGGTATGAACAAGGATCTTGGTTCTCCAGAAGACAATCCTGATTCACCAGTTGACAATCCTGGCTCACCAGAAAAAATTCCTTGTTTGCTAACCGCCATCTTGTCTTTTTTTAATTTTTCCCCAAACAAACTGTCATAACTCTGTCCAAGGATGTCTGTTTGTCACATTTAAGTATGATTTTAGTTCATGGGGAGTTGATGAGCTGTGCTTCATACTTTTTGATGTTTGTGTGCCCCGGAAAGTTTTATTTTTAATGTTTTAAAATCCTTGTTCAGCACTTGCTAAATTCCTTGTATTCCATGCCTGTTTGTCACTGGTGAACAAGGAAATTGGTTGGTGAACAAGGATTCTCAGTCTGGCCATCTCGTTGTAAATTTTCAGATGAGATGGCCAGACCAGGGATCCTTGTTCGCCAGTGATGAATCAGGATGGCGAATATGGAAATCGCCTGATAAAGGATTCTGTTCTGGCCATCTGGTCATGAAAATTTCAGGATGAGATGGCCAGACTTGGAATTATTGTACACCAGCCGATTTCCTTTTTTGCCAGATAAAAAGGAATGGTGAACAAGGAGACCGCTGGTGAACAATAATTCTGGTCTAGCCATCTGGTCATGAAAATTTCAGTCATCTGTGGTGTAAAAGGAAATTGAGTTGTGAAAAGGGCAAAATAAATCCTTCCTGCTGTATTTTTATTTAATTATTTTCATTGATGCAACCCCGAATGGGAAAAATCCCTGGTCTAGTGGCACCTCCCCTCCCATGCTGACACACACACACACACACACACACACACACACACACATGTGTGTGTATATATATGTGTGTATATATATATATATATATATATATATATATATATATATATATATATATATATATAAAATAGTATGTACGGTAGTACCATTATAGTTAGGGTTAGTACCCCGTTTAAGGTTAAAGTGTGAAATTTTGCATCTTAATAACTTTGTCACCATACAAAGGATTTGCTAAAAATATGGCAGGCATGGAGCGGTACCATAGATCTCTTGATCTGTCAAGTTTCGTAATGATCAAATATATGGTTGCAGAGTTTTAAAGCGACATGCTGTAGCGCATTTATGCTTTTTTGTGCATTCTTTGCCCACACCTACAGGTCACACAGTTTGTGCGACAGGTCTGAAAACTTCTGGACCATGCAGCCAGTGTACCCGATGTGCATTTTGAAGATTTAGTTAAAAAATATTAAATGGTTCAAAAGTTATTCAAAAAACAAGTTTCCCATTATAGTCAATGGGAAAAGTTAACAAAAAGTTCAACAGTGTTGCAAATGCAGTTTTTAGTGTCATAAATGACCCCTGTAGTGTCATGAGTCAGCCATTTCTTTTTCAGTTAGTGGTCATAGAAATGCTTGGCATTTAAATTTGGGACCCTTTAGAGACACAATTATTTTTGTGTTCTCCTAGTCGGACCGTGAGGATGCTAGCCATGACTTTTTTTGGGGGGGTTAAACACCCCAGAAATATGTTTTTGAATTTTTTTTAAAAACTAGTGTCACAAAGTAGTGTCACACTCATGACACTTTTGTGATTTCATTTACGAAAGTGTCGTGATTTGCAACACTATTTTATGACACTATGCCCAAAATAACAGGAATTATTTTCCACCCTGCTGCAAAACAATAGTTTGGTCTTTTGGCTGAAATTTGGAAGGAAGAGAGCCAACATCCCACAGATGTGCCTTTCCATGGTTTGGTGACACAATATTGCATGGATGGAAAGTTACGGTGCTCCAAAGTTTACACTTTTCACATAGACTAACACTGCGGTGTCTGCCGCACCTTTCAGGGCCCATAACTCAGAAACACCTCGAGATACGGAATTGTAATTGGAAAAATGCTTAACCCCCCCCCCACTCAGGGGCAAAGTACAAAACTGCCAGGAAAGTCATAATTTATATGAAATTTTAATTTTTTTTTACGTTGTACGGTTCCTGAGATATAAGCAATTTAATATTCCAAGTGATCATTTTCTGCTCCGAGGCCCATTATTATGCATACATTCTTTGTTTTCACAGTGATTCTCTATGTAGCTGTTGGTGAAAAGAGGGGCGTGCACCTTCATTACTGTCACAGTTAGAGTTCCTACTTACATTTCTGTAACCATTTATGTTAGCATTCCCGACTACACCACCATGTGTGTTACCCTTTGTCTTTTTGTTTGGGCTTGTGTTTACATTACAGTTACCATTTGCGTTTCCATTACTGTTTCTATTTGCGTTTCATTTTGCATCACCATGTGCATTACCATTTGCATTTTACGCTTGCGTATGCACTTCCTTATGCATATCCTTTGGCATCATCATTGCTGTTACCGTTAGCATTTGCATTTCCTATTGTGGTATTGTGACCGTGTGCGTTACCATTTGTATTTCCGTATGTGCTTGTGTTTGCATTTCCATTTGCATTCCCATTCCCATGTACTCCACCATGTGCGTTACCTTTTGCATTTTCATTTGTGTTTGCATTTGCATTACTGTTAACATTTGCATTCCCATTACTGTTTTTGTTTGCATTTTGTTTTGCATCACTGTGTGCATTACCATTTGCGTTTGTGTACACGCTTCCATTTGCATTTCCTTTTGAGTCATCATTGCTGTTACCATTACCATTTGCATTTCCTATTGCGGTGCCGTGACCGTGCGTATTAACAGTTGCATTTCCATATGTGCTTGTGTTTCCATTTACATTTCTGTTTGTGTTTCATTTGGTGTCATTGTTGCTGTTACCGTAACTGTCTGCATTTCCAATTTACGTTACTGTGCCCATGCACATTACAGTTTGTGTTTCCGTACATGCTTGCATTTGCGTTTCTGTTTTCATTAACATTTGTGCTTGTGTTTGTATTACCATTTGTGTTATCATTTATGTTTGCGTCACCATGTGCATTAGCATTTGCGCTTGCATTTGCGTTGCCATTACATCACTATTTATAGTGAACATTCTCAAAAAGAAGAGAAATTCATGTCAAAAAACTCCATTTAATGCATCAGTTAGGGTTGTTCCATAGTGACAAAAAAGCGAGGAAATTAGATGTTAGCGTTCCCACCCCCTTGCACCCCATTCCCACCCTGCCCCCACCAACAGGCATTGGGGTGTGAGTTGGGGTCGTCGGTCCTAACTGTCACCCTATTCTCCTATACTGCACCACCTCAGCTTGTTTGCACATGGGATGGGGTGAGAGTTAGGACTGATGATCCCAGCGCATACCCCGATGCCTGTTGGTGGGAGTGGTGTGAAAGGGGGGATGGGAACCCTAACATCGAATTTCCTCACTTTTGTCACTGTGAAACAACCCTAAATGATGCATTAACGTAGTTTTTTGCCATGAATATATATATAGATAAGTATGTAAGGAAATTCACAAATTCATTCACAAAACTGGACTGTCTGGTACGGTATGGGCTGCACGCCCATTGGCTCTTGCTCTGCACCAATGGGCATGCAGCTACCAGAGCAGTCAGTCGTGAGCAACAGGGTGGCAGGCGGGTGGGGTGGAGTGGGTGGTGGGGCTTCGTGGGTGGGTGGGGTGGGGGCCACTAGGTCACCAGGAATGTGTTTGGGGGTGACAACTACATCCTGCGATCGGGACTTTCGGTCCACTGCACCACCAGGGATATGATCGGGAGGTGGGGGGGTGTTTGAATACTCCAGCCCGCGATCGGGCTTATCGGTCCACTGGACCACCAGGGATATGATCGGGAGGTGGGGGGTGTTTAATTACTCCAGCCCGCAATCGGGCTTATCGGTCCACTGGACCACCAGGGCTGTGTTGGGGGGGAGACACATTGCTGCCCATGATCGGGCTGGTAAGGCAGGGGTATTTAGGCTATGCCCACCATCGAGACAGTGGGGTGGTGGTGGTGGGGTTTTTATGCTCTTTTGCCCATGATTGGGATGCAGGGGGTGTCCTTCCCCGACGGCTGCTGCCTGGCAGGGCACCAGGTGCAAGTCCTTGGGGATCGGCGCACCTGCATGCTAATGGCATGCAAATGGGGCCATAATCAGATGCAAATGGCCCCCCCTGTGCCTTGCATAAATTATAGCCCCATTTGCATGTCACCTTTTGAATATCGGGATTTTGCGCATGGTGCAATGGTACTTGCGCCACCGCAAGTTGAATGCTCCACTTTGTCAACTTGCGGTGGTGCTGTGGCTGGGGGGGTGATATTCAAAGGAGTTGCTCAATAGCGCAACTCCTTTGAATATCTCCCCGGACACATCCCTGCGCAACTATTTTGCGCAGCACAAGGGCTTGTGCCTGTGAATGGTGCAGTTTGAATATCCACCCCAGTATTCATTATAATAGAAGCCAGGTATACTATTGCACACCATGGTGCTAACTAAACACTAATATCCAATGGACTACCTCTCAGAGATGGACAATATGACAGTGTACATATACATCTATATATATATATATATATATATATATATATATATATATATATATATATACTGTATATATTTATATGTGTGTTTCTAGCCTTGTTCAATACATTTGTCATATGTTACATGTCTATACCTGAATCATCTGTAGTATCAGACTCATCTGCATCCAGACTGGCAGCTTTATGATGATTATAAAAGTCCTCACCACCACTACACAATCAAGCCTGTGTTGACACCGTTCTTTGCCTGGAACAACTGCTGTTGCACTCACACATGACTTTTTTTCACCCTCATGTAATGTGATCCAGGAGTGATTTAGGGGCAGGTGTCTGTGTCATTAGTGTTGGAGAAATGTGTACATCCTTGTTGTGATGCCAGTCAATTCCAATTGGGGATGGGATGTCAGACTGAGCCTCCAGGGCATGGTTCCAGATAAGGGATGGTAATTTGTTCTCTTGATATGTTGCAGGAGACTATCAGAAGTTGTGAGGATGGCTTTGTTCCGGGCATGTTTGTGACAGAAAAGCTTATATTGCATACCATTTACATCTGCTGAGTTAGCCATTATGTTATAGAGAAGGGTTATAAGAAGTTCTACTGTTTTCAACTGTGCAGAAGGTATAGCCATCATAGTGCCAAACTTGGTAAGGTTTTTAAATTTGTGTGGATTCTTCCTGACAAGCTTTCACGGCTTTAGTTTGCCAGCCTTTGCAAGACTGCTGGTTGAATTACATCCAGTCAGTGTGTGTACTGTTGGCAACATTCTACATAGTTTTTGGCCAAGTTCAGCTGCTATGGTGTGGGTTGGTACAGTATAAACATGGCTTTATCCTTCACACCAGTATGAAACCAAAGCTCTTGAGTTGCTTCTAACTTATGAATAAAATGTATACAGAGAACTGTAACGCCAGTATCTGGAGACCCCACCACAACATGAGGGTATTCTTGTGAAGCATGTGCAACATAAAGTAGAAGCTGAGGGCCCGATTCTCAAAGCCTCAAGAGTGATGCAAGGTGTCTGTGACAAACAGAAATGGTACGAGTGGCATCTTGCATCATATATTGCCCCGGGAGCTATTCTCAAAGGCAGCCCATGTCAACCATAGGCTGCTTGCCCCAAACAGGGCTTGCACTGCCCACGTGACCAAAATGGGCTGTGACATGGCACAAGGGGGCATGTGGTAGATACAAGCTGCCACATCCCTGATATTGGGATTCTCAGAACTCACCAAGAAGGAAAAATTCTAAGTACCCTTAGACCAGCTAATCTAGTCTAAGGGTATTTAGAAAATCTCCCTCTGTGAGAGCTAACCTGTATGCAGCATTGTTCCCCCTCCCTAGCCAAGAGTGTACAAATAACATTATTGAATATATATTATCATGCCCCCTTCCCAATCTCTATCAGTATTGTATAAAAATTATAATGCCCCCTCCATGAACCCCGATTGTTTCAGTAATGTCACTGAATAAAAATATCATGCTCCCCTCCCCAATCTCCTATTGTGCCTTTTTTAGTGTTGAATAAACATTATCATGTCCCCCAATCTCTGATGCCACAATTGTCACTATAGTACTGAAGACCTCCTTAACCTGGTCATTTAGTGGACCCCTGCCCCCACTCCAGTAGGTAGTGCCTACTAACCAGCTCTCCCCATCCCATAACAGAGCCTGCACTGGCACATCCCTCCCCTCACTTCCACAGCTAACATCAACTGAACATCTCTTTTTTTTTTAACTTGTTTTGTCCCCAACCTGGGTAGGTCACAATCATGACAACCCCCAAGCCCCCATCCACCCATTCACAGCACCACCTCCTGTCTTCCTCTACAGCTTACTCCCCCCCACAGTGGGGTGGTGAGGATCTCTCAACCCACAGACATGGATCCAGTTTTGGAGGTGGCTGCAATTTTATGGAGGTGGGGCCTTCGGGGTTGGCAGTCATCCAACTGCCCAGGCCTTTTCTCCTCTGTTTTTCTCCTGCACCCCCAGAGGAGGAGCAGTGTGGCATTGGCAATGGCTGTTCTGTTGTGCATCTGCCCACAGCACACCCGCTGACTGCTCCTCCTCCATCTCACATGTACATCACCCAGGCACTCCAACACCCAGCCACCACCCTTCCCAGGAGAGGAGAGCTGTTCTTTAGATGCTTGATCCTCTCCCACCCTGGCTGTTCCCCAGTGACCCACCTGCACTGTGAACATGGGTCACCAGTGTAGCAGGAGGCAAGGCAATGCACATACTCTATACAGTACAGTATCATAATGATAGTTCAGTCGGCACCAGCCACAGAGGTTAGAGGAGGGCTATGCTGGTGCTGGCACTATTACATGATTTAGGTTGGAGCTGGGTGGTGGGCACTAGCTGCTGGGGTGGGCGGTGGTGGGCCACTAGATCACTAGATCAAGTGGGTCTTTGACCCTATAGTGACAATGGCAGCCTCGGGGATTGGGGGCATGAAAATGTTTATACAATACTGATAATGACACAGTTGGGATCAGGGAGGGGGCTGCTAGCCTAACAGGGACTAGAGAGGTGCACAGCCACCCCTTGGTTTGTGACACACACTGCCTTTCTGCCATTTGTTTGGTGCCTGGTTCTTCTTGCCACAAGTCTTGGGACTTAGCCACCAGGACCCTGACCAATTGAGAATGGGGTGCATGGTCCTTGATGCAGGGGTGTTGACCCTAGCTGCTTTATTGCTGCAGCTTGTGTTGCTCCAAGCCCTGTTTGAAAATCAGTCTCCAAGTATCTGTTTCTTTGTGTGATGAGAAGAGATCTTCTTGGTCTACAACTCCATCTGAAGTGACCATTCAAATAATGAGGCCATCCTTGAATACACATACAAAAAACATTTTCGGATCTGGGCCAACAAAAGTTTCTATCATATCACACCATGGTTCTGACAGAAATTTTACCAGATATTCTTTATTCTTGGGTTTTCCAATGAACTTACTCCACTGAGTTGGGATGGGTGTTTTGGGCCATGGATTTTGACTTCATTGCTTTGTGAGGATTGCCTTCAAGAACACTCAAAAGTTTTAATTGAATCTTTGACATCTTATCGATCAAAGATGATATCTACTCTTTTCCAGCTCTCATAACTCTGTAGATGCTGGTGTACTATTCTGAAGACCAATTCATCAAGTTCTCCAAAGCTAGTTGCACCTCCTTGCTTGACTATTTTATAGCATTGCCATCCACTATCCAAGCTGTGGGCATGTTGGATGCTGACAGTTGATATATTGACTCTGCTTCGTTTTCTAATTCAGGAAATAGCTTACTCTTTGCATTTTTCTTCAGGGTAATATTGAATGTGCTAGAGCATATGAACTATGGAAAACTCATGTGTGAAAACTTCCTTCAGATCAATCTCTCTTGTCTGTGTAGCTAGTACAAGATGGTTAAACAACTCCCTGTCTGCCTTGATAGTCACAGTCTTATCACTACTAATTTTCTATTTGATTTTCTTGCTTAGAGATGCAAATGTCTTGATATTGAGCTTATGCAGTGGTTCAAAAAATCCAGTGGTATTTGCATTTAGTCTGTCTTCAACAAATTGTTTAATTGCTTTGATTCCTGTATCATTCACAATAACCAGCTTGGTAGCAACCGCTGCGGGTGCCATAATGCCAGTTTCAATGTTGGTGAGTGCTATCAAGTCAGCATTCAAATCAAATGGGTTTGTCATGGAGTCAGTGATTGTGTTAACAATCTTATTTACATCTGCTTCATCTTGTTGTATGCAACGTGGCACAGACTCCTTGTGTTTTCCTTGTGAAACATTTGAGTCTGCCATACTACACATTACTCTCATGGAAGCTGTGATAACTGAGCACTCATGAGAAGTGATGAACCATTTAGCCAAGGCTCATGGTTTCAAAGTGAAACTCACTATACCGCTTTTTACTTTAATATCACAGTTTATTGTCTGATCCCGTGCCATGTCTGTCCAGGCTTTGTTGAAATTATTTCTAGTCAGAGCTATAGCATGATTTCCTTGCATAAACTGCTCATGAACTTCGGGGGCACAGTCTGACAGAAGCTTCATATCACCAGTGTACACAGATACCCAGCAGGCATAGTTGGTGCAATCAAAGGCAAAAAATAGTGGTAGCATCTCTACAACCACCGCAATATGCAGGTCCCAGTTGCTTTCACATTCTGCTCTAATGAACTGCATTAGGATGTTAACCATTTCAATATAATCATCCCAGAATGCAGAGGTTTGGGAAGTTGCTTTTCAAAGTTGCAGAATCTGTGCAATGCATCTTGTACATTCTTGAGGGCATCACTGAGCTGGGAAAGTGTTGCAGTTAGGCTTGTTCCACCATTGTTTGATACCACATCTTTTTTCCATATTGTTTCTCTCCCCCAGCAGCCCTTAATCAGGCAGGCACTCCAGCCCCATCCTTTGACATCTGATGGCACCAGCTTTTTCCACCAGGGCTTACCCTCCCTGGCAGGGTTGGTTGGAGGAAGTTGCTCACCCCAACTGCTTCCAGGATCTGGTTCTGCTGGTTCGATTGGCCAGGGGTGGGGCCTGCACATCATCCAACTGCTGGCAATTTCCCTGTTTATCTCCCCACAGAAGGGGGCATGCAAGGACCCAATAGCAGTGCCGTGCAGTCTCCAGTACGCTGCATGCCTGGCATCTGCCCTGCCTATGCCCCTCAGTCTTGGCAGTGTCAGTGTGCCAGCCCCTAGCCTCCACTAGGGGCCAGACTAATGCCAACTGCTTCATCCCCCCTCCCAAGAGGAGGAGAGCTGTCCTGGGGATGCTCAGTCCTCCTCCTCCTTTCTGGCCAACCCCCAGTGACCTGCTCACACTGCAAACATGGGTCGCTGGTGTGGCAAGAAGTGTTTGATACCACATTTTGAAATTTCTGGAACTTGTTGTTGATGAGGTCTACATCATAATCAATTTCATCATCTTGTACCCAGTTACAAAATGCCTGCCACCTAAGTCTAAACAGAGCCTTCATTACTAGCTTGTGGGCCCTCACTCCACGGTTGTATGATTTGCCTTTACGTAGATTGTTTGCAGTGTTGCTACCATACACCTGCAATTCTATGAGGATGTCTTACAGACCACTCTCTTTATACTTCTTTCCAGTTACAGCCAGAAATGTGTGTGCTATGTGGAAACCACTCATTCTTAAGACTGTTTTGTGAAATTCCTCCTGGCACCTCTACTGAATCTCTTTGGCCTTACAATATATAGCCTTGTCAAATGTCAAGACACTGTAATATTGGCCAAGTGTCTCAGACATCTTGCAGAAGTTCTTCATTACAGTGAACACTCAGCGTGGCTCAGTTGGTAGCACATCCACCTCTGGACCAGAAAGTAATGGGTTCTCATCTCACACAGGGATTGGATTTGCACATAAATATCACTGGCATCTGAGTGCAGATTGAGGGGGTGCTGCACTGCTGAGGTGTGCCATCCTTCAGATGGGATGTTAAACCAAGGTCCCTTCTACCCATCCTGGTGTTGTCCTGGTGGGTGTCCAGGTGGAAGTAAAAGAACCCAAGGCCCTCTTCGCATAGAGCAGGGAACATTCTTGGTGTCCTGGCAAACATTCCCCTTCCTATAAACCAGTTCATGCAATTATCCAGGCTGTGTGTGGGTGATGATGTGCAATATAGCCACCACCACACATTCAGTCACTTCACTACCAGTCTAGCATTGATCGAAAAGTGATTTGGGATACACTGTGTATAAAAAGCACTGTATAAATGCTGATTCTTCCTCTTCTTCTTCTTCTACTCCATTCAGTAGTTGATGCTGGCAGTAGTGGACAGTGCCCAATAGCTGTTACTGTTGGTACGGTGGATGAAATAATCACATTGAAAGCTATCCATCCTGGTATTTGCTGAGCACTCATCTTTTCAAACTCAACCTCAAATGGCTTGGTTGGGCAGCATCTTTGAATTAGCCATTGCAGATCAAGGTCAGCGGCTTTTCAACAAGCCTCAACATCAGTATACCAGTTACTTTTCCCACAAGGTTTGATGTAGGGTGTCTGCCATGAGGAGTGTACTCCAGAATGGCTTGGCACATTGCAGGAGTTTCAAGTGTTCATGGTGTTATCTTCTATGTTTGAGCCTGAGCTGCCACTGTGCCAAAGCTACCTTCCAGAACTGAGGGAATCCGTAGCTGTTATACTACCATAGTTGTGGCATGGGTTGTGTGCTTTCCATCTAACATTTCCTCTTTTATATCATTGTTGTCAGGAGGAAACTGAAAAAACTCCCCATGCTGCATGTCTGTTGGGACTATGATATTGCTCCTGGCAGCTTTTTCATGCTGATTCATTTCAATAGCTGTGTCAGTTCTCTCTAAGGCTTCATAGCTGACACAGTGTGCACCATTGTTACTACCTGTTTAAAGCCTGTCATATGGCGTATGGACATTGCAAGCCCAAAGTGTCAGTGTATGCTTTGCATTACTGGATACTTTATGAATGATGTCCTGACCAACTGATAATATATGTCTGTGGAGGGTTTTGTTAGCTGCTGTCACTAAAGGACTGCCATCTTCAATAGGTTCCTCACAAACATCCCCTTGGAATACCCATGTCAGGAACCTATACACTTTGCAGGAATCACATCTAATGCTTGTTCTAAATTGACAGTGGAATTATCTATTGGATTGATATCCAGTCCCTCACACATTTTGAGTTCACTACAGAGGACATGTGCTGCATGAAACAGCACAGATGTGGTTGAATATTTATCTTTATTTTCAGAATTAGAGAGAGGGTTGTCCTCTTCATGTTGTTACTTTGAATGCAACCATGAAGCTATTTTGAAATCCTTCAAAGACACAGCAATGCTATACACAAAGTTTGGTTTACTTCAGTCATGCTGCATTTAAAAAATGATTTGGTCACCAAAATAGTTTCTTAGTCTCTTATTCAGCTTCTCACTTCGATAACTCTCTCTGCTAGGAACTTTGCCTTTCAGAATATCCTGGTATCTCTGTAACATGTAAGACATGGACAAGGCTTTTCTGCTGATAAGAAGGTGATTCCCAATTTCATAAATCCATTCAAAGAAACATGCTTTATGCACAGACTCATCTTCCTTGTCACTGGATAGTGAAAATGTTTACTGTAGGTGCAGCCCATACCATACTAGTCAGTCCAGATATGTGAATTAATTCATTCACATATCTGGGCTGACTAGTACGGTATGGACTTCATGCCCATTGGCTCATGCTCTGAACCAATGGGTGTGCAGCCCTACTGAGCTGTCAGTTGGTGGGTGGCGGGGCGGCAGGCGGGTGGGGTGCTGCCACCCGCCGGTTGACAGGGGGAGCAGGGTGTTGGGGCTCAGTGGGCAGGTGGGGTGGGGGTACACTAGATCACCAGGGATATCAGAATTGGGGGGATGAATGATGCCCACAATTGGGCTCAGTGTGGTCCACTGGACCACCAGGGATATTGGCCATTTATGTTTAATTATGGGACTTCCCATGATTGGGCTGCAGGGGGCATCAGTCCCTGACAGCTGCTGCCTGGCAGGGTACCAGGTGCAAGTCATCGGGGATCGGTGCACCTGCATGATAATGGCATGCAAATGGCCCCCTGTGCACCTTGCATAAATTATGGCCCCATTTGCATGTCCCCATTTGAATATTGCAGGTGCTGTGCATGGCACAATGGCACTTGCGCCACCACATCTCAATGCTCCACTCTGACCACTTGCGCTGGTGCAGTGTCACTGCACCATGCACAGTGGGGGTGGCCAGGGTGCGATATTCAAAGCAGTTGCACCATAGCGCAGCTTCGTTGAATATCGACCTAGCCACACCTGTGCACAAAAAGTTGAGCTGCACCCAGGCTTGTGCCACAGCCTGGTGCAGTTTTACTATCCGGCCCCCTGTGTCCATAGCTGAAAACATGATGTTGAAATAAGCTTTTTTTATATAAATTATATAGCATAAGTGGTTCATAAATTGCACATATAGACAAAAAAACAAGCAGAAAGCATATTTAAAGTACATTTCCATAATGAAATTGATATAGGATGAAAACACTGTAAAATTATACACATGTTAAAGGAGAGTCATTATTTTGACTTTTTCAAAAAAATTTTGTAGGCAATTTGACATGATTTAGAAAAGCATGCATATTTCTCAAGATTAAAACTGCATAATACCACATTCCCCCAAAAATCACTCTTGGGGGTTTATCCCTTCATAAAAAAAATGTTAAACCTTTTCTGTAGAGCTGTGCTACCAATTTCAAATTTAGCAGGGTTTTCCATTTGTGCCCCCAGACTATCAAGTTTATGGCATGAAGGAACATAAAATAGGAATTCTATATGTTTCCAGTGATCTATTTTCAAAATGTTTGACACATTTGTAACATGTCTACCTGCTTTAACAAAACAAATGATGATTGCATCATAAATAGATGAATGCATCACTTTGTTAACTTACAGTAAGTGGAAGTCAAGGTTATGAAAATTGTGGCCATTGCAGTAGAAAAATGGCACAAGTCCTATATTACTTTGTGAAAATTTTGCCCAAGGTCTCTGGCTGTGATTTTACACTTGACATAATAATCCCATTTATGACATCATAATCCTTACAACAGCAAGAGATGTAAAGTTGTAATCAAAACTGTTATGTCAGTTGTAGACAAACAACAAGGGATGATTGGACAGAGATCATTGGCCAAATTTTCAAAGGGCTCTCAGACCAATGCAAGGTGCTTTAAACAACCACCTTGTATCAAATCCATGTGCACCAAACACTGCACCCCATATTTTAAAAGAAAAGTGTTCTATGTCACAATGTCCCCCAAAATGATGCAAGATGTCTACTGTGTCAAAAATGTATCATATGTGCAGAGAATAAGGCAAGCTGAGTCAAAAATGTATGGTCAAGAATCACGCAAGCTGAGTCAAAAACATAAATGATGAATGGAGTAAGAATGATGCAAGCTGAATGAAAAAGACAGTGCATGAGGTGAAAATTTGAGATAAGCTGCATCAAAAAGGTGATGCATGGGGTGAGAAATGACTCGAGATGAGTCCAAAAAATATTGTAGATGAAATGACAAGACAATGTCATGTTAAGCCCCCCAAACGCTCAAATCTAGTCCTGCAGGGGAATATTTTCTCTGTAAGTAACCCACTACATAATTTTCCTACACATTAATATGCTCCAGTGTCAGTTACACCAGCTCTGGCTGGTCCAACAGCAATGTGCATCTTTGACACAGTGTCTACAGCTTCCACCTTTGAAAATAAAAAAAAAATGGGAGGTGTATCATTTTTTTGATGCAAGCCCCGTCGCAACATGGTGCACCCATTTTCTTGACATAAGCCTGATGAAAGTCACTTTGACGCAGGCAGTTCTGCTTTTCACAAATCAGCAGCATTAGAAAATCATAAATTATGCAAATTTTGATGCAGCCTGATCCTTGCATGTCTTGCATCATACTTTTCTGGTGCAAACATCTTACCTCATTCTCTGACCTGTAAAAATTGAGCCCCATGTTTTCATGTAAATTTCATTAGTAATACAAAAAGGGGTGAACATTACAAGCAAAATAAGAAAGGCAAGTAGACTGTGTCCAAATGGTACATCTTTCAAGGTTCTCCCATTGGCATCAATTGAGTTGGGTTTCCTATATTTCTTGTTTTATCTTCTGCTTTTTCTCTGTTGCTAAGAAATTTGTATGGTGACATAATCCTTGTCCTTTGAACATAGTTACACAGAATAATGCAATATGTCCAAAGATAAAGACTTAACAACTATTGCTTGTGGAATGTGGAATTTCACCAGTGAAATTAGCGCAGAATGATCATTCTGCTGGCCAGAATTTCCATTGAATTTCGCTAGTTGTTATGCGGATTTCTACCTGCTATGATCCATGGAATAATATTCCATGGATCAGTATTTTTCCAAGGAAAATCTGACTGCAACCATTTTCAGATGCAGAATGCCACCATTTCATTTCTGGCATAATTCAGAATTTCAGAGGAATTTAAAACATTCCGCAAAATGTTATTCTGCCAGAATTTGAAAATTCTGCACAACAGTACTAATAACCCATCCAGTCTACCTCATTTTCTCCTGCTGCTTGTGTATACTGTATGTGATTTCACAATATTCTACTTGTGACATAATTTCTGTGGCAATTAGCTGTGATTCATATAACATAGGATGTAAGCAGGATTATGTGCATTTCTTTTTCAGATACAGTAAGTCCAGGCTATTTAACTTCTATGCCTAGCCTCTCCCCCACCTCTTTTTTTTAATTTCTCATTTTGTTTTTGTTTTTGCTAGGGAGAAATAATATATTTCTGAATCCCATTTTTTCTTTTTGCCTCTTACTTGTCTCTCTCCCTCTCTCCATATATCTCTCTATTGTTCTCCAGGCTAATAACAAGACCTCATCCTTAAAGGACACATAAATTGTCTTTTTAAAATTGACTCCTTAGGCTTGTAAAGAACAGGCTGATGTTTACATTTATACTGAAGCTGCATTTATTAAAGTAGGATAAATGCAGTTTAGTAGCATTTGCAAATTGTAAACAAATCCTCTCCTGATTCAAAAGTCCTGCTCTAAGAACCCTAAAATGTCTGCCTTGATGATGTAATTGAAGGACCAGATGCCACAGCTCTGCAGATGTATGTTAGCAGTACTAACCGTATTCAAATGTGAATGACATTAAAACCAAAAATGATAGCATGCTACTATGAGCACGAATGTTGTTCAACACAAAAATATCTACAAAATGCATGATGTTTCATTTATAGCTGCATTTTTTTTATAATGAGCAAAAAGAACAGCAGGAAATCTTTCTTTTTTTCACTTTTTCGACAAAGAAAAGCACATAACCTTTAAATGAAAAATGACAGCATGATACTATCTGCACAGAATTTGTTCAGCACAAACATATCTACAAAATGAGTGGTGTTTCATTTATAGATACCTTTTAGTTTTTGTTTTTATAATAAGCAAAAAAACAGCATAAATTAAATGTGTTTTTTCACATTTTCAACAAACAAATGAGAATAACTTTAAAACAAAACATGATAGCTACTATTGTGTGCACAAAATTTGTTCAGCAAAAGAAAATCTAGAAAATAGGTGTGTTTTAGATAGTTTATAATCAACAAAAATAACTGAAGGAAATTCACATTTTTTTCACTTTTTGGAGGTACTGTATGGCATAAATGGAATATGCTGCCCCCCATTACTGGAAATATCATTGTAATTTTTTGTTCTGTTGCTGATTGACCTAATGACATCACTTGTAGCTTCACAACTCGTGATGTCATTGGGTCAATCAGCACTCAAACAAAATATATCAACAATATTCTCAATAGACGGTAGCATTCCCTTATATATCCTTTGCAAAAAACATTGTCAATGCATCATAGGTTGCTATTAAAGTGACCAAAGCATGGAAATGCAATGTTAGGGTGTTCAACACTAACTCTACCCCCAAGCAGCCAAAGAGGGCCAGGCAACATAAGCAATCACAGACATCTATCATCAGGTAAGACAAACAACATACAACTCTTTCCACATGACACCAGAGACATCCATCATTATGGTCTAGTTCTTCTGTAGCCATGGATACACATGCGCACTTGCACACCACATGGGAAATGTGTAAAAAAATTCCCATAGAATCACATTGTAAATTTTAAGTAAGGAATAGGAGGTGCAGCTGAGTGCCTTCAACCACCTTTGCACTTCAGTATATGATTCCTATAGGATCACATTGCAAATTTTAAGTAAGCAAAAACACATGACAGGGTGTGTGTTAATGCTAAATTACCACACACACACACCCCAAGTGGGCTGTGAGGTATCAGGCACAGCTGAGTGCCATCAACCACCTGAGAAGTGCAAATGTCTTTACTCAGGTGCTGAAGGCACCTATGCTGCCATAGAAGTGTTTGCTAAGGACATGGGAGAGTCAGCAGGTGGCTGCTCTGAGGAGCACCAGACTCCTGGTTTCTTCACCAGAAACACAGGTAATATTCCAGCTTAAATGGCATACAGCTGAATGACACAAAGTGAAACAAAAAAAAGAAACACAGTAGTAGAGGAAGATGTAGCTCTGGGTATTACTGTAGGGGGAAGGCAGTTTTCATGTGCTGTGACTAAATGCGAGGAAGAAAAGGAAGTGTCAGTTGGTGGCTGCATGAGAAATGAAGCCTGCCCAAGATCACTTTGCCTGATAACTTAAAGTGGGAAGACGAGAATCTTTGGCTCACACTGTCATGGCAAGGCAGCATTGACAGAGCAGGGGAAAACAGAAATAGAATCATTAAGCATACAACAATTTTGCACCTCCCTCCCCCACTCAGAAAGTAGATGGTGGGAGCTATTTGAAAAGCAAATTTCAGTCTGTTTAATTGGAGGAGAGGGATCCTCATATTGTTCCTTACACCCATGTATGACAGACTAGGAACAGAGAGTGGAGAGTACATGAGCATGAGCAAGTGCCATAGCTACATTACACTTATGAAATAGAAATCACCAAGACAATGTAGTGCTATTATGTGTCTCACCAGGGGGCCACATGAAAATATGAGTCAGACTTATGCAGCCTGTAAACAGGGTTGGGACATGCTAATGAAACACTGGAAAAATGGCTAATGCTGTGTTAAGGGCACATAACTAGACAGGCTTGGACAAATTAGATGAGGTGGAGGGGCAGCTGGTGCATCAGAAACTGCTTGTTAGTTCTGTCCTGTGACAGGTGTGACTTGCACAGAGGCATGGATGTTAGAAACAATCTGAGGATCCCTCTTTTCCAACTAGTTAGGACTTAGTTAATCCTAATTCATTTGTTTCATACTTCATGTCATCCCTTCCAGTTCCTTAGTTTAACTACCATACAGTACAATGGAACCCACTTATAAACTGTGCACAGTTTTGCTCTATAGTGGTTTACTGCTGCAATGTGAATCACAGAGCTGTGCAGAATTAGAAAATTCTGAATTTATGGAATTTTGACAAACTGTCATGGAATTTCATCGGATGTTTGTGGAATTTTTTAAATTTAGTAATTTGGTCATAACTTGGCTGTTGTGTGGGCTAGATCTCTGAAATTTGGAACAGAATGGTGCTGTGCTCCGGAACCAGGCTAGGGTGTGAGTATGGGGCAGCAGCCCAAATTCAATCAGGAACAAGAAAACACTAGCACTCCAGAGCCAGGAGCAGGAGGCTCCAGTGAAGACAATGTAATATCAACTGAGTGGAAATGAAAGATTTATTCAGCACAGCTGTGCATTGAAACAAGTTTGAACATGAGTTCAGCTGAGACAAACTCCATAAGTCCAATAGTCCTGGTGCTTCACCACGTAAGGCTTCATCAGGAAGCACTGAATCAATCCTTAATTTCCACTCAGTTGTTATTGCATTATCTTCACCAAAGCCTCCTGCTCCTGGCTATAGATTTCTGACATTTGTCATGCATATTCTTTCTGTGGAGGACCAATAACATGCCAAATATCCTGACATTCAGATGGATGGTTTCAAAATTATAGGTGCTCAAAGTCTGTCATTTTATTTTTTTATGCAAAATTTCATGAACATTTTTGTCTGCATATACCTCAGCTGTCTATTGAGTCAGAGATATTAAATTTGGCTTGATTCCTCGATGATAGGTGTTCTAATAATGTGCAGGATTTCATGACAATATAATGCATTATCTCAAAATTATATGTGCTCAAAATCTGTCATTTTATTTTTTGAGGGGAAATTGCAAGGAAATACTTCATCTGCATAAAACTTGGGCACTTTTGGCACTAGACATGTGCAAATTAGCATGAATAACCTTTTTAAAATGCTTATAGAATTATCTAAATATGCAGAGAATGGATTAGAGATTTTTAAGTTACAAGGCTTCAAATCTTTACCATGTAAATATTTGCAAAATTTTATTAAAACTCTCAAAAATGTGGGTGTTTGTAACTTCTATACTCTTGCAGGCATAGAATTAACATTTGACATGCATATCCATAGTCAGTGTATCCTGGCATCTAACACAAATGGATAAATTGGTTCAGCAGTTTTAAATTTGCAGTAGAAAAAAATATTGGTAACATTTTCTCACTTATTTATAGTAGCATACAGACTAACCATCCAGAATTCTTTTTGTGGAATTTAACATTAGCACTTCACGTATTGCTACTTCATTTGATAAGCTGGGCTGAGCTTTTTGCAGTTCTGTTGTTTCTCTCTGTGAGACTATCCCCCCTTCTCTTCTGGCATAGCCCGATTGACTCAGCAGAACTACTGACGCCACTGATATTCTCTTTTTTCTTTACAGTGACAAACTCTCTTAAAACATGAGTCACCTATTCTTTTTCTATTGACCTACCCTGTTGGATAGCTAGAATTCTTCCTTCCTGCTGCCCCAGACATTGTTGTCCACCACTACATCTTTTTGAATACCTCTAAGTCTCAGACTTGCATGTAAATCAGGCTCCCTGGATCATAAATTAACTGAATGTGATCCTTAAATATCCTGCATTCAGGTTGAAATTTCTGACACTCTGTGCTTCTTTGCTTGAACCTAGGGGTCGACCACTGTTGTGCTACCCAGCTCAGCTGTCCATTTATTGGTAAAATTGTGCATCTAAGTCCTGAACCTAGCGACCTCCTGCACTACCTGTCTCTCATACCCGTATCTTTTAAATTGAATCCTTCCAATAAGGAGGAGTGAAATTAAGTGAATTCCAGTTTTATGGAATTTTTATTGAGATTCTACAATTTACACAAAGATGCGTGGGATTTGATATTAAGTACGGTTGTTATTTTGTACAGTTGTGCGAATGCCTTATTCTGAATATTGGGCTTAATATACAGTATATAGGTCCTGGATATTCAATGTTTGATATTCAGTATTCAATATTTGGCCAGGAAAGTTGCCTTATTAGAGAATTACTACAGAAGTCCTTAAAACGGCTTCAAGAGGAGGAGGAGAGGTCATGGCACTTTTGTTTGTACACTGGTACAAGAGGATGTCTTGTGCTGCTGGTGCTTCATGAGGAGGAAGTAGAGGTTGCAGCACCTTGGCATGTACACTGGTGCCATAGGCTGTTTTGTGCTGCTGGTGCTTCAGGAGGATGCAGAGGTCACAGTATTTTGGCTTGTACACTGGTGCCAGAGACTGGCTTGTGCGGCTGGTGCTTCAGGAGGAGGATGAAGAGGTGACAATCTCTATATGGTCACAAAGGTCTCAAGATGTACTATAAGAATAACATAGACTGCACCCTTAAATAATCGTGGCCATTAACAAAATCAAGTAATAAAACATAATGATTCACATAGGATAACACTGGAACTTCAACAGGCCATAACTCCAACAATATTTGGAGTTAAGTGACAATCTTTATATAGTCACAAAGTCTCAAGGAGTACTACAAGAATAACATATGCCACACCCTTTAATAATTGTGGCCATTAAAAAAAACAAGTAATAAAACAATGATCCCCATAGGATAACACTGGAACTTCAACAGGACATAATCCCATCAACAGCTGAATTAAGAGACAATCTCTATATGGTCATAAAGGTCTCATGGGGCTCTGCAAGTAATAAAACATACCTGTTCCCATAGGATAACACTGAATCTTCAACAAGCCATAACTCCTTCAATATCTGGAGTTAACTATCAGTCTCTATATAATCACAAAGAACTCAACAGATACTACAAGAATAACATATATCACACCCTTAAATAATTGTGGCCATTAAAAAAAGCAAGTAATAAAACACATTGATTCCCACATGATAACACTAGAACTTCAACAGGTCATAACTCTTTTAATATTTGGAGTTCAGTAACAATCTCTATATGGCTACAAAGGTCTCAAGGGGTACTACAAGAATAGCATATGCTGCACCCTTCAATAATTGTGGCCATTAAAAAAGGCAAGCAGTAAAACAGAATGATTCCCATAGAATAAAACTGGAGCTTCAACAGGTCATCACCAAGGCCACTGATTTACAGTGATTAAAATAATGAAATTCCGTTTTCAAGACTTCAGATTCCGGAATTACACCGGTGATTGTTACTCTAATTTCTGGATTTTACCGGGATTCTGCTATCACTCTTTTAGTATGTGCATAAGTAATCAGAATTAAAGAAGGCTTAATATACAGAGCATTAAATAGAGCAAATTGAAAATAGTACAGGAAGGAATTAAAAGAAAAACACAAGTTTTGTAGCTCTACTAATCTGATATAAAATGCCAGATTCCATGAAATCTTTGTTTTTACCGGTCTTCAGGCCACCCTAATTCCGGAATTTTACCGGATTTTCCGGTAAAAACCGAAAAACAGTGGCCTTGGTCATAACTCCATCAATATGTGGAGTTAAGTGACAATCTCCATATGGTCACAAAGGTCTTAAGAGATGCTACATGAATAATGTATGCTGCACCCTTAAATAATTGTGACCTTTAAAAAGCAAGTAATAAAACATAGAAATTCCAATAGGATAACACTGGAACTTCAATAGGCCCTAACTCCATCAATATTTGCAGTTAAGTGACAATCTCTATAAGGTCACAAAGATCTCAATGGGTACTACAAGAAATGATGGTGCTGCAAATGTAGTGGATAGATAGCTGCACCAGCACATTCTTCTGACAGCAGTTGAGTAAAGGACTTCTTATAAAAGCGAAGGACAAACAAGCATACCTTGTTTTTGTCACCACAAGTGGACCTTCATCATTTCCATGCTATCAAGGGTGCTTCTTGCCCAATGGATCAGCAGATTGCTGTCAGAACAGTGTGCTGGTGCCGCTCACTAAGTTTCAAGGGCCCCTGCTATTCTGCTGGCATCTCAGTCCTCCTCTAATATGGTAGAAGTGCAGCTTAACTGAGCCATTGGAGTCCACACTCTACTATCTATATATTGAACTCTATGCTACACACTCAGAGTGAGGAGATCACATGGTGTTCCAGGCTGTGAGCTCCAAAAACATCTTCCGATTGGCCAACAAAGCTCTGTGATATTTTGAAATCTAACCCACCAAATAGTACTTCCTGAATAGTGGCTGGATAGTGGACTATTCAGAACATCCATCTAAATATTTGTCAAGCCTACTATTCATGGTATTCAGGAAACACTATTCTGTCCATGCACAGCCCTATTATTTTGCAATTTCTGGAAGCTAGCAATTAATAAAAATGTCATGCACAGTCTCCTTGTAAGGTCTAAGAATCTGCCAAATTTTATAACATTGCATTCTTTAGTTTTAATGTTTCAGGGGCTTAAATTTGCAGTTTACATTCTTGCAAAATTTAACATTTCATTTAATGCTATCAAAATTATACTAAAATTGCAGAAATCTAAATTTTGGCAAAATGCTTGGCTACATATAACTCAGCTCCCATTAAAGCGAGATACTTAAAATGTGGTGTATATTATCCATGTTGGGTTCTTCTCTAAATCCAGGCATTATGGAGAAATTTGGATAAGAAATTTTAAAATTATCTCAAAATAACTGGAAACTTAATTTTGATTAAATGTTTGGGTACCCATGCCTCTGCCCCTTTCAACCTACTAATCTGAAATTTGGCACATGCTTGTAAGTCATTGTGTTCTGTTTATGTTTCAATTTTTGTGTTAATTGACCCATACTTTTAAAATTATAACAAAATAACTGAAATTTTAAATTTGGCAGAATTCCATGGAATTTTCAAAAACATTCTGTGAAATTCCACAGAATCATAATGGTCATTCCACATTCATTCTGTGGGTGGAATTTTATATTTCACACATCTCTAGTCACTGTTTTGTGCATCTGCTGTTCAGGAGGGAGTCTGTACAAGAAGTAGATTTTTTGAATATGAAACATTATGCTGAGCTGTTTAGTGGCAGGGGTTTTGTGCTCAGTGCTCAGAAATGTGGTGGCATTTTAAAAACAGAAAGTGTATTAATGGTATGCTTAAAAAACACATTTTATTCCTATATTCTTTTTATCTTCAGTGAGGGACTTTGGATTGGGGATGGTTGGAGGTTGCATTAACTGTACATTTTGGCTCATTCTGCTGCTTGAGAGCAAGGGGGTTTGTACACCAGAAGTTTGTGTAAAAATGTTCAGTTCAGCTTGTTTGGCTGTTTGACTGAAGGTGGCTTGATCTCAAAGGGGGTGTGTGATTCAGCATTATTAAAGAGGACTAGACCCAGTAATGCGGAAACATTATTAAACTTTATCAGTTTGCAACTATCTGTTATGTAGTGATGATTGCTATAAACTTTCATCTTTTTTTAGGAAATCCTTCATGCTGGTCTGGTGGATCATGGGAATGACATACAGTACTTTGCCCACTGATGGGTGAAGTGAAAGCACTTCACTTCAGCACCATGTTTATGAATGATTTCTGTGTCGGGTGAAACAGAATATGTGTTATAGCATATTAGTAACTTGCAATAAGCAAATTAACAGCTAATTATTGCAACCACACTGACGCAGATTAAAACCTTCAGATACATGCTATAGACAGACACATAATCTATGTTAACCATCTGATTTAGCGTTAGCAGCTGTGTAACTGGCATTTGCAATTGACAGTTGTTTCATTAAAATGAGTGCCTACTTTAAAGTTGTCCATATTAAGGGGGCTGCACTGTACAGTGCAGTTCCTCTGCTGTATTATTGTAGTGACCCCCTCAGTAAAGTCATTTCCTTACATGCAGCCAAAAGGATCCTGCTTATAGGATAGTGCGAGTACTTTCTTGCAAATGTTTGATGAATAGTTGTACTCAAGACAGGGATATTCTCTATTGTCATTCTTCAGCCATGGAAAAGGCAGTTAGGGGAAATAATTTATTTAGTTTGAGTGAGTGAGTGAGTGAGTCATTTCAATAGTTATACCAGGAAAGAAATACAGAGCTGGCAACAGCTTGTTTCCAGATTTGTCCTGGGGAGGGGTAGGGGAGAGTCAGGGAACAATAAGTCTGAAACTGCAAAACTACAAAAATACGAATATATGTAGTAAGCAACAACAAATTTGCAATTATGCAAAGGCAATGATTCTGTGTAAGTAATGTAAATGCACTACAATGCTACAATGCACAGAAGGAAAACAATCTGTAGTGTGCAAACTGCAACACAGATTTCGGGGTGGATGCAATGGTTATAAAATAGGGAGGATGTAGTGGGAGCTTCATTGGTACATGTGATGAGAGAGAAGGAGGATCAGTGGTTGGAGGGTGTCCCAGTATCCCAGGGAACTGTAGGAATGAGTAGTGAAGTCATGTAGGAGATATTTGAGTGAGCGAAGGAAAGGAGCAGAAATGGATGATAAGTGGAGAGAGCCCAAATGTTTAGGAAAGTGGAAGGTGAAGGCAGCTTGACTGGCACAGGATTTCACTGTTGGGGGTGATTGAGAGATCAAGAGCCAGAGATGTGAAGGGGGTATGTGGTTGTATGGGGGAAGTGAAGAGGTAGGCAAGTTAGTGTGGAGGGAGACAAACCAGAATTAGGAGATAAAGGAAGCGCAATTTGTGAGGCACCTGTCATTAAGGGTGAAAAGGGAAATGGGATTGCAGAGTTAGAAATGATGGGTGCATGGTGGACTATACAGGGGGGTAAAACACAAGAAGGAGTGAAAACTGATGCCCTTTCTGGCTAGGGTGAACTTGAGAGCTGTACTGTGGCAAACTAGTCTCTTCCAGACTCAATATGCGACTGTTAGCAGCTTTCTTAAACCCTTCAATTGCCTGGAAGTGTACCTCAGTAGCAGCCACCACTCAGTATACACAGTCCCTTGGGGCATCTCTAGATCTGCATCTCACCAAAGCTAATCCCCAAACAGTACAGCACATCTTGCCAAATGGTAAATGCATCACCCCTCTCTGTCACAGTTGGGAAAGCTTCACTTTAGAAGTAAAATAGGGCAAATGTTGCCTTCTCTCTAGAGACAGAACACCGTTTCTGAATAAATAACCCAGTTATCTGTACCTGAAAGACTCAGTAAGAGAAGCATGCAGTATAAAAATAATATTTAATACTTCAAGATGTTTTCTCACTGAATTAATAGGATAGTTCACTAAACCTATGGGGAACAGTAATTCTACAGAGATAAAAAGAAAATATAGTATATGGGTAGGGCTTATTGTGTATGGAATACAGTGGCTCTCTAAAAGCTGTTGTAGGACAGTTCAAAGGTCATGGAAAGTTGTTTTAGTGTCATTCTGATGTTGCAACAATACCACAACAATATTTCACCTTTGTCGTGTCACTTGATTGGACAAAAACATGTTGTGCTTAAAAAACTCAGGTAAAAATGGTGGCGTCACAGAGCAAGCAATTCACCAAGGCAGCCTGAATGTGGACAGACATAGATGGCTCCATGTCACCAAACTGTACTAATTTATCAATTTTCTTTATTTAAAAAATAAACATTGCTCCCATGAGATTTTGGAGGTTTGGGAGTGGGAATGACTGTTAGCAGTGACTCAGTAGCAGACTGAGTAGATGATAATGAGTAGGAACATGAGCTCAAGGTATAAAACCTTCTAAATTCATTTTTATTTAGTTGTTTAACCAGGTATAGCACACTAAGCTGAAAGCTTTTTTACAGGAGCGACCTGGGAGCACAAGGAGGTTAAGTGACTTGCTCAGGGTCACACAGTATGCAAGTGGAAGCTGTGGGATTCAAACCCTGGTCTAGTCTGCTGGATGTCACCAGATTTGCAGCTCAGAGCCTTAGACCACTGTGCTATACTGCCTCTAATTGAAATCATATACTATACAAAATTAGTGAATGGGTGACCATACACAACCAAAGCTGTGTTTCCATCAAGGGGATTTGATGACATCATAAAGACCTCTTGAGCTTCACTCTGGAGGCCTGCATGACTTCATCACATCACCTCACTGCAAACAAAGCCTTGTTGTATATGATCACCCATACACTATTCAATATGTTCAAAACAGTAGAAAAAACACACAAAATAAATCTTCCTAAACTTCCTAACTATCCCAAAGTAGAAAGGGCTTAACACGTAGGATACCTGGACAAATCAGGGCAAGACTCAAATCTTAAATGGCAACTACTCAAAGTCCCTACCTAACCATACATCTCACACAACTCTGGCTTAACTTTGTCCCCAAAGACAAGTCTCCACCCACCCTCAGCACTCACGTCCTATGACTTCACTTCCAGACCAGTTCTTTGTGTCACCAGGGACAAGACCCCTTGGGAAACTGGTCTGATCTAGAATTCAGGAGTTTGTGTATTCCAAAGGACTAGAGATGAGCGAAATCAGCAAACTTCACACAATTTGTGACGCACAATTCATGAAATTCATGTAATTCTTGGATCACGAAGTGCAAATTTTTTACAGCAAAGTGTGAAAGTTTGCCTGTGAAGTGTGGAATTTTGCCTGTGGAATTCTACACTTCGGGGTAAAAAAAGTCTGCACTTCATGGCAAAAACTCTCACAATTAAGTCAGTTGAAGTTTCCCAGGTTTGGGGAAGCTTCATAAAGCTCCATGAAGTAGAGAAATCCATCACTTCACGTGAACTTCTCCAGCAAAGTTTTACTTCACCAAATCTCTGCAAAGGACACCTCCTTTGTCCTACCTCCTGTCTAGCACAGTGGTAGTGACTGCACCAGTCATTGGCTAGAGCTTCTTCCCATTAACTTGTCAGGGGGTCCTAGGGTTACAGGAAAAAGGGATTGTAATGGCTATCCAGAAGCAGATGACATGTGTCTGGCAATTATCTTAATCTCATTTTGATGGCATAAATCTGTCATGGATCTGATCAAACTTAACAATACAAATAGAATGAAATAAAAAACAATTACAGAACTAAATTATATAGCAAGTTGTTACACCCTGTGAGAAATGAAAAAAAATCATCTTTAAACACTCCAAAATTATTTTTTTTTCATGTGAGCCCAGTGGCTCCCACTGTTATGCCCTCAGTTCACTCTTTGTGTGAACCCTACATTAGTTTCTCATAGCACCTCTCCAAGTTAAAATGAAGCACTTACTATTGTCTAGACAACCTGTCTGTGTCTCCATGCTGCAACCCACTGTGATGCCTAATGTCCATATTATAAGACTGCAGCACCAGGCTCCACCTCTGCAATTTGGGGTTTTGTCCACTGGCCCTCTGAAGACATCTAAGGGGGTTGTGATAAGTGACCAGGGTGAACTCCTTCCCATATCAATAAGACTATAGCTTCTGCAAAGCCAGGATAATACCTAGACACTCCTTCTCGACTGTGGCATAGCCACCTCTTTAGGCAGCAGCTTCCTGCTTAGTTGCATCATTGGATGCTTGTCTCCAGAGTGCATTAACCTGACTCAGAACTGTGTCTAATACATCATCAGATACATGTATGTGCACAATCAACATTAAAGAATATTCCAGGCTGGGAAGCACAGGTGCCTGACACAATGCCTCCTTCAGCTTCTGGAATATTGTATTGCAAGTTTCTGTCCACTAAAAGTTTTCTAGCATTTATTCCCAGTGAGTTCAGACAGGGGTTTGGCCATGCTGCTGAAATTTGGCATAAACTTGCAATAGTACCCTGTTGTTCCTAGGAAGAGTTATACTTTTCTCTTGGTCATGGTCTGGCCCATATCTGTATGGCCTCAATTTTCACTGTCTCTGGTTCGATGTACCCACTTCCCACCATGTGCCCAAGGTATGACACTTCTGCCATTCCTATCTGGCACTTCTCCACCCTGACTGTCAACCCAGTGTTCTGAGTTGGCAGAACACCTCAGGCACTTGACTGATGTGATCCTGCCATGTCTGGCTTTAGATGGTGATGTTATCCATGTACGTTAGGGCAAAGTCTCCCACCCTATTCAGAATGTGGTTCATGAGCCATTGAAAGGTGGCTGGTGTATTCTTCATCACAGACAGCATTACCCTGTACTCAAATAATCCAAATGAGGTGATAAAGGTTGAGCTCTCTGGCAGGGGTACCTGCCAAAAGCCCTTTGTAAGGTCTATAGTGGGTAGGTAAAGGGATCCCCTATCCTCTATAGAACTTCATCTGTCCTGGTCACCTGGTCATGAAGTATTCCTCTGACTCTGCTGCTGTTGAGCTTGTGGTAGTCAATGCAGAACCTAGTGGTCCCGTCCTTTCTGGGGATCAGTACCACTGGGGAGGCCCTGGGGCTACTGGACTCCTGGGTCACCAGAGAGCCAGCACCTCATTGATCCTTCTCTCTATGGCATGTATTACTCCTTCTCGAACTCTGTAGAGTGACTGTCTCAGTGGGGAGTTGGACTCTGTAGCCAGATGGTGCTCTGTCAGCCTGATATACTCTGGCTTCCCTGTGAACATCTCATCAAATATATAGAACACTTCATGCATTCCAGCAGCCTGGGCCAGTGTCAGCTGCTCTAAGATGGTGGCAGCATCCACTGAGAAGTATTCCTTATCCTCTACCAGTGGACCTGCACTGGCCTCCTTCTCCGAGTACCTGCACACAGCCAGGACCATCTCATCCCAGTCATAATAGGGCTTCATTATGTTTGTGGTTGACTCACTGTTTGTACCTCCTATCTCATAGCTCCACAATATAATTAACATCATTCACCCTCCTGACTACCAAAAAAGACCCCTGCCAAGCTGCCTGTAATTTATTCTGTTTGGTGGGGATGAGTACTGTCAACCGTTGCTTGACTTGATATTCCCAGGCTTTGACCCCACAATCACAGCATATCTTCTGCCCCTATTGTGCAGTGGCTAGGCACTTCTAGGGAAGTCCCATGAGCTTCTCAAGCTATTACCTGAAATTCCGGACATTCTCCACAACAGATTTCCCTTAAGGAGCAAACACACTCTCCCATTCATCCTTTTCCAACTCAAGGGGACATCCTACCCTATTGCCAAACAGGAGTCTGAAGGATGGGAACCCTGTGGACTCCTGGGGAGCTTCCCTATATAAGAATAAGTGATGGAGTATGAACTTACCCCACTCTCACACATGCTGGTTGGTGAATGCCCTTAACATGGTATTAAAAGGCACATTTAACTGTTTGACCAGACCTTTATTTTATGGGTGATATAGCAAGGCCCTGAGCTCCCTTACCTTGCACTTCTTCCAAAGACTAACCATCAGATCAAACATGAGGTTGGTGCCATGGTCCAACAGAATCTCTTGGGGAAAACCCAGCCAGCTAAATATCCCCAGCAGTTCATCGGCCACCTTCCCAGCCTTGATGGAGAGGAATGGCACTGCCTCTGGGTACCCTTGCAACATAATCTACAACCACCAAAATGTGCTGTTTGATGGTATGATTGGGGATGATGAGTGGCCCCACAATGTCAACAGCAACTCAACAAAATGGCTCTTCAATAATAGCAATGGACTCAAAGCCACCTTAGCCATGTCCCCAAGTATTCCCATCCTCTGACACTGCGGACAATCCAGTAGTAGTTTGCCACATTTTTAAAGATAATTGGGCAGAAAAAATTGTTAGACATCTGCCTTTTTTATGGCTTACCCCCAAGTGTCAAGAAATAGGTAGGTCATGGGCTAAGGACTGAAGCTGTTTTCTATATTTCCTGGGAATCACTATCTGCCAGGGTACCCCTTCCTCTGATCCTACCTTGGGAACCCACATGCAGTACAGGAGTTGATTCTCCCTTTTCTCCAAATAATGAGAGTCACCTACCACCCTGGTAGTCAACTTTCTTAATGTTTGCAGGGCTCAGTCAGCATGCTGAGATCTCACAAGCTCTGTATGCCTGACCTTCCACAAATCATACTGTGCTATGGGAGAGCTACCTATGACAGGGCTCTCCTTTACCTGTAGATGTGGCTCAGAACTGCTGCTCCTAGCTCATTCTTCAGCTACAACTTCTCCTGCTTCTAAGATAGGGGTTGCTTCCTCATGCACTGCCCACTCTGTGTCCTCAGGAGCTTGTTCCTTTGACCTATGGGTAGTGACACACATTATTACATCCATGGGCAGGTCTAGTACAACACCCACCTCCAGCATGCTTTGGCCACCTTCTCAGCTTAGAAAGATCCTGGCCACTAACACTGAGACCTCAGGACCTGTCATTCTTCTAATACAAGAAAAATGACTAGGCAGGATCTGTTCCTCCTGAATCAAATCCTGCTTCATCATAGAACTTTATGACCCAGTTTCCCTCAATCCCTGTGTTTCTATCCCATTTAGATACACAGGGTGCATGTGTGCAGTGGAGTTTATGGTAATTGTACTCTTTTGGGTTGAGGCCACTAGCTGCTGAGAGCTCCCTGAAGTACCTCCTCCAGATGCACTTGCACCTTTTCATATTTTTGGGGTTACAATCACATGACAAACGTTCTACTTTCTGGCAGATATACCTCATGTGTTCAACTGTTACCTTGCTTTTGAAACCAGGTGACTTCCCTTCTTGTTCAGGCATGGGCTAACTTCCTTTAGGTTACCTCCTCAGTGTTCACTTAAAACCACCTGATGGTCCCACGCATATTGCTTTTGTGCAGAGTGTATGGTTGGCTGGATGTAAACTGATCCACCCTCTCAGCTCCCTTCCTGCTGGATCTCAGATTTCTATTCAACAATCATATTTTCAGTTTTTCGGGTACAGTTTTTCGTGACTGTCCCATAAGAAACAACCCTTTAATACCCTTTACAGAGCACACTTTTGCAGCCTCTAACCAGTGCTCTAGCAAATTGCTTAGCTGCTCACACATTTCATCATAGCACTCTCTTGCTGCCTTTTTTAACCTTCTAACTTTTTACCTATAAGCCTCAGGAGTTAACTCAAAATGGTTTGGTAAGGCATTTTTCACTTTATCACAGTTCTTCACTCCTCATTGTCATTTCTGGTGTAAGATTCTAATGCCTTGCCCATAAACTGTGGCAGAAGGTAAGTTACCCAAGTACCCCTGCCCAGTTCTAATTGACCACCTATTCTCTCAAATGCTCTTAGAAACAAATCAATATCATCCCTCTTCTGATATCTGGGAAACATTTTGGAATTCATGTTGGCATCTTGTGTGGAAACCTTGATGCCAGTACTAATGGTGTATTCTGCCTTTTCGTACAGAATTTCCATCTCTCTCTCTCATATTCTTGCTCTTGCTCATATTTCTCTCTCATCCAGATCTCATGCTGGTGTTGCTTTTTTGCCAGTCTTGCTCCTCTCACACTTGTTGATCCTGCCTTTCTCACTCCTCTTGCTCTCTTCCATGCTCTCTCAGCTCGATCTTGTGCAGGCACTGCTTTTCTTGCTCTTCAGATTCCATTTTTTCCTCTGCAGCTCTATAGCTGCCTTTTGCCTCTCAATGTCTGCATTCACTTTAACCACAGTGAGCTTCAGCTTCAAACATTATACCTCATTTGCTTGTGAGTTGTCCTAGTCATAGGCTTTGTCTCATATGCATTATCCATAGCTTCTGTCTCATGACTTTGGCTAGCAGTGACCACTTTTATACCTCTTTTCTGGCCTCTTTTTGTAAGGATGTCTATGAGTTCTACCTGTGTTTACCCTTCCTCGTAGGTCAGTCCTCACTTTTTGTACAGCTTCTGCAGGTTTGTCAATGTGCATTTCTCATATGGCCCAGACATAGTGGGCTCGATTCTCAAAGGATCGGGAATGATGCAAGGTGCTTGTGTCAAAGAAACATGATGCAAGTGGTTCACTGCACTGCACCTTGCATCATTCCTGATTCTCCAAAGGAGCTTGCAGCACTGATGGGACCCAGTTTGCTAGACAGCCTTGCTCCCACCATGCAGCATGTCACAAGCAGCATCATGGAACTAAGAGGTGTTGCACCAGTAGGTGACTGTCATAACCTCTAATGTGGAATTCTGGAAGGGCATTTATGTTGGCAGCACCAGCCCTGAATTAGACCAGCCCTGAGCTGATCTAACAAGCAGTGTGCCAAAAGGGGTCCCACCTGCAGATCCCTCAGGGCTTGGCAGTGGCAGAGGCACTACCCACATAACCATAGAATGGCACCAAGTGCTGTGTGGGAGGTGAGTCAGATGGTCTGTCAATGCACAGGAACCCCTAAGGTGATGTGTAGGGCACCACACCATAGTCCACACAGGTGACACTGGGAGGATCTCTAATACCCATGGCCAACCACCTGCAGTGCTACCCACCAGCAATGAGGGTGATGGACTGATGCCAGGAATGGACTGCAGGCTAGCTGCACTGCTGGCATTATGGTATTTCACTGGGGGGTGACTTCCATCATGCCAGCAGCACATATGAGCATATGTAGCACCCTGCCCACCTTGCTGTGGGGGGATGGGATGTACCCAGTCATGTCATCCAGGGGTCCCAGTGCTGGAAGACTGCATTGGTGCCAGCAGTGGGGCTGGACTACTGCTGCAGTGTACATCAGCCCCACCCTGTGGGCAACACTTCAGCTGGTGCCATCATTGCCACAAGACTGTACCACAGGTTGTGGCATTCCTCTTCCATACACCTTCCCTTTGATGCATGGGTGTGCTTAGTGAAAAGCTGTGGGACTTTGGATCCAGGATCCCTTCCATTTGAGAACTGAGTGCAGGGTTTCTGAAGCACCAGGGATCAGTGCTAGCTTCCCTGTGTCACAGTTTATGCCTATCCATAAGAATCAAATCTACTGTCTTCCACCTATCTACTCTTGCTTATAACAAAATAAAATTGACAGAATATTTTTCTGTATATCCTGTTCTTTGACTGGACAGATAACCTTGATACTAACAGACAGTTTTAGATCCTAACTGCTGCCTCTTGTTAGCAGCAAACTAGTCTCTCCCAGGCTTAGCCTGTGACTGTTACCAGCTTTCTCAAACCTTCAGATTCCTGCAAGAGTACCAAAGTAGCTGCCACCACTCAGCATAGACACTCCCTTGGGGTATCTCTAAGTATGAATCCCACTAGAGCAACTGCCTACACAGTACAGAGCTCCATACCAAAAGACAAATGACCCTCCCCTCTCTATTGCTGAAGAGAAAACTTTATATGGTAACTGTAGCCTTCTCTTCAGAGATGAAACATTGTTCCTGTCAATGTAACCAAGTTATCTGTACCTTAAGGACTCAGTCATAGAAGCATGAAGTATATAAAAAATATTTATTACTTTTAGATTTTTACACATATAATACAGAATACAACTTATAGAGATTTAGAAAATGCTTTGAACAGCAAAAAAAAAAGCACAGCGAATATGTTACTATACTTCCTAATTTTCCCAGAGTAGACAGAGCTTACCAAACAGTTCACCTTGGTGAGTAACAGCAGACTCAATCCTTAGATGGTAACTACTCAGAGTTCCAACCTAACTACCTAGCTTTTCACAAAACTGAGGCTTAACTTCACTCCCAAAGATCAGTCTCCAACAACCCTCAGCACGCACGTCCTATGACATCACTTCAAAGCCAGTTCTTTATGTCTCCAAAGACAAGTCCCCTTGGGAAACCAATCTGATCTAGACTTTGGGAGACTGCACATTCCAAAGCACACCTTCTTTGTCCTATGCCTGACTCACACAGATGACTTTACTGCACTAGTCATTGACCAGAACCTGTTCCTATTAGCTGGAAAGAGGTACTGGAGTTATGGGACAAAGAGATTGTAATCACACTCCACAGGCAGTTGGCATACCTCTAGCAATTATCGTTATCTCATTTTCCCCTCACAAATCCATTCAAGCTTACCAATACTGTTGAATGAAATAAATAAAAAACTAAATACCTACAGTACAAAATTATATAGCAAGTTGTTACATTACCATAGTCAAAGATGTGGAGTATCATCTTTGAGATGATCTGTCTGCAGGCAAGAAGTGTGATATACCCCTTATTTCTGTAAGGTGCACCAAGTTGGGAGTGGAGCATCTGGAGGATGGCATCCACATGCATTGATAAATTGAGGTGATGATCTAGCCAGACCCCAAGGTACAGTACATAAAGACAGAGACATCCTCAGTGATTAAACGATAGTGGAAAATAAACTTCAACTCCCCTATTCTCCCATTGCATTTAGTGTAGTATGTATACCCCTTTGTAACCCAGAGCCTGAGAGCCCAAAAGCTCTACCTCCTGTCATCATAAATACACTGCAGTCACTGAATCACTGAACCTTCAACTGAAATCTGATCATGAACAAAGTTAAAGGACTTGGACTGCATGTGACATTATGAATACATTAAGTCAAATCTTTTCCTCTCCCCAGATTTATTGCCTTAATACTGGACATGAGGAGAAAACCACAGCACAGGATTTAAGGCTCTACAGGAATTACAGTTGTCATACTCATGACTGACTCCTTGTCGTGTGCATTTTGTTGTACATTCATGAGATTTCCAAGCCTATATTCAGTTCATAAGCAGCTGAGGAGGAGAACAGTTTGCTGACTACTACTGTTGAGTAAGCAGTGACTCTCAGAGACTAATGACTTAACATGGGTATTTGAGCCAGAGAGCTTTAGCTTAGTTGTAAGCATTTTAGATGTACTGCATAACAATTTAATAGCAAATGACACATGTTTTGACCATTTGATCAAAATGGGAATTATATTAATTTGACTGATGTCTACTAAAGTCTAAATATAAAAACTGTTAAGATAGTTTTTTACATAGTCATTAGGATTAATATTATAAAGAATAATTTTAACATAGGTTTTTACATAGTCAATAAAATTAATAATAATAACAAGAATAACAATAATAATACTTTACTTACTTTAACATAGACTGCCAGTAGATTTAGAATGGATGTGCCACTAGGTACCAGTGATTACCATACAGTGTGGTTTAACAATAAGACAGGAGCAGAGGCTAACCAGACAAGGACAAGGATCTCAGACTTTAGGATGGCAGATCTTAAAGAAATGGGAGACTGCCTCAGAAACCACCTCACAGCGGCATGGCAGGTAGTGGTAGAGCAACAGTGGGGAAAAATAAGGGATGGCATAATTAAGGCAACCCACCTCTGCATAGAGGAAGTGGAAAAATGCAGAAGAAGAAAGATACTGTTATGGTTCTCTAGGGAAGTGGTCATGGTTGTGAAGGAAAAAGGTGACCTTCAGGAGGTATAAGGAAATGCAGAGGTAGGAGGATTGGGAGGTGTGCCAAGTAAAATAAAGGACAGCGGGAAAGGTGGTGAGGAGAACAAAGGTGCAGACAGAGGAAAACATAGTCAAAGGTGTAGTTAAAAACAATAAGATTTTCTTTAGGTATGCAAGTGAGATGAGGAAAATAATGGGAGGGATAGTGAGGATAAGGAAGTCAGAAGGGGAGATTTTGCAGAAGAGGATAAAGAAAAAGCAGACATCCTGCACCGGTATTTTTGTTCAGTTTCTGGAGGATAGGGGGGAGGGGGGTTATGGACCACCAGGGAGCAGCAGGAAAAAAGTGTGGTGGGAGGTGGTACTCAAGTCCATTTTCAGAGAAAAGAATTCTGAAGGGACTTGCAGCTCTGAAGGTAACTAAGGATATCGGACTGGTTGTGATACACCCAAGGGTACTAAAGGAACTCAGGGAGGTGCTAGCTGTCCCACTGATGGCCTTATTCTACAGTTCACAGGAAACAGACCTGGTTATGGAGGACTGGAGGAGAGAAGACATGATCCCTCTCTATAAGAGTAGCAGCAGGTAGGAGGCTAGCAACTGTGGGCTGGATGGGCAGGTTAGTCTCACTTCAGTGGTGAGGAAATGAATGAAAGCCTTTCTAACAGAAAGAATGGTAGAGTATCTTGAACCCTGTAGGCTGTAAGACCACAGACAGTATGGATGAGGGGAGTGGGTCATGCCAGATGAATCTGATAGATTTCTTTGACTGAGTAACCAGGCAAATAGATCAGGAGAGGGCAGTGGATGTGGTCTCTCAGGACATTAACAATGTCTTCAGCACTGTGCCATACATAAGACTGCAATGAAGAGTCAAGTGGTGAGATCAAAAGTGGAGAACTGGGTTAGAAACTGGTTAATGGTGACTCATCAGATGGTGGTAGTTAACTGTACTCACTCTGGTGATGGGACAGTAAACAGCAGGGTGCCACTGGGCTCTGTACTGGGGCCAGTCCTCTTCAATATATTCATAAGAGACATTGTAGAAGAACTGGAATGGAAGGTGTGCCTTTTTGTAAATGATAAATTCTTTAATAGGGTTGACACTCAGGAGGGGGTGGAGAGAAGGTGCAGAGATCTTGTAAAACTTTCAAGGAGTGGTCAAGAGCATGCAGTTGGGGCTCAGTGCCAAAAAGTGCAAACTTATGCACTTATGGCATAGAAACCCAGGAGCTGAGAATAGGATGGTGGAGGTACAGTACTAACAGTCTTTAAGCAGGAAAGTGACCTTGGGGTTATTGTATCTGATAAACTAAAACTGGCAGGGAAGTGTGACAAAGCAGTGGGTAGGGCTAGTGGAATGCTGGGGTGTATAAGGTGGGGTATCTCCTACAGGAGGATGGAGGTGGTGTTGCCACTGTTTCACTCACTGGTGAGACCCCACCCAGAGTATTGTGTCCAGTTCTTGAAGTCACACCTCAGAAAGGACATAAGGAGGGTGGAGGCAGTCCCAAAGAGGACAACTAAAATGGTACACAGGTTGCACCAAATGGCTTACAAGGAGAGACTGAGAGATCTCAACAAGTAAACCCTGGCAGATAGGAAAGGGGACATAAAAGAGATCTTTAAGTGCCTCACAGGGGTGAACAGTGTGCAGAAAGGTAGTCTCTTTCAAATGTGAATGTGTACCAGGTCCAGAAGGCATGTGATGAAGCTGGGGAGGGGGGAGTTTAAGAGGGGTGTGAGGAAGTACAACTTCACTTATAGAGTGGTAGATGCCTTGAACACACTGCCTGTGGAGGTGGTGGAGGTGAAAACAGTGGAGGGTTTCAAGCATGCATGGGATAGGTATAGGGAAATATTAGTAAATAAGTAGGGAGATTGGAGAACCGTCAGAGACTAGATAGAATCTGTGGAGACAGACAAGGTAAGGAACATCTGGGCAGACAGGGTGGTCCAAGTGGTCCTTTTCTGCTAACAAATTCTATGTTCCTGTGTTACTATGTTTCATTTATTTATGAAATATCAAAAATAGCATGAAACATTACACAGTATCAGAAAATACTGCTTAGTACTGCTTACTGCAACACTGGGACATCCAGAACTGCATTTTGCTTTCTATTAAATGTAGCATAAGCCCCATTTGGTGCTACTGTACATGTTTAAGGAACACCAATGGTCTTCCCCAATTGGGAGAGTGAAAGGAAGCAGTGGTGAGTTACATGCTTGGGTAGAAAAAAGGGGGCACCTCATGCACCTCAAGGAAAGTTTTCTTCAGCGTGGAAGTGTGAGAGGAAGGAGATCTAGAGATTGATAGGTTGACTGAGCTGACCAAGTGTTTCTGGTTATGACAAAGTGTGAACAACAAAAAACTCTGGCACTCACCACCTCTAATAATAAATTAAATACTTGGCTATAATAATAAAATAAGTTTATTACAGCAAAGATAAAATTCACGCCTGATGCGTTTTGGACAAAGTAGTCCTTTCTCAAAGGCTTGAATGCCAGAGTTTTCTGTTGTTCACTTGCAATTTTTCTACTCTGAGCACCTCTGTCCCAGTGCTGCCTTTTTTATTGTTGCTTATGACAAAGTGTCTCTGGGTCCAGAGCCAGACCAGGCTGAGGCATCGGAGGGTATGTGGTGCCCCAACAACTGAATCATGAGGGTCAAGAAGCTATCCACTTGTCAGCAGTCAAAAAGCAGTTAAATGCATTGGGCTGTTGTGTGTGTCTTTCTAAGGTAAGAGGAATGGTATCAGCAGTTAGGTGCAGCTGTTTGTTGGGAAATAGATTACAAAAAGGTAAGTAGTAAAAACTAAGACTCTTGTCACACAATAAAACACTGAACAAGTGCACAGGAAGGCTAGAAAGGAAAAGAGAGAGTGGCATTATAAGTATTGACGTTTACAAAACGGGAAAGGGACTTTGTGGTAATCATACTGGACGATCTCAAGGTGACAAGGCAATGTGACAAGGCAGAAGGTAGGGCCAACGGGATGCTGGTTTGCATAGGGAGGGGTGTCACCAGCAGAAGGAGAGAGGTGCTGTTTTATGTGATATGAATGACTTCAGAAGAGCGTGGACAAAAACAGTGACTGCACATCACCGAATGACAAAAGGTGATGTGCAACTACAGCGCAGTGCAGAAACACCGATGGGAGTCCACATCCCCTAATGGTGGGTTCCCACATCTACTAAATTTTAATGCAGGGGGCTGCACCCCCCATACCCCCATGCCCCATATCTCCAAAATAATAATCACAGGTGAGGGGGGGTGGACACTGAGGTGTAGGGGAAAACTTGGGAGGGGGGCTACTTTCCAGGAGGACACAGGTTGCTAGGGGGAGAAAGGAAACAGTTGCTCAACAAAGGCAACAAAGGCAACCCCCCCAAAAAAATACAAAGACCAAAAACAATGCATAAAAACAATATCCCAGGCCAGCCCCAAACCTAGGTTCACTAACTCCAAAGGCAGTGATTGTCACCGCTACACCAAATTTACAGCTCAGAACTGGCCCAACCAACAAATCCCCATGTACTTCATAATGCAAGTACCACGTAACGAATGGAAATTGCCAGTCTTACAATGCACTATAAAGAACACATAGCTCATTTCACATTCACCTTTTTACCTTCGCTCAAATTAACTTGCTTAAATTCATTCGCTCTATTCACATGCTACTGAGAGGGGGTGTAACCACTATACGGATCATTGGGGAGAACCCACCTGGCGTACTGTGTCCAGTTTTGGAGATCACATCTCAGGAATGACATATACAGGGTAGACACTATCCAGAGGAGGGCAAGTAAAACTGTGCAGGGACTACATGAGAAGCCCTATTAGGAGAGAACAAGGGGTCTCAATATATACACCCCGGCAGAAAGGAGGAGAGGGGCATGATAGAGACCTACAAGATCCTCATAGAGATGAATAAGGTACAGGAGGGAAGTCTTTTTCACAAGAGATATTGCATGAGAAGAAGGGATATAAAATAAAACTTGAAGGTGGGAATTTGGGAGGGATGTGAAAAAGTACTTCTTCACTGAAAGAGTGGTGGATGCTTAGAATAGTCTTCTGGTGAAGGTGGTAGGGGAGAAAACAGTGGTGGGCTTCAAACATGCATGGGATAGGTGCAAATAAATCCTAATATGATAGCAGGGGTGGGGGAGGTAGCCACAAATGAAAGAAGGTATATGGTGACAGTATAGGCAGAGAGAAATGGGCAGACTGGGTGAGCCAAGAGGTCCTTATCTGTCAAAAAATCATTTCTATATACAAGACAGTATAAAATCTTTAGAGGCTGAGGACAATGGACAGAATGAGCACACAGAAACAATATGGGTGCAGGTAGTAACAAAAAGGGGAAGAAATATCAGAATTGGAGTAGTTTATAAAGTACTATCTGAAATGGAGGACAAGGATTGGGAAGTACTGTGGAGAAGAATGAAAAGGCAGAAGAGCTTAGTGAAGTGCTGCTACCGAATACTTTTTTTCACCATTCTGACATCAATCGGAGGATCACAGTGGGCAGCAAGGACAAGAATCCAACATTTCTAGTACAGAGAGTGTCAGAGGAGCATACTAAGGAGGCTGCCATTCTAGACTTAGTCTTTATCAATAGGGACAGTGTTGGGGAGTTAGTTAGACCCACTGGGACCCAGTAATCACATCATAGTTCAGTTCAGCATCAAACCTGAGGAGAAGGGAAATCAGTCCCAGACTAAAGTCCTGGACATTTGGAGTGCTGATTATGGAAGAATGAGGGAGCTGCTGCAGGGGAAACAAGAAAGGGGCAAGAGCAACAAATGGCATGTAAGCAATAGTGGCATTGATAAAAAATGGGACAACAAAGGCCAGATATCATAGTATAGGTGTAATCAACAAAAAGAAGGGGATAAAATTACATTAAGCATTATAAGTAGGAGATGCTATGAGGCCTAAGAAAAGGGCATTTAAAAATACAGAAACAGTCAAGCAGAGGGGAACATGTTGGAGTTTCATAGCAGAATGAAAGAAACCAGCCAGAAAGTGAGGAGGGCTAAGGCTGATAAGGAAGTGACAATTGTGGAAAGTATGAAGAGGGGATATAAGTCATTCTTTCATTACATAAGGGAGTACAGGAAGATGATGGGGTTAATACTCAGGAAAAAGCAATAAGAGTAATGTGAAGAAAAAGATGAAGGTATGGTCAACATCCTGAACAGATATTTCTGCTTAGTATTCTCAGTGTAGAACAAGGAGTCAATGCCTGGCTAGCCCATTAGGGCAGCGGGAGAAGGGAATGGGTCAGTGTGGATATCATTTCAATTAAAAGGGTAGTAGAAGGTGCAGCACTCTTAAAGTGGATAAAAACATGCCTGGACAGGCTACATCCCCATGTGATTAAGGAAATGGGGCAGGTCCTAGTGGACTCACTATCTTAATTATTCAATATCTCACTGGAGACAGGGATAGTATCCCAGACTGAAAGATAGTAAATGTAGTTCCGCTGCACAACAGTTGGAGCACAAATGATCTGAAGAACTACAGATCTGTCAGTCTGGCATTTATTTTGGGTAAACTGCTAAAGATCGTAATGATGGAAAGGATGCCAGCAACTGGTGCAGCAGTAGTGCTACCACTTGAGGCGCTGATAACCCAGGTTTGGGAGTGAGCCTAGGGCATTGGAGGGTCACCCCTTGGGGAGAAGGTTCAAGTGTCTGATGGACCACTAACCTTCACTGGGTTGGGTGGCTAGAGGGCTCAGCAACAACATACCACCTGGTGGTGGCTACAGGGTACTTCTCCAATAGTCCTCAGAATCTCAGGATGGTGGGACCCAGCAGACAGCAATGTGGCACACACGGGGGCATGCCCACATACCTTGGATGTCACTGCACATCCAAGCCCATTGATGGGGGGTGGTAGGAAGTACTGTACAAGAATGAGGAAAGGCCTCCATGACTAGACAGATGACATCATGCCACAGCCACATGTCCACCACAGATTCCTGCCCTTCTGGGTCCAGTCAACCTCCAATCATCATCTCTGCCTGCGTGCCACTGGATATTGGTAAGGAAATGCAGAGGAGCAGAAAGCAACCCTGCCTCGGGGGTGCAAGCTTGGGGCATTACCTGCAAGTATGTAGCAGATGGGTCAGAGATCCGGGGTCCCAAGGTAGAGCGGGTATAAGGCAGGGAGGAATCAGCTGGATGATGACTGAGGGAGGGTCCAGTAGTTGGTGACCGGAGGGAAAAAGAATTGAAAACAAAACAAAAAGTAAGGGAAAGGATAGTATGCTTACTGGAGGTAAATCGACTGCAAGACAAAAGATAATATGGGCTCAGGAACAGAAGGTTGTGTTAGACAAACCTGATTGCTTTTTTTAACTGAGTGACAAAGGCAGTGGACAAGAGACAGGCAGTGGACATAATATACCTTGACTTCAAAAGTCAAGCCTTTAGCAAAGCCTTTGATTCCATCAATAAGAATCAGGGGACACTAGCAAGGTGTCACACTGATTTATCTTCAGACTGGAGCTTGTTAACATCTTTATCTGTAACTTTTTATTTATTTATTTAGATTTTGGTAACCGGGTAAACCCACTGAGACCAGAGGTCACTTTTTCAGTGGTGACCCGGGATTTGATACATACAGCAGCAATTATATACAGTGGACGATAATACAGTGGTTAAACTTGAGACATAACTTTAGACAGGAGTCAGTCATGGTAGACACATTCGCCAGATAGGGCAAAAGTAGTACAATGGTCACAGTTGATTAGGAGGGGAAAGGGGCTAGCAATTACAGCCACAAAGGCTAAGTTCCAGAAGGTACACTTTGAGGCCCAACTTGAATCCTTGGAGAAAAGGCCTATCAGCCAGGTTTGCTGGGAGTGAGTTCCATAACTGCGGGGCAGCGTATTTAAAGGAGCACTTGGCAGGGTTGGTGCATACACGTGGGATGTCAAGGGGATAGCCAGTTGAGGATCTCATATATCATCATTGTACTCTGGGGTTGAGCAGTCCATGCAGATGAGGAGGAGGGCCAGAGGTGGTGAATCTGTAGGTCCGGCAGATGGAGGAGTACGCAGCTTATTACGTATGGTGGGCCAATGGAGGTCAGCGAGGACCTCACAGTGGTGCCTCCTGGGGGGGGAGTTGGTGGCAAAGCATACCACTCTGGGGTAGAGCACCATGAGTTATCTAAGTTCCCATTCTTGTAGGAACTGTCACAGCGGGGGCCCATAGAGGAGGTAGGGGAGAAGTGTTCAGTTAGCGATTGCACGCCGCACCTCGTCAGAAAGGGAGCTTCCTAGACGGTAGAGGACTCCAAGCTTCTGGTAGATGGACTTAGTTAATGAGTTGATGTGTGGTTTATAGGACAGTTCCTGGTGAAGAAGGATCCCTAGGTATTTGATCCTATCTAGGACCTCAACTCGCTTCCCCTGGGCAGTTTGGAGCAGGAGTAGGTCACACCTGTCCGAGCCAAGGCATCTGGTTCCAAACAGGACAGCCTTCATTTTCTCCTCATTTAATATTAGGGAGTTAGCAGAGAACCAAGCTTCAAGTGAGAAAGGCTGGAATGTAATTTGGCAGCAATAACATAGGGGCAGGAATTCAGGGCAAGCTATGCCTTTATGCACATAATACTAAGAACTGTGTCTAGAGTGTGTAGAGTGTGTTAAAATTATGAAAGAGGGTCTGGGAAGATTGGAATGGTCATCACAAGTGTGATAGCTACAATGTAATGCCAGAAAGTGCAAGGTGACATAGATAGGGGCAAAAAAAAATATCACATTGGATATCGAATGGGGAGATAGTAGTGGAAATCACTACTGCAGAAAAGGACTTGGATGTAACAGTTTCAGACAGTCTAAAGTCATCAGTACATTGCAAAAGTGTAGCTTTCATGTCAGTACTTAGGGTGAACAATTCACTGCATGTCACCTGGTTAATTCCATGGAGATATTTTTACATTTCTATAATGCTCTCTGTCTCCAGGGTGTACATGTTGAGGTTCCTCAATCATTTTTCATAGGCTTTCTTCCTAGACTCTGGATGATCTTTGGCACTATTCTCTGTACAGTCTTCACCATATAATAATCCTTATGCAGGGATGGGCTTCAGTTTCTGAAGCCATTAACCTGTTTCCATCCATTTTTTTACCTTTTCCTCTACTCCAAGATATCTCAGTTTTTGACAAGTCTTGTGAGATCTGCCACTATGGAACATTGAGCATAAGTCTGTGAGCAGTACCCTTTTTAAAGCTGTGTGGGTGGAGCCCGGCAGTCCTTTTGGTAGGACTACAAGAAAAGCAGCTTGCGAATGAACAACCTTATAAGGTGTCAAAAGTTGCCTCCCCCTCTTCTCACCATGGCACACTCCATCTTGCACCACTTTTCTTTTTATAGCAGTAAGTTGACACTCAGAAGCAGAAACCACTGGAGCAACAGCTGTGGCTTGCCGTGTTTAGTAATGGGAGCTGTAGTAACATGAGGGAGCTGAAGTGGGCAAGAGGGAGAAGAGAGAAGAGAGAGACAGGGGAGCAAGCTGTGTTCTGCATGTGAGATATTAAATTAAATGCATCCCATGTCATGTGTGCTCAGAGAGCTCTCCCCCCCCCCACACACACTCACTTTCAGCTAATAATAGCAAAAGAGAGAGAGAGAGTCAACAACATGAGTGGGACATCTCTCTCTCTCTCTCTCACACTCTCTCCCTCCCTTCCTCCACATGTCATTCAGCAGTTCTGAACCATAGCCAGCCCCGTTTGGAAAGTGTTTCTATGTTTCTATGTTCACTCAGGACCGAAGAGAGAGAGAGACATAGTGAGAATTGCAGAGATGTGAAAGAGATACACCAGGAGCTTGCCTTCCTACAATGTCCCTGTTTCTGCTCAGCTTATTTTAAAGATCCCCATATCAAAAAACTATTCAAAATTGTTCTGCACCACCACAAACTGATAGTCAAATGAAAGAAATATTTGACAATGTGGGAACTAAACTTGCTAATGCATCTGTAACTTAAAACTCTGTACCTACTCCATCAAACCACACAGAATCTCGGGACAACGTCACTGTGGAAACTGAAACTGCTTTTCTGGGTATGAGTGAAAAAGAATAATTAATAAGCTGAGCTAAATAAAGATGAAGATGGAAGTTCAGCAACTATCTAGGGGTTACAAAAACATAAAAGAAATGTGGTGCCAGTAGCACCATTATTAGTGAATAAGATAGTGACGTGAGGTCAAGGTCTGGTAGCGAAGTGGGATTCGGAAGTCCTGGAGAGGTGCACAGTGAGCCAAGGGAAATCATTTCCAGATGTGGTGGTGGTGGGGTGGGGGGCACAGGAATGATGCACAGAGTGGGTCTGATTCCTCCAATGGCAGCAGAAGAATTCAGTGAGCAAGTGATGCAAGCAACAAACTCAAACTGAAACACTGACTTAAAGGTGAAATGAATAAAAACATATTTTACATGTTTTTGTGTGCTTTTTTCTGATTTCAGATGTACACACACACACGTGTGTGTGTGTGTATATATATATATATATATATATACAGTATATATTTTTTATTTATTTATTTTATTTTAGTCTTTGGTAACTGGGTAAGGCCCACTAGGCACAAGTGCCTGTTTTCGGGGGCAACAAGGGAGCAATTGGCGGTTAAGTGACTTGCTCAGAGTCACACAGTATGCAAGAGGAGGTTGTGAGAATCAAACTCATTCACACCTCGTTCCTCTAACCTCTAGGCTATTCTGCCAGCCCCAATATATATGATGATATATATGATGTAATATGTAATATAACCAGTGCCTTCAGAAAGTATTCATCCCCCCCCTTGGATTTTGTCACATTTTGTTGTGTTACTACCAGAATTTTTAATGCATCGAAATGATTTGTTTCCCCCTTGATTCACACAGCATACTCAACAATTTAAAGGGGCAAAAATATTTTTATTGTGTAACAAAAATGTATGAAACATTAAAAACTGAAATATCTTGTTTACTTAAGTATTCACCCCCCTGAGTCAATACTTTATAGAAGCACCTTTGGCAGCAATTACAGCTTTGAGTCTTCTTGGGTATGTCTGTATCAGCTTTGCACATCTGGATTTGGGGATTTTCGCCCGTTCTTCCTTGCAAATTTGCTCAAGCTCTGTCAAGTTGGATGGGGAGCGTCGGTGAACCGCAATCTTTAATCTTTCCACAGATTCTCAATGGGATTCAAGTCTGGGCTTTGGCTGAGCCACTCAAGGACATTCACCTTCTTGTTTTGAAGCCACTCCAATGTTGCTTTGGCTGTATGCTTGGGGTCGTTGTCCTGTTGGAATGTAAATCTTCACCCGAGTCCAAGGTCTATTGCAGACTGATGCAGGTTCTCCTCAAGGATGTGCCTGTATTTGGCTCCATTCATTGTTCCCTCTATCCTGACAAGTGCCCCAGTCCCTGCAGCTGAAAAGCATCCCCATAACATGATGCTGCCACCACCATGCTTCATGGTAGGGATGATGTTACACGGGTGCTGAGCTGTGTTCGGTTTGCACCAGGCATAGCGCTTTGCATTCAGGCCAAAGAGTTCAATTTTTGTTTCATCAGACCAGAGAATCTTTTACCACATGGTCTCAGAGTCAGCCACGTGCCTTCTTGCAAACTCCAGGCATGCTATTATGTGGCCTTTTCTCATGAGTGGCTTCCATCTAGCCACTCTCCCATAGATGCTACATCTGTGAAGTACTGCAGAGATTGTTGTCCTCTGGACAGGTTCTCCCGTCTCAGCCATGGAACGCTGTAGTTCTGTCAGGGTGGTCATTGGGTTCTTGGTCACTTCCCTGACCAATGTCCTTCTTGTCCGGTTGCCCAGTTTGGGAGGACGGCCTGCTCTAGGAAGAGTCTGGGTGGTTCCGTAATCTTTCCATTATCTAATGATGGACTTGACTGTGCTCCTGGGAACTTTCAACACCCTAAAAATGTTTTTATACCCCTTCCCAGATCTATGCCTCCTCACAATTCTATCACAGAGTTCTATGGACAGCTCCTTGGTCTTCATGGTAGAGTTTCTGCTCTGACATGCACTGTCAACAGTGGGACCTTATATAGACAGGTGTATTTCCTCTGAAATCATGTCAACCATTTGAACTGACCACAGGTGGACTCCATTCAAGTTTTAGAGTGATCTCGCAAGGAAATTGGATGCACCTGAGCTCAGTTTGGAGTGTCATAGTGAAGGGGGTGAATACCTATCAAATCAAGACATTTCAGGTTTTTATTTTAAATTACATGTACAAAAAATTCCAGAAGTTTCATTTCACTTTGACATTATAGAGTAATTTGTGTAGATACGTGACAAAAAGTCCCATATAAATGTATTTTAATTTGAGTTTGCAACATCACAAAATGTGACAAAATCCAAGGGGGCGTGAATACTTTCTGAAGGCATAAAAACATATATAGATATGAAAACTATATAATTAATAATGTGGCATTTGTACATTCTATCTATATTTTCATCTCTTTTTATGATCATAGTTATCTAGGTATCTCTGCCACTTTCAAAGTGGATCTCTGTGTAGCACGAGACAAGATGTCATCACTACCCCTCTAATTGTCTGTCTGACCATGCACTAGTTTCCTTATTTGATAGTTCGCATCTTTCTACATTGAGAGACTCTCGTGATTCATTTAATTGACAGGATCAAATAAAAAGCAAGTGTAATATATACTGTAAGTAAAAATGCACTGTAGCCTCTGATAAAGTTGATAATGTGCATAAAAACTGTTTTATTAAGTATGCATGCAAAACAAGTTGAATATTTGGCAAACAAGCAGCAACATGACCAGTAACTCATGGGCACAATCAGCTACCATCTTCTATGACTTCTTACATTGGAAGCTCCATAAATCAGCAGAGGCAGCAGACTAATAGCAAACACATTAATGATTTTTTATTTTAATCCAAACAGTCAAACAGACAGAATGACAAATTGGTAGCATCAAATGCCTTATTGAAGTTCTATATGTGTTTCCCAATAGCCTGCTGCCTGTGTTGCTTTATGGAGCTTCTGATGTAAGACGTCCTAGAAGACGGTACCTGAATGTCCCACAGAGTTACTGGTAATGGTGCTGTTTCTGTTTGCCAGATATTGAACTTGTTTTGGATGCACATTAAAAACAGTTTTTTTTCTGTACTTTATCAATATCTTTAGATTCTACAGTCATTTTTTTCTTTATACTTATATATTGGTGCTGGCCCGACTCACCTTGTGGAGTCCCTGTGGTATTGCTGATAGTTTGTGCACCAGGTTACAGTATGTGCACAACCAATTGCTTGATTTAAATCATGCATGTGTGAACCCACTTCTGTGCTACAGCTTGCTAAGCCTAGTATATATTTTAGCATAATTACTAAGAGGTGTAAATGGCAGAGTTGAAATAAATGATCTACATGCTTGAAAGAGCAAGCACGTTTCCCCTCCCGTTTGTTCTGCGATTATCATTAGCAGCACACTGTGAATGTTGTTAAGGTATATCTTGTTTCTCTATCTCTGAAAAACAAAATCATATTATGCTTCTGCATATGGCATTTAGTGAATGTATCTTAACCCCCCCCCAAAAAAAAAGTGATTAAGAAGGTGTGATAATGCCGGAAACTAACTCTCTCTCTCTCTCTATCTCTCTCTCCTGTTTAGACTTGTGAATTAATAAATGAATGCAGTAAACAAAAAGATTACCTGGAAACTAGCAATGCATGTAAGGGAGACAAATTACATGAGAAAGGGGCAACGTTATGACCTTAAATCAAAATTTTCCATTTCTTTATTTCTTTCATTTTTTTAAGGATTCCCCCTTTCATGAACTAAAGATAAATACTACTCCTATCCTTGATTTATTCACACCCCATTCTAACTAGCCAGACAAAAGACATGACAATGGCTTATCAAATACAGAAGAAATGTCAGACACAGCACTGTTCATTAAAATAACATAAATATAGAAATCTCTGCCATCTGGTACCATCCTGAGTCTGATTTCTGGAATTGACATCACACAGACTCGCGCTGGCAGTGCATCTTGACTCACAGTTTTTCTCCATTGCGGTCTGAGACAGACAAGGGAGTGTGATACATTAACATGAATTACCCATATGGCACCCTGGAAGACACAAATAATAACACTCTGCAACAGTATAAAAAATGTATTTATTAAAATAATGCCAAAATAGCCCATAAAAAACATCCACATTTAGGAAAATGCCTACTCTTTAAATTTCTGCTTCTGCTAGCAGTGCTGCTTCCACCAGGATGATACTGTGGCTAGTACGGCATTATCAAATATATTTTATTTGAATGCCAGATTGTTAGATTCCGTTTGCCCCACTGGTACTTTTGGGTCCAGTAAATAACAAAATATAGTGGAAGACAACTGGAAGGCATGCTGCAGTTAACTTTCTCCCTCTATGCCAAGTTAATAATCAAGATGCCATATCACCTTTTATTTCTTTGACACATTTTGAGCAGTCAGCAGGGGGGGTGTAATTGCCCCCTCCCCCCATTTTTATTCCTGCCTTTGTCATCACTTCTGTCCCCCCCCAAATATTTCAGGCTGGTTCTGACTGTAAAAGTAAGAAAATGCTGCCTCTGCCAACAGCCTGACTGTCTGTGTTGTGTGCATAACCCGCAAGTTCTGGCACCACTCACTACACTGCCCACTCCAATTGATCACTCTCCCACAGACTGAACAATTGCACAGTACTGTTGCCAATGTTAACCAGAAGGAAGGAATTAGGGAAGAGATCTTGCGGGGTTGAAACCAAATAACAGGCAGTTATTGCTGCAGTGGCAGGAGTGAGGACTTCTCCTGACCATTCCAGATTAAAAAAAAAAAAATGTTAGAAGTAACAGGGCAAGAAAGAGACACTTGCTTTAGTGCAAACAGGAAGTATCATATTAGTGGACTTTTTTTTCTTTACCAGCATTAAAATACTCTTTGCAGTCCTGGGCTAAAGAATCAGTATAGGATACTTGAGTCTTAACCCTGAGTGAGCACCTGCTGCTCCTATGAGGCAGGACAATATAAAATACAATGCACTGGCTATTCATTTGTACCAGGATCCTTCCTCTGCCACCTCACATATAACTGTTAAAAGTTCTGTGCACTTTAAATGTCCCTAATAAATCTTTTTAGAGTTCCTCCCCAGACTGCTGCTTTTTCATCTGCTTTCTGAGTTTTTCTCTTCTGTAGACATGTATGTAGTGGGTGTGTGGATCCCTGCTGATTAAACTGAGAGACTGCTATTTTTATAGAGCATCTCTTACAACATGGGACAGAGTCACCATGTTTGTTACAAAGCATCACTTTCAACATGGGGGGGCAGCCTGTATAAGAACTGTGTCTATAGTGAGTCCCCAGTGTTCAGAAACTGTACATAAACATATGATGGAGCTGAAAAAAAATCATTATTATTGCTGTTTCATTTATTACACTGGATGTTACTAATTAAGAATCTAAGCATAATCACATTTCCTAATAAAGAAAACTTTTAAGGGGAGATATATCATTATGTTTAGATTCTTAATCAGTGAAGGAAGTGTAATTAATGAAATGTCAACTGAATTATAAAGCTGTGTTTATTTGTAGAATGAAATTGCAGTTGCAAATAATGGAACTTATCTTCATTTGCTTAAAATCTCGCTGACAGGGTCAAAGACATTAATAAGAACTCCGTTCACACAGTGAACTTTTCAGTGAGTCTACCTCTGTGATCACTCCCTGAGCCTGGAAGAAGTGTGTGCATGTGTGTGTGTGTGTGTGTGTGTGTGTCCTCTCTGACTGCAATTTGGCAGGGTGATGGTGCAGCATATAATTAACCATTTTGATTTCTAGTAGGGAGTGGACATGTCAGGCTTAGCTTTAGTTCTACTTCCAATTGATTTGCAAATGAATGGAAGCAAGGAAGAGGTATTCTAGTTAATAGAGAAGACAGCTACAGAGGTACCTCCCTACCATTCAGAGTTAAGCTCAGCAGGCTGGTGTAGTGTTACATTATTTATTTATTAGCTTTTATTTACCGGGTAAGCACATTAGGCATGAATGCTTGCCTATTTTCAGGCACTATCCGGGAGAGTACAAGATACAGAGATTGGAAACAGGTGCAAGAAACACAATTCATACAGCAAAATCAGACGTCCCTTAAGGAGAAATAGTACAAAGTAAGCAACAATCCATGCAGGGATGCATAACAAAAAGACAAACTACTCACATTTGTACAAGAGTGTTTCAGCTTGCCAGGTTAGGAACAATGATGAACACAGCAAAAGAAATTAAGGACAATTACATGCTTCAAGTCCATAAAGGTGAGACAACAGTACATTCTTGAAGAAGGAGAGAGATAAGGAGCCTTTTAGGTGGAAGGTAGGGAATTCTAAAATTTGGGAGCAAATTGTGAGAAGGTCTGCTCACCAATTCTGGTAGTTCAGAGTGGGACTGATAATTGGGGAGAGGTGGAGGACCGGAGAATGTGGAAGTGAATAGTAGGGTTGAGCATAGCCCCAAAGAGTCAGGGTGGGGATTTCTGTTTAAGGAGTTAATGAAACAACCCAAGTAACAAGAGTTCAGGTACTTAGCGGGCACCCAGAGCAGAGTAGAATGCAGCAGACTGTGGTGGGTAAGGTGAAGGGCCGATAGGGCAAACCTGCAGATATTGTTATAAGTAGTGTCCCACATTCAGAGAGCACAGGCATTGGCCTGGGAAAGAACAGGGGCAGTATAGTTGAGACCAGGGAGCAGGACACCGCTGGTGATGGAAATCCTGGCAGCAGGTGTGAGGGAGTGACGCACTCTATAAGCAGAACCAATCTTAGAGTTAACAGATTTGCATACCTCATTAATGTGGGACAAGAAGTCTAGAGAGGGGTCCAGCCTAACCCCAAGGTATTTGAAAGGGTTTGTTGTTGAGATAGCGATCCCATTAAGGCATAAGACCTGATAGTTGAGGAATTCCATATGGACTTTTCTAGAGGTACAGAATAACATAGCTTGGGTATTGGTAATGTTTAGGATTTGGTGGTTAGTGGTGAGCCAAGATTGGATCTGTTGAAAAGCGATAGATAGGACATTATTGTCCACAGACTTAGAGGCAGCATACAGAACAAGATCATCTGCATACATAATTTCCAGGGACCTCCTTGATCTGATGAAGGAGTGGGAAAACCTCTGGGAACTTGCCAAAGGCATGGGCAACCAATCTGACTTCCAAAAGTATCGGACAGCCAGGAACAAGTGTACTGCTCTTTTCAGGCAAGCTAAGGTGGCTTACTACAGGGAGCAACTGGAACATAACTGGGGCAATGGGAAGCAATTCTGGGATGACATTAAAGAGCTTCTGAGCAGGGAAAACAGAAGGCACCCCTCCATGCTCAACTTAAATGGCACCCCCACCCTAGATCTACATGCAATTGCAGAAGCCTTCAGCGCGCCCTTCCCCAACCTCAGTTCTGTGCTCCTGCCAAGCTACCTTGACCCACCCCCACAACACCATCCTAAAGCTTGAGATAATTTGACCCATCTGAATTATTACTTCAATTGTGTAACAACCAAAGAAGCCAGGACCTACATTACTAAGGTGCTGGGTAAAACCAGACTTGGTAGTGACTCACTTGACATAAAATTGGTGGAAGCTGCCTTGGACATGTTGGTGGTTCCCATCACCAAGATCTTTAACAAGTCTCTCACCCTGGCAAAATTCACTGCAGCCTGGAAGGTTGCTCTAGTCACCCTTGTCCTAAAAAGTGGGAACCAGTCTAGCACTACTAACTATAGACCAATATCTATCCTCTCCCTCCTGTCGAAGGAGCTTGAAAGGATCGTGGCTGACCAGATCACAGACTACCTTCAGAAATACAGTCTACTGTGCCCACAACAGAACAGATTCTGTCAGTGCCATAGCACAGCTACGGCCTTAGTTGAATTCACAGACTACATTCACAAGGCCTTGGATGGGGGCATCCTGGTGGGATATATCTTCATAGATCTCACCAAAGCCTTTTATACTGTCAATCATCACATCTTGCTTGATCAGCTTCAGCACCTCGGGCTAGCCTCTAATGCCATTCTCTGGTTCCAGGATTACCTATCCAGCAGAGCACACAGTTTAAAAACTGGGACTGCTATCTCCTTGTCTACAGATATAGTACTGGGTGTCCCACAAGGGTCTATACTGGGCCCCCTCCTCCTTAGCCTGTTCATCAACAGGCTTCCTGAGGCCTGCAAAAGAAACATTGTTCTGTATGCAGATGCTGTCATCCTTAGTAGTAGTGCCAGCTTCAGCACCTACAGGATGACTTGCAGTACTCTTTTCTCAGGTTGGAGGACTGGTTCAGCTCTCAGAAATTGCTTCTTGATTACAAGAAGACAAAGACAATGGTGATAACCACTCACCAGCACAAGAGATCGCTACTGTCTCTTACTATTACTAACAACAAGGCTGCTCTGCTCGAGCAGGTCAACTCTTTTAAATACTTCGGCTTGATCATTGATGACACCCTCTCTTATGTGCAGCATATCAGTCGGGTTGTCAAAACAGTGAACACCAATCTTGGAGTTCTCTACAGGCACAGACAGTGCCTAACTCCTGAGCCACTCAGGTTGGCAGTCTCTTCTTCCATCTTGTCTGTTATTAACTATGAACTCAAGGTCTCTGGGTCGCCATCTGACACTACGCTAAAATGAATAAGCACGGACCTCAACAAGGCCTGCAGGCTGGCTCTAGGGGCTGATAATCTCCTACAAACCTGCTCCCTCTACAAGTGCACTAACTGAGCTCAGTCTTGCTAGCAGAATCAAATACCAAACGTACCTGCTTGGCATGAAATCTCTTCTAGGTAAGCTCCATTGGCCTTCAAAGAACTGCTCCAGTGGGGAAGTTCTGGGTATCATACTAGAGTGCAGATTCGATGCCCACTTGCCATCCCCTTCAGAAAAATGGCACTTGGCAAATGGTTCTTCACATACAGGACTCCTTTACTAAATGAGATCCCAGCATTCCCTTTACTGATTAACAGCCTCCTCATCTTCAAGGCAGAACAAAGATGTCACCTGGCCAAGGCTGAGGTTTGTAGTTGCAGGTAACCTGTAGCACTATTACCCGATAGCTTGGAGTCAGTCTGCTCTTGGGCTACATTCTCCAGTCGTTACACTGCTGCCCAGTAACCCTGAGCTTACTCTCCTACTTCCTCATACTACTTGCCAGCTCTTGAACTTGAGGATCCCATAGTACAGCCTGTTGATGAGCCTTCTATCTACTGTCCTTAAGTCAGCACTCAGTTTCAAGTCCATCCTCTGCTATTGACCATGCACAAATGTGATTGTCTCAAAGCACCTGTCTTCCCTCAGCATATTCTGTGTATGGTTCTCCCTCACATTGCTCTCTAGTATGTTCCTACTAGGTCAGTCCAGTACAGAAAATTACCCCCACCACCACCCTTGACTGGAATTAATGACAAAACCTCCTCTTGGCTGCCTTAACACACAGGGTGTGAAAGCTTATGTTGTGTCTCTCCCTTCTTGACTTTTTATCAAATAATGACAATGCCTCCCCCGGCTACTTTACCCCTTGCTAAATTAGTTTCTTAAACCCACAGCACTCACTAAATACCTTGGCATGTATTAACTGCAATATGTTCTACCTCTATTTGAGATACCTTACAATTGTAAATAGTCAGACCAATTGATGTTATTTCTTGTATTTTTTGTCTCTGAACATATACACCCATACCCTGCAACTACCTTTTTGTGTTGTCCTCCTGTCAAGATGTGGAACCTTTGAAAAAGAGCATTTTGCTCAAAAGTTATATCCAAATGATGAAATAAATAAATAAATAAATAACCAAACATACTGGTGTGGCGGGGTGAGGGGAAGTGTAGATCACTTAAAAACAAGGAGAATAGAACGGGCCCAAGTATAGATCCTTGAGGGACTCCACAATTAATGGGTGCAGACAGTGAGAGGACTTTGGAAAAGGAGACAGCATGTCCATCGAGATAGTTTCTGATCCAGAATAGGGTGGAATCTGAGGCACCCATCTTGAGAAGTTTATCAAGTAGCAGGGGGTAGTTAACCAAATCAAATGCCTTGGTAGGTTCAATAAACACCTCACCAATCAGAAGGCCTTTGTCCATGTTGATCATAACATCACTCGTAAAAAGTGTAAACTCAGTAGTGGTACTATGGCCTGACCTAAAACTGTGCTGTATCAGAGTTTGAAGATTGGAATTAAGTAGGTGTGTTGATATTAGGTGATGGATTAATTTTTAGAGCAGCTTGCTTAGAGTTGGCAGTAATGCTATAGGCCAATAGTTGGTTAAGTTCTTAGGATCTCCCTTTTTAAACACAGGAATGGTCCTAGCAGTTTTCCAGGCCATAGGAACTGTGGAAGAGCAGATGTAAAAGTTAAAAAGTCTGGTTACCAGAATTTCAAGAAAGGAGGCAGCAAGTCATAGAATGACTGACACTACTGAGATTTACAGCTTTGTTAGATCCATTGTGTGTGTGTGTGTGTGTGTGTATGTGTGTGTGTTGTGAGCATCCATTTTTGGTTTGGGGTGCAGCAGTTTTGTTTCCTGTGTAGCACTTTGGGCTGGTGTGCAGAGGTTAGTCAAATAGGATTCCTTATTTCTGGCCATCAGTGAGCTTGGCCATGTTGAAATATTCGAGTGATGAAAGAGAGAGAAAAAGTGACACCCTGGAGATCATGAACTGAACTGCTGCCGTGTGGACTCTGTGAAGGAGTATCAGCTGCTGCCTGCCTGCTGCTTCAACTTACTCACATACAAACTACTAGAGGTCTGCACCCCCAAGTTTTAGTCCAGCCTGCTGCTGAATGAGTGCTGACTGTGTGTTACTTCAAGGTAAGTTATAATTTTTTTTTTTTTTTTTATCATCAAAATTTGGATCACTATTTCTTGTGTGGAAACTACTTTCTGGCTGCATCTTTCACCTAGTGTGTTCTGGACAATAAGAGGCTTAAAGCTGGCCAGCAAGGAGTTTACTAGTTAGGAGAGGGCCACACCTCTCCTTTGATGCAATGTTAAGAGTTTAGCAAGCTTAACAGATGTACTACTAGTGCTCCCTCACCCCCAACCCCCCATAAAAAGAAAAGCTAAAAGTCTGAAGTCTAAAAATGGGTAAAAGCATGGCCCCACTGAGAACTAGATATTGTATTTCTGATGAGTTGTATCTAGCTTGCAATCAGACTACACTGTGAGTTTCAATCTGAGCCATTAGCTTTAAAGGGCACATCCGTAGCTCTGTACCTGGTGCTTAAAACACAAAAAATGGACTGCACACAAAGGGTGCTGTATGAATATTTAATGTGCATTCACATAAACACAATGTGTATTAGTGCATTCTTGCTCATGATGCCCTCAACATCGCTACCATCCTTATCACATTATGTTGGCATTCTAGTGCTGCATACTTGGTGCTACAAGGGTATAAATGTATATGCTCAGCAACACCTTACTTACTCTGACATTTTCTGCCTGAACAGCGGGTTTCTTGGCTTTCACAAAAAAACACAGTGAAATAGCACATTAGGATGACTGTAGGGAAAACAAAATGTATTTCTGTTTTATTTCTAAGAGGCTATGGTTTATTTCCTCTCCCTTTTCCCCTTTTCTTTGTTGGACAATAAGGTAGGATTAATTTCACTTCAGAGGTGACCTGAGAGTCCATTCCTTTGTGAGATCCCAAGACCTTGTCAAGTGCCTGCAAAAGTCCACATAGTGAGAAAAAAAATCATCCAGTCCTGAGAGTTTGCTCTGTGCGATCTCTGAATCATAGCCACAGTTTAAATAAATAAAAGTAGAATGCATTTTATATATTTTTGAGTAATTCAGAAGTTTTTTTTATGGCTCTGTAGCAGCATTCTGTGTAGTTTTTTTTCCCTCCAAAACCAAAGTTAAAGGGAAAATAGACTTCCACAAAGGCAATAGTTTTCTGGCCCTCATTTATTTACTCTTTCAAATATCCTGTTTAAATGCATTACTCTTTTGTGATATGTCTTTCAGACAGAAATCACACATACTTGCTTTCCTATCCTACACTTTGTCTGTCCCTTGCCTAAGGTCTTGCTTGTGTCTGAGAGTAAGAGGTGCATTTTCACATAAACTTTTTTACAGAGGTGCCTGCAGAAAACCATTCAACACTGAGCCATTCTTTCAACCCCTGTTCACTACTCTTTCCTTTCTCCCTAAAAAGCCTTAGAGGGACTGAAGGAGGAGAACCACACTGGCATAAACCGTTGTTAAGCTCTGTCTATTCTCCAGGCTCAGAATACTGTTTGTTAAATTTAGCCAGCATAATGCTTGTAGCAGACAACTATGTAGTGGGGGTCAATATGGGGAGAACAAACTCAGGTTACAAAGAAACAGACAACACGGGGCAGGAATGGTCACTCCTCCTTTCCCGGTACCTGGCTCACCTCAGTGTCTAAGTCCTCCTATGGGAAGGTGGTCCTGAAGTATGGAGCAGAAGTGTGTGATATCGGGGACCTGCCACCACAAGTAGATGCCTGCCTAGACATGCCACACAAGTCCCATAACATTTTCTTCACCCAACTCACCGAACACCATGTGAGCAGCTTTTCTCCTGGACAGCCTTCGAGTGAGTCGGTGCACCATGCTCTGGGGCCCATTGCTTCTCACAGCTCATGGACATGCTGCTGGGAGCCGTCTCCCACCAAATGATTTTGCTGCCTTTGAATTCTGGATCTTGTGGGTTTGATTATTTGTGATTTGTTCTGTTCTCCAGGACACATATGAAAAACAGTTGCTTCACAGCTCATCATGCCTTTTCTGCTGAAAGCTAGCTTAAATTATAGTGGCATGGTAAAGGTTCAGTAGGCACTTTTATGTCAAACCCCTTTTTTCATTTGCTTATAGGGGATGTATACCCCTTAGTGCAGGATCTAAAAGCCCTGCAATTTTGGTGAGAATTTAAAAGGTAGTGTTTGTGTCACAGGGAATCAGAATTACAGAAACGTATTCAAAATAAGTTTTTTTTTTTTGCTCATGAGTAACTAAACAATGGTTTGTACAGTATCTCAAACCTGATAGGGTGAGGGTGGTTAGATACTGTCACAAGGGTGGTGCTTTGGGCATTTAAAAATGTAATATTTTAAATAGAAATTTATAAATTAAATGAAATAGAGTGATAACACATGCACAGAAAAAAAACATAGTTGGATTTGGAGAAGGTTAATTCACACACCACAGATAAAGCCTCTTTTGCACTAGCAAAACTCCATTTTGCAAATACAATGCAAGCTGTATATAATGGACTAGTCTGTGCTGAGTACTTTTCCCATTATAAGAGACTGTCTGATATATCCAGAGAGGTTTTTATGTTGACGCACTTGCACAGCCAACATCTTTTGGCATGGAAATTTGGAGGTCTGGACACTGTTGGGCGAATGCAGGGAATGCACCAGTAGGTGAGTCCCTTATTCCCCAGTCAGCCAGCATGCCGGTGCCACATCATGCATACATAATGTGGTGAGCACATCTATGGAAAGGTCCACTGCAATGCGAGCAAAGCTCATTACAAGCAGATGACCTTCCTATGTGCTTAGCCAGCATCAAACATGGTAGCACAGTGGTCGCTAAACTGCTGACTTCCGGGATGCCCAATCCCCCGGTCAGCTTACACTGCCCCTCATCTATGTACCAATGAGGGAGCCCACTCCCAGTCAAAATAATGTGTCCCCCTCCTTTTTTGCTTGCTGAGGGGGTGCCCAATCCTCTTCAGCTCATGCCCCCCTGCTTTTGTTGTTTGCCAATTGGGGTGCCCAATCCTCATTCGCATCCGTTCGCCCCTTTACACTTTAATGTGCCGATAGGGGAGCCCACTCCCCATCAGCATGATGTCCCCCCCATTCTGTGTTGAGAGGTGCCCAATCCCCTTCAGCTAGTGTCCCCCACTCCCTATTTGCAGATGGGGGTGCCCAATCCCCCGTCGGCTACTGTATCCCCCCCAAAAAAAACTATAAAAAAAGAAAACTGTCTGTGATGTTTTTTTTTTTTACACCTGTAAACAGAAAACAGCCCCTTGTAGTCTCCCTACCCACCATCTGCACCCAGCCACTGTGCACCCTGCCTCCTCACACCCTCCCCTCACCCCAAACTTACCTCCGTAGCTCGGCACAATGATCTTTGGTGGACCAGGAACACATCTGCACTCTTCAAAGCTGACCGCGAACTGAGGAAACGCCAATAAGCTGTATAATGGAATAAATAGGGTTTTTTCAACTTTGATGCATATCTCGGGCATTTTTTTTACCTTTTGCACCAAATTTTCAACATGGGGTTTTTGGGACCCCTTCTCATGAATTCTGTCTCTGTTATGACATTAATCGGTCCCGAAAGGTGATTTTACAGTCACTGTGTGGAATCACCTTTCGGGACCAATTAATGCAAGGACAGTGGCAGTGTTCATGAGGTGGGCTCTCAAAAAGCCTATGTTGCAAATTTGGTGGAAAAAATCCAAACAATGGCTGTTTTACGAGTGTGCATTGCATCGTTGCTACACACGCTAGTAACTTCGTGAATTCACAATATTTTCACACCATATTTTCAACATTGCCATTTTTCTACACCTACTTGTGAACAGTACAGCTCTCATTTTTCACATCCTGGCTGAAATGTGTTTCTGCACTTTCTACGCATTATAGTAGGGTCACTGTGGGAAATCAGTGTTTGAGGGAGATTATAAAAATTACAGTGACACTGTACATGAGCAGAGGTCCTAAAAGGCCTATGTTGAAAATTTGGTGACGATACTCCATAAAATGGCTGTGTTATGAGTGTGCGTTGCACAATCCCTACACACGCTCAGTAACTCTGTGAATTGAATATTTTTATGCCAGATTTTCAACATTGACATTTCTTTCACCTCCTTGTGAACAGTACAGCTGTCATTTTTCACATCCTGGTTGAAATGTGTTTCTGCACTCCGGCACAATAGCGCGATTGCTGTGGAAAATCAGTATCCGGGGCAGATTATGAAAATGACAGTGACACTGTTCATGAACAAAGGTCCTGAAATGCCTATGTTGAAAATTTGGTGACAATATTCCTTAAAGTGACTGTTACGAGTGTGTGTTGTGCAGCTTGCACGCATGCTTGTAATGTTGTGCATTTGTAATATTTTCACACTGGATTTTCACCATTGACATTTTTCCACACCTCTTGATGAACAGTACAGCTACCATTTTACATATCCTGCCTGAAATGTGTTTTCAGACGTCCAGAGCAGAATAGCACGGTTGCTGTGCAAAATCACTTTTTGGGACAGTTTGAGGAAATGACAGTGACACTGTGCATAAGCAGAGGTGCTAAAATGCCTCTGTTAAAAATTTAGTGCCAACAGTCCATAAGATGACTGTTTTACAAGTGTGCATTGCGTATTTCCCACGCACCCTTGTAACTTTGCAAATTTAAAATATTTACATGCAACATTTTCAACACTGCCATTTTCTTACATCTCCTTATGAACAGTACAGTTGTCATTTTTCACATCCTGCACAAAATGTGTTTCCGCACTGCACTACCACAACCAATGCCAGCGCGACAACATTTAGCATTGACAAATACTTGTTTTTTTATGCTTGCAGTCAGTGCAGTCACTAACAGAAAATTGCATCTAGACATAGGCTTTAACCACCATTCCACATCCACCAGGGGTAAGCAATATATCCCCAGGCCTGTGATATCCCTGGTATTACCTCAGGCTAGCATCCTCAATTCAGCACATTTCAGTATGTTCAGTACAAATTACATTAAAGCACAGTGTTGTGCCATAGTATCCTCACAGTCCTCAGAGGAGTGCTCCAACCCAGGACTTGAGTGTATGGCAGTGCCAGCTCAGCTGAGTCTTCTACTGTTGCCAGGTCAATACTTCAGGCCTTTCAGCCCCTGCCTCTCTTTTGCAGTCCACATGTTCCTTCTGCTAGCCACCCACTTGCCAATGACTTACATGAGATAATACTGGTGATAGGGGAGGGTCAGGGGGTTGGTGGGCATGGTGCCATCAGTCCCTCTATGGGGGACTGGTGGTGGCACAGTGTTAACAACTGTTCCTCATCCACCAGTGGTATGCACCATGCATCCCCAGTCCTTTGTCCCCAGGCAGGGGACTGGTAGGGAGATAGTGCAAACCACTGATCCACATCATCCAGCAGTATGCACCATATCACCACAGTCCCCTGCCCCTCCACCAGACAGGGGACTGGTGAAGGCTTAATGCAAACCACTGGTTCCTATCTGCCAGCGTTATGTGCCCTGTTCATCTGGGCCACAGCCCCTCAGAATTACCTTAGGGCTTCTGTTTCCCCTTTCCCTACAGCACAGTTCAGTATGTTCAGAATACAGTGGCTTTCATGTTAGTGGCTAATCCATATGGATCTCTACCAGGTCCTCCCATCACAGAAGCAGTCTTTTCACCTTAACCCACAGACATCCATCCACTGGCATGAGGTAATGTATCACCCATCTTCTACTTGGCTTAATGCTTGTGGCAGGACCACCCACTTGCCTGATGTAATGCCCAGGGTGGGAGGCAGATCTGCTGTGACATGGTGCCTTCCAGCCACCGGCCCTCTTAAGGCAGGGGACTGTTGGGGGCATAGTGCAAACTACTGATCTCCATTCACCAGTGCTATACACCATATCCCTGCAGTCCTATGCACACGCAGGCAGGGGACTGGTTGGGGCATATTGCAAACCTCTAGTTCCCATGCACCAGTGCTATGCACCATGCCTCCCCAGTCTTCTGCACTCCAGGCAGCAGACTGGTGGGGCAAAATGCCAACCACTGGTCCCCTTCTACCAGTGGTATGCACCAGGACCCACAGTTCTCTGACACCCCAGCATTTATTTATTGTATTTATTTATTGAGATCTAGGATTTCACCTTTGAGCTGGAAGCTCATTTACAAAGGTTTCACATTAGTAGAAAATAACAATTACAGACAATGCAAACAGAAACATATGACAGTACATGAATTTCAAAAATGGGGCCATAGAAAAATATAAGTGTAGTGGAAATCTTAAATAGTTAGTAATATGGGCAAATATAGGTTTGCATACAATGCAAGAATAGAGCTGCAACACTTGAACTATTAAGCAGAATAACATTTAATTGTTAAAGTATATGGAAGGACAGGGAGGAAGGAGAGATTTAGGGATGAAAATAAGGGCATCAAGGAGTAAATAAGAAGACATGTACAAGGAGGAGATTAGGTGGGGGTTAAGATAGGGCTCACCAGGGAGGGGGAGGTAGGAGGGGAGAGGGTGAAGATGAGGGAGGAGGGTAAAGAAAAGAAGGAAACAGGGTAAGCGGTCACAGCTGCTCGGGTTGGCCAGCAATCACAGCTACTCCAATTGGTGAGATGTTGGTGGAGTTTTCTTTTAAATGACCCATTATGGGTGCCTTGGTTATGTCCAGGAGGAGTTCATTAAGCCAAAAATGGGCACAGTATGCAAATGTCCTTTGCGCCTGTGAAGTGCAAAAGAAGGGCATAATAAGAGATTGTCTGGTATTGCTTTTTGTGCAATGGGCGTTGGGAGCCATAATGAGGAGCTTCTGGATGGCTGGGGAGCATAGCCCTAGACATGTTTTTTCCCCTGAGTAGACATACTTGGTATTGTACTCTGCCTTGAAAGTTTAGCCAGTTAGTTTGTGCATAGAAGTCACAGGTGTGAGTTAGGTGGTTAGCACCAAGGAGCAGTAGGCATGATTTATTTAGGGCAACTGAAACGCTTTTGAGGGTGGAGTCTGGGGAAACACCATAAGCCACTAAACCATGATCAATGATGAACAGTATGGAGCTTTTTATGGTGAGAGACAGGGCATCTTGTTATAGGCAATGTCAGTTCCTGTATAGTAAGCCAGTTCTAGGGTTAGCTACCTTTACAATCTTTTCTGTATGCTAAGCAAATGAAAGATAGCTGTCCAGGGTGATACCAAGATATCTGAAGGTTTGAACTTGTTCTATTGGGTAAGAAGGTTATTATGGATTGTCAGCTAAAAGTCTTCATACTTGTTGTGGGGATTCACAAATAAAATTGATTTACTGTTTTTATGGTTCATTATGAATTTGTATTTGGTAAAACAAGCTTCTGCTGCAGTGAAATCACTTTGCTAATGCGACTCAAGTTGGTGTGGATCAGAGTTTTTGGAAAACATAACAGCATCATCTGCATAGAGAAGGATGCCTTCTTTTCAGACAGAGGGAATTTGCTAATAAAAACTGTGAACAAGAGTGGGCTAAGAATTGACCCCTTGGGAACACCCATGAGTACTTTCCACCTATTGGAGAGGGTGCTATCAATTTATACTCATTGTGACCTATTGCTGAGATAGCTCTGAATCTTTCCTACTGCTTCAGTGGAAAGGCCAATAGAGAGGAGTTCAGCAAGAAGTGTTTTATGGTTGACAATGCCAAATGCTTTGGTGAGGTCAATGTAAATGGCCCCGGCAACTTGATGACTGTCAAAAGTCCTATGAAGGATTCCTGAGTACTCCAGCAGGGTGGTGGAGGTACTATGCCCCTTGCAAAAATCATGCTGCTGTGGGCATTGGATTCCATACTTATCCAAATAGTCAACCAGCTGGTCAGCAACTATCCTTTCTGATGTCTTGGAGAGGGGAAGAGTATAGATACTGAGTGACAATTCATGTGTATAGCTCTGTCATCACTTTTATGGACTGGTATGACCATTGTGGCTTTCCAAAGCAGGGGTAATTGTCCCTGCTGAAAAGACAGGTTCAAAAGTTTTGTTAGTGGAAGGAACACTGAAAACCCAGCCCTCAGTCTTTTGATTTGGTGCCTGTTAGGGCTGCTTGATTTTCCCTACATATACTCAGCTTTTTCTGTGTCTCCTTTGGTATACTAGCTGTAGTCTTGGTTAAGTGCATACTCTTCCCCAAAGAGGCCGCCGTGGTTTCAATAAGGCAGGTGGGAGGCTTTTGTTCTTAACTGCTGCTGTGAAGGAGCAAGATCTTATTGTTGTTTCAATAGATAGAACATGCTATTCTTGTGGAGTTTAAAGTTTGCAGATGGCTGCAAATTTTAATTTAGACCCACACTCAGCAGTTTTATTAATTTAGAATTATTTTGGTTTCAAAGAAACTGAAATTTTGTTTGGTTTGTTTCAGTTATCTGTTTTTAACTGTTTCATTGCAATGAAGGATACCTCTTGACCCGCCTTATAAGACAGTATGCATGTGGAACTGAAAGGATGCACAAAGCACTTTACTGATACAATGCAGTAAGCATCCACTGTGTTAATATTGTTTTTGTTTAGACTGTTTCTATTGCTTGCATTTTTTAATAAAATTCACATTAATTGATTTTTATTTGGACTTCAGAAGTAGTTACAAATTTACGCTGGACTTTGGGTTTATAGTAGAATAATAGTTAGAGGTAGGGTTATCTTGATTATTCCTTTTTTATTGTATCTTTTTTGTTTGTTTCTTCTGATGTCATCTCATTCAATGAGTGCAGATACACAGTACTTTACACTTGCTGGTTGGGCTCTATGTAACGGAACTACTATATATAAAAAAGTGTGCCTCAAAGGTGTTTGTAACATGGCACCAAACAGAAACGGCAAATAAAGCAGTTTCATTAGACCAAATACAACACGTGACCAAAGCTGGAGTGGTGATTAATTCTCCAGAAAGGACCGCTCCAACTATTATTCATGGGGTCATGGGTCAAGCTCCAGCACCACTTATATTTAGAGCCTCTCCTTACTAAAATTAGATTAGATCCTAGGGTTACGGGTATTAGAGTCGGGTCGCAGGAGCTTAAAATTTCAGCATATGCTGATGACATCTTGTTACATGTTACCCAACCATGCAGTTCAATTCCAGCAGTGATGGGCATCATTGAAGAGTATAGTAGATTATCAAATTACAAGATTAATGTGGAGAAAACCCAAATTTTTCTGCTTAATTTGAAAATACACAGGTCGGAGGTGTTGGGAATGGGCATGCAGTGGACCCCGCATATTTTGAAGTACTTGGGTATTTACTTGGCTAGAACCAACTCAAAACTAATTAAACTTAATCTGGACGCCACTAGAAATATTATTAAGCAGGACCTAAATAGGTGGACCGGGTTGCCGCTCTCGCTTTGAGGGCGGATTAACATAGTTAAAATGAACATTCTACCTAGGAATTTTTACCCACTTAACATGCTTAATGTAATGTTGCCCCTAAAATGGTTCAAAGAGTTACATTTGTCTATTTCAGACTTTATTTGGAAGGGGAAAATGCCCCGTAGGGCCTATTGAAAATTGGCAGCCCCTAGGGAGAGAGCTGGGCTGAGACTTCCACATTTCGGCTTATATTACTGGGCAAGTAATCTCTGTAAGTATTTGAGATGGCTAGTACCCACTAGTAAACTTGAGTCTTTGCCCTATGTTCCCTCTTGGGTTAGACTGGAAATAGAGGCGATAAAAGAGGTAGGAATAGATCCGATAGCATTGCTTTACTCCACTCCTAAGATATTGCCCCCTAAGTTGGTCACTACCCCAATAGTAAAGTTCCTGCGTATTCACAGGCAGTTAAGTGTTAAGTTGGGTTATATCCCAAATAGGGACAAGCATCAACCGGTCTGCCATAATCCCAATTTGAGGATTGGGGGGAAAATGATATCTGCGGGCTGGCTTCCCCAGCTTAAAGGATTACGGATAGAGGATTTTATTGGGGATGATCGTGTCCTGCCAATAAAAGAAATTTTGGCAAGGTATAATATAGATCATAAGCAGGTTTTCGAGTTATATCAAATAACTCATTTATTGGTGCAGGTGAGGATCAAACTTAGAGAAGGGCATATAAATGGAAGCTGGTTCGAATCATTGGATCAGGTAGTATGGGAACCACATGCGGTTTCCAGAATATACAAGTCACTTTTTGACCAAGTCCTCGTAGACACTGATTATAAGCCTAGATATTGGACTAGCTGCATGGGGGAGCAAGAGAGGGATTGGGATCGTGTTTGGAGTCATGTGTATAGATATGTTAAACAGGACAGGCTGAGGGTGATTCAGTTTCATTTCCTGAACAACTTATTTTGGACCCCTTCCAAGCTACATAAAGTTGGTCGTAGACCTGACCAAAACTGCTTCCGTGCTGGCCAGGCAGTTGGGGACTTGTATCACATTTTTTGGGAGTGCCCATCGATAAACCAGTTGTGGATGCAAATTAAGCAGAAGGTGGACCCATTGTTGGGCATAGATCAGTATTTTACCCCCGAAATCTGCCTGATTGGGGATTATTCTGGCATCAAGTTTAAGGACCGTAGATTTTATATGGCCCTGATTTCATGCTCGCTTTAAAAGGTAGTATTGCGATACTGGATGACAGACACCTCAATCACTTATGTGGAGTGGTTGCAGGAGATGTTATTTAACTTGAACATGGAAAAATTAGGTGCGGAAGGGAAAATCGGCTTCATCTATATGAAAAGATATGGAGTCGTTAGACGTTATACCTTCCCAGTCGAGATCGAATTTAGTAAGGTAGTATTAGAGTGGATTATGGGTGAGCAGATCTTCCTTTAGGGTTTTAGTTCTTTGGGGGTTGGTTAGGTAGGTTGGGGGAGATGGTTGGGCGGGGAGGGAGGAAAATGTTTATCTGATTTAATTTATGTTAATTGTTATGAAGGAACAAAATGTCTTTGGTTATGTATACTGTGTTTGATGTGTGGATTATCACAATAAAATTTCGAATTTTAAAAAAAAAGCTCCAGCACCACTAACTGTCACAGCAACAACCAGAACACACATCACGACAATTACTGAACATCTCAATGTGCTGACACAAAGCAGAACAGAACTGTAAGAATGGACACAACAACAACACAAGTATTGCTGTGTTACAAACACATTAATGCCCTCTGGAGTCTGCTTCTACTAGGGAATTAATGCATGGTTGGGTGGTTGTAGGCACTTGGCCAAGGCCTCGTGACACAACCTCCTCCCCAGCCATGCATTAATTCCCCAGTAGAAGCCTCCTTCATCGGACATTAATGCTTACATCCTCACTGTGTGGAAGAAACAGCTGAGAGAAGTTCTGCAGTGGTGGACTGAATCTGGTTTTGATTTCAAATTCAAATAAAGAGAACACTTAAATACTTATCTTAACTGTACATTTTCAATAGAATCTCTTTCATCAGGCCACACCTTTGGAATGTATAGATGCATGACACTAGGACCAGATGGAAACCTTTGCAAGTAGTCAGCCAGGAGCCGGCCACAATTACATCAGATGTAAGCATATACATAAATGTGGACTGCTTCTCATCTCCTCTGTTCCCCAATAGAGGTCATGCTCAGAGGACCTCCCTCTAGGGAACCAGGAGAGACCCAAGCACTCCACATACCAAGTAAGACAGAGGACTGGAAAAAGTAGCAATGGAGACTGCAGCACAAGAATCCTTTGTCACAACTCTTAAAAAGGAAAGAGGGTAGGATGACATGGCCCAATGAATGAGACTCTCTAAAATTACTACCATTACAGTAGTTATCTAAGTGTTGCATCTTTTTCAAGGATATCTTTTTCATCAGGCCACACCTTTGGAACAAGTCTCAAGCAGCACCAATAGCTAACAGTCTGGATGATTGGAGCCTATAGGCATATGACACTGTAAAACGTAAAATTTTCACCATCAAATAATTGTTGCAATTTTCTCTGAAGTACTAATTAGGGCTAAAATACATTTGCACTAATTAACACTTTTACCATTATCGTGAATGTGGTACTAATGACTTAGCGCTAAATTAAATTTGCACATTTATGGCTGCATCCTTGTTTACACTAAAATTACTTTGTGTGAAATTAACTAGTTTTACAGTAGTAGGCCTTGTAGTACAGCTAGACCAAATCCAGCTTGCTTGTGAGAGACAATGCCCAGACTGTAGTGTATAGTGAAGGTGTGGACAGTTCTACAGGTAGCAGCTGCACAGGTCTCTGCAGCAGAAACATTCTTGAAACAAGCAACAGAAATGGCCATGCCTCTGATGGAATGACCATGAACCATACCAGGAAATTCCTTACCATACTTCTATAACAGAATGTAATACAATTTCCTGGCCATTTGGACAAACACAGTTTAGAAACTGAGGTGCCCTCTTTCCCATGGGCGAACAAAACAAAAGGCTGTGAGGACATTCTGCAGTCCTTTGTACAATGTGTATAGTATCTGAGTATTCCATGCTCATCTGAAGTATGGAGCAATGCTTCCCCTGGATTGGCATGCTCTGGATAATACACTGGCAAGTGGATCGTTTCATTTAAAGTAAACTCAGATGCCACCTTTGGAAGAAACTTAAGATTAGTATGCAAAGACACCCTGTCTCTGTGAAACATTAAATATGTAGGCTAACATATTAGAGCCTGCAGCTCTGAAATACTTCAAGCAGAAGTGATGGCAACTAAAAATAATGCTATCCAGGAAAGAAAGTATAAGCCACAATTAACAGATGGTTCAAAAAGAGCCAAATTCAACTTCTCCAAAACAAAATTCAAGTCCCAAGCTGGGACTGGATTGTGAATAGGAGGCTTTATATGTAAAATGCCTCTCAAGAATGTACAGGCTATCTCCAGCTGAGAAACTGCACGGCTATCTACAGGTGCATGGGAAGCTGATATGGCAGTCAGGTACACTTTGATTAATACTGCAGGCCTTAATCCAATAAGGACAGTGGGTGCTCTAAAACCTGATTGACTAGACAGGTAAATGGATCCAGGTGGTGAGAAGCGGCCCACAAAGCAAATTGCTTCCACTTCACGGAGTAAGTATGACTGGTGGATAGTTTCCTAGCAGCATCCAGGACATCTGTCACTTTCTGTGACACCCCAAAGCAAGCTATGAATATCTCTCCAGGAGCCACGCATGCAGATGTAGAGACTTCAAGTGTAGATGAACCAGGGCTCCCTGTTGCTGTGATGGTAGTCACTCACACAGGGTCAGAGGTGCTGTGGGTTCCACTGGCAGCTGTTGCAGGACTGGGAACCAAATTTGCAATAGACATAGGGGAGCAATGAGTATTAGAGTTGCCCCCTCAATTTTCAACTTAAGTAGTATTCTCTCAATTAGTGGAAAGGGAGGGAAGGCATACAGAAACCTCTCTTCCCAAGACAGGGGTAATGTGTTTTATCAGAAAACTCCAAGCCATGGAGCAAGAGAGTAGAAACATGGCAGTTTTGTGTTGTGTGGGGACATAAATATGTCCAGCTCTGGATGATTCCATCTTTCAAATAGGTCAACAACTACTGAGATCGGCAGCTCCCACTCATGCATCCTGGACTGTGACCTGCTTAGCTTGCCTGCCAAGTTGTTTCAACACCTGGAACCCATACTGCTGATAGTTCTAGTCCATGTTCCAGAGTCCAATACCAAACTCACATTGCTTTGCTGCACAGAGGATAGGAATGAGTCCCCACTTATTTGTTGAGGTAATGCATCACACTGACATTGTCTGTCTGTACTAGTAGAAGACCATGAGACAACTGGTTCTGGAAGACCTGGAGTCCATATAGGACTGCTCTCATTTCCAGAGGACATCGACTACTGAGGTCAGCCATTCCCACTCTTGCATCCAGAATTATGACCTGCTTAGCTTGTCTGCCAAGACATTTGAACACCTGGAACACATACTGCTGATCATTCTAGCCTGTGTTCCAGAGACCAATACCAAACTCACATTGCTTCCCTGCACAGGGGATAGGGATGAGTCCCCCCTTGTTTGTTGATGTAATGCATCACACTAATATTGTCCCTCTGTAGTAGCAGAGGACCTGGAGGCAACTGGTTCTGGAAGGCCTGGTGCCATATAGGACTGCTCTCATTTCCAGAAAATTGATGTATAAAGCACTTTCTGCTGGGACAAAGTGTGCTGTGTCTGATGAGGCCCAGATAAGCACCCCAACCAACCTCAAAGCATCTTTGGTGAGGATATGAAGAGGGCAGGGGATTGGGAATAGAACCCCCTTGAGCAGGTTGCTTTGTTCTGTCCATCACTTGAGCACTTTGTGCAAGGGTGACATGATAACAACTATTTGTTCTAGATCATTCGTCAGCTGATCCTACAAGACTCTTGAGGTCCACTGTGGAATCTGGATGTGCAGTCTTGCCAGTGACACTGTAATAATGACTGCAGCCATGAGTCCCAGAAGGCATAAAAATGTCCTTGTGAAACATAGTGGCTATCGAGCACTAATTGTGCTTGGGCAATCAGGTGGTCGACCCTGACCAAAGGCAGAAAAGCCAAGCCCTGGAACATATCCAATACTTCCCCTGAGTATTGCAGTCACAGGCAGGGTGTCAGTACTGACTTTGGTATGTTGACTGTCACTACCAGGGATATTGGTTGAGAAAGAGCAAATTCCATTTTGCACATTGCAAAAAACGTTATTGTCACCAGTGTCTGCTAAGCCAAAATCCAGTTTTACTGGTGTTTGGTTTTGTGTACTTTATTTAACAATTTTTACTGTGCTAACATGCATTTTAGCAATTTTGACCTCCAGTATTGCACATCCTTCTATCCTTGTACCACTTTAAAGTTATTTTAGGTACAAGATGTAGTGGCAGCAGCAGCACTACAGCCCCATCCCTAAGGTGTGATGGAGCAGCACTACAGTCCCCATCCCTCAGGTGCAATGGCAGCACCAACAGTACTATGGTCCCTATCTTTCTGGTGTGATGGCAACAGCACTATGGCCCCACTCCCTCAGGTGTGATGGAAGCAGCAACACTGTGACCCCCATCCCTTAGGTGTGATTGCAGCAGTACTATGTTCACCATTCATCAAGTGTGATGGGAGTATCGACAATATGGCCCCCATCCCTCAGGTGTGATGGCAGCAGTACTACATTTCCCATCCCTCAGGTGTGATGGCAGTATCAGCACTATGGGCCCCATCCCTCAGGTGGGATGGCACCAGTACTACATTACCCATTCACCAGTGGTGATGGCAAAAGCACTACGGCCCCCACCCCTCGTGTGATGGCAGTAGCAACAATGCAGTCCTCATCCCTCGGGGTGATGTCAGTAGTGACAGTCCTATGATCCCCTTTCTTCAACACCCAGACCCCACATGCACAAGAAACAAATTACTTGGTCTCATTGCTTGTTTGAACTCAGATGTGAATTAATCTGAACCACCACCACTAGGATGGACCACCTTTGTTTTTTCCTATCTATCATTTAACTGCCTGTATTGGATATTTGCCTGTGACACTGCTGTCCAGGGTTCGGGTACAGACTTGAGTGCTGGAGGGCTGAGTGAGGAGTAAATGCTTGCATGCCCAATGACCACTCCCCTTCTCCTGGGAAGGAGGGTGGGTTCATGGCTCAGCATTTGCCAGCACCTGGTGGAGACCAGAGGCATGGCAACATGTCAGATCTCACTGCAGGAGGGAGCATGACTGATGTCAGCTTATGCCTTGACATCATGTGGCCTGTCATGCTCCAAAGAAAATGGGAAAACACCCACTGGCCAATTGGAGGGTGATTGCTGGTCCATCCATTAGCCCAAAGCCCCAAACACATGTGTCCATTCTGACCCCTGCCATGCCCAGAATACACAGGACGCTCTTTGGGGTGATTCTCCTCCCTAGTAGCCTCTCACAGGGGTAGAGGTCCACCTGATGAAAGGTTACTTTGAGTTATCTCGTAGCACAGCAATAAGGAGCAGAGGATAGCAGTCAGAACTCAGCAGTGATGTTAGGGGGCCTTGGCAGGCCTGAAGGAGTGGAGGGCCAGGGAGCAGGAGGAGCAATAAAAACAGCCTGAATTTGCTTCTTTGAAATAAAGTGTCTTCACCTAAAATATCCACAAGTGATTAGTAGAGGACCTTCAAATGGAAAATCATGCATCTCCCAAACATGTGGATGCTTTTTTTTTTACTTGGTCTCCAAAAGTGTGTCTCTCAGTTTTTATGTCTGAGCTCAGATGTGAATTGAGTACCTCTCTTCCCACCAGCATCATACAGCCCCTGAGGTCTTACCTTCTGTGTGTCATTGAATGTGCTTTCAAAATCTACTGGCCAAACATAAGTAGACTTAGGCCCTGGACACACTACAGAACTGTTTTTGAAAACCATTTTTAAAACCAGTTTAACTAAATCATTTCAGTGCAGCCACACTACTCAGTAACCATTTTTGGTAATGGTTCAGTGTGGCCACACTGCTGGTGTTAAACCTGTTCTCCTTGTAACTATTTTGTGTTAAGTCCAACACACAGAATTGTACTTGCCTGGACACATTTCAGCTAGAACTGTTTTAGTTAAACCATTACAGCTTAAAACATTTTTCCTCCTCGACAGACCTGTGAGTAAAACCATGCTAGCTCCAAAGCATTTTTAAAACGGGTTTTAAGACTAGGTATCTAGCAGGGTTTAAAAACACTTTCGTTAAAATGTTTTAAGGGGCTTGTAGTCTGTCTGCAAACAGTGCTAGGGAGATTTAAACCATTTTAAGTTCCCCAGTGTGTCCAGGGCCTTAAACACTTAACATTTGCTTTTTGTTGAAGCAGTCTATCAGAAAACTATTTGTTGTCACAGAGACTAAAACAACAGGTGAGAGAAAAGGTGTAAATAATCCCATTCACCTAAATGGGATACTAACTGTGAAGTAATTTTGTAAGTAGAAAGGCAGTTTCTTCCTTGTGAACATACTTCATTCGGACTAGTTTTCATTCAAACAACTGAGGATTTTGGATGGCCTTGCTGATTATAAAATTGAATAAGCTAGTTGGTAACTGATCCTGCACTGAGCAATATACAACCTAGATGCTCACATGCAAAGAATAAAATAAAAACCTTACTAAGGTCTAAAAACAAGCTTATAAAACACATAAAATGTATTTGAACATTTATCTTTACCTTTACAAAATCATTGCAGCCCAAATAAAACTCATGTAAATTACAGGGTACCCTGACTACTGCATGATGTAGTCAACATATATGTATTTTTTTTATATTCTTTGTAAACCGGGTAAGGCTCACTAGGCAGAACTGTCTGTTTTCAGGGGTGACCCAGGAGCAGTGGGGAGGTTAAGTGACTTGCTCAGAGTCACACAGTATGCAAGTGGAGGTTGTGGGAATCAAACCCAAGTCTTCTGGATATACCCAGTTCAGTCACTGACTGTTACTCTAATCACTAGGCTATACTACCAGCCATAAACATTTTACAACATTTTACTAAAACTGAATTATTTGCCACTCCATCTGTATATTTTGTCTTGCACCAAAGTTGGTGAATAGTCGACAGAGCACTGTAAATAGCTTTTGATCAGGCTTATTTATTCTACATTCAGAAACAGATAACGTGTTTATTCTGGATTTGTTTAATATTGATTTTATGTGGCTCACTAAATACAATCTATTTAGCACTGTATGAGGCAAATGTTTTTACATTTTGGAAGAGAGGCAACACACCTTATAAGTTTTGGATCAATGTTAGGAACATAAGTTTTTCTTCATATTTAAAACATATTCAAATGTCCGTGTATTCGTTTAGTAGTTTATGCTGACTAAATATGCTGCAGAAAACAGTAAAGGATTTATTATGAAGCACTAAGGATCTGTAGTAGAACCCCCACAATTTACCAGCAAGTTTTGCAAAAAATCTCTTCAGTTTCAGGTTACCTTTCCCGCAATTTTCTAGTGGCCCTGCCCATGCATGTTGATACTTGGATTTATTTTTGTATCATCCAGTGTAATATATATAGTAAAAGATGTTTAAGCACATAATAAATGAAAAGTGTGGTTTCAGGAAGGAAAGCAGTCCTCAGCTGATGGAGAGATTAATGGGAAGCATGTGTGGTTAAACTGAATGGCTAGTTACAACAAAGTAGTGCGGTGGTTTCCTTCATGATTCTATATGCAGCAAAGTAGAAAGAATGCAAAGCACAGCAGCATTAATTTTAAGATGCTGAAATATGGTCTGGTTGGCCTGCTGGCACTGCTGTAGTGCTACTGCTTGCAATGCCATTGACCCAGGGTCAGAAGCAAACTCGGGTTGCTGGAGGTTTGGCCAGGGGAGTATGATTGAGCACCTGGGGGCTGATCTCCTCCTCTGGGGAGGGTGGGCTGCAGGTCCTGTTGATTTACTGCCACCTGGGTGACCATGGATGGTGGTGCAATTGGGCTGCAGAGCGATTGGGAGGAGAGGACAACAGCAGGGATCTGGAGCAGTGGTATGTCTCTATGTGCCCTACCTCCTTGGATCACCTAAGTGCCCATGCCTATACCCTCAGGGACAGAGACCAGAAAACCAGGAAGAATCACCCCATATTGGCCATTGGTAGAAGGGATCCAGCTGCTCCAGACTTCATAACCAGGCTCCATGAGGGAACGACTGGGCTGCTCGACTCACACTAAGGGACTGTGGAGGGGTGACCTGGGGTCCCTTCCCTTCCCACCTGGGGGGTACAATCCAGGCAGGATGGGGCAGGCCCACAGGAGCTCCCGAGCATTACAGGGGTTGAAATTGTCACCAGCCCACTAGCCAAATGCTGCTAGATTTTGAATTGGGCTTGTAAGATTTTCGTTTAACTTGCCCTGTGTGCTTGTACTGTAGAAGGCAGCACTTCATCATGTACACTATCTGGGCCAGTGGAAACATCTGTGGGACTGGTGGATTTTCACAGTCACTAGTCCTGCTGGCTAGTGACTGCAAAAGTTCATTTTGACCCCTGGCATTACCTGGGGCAAAGCTAGGGGATACCCAGCCTAGGGATCTCTGAAAAGTGGAGGCTGATGCTGTAAGAAAGGGGCATAGAAAGAGAGAATAAAAAAATTTAAAAAGATGCTGAAATCTTAAGGATTCTGTGCAGTGACATGAAATTTTCATGTGGCACCAGTACAAGAACTCAAACTCCATAAACCAAGCAGGATTCCATAATTTTTACTGGTGTTGCTGGTAAAAACAGAAAACCAGGGTCCTTGGTCACTGCCAGAGCATTGAACAGCTGTCTGGTTCAAACTAATATCCACAGCACTGGTCCCTCATTTAGGCTTTTAACACCCAATCGTCCAGGTAAGGTAAGAAATACAGCCAGGCCTTCCCTGGAAAAGACTGCTGCCACCATTGCCAAGCATTTGGTAAAGACTTGTGGTACATATGAAAAGCCCAAAGGCAATACTCTGAATTGGTAGCGTTCCCCCTGAAATAGGAATCTCAGATATTTTCTGTGGGGTTTCCCAATTTTGATATGGAAGTACGCATCCTTCATATCTAAGGAGCACATCCAATCTCATGACTGCAGTAACTGAAAGAGACCCTGCAGAGTGACCAATCTGAATTTCTTGTATTCTATGAGGAAGTTCACGTCTCTTCAATCTCAAATAGGCCTCAGGTATCCTATCGACTCTGGGACAAGGAAGTATCTGGAATAAAAACCTGTGTTCCATTATTCTAGCGGTACAGGTTCTATGGCCCATTTTTGGAGTGGGACGTGTGCCCTGGGGGATATGTTGTCACCACTGTAGGATGATCTGAAAGGTTGTCCAGAAGTCCAGAGCATGCCACTTCTCTAGGATCTCTAGTCCCCATGCATCCATAGTCATTTCCCTCCATTGGACTAAGTGGAGGGAAAGGCAACCCCTACTACCACCTCTGGAGGTAAAGGTGGTTGGGGGGTGTATAATGAGTCAGACTGAGCAGGAGAGCTTTTGAATGGGCACCTTGGGTAGTGCAAGGGAATGGCAAGGCTCCAGCTCTTTTGTCCCCTGACACCAACTAGGCAAAAATTACCCCTGTTTCTACCCCTGAGCTGGGTATGGTACAGGGAGTGAATGGAATTCTTGGTCATGTCATAGGACTGAAGATCTTTTAAAACCTCTTTTACGTCATGGCCAAACAACTTCTGATACTTTCAAATACCTCAAGGGAATCAACAAAGTTCAAGAGGGTAACATCTTTCATAAAAAGAGATGTGTAAGAACAAGGGGGCACAATTTGAAGATAGAGTTGGGGTGGCTCAGAGGCAATGTGAGGAAGTATTTATTCACAGAGAGGGTTGTAGATGCATGCAACAGCCTTTCTGAGGAGGCTTAAGAGTCAAAAACAGTGGGGGAATTCAGGAAAGCATGGGATAGACATAAGGCAGTTCTACTGGGGGTAAGAGGAAGTAGGCTGTTGGTTAACTAGGATCTGCAGCTTCTCAGTTAGGTAGGGAAATTGGCAGACTAGGTGGGCCATTTGGTCCTTATCCGCCATCAAATTCTATGTTTCTATTTTTTGTACTCTTAATGTGGGATTAAGAATTGTTTGTTGCACATCAGTGGCACAGCCTGCTACTCTGAGCCAAGAATATTGCCTTAGACAGATGTCAGAAGCTACAACCCTGGCATAAGCATCAGAAGCATCATAAGCTGTGTGTAGAAAATTCTTGTCCACATCAGCACCAACATTCAGAGTTTTCATTAACTGCTGTTTTGGAGAGCCCTCGTCATGGTCTGTACTGCAGCCTCATCCTTCCTCCAGAGAGTGTGCTGATACTTCCTCATGTGGGCCTGGTATTTAGCTACACCAAGGTCCAGTGAGGCAGAGGCATATGTATGCTTGCCTAGGACTTCCAATCTTTTTTGTCAAAAGGAAGGGATCCCAGGCATTTGGGTGCCCTGGACCTTTAATGGGCAGCAATGATTGCCACTGAGTGAATCTCAGGTTGTGTAGCATAAAAAGGCCTCCCAGATGGGGCAGAATACATTTTATCTGCCATTCTGGGTACAGCAAGTATGTTGTTTGACCTGTACCAAGCTGCATAGGTGGCATCCTCTAAGGCTGGAAGGAGAGGAGAAACCATAATAGAGGGAGATTCAGACAACTCCAGAAACTCCAGCACATTCTTTTTAGTAGAAGCCTTCTCTACTAAACTAAAGTCCATGGCAGCTTGCATCTGTTGCATCATGGTAAAAAATGAGGGATCCTCTGGAGGTAACCTTGGTGTGTTCAAAACAAAGTCCTCACTGCAGGTAATGACTATAGAGCTGTTATCATGTTAATATTGGTTCTCAGCATAGTCTTCTTCTTCTTCCTCTCTCTGCATCATCAGATCAGGGTTATATTTATATTTGTTGTCAACTGGGCTAATAGGAATGAGAACCCATGCTGGCAACATCAGTGGTGGCACTGAAGGATTCTGTGGCAAGGGAATACCTTGCATCGTTGAGGGGTTAAGCACAGATGGCCACATCAACAGGCTTTCTGGAACAGGTAGACCTGGCAGTAGACACCTTATCTTGTCTGAAAGGGTGATAAGGACTACCTGGCCATTGGCACCACTTTTGGTTAGCGGACATGACTGGAGGAGTCAACAGTGGAGGTTGGGTCCCCATCATCGACAGTGACATACCAGCCATAAAAGGCCTGATTGTACCTATGCCAAGCCCCGACTTTGATGTCAGGTCAACAGTTGTGAGGGACAGTCAGTAGTGCCACTGGAGCAGACAACATCAAAGCAGAGGTAATATCTGTAGAGTACAGAGGTGACCTTGGGTGAGCCAGGGAAGTCTTATCCTTGTTCCATTGCTTGGGCTTCTGACTCCCTGAAGATTTCTCACAGGATTTCGAAGACCTTGATTCAGTCCATGGAGCTGGTGACACAGATTTCAGGTGGCAAGTTTCAAAGGCCAAATGGCCTCATAACTCATAATAACCTATGAACCTAAGATTTGTCTTGCCTTGGAGCTGCTTCTCCCTTCAAGCTGCATTCATTTGGAGTAAAACATTCTCTAAAGCCCCCTTTCAGTGTTGCCTGGTTGCAGAATTGAACCCTTGGCAGATTTTGCAGGCTTCCACATTGTTGTCTATGCCTAGGCATCAGACACAAACTTAATGGGAGTCCATGGTGTAGATTTTCTCTCCTCACTCACAGTACCAGAATAGTTTTCATGGTTCCTTCAGCAACATGAAGGTCATCAAAAATTCCTATAAAATTGATTACTTAGCTAGGTAAAAGAAATATGAGCAGCTACATTTCTGATGGTGGTCCAACAAGTCTGATTGGCAGGAAAAGAACTGAGGAGAAGAGGGTCTGCCCATGTTTATGTATAGGCTGAAATCTGACATCAACATGGGTGGCCCCTGGCTGACTACTTGCAAAAGTTTCCATCTGGTCCTAGTGCCTGGCAGCTATGAGTTCCAAAGGTGAGGCCTGATGAAAGACATATCCTCGAAGAATATCCTATTTTACCAGGATAGACTGCTTGGACTTTAATATTTGATTTAGTTCACTTTTTAAAACATTGAAACAGCAGTAGCAAGGTTTTTGATACCTAATTAAACTGCTTATTTTAATGTTATTTGACTCTATTGCTTTGAAGGCAAAGTGCTAGAGTAGGGGCACCTTGTTCTTTTAAATCATTGTATTCTACTGAGTTGAAAATGTAATTATTTGTTTTTTACAAGTATGGCACAAACCAACCATTCAGGGATAATAAAGTAATGTATATAGAACTGTCTGTATCAAAAACATCCAGAATGAATAGTTAGAAGGGGAAAGGAGATGAAGGTGTAATAATGAAGTAGGAGATCATAGAGATCATGAACAGCCAAAAAATACTTCACATATAAAACCAATGAAAATGTTTTCCTTTTCATATAAAATTAATTGTAGTAGTATAATAGAAATGTATTAATTTGTTTGGTGCCCATTCCATCAGACTCAGGTTGCCTCACAAAACACATAGAACTTCAACAGGACAACAGTTAATCACATTAAAAATTATACATAATAATAAATATTTAGAAAATTCACTAAATTAAATATCATAATTAAAGCGGTCAGCTCCGTATCAGACACAGAATGGCTAATTGACAAAACCCAGTGAAAAAAGATGTTGATTTAGCCCCCTCATAAAATATCAATTGAGAAGGCCTCACTGATAAACTGGGGCTATAAATTCCAATTCAAGAGGCATAAACAGACAGCACCATAGAACAAGGGACTCTACAACACAAATGGAGTTAGAAAAAAAGGAAAAGAAATAAACAAACTGGGCAGACTGGGAGGGCCAAGTGGCCCTTATCTGCTATCAGATTCAGTGTTTCTATGTTTCTAACAGAGCTGCTGTGACAAATGCATGGTGACCAGAAAGCTTTAATCGAGATCTTGGGACCATGAGGAGGTCCATCTCAGCTGAGCGTGGAGTGTGGTCAAGTGCATATGGAAAGAGGAACTCATTTAGGTAGACTGGGCACAAACTGTGTTTGGGTTTGTACATTAACAAACCTATCCTGAAGAAGACATGCACATTACTGAGAGCCAGTGCAATGTCCACAGCACAGGAGTGATGTGCTTGAAGATGGAAACTCCATAAATAAACCTGACTGCAGTGTTCTGCACCAGCTGCAAGTGGTAAGTCACACCTCCAGATAGCTCAAGGTAAAGAGCTTCATGATAGTCCAACCTTGAAATCACAAACACATATACTTGTGCCTTTAGGTCCTTGGAATTTAGATAGGGTTTCAGATGGGTGACATTTCTTAAATGAAAAAAAAGCAGCCACTGACCTCAGCCATAACCTAATGTTCTAAGGTCAACTTTTCATCCATGATAATGTGCATATTCTTTATTCTATCTCTGACAGTGAGAGGGGCAGCATCCAGTTGTAACCCTAACAGCTCCCCTGCCAACCCTGACCACCTACAAGAACCCACATCCACCAGTAACACTTATGCCTTGTCTGGGTTCAGTCAAAGCCAAATGGAGGCCATCTAGTCACTTAAATCAGCTAAGCATCTGTTCGGCACATCTAGAGCATTTCACTGTTCAGTGGCAATCAACAGATATATCTGAGTGCCATCAGCATACTACTGAAACTGCAGACTATATTGCTGAATTATCTCTCACAGCAGCAACATATCCATCACAAACAACATGGGCAACCGGATAAAAACCTTAGGGTGCAGCACAGTCCAAGGCAGCAAGGTGTGAAGAACAATTTCTTTACACAACCTGCTGCAGCCTACAGGTAAGAAAAGATTTGAACCACTTGAAACAGTGCTTCTGAGTCCTGTAGAGTATGTCAATTGAGTTGTTAAAATCCCATGATCTATGATGTCAAAGGATGAGGAGAACAACAATCTAACACTCACCACCATCTGTATCTGAGGGAAATAATTTTGCACCCTAATGAGTGATGTTGCTATGCTGTGATGCCTCCTGAACCCAAATTGGAATGGTTCTTAGATGAAAAACCCTTCTCCAAATGAGTCTCTTGCTGTGTCCTCACTAACTTCTTAATTATCTTCCCTGATAAGGGAAGTTTCAAACCAGGCCTATCGCTGGGCAAATTTTCAGGGCTCAGAGATGATTTTTAATGAGGGGCTGCACCACTGCCATCTTCATAGCCATGGGGAAACAATCTCCCTTTGGCAACACCTGGCTATCTCTACAATGACTGGGCCAAGCAGTCCCTCCAACATCCTGCTAGTACTGGATCCAACAGCATACATAAACTGAAATGCAGCTGTGATATTAGTTAGAGAACAGCTTCAGTTGTCATTGGTTGAATCTCACAACAGGTTAATTGAAGGCCCTAGCTAAACAATGACTGGATAATACTAGGCTATGACAGTTCACTTGGGGAAGGGTTAACAATCAGACAGAGGATACCTTATCAAGGAAGAACTGATCAATCTCCTCATCGCTTTCTTGTGTCAATACTCCCCTGGACTGCAGAGAGTCTGGATGTATTAGTCTGTCTACAGTGCGGAAGAGCTGAGGCAGTCTGCTCCTCCCTTGCAGCAGTTGAGACAGTCTGCTCTTCTCTGCAGCAGTCAACCATGACAGGAACTCTGCCTTTCTCAGGGTTAATGACCCATGATATTCTTGGTAATGAGCCTTTAGGGTTAGGTTTTCCACCAGTGACCTTGATCTCTTCCAAAAACACTTCAGCCTCCACCCTTTTGTCTTCAACCACCTGAGCATCTCATTAAACCATGGAGAGTGTGGCGGAAACTCTCAAGTGTACACAAAAAAATGTAAGGAAATTAAGTGCTGCATTGATAGCCTTATTATAAGCCCCAGCTGCCTCCTCAACTCCTTCAACAAACACCTGTTACAGGCTTGAGAAATCCATTGTCATCATGTGTCCAGACTGCTGCAAATAATGTAAAGGTCAGTACTGGACAAACTCAACAGGGGGGATGTTCTTTCTGTGGGGCCCTGATGAGAAAAGGTATGGCAGAATGTTTTTACCATGCAGTACAATCAACTCTGATATCATAGACATCTCTTTCCAGCAGGAAAAGAAGGTCCAAGGTGTGGCCCAGCTGATAAGTTGCAGCGATAACTACCTGTGTGAGGCCCAACATATTCATTTGCTGGAGAAATTGATGTCCAGTCACAAGGGAGTTATCAACCCAGGGATTGAAATCACCCAGCACCAACCACCTAGGGTATAACAATATCAGGACAAGGATAAACTCTTCAAATTTCTGGAGGTAACCACTCTAACACTACCAAGGTTAGTATACGAGATGGATTTTGCCCCCTTGCACCTGCATCACCCCAGATGGCCACACATTCAAACAACCTGATTTCACCCCTGGGTGTGTTGTGGGCTTGAGATCAAATGTAAATTAGATGGCCACCCCTGAATGCACACCTTGTCCAGTGCACCATGGAGTACACAGGTGGTGTAGATGCCTCCAGTAGAGGGCCAGAATCACCCTAAAGTCAGGTCTCCATGATGCCTTCTAGGTGTGCTGAAGAATCAATAATAAAATCTGCCACTATCACATTCTTATTCTTAAAAGACCTGGCAATAGACAGAATTGGTCAAAAGGAAAGTCTGTGCTGGTTGGCCCTACTGCTACACTCTCTGATGCAACTCCCCTTGTTCCATTTAGACCCATGACATCTCACTATCCTGATCCTACCCTTTAATTCTCCCCAAGTACTAATCTGCATCTAAGACCCCCAACTTCTCCCTATCCCCAACTCTCTGCAGCCATGGGCAGCCACCACAGGGACTGGGAGATCACTGATGGCCCAGGGAATAGGAAAGACAGGAGCTACCACTGGTAGATGATACATAGTGCTGACAGCCTATCCCCACCCACCTACTAAACCCAAACCACCCTCTCTCACACAATAGTAAAATAACAAAATAAAACCAAATTCCCTCTCACAGTAACCTACAAACCACCCCACAATTCCAATCTCCATGCACACCAGTCACACTCACAATACAATTACATATAATACATTCACAATAATTCAGTCCCTCTCATACAAATAAGTAAAGTCTCATCATTTTGTATTGAAGTATTCACAGTCTGAGGGAGTGAGCAGAAAGAAACTCAGCAATGCAGATGAGGCAGATATTGACAGTACAACTCAAACTTCTTTCACCCAGCAGTGCTGCAATGGTGGCTCTGTGTCAGGTTCACTTGTCTGCAAGAAGGCTCAATCTTCTAAAGAACTATGTGATGAGAAGCATAAATTCAATTATACAATGGGGTCCGAGAATTCTCAAAGCTGACTGGCACCTTTCAGCCATGGTAAATCCTGGCATTACCCACAGGAAAAGGTGCCAGTCAACCACATCAGGAATCCCCAATGTCCCAAATCCATCCAAGCACCCCTGAACAGCAAAGCAGAAACCCACCATTTTAATTTCCCCAGTAAACTGTCATCTCGCACAACTCAGGGCAAAACACACAAAATAAAATAGAGTAACTCCCGGAAATGCAGAGAAAAGTGGCAATTACCAACAAAACCTTCCAAAAACATTCCAACAAGTCACATATGAGCCAAAATAATATATTAAAATCTTTCCCCTCAACCGCTCCCACACGGTTCATCTCAGAAAGTTTTATTTGCATCTGGTTCCACTCCATATCTGCTGCATGTTATCATGTTCCCTAACTGATCAAGGCATTGAAAAACTACTGTTTAAAAATAAATGTTCTCTCATAAGTCCGTTCATGGAAACTGCTTAGGTCCGGTATTTGGCAGTGAGATTCACCCGGAACCACAGGCTGTACAATGACAATGCAGTCACATTATGGTAAGTCATACTGTGACTTTAACCACTTGATACTGGTGGGCTGTATATTGAAAACAAAATCATGACTGCCAAGCTCTCTCTGTTAAAAATGAAACATGATATAATTTTACAATATCTATCAGTGCAGTTGCATTATCAGCTCGACAGCCGTGTGTGTGTGTCTGTAGAGCTACATTAGCACCTGTGCCGCAGGTAGCAACTGTGGACTATTTCTGCTTGCGCAGTAATAAAACAAATGAATAAGTAATTAAAAATAAAAAAACATTTTTCTTCACTTTTTTTTCACAGAAATAAAGAGGGCCATTGTATAATCACAATATATAATGCCAGGGTGTGGGTTATGCTGATATTTACCCATTTCTCTTGTGGTTTACTCACTCAACCTGCGGCCTCATGACCAAACCACACCAGGCGTGGGTAAATCCCAGCATAACTCACACCCTGTCATGGTATATTGCTTAGATACTGCACATGGGTTTAAGGTTTTGTGGTTAAATGAGGGTGTTTTGGGAAGAGTATGAAGAGGAAGGTTTGAGGGCTGGAAAAAAGGCAGCTGGCTCTGGCACCATTAGAAGGACAGTGAACCATTTGGTTACAACCAGCCACTAGTGCAGCTGCAGTCCACTTTTAACCCCTCACTTATGTGCCAAAAAGCAGGAGTGTGGCTTAGTCTCATAGTCTGGGATCAATTCAGTAGGCAAAGCCCTTTATTGACTTGTCACTTATCAGTGGAAATACAATACTCTTTCAGTACCCATATAGTTATCAAGTCCTGTTTTAAATTCATTCATTGTATTGCAAGATACTGTCACTTCCAGCAACGAGTTCCAGATTCCAACAACCCTTTGACTAAACCACTGTTGTCTTTTGATGTTTCGGCATATTTCTCCCCTGAGTTGCTTCTTTTGTGATCTTGTATACTTGTTGCTTTCATTTATACACAGCCCCAATGTCACCATAGTTGCTCATCATTAAATGCCATGACTTCTTATTAAGTGGCATCTGCAGGGCACTGCAAGCAACAGGTGATTCTGCTGAACAGAAGGCAGGTAAGGAAGCTGGGACCAAAAGAGTAAGGGAGTCTATTCTTGAAGGTAGGCAAACTGGACAGGTAGGCCTGAAGAAGTAGGCTATGTACAGTTTGGCGCTACTGTCTAACTACGGTAGGCCTATGAAGGCAAGTGGACTTACTGTCTGCTACTACTTTCTGTATGGGGTAGACCTGAAAAGGCAGGTGGGTTACTGTTTGGTACTACTCCCTATTTAGGGTAGGCCAGTGAAGGCAGAGGGATTAACTGTTTGCTACTACTCCCTATCTGGGGCAGACATATGAAAGTAGGTGGAGTTGTGGACTAGTACTACTTCCTATCTGGAGTAGGCCTGCAAAGGCAAGTGGGAATGCTGAGTGGAGCTAGCCAGGTATAGGGTAGGACTTTGGAGACAGGCGGCACAGAGTTTGAAATAAAATGCTGAGGCAGGAGATAGAAAGGGAAAGGATGATTTTTTTGTAGGGGTGAGGTGATGCAGTATTCCTGGGAACAATGATGGAGGCAGGGGGTTGCCCATTATATAGGAGGTTGGGTTTCTTAATGGCAGAACTACGGCTGCTAAGGAAGGAGTCTGGAATACTGGCAGAGAGGCAAAAGAGCTGGACTGGGTCAGAGGCAGTATCAAGGTGGAGAAGGTGTGCAGGAGGTTAGGTGTCCAACTGTACTGGGGCCAGTGCTTCAGAGGGTGAAGAAGCCAAAGGACGAAGGGATGGAGGACTGTGAGGAGGAGAGAAATGGTTCAGTTTGGAGGATGGTGTGGCAGGAACACCCATGGTGGTACTGTACCAGTAAGGAACTGCTTCTAACAACTGATCACTGCAGGGGCGAAGGGGGGGACAAGGTGGGGCACAGATGATGGAAGGGCAGTTAGTCATTAGTAGGGGTATTGCAAGAAGCTGCAGTGGGAGGAGAGAAGGAAAGAGGTGGCGAGGCAAGAGAGAAAGAGGCACCCTAGGGGGAGTAGAGAGGACATGGGTGTAGAGATGGGGGAATGGCAGAGTTCAAACAGAGCTGTGGTAGATGGGAGATTAGACTAGAAGTGAGGCAATGATAAGCCAAGAAAGGCTGAGGATGAGGAGAGAGGGGATGAAGGAGTAGGAGTAGGAGGCAGTAGGTCAAATGGGACAGGTAAAGGTAGATTGAGTCACAGGGGGTGGAGGGGAATGGCAGAATTGTTGTGATAGGGGATTTAATAGTGAAAGGGATCAGTTGGGCTAGGAGGGCAGTCAGACAGGAGTGTGGTTTTTATCCCAAGAATGTCAACAGAGTGCATAGGACTGGAGGTAGGCCCACTCACAAAAGGGATAGGGGAACCACTAGTGGTTGTTCAGCTAGGTACCAATGACTTTCATGGATGAGAAGTAGGAAATGTTCAGGACCAGATTAAATTGGTGGGTCAGATTGGTGGGGGGGGGGTGGCAAAGTCGGTAGCTGTCTTGGAAGTGCTGTTGGTACCTAGAGCCAGCACAATCAGGAAACAAAGAATATAATAATTCAATGATTGCTTCAAGGCATGGTGTAGAGGAGGGATTTGGATATGCAGGTGATGGGGGATGGGTCTTGGATGATGAAACCCTCAAGGCAGCAGATAAGTTGCACCTAAACAGCAGGTGAACCAGGCTGTTAAGAGTACAGTTTAGGGAATATATACACAGGAGCTTAAATTTAAACTAAATGGGGAGCAGCAAAACTCACATCACCCAGGGTTTCTGGGAGGAAGGAGCAGACAGGAACCACTAGGTAGCATACACAGAGCAATCAGGTAGGAGGGGTGCAGGTGATGAATTCTGAAGGAAAGGGTAATCAACTCCCACCTCAGGTAACTGACATGGGGAACAGTGAAGGGGGAGAATGGTGGGAATCGGAGGGGCTTGGGGTGACTGAAAGCAAGGGGGAGAAGAGTGTAGGGGGCAGGCATAAAGCAGAGAGGGTAGGAGGCAATTGGACAATAAAGCAAGTTTAGGGAACAAAATAGACAACCTGCAGGCCATGATGGTGGTGGTGGGGTGGTGGTCACAAAGACCTAGGATACCCCAAAACCTGACTGAGATATTTCTATTCCTGGGTATATGTTCCATAGTGGGGACAGTGAGATAGGGAGTGTTGATGGGTGGCATTATAGATTAGGAAGGGCTTTACTGCCACCAGGGAAAAAATTGGGGATGGGAAAATAGAGGCACTGTGGTTACAAATACAAATGAAAGCAGGGAGGAAATTAAGATGAGATCTGGTTTACATGCTAACTAATCACAATAAGGAAAGGTACAGTGAGTTAGTACCATGATCAAGATGGCAGTTGAAAGTGAAGAAGTAGTGGTGATGGGAGACTTAAATTTGCCTAAAGTGGATTGGAGTGTCCCATCCACCACCTGCACTCGGAGACAGTTGTTACTGGACACAGTTCAGGTCATGTTTCTGGTTGAGGGGTAACTGAACTAAAATTGGAGAATGCCATAGGGGAACTGGTACTTACACATGGAATATTAAGTCTGGGACATCATGGTGGAAGAACACTTGAGGAATAGTGACCACCCGATGCTTTGGTTCAGAGTAGACATAGGAAAGGAAAGACAAAGCACGAAGACAAAAGTACTAGATTGCAGGAAGGATGGCTAAAGTAGGATGGGAGACTTTTTGAAGGGAAAACCTGGCTAGCCTTGCGGAAGATATGAGAGTAGAATAATGTTGGACAGTGATCAGGAAGGGGATTCTGACAAGAACTAACACATGTCTAAAATAGAAGGGAACAAATTCCAAGGCCAGAAAACCTAGTTAGTTCAGCAGGGAAGTGAGTCAGGCAGTCAGGAATAAGATGACTACATATAGAAAGTGCAGGAAGTCCTGGAAGGATGAGGATCAGTGGGTTTACTTGGAAAAAGCTAGGGAGGCTGGTAGGATAGTCAAGCAGGGCAAGGCTAGAAAAGAGCTGCAAACTGAAGAAGGAATGGAGGGGGAGAAAGTCTTCATTAAGTATATCGGTGAAAAGACAGACACAAAGGCAGGTAGAGTGAAGCTAAAACGGAGGGTTGGTGGAAGGCAGTAAAGAGAAAGAAGAGGTGTTGAATGATTGCTTTTGCTCTGTCTTTACTCAAGAAAAGGATGGACTAGTGCTGTGAGGGAGCATACCAGGAGGTGATGTGACCATGGCTGAGGGTGGGATAATGTAGATCAGTGTTAGGAAAATGATCCTGTCCCTAAAAGTTAACAAGTCACCAGGACCCTGTGGACACTAAGGGAAATGACCGTGGAGATGGCAGGATAGCTGATGGACCTGTTAACAGTTCTTTGGACAAGGAAGATGGTACCACAGAAAAGGAAAACTGCCCATCTGATACTGCTTCACTTGAGAGGGCCAGGAATGACCCAGGGAAACAAAGACCAGTGCTTCTGGCCTTCATTTTGTGTAAGCCAACACAGACCATTCTGAACAAAAGAATAGCGGAGTTCCATGAAGCCAATGGGTTGCAAGACAAATGCCAGCATGGGTTATTGTCAGGGAGGTCATGTCAAACCAACCTGATTAACTTTTTTGACTGGGGAAAACTGAGAGTGGTGGGCAGAAGGCTGGTGACTGACATTGGATTTCAGCAAGGCCTTCAACTCGGTGACACATAAGAAGTTGAAGAGGAAGCTGGATGACCTGGGGGAAGGGAGGAAGTTAACTAGGCAGATGGTAAATTGGCTTTGTAGCAGGACTCACAGGGTAGTGGTGGTGGGAAAACTGTCAAGTACAAAACAGAATATAAGTTGTGTCTCATATTGGTCAGTGCTGGGACCAGTGTTGTTTAACGTGTTTACAAACAATATTTGGGATGGAGTAAAGGGTAAGATCTGCCTCTTTGAAGATGGTACCAAGCTATCTGACAGGTTAAATTCAGAAAAAGGGATGCAGGACCTAAAAGAGGACTTGACTAAGCTGGAGAGGTGGTCAGATATCTGGCAGCTGATGTTCAATGCAAAGAACTACAAGATCATGCACATAGAAAGGAAGAATCTGAGAGCAGAGTACAGCCTGAGAGGTTAGGGTCACTGAAACAAAGGAGGAGAGGGACTCGGGCAAAGCCTTCAGCAGTGACCTTAAGCAAGCTTCACAGTGCAGGAAGGCAGTATCCAAGGCAAGCAGAATGCTAAGTTGCATTGCTAGAGGGTTCATGAGCAGAAGGGGGGGTTATAATGACACTGTACAGATCCATAGTGGGACTGCACTTATGGTATGGCATACAATACTAGAAGCCCTCCCTGAAAAAAGGAGTATCAAGCAGTTTGAGGCTGTCCAGAGGATGACAACAGTAGTTCAGGGACAGGATGGCAGGGCATATGAAGACAGGCTGAGAGAGCTCAACGTGTACTCACTAGAAGAAAGCAGGGAGAGAAGGGACATGATTGAAACCTTCAAGTAAATGAAAGGTGTAAACGAGGTGGATATGGGGAACTTTTCTATCTCAGTAATAATAAGATCACTCAAGGGGCACTGTCTTAAGCTGGCAGGGGACAGATTCAAGAAGAAAGTCAGGAGACACTTCATTATAGAAAGGGTAGTGTTGGGGTGTAATGAACTCCCTTCTGAGATAGTCTCTTCAATGACAGTAGGAGGTACAAGACAGGGTGAGTTCAGGTGAAGTGGAAGGTAAGGGATGGGGGGGGTGCGGTCCACTATAATCTATGAATCAGAGGTACAGCAGTCAAGCAGACTTGGTAGATGATAAAGACTTCTTTTGCTGGCAGTTTCTTATGTAATAGTGGAAAGAGGTGATTTATTAAGTCCTTGCATTAATTGTTTGGAAAAAAAAACCTAACCTTTTAATCAATACAGTGTTAGCAAAGGGGATGATTCATGAATTGTTTCAGGAGAGAATGAATACATTAATTTTGGTGCTGAAGTTTGCCAGGTTTTTACTGATGGCATTCTGATGCTTCAACATTTATAATTATGGTAAGATAAGTACCAGATATGCATGATCGTCAAATCTGGACCTCCTCTTAGGGCAGCTATACAGCTTTCTGATAGGTCACTGGTTACATTGGCTGACCTACATCAGATTAATTAAAGGTCATATGCAAAGGTTTTTAAATTTAAAAGAGGCAGCACCATTCAAGAAACCTTACTAGAAAACCTATGTGTATTTCAGATTTTGTAACAAAAGTCAACAAATGAGTGCATTTTTAGTGTCTTTTTGTTGTGGTCCATTTCCCCAAGGTTGCTGGATGCTGAGTCAGAATGCCTCCAGGCTACTCATGTCATTTGGGGTTTACTCAACTGTGCCTATTAGGAAGTTGTATTACTGCTAGTAATACAATGCTGGTAACTTCATTGCTGTTGGTCAGTGTCTGCTTTACAATAATTTAGATTTAATAGGGACATTATCTGCACTAATTTCTACTAGGGATGGATGTGCTAGCCCTGGTAAAAAGAGTATTTTAAAGTGATTTACTGAGGTTTGAAATAGAAAATGAGAGTAGAAACCTGTAGGAGTGTACTCTACTATACCCACAATGTCTCACAATGTAAATTAGTATACAGTCTCTTATTTTTCTGTGCTAGCTACAGAAATAGGAGACTACATCTCTCAGTAATGAAATCTTATAGCTTGATCAATCAGTCAATCACTTTATTTAACCAGGCATAAACATCATTGAGCAAGCTCATTTTCAAGGTGGTCCAGGGCATAAATACAATACAGTACACTTCATAAGATTACAATTATGGTGGACAGCGGTGCAAAAAAAAAAAAAAAAACATTGTGAAGGTGCTGGTCAATATGGGCCTATACATACCGGTCAACATAATTAACATTCAAAGGTACATAATGATAAGCTTTACTGAAATGAGAAGAGACAATAATCCCATATAGTCTCCGCTGAGTAAGAGCTCATACCTAAATGATAAAAAATAAGGAGGTATTAAGGAATAGGGTAGAAATTGGGGTGAAAGTGAAGGCAGCCAAAAGGGAGGCCAGAATAGGTAAAAGGTAGAGAATATGCAGGGTCATCTTGGATTAAGGGGACTAGGCTTGTAGGTCCTAGGTTTCTGTTGTTAGGAATGTGAGGTGGATGAGATACTTAGGCGTAGGATTTGAGAGTGGCACCCGAGGCTTAGGTATGGTACTGTATGTGCAATGCCTTGTTTTGAAAATAAACTTACAAGAGCATATATTGTTCAGGCCACTATAGAAATACAAGACTGCACCTCACAGAAAGGAACTGGGAAATCACCTTCTTATTGTACCCGCAATGCCTTGCTATGGACATTTACATATCAGGTGCTCACCACTACCAAAATATGAGACTGTACTTCTGAGTAAGGCACATTTAAGTCAGTGGTCTAAATTACCTAAAATTCCTTGTTGTAAGTAAAATATTGACAGCTCCCTTGTATGACATTATTCTGCGGGGTGTAGCCACATAAACAAACTGGAAGGCAGACAGTAACAAACCCCTGATAAAACAGAACAATAAAATGACTATGACAGCATTTTGTTTTTAAATTACAGCTTCAACATCTGAAGCATGGCAGTCAATAGCATACTATGTAAAAAAGGGTTTGGGGGAACCTTCCAATATAACTTTAGCATCAATGTGCTACTCTTCCTAACTTCTGTACAGGCTAGAAAATTTAATTTAAAGTGGGACTATTGTCAAAATTTCTGGCATCAATAAATTCAGAATTTGGATTGGCATAGATCCAGTCAACCTCATGCCAAAACTGAGATCTCCAAGTTATGTTGTTTAAAAGTTACAAGCCATTTTACAACCCTAAATTCACTACCTGTTATAAAAATGTGTTTCAATCTACAGCTGCTGATGTTGTCATCTCCTGAATTCTCTGTTTAGTCCTCCCTGTCAGCAAGTTTATAGGACATGTTTCTCCAAATTTTAAAGTGATTTATAGAAGTTCCCCAAATGTCTTTTTCACATAGTATGTCATTGCCATATTTCAGATGTTGAAGCTGCAATTTGTTTTGTAAAGAAAATCTGTCATAGTCAGTTTTGTTGATGTTTTATCAGCACTTTGTTTCTCCCTGCCCTCCAGTTTTCTTTGTGTAGCCACATCCCCAGAATGATGTCATGCAAGGGAGCTGAGAGAGAGAGAGAGAGAGAGAGAGAGAGAGAGAGAGAGAAAACAGCCACAAGCTTAATTAAATCAAGGAGGTAATTTAATAGACTACACTTAATTGAAGTATTAATTGTTGGGCCTGTGTAAAGAACTAGTTTTGATTCTCTGTTTTTGGGGTTGACTTTTCTTAGTTTAACTTTTATCTACCAGGGAGGAAATCTAACTGGGAGAGATTTGCAGACATTTGTGACTAGACCTGTTACTTAACCTCTGTGTAATAGGTGTCTGAAAGGAAGGAAGGCACTCCCCTGGGTGGAGAGTCAGAGTCATAGTTGATTGTTTCTGGATGGCACAGGTTTACTCCTACCCAGCCTGCCCCTCACCCCACCTGCCCCAAGCACATAACTTCCTTTATAGTAGGGGTTCTGACATTACTTCCCCAACATTGCTAACAACATACACCTGTTCATATTCTTAAAGGCACAATACACTGAATAGTGGGTAGGCACACTCACAAGCTTGCATACACACTAAAACAAGAACAAGAACAACAAGAAAAAAACATGTGAAACAGGAAGGGAGACAGACATGTGGAGAGTGGTGCAATGCACTGGCATTGGAGCAGCAGTATTCTGGGAGACAGTCTGGAGACTGCATTGCTGCCCTATTTGCAGGCACCTCTCTCATCTGAGGGAGGAGGTTGCTCAACTCCATGCAGAACTGGCAGGGATTTGGGAAACCTGTCCCCCTACCCAGTGATCACCCAGACTCCTGCCACTACCTAAGAGGTTGCCGAGAAATAGGAGTGTTTGGACCATGGCAGACTCAGGGAGGGTGACAGTGGTGGAACAGAGGTGCATTCCTCCAGTTGTGCCTCTCCACAATGCATTCACCATTCTGACAGAGCATGGTTCCTCTATGGAGGCACTTGCAGTGGAAACCAATGAGGATGATGGGACCCTCCACAATGGAGATCCACAAGAGGGTGGCACAGGACCCCAAAGGGGAAGGAAACAACTCCTGGTGGGGGACTCAATTGTTAGTTGGGTAGAACTGTGGGAAGGAGGGGAAAGAGAGGTAAGGTGCCTGCCCAGCACCATTGTTTGGAAGGACAGGAAATGAATTCTCAGGATCATGGGAGCAGCTGTAAGAGGGAGTGAGCTGGATGTCATTATCCACCTAGGGACAAATGACCTGGCTGAGAATGGATTCAGAGCAGTGCAACAGGAGTTTGTGGAGTTTGGAAGGGGCCTTAGACAAGTGGCACACACAGTAACTTTCTCAGAAGTGCTACCTATCTATGGCATGGATGAGTCTAGGGTGCTTTACACCATGGGATTCAATAACTGGTTGAAAAACTGGTGCAGATTTCATGGATTTGGCTTAATTGAAGACTGGGGCTCCACCTGGAGGGATGCAGGCCTATACTGGCATGGGACAGGGAGTATAGAAGAGGAGGAGGAGGAGTAGCACTCTATGTAGGGGAAGGGATCAAAGCAATAGGACTAAAGAGTAAAGGGAGGAGAGGATTCAATGTGGATCACCCTGGAGGCTGGAAATGACACCACAATCCACACAGGTATTGCATACAGACCTCAGTCTCAGGAGGAGAAAATGGGCAAGGAAATGATAGATGGTATCCTTAGGATAGCAGAGAAAGGAGAGATATTGCTGATGGGGGACCTGAATATGCCAGATGTTAACTGGAGCAGCTTTGCTGCAGCCACATCCAGCAGCAGGGCCATTCTTGATGCTCTACAGGGGGAATGCCTCAGACAGCTAGTTTTTTAACCCACTCAGGAGGGAGCACTCTTAGACCTGGTACTCTCAAATGGGAAAAGAGAGAGGATCACAGATCTAGAAGTGGGTTGCCATCTGGGAACAAGCGACCAACAAACAGTGTGGTTCATGATAAACTTAGCTGTAGAGTCAAGCCATACAAAAGTGAAAGTACTGGACTTCAGAAGGGTTGATTTTGTCAAAATGGGAGACTGCCTCAGAAAAGCACTAGCAAAAAGGCGAGAAGGTGGGGTGGCGCAAAAATTGGGAAACATCAAAACCGCCATCACAGAGACAACAGGCTTTTGTGTGAAGCTAATAAATCAAAATGAAAGAAAAAAAAGCAGTATGGCTCTCAAAAGAAGTGGCAGGGAAGGTTAAAGAGAAAAAGATACCATTCAGGATGTATAAGGAAACACAGAAGGAGCAGGACAGAGAACTCTACCAGTTAAAGCAGAAGGAAGCAGGGAAGGCAGTCAGAATAACAAAGGCCCAAACTGATGAAAAGATAGCCAACTTGGTTAAAATTGGGGATACAACCTTTTATAGGCAAATTAGGGAGCAAAGCAAGACTAAGGCAGGGATATTGAGGCTGTATAAAGAGGAAGGTGGTTGGGCAGAGAATGACAGTGAAAAGCAGGGATACTGAACAAATACTTCTATTCAGTATTCACAAAGGAAGGGCAGGGGGGAGATACCTAATCCAGTCAATAGACGCACTCTGGATAGGGGGGTTGATATTAGTCCTTTCACAGAAGAAAGGGTTCTAAAAGAACTCCTAAAATTGAAGGTGGATAAAGCATGGGGGCCTGATGGGATTCACCCCAGAATTCTAAAAGAACTAAGGGAAGAACTAGTAACACCCACTGACTACCCTTTTTAATGAATCATGGAATGATAGTGTGGTACCCAAAGACTGGAGGAGGGCAGATGTGATTCCCCTTCACAAAAGTGGGAGTAAAACAGAGGCAGGAAACTACAGACCTGTCAGTTTTACCTCAGTGGTAGGGAAAATGATGGAATCACTTCTGAAGGAAAGAATTGTTCAGTACCTAGAGGCCAGTGGGGCACAGGACCCAAGGGAGCATGGATTCACATCAGAAAGATAATTTCAGATGAATCTAATTGGTTTCTTTGACTGGGTGACCAAAGTAGTAGACCAGGGAGGGGCTCTGGACATGGCCTACCTAGACTTTAGCAAGGCATTTGACACAGTCTCACACAAAAGATTAATAAACAAATAAGCCAGCCTGGGAGTGTATCCTAGGGTGGTAGCCTGAGTAAAACACTGGCTGGACAAAAAGAAACAGAAGGTAATAGTAAATGGAGTCCACAGTGAAGAAAGGTGGGGGTTACTAGTAGGGTACCATGGGGTTCAGTACTGGGGCCAGTCCTTTTTAATGTCTTTATAAGTGACATTGCAGAAGGACTGGAAGGAAAAGTATGTCTGTATGCAGATGACAGAAAGATCTGCAACAGGATTGATACGCAAGGTGGGGTGGAAAGGATGAAAAGGGATTTGTCAAGGTTGGAGGAATGGTCAAATGTATGGCAGCTTAGAGTCAATGCAAAGAAGTACAAAGTAATGTACCCGGGAAAAAAAACCCAGGGGAAGAGTACACGATGGGGGGGGTGAGATACTGACAACAACACCCTCAGTGGAGACCAAGAAGAATGCTGAGGATATCCACAAGGGAGACCCACAAATGGGTGGCAAAGGACACCACAGGGGAAGGAAACAGCTTTTGATGGGGACTCAATTATTAGGGGGGTAGAACTGGGGAAGGGAGAGGAGAGGAGAGGGAAATAAGGTGCCTGCCTGGGGCCATGGCTTGGAGGGACAAGAAGTGAATCCTCATGACTGCAGAAGCAGCATCACAGGAGAGGGAACTAGCTATCATTGTCCACCTTGGGACAAGTGACCTAGCTAGGCATGAAATCAGTGCAGTGGAGGATGAATTTGTGGAGTTGGGGAGGGGCCTCAGACAGGTAGCAAGCATGGTTACCTTCTTAGAGGTGCTGCCAGTCCATGGCATGGGTGTGGCTAGGGTACTGCACACCATGCAATTTAATGAATGGTTGCAAAACTGGTGCATAGCACAGGGCTTTGGCTTCATTGGGGACTGGGAATACACCTGGAGAGATGAAGGTCTGTACAGGCACAATGATCTGCATCTGTGCACGAAGGGAACCAAGCTCCTAAGTGACAGGTTTAAATGCTTCCTTGGCAAGCTTTTAAACTAGCCAAGGGGGGAGGTGTTGATAAGAGGCAGGAAATGTCAAGTCTTCCCCCACAAAACATGGCAGGTAGTAAGGTAAACACTGAGGTACAGAGCTCAACAGAGGGCAGGACAGGGGTAAATGGAAAAATAGACACGGGCAATAAGAGCAGGGATGGGGAAAAAAGGATAAAGCCAACATTAAATGGAGGGCAATGATTACCAATGCCCATAGTCTGGGAAACAAGCTTCCTGAGCTAGTAGCCCCGATGGAAGATGAAAAATTGGATATTATGGCATTCACGGAAACATAGTACATGGAGAACCATGACTAGGATGTCAACATACCGGGGTACACAGTCTACAGAAGGGACAGGGAGCGTAAAAGAGGAGGTGGAGTAGCTCTATACATAAGGCAAGGGATCAAAGCTACAGAACTAAAAAGTAAAGGGGGAGGACAAGAGGCACTCTGGATCACCTTGGAGACAGGGAACGGTATCCCAATCTGCACAGGGGTTGTATACAGACCCCCATCTCAAGGGGAGGAAACGGACAAGAAAATGCTACAGGACATTCTCAAAATGGCTGAAAAAGGGGAGATACTGTTGATGGGGGACCTGAATATGCCAGATGTTAACTGGATGACATGTACTACAGCCACAACCAAGAGCATGGTCATTCTCGATGCCCTGCAGGGGGCAGGCCTTAGACAGCTAGTGTTGGAACCCACTTGGGAGGGAGCAATACTAGACCTGGTACTCTCAAATGGAGAGAGGATCGCAAATTTAGAAGACAGTAGACATCTGAGAACAAGTGACCTCTGCACAGTGTGCTTCACAATAAGCACAACCATGGAGACAAGCCATACAAAAACAAGGATACTGGACTTTAGAAGGGCTGACTTTGGGGGACTCATGTGATGCAGAGCACTGAATAGCTGCTTTCCCCGAGTGCTCCGGCCACCCTTCCTCTAAAATAGCTTTTATTTGGGTATTTAATTCACCTTAAAGAAACTTTTACAGTGCTACAACATCGGAGGACCCCACAGATGTGGTTGGGGACTTAATGGATACAGAAATGCGCAAAGCTCCACCGAGACATACCCCGCCTGTGACACTGGAGAAGGCCATGAAAAAAGCCAGGGCCTTGATTTCTCATCAGTCGCAGAGCTCCGTGCCAGGGACGTCGGAAGAAGAACTCCTGACTCTATCTAGATTTTTGGAAGAGTTTCGTCCCTTCACAATGGAGATGCAGGAGATGGCGAGTGAAATTAAAAATGTTACCTGCACACTGGAAGATCTAGCCCAGAGGACCACGGATAACGAAGCCAGAATTCGGTCACTGGAGGGGAGTACTGAAAGAATGGACCTGGTGATGAACCAAATGAAACAACGAATGGCCAAACTAGAACTGAAGGTGGAGGACCTGGAAGGAAGAAGTCGCTGCAATAATGCGGTGATCGTTGGGCTGCCGGAAGGAGAGGAAGGTCCAGACCCAATCAAATTTGTGCAGAAGCTAGTAGAGAAAATAGCAGATCCTTCGCCATTTGGTCCTACCTATACCATAGAAAGGGCTCACCATGCCCTACGGCCATTACCCCCGCCAAAGTCACCGCCACGTACCTTAATTTTCCGGCTCTTAAATTACCAGGAGAGGCAGTTATTTTTGTCGAAAACCAGGGAAACCAAAGAACTGTACTGGGAAGGCTTGAAGATCTGGGTAGCGCAAGACATACCCTTAACGGTCCAGCAAAAAAAAGCTGCCTTTAATCCACTAGTCAACAAGCTAATTGTGGCTGATATCAAATTCAGAATGGGGTACCCGGTGAAATTCCAGGTGCAGATAGCGGGAGAATGGAAGCATTATGAAACCGTGGATGCCGCAAGGCTGCGTTGCAAATCGCTTTTCCCAACCTTTTCAAGGAACCCTGAAGTCCTCAGAAGGAGCAAATCAGTACTACAGAGCGAAGGGTGTTTGTTCCAGAAGATTGGATGATTCTTTTGGGCGATGTTCCTGCTCAAGGACTTGTAAGCTCTTAAGCATAAATCCAGGGCCAATTGCTGCTCTAAGGTTAAAGCAATGCAGCCCTAAGAAGCAGCTGAAGCTACATGGACCATGGGTCAAGTATTGGCTCTTGTTTTGCCACGGTTGTGTTTTGTTGGCAGACCTAGGATGTGTTTAAATCACCAGAATAGACTGGCTTGCCCCTTGGCTGCGAAGAGAAGAAAGGAAGGACCGAAGAGTTTTTTCTATTTGACACATTTAGCCGACAAGTTTTTAAAACTTTAGTTTACTTTGAGGCTTTAATCTTAGCCCGAAGAGGGTATTGCAATTTAAAGCAGTTGCCACAAGATGGAGCCAGAGGCTTCTCGTGCGCTGTAACACAGCATTTCTGTGAGGATTTATTTTGTTTAAGCTGATGTATTTAGGTTTTTTAGTCTTTAAAGGCTGAATGTTTTATGGCAGTTGCCCTAAAGGTAAAAGTATTTTTGTTTCCTCACAATATAAAGTTATGGGTTATTATGCTGCATGCAGATCGACAACAGGGGTTGGTAAAATATTATTTTGTAGAGATTCTTTGTTAAAGGGCAGCCCAATTCATCGTAATAACACAAGAAAACGATATATGAAAGAGGGTGATACGTGTCTGTGGTTTCTATAGGACCCTGTTTGAGCTATTGAGAGGTTTAAGAACAGGTTAAAGTGATTTAAATGTTTTAGCATAGGAGTGGGTTACTGATAGGTGAATTGTGAGTTACTACATTGGAGGAGGGGGGGAAGGGCAGTGGAGAAGGGGCTATGTGAACTGTTGTCGTGGGCCATCAGAGTAGGGGAGGGAGGTCTTGGGGTTTGGTGAAACTATCTGGGTGGGGGAGAAGAATAGAAGGACTTGGGTGGTCATTCATAAGGGGGCTATTGAATCTGGGGAGTTTGGGGGGAAGGGCACAAGACCTCAACTTTTGAAATCTGGTAGACCAAATTGGGTTCAGTACTCTAAGACGTTGGTCAATGTGAAGAAACATGACTTCGAATAAGTTTTTTAAATTTCTTAGCTGGAACGTCAAGGGGGCATGACTTAAGATCAAGCAATATAGGATCTTGAAACACATAGAGGTTGTAAAAGCAGATTTTGTGTTTCTACAAGAAACGCATCTACCTCATACTGAAAACAACAGTATGAGGCGGTTGCAAATAGGGACGGTCTTCTCTTCTCAGGCAATACGTAAAGCAGGGGTGTTATGATATTAGTACATAGGTCGGTTCCTTTTACCCCCTACAAGTGGTCCAGGATAATGAAGGTAGATATGTTCTTGTTAAAGGCAAGCTGCAGAATATAGAGATCCTGGTAGGATCGGTTTATGGTCCGAATGTTGACAAACAGGATTTTGCTGTTAATCTACTGAAAGCACTTACACTGTTTAGCCAAATCCCCATAATTCTAGGGGGTGACCTTAATTTGGCTGTAGACCCATTAATGGATAGGTCTAGATGCTCTCAACTGGGTCCTACTCCTGCCCTAAGAGCATTGTGTGAATTAATGGACCACCTTGGTTTAGCAGATGTGTGGAGAGTGCTCCATCCTGTATCTAAGGAGTATACCTTTGTCTCTCACACTCACGGTACAGCATCTCGCATTGACAACATATTGCTTTCCCGTTCTCTGCTCCCCTGGGGTGCTGGAATCGGCAATTGTGGCAGGACCCCCTTCCAATCATGCCACAGTGTCTGCCTCAATATCTTTTGCATTACTGCCCAAAAGAGGCAAGGGGTGGAAAATAAATAATCAGCTTTTGCGACAACCTAAGGTGGCCCAATTCATCTCAACACAGATAGATGAGTTTGTTATAAATAATCAGAAAGATGATGTCCATCCAGATATGTTTTGGGGGACATTCAAGGCCTTTATAAGGGGCATCTTAATTAGCCAGGCTGTTAAGAGAAAAAAGGAAAAGACACGCATCATGTTGGACTTATTGGCCCAGATACGGACCATGGAATCCAACTTGTTTTCCCCACCCCCGGGAGGAAGATAAAAGGGAATTGCTTAAGCTAAGAGATGTGTACCTTAACCTATTAGGGGAACAAGCAGAATTAGCCCTGATAAAAACCAAAGCCAATTATTTAGACCAAGGGAAAAAAACGGGAAAACTCCTAGCAAGGCGAATCGCGCAGTTTGAATCTTCCCGGATTAATTTCAGGGATTCAGTCTGAAGAGGATGGTAATATTAAAACTATTCCAGGAGAAATCGTTGAGGTATTCCGGAGTTACTTCAAATCCCTGTATGGTGCCATGGAAACCACTCCAGTAAACTCTGAGATACTCGCTTTTCTGGAAGATTTGAAGCTTCCCTCAATGACAGAATCCGACCGTTCATGTCTGATTGCTGATATAACCCAAGAGGAGATTGAAGTAGTTATCAAAAGCCTTCCACTAGATAAAACACCGGGCCCGGACGGATTCTCGTCCAATTTTTACAAAAAGTTCTCTAAACAATTAGCTCCTTTGCTGTTAGTGTTATTCCAACATATTCTTGCAGGTCATGAGCTAGATAAATCACTTTTTGAGGCGCTCCTAGTTCTAATTCCAAAACCAAGCAAGCCGTCCGAAAAGCCTGCTAGTTACAGGCCTATCTCTCTGTTAAACTATGACATTAAAATTTTGTCTAAATTATTAGCGGAGCGAATGAATAGGGTATTGCCTAAACTTATAGGTGCAGAACAAGTGGGTTTTATGAAGAGCAGGTCCGCTGCTGATCACCTAAGGATGTTGGCCCATGTCCTCTCAGCCTCCGAGGAGTACAACTCTATCAGGGTTTTGGTCTCCTTGGACGGCGAGAAGGCATTCGACAGGGTTTACTGGGGGTTCCTGTTAACCACAATGGGTAAATTCGGGTTCCCTGAAACATTTTTAAAGTGGATAAGTGCCCTCTACTCAAGTCCCACAGCCAGAGTTACCTGCAACGGGGCCACATCAGACCCTTTCCCGTTATATGTAGGCACTAGACAGGGATGCCCCATATGCCCTCTCCTATTTAATTTGTATCTGGAACCCCTTATCAGGCACATAGTGTGTAGCAGGGAGATAAAGGGTATCAAAATAATGGACCAGGTCATTAAGGTAACTGCATAGGCAGATGACCTTTTAGTATACATCTCGAAACCGAGTACATCAATTCCAGCTTTATTAAAATCCATTCAGGAATATGGTGGTCTGTCTAATTATAAACTAAATGATGATAAAACCGTGGTTTACCCCCTTAGTAAAAACCTTTTCAAATTAGAGATTACAGAGCGGGTCTGGGGTGGAAATCTGATTCCTTTAAATATTTGGGTCTTACCTTGACGAGGAGCGTGTCACGGATATGCCAGTTGAATTTGGATCCCCTAGTACATACCATTGATTTAGATCTCAAAAGATGGGCACAACTTCCACTCTCTTTATGGGGTAGGATAAATATAATTAAGATGAATATATTCCCTCGGCTTTTCTATCCCTTGAATATGTTAAATATTTGGCTTCCACTTTCATGGTTTAGAAAGCTTCATGGGATTATAGCTAATTTTGTTTGGGGAGATAAGAAAGCCAGGATGGCCTACCATAAACTAGCCGCACCCAAGCTACTCAGGGGATTGAGACTACCACATTTCGCTCTCTATTTTTCGGCAGGCCAGGTTAATAAGTATCTGAGATGGGTTCAGGATACTGACTTGCTCAGGCAGACTACCTACGTACCCTTGTGGACAAGGTTGGAGATTGCTCTGATCAAAAATATGGCCTAGTCCAGAGCTTTGCTGTATCTCAATCCAAAGTTACTTTTCCCTATGAAGGATTCACCAATAGGGGTTTCAGTAAGGGTTCATTCTCAGCTCTGTAGCTTTCTAAATATGATCAGGCTAAGTTGGTTCCAACCCATCTGGGGTAACCCGCGTTTTTGCTTGATAATAAGCCCATCAGCCTCACTTGGCTGAGTTTAGCAGATAGATATCTCCTGAAGGATTTCCTCAACAGAGAAGGATTGGTATGTTCTTCATCGGAGATTTTGCACAAATTTAATTTACCCCCCCAAGGAGATTTTTAAAGTTTATCAGCTTAGGCACCTACTGCTCCAAAGGATAGGTAAAAATCCAATTCAGCCCCCACAGGTGAACTTTCATGAGTCCTTGGATGCTTCGGTGGGCCTCCCACATGTGATTTCTAAAATATACATGGTGTTATTCAATTGGGCCTAGTCCCAGAATCTTGCTCCAAGCTCTTACTGAGCCACAATGTTTCCTGATGAGGACCTGAACTGGCTAGCCCTTTGGCAAGGCTGCCATAAATTCATTTCACAGGACCAGTTAAGACTTGTACAGTTTAAAATTCTTCATAACATTTATTACTCCCCTCAAAAACTTGCTAGTTTAAAACTAGTAGCTGACCCTAAATGTAACAGATGTAATACTGGAATTGGGGAACTATTGCATATCTTTTGGAATTGCCCGAAAATAACCCCACTTTGGACAGACATTAAAAGTAAGATAGATCCTTTGCTGGGCTTGGAAGGCCTTTTTACTCCTGAAATATGTCTGCTAGGAGATATGTCCCGTATCACGATCAAGAACAGGAAATTCTATATATCCCTGATCTCAATTACTCTGAAAAAAGTGGTCCTCAGACGTTGGAAGGACTCTAATGTGATCAGTTACTCTGAATGGTTGGAGGAACTGCTCTCTAGCCTTAGAACTGAGAGGATGATAGCCGTCCTTCAGAACAAGTGTTCCAGGTTTGATAAACTATGGGGGCCCTTTTATGCTATTTATTCACTGTAAGAAATACATGGATCCTCTTGGGTTGAAATTAAATTAAAAGGTCTTGTGTGGGGAAGAAGGGGGATAGAAGTGGGAGGGGAAACTGGGTATTTTGTGGGGTGGTTTATATTTGGGTATATACTTAGTTAGGTTTGGGTTTTGTTTTTTGTTGTTAGTTTGTAGTTTGATATTGGGGGGTACCATAGAGAAAGATTTCTGATAGTAAATGTTTTATATACCAATGTACTCCTCTATGTTTTGTCTTATGTGTTCATGTATGTTTCGTTATACATATTTTTTGTTAAGAAAACTGGAATAAAGATTTAATGGCAAAAAAAAAGAAGGGATGACTTTGGCAAAATGGGTGAATACCTGAGGAATGCAGTACCAAATGGCCAAAAAGGAGGGGTGGAAGAACAATGGAGAAAAATTAAAACTGCTATCATAGAGGCAAAAAGCCTTTGTGTGAAACAAATAAAGAAAACAAAGCGGAGTAAAAAACCACTATGGTTCTCAAAAGAGGTGGCAGGGAAGGTTAAGGAGAAAAAGGCTGCATTCAAAAAGTATAAGGAATCACAGAAGAAGCACAACAGGGAACTATATCAATTAAAGCAGAAAGAAGTGGGGAAGGCAGTCAGAATAGCAAAGGCCCAAACCGAGGAAAAAATAGCCAACTCAGTTAAGACGGGGATAAATCCTTTTATAGGTACATTAGGGAGCATACAAATGTTAAGGGAGGAATAATGAAGATTAATAAAGGAGAGGGGAGGTGGGCAAATGAGACAGTGAATAGGCAGAGATACTGAATGAATACTTTTGCTCAGTTTTCACAAAAGAAGATAAGGAAGAGTTACCTAAACCAGACAATAGAAGTGCTCTGGATAGGGGGGTTGACACCAGTCCATTTACAGAAGAAAGAGTCCTGAAAGAACTCCTAACTCCTAAAACTCAAGGTAGACAAAGCAGTGGGGCCTGACGGGATTCCCCCTAGAATCCTAAAAGAACTAAGGGAGGACCTAGTGACACCACTGACCACACTTTCAACAAATCATGGGAGGATGGGGTGGTACCTGAGGACTGGAGGAGGGCAGATGTGATTCCCCTTCACAAAAGTGGGAGCAAGGCAGAAACAGGAAACTACAGACCTGTAAGTTTGACCTCAGTGGTAGGGAAAATGATGGAATCACTTCTGAAAGAAAGAATTGTTGAGTACCTAGAGGCCAGCAGGGCACAGGACCCAAAGCAGCATGAATTTACAGCAGGAAGGTCATGTCAGATGAATCTAATTGATTTCTTTGACTGGGTGACCAAAGTAATAGACCAGGGAGAAGCTGTGGATATGGCCTACCTAGACTTTAGCAAGGCATTCTACACAGTCCCACACAAAAAAATAATAATCAAGTTAGCCAGCCTGGGAGTGGGTTCCGGGGTGGTAGCCTGGGTAGCAAACTGGCTGCACAACAGGACACAGAAGGTAATAGTGAATGGAACACATTCTGAAGTTAGAGGGGCTACTAGTGGAGTACCTCAGGGCTCAGTACTGGGTCCAGTCCTCTTTAACGTCTTTATAGGTGACATTGCAAAGGGTCTGAAGGAAAAGTTATGCCTTTTTGCAGATGACACAAAGATCTGTAACAGAGTTGATACACTGGGGGAGGTAGAAAGGATGAGAAGGGACTTGTCAATGTAGGAGGAATGGTCAGACATATGGCAACTTAGAAAATGGGATCGGAAAATAAATTAATCTCATTGGCTGAATCATCAGACGAGAGATTCATTTATTTTCCAATAAAGCCCACTTAAGAACAAGTGCCCATTTTCTGATTAAATCCTTGGGCACCTCGAATGTTAAGAAAATTCGCTGACATTTTTTCCTGCTTGCAAAGCTAGCCCGAAAAGTAGTGGGCAGGCCATCCAACCCAAAATAAAATAAAACAGCCTTTACTTAGGCAGATAAAACCATTGCCCATCCAGAAAATCTTTCCAGTTCCACAATCAGAGTAAGTGAGGGCTGTGTCAGCACATTATCTGTAACACCGCGACCGAGCATGAAAGCAGCGGTATTTTCTTGATTTTCATACCGCAGATTATGGAAACTCAAGAAAATACCGCTCCTCTCATGCCGTCCCCTGTTAAAGCACATATTCCACCAACGGAACTGAGTTTGTGCTTTTTCAAAAATTCGGAGAACTGAACAACGGTTTGCTGGGAAGTATGTGGCGCCACAAGACAGAGAGAGAAAATGAGCGAGTTAGCAGATGCGCCATCAGCAAGTTACTGGTTTAATACAATAAATACAGTAAATAAAAGACTAGTACATAGTAATACAGCATGCGTGTGGGTATCGGGGGAAGAGGTGATGGTAATGAAGAGTGAGCTACTGCATGCAAGTGTAGTCTCTGGTAGTGCTAGCTTAGGAAAATCCCTGTTAACTGGAATTCCACTCTCAAAAACAGATGGCATCCACCGCTCACCCTCGTCAAACTAACAGGGGAGAGAGAGAGAGAGAGAGAGAGCACAAATGGCTTTTCTTTTTAACAGAACTCTGTTCTTTCTACAAAAAAAAACAAACTTAATTTCTATACTTCACCTCTGGACAACTCACAACTGTGGTACACTTAAAAGTGGGCAGCAGCTCCTTCTAAACTTTCGGTCCTTTTGGAATCACAGTCACAAGCTCATTACTGACTAAAATAATAAAAAAAAAACACAGCCAACTCTGGGGAATGGCAGGAGAAGAGAACTGACAGCACAGCAACGTTTCTTTTCTTTCCTCATTCTGTGCTCTCAGCACTCACTGCACATGAAAACAGATGCTAGCTGATTTAAAACTTAAAATCCTTTTGCAATAGCGATCACAATCTGTTAAACTGAGAAAAAAAAGTTACAGCTACTCAGAGTGTCTACGAGTGAGAGCCCACAGCCCTTAAATACAGCCCTCCAGTTTTACTGGTGTGTTTGTGGGGGCTTTCCATTAGCAAACTAAGGCACATGAAGAGTGGGATAAAAATAATTGTAAAGAGCAGCCAAACCATACTAGCCCTACTAGAGGAACTGCTTTACTGCAAAACTAACTTTTTATTGCTTTTTACTTTTTAATTGTATTTATTTTTTTAAACATTTTATATAACTGTTACCTGTAGCCCATTTTCTAAGCGCAATAGTGTAGGCAGAGGAACTATTTTATTACAAAACAATTCAAACAGCTGAGAGTTTTAACATATAAACATAAAAATATGTTTTTTTTTTAACAAACATATAATTCAGTGGTCCATTTTCTAAGTGCAATAATACCCCCCAGGGTGGGTGGTATGGGCTATACCGGACCTTCCGGGGGCTATAAGGCTCTTTACGCCCCTGGGCGGTCCGGTATAGCCCAATACCGCCCACCCTACTGGGTATTATTGCTTACTTAGATTCAATGCAAAGAAGTGCAAAGTAATGCACCTGGGAAACAAAAACCCAGGAGAAAAGGACACAATAGCAAGGGAGGTACTAACAACAACAAAAATGGAAAGAGACTTGGGGGTAGTCATATCAAATGACTTAAAGGTGGGTAAGCAATGTGAGACATCAGTAAGGAGAGTCCGGGGGATACTGGGATGCATAGGAAGGGGGCATCACAAGTAGAACAAGCATTTGTCAATGCCGAATGTTTGCTTGCTGGCATTGACAGTGGTAGTGTAGAAGTTACAGAGCTGCATAATAGGAATGGCAGTGAAGTATGGAACTGAAGCCAACCCCAACCCTGCCGAGAGTGACAGGCATTAGGGTGTGCTTTTGGGTCATCAGGCATAACGGCCACACCATTTCACTACACCCCACCCTGCAAACACTGACAAGTGTCATGGTGTGCCTTGGAGTCTTTGGCCCTTATGTGCACCCAATTCCATCATGAAATACAGTGAGATGGGTGCAGTATAGGAGAATGGGGTGAACTTTGGGGCCGAAGAGTCCAAGGCATACCTCGATGCCTCTCACTGGCTGCAAGGTGTGGAATGGTATGAGCATTACAGGCAAGAATCCCAAGTCACACCCCTGATGCCTGTCATTCTCTACAGGGTGGGGCATTATGGTTGGAAACCCTAATACCTCAGGCATTCGTTTGTATTTTCACTCCAAATTTTCAACATGTTTTTTTTGTGACCCCACCTCATGAACAGTGGCAATATCAGTTTGTTAGCCGAAAGCTGCTTATGCACAGCGACTACAGCATTTAGCACCACAGGTGTAAAAACATTTCGAACAGGATGTGAAAAATGACAATTGTACTGTTCATGGGGAGGTGTAAAAAATGACAATGTTGCAAATCTGCAGTAAAAATATTAAAAAAACTGGTGAAGTCATGAGCGTGCATAGAAACTGTGCAATGCACACCTATAATGTAATTAGTTTGTGGATTTTTTACAGCAGATTGTCAACACAGGCATTTTGGGACCTCCGATCATGAACAGTGTCACTGTGATTTTCTTTATCTGTCCCAAACAATGATTTCCCACAGCGACCACGCAGCTCTGCACTGAAAGTGTGAAAACACATTTCGGCCATGTTGTGAAAAATGACAGCTGTACTGTTCATAAGGAAGTATGGAAAATGCCACTGGTAAAATCTGGACTGAAAATATTACAAAGTCATGAACTTACGAGGTGCATGGAAACTGCGCAATGCTCACTCTAGCACAGTCATTATGGACTTTTGTCACCAAATTTTCAACATAGCCATTTTAAGACCTCTGCTCATGAACAGTGTCACTGTGATTTTCTTATTGTGTGTCCCATACATTTGCTTTCGCGCACCGACTGCGCCATTGTGCGCTACATGGGCGGAAACACATTTTGGGCGAGAGGTGACAAATGACAGCTATACTGTTCATAAGGAAGTGTAATAAATTGGCAATGTTGAAAATCTGGAATGAAAATATTAAAAATTCTCAAACTTACGAGCATGTGTAGGAACTGCGCAACACATGCTTGTAAAACAGTCATTTAGGAATTTTTTCACCAAATTTTCAACATAGCCATTTTAAGACCTCTGCTCATGAACAGTGTCACTGTGATTTTCTTAATGTGTCCCCTACATTGCTTTCGCACACCGACTGCGCCATTGTGTGCTACATGGGCGGAAACACGTTTTGGGCAAGATGTGAAAAATGACAGCTGTACTGCTCATAAGGAGGTGTGGTAAAATGGCAATGTTGAAAATCTGGAGGAAATATTGAACATTCGGTGGAATCCTCACGCAGCGCATGAACTACCATCGCACGCTCGTAAAACAGTCATTTTTAGGAATTATTGCACCAAATTTTCAACATAGGCTTTTTGACAGCCCACCATATGAACAGTGGCAGTGTCATTTCATTACTTGGTCCCAAAAGGTGATTTCACACAGTGACTGCGAAATCACCCTTTGGGCCTGATTAATGCCATGACAGTGAGAGCATTCATGAGAAGGGGTCCCAAAAACCCCACGGTGAAAATTTGGTGCAAAAATTCCAAAAAATGCATGAGATATGCAGCAAAGTTGAAAAAACCCTATTTATCCCATTATACAGCTTACCGGCATTTCCTCAGTTCACGTTCGGCTTTGAAGAGTGCAGACGTGTTGATCCACAGAAGATCGTCGGCACGCCCAGTCCAGAGGTAAGTATGGGGTCGGGGAGTGTGGGGAGACAGGGTGAGCAGTGGGTGGGTGCGGGTGGGGGCAGAGACACCGAAGGACCGTTTTCAATTTCAGTTTTTTTTTTTTTTTTTTAAACAAAGGACTAGATGACGCGGGACATTTGCCACGCTGGGGTGGGCTCCCAGTGTGGCACAAGGATGGCTTTTTTGGAGGGAGTGTGGAGCCAACAGGGGATTGGGCACCTCTGTCAGCGACAGCATCTGTTGCCATGCTGGGGTGGGCTCCCAGCATGGCACAAAGATGGCTGTTTGGGGCAGCGTGGAGCTGACGGGGGATTGGGCACCCCCATCAGCGACAGCAACTGTTGCCACACTGGGGTGGGCTCCCAGTGTGGCAGCCTGTACTCTGTGGGGGTGAGACAGTGGAGGTGATGGGGGATTGGGCACCCCCATCGGCTATACATGTGTAGCCCCAGCGCGCATGTGGAACGCTTTTGGGGAGCGCAGCACAGCCGATGGGAATTGGGCACCCCCATTGGCTATACAGTGTGTGCATGGGGGTGAGCATAGCATGCATGGCAGGTGTGTGTGTGCCGGGGGCAGATGAAAGCAGGAAGGAGACCCTATCGCTGCTCACTGAAGCATAGCTCCCCTTTCAACTGTACTCCACTGTATTTGACTGCTGTCATAGACAGCTCCAGCAGGCACTGGAGAACTGTGGCCATGCCTGCAAACACACTGACTGAATTGGAAGAGGGCACTATGTTTCTTGCACATGCATGCAAGCAAACATAAAAAGGGAAGTGGTTATCCCTCTGTACAGACAGTTGGTGAGACCCCATCTGGAACACTGTGTGCAGTTTTGGAGACCCCATCTACTCAAGGACATAGACAGGATGGAAGCAGTCCAGAGGAGGGCAACTAAAATGGTGCAGGGTCTGCATCTGAAACCATATGAAGAGAGACTGAGAGAGCTTACTATGTATACCCTTGATGAAAGGATGGACGGGGGGACATGATAGAAACTTTCAAAATACCTCAAGGGAATCAACAAAGTCCAGGAGGGTAGCATCTTTGAGAAAAAGAGATGTGTAAGAACAAGGGGGCACAATTTAAAGATAGAGGGGTGATGGCTCAGGGGTAATGTGAGGACATTTTTTTTCATGGAGAGAGTGGTGGATGCATGGAACCACCTTCCTGGGGAGGTTGTTGGGTCTAAAACAGTGGGGGAATTTAAAAATGCATGGAACAGACATAAGGCAATTGTAGTGGGGGTTGCAGGAAGTTGGCTGTTGGTTAACTAGAATCTGCAGCTTATCAAATAGGAAGGGAAATGGGCAGACTGGGTGAGCCAAGTGGTCCTTATCTACCATCAAAGTCTATGTTTCTTTGTTAACAAAAATAGAAAGGGACCTGTGGTAGTCATGTCAGATGACCTAAAGATGGGCTAGCAATGTGAGAAGGCAGTAAGGAGGGCTGGGGAATACTGGGATGCATAGGAAGAGGCATCACCAGTAGAAAACAGAAAGTTGTTTTCCCTCTGTACAGACAGTTGGTAAGACCACATCTGGACTACTGTGTATAGTTCTGGAAACCTCGTCTCTGCAAAGACATAGACAGGGTGGAGGCTGTCCAGAGGAGGACAAACAAAATGATGCAGATTCTGTACCAGAAGACATATGAAGAAAGACTAAAGGAGCTTAAGATGTATAGCCTCGAGGAAAGGAGGGAGATGGGGGACATGATAGAAACTTTCAAATACCTTAAGGGAATCAACAAAGTCCAAGAGGGGAGCATCTTTCCAAAAAAGAGATGTGCAAGAGCAAGGGGGCACAATTTGAAGATAGAGATGGACGGCTCAGAGTTAATGTGAGGAAGTATTTCCTCACAGAATGTTGTAGATGCATGGAACAGCCTTCCTGAGCATGTCATAGAGTTAAAAACAGTGGGGTAATTCAAGAATGCATGGGACAGACATAAGGCAATTCTAGTGGGGGGTAGAGGAAGTAGGCAGTTGGTTAACTAGGATCTACAGCTTATCCATTAGGTAGTGAAATGGGAAGACTAGGTGGGCCGAGCAGTCCTTATCTGCCATCATATTCTAAGTCCAGTACCTTCACTTTTGTATGGCTTGACTCTACAGCTAAGTTTATCATGAACCACACTGTTTGGTGGTCACTTGTTTCCAGATGGCTACCCACTTCTAGATCTGAGATTCTCTCTCTGTCCCCATTTGAGAGTACGGGGTCTAAGACTGCTCTCTCCTGAGTCGATTCCAAAATACCTGTCTGAGGCATTCCCCCTGAAGGGCATTGAGAATTGCCCTGCTCTTGGATGTGGCTGCAGCAAAGGTGCTCCAGTTAACATCTGACATATTCAGGTCCCCCATCAGCAATATCTCCCCTTTCTCTGCCATCCCAAAGATGCCTTCTATCATTTCCTTGTCCATTTTCTCCCCCCGAGAAGGGGGTCTGTATAGAACCCCTGTTTGGATTATGGTGTCATTTCTAGTCCCCAGGGTGAACCACAGTGCCTTCTCTCCTCCCTCTTTAGCCTTTAGTTCTGTTGCTTTAATCCCTTCCCCTACATAGAGAGCTACTCCTCCTTCTCTTCTTCTCTCCTTGTGTATCCTGTAGATTGTGTACCCTGGTATGCTAACATCCCAGTCATGGTTCTCTGTGTACCATGTTTCTGTGACTGCCACGATATCCATGCATCCCTTTTCCATCAAGACCATCATTTTGGGGAGCTTTTTACCTAGGCTATGGGCATTGGTACTCATTACCCTCCATATATGTATGGCTTTAATTCTTTTTGCCCATTCCCTGTTCTTCCTGCCTTTTTCTTCATTTACCCCTTCCCTTCCCCCTATTGACTGCTCTATCCTGATGTTTACCTCACTAACTTCACTTATTTTTTTGGGGGGGGTAGGATTTCCCTTCTCCTTTTCAGTGCCTCCCCCCTTGGCTACTTTAAATGATTGCCAATGAAGCATTTAAACCTATCACCTAGGATCCTGGTTCCCATACTGAATAGATGCAGACCATTATGCCTGTATAGGCCTGCATCCCTCCAGCTGTAGCCCCAGTCTGAAATGAAGCCAAATCCCTGAGCTCTGCTCCAGAAACAATACACTACAACTCTGACCCTCCACTCTGAGGAGTGCCTTCCTTCCTTTCAGACACCTATTTCACAGAGGTTCAGTAACAGGTCTAGTAACAAATGACTGCAAATATCTCCCAGCTACAGTTCCTCCCTGGCAAATTAAAGTTAAACTAAGAAAAGTCAACCCAAAAAACAGAATCAATACTAATTACTTACACAGGTCGAAAAAGTAATAATTCAATTCGGTGTAGTCTAGAAAATAACCTGCATGATTTAAGGAAGCTTTGGCTGCCTATCTCTCTCTATCTGTCTCAGCAGCAGTTTCCAATTCCCTTACTGTGAGGTGCCATCTCATATCTCTGAAGAGGCTTCAACAGTAAAAACTCTCATATGTGTTTTTCCCAAACAAGGCATTGTGCATTTAGTATCTAGCTGGTAAGAGTTCTTTACTGAGAGATGTAGTCTCCTATGTCGCTAGTGTAGATGTCTGCAATATCAAGACTGACCAGCAGAGGTCTCTGTTTCAAAACAGTGCTTATAAACTTTGTTTCCCTTGCATGATGTTATGGTTGGGGGTAGCAGCATAGAGGAAAAAAGGGTCAGGTTATGCAAATGAAGCAGAGCACCAAAATAAAAGCATTTATTTCATGGAAAAAATAACCTTTTGGCAGTTTGAATGGTAGGTGATTGAATCACAACTCTTACAGGTTTGTATAGTTTGCTACTCTCATTTGCTATGGCAAAGCTTGCTAAATCATTTAAAAAAAAATGTTGTTTCCCTTGCAAGATGTAAAGGTTGGGGATTGCAGCACTGAGAAAAAAGGGGCAGGGCCATGCAAATGAAATGGAGCACTGAAATAAAAGGATTTTTTTTTCATGGAAAATAGCACTTTTGGCACTTTGAATGGAAGGAGACTGATTCACAACTCCTTCAGCTTACTATGCCCATTTGCTAGGGCAACCTTTAATAAATCATTTTAAACTTTGGAGAAACAGGTCCTACTCTATAAGCTTACTGACAGGAGGACTAGACTGTGAGTTCAGGAGATGACATCATCATCAGAGCATCTCTGAAACTGGCTTTTTTGAACAGGTAGTGAAATCAGGGTTACAAAATAGCTCATAACTTTAAAACAAAGTAACACAGAAACCTAATTTTTTTGTATGGGATTTTTTGGGGGTAATGTAAGGAAGTATTTTTTCACGGAGAGGGTTGTGGATGCATGGAACGGCCTTCCGTAGGAGATTGTGGAGTCAAAAACAATGGTTGAATTCAAGCATGCATGGGACAATCATAAGGCAATTCTAGGTGGTGGGGGTAGAAAGAAGTAGGCTGCTGGTTAACTAGGATCTGCAGCTTATCCATTAGGTAGGGAAATGGGCAGACTGGGTGGGCCAAGCGATCCTTATCTGCCATCAAATTCTATGTTTCTACGTTTCTAAATCATGCAATGTAGCATTTTTGGCCAGAGTCCCTCTTTAAGCTGTTATTGTGCATTACTGACATTGAGCATGATACAACCATAATCAAACAACTTTCTGAGTCTTGCAACAGGCACAGTGCAAGGAATAAGTCTTTATAGACCTCAGCAATGTGACAGTCTCCCTAGCTTATATATTGCAGAAAAAGAATAGCACCCCAAATGACATCACCAGGGTAGAGACATGCCAGTTACCACAGGGAAGAGAAAGTCTCAGCATCTAGCAGTGTTGCTGAAGCAGACCACATAACAAATATCTATAAATGGTATGAAATGATAGATTTTCATATAAAACACTAGGCAGACACTGTTGTTATAACAATATTTAATGAATGATGCTGACAGTTAAATTTCTGTAAATTTCATCACACATGGGCCCAGATATTCAAAAGAGTTGAGCCATGCGCAATAGGGTTGTGCCTGCGCAAGTCCAAAATGCGCCATTCTGCGATATTCAGCAGGAGGCAGTTGCGCACCCCCCAAATCATGCTGAGCAACAGCGCAATGATAATGAAGGCATGCACAACCGAAGGGGGACGAACCATGCATAGACTGCACAGCCTGATATTCAGCTGGTTTGTGCAGAGTTATGCAGGCGCAACCCCTACCTGCGCCTGCACAACTTTATGCCAAAAAAAAAAGGATCAAGTTGAGGGCCACCCACAGGTGAGCTGCTACATTTCAGGGTGCAATACAGCAGCTGCCACCTGGGTGGCCACCTCCATACTGGCGGCGCCCCTCATGCCCGATTGTGGGCTGAAGTGTCCCCAGCAGCCCGATCGTGGGCATAATGTTATACCCCCATTATCGATCGCGGGCATACCGTTCGTTCCTCCCCCCCATTAGCACAATCATGGGCATAATGTTATGCCCCCCGAGCAGCCCGATCGTGGGCATCAGACTTCCCCTCCTCCCCGAAGTCCATTATCCGTGGTGGTCCAGTGGACGGCGAGAAGCCCGATCGCGGGCATAAAGTTAACCCCTCCCCAAAGTCCAATATCCCTGGTGCTCCAGTGGACCGCAAATTCATTCACATATCTGGACTGCCTTGTATGGTATGAGCTGCATGCCCATTGGCTCTTGTTCTGAACCAATGGGCATGCAACCCTACTGAGCTGTCAGTCGGTGGGCAGTGGGGCGGCAGGCGGGTGGGGTTCTGCCGCCCACCGGCTGATGGGGGGGAGCAGGGTGGTGGGGCTCTGTGGGTGGATGGGGTGGGGAGCCACTAGATCACCAGGGATGATATACTTGGGGGTGTAAGGATGCCGCCCATGATCTGGCTTCTCGCAGTCCACTGGAGCACCAGGGATATTGTACTTTGGGGGGGGTAACTTTATGCCCGCGATCGGGCTTCTCATGGTCCACTGGACCACCAGGGATATTGAACTTTGGGGAGGAAGTCTGATGCCCGCGATCAGGCTGCTCAAGGGGAGGACATAACATTATGCCTGTGATCGGGCTGCAGGGGGAGTACTATATGCCACGATCAGGCTGCAGGGGCGTTGGTCCTGGCGGCTGCTGTAACGGGTGCCAGGTGCAAGTAATGGGGAGTTGGAGCACCTGCATGCTAATAGCGTGCAAATGGGGCCATAATCAGATGCAAATGGCCCACCCTGTGCCTTGCATAGATTATGGCCCCATTTGCATGTCACCCGTTGAATATCGCAGGTGCTGTGCATAGCGCAATGGAACTTGCGCCACTGCATCTCAATGCTCCACTCTGACCACTTGCGGTGGCACAGTTCCACTCATGCATGCGTAGTGGGTGTGGTTGGGAGCAATATTCAAAGAAGTTGCACCATAGCGCAACTCCGTTGAATATCGCCCTGGCCACACCCCTGCGCAACTTTTTTGAGGGGCGCAGGAGTTTGCGCCACACAATGGTGCAGTTTGAATATCTGGCCCCTGATCTTTAAGTCTTGAAAATGAATGACTAATTCAAACTTTAATGCTGTAAAAGAGACATGTTATGACTAATGTTTTGTTAAATAATATGCCTTGAGACAAGCTTTAATGATATATCATACACCAAAGGGATACAGAAGCAGCGTGATCACCTCAAAGTTTATGAGAGACATAGAACTTTTCTAAGTCATTGTCAGTGTTGTATAAGTTACATTGCATTTAAATACTAATCAAAGACACTAGTTATTCTCAAAGAAATGAAAGCAGTTCAATTACTTATTATGCTGTCATAAAAAGTAATCAGTAACTGTAATTAATTCATACTACTGTATATTACTTTTGAGAAGTTAGCTATGTTTACACATTTAACATATTTATGAACTCAGAAAACTCCAAAAAATCATAAAAAGAAATAAAATTGATTCCACTGCAATGAATGAGTTTGTATATTACTTTATTTCATGTTTTCTTAATAAAATACTGTAAAAAACAGTCATAGCTTTGGCTTTGCACTTAACAGTAATGTGTGTTATAAAATGGGCAAAAACATTGTCCCATCTGGTTGGCTAAAGGACCATTCTAGCTGTGTTCTTATCAGCCCATATGTTGCTAACCAGCACTACACGTCACAAGGAGAGCCCCATAACCAAAGGTATCAGTGTCCCACATGTACCCCAGTCAGAAAAATCAGACTGTAAAGACGACGGCACTTGCCAAAGCGACCTCGAAGTATAAAACAGGACCACAAAACAGAAGTCAGTCTCGAGTGTTTGGCTCAGTAATCAGTTGGCTGCAAAGGATAAAATCACCAAAATGACAAGTAACAAAAAGTTTTTCATAAACACCATTTAAAACCTAAGGTGCCCCTACTTTTATTTTTCTTTTCTCCATGTTTCGTTTCTATGGTAGTCCATTTTACTCCAAATCCCTGCCATTTAAATTCCACATACAGTTGGGTTTTCTAATCACACCCCTTTAAAAATAACAATGCCAGACTTTTTAAACTTTAGAGTGTGTTTTTTTTTTTGTAACCTTTTCCTCTGTTTCTGACATTACAAACATGAATGGAAGCAAGTCACACCTTCAAAAAACTAGACCTGGGCGTGACCATGTATTGCCATATCAATGCTAACTCGGGCTTGCACACACTTTGAACTCCCTCGTTCTTGGCTTTCAACTGTGGGCAGCTTCTTTTAAACAAAAGTGAGTAAAGCTAAGGAAAATGCAAGTACTTCTAACCTTTTAAACACACAAGACTTATGTGAAATATTTCACAGAATCTCCTGTTGCAGTACTGACAGCACTCGGTCAGTCACCCTCTATATTAGGCTGTCAAAACTGAAACTGAGTGTTGCCTAACCAATCTGGAAATGGCAGGATCAACCAGATATATATTTTTTTTAATGTCTTTCTTTAAAACTTATGGCAGGATCAGCTGTCTGGGTAGCTGACAGTGCAGACACACATACCAACCTGCTGCACTCAAACACAATGACAGGGACTACTTTTTATGATTTTCTACTCAGCATATTTTTTTTACATGCACCTTGTGTTTGTATTTTTTTAAATTGAGGTCTTGGGGGGGGCATTTTATAAGTGCAATAAGACACTCCAAGGCGTGGGTTATGGCGGGATAAGAGCACTTCCCAGGTGAAGTAGTCAGGCAGTTCATCAGGTTGGGAGACTATCAGAGATGTCACTCAGGTGACGGTGCCATGCTGCCACTACACTAGGCATTGTGCTTCTTGTGGCATTTAAAGTGAATAATCAGCACTAAGAACAGAGCCCCATATTCAAATGGGGGGTCATTCTCAATTTTCACTTTGTGTGCATTGCAAAATACATGTTTTTTACTTACTGTCAACTGCAGCATAGAAGATTATATCACACTAATTCTGCTGGCTGCTTGTAAGCAGACATCTTCTGTGATTACAAGGACTAGATATTCAAAGCTTTACACGGTGCGCAAACCATTTGCACCAGAATATCATGGGATTAGCGCTGGTCTGCCATACTGAAAAGGCCAAATAGGACATGCAAACTACATTAGTGCCGGGGAAACCAAAATCCTATGCAGGGGGCAAAGTGAACATGAATACAGGCGCTGTGAGATATTCAGTGACTAGTGCCACGCTAAGGTGTTTAGTGTGACATAGTGCAACCCTTAGCACGGTACAAATTAACGCCCAGGAAAAGCTGGTCTTAACCGTGGGCAAACAGCTTTGCATGACATTGGTGCTTTGCATGGTGTTAGCTCGGGATTAGCGCGGCTTGCATGACCCTAACATATGATCAAGACACTTAGAAAATGCCAAACATGGAGGACACATGCTGCTTACTGATGGCACCACAATCATGCCAACAGCTGCCACCAGTCCCAGCCAAGCACAGACAGTAAGGGGTGATCCGACCCACAGGGTACATCATGGTAGTGTGGCCATACAGCAGACACTGGCAGACCATACATCTGTGGTGACCAACAGATGCCAGCACACTCATGCAGCACTGTGGACATGGTGGCCATTGATGGGAGGATGTATGGGTGGCCAGACCTCACCACAGCCCAGGTGTGGCCACAAGGCTGGGACATATCATGCAGTGAACATGGGACAGTAGTGGGAATACCCCACCAGCTGTGTGCCTGTTGGATCTTACATGACCCCCCGAGCCACAAACCGCACAACTGTACAGATGCCACAGCATACACAACCAGCCATGTATATGTCAATGTGAGCATCCCATGCCACAGGTGCAGCATCTGTGGAGCACACAATAATGAAACACTACTGTCCACTGTCAGTATTCACCTGCAAGCTGGGCCTCTCACTGTGTACAATGCGGCAGTCATCACTGCCCTACATATCATAGGCATTGCTGTGTCCATCACACTACCATCCTCCTTGCTACTGTAGTGTCTACTGTGCACTGTAGCATGGTCTACAGTGTGACAGTTGCATGCAGCACCACCACTGCCTGTGCCTATGCTGTGTTGTCCCCTGGGACACACAATGCTATGCTGTACTGCATACATGTAGCCTGCAGCAACCATCATGCACTGTCAGACTGACCTACAGGTGGAGCTGCGGTCATACCTGGCCAGCTCCTGTACTTCCAGACTGACCTACAGGTGGAGCTGTGGGACCCTGCAGTAAAGCTGGGCAACTGCATGCAAATCAGGGAATAATGAGATGCTAATCTGGCTGTTTGCCCAGAGTCTACCTAAGTAGGCTCGTTTGCATGTCACTTTTGAATATGGCAAATCTTAGCACCAGGCAAACATGTTTGCACTGGGCAAACAGCTTAGCTCTGTGCTAATACTGCGCTATCGTGTTAGCATGGTGCTAACAGTTTGGGGAATATTATACAGTTTTGATGGCTGTTCTTTCACATAAGCTGCTGCCTGCAGCTCTACTGGGGTCAATGCATTTGCTGGCACATACATTGGCCACATAGTTCATCTCTACCTACCCTCACATCGCTGTGCACTGCATTGTTGCTGTGGTTTGCACTTCCTGGTTGCTATATTCAGTGCTGTCTTATTCCAGGGCTATGTTTGCTCTGCATTGCCAGCCCAGTTTGCATGGCCTCATTCCCATGCTATATTCAGAAGCTGTTTGTCCTGGGCTATTCCTTTTGAATATAGCTTGTTTTGTGCTCCCGGCTAAGTTTGCCTGCTGGGCAGTGTTATCTTAGCCCAGGGGCACAGTTTTGAATATCTGGCCCCAAATCTTCAAATTCTTTGCACCTGACATGTGAGGATGGCTAAAGCAGTGACAGATTCAATATCCAGAATTCAGTGCACATGGCAAGAGTTTTTATAGGCTCTGATACACAAAAGTACATCAGTAATCAGTAACTACTGCATGTTACCACAGAATTTAATCTAACTACAGTATCACATTATTTATAATGCGTTACTATCCAACACTAAGTATAATATTTAGATGGATAATGGTATTTGCTGTCTTCATGACTGACTAGTGCCTTTTTGTCATTTATCCTGATTAAAGCAGTTATCAGATAGTGAGCTTTTATTAAATGGGGCTAATTTTATTTAAAGTCTTTGGAATATAGCAGATGTTTTGTCCAGTATGGCTGACTGGGGATACCGTTTATTTCCGAATATGATCTCATTAAAATTAAAAAAAACTTAGATGAGCAGTACCTTTTGCTAAATACTTATTGTGCCTTTCTAGTTCCTGATAAGAGATGAAGGAAATTTGGCAGGTGTAGTGAAGGTGCAGTGTAGCTATTTTTTCCATAAACTGTAACAGACATGGAAGTTATTAAAGGATGTAAATCTACTTTTATAAAATGGATAGAGACAGTAAAGAAACCTTAGTGGCTGTCACCCCTTGCCAGCTATGGGCCAGATATTCAAACTGCACCATTCTGTGGCGCAAGCCCTTGCGCTGCTCAAAAAAGTTGTGCAGGGGTGTGGCCAGGGCAATATTCAATGGAGTTGCACTATTGAGCAACTTCTTTGAATATCGCCCCCTGGCCACAGCCACTGTGCATGGTGCAGTGGAACTTGCGCCACTGCAAGTGGTCAGAGTGGAGCATTCAGGTGCGGTGTCGCTAAGTTCCATTGCGCTCATCGCAAACCTGTGATATTCAAGAGGTGACATGCAAATGGGGCCATAATTTATGCAAGGCACATGGGGGGGCCATTTGCATCTAATTATGGCCCCATTTGCATGCAGGTGTGCCGATCCCCGACGACTTGCACCTGGCGCCCTGCCAGGCAGCAGCCATCGGGGACCGACACCCCCTGCAGCCCGATTGTGGGCAGAACAGTGTGCTGTCCCCCCCAGCAGCCCAATTGGGCATAATGTAAACCCCCCCAGTAGCCCAATCATGGGCATACAGTAATTCGTCCCCACTCCCGACTAGCCCGATCACGGGCATAACATCAACCCCCCCCAAGACGAGTATCCCTGGTGGTCCAGTGGACCACGAAGCCCGATCGCGGGCATAAGGTCAGACCCACCCCCCCAAAGTCCAATATCCCTGGTGATCATTCTGGGGTGTGGTTTAGTCTGGATAAACATGCTTCTAGGGGCAGTAAAGCACTCAGCTTGTGGCCTTGTGCCTCACTACGCCCCTAGGTGTGCATTTATCCAGACTAAATAACACCCTGCCATGTGACATTGCTTATATAACATACTGGAATTACTTCTTTCATTCATTTCCAAGAAAATAATTTTATGGAATGTGTATAGCCACCAAGTTGTTATTCTTATTTCTGAACCACACTATGGAATGAATTGGCAAATGACTTTTTTATGTTTGCTTACAGAATGCAAGGGAAAATGTTAGTAGGGTGTTTGGGCTCTGTAGGTGTGTTAGGGTGTTAAACAGTGAAGGTTTGAAAAATCAGTAAAACCCTCTTGCCAGAAAATGATGCTAGGGTCACTGGGTTCATTTGAATACCAAGATGTGACCAGTTCATGAATATCACTATTAGCCAATGTGTTCCTGTTCATTTTAATGTAATAATGGTGCAGCTCCCAATCTATCTGTGATGCTGGAGATTCATTGGTTGAGATATCAATCTGTGTTTGAACAAGATATGGGAGAATATGCGGCCAACACCTCTGCCACCACTCTGCTATGTGTTGTTTGCACTCAGGGCTTTGTTCTGCTTTTCCCATAGTTTTGTAATCTATTTTCAGCAGTGCCTTATTACAAGGCCCACTGAACTCAGGCATTTGCTGTAATTACTCCAGTTTTTAGCAAAATTATACCTCACAACCAAAATCCTTCCATGCCTGCTGAAATTCTGTTTTTTCAGTCTCAAAACAGTTTCCCTCCCACTTGCAAAACACAAAGCAACAAACACATAGCAAACCCTGTGTGGGAAGCAACCATCCACAGCAATGTAGGGGAGCCTTTGATACTTCAGTCTGTAAGTGACACAAGCTCTTACAAAGCACTTACTTGGGGGGACGCCAAATGCGTAAACAGAATATTGCACAGCTCCCTTTATGCCTACTCACATCAACACTGTCCCCCCATTGGATTGTGAATAAAAGCCAATGCTGACCTCCAGCAGCCATAGCTGACCATGTGTGTTACGTCACTGGCCTATGCAGCCAGTATAGTGTTATGCTTGTGCAACTGTGTTAGTCTGGTTTTGGCCATTTGCACTCTCTGTTCCAGAGGAATTACCACTCTGTAGGGGTACGAAGGCAAGGAACCCTCAGAAAGGATTCCACCCTTAAAGGTGCAACGGGACAGTTCCCGTGGCTACAGGTACCTTAGGAATCCCCCTAAGGAGAGAGTGCTGCTGCTGGAGGAGGAGAGGAGGATGGTGGGGCAAAGAAAAAATGCTTCACAGTGAGGCTTAGAGGAACTGCTTGTATAGCTCAGGAAGTGGGAGTGGCTGGCTGCTTGGCCACTGAACTACGGGCAAGCCTTTCATTTCACTGGCCTATGCAGCCAGTATAGTGTTATGCTTGAACAACTGTGTTAGTTTGGTTTTGGCTGTTCGCACTCTCTATTCCAGAGGAATTACCACCCTGTATGGGTACGAAGGCAAGGAACCCTCAGAGAGGGTTCCACCCCTAGAGGTGCAATGGGATGGTTCCCATGGCTAAAGGTACCTTAGGAATCCCCCCATAAAGATGTAGTATCATCCCCAAAAAGGAGGCAACATGAAGCATATGAGCAAGCGGTAACTGTGACATAGCAGTAGTAACTGTAACATAGTAGTAGAGAAGTATAGGCAGTTTGATAATGCAATGAGATGCACAGTTGTCATAAAGACTGCCCAGGTCTGTGTAGCATGATACTGCTGGTTTGCTTTGAGAGTAGGGGATCCCCTAAGGAGAGAGAGAATGGCAGGACATCCTCCACCTCCATCCAACAACAGAACCTACCTAAAAAACTAGGGGGAATAATTAAGCTAACTAAATGTTATGACCTGAAGCAATGGAGGAGAGAAAAAAAACCCTATGAGGAGGAAATCTCTGGGGATCCAAGGCCTAGGTCACCTTCCCTCCAGGCTTGGGATAGTTTATTTAGTGATGGCTCTGCAGCTGCAATTTGAAAAATCCAATTAAAGGGAGGTGGAAAATTTGGAGGAATGCTGTCACTTAAACCCTCTAGTGGGAATGCCGTGGAAGGTTGCGAGAAAACTCTGCAACAAAAAGTGCATCCAAGGTGCAGGAGGACAGCAACAACTACTGAGGCACTCACCTGACCTACTCGCCTTAATCAAACCAGGTGAACCAGAGGCAGTCATAGGGAGAATGTGGTGAAGGTGCCTCACTAGAGAAACACTATATAGTGGAACACTAGAGACAAAGGATATCATCATAACCACCCTTCACTGCTAGTCTTAAATTCTACACCAGGAGCTGCTGCCACTTAGCAGGCAGCTAAAGTCAAGCCCGGGGTGTGGACATTCCCAGCTGTGGGCCAGGTGAGAAGGATACCACCTCAAGTTGGACATGCTCAAGATGTGGACTAAATGCAGAGCGATACCGTTGGCTGTAGGAACCCTGCACAAAAATTGAATGGCTGGCATGCCCCAAAAATTGAATGATAGCTGAAATGCTGGTGAGATGAATGAGCACAGCGTGCTGAGATCATAAATGAGCATCAAGTGATGAGACCTTCCAAGGTGGAATGCAGATTGAGTGCAGCAGAATCTCAGTGGCTGAAGCCGAGGGGATGGCATTAGGCATGAAGCAATGGTCTGTATAAGCAAAGAGTAACGGTTGCATAAGCAAGTGTGGATCTGCACGTAGGTCAATAAGCAGTAGTAGTGATAGGTGAATCTGCATGACATGTATAACAATTAAACAGCACTGAATTGGGGGCAAGCCAGCCAAACATGAACAGCCAAATCAAGGTGACAAACACTCTGAGGATTTTCGGCAGTGAGACCATTTTTAATATCAAAGCTATATTAACAGCCTCAGCAGGAGCTTAGTTGGCTGACCTCAGAGTTATAAGTGCAATAAAACAGGGAGACAATGCTTGAAAGCAGGTGTATCCAGGCAGTGCAGTGAAGCTGCAAGTAGAATGAGAAGCACAGGTGGGTCAGAGTAAACTGTGTCAGGTGAAAAGAATTGAGTATGCAACATGAAGTAGCTATGGCTGAGCTGAAACACACAGATAATGATTGCACTTGGATTGCAGTAGTTTGAACATGGTGAGCACAGGGTAAAAACACAAGCACTGGGAACAATCAATTAAAGTAAACAGCAGCAGTGGCTGCAGTAGTAGGTAACCGAAAGCAGTAGTATGAGCTCTGAGTAGCAGTATGCTAGGAGCTTAGAAACAAAAGCCCCCAAAGAGGACAAAACCAAAACACAGCAAAACAGAAAACAGGGAAGGCCCAAAAACAAGACACAAAACACAGGGAAGCACACAGCCAAAGGAAAGATACAAACCAGAAGCAGGAAAACAAACACTGAAGTCCAGCAGAGACACACAGAAACAGCAGGTGGAGGGGGGGTAGGCCCCAGCCAGCTCAGAGAACAAACCAACATAGCCTCCAGCTGCAAAGAAAAAATGCCTACAGTGAGGCTTAGAGGAACTGCTTATATAGCTCAGGAAGTGGGAGTGACTGGCTGCTTGGCCACCGAACTACAGGCAAGTCTTTCATTTACCCTTCACATGGTTGGCTTGGGCATTTCTATTACTATTTCTTTTAACTCAAAAATGTTGTTTATACATGCCAGCATCAGAGCCAGTATACCAATATTTGATTGCACTTCTCCATGTATGCCTACTCACACCAACATGGTCTGCCCGCTCTTGCCTGGATTGTGAACAAAAGCTAATGCCGACCTCCAGCAGCCCAAGGTGACTGTGTGCATTACTTTCCCTTCATGCAGCAAACTCAGTTATTTTACTACAGTTTTTTTTTAGCTCACATGTGTTTTTAGACATACTGTAGCAGTATAGACACAGAGAAGAAATTCCAGTGCAGCCACATTTTTAGAGACAAGCCAACACTGACCACCAGCGTATGTAACTTTCCATTCCCTTCACACAGTTGGCTTAGTGTTTCTTACAGCTGAGCTCCGTCTCTTTTTTTCATTCACATAAAAAAAAAGTTTACTACTTACTTGATTGAGAATGTTACCAAATTCCTTAGCTCACTAGCAGCACCACAATTAACAGAGATGCCTTACTCCACAGAGAATTCACGGACAGAGTAAGCTACAGCAGAGGGTATGGAGGGGAGAATTAAAAGACGCTGACCGCATTTATTCAGTTTATCCTATCCCTCACAGTAAGCATTCCAGAATTGTCCAAAATTGGCTATTTTTCACACTGAAATTGGGGCAATTCCATATCCAGAAAATGGTGGCCATACATATTACTCTGCACTCCCAATGGCCACTTAGGCAAGGTAGTTTTCACTAACTGTTTTTAAAGATTAAGACATTGCCTTTCCCCTGCATCTCATTACTCAGAAGCCTGACCTGGCCAACACATTTTCATCACAAAGCTACTCATTCACTCAACCCTAGAATTTAACTCTTAGGCTGCCAGTAAATGTAAAATGCACATGAATTCAGGGCAGAACAAATCTCCTTGTATGAAGCTTTTATTTATGTAAAGAAAAGTCCCTTAAAAAGTGTATATGCATATAGGTAATCAAAATAAAAGCAATTCACTCCAAGTGTAATATTTTTATTACTGTAAATATTATAACACTGTTTCAGATACTGTAAGCAATGAAGTGCTACAGCATACTGTATAAATGCAAATGAGTGTCCCTTTAAGAATCTCCCCTTACAAATTTGTTGCCAGACAGCAATTTATTTTAGTAGCCACATTATAGTCCTGTTTACCATTCCTCTCACCCACTCTACTCCACTGAGATGGCCTTCCTAGTGGCTATAGCCCCTGGGAATGGGTGTTTAACACACAGTTATTACTACTATTACAGTTCTGCATGAAGGTTCACTGTTATACTACATGTGATGTTTCATTATTTGGAGAACTAGAGGAAGTGTCAGTGGCTCAGTAGTTAGCACACTTACCACTGAGACCGGGAGATCAGAGGGCTGTGGGTTCAGTTCTCACATCTGGCACTTGGGTTAATATCCCAGTACTGACACCGTAGTGCAGCATGAGAAGGGTGCTGCACTTCTGAGGTGCCGTCTTTCAGATGAGATGTTAAACTGAGGTCCCATCTGCCTGGATTAGTGGTAGTTCAGGTGGATGTTAAAGATCCCATGGCACTTATCGAAAAGAGTAGGGGGAAATTTTATTGAAGAAAACTGAACAAAATAGAACAATAATGCAGTATACAAATTACTGTGACATAACAAAATATATAAACTGTAAAAATAAAAATAAAAGAAATCATCCAATTTTATCTTTCATGAAAGGTACATCATTTCAACATTTAGCCCATTTGCAGGAATACATATGCTTCTTTTCATACATGCATTGATTACAAAGTTCCTTTTCCACAATAGTAACTAGCTTCCCTGGAGCTTGATGAAATTGTTGCAAGACAAATTTACTTCTCACTTGCCATAGTGTAAATTTAATAAATGAAAGAGTCAAACGTACCATCTCCTTTGTCAAACCCAGATCTCTCAGACTAAATCCCCCTTCCACTTCTGTATACATCAGTTGTGTCCAATAAGGGTTTTGCCAGGCATGTGCCAATGTCTCCCACAGTTCTCTCACGAAAGGATGATGAATAAGAAAATGAGAAATACTGTAGTTTCCACCTGGCCAACACAGCACATCCTAGGGCACATACCTTCTTCAAGCTTTTTGTGCTTTGCATTACCCTTTACAAATAGACGTCCATGGGCACTTAACCAGGGAATATCCCAGATCCTTCGTGGAATACAAGGGTCTCGTAAGGATTCCAAAATTTCAACATAAACTGTGGATCTAGATCCTTAAATTGCACCATTGGTTGACTAATGTGAAGACATATAGAGGTATAAACTACTTTATTTGGGGTCAAAGTCAAAACATTTAGCTGTAATTTCCATTGTTTTAATTTCTTAAGTGCTGTCCCACAAAACACACTGTAGGTCTTATCCTGGGCCTTAACCCCCCCCCCCCGAATCTCCCATATATAATAAAGGGGCTGTAACCAATGGCTGGCATCGAGGGTCCAAAGAGCTAAGCTCGGTTTATCATAATCTACCAAATTAGTAGGAAAAAAGATGCTATAAAAAAAAAACTACTGGGTTTTTAAGATTTAATCCTCCTTTCTCCACAGGTAAATATAAAACCTCCCTCTTAATGGGATTTGACCGACTTCCCCACATTATCTGAAAAACTAAACTTAAAAGTGAAGATTCTAAGGTCCCAGGCAAAGGATAGACCGTACTGATAAATAAAAATATTGGAATCAGAAACATTCTAACTACTGCCACCTTCTTCTTCTTTGTCTGATTCCTTGTTTTCCAAATAGCAACTTTAGTGGAGGCTAAATCTAGTTTATTTTTCCAGTTCAAAATACAATTGTCACCTCTCCCAGACCATACACCTAAATATTGAAATGGGTCTGTGGATATCTTTATACCTCGCCATGTTTCTTGTGATGTTTCAGTATCACACAGAGGATGGATAATTCTTTTCCCTTTATTAAGGTGAGCACCTGTTGGTGTAGCATATTTCTCAATGAGGTCTAGTACTCATTCTCCTGACTTTTGATCTGCAACTATAACACATACAGTACATCATCTGCATAAGCTGTATCCCTTTATTTATTTTATTTTTATTGAGTTTTTGTTGACCAGGTAAGTGCACTAGACAAATCTTGCCTATTTTCAGGCATGACCCAGGGGAAGGGGATACAGATGAATGCCAACTGACCTTGAACCAGATTAAGCTGTTGGTGGTATTTTTCGTGAATGGAGGAAATTTGGCCATCGCACTGGGGAAATTCCGCTGCTCTTTTCGAGAAGTGCCATGCGATCTTTAACATCCACCTGAACTACCACCAGAACAGGCAGATGGGACCTCGGTTTAACGTTTCATCTGAAAGACGGCACCTCAGGAGTGCAGCACCCTCCTTATGCTGCACTACAGTGTCAGTATTGGAATATTAACCCAAGTGCTGCCTCCACACACCCTCCTACTGGTGCAATACCTCTTATACTAATATCCTGTTGTAATAACTGTATTGGGGGTCAAGACAAAACACATAAATCAATGGGCTTAGTGAACACCCCTGCCTGACTCCCCGGGAAGTCTCTATGTAAGTTCCTAAATATCCATTCACCAAAGGAATCGCCCTTGCATTTTAATATAGTAATGTGATCCAGTCAACAAAAAAAGATGGTATTTAATAATGAGACAATATATGGGAAATAAATTTATGTGGTACCCGATCAAAAACCTTTTCTTGATCAAACGACATAATATAAGACTGTAACTCCCCCTCTTTACCCTGTTCCACAGTTTCTCGAAGTAATAATAAATTATGTTTTATTGATCGTTCTGGTACAGTACAGGTTTGAGCTGCTGAAATAAGCACCGTAGCTATATTGATTAAACGATTATGCAAAATTTTCATTAGAATCTTGTAATCAGTATTTAATAGGCTTAATGATCTCCAATTATTAAGGTCTGACCTATCCCCTTGTTTAAATACTAATATTTGAATGGCAATACAGAAACACATATCTACCTTCAAATTACCGAACACCCAATTAAACACCACCATCAAAACATATTTAACTGATTCACAAAAGGAAACATAAAATTCTGATGGTAAACCATCAATACCCGGGGCAGTATTCTTTTTAAGCTTCTTGATAACCAGTTCAATTTCCATCATTGTAACAGGCTTCATTAAATCTCTGAGAAGGACAAACTGTATACTGGGTACTTCAGATGAGGACAAGAACTCGATTACTGCCTTCTCATCAATAGGAGAAGTCTTATACATGTCTAACAAGTAATGTGTTACTGTGTGCAAGCTATGGGGTCCAGTAGTTACTGTAATACCAGCGGCATCAGTGACTGACTTCATGAACCTATCCAGTGCCCTATGGGTACAACATTTGAAGGCATCCCCAAACCCAATTTTTCCCAGTGAACAAATCCTGTGTTTGTGCAACATAGCCGTAGCTCTAGAATATTGTAGTTCTGACATAGTTTTTTTAAGGTTTAATATTTGAGGTGTCAAACTAATATGCTCATGTTAATTACCAAATAAAGTTTACTCAATTGCAATCATAGCTTATGATCTTTATATATATTCTGTCTAGTCATTATTGAATACTTTTGAAACAGCACTTTTAAACCCTGTTTCATCCCCTCCCACCAAGTGCTGATGTTGTCAGCCAGTACTGCCACTGACATTCTAGCATTAAGAAAGTCGGTCACTATCACTTTTACTTTTGCTTCTTGTAATACTGAAGTATTCAGTTTCCAATATCCCCTTCCATAGTGCAGCCCTGCCATACCCCCCAGCATGACATGTAGTATGACATGATCAGGGCCCCGAGTTTTCCGCGATTCCACGGATGCGGCAAACCATGGAAATATCCGTGGAATTTGCCATCACCCGTGGAATTCAGCCGCCCGCGGAACAAACATCCTCTTCATTTGCCGACGGGGGTGCCCAATCCCGTTGGCTTCACTGCCCCCCTCCAAATGCTTATATGCCACGCTGAGTCCCACCCAGGCGTGGCAAGCTCTCAATATTTTTTGCTGTGGAGGTGCCCAATCCCCGTCGGCTGAATGCCCCAAGTCGTTGTGCCACGCTGAGGCCACCCCAGAGTGGCAAAGCGTGCTCAATTGTTTTTTTGCCTACCGAGGTGCCCAATCCCCGTCGGCTGAGCTCCCAAAGTTGTTGTGCCATGCTGGGAGCCCACCCCAGGCGTGGCAAGCGATCCACGGCCTCTTTTTTTTTTCCCCTGTAGTAAAAAACTTGTCCCACGCGGCCCGTCTCCCGAGCCTCCCATCCGCTTACCCACTGCACCCCAGCCTCCCCACACCCCCACCCCATACTCCCTCTGGACTCTGGCGTGACGATCTTCGGTGGACCGGGAACACGTCTGCACTCTTCAAAAGCGACCACGAACTGAGGAAATGCCGGTAAGCTGTATAATGGGCTAGATAGGAGGGGTTCAACTTTATTGCACATCTCAGGCATTTTTGGGAATTTTTGCACCAAATTTTCAACATGGGGTTTTTGGGACCCCTTCTCATGAATGATGTCACTGTCATGGCGTTATTCTGGCTCGAAGGGTGATTTCGCGCAGTGACTGCGCAGTGACTGCAAAATCACCCGCCCGGGACTGGACCACCACCATGACAGTGACATCATTCAAGAGAACCATGTTGAAAATTTGCGCCAAAATTCCAAAAATTGACTGTTTAACGGCGTGCGTTATGCAGTTCCTTGACGCTCGTCGAAGTTCGCTAAATTTCAATATTTTCACTCCAGAGTTTCAACATTGCCATTTCACCACACTGTCTTATGAGTAGTACAGCTGTCATTTTCACATCTCACCCAAAATGTGTTTCCACCCTTGTAGCGCAGAATGGCACAGTGTGGTGTGCAAAATCAATGTTCCGGACAGATTAATAAAATCACAGTGATACTGTTCATGAGCAGAGGTCTTGAAATGGCTATGTTGAAAATTTGGTGACAAACATCCATAAAATGACTGTGTTACGAGCGTGCATTGTGTCAGATATGGCAAAAAAAACCAAAAAAGGAAAAAAATTAAGGGTAAAAATGTGCCGCAGAATTGCCGCAGAAATTGGTGTTGAGTGCCACAGAAGTTCTGCGGCAAATGAGAACCCTGCCGCAGAACTTTTCTCAGATGTGCCGCAGAAAAATCAGGGCCCTGGACATGATCCAAGGTTTCTAAAGGAATAGTTTCTGCCCAATAAATATTAACATCTTTCTTTGAAAAGAGGAAATCTATCCTGGTAGATAGAGCTCTCCTAAAATATGTGTATCCTCCCTCCTTATATACAGTCTGAAATGTATCCTGCAGATCACTCTGTTTAATAATGTCATTAAGACAGTTCAAATCACAGTACATTTTCCTAGTATTAACACCTCTGTCCCTCCTGTCCACCACACAGTTAAAATCCCCTTCCCAAAGAACTTTCTTAGTTGTAATTAAATAAGGTTTGACATCCTGATATAATAACATAGAAACACAGAATTTTATGGAAGATAAGGACCGCTTGGCCCACCCAGTCTGCCCATTTCCCTACCTAAAGGATGAGCTGCAGATCCTAGTTAACCAGCAGCCTACTTCTTTCTACCCCCACCCTCTAGAATTGCCTTATGACTGTCCCATGCATGCTTGAATTCAATCATTGTTTTTGACTCCACGACCTCCTCCGGAAGGCCGTTCCATGCATCTACAACCCTCTCTGTGAAAAAATACTTCCTTATATTACCTTACATCAAAATTCTATCGTTTTTTGTAAGAGGGGTGTAAATATTTGTTAATCTCCATCCTTCCCCCTTATACATAAAATCCAACATTAATACCCTGCCCAAACATATATCTAACAATTTTGTCACTCTAAACCCATCCCCTTTAAATAAAATACCTACCCCTTCACAAACTGCAGTGCCAAAGGAAAACAAAGAAGGACCCAAACACCATAATTGTTGTGCTGCTCTTACTAATGACAAAATGTTTAACCTAGTGTCTTGCAGTAGGCAAATATCACTTCCCAAATATTTTAAAGCAGTAAATGTTAATAGTCTCCATTTTGAATTCTTGATGCTATGAACATTTATAATAGCAATACTTAAACGTGATGAAGAAGTGGAAAGGATTATTTAAGGGGGTTTCCATAACCTAGAACTTCTCTGAACCCCAGCTTCTATCCATTTTTTCCTGTCTTTAACTTCTCTACACACTTGCTGTTCCCCTTCAGAATCTAAAGATGGTGGGGCTATGGAAGAGGCTTCTGAATCACCTCCATGTTCCGAATCCAATGTGGTGTTTACTAACACAGTAAATTTATTTGTCAAAGATATCTCGTCCTCCTCAAGAACACACAACTTTGCTACTTTAGGCCTAGGCCTAGTTTGTTTCATACCCCTCTTTTTAGCTATACTCTTCACTGTCTTTGGGGGGGGTGCATTTCAACTACCATTACTTCTGGCACTGGGATTTGTGTTGTCTCATGTAACAGTGTTTCAGGCTCTGAATACATGGTTGGTTCAGGGGTTGGTAAGGGAGTTTCGTCTGTAACAATAATTGTGTTCTCTGTCCTGGGTGAAGAGGGTGGGGGTGAGGCATTAGTTTTATCAGGAGGAGGTCTATCAGTTAAAGTTCTCCTTTTCACTATTTCTTTCTTTTGAGCCTCCTGAAGTATTGTGTCCTGATTCCTGCGGTCAGTGCGATTATTAGTGGCCCAGGGACAGGACCTATAGGTATGGCCTGACTCTTCACATAAGTTGCACCTTAACTCTTCCTTGCAATCTGAACTATGGTGTCCAAAGGTCAAATAAAGATTGCACTTCAAGCAATCACAGGTTGAGCCTAAGTGTGTATAGGCCCCACATTTAAAGTAGGCCCTTGGCTGTCCTGGGTTAAAAACAATGACCCCTCTCATTGACTAAAAACAAACTGTTGGGGAGGTGTACAGGGCCTTGACTGTTATTTCTTAAACAGACTTTGAATTTCCAACCCCCATTCCAAATACATTCTTCATCAAATATGGGCTGTGGAACATCAAGCACATCACATTTCTTTTGCAACCAATAAATCATATCATGGATTGATACTGATTCATTCTGAAATAAGACCATCATATTACTGATAGAAGGTTTAGTTAAAGGAATAGCCTTAAAAGGTAACCACAATTCAGTAAATTTTAAGGAGTCATATTTTGTCTAAAAATGATCCAGTCCTTGTGGAGAAGAAAAACTGATGTCATATAATGCAGTCCCTGAAACATGGATTAAGGCATGAATTTCTGTGGAAAAAAACCTAACAACCCCTTCAGTAAACTGTGTCCAACATATATGCAATCTGGGGCAATATCTAAGCCCCCTAGACACTCTAATCGGACTGCATTGCATCTTTCTAATGAAGTCGGGGATTTCCCGCGCTTTGGTTCAATAACAGTTTCCCCTTCTCTTCCCTTCCATAGCCCAAGATTGCAAACAGAAGCACAGTGGTTTTGCTGCTCAATAGTAAACACAGTACTCACAGTTTCTGCTGTTCCAACACACACAGGAGCCGATGCATGTGGCAGTAAAGGCCCCATTGCAGCTGTCAGTGACTTCTCTGCCAAAATTGACTCAGGCCAATGGAATGTCTTTCATGCTTGCAGATCACAGGGTTGAGTCACCCAACTCTCTGCATCAAGTGTACTGGCAGTTTCTTCTGTTAGTATGGCCTGCATGACTTGCACAACATCGTTCATAAGCTGAGGGTCTATTGAGTCAGGCTGTAATGTATCAGATACTTGTAATACATCTTTACACATTTCCTTAGTAGCTTTATCAAAACCTCCATACCGCAACAATTTGTTTTGCTTAAATATGTGGTCAAGCCATACTTCGTTGGATGCAAACAGCCCCTGAGGAGCAGTAACTATTTCCTGTACCTGAGCAATTTCAGCATTCTCGAATTCCTGCAAAGCATTCATAATAGATGTGGTCTCCTGAACTGGACCTGTGGGCTGGGAGACCTGCTAACCCACAGGTTCACCAGCAGAATGAACTTCCATCACATCAGCCTCCATTGCAGCAGCCCCCTTCCTCCTTCTCCATGGAAGAAGTTTTCTCTCTTAATTCCTTCTTTTTCCTTTCCATCACCTCACTTCAATCTTCTTGATCCATAAAAGTGTCTGAACTCATTTTCTGGCCTCTAGTGGGATACAAGACAGGGGAGGAGGCCCTCTCCCCTGCCACATCAGCACTTGCTCCTCCTCTGCTGTCCAACTCCAAACTGTGCTCCTCCACTCTGCTCTCAAGAAGTCAAGCCCCCCTCCTGGAAGAGTAGGGGAATTTCCCCGGTGTCCTGGCCAAATTTCCTTCATTCACTATTTCATTCACATGTGCTAAATATCTGTCTGACTGAGATTAATGACTGGATGGTTTCCAGCTGGTTGCGACTGAACCCCGACAAGACGGCGGTATTGGTAGTGGAGTCGAACAGAGTTTGTGATAGGATGGCCTCTGACTCAGCAACTGGACTTGTTCTTGGAGCTGTGTCATTGAAGGCCTCCTCTTGGGTGCGAAATCTTGGAGTGATTCTGGGCAGGAACTTGACCATGGAGGCTCAAATATCTTCCGTGGTTCGTACCTGTTTTTTCCATCTCAGAAACATTGCCAGGATTAAGCCCCTTGTTCCGCCTCTGGACCTCCCTACCTTGATACATGCCTTAGTCACATCTAGGCTGGACTACTGTAATGCGCTCTATCTCGGGGTCACAGGGGGATCTCTCCGCAGACTGCAGCTGGTGCAAAATGCTGCTGCCCGGTTATTGACTGGGCAACAAAAATGTTGTCATATTACACCAGTACTGTGCGAATTGCACTGGCTGCCAGTCAGGTGGAGAATCCTCTTTGAGGTGGGTCTTCTAACCTATAAGGCCCTACATGGGCAGGGCCCTGGTTACCTGTCAGTCCTTCTGACACCTAATCCCTCTATCCACCCTCTCCGATCCTCCAGTGGTGGTTTCCTGACCGTTCCTAGAATGAGGCTTAAATCAGCTGGTGACAGAGCCTTTAGTGCTGTGGCTCCCGTTCTATGGAATTCTTTACCAGCTTTGGTCAGGGAGGCCCCCACTGTAGATATTTTTAAGACCCACCTGAAGACACTCCTATTTTCACAAGCATTTAATGTTTAGAGTAGGATTTATTTTATAGTTTGTGATTTATTATATTTTATTTTGTATAAATGTATTTTGTGTATAATGCTATTTAAAATTTTGTACGGCACCCAGAGCATCCAGGATTGGGTGTCTTTTAAATAAATTTACCTTGCCTTGCCTTGCCACTAAAAATACCACTAACAGCTTAAGATGGTTCAAGGTCAGGTGGCATTCATCTGTATCTGTATCCCCCTCCCCCAGGTCATGCCTTAAAATGGGCAGGATTTGTCTAGTGCTCTTAGCCGGTCAACAAAATAAATATATATATACTGGTACGGATTTGGTTATGCCAGAGGGCACTGGTAAATATGATAAAGTAGAAAAAAAAAACATCAAAATCTATGGTATTATGTAGTTGGAGAACCTGAGGAAAAAGTGATTGTACTAGTTCATAGGAATGTGATTGGGACAGAAGAATTGTCAGCACAAGGAATTAAAAGTTGCAGATACAATTATTGATGCAAACAAGTAATAAATAAATACATATATCCCAATTACAAGAACTCTGAAAAACAAATCAGTTGCCCTCAGTGATTCACTTATCTAGGGTTTTGTCATGGTTGGGCTCCTGATTAGAAATCTTGGGCCTCAGCTGACCCGGTGGTACAGAGGGTTGATATGTGCTGGACGCCACACATTGTGCCATGCCGGTGACCCGGGTTCAGGAATGAGTTTGGGACACCTGAGGTCAGCAGGGGGGGAGAGAGGATCGAGCATCTGGTAGACTGCTCTCTTCTCTTGTAGGGAAGGAGACTTGTCATCTCACACACCTGAGTAAGCTATACGGAGTTCCAAGAAGCAGAGACAGAGTCGCTCCATTAGGAGAGACTGTAGCCCCCTGCCAGGGGCTCCCGGGGATAAAAAGCATTATGGAAAAAAAAGAAACCTTGAGCCTGATTCTCAAAAGGATTTGGCACTAAGTCCTACTCCAAACTCCAAATATGGGCAAAAATATCTGCAGTTGCAGAGAAGGGTATTCTCAGCCCACCACAGCTGTGGGAGATGTTCCACCTGGTTCCACCAGCTGTAACATTTTTTTACAGCTGTGGGGAAAAAACACTCGCAAGCTGCCATAAATTATGAAGCCAGTCATAAACCAGCTTCACTTTTGAGAATACCATAGCAGTGGGAGAAACTGCAGTTCCACAAGTGGCAACCCACCTGCGCTGAGTTTTTCCTGCAGCTCCCGGACTTTCAGTGACATTGAGAATTCAGACCCTTGTTTTTTATTCACCCATGACATGATCAGATATGGAAATGATCAATTACAGATACCAATTAACTAATTATGATCAATTACATCTAAAAGTAGCCCACTAAGGCAATCTACAGGAAATGGCTCTCTAGGTAGTCAAACCATTCTTTGAACAAACAATTTAAATAGCTCAATGAAAAAAACAGTGGCCCTTATGAATAAAGGGGTGGAAGGTATGTGCCACAGGCATATACACCTCCTGTGGAGCTCCTAACCTGAGGACAGGTGCTCACCTGCTGTCATGCAAAACCACTGGCCACCTGCCTGCAGCACCAACCTAGCAGCATGCAGGTTTGCATGGGACAGATGGGTGGGAGCTGAAGACCCGGGCTGGTTCCCAAGTGGATGCACTTCCTAGGTCCCTTAGTGGATCCTTTATGTGGCAGGGCATGTGGTGGCTGCATGCCCCTTCAGATTTCAGATGGCAGGTGGCCATGGAGGTGTGAGGAGGGCAGTGCCACTGGCCATCCTGAGCCACGGCACTGACAGACCTGGGGGTGTCAGTGCTGTAGGTGTGGGGGGGGACTACTGGTAAATGGTGTGTTGTTTGGGGACACATCTGTGTGTAGGGGGGCATTTACCTGTGACAACAGCCCACATGGGAGGGGGCTGTGTGCACCAGGGACTGATGCTGCCTGGAGGATGTGTGTGTGTGTGTGCTGTGCCCATATGAGATGCTTACCAGCAGTGTGTTGGGTGGAGGGCAGCAAGGTCATGGAGGTGCTGCCCTGGGGTGGAGGGTGTTGTACCAGGGGGATGGGGCAGCACTGTGTGTGTGAAGGGATATGCCTCCAGGGTACGGGGTTGAGGCCAGCCTGCACCGTGGGGGGATGCCCAACTGCCATGGGGGTCATTCTGTTGCCCAGTGTACATGGGGGCAGGATGCATAGGGGGCTTATGGTAGGGTTCTCCCTGACATAATGGGCACCCTCCTATGCACCCCAGTGTACAACTCTACTTGTCTTGGTGCATGGCATGTAGTACTGGCATGTTCCCTGCCCATTGCTGTCCATGCTGCCAGGGGATCGAGTGCATAGGGGCTGCGTGCCCCAGTTCGAGCATCCTGCATGGGGACCCAATGGGCACAAAGTGGCTATGAGCCACAGATACGCGGTGCATAGCCACTCTGAACATTTGTGCATAGGCCCACATATGATCAATTATATCTAAAAGTAGCCCACTAAGGCAATCTACAGTAAATGGCTCTGGAGGTAGTCAAACCATTCTTTGTATAAACAATTTAAATAGCCCAATAAAAAAACAATCAACTAAAAAAAAATTTAAAACAATAGTGCAATTGATTCAGGAGACAGTTCCATGTCATATGAGTGACAGCACACTTGAGAACTCTATATTTATTTATTTAGATTTCGTTAACCAGGTAGGGTGCAATAGCCATGGCAATGATTATTTTCAGGCATGACCCGTGAGATTACAGAACAGTGAAGATGTATACAGAGCATCTGCAATAACATAATTATACATCATGACATAACATAGATAATAATATATGGGGTGGTATGTGCAACGAGATTTTACACACACCCGAGTTGTGGGATGCTACATAAACCCCGAGGGCAAAGCCCAAGGGGTTTGTAAAAGCACATCCACAATGAAAATAATGTAAATCAGTTCTAACTTTACCCATATTTTATTTTACTAAGTACTGGCGTGCATTTTTTACGCTTAGCAATTATAGAAAATAACAAATAGACTGGTTTTAGACGGCAACGCGGACCAGTTGGGATTATGCATTCTCAATAGTCTGCCAAGTTAACAGTGCCCCATATCCGGGGAAAAACATTTTCTTGGTGTATTCATCAGGTAGTTTTGTTCATCAAACTTACTGCTGAGGCTTCTGTGGCGTCCTGTGGCTTATGAAGAAGTCTGGAGATCTGCTAGTTGGCTGTTTGTATACGGACAACGAAACTTTAAGCTGGTAATGTTTCCCTTTGAGTTTTGGACCGTGGAACATTCTTTTCTTTTTTCAATAAAAAAAAATTAAGTTACGCCCGATAGCGAGGGACACTGAGATATGGAGCTCTATGGTTACGAAGACCAGTGAGTGGCGTACAGCGTGATCATAGGGAAATCCGGCACGTGTTTGCCGTTATAACCAGCTCAGCTGGTTATAACGGCAAATTATAACCGGCTTTCTCTATGAAAAAATGGAAGTCAGTAATTATATTAAAATTAACAATGTTACAAGGATGGGAATACATTGCAAGCAGAAGATAAAATAACAAGCAAGGTAAAAAACACAATTTAGAGTAACTTCATTATCAAAGAGGGAAAAAACTATACATTTACTAATGTCATATGAACAGGATATCAGTCAAATAAGGTTAGGATAATGCAGGGAAGACTGTGCTATAACACAAACATAGACATATTTGACAGATAAAAGAGAGTTAGGAGGTAGTCGTGATGATTGGAATGAGGGATTGGAGGATGGTATAGAAAAGAAAGGATATAGACAAGAGAAGAGGAGAGGATTATGAGTGATTGTGAGTAGGCCAGACAGGTAACTAGAAAAAAGAAGTGCTGAAGTGTTTTGGGATATGACTGGAAAGAAGTGGCTTTAGGGTTCAGGGTAAGGAGGGGTAAACAGGCTAGGGTGGTTGGAAGCAAGTGCAGTTACATGAATCAGCTAGGTGACAGTGTAGCAGTCTGTTGAAAGAGGCATGTGAAGGGGCAAGGTGTAAAGTTAGAGGGAGAGAGTTCCAGTATTGGGGGGCATGACACGCAAATGCACTATCCCCTTTAGAGGAGTGATGCCTAGGGATAAGAACAGGCACATTGACCATGGAGTGAAGGCCATAACCAGACTTCTGAATAAGAAATAGTGTATGAGTTCTGATGATGTTATCAATAAATGAATCATATGCAAAGGACCAAGACTCAAGGGGTGAAAGCCATCCAAGTTCAGAATTAAGCAGGTAGTGGTGTTTAAGCTGGTGAGAAGAGGAGGCGTAGCGACAGATGTTATTATAGGTAACATCCTACTTCTGAAGACTAGATTTGCTTGTGGCAGCATAGATGAGGGACGGGAGGAGACTACCATGAGCAATGGCTATCCTAGCAGATGGGGTTAGCATATAGCTGGAGTGGTAGGCAATGCCAAGTTTCATGTTTACAGACTTACAGGTCTGCTGGATGTGAAGGTCAAAATTAAGAGCCGGTCAAGGGTGATACCCAGTTATTTAAATGAGTTTACCACACTTACAGATGTGCCATTGACTGTGGAGATCAGGAAATGTGGCAGGGAGTATTTGAGCTTGGCATTAGTACCAAATAACATGACTTCGGTCTTAGCTACATTGAGGAGAAGCATATGGTGAGCAAGTCATTGTTGAATTAGTGCAAAGTCCTGGGATAGACACCGGTCGATGTCAGAAATGTTTTTAGAACTGACGTACAGGACAATGTCATTCTTGTATAATAGGGAGGAAGTCTGCTGGAGGTTGGATTTGACATTATTTATAAATATGGAGAAAAGCAGGGGACCAAGGATAGGCCCTTGAGGCACACCTATGTTGATAGAGGTTAAATCTGATAGGGTGGCATTGTATTTAACTACCTGAGTCCTATCAGATAAGTAGCTGACAAACCACATAACTACATTCAGTGAGAAACCTAGAGATTTCAGGGTCAATAAGAGTAGGGTGTGGTTAACCAGGTCAAAAGCTTTGGTCATGCCAATAAAAATTGCACCTGTTATAGAACCAGAGTCCATGGCCAAAAGGGTATCTGACGTAAACTTGACTAGTGCAGTGGTTGTACTATGACTCTGGTGGAAGCCATGCTGAGCAGTGGAGAGAAGGTCATGTTTTTGGAGAAAGTCAATGGTTTGGGAGGCAACAAGTTTCTCAAGTATTTTGCTGAGAACAGACAAGATAGCAATAGGCCTATAGTTTGATGGATCTTTAAGATCACCTTTTTTGAAAACAGGGGTTATCCTGGCCATCTTCCAGATGTCAGGAACATGACATTGGAACAGGGAGAGGGTAAAAGTCTTGGCTAGAGGCACAGCAATGAAGGAGGCAGCGAGTTTCATGAGCTTAGGTTCAAGATTGTCAGATCCAGCTGCAGTGAAATCAGATATGTTGTTTAACAGCCTGAGTACTTCATGGTTGGTGACAGACTTGAAATAGAAGGAAGGTCTGGAGACATCAGGTTGAGTGGTCAGATTTGGTTGGACAGGGAAGGAGGTGATATATTTGAAGAGGTCAGAGAACTGAGTATTGAAAAAGTTGACAATGGTTCTGGGATGTTTACAGTGGATCCTGTTTAAGGACATGCCAGTTGGAGTAGGGGCTGGGTTTGAACCTAGGAAGAGATTTATATGAGACCAGAATTTCTTGGAATCTCCATAAGAGTTGGTCAGAAGATCTTTACAATAGGCACTTTTTGCCCTTTTGATTTCCTTCTTACATGAATTGCGCAGTGCTCTATAAACATTTAGGTTAGTAGGTAGCCCAGAGCTTTTATACTGGAGCCAACTTTTGTCCCTTTGAAGTAGTTTGGAAAGTAGGTCATATTTCAGCCAGTGGGTGGGCTTATTTTTGACCCTTCGTGTTATGAGTGGGCAGTGTTTATTCTGTATAACCGGAAAGTTAGACAGAAATAGATTAAGGGCAGGCTGAGCATCATTTGATTTAAAGAGTGGGGACCAATCAATAGTGGTGATATCCTGTAGGAAGGATTGTGATTCGAGTTGCCCATAGTTCCAGAAATTAATGAAACGTGGTTTTGATGGAGCAGGTCTAGCCTTTCCCCAAATACAAAAGGTGGGGGAGTGGTCAGAAATGGAGTCAGCAATAGTGCCCAAGGAGAATATGTTTTTGGGGTGGCTGGTCATTATCCAGTCCAGCAGAGTACTGGAGTTTGAGTGCTGTGCAATCCTGGTAGGGTCATTGATCATCTGGTGTAGGTTAGCATTTTGAAGCCTAGTCAGTAGTGAGGGTTGAGAGTTTCCTAGCCAATTTAAGTTAAAATCACCAAGGATAAGAACCTAATTTCTGCCAGAAAGAAGAGAGGTCTGATCGAGCATCTCATCAAGACCTTTTAGGCTGCTGGGGGGGGGGGGTAGGTACACACTATTTGTAATTTTTTGGAGCCGAGCGAGAGAAGGACATGTATGGCTTCACAGTGTGTTAGGGGAGAATAGCAGATTTCAGAAAGATGTAGGTGATCCTTAAAATAGATGGCTGTACTGCCCCCTCTTTTTGGAGCAGGTCTATAAAACCTCAAAAGCTTATAGGGTGGAAGAGAGCAAAGTGAATCAGGGGTTGGGGGTTTGAGCCAGGTTTCAGTGAGGCAGATGATATTGGGTTTATAGAGGTTAGTCCAGTCTCTAGTTCAGTGAAATTGTGCAAGAGGCTCCTGATGTTATGGTGAACTATAGTTAGACCTTTAGCATTGGCAAGGGTACTGGGTAAGACAGTATCAGGTACAGGGTTAGAATGAACATCACCTGAGAGCAGTATGGTCAGTAGGAGAAAATACAAGAGTTTACGTCGCAGGAAGGGGCAGACGGTGTTAGTGTGTAGGGGACAGATTTTTATGACATAGGCAGCCAAGAGAGTCCAAGCCCTATTTATTAGTAGTGGAGAAAGGTCTGGTTGGACAGTGGGCAGCAGGAGAAGGCTGGAGAAAAAGAATTCATGAGGTAGGAAAGAGGGGGTGGCCAAGGGAGCACAGGGAGCAGAAGGCGGAAATAGAGGTAGGAGAGCTGTAGCAGGTATTAGAATGAGTAATATAATTTGTAGATTCATTTTTGCAAGCCTGGGAACTGTCTGGAAAACAAAAAAGGAGCCAGGGAAGGAGATGCCACTAGAGGGCAGACTAATATTGAAACTGGAGAAATAAGATCAGGCGAGGAGGGATCAGATTTCCTAGGTGCACCTCTTTAGGGTGACACCATGATGGCAAAATAGGAAAAAAGACCATTATGGTGACATTCGAGGTAATGGTCTTTTTTCCCTGTTTCGCCTGCCCCCAGTGTTCCGCCCCCTCCCCAGACCAACTCCGACCTGGAGTTGAAATCTTAAAGTCCGGGGGGTGTGGGGGTGCACAGCCCCCCACAGAAAATACAAACAGAACAGGCAGCACAATACCTGCATCGGTATTGTGCAATTGCTATGGGGGAGGTCGGCATTGTCGATGCTGACATAACTTGGTGATTCCAGATTTTCTAGCATAGTTATGTGGAAGTGCAGAGTCGTAGTTAGCCAATGGGATCAATAGAGTCACAGAAGGGCGGAACGTTAGAGTATTTAAAAGAGGCCTAGGAGGGGGTGGGGGGGCAGGAGAAAAACCAGAGAGGCTTAGCTTCAGTGTTCAGTTCAGACTGCAGCTCCAAAAAATCAATTTTAAAAAATCAATGTTAAGTCTATAGGGAAAGGCGCACCAATCGGATTGGGCCTTTGGAGCAAAGTGCCCAATGGTACTCAGCCTCCAAGAATGCAGCACCAATCAGAGGCTCCCAGTTCGAGCTGGCTCTAGGAAAGTAGAAGCAGTGGTACCTGGCTGTGGGAACCATCATCCAGGACCAGAAGATCGGCAAGAGGAGTCGGTTTCAGCAGTGGCAGCAGCCATAGACTTCAGCCACACAATATCTGTTGGAGCCGCTCAGGCGCGGGTCCCTGGGGGAAGAGGAAGAAACACAAGTTTACGTATAAAGGCAGCAGGATCAGTGGTGGGTGGCTAGTGGCAGAAATCATCAGCTGGGGGTGGGGGTGAGAAGAGGAAAGCACAAAAGCAGGCTAACTCAGGAAATGGCTGTGGTGGGGTCAGCTGAGACAATTGGTTGTGGGAGGGAAATTAAGATGACGAGGTGCTGGGTAGCAAGGGAAGGGGAAGGGTAACAGACAGGAAGAAATTTTAGTTGAAACAAAAACAATTAAAATAGTGACTAAGAAAAAGCTTCAGGGGGTTGGGATTGTGGGAGGAAAGCACAGAGCCCTAAAGAGGAGCTGAGAAAAAATAATAGGCAAGGCACAGAGAAGAAGAAAGAATCACAGCAGGCAGGTTTGATCAGACAAAATTGGAGCAATAATTAACATTAAATTCAAACAGAAAGCAGTCTAAGTGGCTAACAGTAGTAACTAGAGCAATGAGGTCAGTTAGGCAGAGAAGCTTGGCTTTACACTAAAATAAACAAGTCAGGCTGTATCAGGCTAGCAGTAAAAAGGCAGACAGTAGAATAAAAAAACCCCAAGAGGCTTAGCTTCGGTGTTCAGTTCAGACTGCAGCTCCAAAAAAATCAATGTTAAAAAATCAATGTTAAGTATATAGGGAAAGGCACACTAATTGGATTGGACCTTTGGAGCAAAGTGCCCAATTTGACTCAGCCTCCAAGAATGCTGTACCAATCAGAGGCTCCCGGCTAGAGCTGGTTCCAGGAAAATAGAAGCGGTAGTCCCTGGCTGTGGGATCCATCAGTCAGGACCAGGAGAGCGTCAAGGAGGAGTCAGTTTCAGCGACAGTGGCCGTAGAGTTCAGTCGCACAATATCTGTTGGCACCGCCCCGGTGTGGGTCAGTGAGTGCACATCACTGAAAATAAAAACAGTGATGTGCATGACAACAAAAATAAAATGAGCGCCGATTGACACCATACTTTACATGGGCGATATTTACTATATTTTTTTTTTATGCCAGGGGCTACACCACCCCCTGCACCCCCATTATAATTATAATCAACTCCAGGGGGGGCTGACATTGGGATACAGGAAAAAAAGATCGGGAACACAGCAAAAACAACTAAGTTCCAACCAGCAGCAAATAAAATTTTATGTACACAGCTACAGTAGCTCCAAACCTGGAGCCTCTCACACTGCAGGCATACACCCCTATCAATACACCAAGTGGCCAGCTGGAAACTACCTGGCCAAACTACCTCCCATATACTGTTTACCTGTACCTCCCCCTCACAGTTGCCAAATTCTTCCTTTCGTGATTCTTTTCCGTGACTCTCACTGTTGCCCTCCTCGCTATCCATTCCCACTTGCTCTTATTACAGGTAGTCAAACTGAGTCACTCATATTGAGTCACTCAGTTTGACTCACCCATACCACAGGTTACCCAGGATACAGAGTCTTGGTAGCAAAGACTACAGTAGAAGAAGAAATGCAAAAGTGCAGTAAGGCCAGTAACAACTAAATGTGCAAATCAGTTGATGCTACTTAGCCATCCAGTAGCATTGTAAGGCACTAGCTTGAATTAGGTATTATCCAAATGCAAAAACATACAAATATATGCCCATGATGACTGATCTCGAACAGGTGCCAAAGTAAAGGCATCCTTAAATAATAGCACCAGCAATAAAAACAAAAATCATCAAAATAACTTAATAGCAATCATTTAAAAAAGACTGATGCAAAAATTACCAGATGACATTTGAAGTGAAATAAGCTCTTTTTAGTACCAAAGCCTCCTCACTTTGCCACTCATAATTACCATAAGATGTCTGATTTATGGAGAAGTGTTATCCTGATGGCTTATTAGAGGTAACATACCACAAAGTGAGGTTGTTGTACCATCAGGGTTTATGGATACCAAAACCAAGAACAAAGACAGAAATGAGAGAGAGCATATCAATTCACTTCAGAGTGTATCAATATTGCAGAAAAGTTGGGAAACACAGTAGTATGGAAAAAGCATTTATCAATGCCAAAAGATTGCCATCTACACTGGTATCATGGAGGGGGATGTCTGAAAATTGCTTCAGTGAAGTTGTTTATGAGGTGGTGTCCCAAAAAACATATGTTGAAAATTTGGGGCAAAAATATTTAAAAACGGGCAAGTTATGGCACTAAGTTGAAAACCCTTTCGAAATACATTAAAGTGCTTATCTCAGTTCCTGGTTGGGTTTGAAAAGCAAAGATGTGCCTGCAGTCCAAGGTAGATAACGGTGCTGGACCTCAGGTGGGTAAGTATGGGGTATGGGGGGTGGGGTGGTGGGTCCTGAGTTGGAGAGTAGGAGGTGGTGGTAATAGTGGAATGGACAAAGATGGATGTTTTTTTGGTTTTACAGTGGGGAAAAAATTATGAGGGACAGTTACTGTTTTTTCAGGGAGTTTGCTGGATAGCTGAGGATACTGGGGGATTGGGAACCCCCAGTGTCTGTATACTGTTGGGGGGGTGACACAGTGGACAAAAATGGACAGACAGATGACACTGGGGGATTGGGTATCCCCCATGTCTGCATACTCTTTGGGAAGGGAGTTTACACAGTGCACAACAATGGACAGACAGATGAGGACACTGGGGGATTCGGCACTCCCAGTGTCTTTATACTGTTTTGCTGGTGGGGTGGTGGTTACACAGCGGACAATGATAGACAGTTTTCTTTTTTGGGGGGGATAAAAAAACAAGCATTTGTCAATACCAAATATTTAATGTATTGAAAGCTGTCCACGTCTGCACCTTGTTTATGCCCTTGAGGTACTTGAATGTATCTATCATGTTCCCCCCACTCCCTCCTTTCCTCCAATAAGTACATATTGAGGACCTTTTACTTTCTCCTGATATGTTCTGTGTTGCAAGCCATGTACCATCTTGGTTGCCCTTCTGTGGGTTGCCTCCACCCTGTCAATGGCCTTGTGCATTTGCGGCCTCCAGATTTGCACATAATACTGTAGGTGAGGACTTACTAGTGCATTATGCAATGGCATCACCACCTCATGCCTTTTGCTACTGATACCTCTGCCTATGCATCCCAGCATGCCACTGGCAGTCCTTGCGACATGCGTGCTAGGCTTTGACACCTTTTTGTCATCAGAATTGATAACTCCAAGGTCCCTTTCTTCCTTGGTGATCACCAGCACCGCCACCCCATCCTGTAACTCTCCACAGGTTTCCCTCTTCTCTGATGCTTTATTTAGGCTTCTTTGCAATGAACCTCAGTTGCCAATCCTCAGGCCATTTTTTAAGTCTCTCCTTGTCTCTGCTCATTTTCTCCACCCCTTCTGGAGTATTCATTCTGTTACAGATGTTGTTGTCATCTGCAACAGGTAGACAGACCTTTGCTTCTAACCCTTCCACAATGTCTGTAATGAAGACATTGAACAGGACTGGTCCCAGGACTTATCCCTGAGGTACCCCACTGGCCACCCACTCGCCCTGGATTGGATCCCTTTATCATTACCCTCAGTCTCCGATCCATCAGCCAGTTTTTAACCCAGTTCATCAGCTTGTGCATCATTGCCAGACTACTTATCTTATTAATCAGCCTTCTATGTTGGACGCTTTAGAAGGCTTTGCTGAAATCAATGTACTGTAGGTGACATCAGATGTCCCTCCCTGATTTACTTTCTTAATGAGGCAATAAGGTTTCCTACACTAAAGCCCCACCCACACCCTGCAGAGACTGACAGGCATTGCAGGCGTCCCTTTGGGTCATCAGCCATAGTTCTCACACCATTCCACCCCCACCCTGCAGTCACTGACAGGCACTGTGGTGTGTCTTGAGGTCTTCAGCCCTTACACTCACCCCATTCCATAATGAAAAAAGCTGAGATGGGTGCAATATAGGAGAATGGGGTGAATGTTTGGGCCAAAGACTCCAAGGCACACCCTGATGCCTGTCACTGGCTGGATGGTAGGGGTGAAATGGTGTGACACTATGGCCGATAACCCCAAGGCACACATCTGACGCCTGTTAGTTTCTATGGAGGGTGCATTACATTTGGAAACCCAAATGCCCCAGATGTTTGTTGGTATTTTCACTCCAAATGTTCAGCATGACTGTTTTCAGACACCACCTCATGAACAGTGGCACTATCATTTCGTTACTCAATCCCAAAAGGTGATTTTGCACAGTGACTGCATTATTCGGTGCCACAGGTGCTAAAACACATTTTGGGCAGAATGCGAAAAATGAGAGTTGTACTGTTCATGAGAAGATGTGAAAAAATGGCAATTCTGAAAATATCTAGTGACAACATGAGAAATTGGCAAAGTTACGAGCGTGCATAGAAACTGTGCAACACATGCCCATAAAGTGGTACTTTTTTGTAATTTTTACCCCAGATTTCCAACATGGGCTTTTTGGGACCTACTCTCATGAACAGTGGCACTGTGATTTTGTTACCCCTTCCTGAAAGTAGATTTCACACAGTGACCACGCCAATCTGCACAACTGGTGCGAAAACACATTTCAGGCAGGATGTGTAAAATTAAGCTATACTGTTCATAAGGATGTGTGAAAAAATGGCAATGTTGAAAATCTGGAGTGCAAATATTAAAAAATGGTGAATTTACAAGAGTGGATAGAAACTGTACAATGCACACTCATAATGCAGTCATTTTTTGGAATTTTTTCTCCAAATGTACAACATGGGATATCTGGGACCTCACCTCATGAGCAGTGGCACTGTCATTTCATTACTTGGTCCCAAAAGGTGATTCCATGCAGCAACCGCAAAATCACATTTTGGGACCAAGGAACAAAATGACACTAACATGTTAATGAGGTGGGGTCCCAAGAACTCCATGTTGAAAACTTTATCCCAAAATTCCTAAAAATGGCTGTGATATCAAGGTAAGTTGAAATTTGATTCCCATTATACAGCTTACCTTGAAATCTTTCAGCTTGCTGGTCGGCTTTGAAGAGTGCAGATGTGTCCCACTCAGCAGAAGATTGCATCCGCTGACTTCTGAGGGTAAGTATGGGGTAAGGAGGGGGTGCGGAGAGGTGCATGCACAGGAGGAGGGTCAGGATGGGGAGGGGGATGGGGACACAACGTGGGACATTTTTGGTTTTTACAGGTGAAATAAAAAAATGCAAGGGACGGTTTTCTTCATTTACAGGTAAAGAAAAATCTATAAATTTAGGCACACTGGGGTGGCCTCACAGTGTGCCACAAATTACAATAGTGGTGGGGAGGAGGGTGATGCCAACAGGGGGATTGTGCACCCCATGTCAGCTAGGGATATACATGGGAGGGACTGTCCAACACCGAGAGCGGGCATTCTGGTGCTGGAAAGGAAAAAGGGAAATTGTTTAACGAGGAAAAACACACTATGGGGCTGCAGGGACTGGGGGATTGTTTAACGAGGAAAGACACACTATGAGGATGCAGGGGCTGGGGTATTGTTTAACAAGGAAAGACACACACTGAGTTGCAGCTGAAGGGCTCATATTTCAAAGGACAGAGCTGCACGCAGCATCGGCTCTGTCCTTTGAAATGTTTGCTGAGACCAGCCCACTCAGCAAAACAGTGTCAACAGGACACTGCCTGCTGATTAGCTGGCTAGAGACTGGCCCTGGCAGCACTGCTGGTCATTCAGCTAACACCCTTCACACCCATCTTTAGCAACTCTCATATCAACAAGTTTGTCTGTGCTTGCACGTACGATGAACTTAAAAATGGGTCCATACTTCTTATAGATCCTAATCTTGCATCAGTGGTTGTTGTTTCCCGTACAATCCATTTGAGAAGCCCCAGTTTCAGAAATAAAGTGGTCCACAGTAAGGTTGCAAAATAACCACAGAGAGATATGCCAATTGGCTACCAACATGGACTAAAGGCTGTCCTAAGTTTGGTCATTGTAATGTGTGCACATTTCACAATAAAAGCAAAATGTTAAAACTGACAGGAATCCTCAAGAATGAAAAAAATTAAGGAATTTATCATTTGTACTACAAGCTTTAATACATACATGCGTTACTTTTGGGTAACTGTCCCAAGATTTATATTGGTCATATTATTCAGAACTGTAGTCAGTAAAGTGGCACAGGAATCCCAACAATATACAAATTCTTCTACAAGATTAAAACAAAAATCTGTGCACTCACCTAAAGCCCATTCATAGCTTGTGTAATATAAAAAGTCCCACTGCGTCAGGATTCTTAAGTGCACTTATTTTAATTAAGAACGCAAGTAAAACTTGTCAAACTAAACATCACTGAGAAATTTTGAAGTTGATGGGCTGATTACGAGTCCATTTAAATGTTAAATATTCTATGGCTAAGCATACCTTTAGAATTATTAAGACTGGTGTTCCACTAAGCTTCGCTAGAAATTTGGAGTATCATGATATGGGCTTTGTTCTAGACAAAGAGTAGATAATATGGCCTTAAAGCTCCCTTTAATGAGAACTGCAAGTGGTCAATGGGTGTTTGCCTTTTCTGCTCCAAGTAACAGATGGAAAATAGTTTCTTGCACTCATCAACCTTAAAACAGGGATGTCAGACAATTGCTGAAGTTTATAGAAAGTTAATTAATTCATGGTAGACATACGCAGACAAAATCCTGCCTGACATGTTTCAGACCTGGGTCCTTTATCAAAGGCTGATGATACATACTGTAAGACAACAACATTTATATAGGCTTAAAAAGGACATGTGATCAAAATGACACTCTATGACACCCTACCCAGTAATTGGTTAAAAAACTTTTTAACTTCTCAAACATGTCATTACAACTTTAATGCATTCAGTTGATAAGTAATAACCCCAAAACAATCTACTGTAATTGTGTCAATAAAACAGCCTATAAAATACAGATACTGTATTTTTAAAAAGAAACAGGTATAACTTTTTATGAAAATGTTTTCTTGTTTTACGCCTTTCCAATTTGAATCTTAGAATGGGGGGAGGGATGGATATGTAAAGGTAGTTAAAACATCAAAACAGGTATTATTATACCTTAGGTCATGCAAATTATAGCTATTAACAAATATAATGACAGATAAAGTACTGCTTAGAATAGCTAAAAGGGGGCATCACAGTAATTAGTGCAAAATTGCTGAAATGAGGAGGTCGAAGTTCATGCTCAAGGGCACTCAAGCATTATTATACCTCAATTTATGCCAGTTATAGCTACTGATAAAAATAATAACAGATCAATTACTGCTAAGGACATAGCTACAAGGGGGCATCATAGTAATTAGTGCACAATTTTCTGAAATTAAGGAGGTTAAGCTTCATGCTCAGGGGAACTTAGGCATGGGGGTCAAAATGTATCACAGAGGTCACTAGATGGTTAAACACATAATTGCCAGGGTGTAATCCACCTAAATTTTTATAGTTACCATAGTGACATCTTACTTAGCAGATGCTTATGACCCAGCCACAACACATAGCCCTAGGAGTCTTTAACATTTCTTTTACTTTTTCAGATAAGGGCAAATGTCCAGTTGGGTGTTAAGACCTGGTTTCTTACTAGCTCCTAGTGTGATTATCCAGAAATTCTCATGAATCAACATCAGATTCTCAAAATATCCCCCTCTTGGATTTCTACACACTTTGTCTATGGCTACAAACTCAAATTTATGTATAGTCAGTTCTGTAGTTTTCATAATGTGTAGGACTGTAGCATAGGTTTTGTCATTGCATTGTATTACCCAGGCGTGTTCTCCAACTCTGGCTTTAAAACTTCTGCCCATTTCACCAACATAAAAGGCTTCACAAGTGCAGATTGCCAGGTAGATGATGCCCTTTGTATTGCATGTAATACACTGTCTAACATGGAAGGTATGTGTTGTATTGCAGCTAGTGAAATATTTGGTTGTAGCTACATGGGTACATGTGATACACCTGCTGCATTTAAAACATCTTTTCGGTTTCTGTAACCATGTGTTAGGTTTTTTACTCCACAAAGTGACTATGGACCAGTAAATATCTCAGTGTTGGTGCCTTTCTGTAACACATCCAAAAAGGTTCATTGGCTAGTTTCCTAATTCCTATTTCTGCTGTTAGGACATGCCAGTGTCCATGCAGTATGATTTCAAGTTCCCTAGACTGTGTGAAGTAGCTAATTACAAAATTGAACCTGTATTCCAGGGTATTTTCATCTTCTTTCTGTCCTAGGAGTGTTTCTCTGTCTGCCTCTATTACTCTGTTTCTGACTGCTGCTATTCTGGTGTTGCTACAACCTTGTTGTTGCAACCTGGAGGTTAACTCATCTTCTCCCTGTTCAAAAGCTGTTACAGTTGAACATTTCCATCATGTTCTGAGGAACTGACCAATGAGGATATTTTGATCACATGAGGTGGGTGACAGCTATTAGCCAGCATAAGAATGTTGCCATCTGTGGGTTTTCTATATATGCCACTCTCTAGATTTCTCTCTGAGTTTGTTAATTTTTAGAGCTAGATAGGCTACAGAATTAGAATCGTTCTTGGCTTGGCAACATAGCAGAAATCCGAATTTGAGATTTACTTACACAAGTAGCCCCAGACAGATAGCCTATCTAGATCTTTTTTTTACCTATCTTGTCTTTATTAAGATTATGTCAATTTAAAGAACAAACCAATGAACAATTAAGAAAGGTATGAACATTTAAAAAGTACAAATGGATAAAATGGAAAATGAGTCACTAAGCCCCCCCCAACTTAACAACTGGAGATCCATGTTAACAACTACATATATATATATATATATATATATATATATATATATATATATATAATATGTGTATGTATAAATATATATATATATATATTTGGTGGTTGAAATAAATACAGGTTAGACTAAACAAATGCAACATTAGCCAAGTGCAAACTGGTTAGCCCGGGGCAAATGGGAGCTATATTCAAAGCTCCCATGCAAATGAGCCTACTTAGGCAATCCATGGGCAAACAGGCAGATTTGCATCTCAGTACATGCTGTTTAGCATACATTACCATGCAGTTTGCCCGGTGCTACTGCATGGTGCACACAGCTCCATCTTTTGGTTAGAATGGAAGTATAGGCTGGACACTGCAGGCCAAGGCATGCCCACAGTATCCTTTGTTGGTTGGAATGGTCTGCAGAGCAATATATATATATATATATATATATATATATATATATATATATACACACACACACACACACATAAGTGCTACTGAAATGAATAAGCTCACCTATTCATTTCAGTAGCACTCCTGAATACCGCAGTCGGTGGCCAGCTGTGTTGGAGAGAGGAGGGCTGAGCCAGTTGCCAGCTTCATAGGTATGATGTGTTTGGGGGTAACAGGAGGCACACTGCTGGGTGAGGGGACCTCTAGACTATCAGGGAAATCTTTTATTTAACTATGAACGGGGGTTGGGATGTGTGCTGGGAGGGGAGCCACTAGACTACCAGGGAAATCTTTATTTAACCATGAATGGTGTTTGGGATTCATGCGGGGGGGACCACTAGACTACCAAGGACATCTTTTCTTTAACCTGTGATGGGGGTTGGGAAGGGATTCATGCTGGGGGGCACGGCTGCATTACTGCCAGCTTTTCTTCAGCGGTATCTAGTGCTGCACTACAGGTCACACTAATGCCTGTAGCACGGGGCTATACCTTTGAATATGCCATGCTGCTGGCATTCCTGTGCACTCCCCTATCCATGCCCCTGCATACTATTATCTATTAGCATCAGTGCTACCACACAGCGCCAGTGCTAATAAGGCTTTTGAATATCGCAGCCTTGTGCAAAATCCAGTGCTATTCCAGTGCTATGGATTTGCGCTAGGAGCAAAGGTTTGACTATCTGGCCCATAGAGTCTTCATAATTGCCTAGGATACAACTTTCTATGTCAAAGAGGGATTGTAAACCCAATTTTCTGAGGAGTTTCTCCTTAATTTCATTCCATAATCGTTGTACCAGTTTACACAATCACAGGATTTGAGATAGGGAACCAATATCCAAGCTACATCTGGGACAGTTATCCGAACTTGTAAAACCACATGTGTGCAACTTTAAAGATGGCAAGTATGCATTATGCTGCATTTTATACTGCATAAACCTCAGGTTATCCAATGGGATATATTTATATATATTCTGCCACAACTTAGACCAATTTAATGGCTTACGGTTAGTTTCATTTTGCCAATAAGTAGTTTGAATAGGGATGTCAGTAAACTTAGTGATTAATAAAAAAGAATAAATATTGGCAATAGTGTGAGCCTACTGAGTAGCTAATTTAAGCTAATCTAGAACATCTTGAGCCTATCTAGATCTAAAAATTGCAACATATTCAGATTGAAATCTGGAGAGTGACATATATAGAAAACCCACAGATGACAACACTCTTCCACTGGCTAATATCTGCCACCACCCCCTCATATGACCAAAAATATCCTCATTGGTCAGTTCCTCAGAACACAATGGAACAGCTCATCTATAACAGCTTTTGAACAGGGAGCTGATGAGTTAACCTCCAGGTTGCAACAAGGAGGTTATAGAAACACCAGAATAGCAGCAGCCAGAAACAGAGCTAGAGAGGCAGACAGAGAAACCCTCCTGGGACTGAAAGAAGATGAAAATACCCTGGAATACAGGTTCAATTTTGTAACTAGCTACTCCGCACAGTCTAGGGAACTTGAAATCATACTGTACAGACACTGGCATGTCCTAATAGCAGAATTAGGACTTAGAAAACTAGCCAATGAACCTTTTAGGATGTGTTACAGAAAGGCACCAACATTAAGAGATTTACTGGTCATAGTCACTTTGTTGGCAAAAAGCCTAACACATGGTTACAGAAACCAAAAGGATGCTTTAAATGCAGTGTGTGTGTCATGTGTACCCATGTAACTACAACCAAAAATGTCACTAGCTGCAATACAACACACACCTTCCACATTTAACAGTGTGTTACATGCAATACAGAGGGCATAATCTACATGGCAACCTGCACTTGTGAAGCCTTTTATGCTGGAAAAATGGGCAGAAGTTTCAAAGCCAGAGTAGGTGAACAGATCAGGGTGATACAAGGCAATGATGAAACCTATGCTACAACCCTACACATTATGAAAGCTGCAGGACCGACTATACATAAATTAGAGTTTGTAGCCATAGACCTTGGCTCAGATATCCAAAGGGGTTGCGCCATGTGCAACCCCCCAGTGCGCTGTGGCATGATATTCAAAGGGGCAGGCTGTGCAGTGCAACTCCCGATGCACCAGGGTGCATTGGTAATGTATGCAGCGCAGATGCAGGGGGTGTGCCCATGCATATGTGGCACATCCCAATATTCAGCCTGGGATGTGTGGCTCATATGCTAGCGCAACCCTGCACTGCGCCACACAGATGAGTTCTAAGTTGTGCCCTGAAAAAGCAGGAAAGAGTCCCAGCCACCCCCAGGTGGGTTGCTGAATTGCACAGTGCAATCCAGCAGGCGACAGCCATGGGTGGCCACCCACCCATCCAGAACACTGTTGCTGGCACACATACCCATCTGGTGGTCTAGTGGAACCCCCATAAGCCTGATCGCAGACTTTCTTAACAATAAAGGATCCCTGGTGGTCCAGTGGTAACCCCCCCTGCCCGATCATGGACTTTTGTAATAGGAAAGGAAGATCCAGTGGACCCCCCACCACCCCATTGCCCAATCGCAGGCTTTTGTAATAGGAAAGGATCCCTGATGGACCAGTGGTAGCCCCCCACTTCACCCAATCATGGGCTGCTGTGCAACGTAAGAGTTACCTGGTAGTCCAGTGGTAACCCACTCCCCACCCTCCCACAGAGGTCCCCTGCCATCCAGCACCCTCCCCGTTATCAGCGGGCTGCAGCACCCCACCCGCATGATGCCCAGCAGTACGCTGAATGACAATGTACAATGCAATCTCTATGCCTATTGGTCCCACTGTGGGACCAGTAGGCGTCTGAACTCATACTGTACTACACAGGCCCCGATATGTGAATGAACCTTCATTCACATAATCGGCCTGTGCAGCAGTATGGTTCGTACGCCCATCTGATCCACACGGTGGATCAACAGGGCATACAGATCATACTGTATGCTGCGTAATTTGATGGATGGCCAGGTGGCATGCGGGCGGGGTGCTGCTGCCCACCAATGACAATGGGGGTGCTGGGTGGTGGGTGACCTGTGTGGGTGGGTGGGGAAGGGGTTACCACTGGACCACCAGGTAACTTTTATGCCGCACAGCAGCCCATGATTGGGCAAAGCAGGGGCTACCACTGGTCCACTAGAGATTCTTTCCTATTACAAAAGCCCACAATCAGGCAAAGGGAGGGTGGGGGGTCCGCTGGACCACCAGGGTTCCTTTACTTGTACAAATGCCCATCATTGGGCAGGGGGGTTACCACTGGACCACCAGGGATCCTTTTTTATTACAAAACCTGTGATCAGGCATATGGGAGTGGGGGGGCTGCATTGGCACAACAGGGTGTCGATCTCCGATGTATGCAGCTTGGCAGGGCATCAGGAGCAATTTGCTGGGGATCAATGCATCGCATGCAAATGGGGCCATAATGACATGCAAATGGCCACATTTGCACCTTGCATGCATAATAGCCTCATTTGCATACCCCAAGTTGAATATCACGGGTGATGCACATAGCTCAACTGCACTTGCGCTGGCGCATCCCCCTGCTCTGTGTCTGTGTCTTGCGCTGGCACAGTGCCACTGTGCTATGCGCAGTGTGTGCACTGTCTGTGCCATATTCAGTGGTAGTGGGCCATGGTGCAGCACCATTGAATATCGCCTGGTCCATGCCCTGGCACAGCCCTATTGCGCTGCGCCCAGGCTTGCACCACTTCCTGGTGCAGTCTGAATATCCGGGCCAAAGTGTGTAGAAATCCAAGAGGGGGAGATTTTGAGATTCTGAGGTTGATTTATGAGAATTTCTGGATAATCACACTAGGAGCTACTATGAAATCAGGTCTTAACACCCAGCTGGACATACGCCCTTACCTATAAAGAAATGTTAAAGACACCTAAGGCTATGTCTTGTGGCTGGGTCATAAGCATCTGCTAAGTAAGATGTCAGTATGGTAACTGTGTAAATTTATGTGGATTACACCATGACAATTATGTGTTTAACCATCTAGTGACCTCCACGATAAATTTTAACCCCATGCTTAAGTGCCCCTGAGCATGAACCTTAACCTCCATCATTTCAGCAATTGTGCTCTAATCACTGTGATGCCCCCCTTGTAGCTGTATCCATAGTGGTAATGTATCTCATATTATTTTTATTAATAGCTGTAACCAGCATCAATTGAGGTATAATATTGCCTGAGTGCCCTTGAGCATGAACTTCGACCTCTGTCATTTCAGCAATTGTGCACTAATTACAGTAATGCCCCCTTTTAGCTTTATTCTAAGTAGAAATGTATCCTTCATTATATTTATTAATATCTATAACTGGCATGAAATGAGGGATAATAATACCTGTTCTGATGTTTTAACTACCTTTACGTACCCATCCTTCCCCCTACCCCATCCTAAGGTTCCAATTGGAAAGGAGTAAAACAGGAAGATGTTTTTGTAAAAAGTTATACCTGTTTCTTTTTAAAAATTCAGTATCTGTACAGTATTTTATAGGCTGTTTTATCAACACAGTTACAGGACATTGATTTAACCAATTTATTTTTTTTTCTTTGGAAACCGGGTAAGGCCCACTAGGCACAAGTGCCCATTTTCAGGGGCAACCTGGAAGGTTATGTGACTTGCTCAGAGTCACACAGGGTGCAAGTGGAGGTTGTGAGAATCAAACCCAGGTCTGGTTTTCTTAATGTACCAAGCTCGTTTACAGCTCATTACCCTAACCTCTAGCCTATACTGCCAGCCCGAATTAACCAATCACTGGGTAGGATATCATAGAGTGTCATTTTGATCACATGTCCTTTTTAAGCCAAAATAAATGTTGTTGTCATATGTATCTTCAGTCTTTGATAAAGGACCCAGGTCCGAAAGATGTCAGGCAGGGGTTTGTTTCTGTATGTCTTCCATGAATAAATGAACTTGCTATAGAAATTGCTATATACTTCAGCAATTGTCTGGCGACCCAGTTTTAAGATTGGTGAGTGCAGGAATCAATTTTCTGCCTATGATTGTTTGTCTCCATGCACCATGCCCTTGTGCACACTCTTTGGTGGCTTTAATTGGAATAACATACCTTTTACTGTTAGAAATGTACAAACTTTTATGGCTTTTTCACATGCTTTATTACTGCATCTCACAACATTATCTGAATGTGTATGTTTTAACTGAATTTCTATTTTTAATTGATTTGGAAATTGTATCCCTAATTTTTTCTTGTGTGATACAGTAAATGTAGTATGTGTAATGTACTTACATTGTTATGTGCGGGTCACACATGTAAATGGAATCAGTTTTTCAGTTTACTTACCCATTAGATGAATAAACAAGTAAACAAACAAAGTAGATAAAATCAAGGTCAGAGATACGAGTAAAATGCAAACAGCCATTAGTCTCCCACCAGTGTATTCCTTGCATGCTGCATGCTTTTTCAAGGTTCCAGCTAGTGGTAATCAGCTGATTTTTACAGCCCATAATTGAAGGTATAGGGAACCAAAACCAGTCAGCACAGAGATGTATTACTAACTATGCCCATATAAAACACCATAGGAACTTATGCTAAACAAGTCTCACAAATCAAGTACATATACAGTATCTAAACAATCTTGTTAAGCAAGAAGCGTTTTAGCTAAAAAAACACACTTGCATGTATAATACATCGAATATTCCTAACGGATTATATCAAAATTCACGACAGTTTTTAATACAAATGCAATATGTTACAGAAATGGACCAATCTTAATATCCTTGTTTGAACAAGGCCATTCTCTGGCACTGGTATTGAAGATCCAGTACCCCTCACATCTGAGAACTTTTTCATTAAATATGCCCCCATCCTGCACAATTTCCTCCAAGCCAGTGAATGTGAATTCATGGTTCTCACTCAACTGTTTGTGTGCAGCAGTGGCATATTCCTGATCATTGTCTCTAAGACCCCTAAAATGCTCTCCTCCTCTCACTCTAAAGTTTATGATTGTCTTGCCAATATAAAATCAGCCACAGCAGATTCCACTGCATAAATAACTCTTTTTGTGTCGCATGTTTCCAGTGGTCCAGGTGTGATATTCTGGCCTGTTATTGGGTTCAGAAACTCACACACTCATGGAATAACATTACAACATCTGCCACATGGCCCAGAGCCCATAAGAAGATCTACCAAAATTGTTTGCTGATTACCGATCGGTTGTGCAATATGGACCAAACAGTCTTTCAAATTCCTTCCCCACCTGTAAACTATTTTAGGTTTGTCCAGCACTCCCATGTCTTAATGCACATTTAGAATATTCCAATTTCCCCACAGGATATCATGTTCCTGCCGTGCTTGTGGAAAAGAAATTGTCACAAATGTAATTCTGTTCTGAAACAGTGAACCCTTGATGTTTCTCAAACTGTTATCTCTGTATAATAGGCTTGATCTGTCTTGCAAACTGGCATATTGCTTAGCTGCAGCAGTAACTTCACAGCTGTACCCCCATTTTCAAATCTAGTGCCAACATCTGCACACTGTTCTTCAATATTTTCTGTGCTGCTGCAATTATGTCTCACTCTTAGGTATCACCTCCTTGGTCTATGATATTTCTTATTATGCAATGGGATCCAAGAAAGCTGCATTGTGATTGGCTGATTAGAACTTTTAGTCATGGTAAATCCTATTATAATCCATCCAAAAAGTGTTAGGCAGCCAACCTGGCAGCTGCACCTCAAAGAAAATCAGTGCACCCCTCTAAAATTCAACCACAAAAAATTCCATTTTTCTCCCTCTAAGCATGGCTGAAAAGTTTTGATTTGACCACCATCTTTCCTCTCACTAAACAAACTGAAATCAACTTTTTTCAAATTAAAAGCATCAAAATATTTAATAAATTAATAAATTAGTAGTAAGAACCAACAAAGCACACAATCAAAGATTTCACATACTATATTGTTAGACAGAGATCAGAGTACCTTGAAAACGGAATCCAGGCCACACTAAAACAATAGCTCTTTCTGTACTCCATGCTGCCTATTAAATATAACTCACATGCACGCCAGTCCTATACAGTATGTGCCACACCAATGACCTGATCACAGCCAATTGCCTAAATTGTGATTATTTTATGCCAGCACCAATCACGTTAGCTCCTCTAGCTCATCATACACTTTCATTTTTCTTCCAAGTGGCAGGCTTGCCACTCACTGCTTGCACCATACTCTGTCAGGATGAAGGACGGCAACTGCTCATACTCCGGAAAAGACTAGCAACAGATAAGGCTCTTTAGTCACTGGCATAAACCTCATTTCTCAATCTCACACTCTCTGCCTTAAAAAAAATCCTCCAAGCATAAGTGTCTCCCTAATGGAAGGTGCGGTTACATCTCCTTAGAACAATGTTCTTTGTAGTAACAAGAAACTAACACTTAAAGGAAGGATATTATACCAAAAATAAAATAAAAAAATAACTTTTTTTAAACAAAAAAGTTTAATATTTTTTCTTAAATCTTTATCACCAATTTTATAATCACAATAATCTATTCCAGGGTGTGGGTTATAGTGGGATTTATCCATTTTTGGTGTGGTTAAGTCATTCAGTTTGCAGCCTCATGATGTACCACACAAGATGTGGGTAAATCTCACTATTAACCCATACACAGTCATGGATAATTTAAGTAATATATTTCAAACAGGTGTGTGGGTGAAGCCATGATTTACCAATGTCTGGGTGTTGTTTGGTCATGAGGTGCAGCCAAGTGACCAGCAACACTCCAGAAGTGGGTAAATCCTGGCATCACCCACACCCTTTAGTGGGATATTGTGATTATACAATTAGGAATTGTTATAATAGAACTAGGAAAGTTTGATGGTTTATTAATTTTAATTATATATAGATTTATTGATTTGAAGCAAAAGAGTAGTCCCTGACAGAATAGGTGTTTTAGGAACACAAGTTTAATAATGTAGGATGTGCACAGAACTTTTTAACAGAAACAAGCTTTTTAGATAATGAAGAAGAATTTGAAAGATGAACATTTTTATAATAAGGTAATTGCTTTTTCCATGTGTCAATGTTTTTTGTTTTTTTTTTGTAATTTGATATTTTCCATTGTTGCAAAGTAACAGTCTTTGGTTTAATTTTTGTCTTTGTTTTCACTTATCTGAACAATGTGTTGTCTGTTTATTTTGTGGTGGAGATGAAGGAATATGGTTGTTATGGTCCTGTAGTTGGATTCTGCTGTTGTTAGGCCCTGTTGCTGTTGTAGGCTGCTGCAGTACTTGAGATGTGTTATGTGCCTGAAAAAGTTCGAAGAGATTTTTAGATGATTATTCATGTTTATTTATTTATTTTTTCAAAATGTGTTTAACTGTTTTCTTACCTTTTGGTTGTAAACTATGGATTTGAAAGGCCATAGAAGTTTATTGTGTCATAGTTTATGAAGTGTCAAAGTGATGGGAATGATGTGGACAGTTCTGAGGTTGCAGGGGTCTTTTGTTGTCTGTTGTTGGTTTGCACGTTGTTGGATGGGTAGCTTTGAGTGGTTTGCAATGGATTGTGCAGTGGCTTCAGCTCTGAAGAGAAAGAATGATTTCATCGTCTATGTTTTCTGGCTGGATGAATTTGTCTTCTGGAAAAGGTGCATTTTCTGGTTGAGGAGGTTGTTGAATGGCACATATAGGTGAATTGGCAGATTGTGCAGTTGTGGAGGTTTGAGACATGGTGGTCTACATGCAGTAGATCGCAGTGTGTACAGTTGAGCTTTGCATGTCTTCAGTTGGTATGGTCTGTTTCGGCTTGCAGATTACTGGCTGTTTCTTTGGATAGACTGAGGTGCAGCTGGCATCTTTAGTAAAATACCCTTTGCTTATAGACAGAGTGTTAGTGTGCTCTGGAAAGTAGTAATGCTTTTCTTTTGGGATTGTGTCTTCTTTTTTTTTATTGTTTTGTGGGTTTTGCCAGAAATTATGGAGGACCATGTCATTTAGTCATTTACATTAGGTTACCAGTAACTGCGCAAGGAGCCATCGTTTTTGTGACTGGTGATATTCATTATTTGTCTGGCCTCCATTCCAGCACCCAAAAAAAGTGTCACAGCTGTGGCTAGCAGAGAATGATTTGTATATTGTGTTGGGAGTCTGAATTGCTGGCAGATCATCTGAAGCATTTTTCCCAAATAGTTTACTCCCATAGGCTCACGGCTGTACCATATTGCTTGGCTGTCTAGCAATTCCTGGTGTACATTTTTGGAGTGGCAAAATAAAGCTGGAGGATCAGGAGGAAGTTTAAAAATGTATTTTAAGAAACTGCTTACTGGGCACAGTGGGTCCTGTGGAGTTTCTAACATGCAGCTTCTTATTGCTTGGCATGTGGGGTCATGAACCATTTTTATTGTTTTTTGCTTCTTCATTAAATTATTTAATGATGTATCTGGTGCCTTCAGTTGTATGTTTGAGATCAAAAGAATTTAAACTGAGGTTTCAGATGCCATCATTTCCCTTCCTGGTGATGTGCAGCTGGATGTCCAGCCACACTTTTTGTACCAGAGTTTTTGCAGTGTTAGGGGATAGCACTGGAGAGCTGCAGAGAAATGACAGCAGTGGGTGTTGATTTTGCTTATCTTTCCCTTGCTTTCAGTACTTTTTAATGACACCTTTGAAAACATTATTTGATGAGGTGATCTCTCTGTGTCATTCATTAAGTTCAGCAGCTGCGATACGGGTGGCTCATTTATAAAGTGGTTTAGTCCTGATCTTAGACCAGTAAAACTAGCCAAAACAGATTGTTCCCCATCTGTATTTCTCACAGTGACATAGAAGCTTCTCAATTCCACATATAGGTCTTTGATAGGAATGGAGTATTAATCTATAGCAATTTCTTTTGTGCACACCTGTCTATCAAGACTTTGACTGCCCACTTTGTCTATTTGCACATTGTAGGCTATTTTATTTTGTATTTCAAGATTTATTAATTGTTCTTTACTTACTGTTGTATGCCTGTTTTTTTCTTGTCACAGGAGCTGGAAGGCCTGTCATGACTGAGAGAGCAGCATTGAGGGTGTTTCTGGTAGGTGGGGCCAGTGACACTAACAGACTGGCACTGATTGGCACTGGTAGTGGCTCTGAGGTGGTAGTGGGGGTAGTGCCCGCTCGGCGACCATGACTGTTTGCTGAGGTAAGCCTTGTTGAGAATTATGAAGTGTTTCAGTGACCCATAAAAGGTTCAGAATGTTTGAGATGATGTTGTCAAGCTTGTATTCATCAACTACATCAAAAAAGCAGTCCATTGTAAGGCTTCTAAATTTACCGCATTTGTTTAATGAAGGCACAAAAAATGGCTGCCTGCACTTTTGATGTTCGATGTTGGAGTGCTATTGATAGGGCTGGGAGAGGGGGCAGCTGGCACTTTTTCCCATTGGGTACTAGCAAGATTTACATGTTGTAAATCCTGTGAGGTAACCAATCAGGTGCCAGCTTTTTTGTTCCTATTGCATAATGCTTAATTTCATGCTTTGTGTAGTAGCTTGTAGCCAGAAGAGCAGTGTTACGATCAGTTGGCTATCTGAACAATGAACTCTCCAAGTTACCTTCATGATCCTTTTCAGTCTTTAAAGCCAGAAATTCCACATTACTTGCACTGCTGATCATACTTAATCAAAGACAGTTAGTTGCTGAATGTATGTACATACTCTAAAAAGTGAGAAAGTTATTCTCCAACTCCCCTCCAGATCAGCAGCACATAATTGATAAAATGTCTTCACAAAATTAAATTGTTAAAAAATGGGTTCAAAGTTGCATCATAATTAAAATCAATATCTCATTTGCCAACAAACAAGTGGGGGTGAATGTTGCTGCCATAGCAGTGCCAAGCACTTGTAAGTAGTCAGCATTTTTAAAAGACAATAAACAATTGCATTTTAACACCAATTCTACAAGCTCTAACAGAAACTCAGTTAGGGGATTATCTTCCTCCCTCCCTGTCTTATACAGCAAAAATCATAAAGCATCTAAGGCCACCTTGATGTGGTATTTTGGGATATAATGACCATTCCAATCATTACCATCAAACAGTTTGGTTCCATGTCAATATTAGCAAGTACTTAACTAGTTTCATAAAAACTTTGTCAGGATAAATGTTAAAAAGGTGGTCTCCATGACTTTTGGGACCCCTCAAAAATTAGTCTGCATCCACATTCCTCTTAACTTTTATACATTTGACGGTACCCCCCAGGAGTCAGTAACCTCTTTTAAATATCTAGGGGTTTGGCTAGACCAGCATCTATCCTTTGCTTCTCACATTGATGCCCTATGTGCTAAACTACACCCCAAATTAGGTTTCATGTTCAGGCAGAGACACTCACACTCCCTCCTGGTGTATAAGCAGTTACTAAACAAGCAAATTCTGCCACTCTTTGATTACACCAACATTATTTTCAGCACCGTCCCAGCAACTACCTTATCTATGTTGAACACAATGTACACATTTTTTTCCTGCTTTGCCTCGAACCCCTCTCACACATCCACCACTGCACTTTCTACTCTTCCCTATGCCTCTCTTCTCTCAGTCATAGGCAAATCCTCCAATCTCTCACATTCCTAGTAAAATACTGGCTAGGATCTCTCGTCATACAACACTGATCTCCTTTCCCCTGCATCCCCTCCCCATATAGGTTAAGGTCCAGGGAGTTGTGCACCATCAAACTGCTCCATCCCTGCTGATCTGTGTGTTCCCTGTCTTTCTCCCATCACCTCCCAAACATCTTAAATCAGCAATTTGCCTCCCTACGTAACTCGTCCTCCCTGAAAGTCTTCAAGCAATGTCTCCAACAGTTAGACACTAGTCCATATTCTTATCCAATCCATATGCTCGCAGGCAACCCTCCCTGATCTCTCCACTCCCATGACCTGTCCTCTCCAACTACTGTGTCTAGTACATTGTTTATGTACTTTCCTACTCTCCAGGCTGGCATCTGCAGTGACAGTTTAGCTCTCTGTTTTTGTAAACTATTACTTTTTCTTTCACACTGCTCTCCATTGTGTTTTCTACATCATTCTCCTGTTTGACTCATTGTACACTGTTTTATCTTTGGTCTGTATTGTAATTATTTTTCTACATCATTATTCTAATTGTTCACATTGTACGATGCATCATCTAGTCGATCAGCTTTGTAAATAATTTATTAGGTTGCTCAATGTAATGTAAAACCCCTTATTTCCCTTATCCCAGGATCACACCTAGTAATGAGCCCTGGCTCAGTGTGCCTTTCCTGGTTACCTGATGTTAAATAAGTAAATTCTCAAAACATCAGTAGTGTCATTTAAATATAGTCTCATTTCTACTACAAAGGGTTTGAAAAAGGAATCCACACATTTTGACAGTGACTTGGTTAATGGGCCTATACCACTAATGGCAGAGCATCCAGGGGGGCTGACCAAACCATTATACACCTTGGAGAAGATGGAACTCACTGTTTTTTCCTGCTTTATTAAAGTTAAGAAATTGTTCACATTTTTAGAGATCACACCCTCCTCAAAGGCAGTTTCCAATACCAGAACAATTCTCTTTTTGAACTCAGTTACTGTGTCATAATTCAGCTTCATAATGTTTTTTTTAAATTGACTTTTATTGAAAGACTTAAGTAAAAGCAGCACAGAGAAGTAATGGTATACATAAAAGAACTGCAATGGTCATATTGAACATTTATCCAATATCTATTAGTCAAATAGAATCAGTCAAACTAATACAACAGTTAATTATTATAATCTATGATCATATCAGCAATCATCATCTCACCCATCCAGATAAGCAAAATCCTGGGATCACCCCTCCAAAGTATTTCTTTAGCAGACATGTCATTGATGACAGTAGAAAATAGGGCAATGGTGTATCCCCCCCTCCTCAGGAACCCAATGGTCAGGTGCTAGTCATAAGAAATGCTTCTTTCCGGATGGACCATTCAGTCAATCTTCTGACAAAAATGTGTATTTTCCAAATTGAATTTATACTGTAGGTCAGCTCCTCCATTTATTAGATAGCTTGTATTATTTCCAACCAGTGATGGAACAACAGGGATTATTTTCTCAACTGTCTACAAGTGATCCTTGTATAGAACAGGTATAGAAATAATGCACTCGAACCTTCCAGGAAAATTTCTGCCAGAGTGGCAAGTGAGTTGACTTGGTTGATATTTTTAAAATGTTCTCTCAGTCGTCCTCATCAAGGTCTATGCCCACCTCCTGCTGCCATTTACATCTAACCGGGTTAGTACAATTCTTATATAGACTTCTTATGCTTTTATACAGCATTGAGATAGGTCATTTGAGTACTTGTTGACTTAGGATTGTATTAATCACTTTGTGGAGAGGAATCATATGGGATGGTTCCCATTCCATCCCTCAGGTTTGCATTACATACATACGCAGTTGCAGGTACTGAAAGTGATCGGAGTTAGGCAGTGAAAAAGCTTCCTGGACTGCATGAAAGTCTGAGATCATCCCCTCAGATATCAATTGATTGGGACTGTAAAACCCCAGTCTCACTCATCTGTGAAAGGTATGGTCTAGTCTGCAGGGCAGAAAGGTATGCAACAGGATAGTGCAGTGGATTAAGGCTGTGAGCCACAAATCTGGTGACATCTAGCAGACCAGACCTGGGTTTGAATCCCATAGCTTCCACTTGCATACTGTGTGACCCTGAGCAAGTCACTTAAATTCCCTGTGCTCCCAGGTCACACTTGTAAAAAAGCTTTCAGCATAGTGTGCTACTCCTGGTTAAACAACTAAAAAAAAAAACAAGAAAAAAAAACAGACAAACCACTAGAGGGGCCACAGTGAGGTCACCAGGTTTTATTTCCTCCAGAGCCTATAGACAGCTCACAATGTATTATGGACCATCATCACCAGGTTTTAGTTTGAAATGAGGGGTCTATAACCCTTGCCCCCAGTGGACCACCCTTCTCTCCTAATTCCATCAATTTCCAATTAGCTTAGTACCCAAAAGCTGATCAGAAGAGGGCTGATTTCAGGTGGGCAGCTTGGTAATGATCTTCCAAGTCCAGAAGCACTTTCCCTCCATGGAACATATCTGTTTGCATGATCAATTGTTTAATTTGGAGTTTCTTTGATTCTGATACATATTTAGACAGAATGTTCCACCATGTCTGAAAATGCACTTTAGGGATCACAAAGGGGAGGCACTGAAAGAGGTATAGAAACCTGTGCAGTACATTCATAGTAAATGACTGTATGCAAGAATGCAGTGGGAAGTTCAAGAGGGACCGCTTTTTAATGTTGTGTTGTAGTTGAGTGGTTAATGGGGTAAAATGTGCTGTAAATAGGTTGCTTAGGATTTTAGGAATGAAAGTTCCTATGTATTTAATTTTAGTGGTGCTCCAACTAAGTAGAAGCAGTTGCAATATGTTGGGAGAAGGGGTAAAATATAATCGGAGCATCCCTGTTTTTGTTTTGTTTAACGTGTATCTGGCATGGTGTTCATATTCTTCTAGGGGAGAGATCAGATCTTGGGGATCGAATTCTCTGGATGGGAGAGATATTAGAGGACATTGTCCATGAATAATGACATTTTGTGAGTGATTCTGACAACCTCTACTCCCTCTATATTTTTGTCTAACCTAATTGCTTGCACCAGTAGCTTTATGTAAAGGGAAAAGAGGAGAGAGGAAAGGGGGCACCTCTGTTGGGTCCCTCTGTCCAGGCTAAATCTATTTGAAATGCCCCCATTCTCCCTGACATAAGCATGTGGAGCAGCATATAAAGCTCTTACTCCATCAATAAATCATTTTAGAAAGCCTAACTGCCCCAGCACCAGAAAGAGAAAGCTCCAAGAAACCTTATCAAAGGCTTTCTTCGCATTTAAACTCATGATGCAGGCTGGTCTTCAGGTGGAATGGATGGCATTTAAAACGTTTATTGTATTTTGTACATTGTACATTATCAGGTGCCTGTCTTCCCAGAGCAAACCCTGTCTGGTCTAGGTAAACTAGCTGGGAGAGCAGTAGATTCAGGCAGTTGGCAATAATGGAGGTAAAGACATTATAGTCAGTATTTAGGAGGGATATTGGGCAGTAAGAGTTATAATCCGTGGGGTCATTTCCAGATTTATGAATCACTGTGATGGTAGCATAATGCCATGACAGGAGTGGGGAGTTACCTCCTTCAACATTTCAGAGTAGACGTCCTACAAAAGGGGAGTAGTTTCCTGTATGAAAGTTTTATAGAATTCGCAACCAAAGACATTGGGACTTGGGCATTTACCTGATTTGAGATTTTTAATAGTTGTAATTATTTCAGCTTGGGATATGGAGATTATGAGCAAGTTCCCCTGCTTTTGGGTCAAAAAGGTAGGTTTAAGGTTCTAAGGAACCCTAGTTTATCTGCTGGTGAATATTCTGGTTGTTGTTGATACAGTTTTTGATAGTAAGAGACAAAAACATCTCTTGTCTGATTCACTGTAGGAACATAACTAATTTGAGTTAAATATTTTATAATAATATTATTATATTCTTAATTGTTGTTCTATATATTTATAGTGGCTTAATTATTTAGGCCTATAAATGTTTCTGATCAAATTAATGTCTAAATAAATCTTTAAAACAAGGGCAATGCAGCTTAAGGCTTGAATACTAAAATAGAATAATGATGCAATGAAAAGGGAATACAGCATATATGGTCAACTTTAGAAAAAAAAAGTGTTTCTAGGATAGTTTGTTTAAATTGAATGGCCTCTTCCAATTAGTAGCAGAACAGCTTGAAACTTGACATAATTTACAACCTTGTTTTTCAGTACCAGCCAGAATACATCTCAGGGGTTAACATAGATTTAAACTGGCTTTAAGAAATTAAGACTTTTATTTATAGAAAATATACAAAAACTCTGACATATTTCAAATCATACAGAGTATTGGGAATGCATTTACCTGTCCAGTGAGTAAGTTTTAAACCCATCAACGAAGAGTATTGTGAGCTATTTACAAAAATCGGTAGCCTCAAAACTGTTTAACATATATTGACAAGTTTGGGGTCTATAGTAAGCTGACCTTGCCACATTTTCAATTAAATGATAGTTGAAGTGTTTAACTAATAGAAGCAACTAGTCAGGTACATTATAAGCCTCTGTATAGCAACATGAGGTCATGGTTCATTTATTTTAAACAAAGAAGATCCCTGTCTTAAAGAAGTTTTATTAAATTTATACAGCTCTAATGATAGTAGGTGTGCCAAACTAATATCATTTTAAACAGAAAAAAATGTACTCCTGTAATCTGTAAATAATTTTTAGATATCTATAAAGGAAAACATTTTATAACTCTTTTATGAATTATATATTTTATTTTAGGATTGACACTATCATGTTTGGTCTCAAATTAATCCTCTCTTTAAGTTGCATCTAAAAATGTGAATTTATATATGTACCAAAGTGCATATAGATGCAAGAAAGAAGAGTTGCTTTATATCAAAAGTAATTTCTCTGGATGAGGTCATATTGATAAAAATTGGCTTAGGAGAGGCTAACAGTAACACCCTCAAAGAGTGATCAGACCAATCATAACTTTATGGTGATATCGCCCAGTAAGTGGAGCATAAATGGGATGCTGGCAAAGCTGGCCCAGAACTGCTTAGTTCTTTGGTGTGCGAAGACCTGTGTTTAATGTCCTGGCAATTTTGGATGAGCTTGGACTTATACTAGGCCAAAAGCCTGAAGCCACACATGTTGGGAACATTATTTGGGATTTAACATTGCCACTGCAAGGAGTGCTAAACCAGCCTAAAAGACTGCACAACTCTGCCACAGGTCCAGCTGCTGAAACTGACTGTTACAGAAAGGACGTTCTTCCAGTGTTGGATTAAGCAAGGCCTATGTTTTGCATACTGATAATTTGGACTAAAAATAATGTTTTGGAATTTGTGTTAAAAGCCTGAACAAGAGACTGACTTTGGAATTTACTAGCCAGCAAGCTTGCAGTGCTGTTAAATAGCAGTGAGTCCAGAGTTGCAGGTTCAAAAGCAGAAATTAACTGAAACAGAAAAGAGTCACAGAGTCCAGTTACCCAAAACAACATTGCTGTCCACAAGGAGAGATACTTCTACAAACTGTGCTTAACTGTTGAAATCTTGTTGTCTGATTTGTCCCACTAATTCCAGAAGAGACTTTTGATGATTTGTGACATCAAGCAAGAAGGATCCAGCCTGCATTGCTTCATTGATATTCGAAGACTCTACAGTTCCAGGTTAAGGAAGAAAAACAGCAGACTAAAGTCAAACTAAAACTAAAGTCCCCCCCACCTGGCTTCTACCCTCTCCCAACAACCTCCACCTGGGTACTCCCTCAGAAGCACGGACTCTAGACTGCTCCACATCCCATTTATGTGCACAACCAAAGGCTTTTAACTACAGAATCCCACAGATTTGGAATGCCTTACCTGCCCCCATAAGACACGCACAAAATCCCTATCATCGCAACCTACTACTCAGATCACATTTCTCCTCCAGCTGCTCCTGTTAATCTAACAGTTTACTATAATGATGTTGTAAGTCTAGCCACATATGAAATGTAATCTATCCTTGTCTGTAAACTTCCTGACATATGTTTGCCAGGAATAAGCTTTTTCATATTCTAATATTGTATTTTCTATGTATAAAATTCTAGGTTATGTATTGGAGCTCGGCCCCCAGGTTGCATCTGGAATCGAGCATGTTGCTCAGTATGCCTACCTGGTAAATCCCGTAAATAAATATATAAATAAATAATCTCGCCACAAAAGACATTTATCATCCAAAACCAAAAGTTCTTACCAAGACTTTGAAATCTGAAAAGTAGAAGACCACATCTACAGATAACTAAAACATAAGTATGCCTTTATCTTACTATTAGTACTTATTTGGCTATCTGAGGTGATAACTTAGTGCATTTTAGCTCCAAACATTGGGTGTATGGTTAAGCTTGAATTTAGATCTAAAGAAAATACCTTTATTGTACTATAAAGTTTAAGCAAGTATCATACCAAGATAATCTGAATCAGTAGTGTAATGAATTGCAAGTTATTATAGTAAAAAAAAAGGAAAGGACATGCTATTCATAAGTATGCTAAAGAAATAGTATAAACTGAAATTTATTATGCTGAATATTGCATATTTATTCACATTGCTTATTGCTGAAATTTGTTTTATTTGTTTTATATGATTTACTTGATTTTTTAAAATCTGCTTTGTTTACATTACAGTTTATGTTTACCTTACTTTTATTATGCTTGATACTTATGCTAATTATGACTATTTAGGACTTGTGCATATGTGAATAAAATATATTTATCTCTCATATAACCCAAAGTGTGGCAACAGTGTTTTTCACCATCATTTTTTAATCTGGAGAGTTTAGGATAATATCACATGTGAATATTTATTTCTGGTAATTTATGAAATAATTTGTGGGTAAGGCCCGAGGTGAATCCAAGTGCATTATAAAAAGTGATATTATAAGCCTTTGTTCCAACACCCCTCTATAGGAAACTTGACCGGATCCTGGATGTTTTATTTTAGTGATAGTGGATTTAGCTGTCTGTTGCTTGAGGCAGTAGACCAGAAATTTGGTTGCACTGCCCCCCCATAGTATCACTATTTCAGGTACAATAGAGCTTTTTCTATTTCAACTTTTTGTATATTTTGTATCCTAGTTTTTAAAAGTTTTAGTTCTATTTCTTTTGATTGAGCTCACTGTAATATTTTTCCTGCTCCATTTACCTTAGCTATTCAAGCAGCTCCACCAATTGTTGCTGCTTAGCTTTTTTCTCATTTGTGGCTATGGAAATGAGTTTTTCCCTGACCATCATTTTGATTGTGTCCCACAATATTTGTGGAGTAATGCCTGGTTTGGCATTATAGTCTACTGTCATTTTAATTGCATCTTTAACAAAAATGACCATGTCCATATCTGTAAGCAACAAAATATTTACCCTCCAATGTGTAGTTTTGTGGGGTATCATTAAATTAACTTTGAGGTATATTAGCTGGTGGTCAGAGAGGGTGGAGGTGCCACCCACATCAAAACAAAGGAAGATATATCCTTCATATAAGTGAAGAATGTATCTGGCCTAGATTAGATGAGTAGATCTTAAAATGGGATGAGAAGTAAGTGTAGTGTTTGGCCTGAGGATATTTTACTTTCCATATGTTTGCTAGGCCCAGCTCCATCAGGAGGTTGTTAAGTACATGAGGGGTCCTAGTATTGTGATTAGGGATCTGAGAATTTGTGTCAAGGGCTCTAATGAAAATCAAATTCCAGTAACCCCAAAATCAAAAGACCCCTCCCTTTTTTAACTATTTGTTTTATCATGGTGGAGTAAAAGTGCAGCGATGAGCCTGGTGGGGCATAAACATTTGCCAGTGTAATCTTGGTGTCATGCACACTGCCCACTACAACAACATATCTGGTCCCTGTGACCCCAATCAACTCTTTCTCCTCAAATGGGAAAGAGGAGGATAGCAGGATGGCCACCCCTCCACTGTTCTTTCTCCAGTGAAACGTGGTAGATATTAGGGAACTTTTTTTTTAAATGACTGGTTTTACCTCCTCCGTTAGTCTCAGTCTCCACTCCTGCAGGAGATACAGATTGCAGTCTTCTCCCCACACCACAGCCTTTCCTGATTCTGCCCCAGCAGTTCCCAACTGAGCCATGGCTGTACCCCCAGATGAGTATGGGGTGCGGCAGAGCACCCCGAGAATCTTGCTGTTGTCTGACCCACCGGGGATGTCGGGGAGGTTCGGGCAACCAGGGTCACTGCTGCACCTCCATCACCTCCTAGGAGACCGAGACAGATTTTTCCTCCTTTTTCCCTCCCTGGCATGGTGCACGTTCCTTGATGTCAAGGCACCAGGTGCTGATGTCCACACTGTGTCTTGGGTGGCCCCTTCCTGATGACAGGACTTACCATACCCTGAGCCTCCACCCAGGGTCAGGCAAACTGTGGGCCTTGGCCTCCCCCTTCCCCAAGAAAAAGTGAGCAGTCGTGGGACACTCAAGCCTTTCTCCCCCAGCCAGCCCTCCAGCTACCTGAGTCCACTCTCTAATCCAGGTCACCGATGTCTCAAATGGAAATCCAACTGCTGTGCCAATGGACCAGCTGTTAGGGAAAATTTTAGTTCTAAGTTTTAGCACTTCTTTGGGGGAAGAGATGAGTTTCCTGCAAGAAGTTAATATCACATCTTTGCAAGGTTAAGAATTTAAAGACTTGCTTCCCCTTGATAGGATTGTTGATACCATTAATATTGTAAGACTGAATTTTTTTATTGTCATAAACCGTTGTTAGCAGAATGGATAACAGCTACTGAAAAAGCTTGCTGGTCAGCAATTATGCTATTAAAATGAAAGATGAGTGACCCGATCAAAAGTATGTACCCATAAACCTTAATCAAACATTAGTAGTTAAACAGAGAAATTTTAACCATATAACATATAAACATCATAAACAGGAAGCAGGAGAATATTCCCTGCAAAACTTGTCATGGTGTAAAAAGATGGGGCAGCCTAGGTCCCTCAACATACCATACTCTGCTTCATGGAACCCAAGATCTGATTGCCCCAATCTGGTGTAGTGTTTGACTTCCTTGGTCAGACTGAGATATTTCAATCAGTCTGTGGATTGCCAATCCTGTGGAAGATACTCCCACTATGTGGGTGGGAGAGCCAGAGTAGCAGACTCAGGTAGACTAGCACTGAGTCCTCTGGTTGTCCTGGTGTCAGCAACAGCATATGTGAAACAGTATAAGGTGGCTATGCCTGCCCACCACCTGCCCCCGGTCTAATTATAAAGAATATAGATAGATGTTTATTGTGGTATGTGTTTTCACAGCCCCAGTAGATCAAATCAAGCCATATCTATATCTGCCTCTGTGCCTGCTAGTTGCAAAGGCAATAGCAAATTTGGAAGTGGGTCAGAGTGCCCTTTTCAACTTCAGGCAGGCCTAAGATGACTAAAGGCTGTCTTTTAATTTCACAGGGGTCACCTACTCCCCTATTAAATGGGATGTTCCCACATGCCCCAGAAACAACTGGGCAGTGGGGTCATCTACTGTCAAGACTGCAGACCCCAGGGTGGTGCAGAGTAAACAAGTGATGGGGCAAGTGTTAGTCTGCAAGTATGTTTATATTCAAGATGAATGCCATTATTTGTTACCCTTTTAATATTTAACAATTTAACATTTCCCTTCCCAGTGCCCTGCCTTGACCCAAGTTGACTCCAACATACTAGAATTCTGCCCAATGATTGGACACCATATTTAGTCAGGTTATTAATTTCCAACATAGGGTTTATCACTATAACTATACAATGTGGTTTAAATCAGCTCCAGCATGGTGATGTGAAGTAGCATTTCAACTATGTGAACTTAAACGATAACAGAGCCTCCCAACTGGGACAATAATTATGAATCCCCCAAGATAAGTTTGTGGAAGGTAAACCTTAAAAGTCAATCAGGTTATTGCAAGTTCAAAAGATGAACAATTACTGTTCTAATGATGTTATGCATGGAGCTAGTGCTATACCAGAGTTATACAGTATATTAAGATCTAGTAGTCAATGCTTCTGCAGTAGGTCTGTCTAAAGAAAGACTGGGGCCCCCACATCAGACATGGGCATCCGGTGACCAGGACAGGTTATGTGCCTTCCACAACATAGCCTAATAAAGCATGCCTTAGAAAGTACTTACAAAAAGTCACATTGTCCTGAGGAACGCTACTCTTTCAGGCTGCTGATCCCAGTTCTTGGGTAATGGGGATGCAAGGTGACTGGGTGCACTCCTCCAAACATCAGAGGCTCTGCAGTAAGGTGTTTCAAATCAGAGCAGAGCACCAATTAGAGTGGGCCAAAACAAATCCCGCTCAGGTCTCCATGCTATTTGTTGGGTCAGCATCAGGGCCAATTGAAGTCAAAGCGGGAGGTTACAGGTGACATGCATTTCTCTCCACTTTTGTTGGATCCCCATAGGTCAACAGCAAGGCTCCAAGATCTGCACAGAGGTTTGTAGGGTTGGTTTTCTGCACCCCTCCCATGTGAGTGGTTCCTTTTTGGGCCATCGACCAGGCAGAGCTCAGTAAATCTTTTTCCAGACATTCCTTAATCAGTGAGGGGACTGTAATTCCCAGCCCTTCCAAGTATTGCAAGGCATCCAGTAGATTTGTGAATATGCAAGTGCCTCTCTTGGTCTCCACCCTCAGCCTAGCAGGATACAGTATCTGTGCACGAATGTTTCTGGCCTTCAGTTGTTTCAATATTGGTCATAGGGTTCACGGATTTTCTTGTACTGCTGAGGTGTAATCATTATCCAGGAGAAGCGGTTGTTCTTACAGCATAGATCTTCATGTTGCCAAGCTGTCTTTAAGAACTCTTCTTTAGTGGTAAAGTGGGTAAGCTTAGCAACAAAAGATCAAGGCCAAACTCCTGCATTGGTGGGGTTTGGGCCTAGAGAACAGTGTGCATGGTCCATTGAAATGTCCAGGTCTTCTGGCAGATGGACAGTCTCTCAGAGCATTATTTGGAGGAAGGAAATTACACTGGTGAGCCCAGCTTCGGCCCCTTCATGGATCCCGTATACCCTGATGTTCTGCCTGTGACTCCGACCTTCCAAGAAGTTAAGACAATGGGTAAGTTAATGGTCCCTACCTAGTAGATACCACAGAAGTCAATTATGTCTATTGGCATGCTCCTTAATGCCAGTCAGGCAAAGTTCAACTTGATCCATCCGGTGCTCTGTTTTGGCAATATCAGATCTCAAATCGGTAAGTGTTTGGTCTATTTGTATAACTGTTTTAGCAGTTTTAAGAATTGAGGCAATGAGGTCTGCATCTCCTATAATCTCTGCTGGAGTGATTGCAATGCTGTCCTCTGGATCAGCCATCTCCAGGCCTGAATGGCTCTTTTCTTGACTAAGGAGCTCCTTTAACTTTTGTGATGTTGCCCCCATATTTCTGGGGAGGAGAACTTTCAATCTAGTGCTTTTAGCAGGTGAGTACCTATTTTTAACAGCAGATGCCATTAGATTTAGATTGGGGGACTGACAGAGCACAGAACTAAGCCACCATTAGATTGCTGACATCACCAGAAGCACCCCTCATAAAATTTCTGATCACTTAATTGTCTCATCACTTCTGTCTCTCTCACTCTCATAGTCTGTAGTATTGAGGAAAACCACACTACCACCCTTGTTTGCATATTTGATGGTGACAGTGTGGTTGTCCTCCAGACTTGCAAGAACTGCTGTCTTCTGCGAAGACATAATGCAAACAGACAAAAAAAATGAGAATTAGTCACAGTTCTTTTTCAAAATCTATTTCACACTTCTTTGGAAATGTCCCAATATATTTTGGGGAAGGGGCCAAATGTATTGATATTAACAGGTCTCATATATAAGCTCCACAATCTGTGCTTCAGAAAAACTGTTGTCATTCTGTTAAAAACAAAGATTTTATGCTTAATTTTCTGCACATATAGTGCAGGTTGATAGCAAAGTCAAAAGATCTGAAACATGACATGTGCACAAAAGTCAAGACCTTAATTAGTAATGTGAGTTTGGCATTAAACAGTTCATACATAAACGATTAATCACATTGCAGTCACTGCTGGCAGATACAGAGTTGTTTACCTCCTCCTGTGAATTAATCCAAGATTGTCTGGTCCACTGCTACCTCTTTTTTTTGCCCGCCCCCCACCTTAGTAGTGGCCACCTTCTGAAAAAGACCTAGTTTCTTTGTTTTGGCTACAGAACTCGTATCTGTTCCTCTTGTCTCTCCAGGATAAACTCTTGCTCCTCTAAAAAAGCATTTCTTGAACTTCCTCCATTGGTGTCAGGATCGAAACTTTGATACAAACTTACTTCTTTACTGGTTCTTTTCAAAATAAATTTCAGACTACTCTCTTCTCTCAAAATACCTGTTTGACTGCTGCCATTAAAAAAACTGTTTTGCTAAAACCTCCCTCAACATGGACACAGCTTGGCTAAAGTGGTTTTCAGTTTGTTCAAATACTCATTAAAGTTTTCAAGGTTTTTAAAAATTTGGAAGGTTTAATTTTTCCTTTTTAAGTCATTTATGACTTCCATCTGCATAGTCACAGTAAGGAGACCCACAGGAGGGTGGCAGGAGACCCTGCAGGGGAAGGAAACAACTCCTGGTGGGGGACTCCATTGTTAGGAAGGTAGAACTGGGCAAGGAAGGGGAGAGAGAGGTAAGGTGCCTGCCTGGCGCCATGGCTTGGAGGGACAGGGAGCGAATCCTCAGGATTGCTGGAGTAGCTGCACAGGGGAGGGAGCTGGATGTCATTGTCCACCTAGGGACAAATGACCTGGCTAAGAAAGGGATTAGAGAAGTGCAGGAAGAGTTTGTGGAATTGGGGAGGGGCCTTAGTCAAGTAGCACGCACGGTAACCTTCTCGGAGGTGCTACCCATCTATGGCATAGGAGAGGCTAGGGTGTTCCGTACCATGGGATTCAATCAGTGGTTGAAAAACTGGTGTGAAGCTCAGGGATTTGGCTTCATTGGGGACTGGGGGTCCACCTGGAGTGATGCAAGCCTATACTGGCATGATGGGCTGCATCTGTCCGGGAGGGGAACCAGGATCCTAGGTGATAGGTTTAAATGCTTCATTGGCAAGCTTTTAAACTAGCCAAGGGAGGCACTGGAAAGGAGCAGGAAAATCCTAGCCCCCAAAAATCACGGTAGTAAGTGTGGCAAACACCAACATGGAGGTGTTGATAGGGAGAAGGCAGGGTAAATGGAGAAAGTGACAAAGGCAAGAAGGACAGGGATGGGGCAAAGGGGGTAAGACCATCAGGAAACTGGAGGGTAATGAGTACCAATGCCGTAGTCTGGGCAACAAGCTCCCTGAACTGGTGGCCTTAATGGAAGAGGGATGCCTGGATATTGTAGCAGTCACAGTAACATGGTACACAGAGAACCATGACTGGGATGTTAACATACCAGGAACATAACTTACAGGAGAGACAGGCAGGGAAGAGGGAGGAGTAGCTCTCTATGTAAAGGAAGGGATAAAAGCAACTGAACAAAAGAGTAAACAGGGAGGAGAGGAGGCACTGTGGGTCACCTTGAGACTGGAAAGGCACCACAATCCGCACAGGGTTGTGTACAGACCCCATGTCAGGGGAAGGAATGGACAAGGATATGATGGAAGGCATTCTTAGAATGGCAGAGAAAGGGGAGATACTGTTGATGGGAGACCTGAATATGCCAGATGTTAACTGGAGCACATTTGCTGCAGCCACATCGAAAACAGGGCCATTCTTGATGCCCTACAGGTGGCAGGCATTAGACAGCTAGTTTTGGAACCCACTCATGAGGGAGCAACCTTAGACCTCATACTCTCAAGCGGGGGCAGTGAGGAGGATCTCAGATCTAGAAGTGGGTTGCCATCTGGGGACAAGTGACCATCAGACAGTGTGGTTCCGTTAAACTCAGCTACAGAGTCAAGCCATACAAAAGTGAGGGTACTGGACTTTAGGAGGGCTGACTTTGGCAAGATGGGAGAGTGCCTCAGAAAAGCACTAGCAAACAGGCTACAAGGAGGTGTGGAGCAACAATGGGGAATTATCAAAACTGCCATCACAGAGGCAACAAGCCTTTGTGTGAAGCAAATAAACAAATCAAAACGAAAGAAAAAGCCACTATGGTTCTCAAGAGAGGTGGCTGTGAAAGTCAGGAAGAAAAGATAGCATTCGGAGTATAAGGAAACACAGAAGGAGCAGGACAGAGAGCTGTACCAGTTAAGGCAGAAAGAAGCAGGGAGGGAAGTCAGAATAGCAAAGGCCCAAACTGAGGAAAAGATAGCCAACTCAGTTAAGAAGGGGGATAAAACCTTTTATAGGTACATCAGCGAGCGTAGAAAGACAAAGGGAGGGAGGGATAGTGAGGCTGAATAGAATGAACGGTGGGTGGACAGAGGGGGACAGTGAAAAAGCAGGAATACTGAACGAATATTTCTGCTCAGTATTCACAAAAGAGGAGGGGGAAGTGCCTAATCCAATTAACAGAAGCACTCTTGATAGGGGGGTTGATCCCAGTCCTTTCACAGAAGAAAGTGTTCTGCAAGAACTCCTAAAACTGAAGGCGGACAAAGCAATGGGTCCTGATGGAATTCACCCAGAATTCTAAAAGAATTAAGGAAGGAACTAGTGAAACCACTGGCTACTTTTTAATAAATCATGGAGGATGGTGTGGTACCGAGGACTGAAGGAAGGCGATGTGATTCCCCTTCACAAAAGTGGGACCAAGACAGAGGCAGGAAACTACAGACCTGTCAGTCTGACCTGCTGGTAGGGAAAATGATGGAGTCACTCTGAAGGAAAGAATAGTTGAGTACCTAGAGGTCAGTGGAGCACAGGATCCAAGGCAGCATGGGTTCACAGCGGGAAGGTCATGTCAGATGAATCTAATAGATTTCTTTGACTGGGTGACCAAAGTAGTAGACCAGGGAGGGGCTCTGGACATGGCCTACCTAGACTTTAGCAAGGCATTTGACACAGTCCCACACAAAAGATTATTAGTCAAATTAACCAGCCTGGGAGTGGGTCTCAGGGTGGTAGCCTGGGTAAAACATTGGCTGGACAACAGGACACAGAAGGTAATTGTAAATGGAGTCCACTCTGAAGAAAGTGAGGTTACAGTGGTACCGTGAGGGTTCAGTATTGGGTCCAGTCCTTTTTAATGTCTTCATCAGTGACATTGCAGAGAGACTGGAAGGAAAAGTATGCCTTTTTGCAGATGACACAAAGATCTGCAACAGGGTTGATACACAAGTCGGCATGGAAAGGATTAAAAGGGACTTGGCAAGGTTGGAGAAATGGTCAGACGTATGGCAGCTAGGATTCAATGCAAAAAAGTGCAAAATAATGCACCTGGGAAAGAAGAACCCAGGGGAAGAATACACAATGGGTGGGGAGGTAGTAACAACAACAAAACAGGAAAGGGACCTGGGGGTAATCATATCAGATGACCTTAAGGTTAGCAAGCAATGGAGAAGGCAGTAGGGAGGGCTGGAGATATACTGGGATGCATAGGGAGAGGCATCAGCAGCAGAAAACAGGAAGTTGTTATCCCTCTGTACAGACAGTTGGTGAGACCCCATCTGGAATACTGTGTCCAGTTCTGGAGACCCCATCTCCGCAAGGGCGTAGACAGGATAGAGGCAGTCCAGAGGAGGGCAACTAAAATGGTGCAGGGTCTGCAAGAGAAGCCGTATGAGGAGAGACTAAAGGAGCTTAATATGTATACCCTTGAGGAAAGAAGGGAAAGGGGGGACATGATAGAAACTTTCAAGTACCTCAAAGGAATCAACAAAATCCAAGAGGGTAGCATCTTTCAGAAAAGAGACTTGCAAGAACAAGGGGACACAATTTAAAGATAGAAGGAGGGTGGTTCAGGGGCAATGTGAGGAAGTATTATTTCACAGAGAGGGTAGTGGATGCATGGAACAGCCTTCCTGAGGAAGTTGTGGGGTCTAAAACTGTGGGAGAATTCAAGAATGCATGGGACAGACATAAGGCAATTCTTGTGGGGGGCAGGAAGATATAGGCTGTTGGTTAACTAGGCTCTGCGGCCTATCCTGTAGGTAGGGAAATGGGCAGACTAGATGGGCCTAGCGGTCCTTATCTGCCGTCAAAGTCTATGTTTTCTATGTTTCTATGTCTGAAAATTAGCTGGATTAATTAAAAACATGCCTATAATAGAATTTGGTCCCATCTGTAAGAAAAACAGCAACATCATGATCCAATCCAAAAGCTGATATTTTAGTTAATCATAACCCTAAATGCACCATATTGTCCTCAAGACAAGCTTTCAGTGTAGTGATTTGCTAATTAAGGTGCCTGGCTTTAATGGCAACCTTCTTCAAATCAATACATGCTGTTTAAAATCTCCCCAGGCTACATCATTATGATCTGGCCCAACTGCTTGCATCTGGATCAGGAAAGGATTTGACAAGCCCATGTGATGAAACACCATATTGGAGAAACATTGTATGGCTACCAGGTAATGCAACTCATCCTCATATGGCTAGGACCTTTGTAAAGGAATGTATTTGTATTTCTGGGATTAACCACCCTGTACTCAGCTGCGCAAATCTAATGAATACACAGAAAAGCTGAAACTTGGGAAACACCTGGTGTGGCACGGTTGAAAGCTTCAACAGGAGTAAACAAAAGTCTCGTGCAAAATAAAAAGTCCCACTGCTTCAGGATTCTCAAGTACACTTATTTAATTAAAAAGACAAGCAGATAAAATTAAGGTCAGAGATACACGTAAAAGGCAAACAGATGTTACTATCCGACCAATGTTTCACATGCACACTATATGTTTTTTCAAGATGCCGACTACTGGTTAACAGCTGCCATTTAATGCCCATTATTAAAGAGATAGGGCATCAAGACTAGACAGTATGGAAACTTATTACTAACTATGCCCCGTACACTAATTACCCCATCAGTATTCAAACAAAGAACTTACACAGGTTTCTCACATATGCCAAGCAAATTATTTGAGTGAGAGCAGGAGACACTAGTTCAGGAGTATGTTGACAAAGAGGACATCCTGTGGTGTCATAAAACATCCCTGAAGGTGCATTCAGTGCCTCGGGTGAAGTAATATTCAGCAGTGGCTGTAAATGTAGAGGGAGGCATGTTTGCACTGTCATGGTGTGTTGGATGTGTATTAGTGGCATAAGGAGGTGAACATCGGAGTGACTGGCTACCACATGGTCAAAATATGTTGGCAGAAGCGGTGACCCAACAATAACACCAAACCTGATCCAGGCCGAAGAGTTTATGGCCAGTATAATGTGGTGAAAGGGCATTCTTGGTCTATTAAATCCAATGGGCTTTAAGACCACAGGCAGCATGCATTCGTGGGAGGGTCATGCCAGATTAGTATGATTGATTTCTTCAGCTGGATGACCAGGAAATTAGATCAAGATAGGCCAGTGAACGTGGCCTATCTGAACTTCAGTATGCACATATCATAGCAGTGTGGTCCACCATGCATCTGCAGTATAAAGCAAATCACCCGGAGGGATCCAATACATATGGCCTCATAAATCTAAAACCCAACTAGAGAGATACTCCATTCACCAGTTGTAGGCATCCCATTTCTTCATTCAAAGAACATCCAAAGGCCAGCTCTCACCGCTTCATTATGACCAAGGTTTGTGTCTGTGCATTAGTATAACATTTTTAAACACTGTAAGAGAAAAAAATCTGATCAAGTAATTTATGACATAAATAGCGTTGTTTTCAATAGCAGACCATAACCAAGCTTAGAAATCACCAAAGGCACACATTCCATATGTACACCACCTAAAGCTATGTGAAAATATTCCAATACAGGAATACTATCCTAGATATATTATGAACACACTTCCAAATTTGTTATGCATTTACTCCTACTGGTCTCCTAAAATAACATTTAATATGAGCAGAATTAGTCTGCTGCATCTATCCTTTTCCTTTGCATATACTGTATGATTCCATATATTTATAATAATTATATGTTAGGAAGTAGTCTGCCAAGGATCACTATACTATTAAGTCCTAAAGGTATTCCTTTGCTTAGTTTTGCTTCTCAGTAATTCATTTTTTAAACAAAAATACATTGTTTAAAACAACTATTTAAACTTTTAATAAATCAAAGTAATCACCACGTGGTTTGTTAACCAGTCCTTAATACAAATCAAAACAAAACACAATGCATATCTAACTTTTCATAAAAATGTGGAACAAAATACAGCTCTAGTTCACATTCATTGTTCTATATACCACCATTGTAACATTGTATACATATCCAAGATGCAGGTTAAACACATACTAGTTAGTTAGTTAGTTAGTTAGCTAAAACTTTATTTTTAAACAGAAGAAGAACTTTAGGTCCAAAGGACCTATTTTCAAAGTTGTACTGTGTACACAAAACATACATACAGTACAGTTGTTCTTATAAACAAGCAATGGGTCATACTAAGATTACATACAAATACAGTACATGTAATGTTTTCATGTTGGTTCACTTATTTTATGATGCCTCAGGCTTCTTTTTGGCCCTTACTACCTTTTGGTTACAACTTGGTCTTATTTCATATTTGATCTTCCTTTTATGTTTTTGATTCATTTATGCATGACACCCGCTTAGCTCATGTTTTAGAAGCTAAAGGCAATGATGTCATCTTCAGAGCATGTATTATTTGATAACAATTGTTTTATATGCCATATATTATATGCCATATACCTACAACATTCAGTCACATTTTTAGAAATGAGGAGCCAATTTAAGCATCAAGCTTCCATTATAATTCTTTAGTTCAGATTGTTAAAGAATCGAGTAAGTTACCTACCTTCTGAGATATTCCTTATGTGTGGGGCACTGGTGGCTCTTATTGCATCCCATAAATAGGGATGTGATCATCAGAGCAATGCCTGAAGCATGTCAAATGGCCTTGCATGCAGAGAATCACTAAAGTTACTGAGAAAGTTCAGTGAATACTCTTATATCTAACATTCCCATTCTGTATTGTACCACTTTGAAAATGGTTTATTAGCACTGGTAGTGATAAAAATATGCCCAAAGAAGTTGTGTTGCTACATTCTTTGCAGTACTGTATGATAGTCCATAGTTTAGCTAAAGATGAACCATAAAAGCCATTTTCAGTATTACACTGTTGCCAGGAATTCTGTGCATGTAATATTCATCCAGTCACCAAAAAAAATGTCATGTGTAGGCACAGTCTATCCAGCATTCCTGTATCCTTTAAGTCATAATGATATATCATATTTATTAGTGTTCCAGTTTATTAAAATAAAATGTGATGATGTCTCTACAAAACATTAAAGCACAGTGTAGTATAAGCTAACTTTATTGCACTCCTTTCCCTCCTGAGAGGTCAGTAGGCAAATCAGGAGCCAGGGCATGTCTAAAGTGGCATGACTTTGGTCCGGATAAATTGGACCCCAGACAGGCTACAAGATGGCCACCAGAATGAACCACCAAAGTGATTTGGCTACTGAACTCTCAGGTCAAAGAAATGTAATATAGTAAGCTTATAATGTGCAGTGCACCAATAAAGAGAAAACTGAGACACACCGCCTTTTGTCTTTCTATGGAAGGATACATTTTTTAACATTACTGTAACTTTCCAGATTTCTACAGTAGCATGATGGGTGCAGTCATGTGAGCATAAGTAAAAAGTACAAACTAAAATCAAATATTTGGTTTGTTGAATTCCTAGTTACCCTGGTTCAAAAATGGTTTCTGTTTTTAGTTAAATAGTAAAGGTGCTTTAATACTTTCCAGTGACATCATTGCATTTTCTTTAAATACACTGGAATAGTGACAAATATGATATTTCATTATAAAATAAAGGACACATAAACATTGTGCAGCATGTGCCTGCATAAAAATTGTTATCAGTGACTTTGGGCAAATAGTGCATGCCCAGAGCACTTCACAACAGTAATAGTGAAAATAGCCTTTATGTTTCATGTTTATCTAATCTATGAACTACTATACAATATAAAGTAGTAAAGAATGTAGCAACTCAACTTTTTAAGGCATATTTCTATCACTGCCAGTGACAGTAAACTGTTTTAAAATACAAAAATTTACAACAGCGAACAGGAATGTTGTGAATAAAAGATAAACCACTGAAATTACTATTGGTGACTTTTGCGATACTGCACATGCAAGGCCACTTGACATGTTTTGGAGATTGCATTAATGACTGATTTTCTATTTGTGGGATACAATCAGAGCAGCCAGCATCCCACACATACAGAAAATGCCAGGAATCAGGTAATTCCCTCTGTTGTTTAAAGAGGTGAGCTGGAGAAGTATAATGGAAACTTGATGTTAAAATCGGCTCAGCATTTCTAAAACCATGATGAAATAGTCATGTGGCATATACACAAATATGAATATGTACTCTATGGATGCTATCTTTGTCTGTAGCTAGTAACATGTGAACTAAAAGGGATATCATGGATAAACGAATCAAGAACACAGAATGAGGCTCAAATAGTATATAAGGTCAATATTTTAATCAACAGGTAGTGAGGGCCAGAAAGAAGCCAAAGACTTTAAAAAGTAACAGAACCAACATGGAAACATTACTAGTATGTGTGTTTAGCCCTGCATCTTGGATATGTATGCAATGTTACAATGCTGTTATACAGAGAAATTAATGTGAACTAGAGATTTATTTTGTTCTGCCTTTTAATTTTTTTTTTTCAAATTCAATAAGCTTTCTTTAATTTTCAGTTTTGTCATCAATAATATGTAGACAGTGTTGTTGCACAAGGAGATTGTTGCATCTTTGTTCATTAAATAGATGTGCATTATGGAAACTAACTTCATAAATTTAACAGGCAGAAACAAGATAATGGCAACATGTGAATCATTACAATATAAACAACCCTTCCCCCCACCCCAACCTCTATGACGATTCTGCCTTTTTATAAAGAAATAGAGGTACGTTGTATTTTGTTTTGAATTTTATTAAATGTGATAGGAAACAGTGTTTTACACCTCTAGATACCCACCTATTGTCCTTTAAGTGTCTATCTAATATTATGATATGTTTTTGAACTATTTGGTAAAATGTATGATACAGCTTTGCTGGCTTCGCAACTACCATGAATCCCTTTCTCCCAAACAGTTGCTGTTCTCTCTTTTTATACTTCCTGGACATTGTACGACATCTATTACACCAATCCAAGCCATCCAGAGAAATAGCATGGAATGGTTTTATTGATATCATAAAATGTCTTAGAAATATGAAATGAGAGAGCAGTAGCTATTGAGGAGAGTGGAACTCAACATAGATCTGAAGGCACCTGAAAGCTAGGACATTTATTTACCAAAACTTTATCAAAGCATATCAGAACATAACTGCCATGGACAGGATGATAGAAAAGCAGTTAAGTATGTAAAATAATTTCCTATGTCCTTTAATGACAAACAACCCCATTTGTTATTAATTTAATTTATTTTTAGTTACACAATTGTTTTAAACAATATTTTTTTTTATTTAAAAAAAATAAGTACTGAAAAGAAAAATTAAGGAAAGGAAGAACATTAGGATGTAATAGCATGCTGAGAACAGGGTAGGTTACTTCCTAACATATAATTACAATGTAATTATTATGAAAAAGTAACCATATCTGCAATGAAAATGGAGAGATGCAGGGGACTAATTGTACTCATATCAAATGTCATTTCAAACAGCAATAGGAGAAATGCTTGCAAATTTGGAACTGTGTGCCTAGTATATGTAGATTAGCAATACTGTATTTAAATTTTACCATGTTGCTACAACTCATGTAGGTGTGGACTGTGTGAATTCAATGATTTCTAAGCTTGGTTGCGGTCTATTACAGAAAAAAAGTTATATTTATGTTATACTTGGTTGGACATTTTTCTATTACAATACAGTGCTTATAAATATTGTATGCATGTACAAACACAAAGCCTGGTCCTGAGGAAGTGGTGAGATGTAACATTATGAAATGTTGACTTCTGACCTTGAGTTGATTATTGAATGACTTTCTGGACTTTGGCAAGGCCTTTGACACTGTGTCACTTAGGAAACTGATAAAAAAAAATGAGCAGCCTAGGAGTGGGATCCAAAGTGGCTAATTGAGTTAGATTCTGGTTAGTGGAGAGGAGATGGTTATTGGCACTCACTCTAATGACTGCAGATTGACAAGCCAGGTGCTGCAGGGGTTGGTAGTGGGACCAGTCCTCATCACTGTCTTCATACATGACATTGCAGAAAAACTGGAAGGAAAGTATGACTTTTTGCAGATGATGCCAAAACGTATCATAATGTGAAAACTCAAGAAGGGGTGGAGATAATATTTAGGGATCTTGGGAAACTAGAGGAGTGGTCAAGAGCATGATGTTTGGTTTCAGTGCCCAAACATGCAAAATCATGCACCAAGGGCATAAAAACCCAGGAGCTGAGTGTAGAATGGGGCGGCGGGGGGTATACTGACAATAAATAAGTAGGAAAGGGACATTGCAGTTACCACAACTGATGATCTGAAAGTGGCAGAGCTGTGTGACAAAACAGTGGTTAGGGCCAGTGGAATGCTGGGATGCTTAGGGATACAGATCTACATCAGAAGGAGGGAGGTGGTGCTACCACTATATCTCATGCTGGCAAGATCTGAATGGAGAATTGTATTCAGTTCTGTAAACTGCACCTCAAAAATTGTGTCAGTGACTGAGTGAATAGTGCACGCACATGGCACCAGACAACAGTATAATAGTAAAAATGGCTTTTATTTTCAGATTTGGAAGTTTGTTAGCTAATTTTGGACTTCCATAGAGTATTACAAAGAACATAGAAATTCATGTTTGTAAGGCATATTTCTATATCTGCCAGTGCCAATAAAGCATTTTAAAAGTGGTATAATTAAGCAATAAGGCACGACAGGGTGTGATATATCATAGGATATCATCATACCTCGGGTGGTTGGCGGCCGAGTGCATCCAGCCATCCGAGAAGTGATGATATCCCATGATATACCACACCCTGGAGTGTCTTATTGCTGTTATGAACTGGAATACAAGTTTTAGCAGTAAAAAAAATGTTTAAATCCTTTTGAAAATGTCTTTTCTGAGGAGTTGGAGGAGTACTTTTTAATAAAATAGTCCCTGGAGAGCTCTGGACTGCAGGTGGCACTGTTGTAAGTCAAGTTTATGAAGTAGGGGTGTACTATATATCTCTCTTAGCACCAGGATGTGAACTCTGTTCTTCTTGCCTTTCAGGTGGTACTGCTGGGTCAGTGAAGATGTGTGCATTTTTTTTTTTAAACGTTATGTGTGGCAAGCAGGAAGCAGCTTTGTAAATGGGAAGAACATCTCCTAGGAAGTCACCCGGAAATCTGAAACTACTGTTTGGCTGGATGTTAGTAGTGTTTAGAAAATAAGTTGGGGGCCAGTTTGGGATCCTTTACTGTTGTTGTTTTTTTTTTAAATACTCGCTGAAGGTGCGTCTCGTGCCATTCTGTCTTGTAGTTAGATAGGACGAGTGGTCTGCGAGTGCTGGCTGTTGGCTAACATTTGTGTGGGGAATGTGAGGGCAGGATGTTGAAGATGTTGTGGGCAGCTCAACCTTCACTCCTCTTAGCAGCTTGTGTGGTTCACGTTTCATTGTGGGCACAGTTGAGTTTTTTTTTTTTTTAATAGTGGCAAACTGGAGGTCTGACTCTGACTGTACAAGATGAGGCACACTGCGTGGTAAGTGAGGAGGCTGGTGACCGGAGGTTTTTCTGAAGCAGTGATGATGTAGCCCGATATCATCATGGCTTCAAAGACCTCTCAGCCAATCAGCTTCTTTGATTCTCGGCACCCAGTTCATAATTAAGCAATAAGGCATGACAAGGTGTGTGTTATCGTATAATAATGTCACTCCTGGGGTGGGTTGAAGCATGAGGCAAAGCCGAGTGCTTCCACCACCCCAGGAGTGATGTTATTACATGATAACATACACCTTGGAGTGCCTTATTGCAATTATACAATGGCTAGATGTTATACAAAACAAAAATAAAAATAACAATGTTTTTAGTAGATTTTTAGTGAGGCAGTATATCTTTGTTTCTGAAAAAAAAAATCCATATAATCTTCCAAAAAATCAACAGACTGATGTTATTGTGTAATATCATCACTGTCTCAGGCACACACTGACCAATCAGAGTCCAGGAAAATTTCTTGCCATTGTATATTACAGAATGAAAAACAACAAACTGCACTCCACAAGTGGTAAAAGTTACAGACTATAATAGTCAAGTTAACCACAGAGAAAAGCTTTATTGTGCAAAGCAGGACACTAAACCCCAGTGGCTGTGACCATATGTTGTCTTCCTCAGGGTGTGTGTACCTTGTCCCATAAACATACCCTTTAATTCAAATCCTTAAAACTCATTTCATCTAAGTAGCTAATATCACCACTATTAAAACAATTTTTTATGATTAATTAATAATCATTCCACCTTAATAAGAACAAATCAAATTAAATATTAAACCTAGTACTTATGTGGAAGAGCCACCATCTGTATCATATCCCTGCAAGAACAATAATATAATAAAATGAGTAATCCTTTCTACAAAGTAATGTGTAAGTGAGAAATTTAATCAAACCTGTAGCGCAAAACAATTGCAAAAAATAAAAATAAAAAATAACTTAAAAAATAGAGGGACAATTTAAGCTGACTTTAATTAGGGGCTGCAATTAATCTCCTCATTCAAACCATTAGGTTGAGCAGTGTTCAAAGTACCAATCCACACCTCATACTCCCTGAGGAAGATCACATATGGTTGAAGCCTCTGGGGTTTAGTATCTTGCATTGCACAATAAAGCTTTTATCTGTGGTTAACTTTACTATTATAGTTTATAATTCTTACCATTTGTGGAGTGTTGCTTCTTGTTTTTTCATGATGCTTTTGAGGTTAGCAACCTCTAACTCACATCACCCATTTCCTCTGTGTCACGCTATATTTACTTGTGGTGTATAATACAGAATGAGAGTGTTATGAATGAAAGAAATTACTGAAATCACTAACAGTGACTTTTGAGATACTGTGCGTGCAAGGCTGCTAGGTGCACTTTGGGCATTGCAATGGTGATCACTTCCTTATTTATGGGATGTGACCAGGGCAGCCAGCTCCCCACCTATAAGGAAAATGCCAGGAGGAAGGTAATTCGCTCCATTCTTTACAGATGTGAGCTACAGAACAATAAGAAAGCTTGATGTTAAAAGAGGCAGAGGAGGTATATAGCATTTACAAAAACACTATTAAGAATATGTGTGCTACAAATGCCATCATTGCCTGTGCTAGTAAAACATGTGCTAAAGGAGTTACCATGCATAAATGAATTAAGAACGTAAAATGCGGTTCAACTATTTAAAAAGGTCCATGTTTTTACCAACAGGTAGTGAGGGCCAAAAAAAGTCAGTGGCTTCAAAAAGTAAGTGAAACAACATGAAAACATTACTATGTTTGTGTAGTCCTGCATCTTGGATATGTAAGCAATGTTACAATTGCTGCTATGCAGAAAAATAAATGTGAACTAGTGATGCATTTTGTTCCACATTTCTATGAAGAAACATGGATGAATTGTATTTATTTTTGATTTTATTAAAGACTGAGTAGATACATACCCAAAAGTGATTTTTTGATTTATTCATGGCTAAAGAAATGTTTTAAACAACAGCATATTTTTATTTCCAGAATATGAATTACCGAGAAGCAAAATTATGGAAAGAAACAGCATTAGGATTTAATAGTTTACTGAATCCTGGGTATGCTGCTTCTTAACATATAATTATTGTGAATAAGTTACAATACAGTATATGCAATGAAACTGAATAGATACATGGGACTAATTATGGTCATATTGAATGTCATTTTATGACATCAATAGGAACAAATGCTTACTAATTTGGGCGTTTTTGCATAACATACAAATAGAATAACAGATGGACATCCATCTGTTACAGCTCTGTACATCCATCAAGGAATTTCTGTGACACCATAAACCCTTGAGAGTGCACAGGAAATCCAAAATGGAGTTATATCAACTTATTGGCAGGGTTGTCCTTCGGGTTGGCTTACAGAATCTCCTGCAGCTGTATTAGAAGCTTGGCCTGAGTGGCATATAGTGCTAGCAGAGCTAGGGGTTGTGACAGGTCCTCATCCCTGGAAGGGTCTGTTTTGTAGTGAGTTCACCTCAGAAACTGAGCAGACTGCACAAAGGAGTTCTCTGATGTGTCCCTCCACAAGACTGACTCCACATTCTCCATAGGTAGGCAAGGTAAATGCTTTATCCAATATCAGTAGAACTCTACAGGAAACAGAAAAACATTGGACGAGCTATGGTCCCTGTTTGTTCTGCATAGTATAGGTGCCATATAGAGTGGTTTCTTCACAGAGAGTGTTTGGATATTTGGAATGTGCTGCCAGAAGAGGTGGTCTTATCGAAGACAATGGGCAGCTTCAAGAGAGGCTGGGACAGGCATGGGGAGAAGTTAGGATCATGGATATGGATGATGGGAACAGTGGGAAGGGGTGGCAGGGAGAGTAGCTCAAGTTGTGGACCTTGCACTATGAGCAGACTAGATAGACCAAACTGCTTTCTTCTTCTGGCTTTTTCGTATGTTCATATGTATGTGTTAAACATGCAAAAAAAAAAAAGCTTTTTATCCTGTTCTGGGCTTCCAAATGTGCTGTAATAAAATATTATTTGGTAAAGTAAGGAAAGCGCCAACTAAGATGGCTGCTTGGTGAATTCTTTGAAAAATGGCTGCTGTCATGGAGATGCAGAGCTGTCAGAGGGTTACAGTGCCCTGAACAACATAGCTGCTGAGAAAGTGAACTTAAAATTAATGCTAGTCTCTTGAGATGTGAAGGCCAGTGATGAGTGTACTTTGTGCCCATCAGATGGCTACCAAAATCTCGCAGAGCTAAGATTTATTTATTTATTTGCTTTTGGTAACCGGGTAAGTGCACTAGGCATAAGAATGCCTATTTTCAGAAATCTTGCAAGATATCCCCAATCCAAATGTGAATCCAAGATCTTAAAAGATCTGGTAGTACAGGGCTCAAAACAAAGGAAGATGCAATCTAGTCTGTGGTAAAACACACCCGGAAGGCAAGGGTTAATGGCATCAAAATACCAAGCATTTCATCAGCTGGGCTGCTGAATGGTGTAGGTGACATTTGAAACTACAAAAGCAGTTCAGGAGGGGTATTTGAAAATTATCTGGGGCTGAAAAGGATGACTTGCAGGGTTCAGAATGCTGTGGAAATACTTTTTTGGGACAAGGTAGGCAGACTGGGGAAAATACTGTATAGCACTGATGGGGGTAGCATATGATGGTGCTTGGGTGGGGGAACACCAGGAACCACTGTTCTTGAAAGTTGTCTGAGTTTAGAAAGTGTAGGGACACTGCAGGAGGGTCTCTATTTCATTTAAATCCATGCATGAAATAGAGGTGAAGTTGAAAGGGATGCTAAATGAGGGTCTCTTTCTTCAGGCTCACCAAGATGATCCCTGCTTGATAGGGATGCTATAGGAGGGTCCCAATCATAGCAAGCCACTGCATTGTTTATGGGAAGGACACTGCAGGAGGGTCCTGACCTACAATGGGGGGGGGCTCACAGTAGCCCCTTGATAATAAACCAGTAAGATGCCCAATGTGATGAAAACGTCTTGTCTCCTTCATAAAAAAAAATAATCAAAGAGAAATAAAATAAATCCTCACAAAATAGGTGAAAACCTTTAGCAATTGTATGTGCTGCCTGGATTTCAACCCTTGCTCTACAAGAGAAAAGGGCTAACAAGAGAAAAAGAATATTATGGAGTAAAATTACTTGACATTGTGGGTGAAGCAGGATGGTGACCAACTTCTAAGGATACACAAAGTAAGCTGGAGCATTCCAGGATGGGCTGGGGGATGGCCTCCAGCCATCTCAAATTTTGTTGGATCATGCTTCAGCCTATAGGATGAATGGAGAATAACCCCTGAATGGAGGATAGCCCCATTGGTGAGTAAAGTCTGAGTAATATAAAGGTTTCTGGGGATAATGAACAGTTATCCTGCTTCCTGGTCCGATTACAAATCAATCCACATAGAAACATAGAATTAGAAGACAGATAAGGATAGCTTAGTCTACCTAGTCTGCTCCTTTTTCCCTGCCTGCAGTATCACCACAGATCCTACTTGAACTCAGGCCCATTCCAGCAAGCAACATTCTAAAAATAACAATTGTCATCCTGTGACAGTGTCTATACAACCTTCACCCAGGAACCCCATTTCACTGAGATTCTAATATGAGAACAGAGTGAACTGAAACCCAGACCTGCTGATTTCTGGCTAGCCATTTAAAGTCCATATGCATTGACTGTATGCAGGCCTGGAAATCCAGATGAGGAAAGGGCACACATTTGCTTCACCTTAGATGCATAAATGGGAACCAGACACAGCAAGAAGGAAGATTTTTGGGGGGCTTGCAACAGAGAGAGAGCAGAGCAGAGCTGCTGTAAACTGGAAGGCTGAATTAAGCTAGACTGAAAGTCTTTTGTGTTTGCTCTACCAAAGTATTCTGCTTTTGAACAACTTACTTTGTGCTGAAATAAAGCATTTTTTTTGTTTCATTGAGCTTTTTTTACCTGCAGTCTTTTTTCTGGGGGTTCCCTCAAACATCTTGGCTTGCTACAACACTGTTATACCTGGTGCAGTGTGGAATCCAACATCCTCTTGTCTAAATAGGGGTAAGATAAATTTAGATGAAGTACTGAAATGGCTGGCAGTACTGCAAATGCAATAGGACCAGATGCAAGTACAACATGTCCAGATGCAAAGGGATTGGATGGCTCAACAAGTGGAATGACAGGCTTAGCTGGTGCAACATCGAACTCAGAAATACAACAACTGGTGGCACAGGTCCAAATGCAAGGGGACTGGATGGCCCAGCAAGCACAATTGCAGGTGCAGCGAGACTATCATCAACATGAATTTATGAAGCTAGTACTGTAAGCACAGAAAAAACTATGCTCCTGCTCTAAGTCACGGAGAATCTAGTTGCTGTAGGACATTACCCTATGCTAACAAAAATGGGCCTTAATGATTATGAGCTTGAGGACTATCTTATGCCTTTGAGAAATTTGCCAGTGCCCTGCCTGGCCACAGGAACTTTGGACCACTTGCATTGCACCATATCTTACTGAAGATGCACAAGCTGATTATCAGAGCCTAGAAGATGAACAACCTCATAGCCCCATTATACTGTATGTTTCAACTGTGGTAAAATAGGGCATAGCTATAAGTTTTATGACAGAATGGATTGTGACTTTATGGAATGTGTAACAATGGACTACAACAGTGGACCCCCTTCCAACCACCCATATATGATCCTGGTACAAGCAGGGCACTAAATAGTTACGGTTCTGGTGGATAGATGTTTTGGGTAGACACAAGTTAAACAGCCTGAGGTAGGACCTCATTTAGGCCACTAGGAGGAGTCCATCAAAATTGCCTGGGTGCATGGGGATATTCACACAAACCCTACAGCCCCAGTGTGCTTAAAAGTAGGCAATATGGTAGGAATAATAAAGGTGGAGATTTCAGAAACTCTACCTTGGCCAATGGTACTGGGCTGAGACTCTGAAGATTTTCAATCTCTCCTACAAAGTAATTCTGAATGTGTATGCTCACAGGAGGAGGAAAACCTAGAAAAATTAGAAAAAATATTTCCCTTCACTAATGCTGAAATCTTGGGCCCAGAAGGAAATCCGATGAAGTCCTGGGTACAGCAATGGAGGGAGAAAAACAAGGAAACTCCTCTGTACTAGGTTGTAGTGGTTGGGGTCTATAAGGACCTGGGTTCAAGGAAGGTAAGCAGTGACTTTAAAGAGGAAATGGTATCCACATCTACAGGAGATTATAGGCACATTTAGAAGTCAGACCAGACATATTTTAAAATCCATTCAATATCTTTTCTGAACAAAGAAATGATGAGGTTCATAAAATGATTCTCAGAACCTACTGTAGCTGCAGTAAATAGTAATGTGGCTGATAAACAAAAAGCACAACTAGTTCAAGGTTTGAACTGAAAATTACTTTGCTTAATCTGGTTCAATTTCAGTAGGTTACCATCTATATCCACCCCTCCTGGGTGGCCCCCCAGAAAGGGACTTCTAGTCTCACTGGGCCTACCCGGTCAACAAAATTAAATAAATAAATACATTTTATACATGGAAGAACAAGAAAAACAAATGAGAAGTGTATGCTATCAGCTTTTGGTTTCCTTGTCTGCAGAAAGGACAGTACTTCCTCATGCCATAACTTTTGCGAGTCACTTTGGCTGAGAGAAAACCAACAAGCACATACATGCCTAGTTTGTCAGACCTGGTATATAGAAGGAAGTGGCAGATTGTTGTGCTTCCTGCCCAGATTACCAGTTGCTTGCTCGCAGAAGTATAAAGCAGAATCCACTGATCTCTAAACCCATAAAAGATATTTTGTGTGAAAGAACTGGGGTTAATATGGTGGAACACCTGTTAAAAAGTTCAGAAGGATATCAGTATACGATAGCTGGCAATGTCTGTGGCTACTACTTAAAGTATGGGAGAGGTTGTTACAGATGGAATTAGATGAATTCTCATCCTTGTTATGATATTGTTGTGACATCAAGAGGTTGTTTAGCCCTGTTGAGTGCATCACAATGATACCATAACAATGTGAACGGCTCTGTGCATGCATGTCTAATGAACTACAGACTTATAATGAAAGGCTGTGGCAATGAAAGCTAGGACTGAAGGAGAGTGGTGCAATGAAAAATAAAGAAAAGTAAGGGCAAATTGTGGTGATAATGGATTATGTCACCCCTTATCCCAAGGCTATTTACATGCATTTCAGTACAGCAGGTCAGTAGCTAAAGAGGTGCTAAAGGTATTTTCCTTAGATGGTCTGCCAAAGAAGATCATAGCTGATCAATGCACCAACCTTTGTCAAAGATTTGAGGCAAGTGTGTGCTATACTGAAGATTAAGTTTATCTAGGAATCAGTGTGCCATCTTCAGACCAACAGCTTAGTCGAAAGATATACCAAATCCTGAAAGGGAATACTGTCCAAATTTGTTTCATTTGAGGCAAAAAACTAGGATGAATTTTACACTATTTAAAGCAGCAGTAATATGAAAAAAAATGTGCTTTTTCGACAGTTTATTCCCTGTGCTCTGCTGATCATATACCTGCTACTCTTTCCCGCTGGCATTGTACTATCACTGAATAATTTGCTCAGTTATCCTCTGCTTTTGTTTACATTTCTGCCACTAAGCATGATGCACTGGAACCCCCTCTGCTGCCATCTGCAGATGTGCGTAACTTGCAGGGACATCAGGAATTGTCATCACAGGGTCCCACTGCTATAGTCAAAAAACTTGATGTGACCTGAAGGAAATGCACAGCTGAAAATTAGTCAGCTGCCATATTTATTGTGGAAACACAACAATTCAAATAAATTGCAAATATCTAAAAAACTACAGAAACTGGAGCTATGACCACATTCTTACAGCCAGAAAGGAAAATTTTGACAGATCTCTTCATGATTTGGTAATACTGCTGCTTTAATGTTTGCAGTTTGGGAAGTGCCACAATTGTCCATTGGTTTCTCACCCTTTTAATTGTTGTACAGGTGGTAACATCGAGGGATGCTGGATGTCGTAAAAGAGATATGGGAAGAAAAGGCACACTGCCCCTTTATGTGCTTTAATATGTAATGCACATCAGAAAAAGATTGGACACAATTGGCAGATTTGCCAGAGAAAATGTGTTTCAAGAACAACAAACCAAGGCAGGACACTATAAACAAGGTGACAGACTACAGGAGTTACAACCTGGTTATAGAGTACTTCTTCTGCTCCCTTGCTCTAAAAGTAAACTGGATAAATCACAAGGACCATATGCGCTCCTGAGGAAAGTTGGTCAATTTGATAATGAGGTATTACAACCAGACCAAAAAAAGGACAACACATTTATCATGTCCATTTGTTGAAACCCAGGAAAGAAAGGGAGGTTTTGCTAGTTGGCCTAGAAGAACCTAACAGGGCCCCTTGTCAGGTGACAGATGAAGACATTGAAGATGGCTTCCTTGACGTAGGCTCTTAGATTTTAAAAGAATCAAGCCCCATCCCATTGGATGAATGGCTGAACCCTACCCAGAAACACAAAGCTCGGCAACTGGTATAAAATTCAGGGGATGGGTTCTCCCCCAAACCAGCACAAACTCATGTGATACAAGACCACATAGACACAGACCCAGGTGTCCAGGTCTGCCAGCATTCATATAAGGTCCATGGAAAGGTCCAAGACACAACATGGGAGGAGATCCATTCTATGTTGCAACACAAGTCATTGAATAATCTCAGAGTAACTGGTCTAGCCCTATTGGATTAGTCTTATAACCAGATGGATCCAATGAGTTTTGTATAAACTTCTGGAAAGTCAAAGCAGTCTCCAACTTCAGTGCACATTTTATGCCTAGAGTGGATGAACATCTGGACTGAATGGATAAGGCCTGGTACATTAGTACCCAGACCTGACCAAGAGGACTTGGCAAATTCTACTAATGAATTTTGGCAGAAAATGGTCTTCGTCATCCTATTTGGTTTGTATCTGTTTACCATTCTCCCCTTTGGGTTGCGTGCTGCCCTGGCCACATTTCATAGAATGATAGATAACATCTTTAGTCCCCATGGGTTATATGCAGCAGTATATCTGAATAATGTTGTTATATTTAGCTCTGAGTAAGACGCTCACCTGGTGGATGTGACTGTGGTACTTCACTACCTCAGGGAGGCAGGTCTCATGACAAATGACATGAACTGCGCACTAGGGTGACAGGAAAAGTAATACTTGAAATACATGGCTGGGAATGATAATGTTAGCTCAGTCATTTATAAGGTACAAGCCCTTGCTGACTGCCCTGTGCCAACTACCAAAAAGCAGGTTAAGACCTTTCTTGGTTTATCAGGGTATTATCACCATTTCATTCTGGAGTTTTCAACAGTTGTTACCCCACTGTCTTACCTGACTAAAAAGGCAGTCGCTAATAAGTTTCAGTGGTCCCCAAAGTGTTAGAAGGCCTTCCAAACTATCAAAAGTGTGTTGCCTAAGGGACCTGTCATCAAAGTCCTAATTTCAACCATCCATTTGTTTTGCACACAGACACCTCAGAAGTAGGTTTGGGGCTGTCTTGTCACAAGAATTTGACAATAGACTTCACCCCATGCTTTATTTTTTCAAACAATTGTTTCCCAGGGAATAATGTTATACCATGCCAGAGAAAGACTGTCAGGCAATGAAATGGGCAGAAGTAGCCCTGCTCTACTATTTGTTGGGAAGATGCTTCACATTAGTCACTGACCGCACACCCCTCAAATGGTTGCATGCCATGATGGACTCAATTTCCCAAGTCAGTCAATGATACCTGGTTCTGAAACAAATTTACATTCCAGGTGCCCCACAGGGAGGGTTCCTTGCATAATAATGCTGACTTTTTCTCCCGGCAGGGCAGCTCAGTGGAAGTGAATACTGAGCATGCCACAGGTACAGCTTTGAGAGGGAGGGTATGGGAAGAAATCTATATAACCTTCACCAAAGAGTCCCTCTCCACTGTGATACTAGCAAGAGAATGTAGTGAATTAAAACCCAAACCTGCTTATTTCTGGCCTGGCCATTTAAATGCCACATACATTGATGGTGTACAAGTATGGAAATCCTTGCATGGGAAGGGCACAAATGAGCCTCACCTGGGATGCATAAAAAGGAAGCCAGACAGTACAAAATGGAGAATTTTGGAAGGAGGGTAATTAAGAAAGAGAAAAAGAATGGGGCTGCTGTTAAAGGGAAGGCAGAATGAAGCTAAACTCAAAGCCTTTTTTTTTTGCTTTGCCAAAGTAAGCTGCTATTGAACCTTTGTTTTGTGCTGAGGTAAAGCAACATTTTGTTGAATTGAACTTTGCTTTCTTACAGTGTTTTTTTTCCTGAGGGTTCCCCAAAAGTCTTGTCTTGCTACAGTGCTGCCATGCAGCCTTTTTTTTATCTTGGTAAAACCAAGAAATCATCCCTATGTCCCTCAACTACATGTATGCAAAATAAGTAAAACACTGAAACACAGAAACACAGTCCAGCAAATATGAACACTTGTCATATTTCCCTACTAAAATTGCTTTTTAACTCTGTTAGTTTAAGTTCCTTACTGTGCTCCATCACTACAGTCACACACTAAGGATTAAAGTGCCACTTTCATGAATGCCTGTTACATAAGCAATAAGACATGACAGGATGTGCATTATGGTGACATAATTGCATGCCTCAGGTGCGTTATTGGGCAAGAGGTGCGCCTGAGTGCTGTTAAATGCACCAGAGAAGTGCAATTATTTCACCATAATGGCACACCCCTGGAGTTTCTTATTGCTGTTATAAAAATGCATTTAAATATATGGTTTAAAATGAATGAAAATAACGTATTTTAAAAAGATAAAAATTCAACCTTTCATTGAAACATGCTTCCATTTTAACTCTGAATATAAAAAATAGCTCCTATTCTGGTAACTGTGGGGTTAGCTAAAAACATAAAAAATAATGAAAATTGTGTGTGGCACACATTTTGTAAGAAAACATGTTACCATGCATTTTAAATCAATACAAGTACTGTTTCTTAATGGAAATGTGTTAAAAACTTTAAACCTGCCAGGTTGCCTTTTTTGGTGTGGAGGTGATGGATTCTACCTGAAAATATCAATGTATGATTCATATCTTTGTGTTTTTATAAACTTCAGTAATGTATTTCAGCAGTTTGGATCTGCATCTGCCTATGTAAATGTGTGTTCCCATCTTTTTCTCTTTATTTATGAAGTATTATTGTCTACTTTCTTCGTTCAGTTTTTTTGGCTCATTCTTTCCCCACATTCAAGATATGGAATATTTACCATGGAATACAAGGATTCAAAATGCTACTCAGTTCCACTAGCAGAATGTTCCTCTCCAAACATGCTATACACAAACACAACAGAGGCCTTTTTCTAGAGTCACAGACTCAATTATCTCACTGTCAAGGAAAGTGGAAGAGATTTCCCTAATAAGCAATTAAAGACAGAAGGAGGATTTTTCATTGTCAGCAAAGAAACAGTTGTAAAGAAAACTATGAACAATACTTAATGTTTCTAATTTGTTTATGTGTGTAAGCATTGTTTGATGATCAGGAAAACAACATTTAATTAATTTGATTTATTTTTTATTTAAGGTAGTTTTATTTTTAGTGCCCAGTTGAAGTTTTTTTCACACTGTAAAGGTTGCAGCCATGTTTGTAATGGAAGATCAATTCTGGTTGTAGAGGGACTGGTGGATGATAGTTCTGATTGTAGGAGGACTGATCTACTCATTGTGTGATGTGGTTTAGGACCATGATGACTAAGCAATATGCTCTAATATGGAACAGTCACCTGACTGGTTTTAACCAATTAAAGTTATTTGATTTTTAGACCCATTTTATAAAATTCTTACAACTGCTATTCAAATCAAGACAGGATCAATAAATACAAAAAAAAAACTACAGGTCTTATTTCTATTACAAAATGAGCATTAAACAGCACTACTTGGAGCTGACAACAGCGATGACACATCATGCTTAGATGTTCTTACTGTCAGATGTTGCCCTGACTCGCTGCCACTGCAAAGCCAACTCAGACTGCAGATGTAACTCAATCCTGCAGTCCCAAACCAATTGAAGCAGCTTAAATTGAAAAATTGAACCAAACCACAAGACTCGTGCTAATAAATCTGCAGCACAGCTTGCTCTTAGCCACTGCTAATGCTAAGCATTCCTACTATGATACAGGGTTAGAATGCTGTCCTCAGTATGAACCAGAATATGATGCTGTCCTCAGTGTGAGCTCTCACTCTGAGCTGCCACCATTGCCAATCCATTTCAATTCAAGCTTCTTTTTCAAAGTTAATTCATGATTCTGTAGTGTGTGTGGGTTTGGGTGATCAATCAATAGATTTAACCCCACATACTGTATAAACAGATTTAACCCAAACAATTTAAACACATTCAATGGCCAGATGTAAGAGAATATATCAGATCAAAAAATATGTAATTTAACATACAGTGGCGTGAAAAAGTATTTGCCCCCTTCCTGATTTTCTCTATTATTGCATATTTGTCACACTGGATGTTTTCAGGTCTTTAGACAAAATATAATATTAGATAAAGGGAACCTGAGTGAACAAATAAACTTTTTTTTTTTACTTATTTCATTTATTTAATGAAAAAAGTTAACCAACACCAACTGGCACTGTGTGAAAAAGTAATTGCCCCTAGTTAAATCAACCCAATTAAAGGGATAATTAGAGTCAGCTGATTGAACACAGCCAGGCTTGATTACAGCCAGCCCTGCTCAATATAAACCTCACTTATTTTGGCCCTTACCATCAGAGTCACGCTACAGCACAAAGATTCAACAAGCACATTATGCCATGATCAAAGGAAGTTCCTGAAAAGATCAGAAAAAATTTGTTGCCCTCTATCAGTCTGGAAAGGGTTACAAAGATATTTCTAAGGCTCTGGGACTCCATCGAACCACAGTGAGAGCCATAATCTCCAAATGGAGAACACTTGAACAGTAGTGAACCTTCCCAGGAGGGCGGCCTGCCAAAATTACTCCAAGGGCACAGTGTAAAATCATCCAAGAAGTCTCAAAGGATCCTAAAACAACATCCAAAGAACTGAAGGCTACTCTTGCCTCAGCTAAGGTCAGTGTTCATGACTCCACAATCAGAAAGAGACTGGGCAAAATGGGCTTCATGTGAGTAGCAAGGCGGAAACCATCAAACTAAGAAGAACATAAATGCTCGTCTCTCATTTGCCAAGAAGCACCTGGATGATCCACAAGCCTTTTGGGAAAATGTTCTATGGACAGATGAGTACAAAGTGGAACTTTTTGGACAACATGTTTGTTGTTTCTATGTAACATGGATCCCATAATGTCTCGCGTAAAGCAAACACAGCATTCCACAGTAAGAACACCATACCAACAGTCAAACATGGTGGTGGTAGTGTGATGGTGTGGGGATGCTTTGCTGCCTAAGGACCTGGATGACTTGCCATAATTAAAGGAACCATGAATTCTGCTCTGTACCAGAAAATTCTTAAGGAGAATGTCCAGTCATCCTTCCGTCAGCTGAAGCTGAAGCGTAGTTGGGTCATGCAGCAAGACAATGATCCAAAACACAAAAGCAAGTCCACATCAGAATGGTTAAAAGAAGTAAAATTAAAGTTTTGGAGTGGTCTAGTCAAAGTCCAGACTGAAACCTAATAGAGATGCTGTGGCAGGACCGAAACGAGCAGTTCATGCTCGAAAACCTACCAAATGTTACTGAATTAAAGCAGTTCTGCGAGGAAGAGTGGGTTAAAATTCCTCCACAGCATTGTGAAAGACTGATATTGAATTATAGGAAGTGTTTGGTTGCAGTCATTGCAGCTAAATGTGGCATAACCAGTTATTAAGTGTAAGGGGGCAATTACTTTTTCACACAGTGCCAGTTGGTGTTGGTTAACTTTTTTTCATTAAATAAGTGAAATTAAAAAAAAAAAACAAGTGTTATTTGTTCACTCAGGTTCCCTTTATCTAATATTACATTTTCTCTAAAGACCTGAAAACATCCAGTGTGACAAATATGCAATAATAGAGAAAATCAGGAAGGGGGCAAATACTTTTTCACGCCACTGTAGGTCAATGGACAGCAAAATAATTCAAATACAAAGCAGATCCTTAAATTCATTTATTTGGTTTTTGATTACTGGGCATGTGCACTACACAATAATATGTCTATTTTCAGTCACAACCTGGAAGATTACAGTCACAAGCACAATGGAGTACAAATACAGTAAGGACATAATTACATTAGAAATATTACAGTTGCACAATACAATAGATGGGCAGAAGCTATACAATACAATACACAATCTGTAGTAGGTAGCAGGGAGACCCAGAACACTGCAACAGAAGGAAATGGAGGGAGGGAACATGGTTTAACCAGGAGTAGCACACTAAGATGAAGCTTGTTTCAACATGCTACTTGGGAGCACAAGGAATTTAAGTGACTTGCTCAGGGTCACACAATATGCACCTAGGGGGCTGTGGGATTCAAACCCAGGTCTCCAGATCTGCAGCTCAGAGCCTTAATCCACTGTGCTATACTGTCTCAGACTACAAGAGCATAAGGTGCACAACAGGGGCATAACATGGTTAAATATTTAGAACTTTATTGTTTACAGAATCAATACATAAATACAAAAATAAGACATGTTTTGTACTGCACTTTAACAGTGGACTATGTCTGAGAGTACACAGCTATACTGAGATAAAGTGGCTGAATGTATTACTTAACTCAAGGGCTCTAAATTTAATGGTGTGTGCAAATAAGATAGGACATATGGCCTGCAGTCAGATATACTGACTTACATGCCTTTACTTACCAATTAAATCTCCACAAAATGACAGTGCAAGCAAAGAAGGAACATAAAGTAACTGCATGCCATGCTGTGTCCAGGGCACTGAATAACACTACTTGTGAAGAACAATAGGACATATGTCCTGCAGTCATTTATGCTGATTTAAAACACTTTTCATTTTTTTCAACATGAAACTTTTTGTTGAGATCATTGAGTCCCCCATTGTTTTGGTGACATGATTGTTAGACTAAGCTTCCTTTAAGGATGCAAGCAGTATGTTCATAATAATGTCTGGCATCAACTGATATAGGCCTATCATAAACCCATCCCTACCTGGGGCTTTCCCTTTGGAAAGTGAAAGGAGGGCCTTGAAAAGTTCTGCTTCTGTTAGTGGTTTGTCCAGGTTATCCCTCTGTGGATTTGAGAGTTGGGGATTAGGAGTATCCCCAGAAAGCTATGAACTTTGGAGACAGTAGAGCCAGCCATTTGTGCTGAGTACAGAAATTCATTAAACTGGCACATTAGCTGGTTCATGTCCACTGGTCCTGTGGCTACTGAGCCATCTGGTCAGTGCAGGGATGCAATTCTAGCTTCAGACTGCTACTTGCAGTGTCTATAAGCTAAAAACCTACCTCCCTTCCCCCACAACTCACAAAAGTTATGCTTGGAGCACAAGAGTTTTCAGTCTGCCTTGCAATGGAGGAGGGTGGTAATAGTATATTTGAGGCCTGTAACTGAAGCTAGGATGGGAGTCTAGGGGAAAGGTTACTTTTGAGCTAGCCTTCCAGTTGGGTGACAGATTCCTTAAGTGATTATAGCTCATCTTCCCTTTCCTTCCTGAGGGAGAATCAAAATGCAATTATGTAACCACATAGATCATCGTTCAAAGTCCCCCACAGGAATACCCTACCAATCTTCCCAATGTAATTTTTTGCATAGCAGAAGGTGACTTCCTTCTGAATCCATTAATTAAACTTGTGGTCAGTGATCAGGAGTGGGTTGCATCTCAGTTAGAGGGAGCTAGATTCTGTCCCCGGTGGTTGAAATCATACAGCCACAGGGGCATGATTGGAATAGATTATATGCTCTATGGAGGGGTGGAGATTCCAGGGGCAGAAATCATGTCAGCCAACCCATAATCAATGCATCTATTGGAATCATGGGCACTAGAGTAGACAGAATAGTCATGACCTACAAGGTTGTCCCTCCACCAGATATCCTCAAGACCCCACTCTTCCATCATACCCTGGATTGCTGCTCAAGTCTTGGGGTAAGAGTGAGGAGAGACCTTGGACATATCTGGGAAGAGATCTAGAACTATATAGTGAAATCCTCCCCTCTGACTAGAGGGTTACTTTGTTCTCCCTGCATATCAGCTAGGACTTGGCTGAAATGGGAGAAGAAGTCAGCATTGTCTCCACAGTGCGTGTAGCTAAACATCCAGAATTACTGGATGTGAAGACTTGTGTTAAGATGAGCCATAAAAAAGAGCTGAAACAAAGGAAAGTCTACATAGCTTGTAAATACATAAATTACAGTTAACATAAAGAGCAGCTGATGCCTTTTGGAAAACTTTTGAAAACATAATATTTAGGTCCAATTTAGCTTTCATATATATTGTATAAATGTCTCCTTTCTGTTATTTATTACTGAAGAAATTCCCACAAAAAATAAGATTTCAATCCCTTAGAGTTCATTTGTTTCTTAGCTTATGCCCTACTTGAAATCATAATGCTATGTTATGACACCACAGTCTGTTGCCATGGGAATAACTTTTGATGTCACAAGCAGAGTATTATGAAATCAGGTTGGGAAGAATCAATAGGGGCTAATGAACCCTCAAGGAACAACTGTCCTGTTTTCAAGCATATTACCTCAGTAATATATAATGTGGATAAAAAATACAGAGCGTCTCAATGTGTTGGTGGTTCTTTCATGTTGTGACTATGCCAGTCTTATGGGAAAAGATCCATTTGAGACATTTTATTATACCATGGGCAATTATTTCTGAGGAGGAGGGAGGGAGGGAGTTCATAAGAAATCTAAGCATCTTATAAAGGGAAACTATGTTACTCGAGAAGTAATTACCAATACAGTTCTCCCCTATAAAGGAATATTTCAACAACATAGCAGTATATAAGTAAGAGTTTTACAGGTATTTTCCCCATAGTCAAATTATACATTTTGATTAGCAGTAGGATATTTATTTTTTTCCAAACATAAACTGTAATACTTTTGAGGGATACATTTCTCACCTACATTTCATAAATGCTTGTCTCTCTCTCTGCTCTGTCTGTCAAGAAAAGAAGATATGATTCTGCTAAATGATTTATTTTATTTTTTGCATACCATCCATCAGTTTTTAATATTCTAATGCTCATTATATCAATGCTATCTGAGATTTTTTGAGTCTAACTGCAGTTACTATAACATAGTGAAAAGAAATAGTTATACCCTTTTGACAGTCCAACAACAGATTGTCCAGTTTTGTTGTTCTCAAAGTGTTCACCACGTCTTCTAACCAGGAAGAAAGGGAGTTATGTCTAAGCTACTGCATCTTTTCATCCAGACATTTCTTAACCAGTCTATTTGAATCTATATTAGTGCACTTTATCCAGAACACTTAATTTCTACATTTTGCTAGTTATTCTACCTTAACTCTGCCAAGTTCTGCTCTCACTGTTTCTGATGTTGTAGATATAGAGATCTGAAGAATAGATCCATTTAATTTAATGAAAGGCATTGAAATTTGGTCAGATCTGGTGTCAGCCCAGATTTCGGCCATATACAGTATAGTGCTAGATAGACAGGTAGATAGATAGATAGATAGATAGATAGATAGATAGATATTTTATTTATAAAGTGCCTAATTCCTAGGACTCCGAGCACTGTACAAAACAACAGTTCAAATGTTAAAATCATACAAATAAACACACAAACAATATAATGAATCATTATAAATACAAATTATCATTCCATCTATACACTGCTACACTGTTCTTTTTCATCTCTGCAATGTGGCATGGAGGGAACAGTGTCCCCCTAAAGCAGTGCACTTTTATTTTATGCAAGTTTACTTATTGTTTAAGTTTTGGGTTTAGATCAACTATTGTTATTAGAAAAAATTACAAGATAACAGTAAATAGGGACAAAGTCACATTTTTTTTGTTATTGTTGTTGATTTTCCATTCCCACTTTGTCTTTCTTTTGCCATATATTAAAATCTGGCTTTTTTCATATTGATATGTGATAAGTTATTAATACAATAAAGCTGTAGGAGGCCCAATTTTTTGCTTATTCCAGTTGAACAGATGTAAATCAAAATTAAATCATTTGTGTAAATTAGTGCAGGTATTAAAAGTACGTTTTGCGTTAGGTAAATGGCTTGCATCTATCAAAAGGAAAGTTGGAAAATCATTAATAAACAAGTTAAAAATTAACAGTCCAAGATGCTGGCCTTGTTCTACTCCAATATTGGATTCAAACAATTTAGAGATATTATCTGCTAAATCATAAGTGACCGATGTCCAGTTTTAAAAATATAACTTAATGGTAATCCTAAGTATAACAAGATCCATTTTAAAGCATAAAGGTTTCCCAAATGAGTGATTTGTGTTCACAGTCAAAAGCTCTTTTAAAGTCAATAAAAGCCAGGTATAGTGAGATATGTTTTTAAGACAGTATTTTTCTATAATATTTTGTAATATAAAAGACTGATCCATTCTGGAGTAGAAGTAGTAGATTTTATTTATGACATCCTTCCTCAGAGGTTCAAGTTGTCAATACAATAAAACAGACGTAGTAACTAAAATAATAGGTACCGAGCAACTTAAAAACATAACACAATATGAAAATACATTGCAACAACCAAATAAAATAAACTTTTATCAACTAACTATGAAAACACTTGACATCTTTTAAATATTCACCCTTAACTACTAATGGGGGTTCTTAATCCCTATAAGTTTATGAGAAAAAATACTTTTTAATACCCCTTTTAAGGGCCCCACAGAAGATGTTCCCTCAAACCTCTCTAGAGAGAATTCTATAGAAAAGGTCCTGTTACTTCAAAGAATTGATCACCAAGGTTTTTAGCCTTAACCTGGGTACCTTTCTTTGTGGAGGAGAGGGGGCACCCTGGGCTGTAGGGGTACAGAAGATCACAATGGTAACCCAGACCCAGCCAGTGTAGGGCCTTGTAAGTTAGCAATCTAACTTTATAGGAGATACACCATTTTACCAGCAGCTAGTGCAGCTCCTACAGCACCAGGGAGATGTGGCTTGACCTTGAAATGCCCCCATTTCACCCCAGGCACCTCTTGGTCCTCACAGTCACAGTTGCACCCACAGCATCAGCCCTATCTCAACTCAACTTTGTTCCCTGATGCCTCCTATTCATTTCCACCTCCCTGCAGCACCGATATACTGCACCAGATGAGTGGGCTCATAAAAGAGGTGCAGGATCAGGAACAGAGCTAGGTAGTAGCTGAGCCTAGGGGTCAACCCAGGGAGACACATTTCACTGTGACACCATATTATTTCAAAAAATCCTGACTAAACACCCACTCTTCCAACTACTTCCTGTTAAATTACATCAACCACTCCCACACACACTCACTGTACCGACTACACTATCTACAACACATACTAACTACCATGCACTCCAGGACTCACTGAAATAGGACAGACTAAAAACAAGTACAATATAAATCAATCTAGAAGTTTTAAAGCAAGCAGTCCAAAATTAAATGCAATCCATCCTCTTCAAGAAGAACTCCCAAACAGTCAGTAGAAATGCTTAACTGAATGTTAACAATGGACGGGACACAACTCCACACTGTCACTGTAAAACAGCTACTTGATTTGTACAAGACTAAAACAGTCCCAGTCCAGCTGCTACTTGCTTTGTTTCCTGGTTCTCACCCAGGAGACATTTGTTACTTCAGACCAATTGCTGTAGCTTCCCTCCATGAAGCTAGAGCATAAGCATTCCATTTAAAAGAGACAGCAGTACAATAATGAGATGGGCTTATTGCTTACCACCTCTTTCAACAGTCCAGCTGTCAAACTGCCCACTCCATCAGACCGAGGGTGGCATTTTCCCTGGTGTCCCAGGACCCAATAAGCCAACCAGATCTCTCATACTGGCCAACAACCATCAACTGCAACAAACTGAGTATTTTCTAAGTCCTGCTCCATATGTGTTTAAGGTGTCCTCTTCTTCTAACCAGGCATTTATTCTACCCCAAATTATCCTTGGAAAAAAATATTACCCAGCCAACCTATGTGACTTACGGGCTTGTAATTTTGAGGAGAAGCAGGGTCTCCTTTTTTGTGATTGTATACTATGATATTTCTTTTCCATTCTGATGGACTATTCAGTTCCATTATCATTTTACAGAAGAGTAGAGCTAAAAGATTACTCCATCATTCAACTTCAGTTTTATAAACATACTGAAGCACTTTATCAGTTCCTGGTGCTTTGTTATGGTATGCCCTCTGTATGGCAACACTATTACAGTGAACACATCGATGCTGACAACATCAATGTGTTCACTGTACTAATCTTCCCACAGACCCCAGCACTCTGTCTTCTGGTCCTGCACTCCCTCCCCAATCCAGATATGACCTGGAGTTAGAATCCATAGATCTAGGGATGCAGGGGGAAGAGCCACCCACAAGGGTGGTTTGGGGGCAAAGCCGTATAATGAAAAAAACAGCTGGGGTCTCCAGTCAGATTTGTGTCAATCTCAACTTGTGGTCAACATAAATCCGTCACTGTGATAACTGTCGACAACTTAGTTGTCGAATCGGCATCTTTATTACCCTCAGTCTGCCTGATTCAATGTATATTTCTTATGGGGTGTCATCCAACAATCATGATATTAACTGCAGATTGGAGAGAATGCCTTTATAATTTTGATCTTCTGTTTTATTGTAAAATATTTTTTGAAAGTTGTTAATCCAGGTCATGAGGTAATATGTGCTGTGATATTTGTGGCAAAGTTTCCTGTCCATTGTGCTACAAGTAACCAGTCTGTGCTACAGTCTATTTGCTGTCATTTGACTGAATAGATTTGTGCAATATTTTTCCATTATTTAATCTGAAAAACCTATTTCCATTAGTGCAAGAATTGTTTGTACATGTTCCTATATTTAAGCAGTGTATAGTTTTCTCTAATGGGATTCTGTCTAACAAACTTAATGACTTTTGACAACGTGGATTTAATTTTTTTTAGATTCAACGTGAAACCAAGTAACATTCCTTAAGAGTCTTTGGGTAAGGAAGTGGCAGGATTCCCTCCCAGTGTTCCCTTATTATAGAATACACAGTTAGTGCAAAAAAGATGGGACAAATTACAATTTTCTGCTGCTTCATTGCTTAGAAAAATTCTAGAAAGATTTATTTTTAAGGTAAATCTCTATTTTGGGCATTCAATAAGAATTTTCATGATTTTTTTGAATATGAAAGACATAAATGTAATTTTAAACATGGTGGAAAATTATTAGTTTATTGTCTGGACATAACCATTAATTCTAAAAAAAATAGAAACTGACAATAGTGTGCAATTATATAGTCAACCACACTGGCTCCTTTGGCTGAAAAATATGTATTGAGCTGGACAATTGCTATGAGGTATTGCATGTAATGTACTTGTATGTGTTTGATATATTAAGGCCAATTCTAGCCAGAAAATGCAAAGGTCTCCTACCATTTTCATTTACAATTTTCTCTAGTGATGTCCTTTTCTGTATGACATTATCTTCTAAACCTATTACTGGGGCATGAGTACCTATGCTGAAGGAAAAATATCCCATTAGAGTCACTCCTGCACCAGGTATTGACATAGTTGCTCTCAGAACATCTGATTCCTGGGTTTCCCATAAGTTCAAGTTCAAGTTTATTGCAGGAAAACTCCATTGAGCAAGCTCATTCACAAGGAGGTTCTGTGACATAAACACTTAAAGTACAAACACAGATAGGTAATAACAGTATATACATGAAATGCACGTTACATGATACAGGCTGGATATACATACAAGGTACCACATAGGGTGACCCCAGGTGGTAAACATTGATATGAGACAGGGAAGCGACTTACAGGTTGCATACTGATAAATGAAACATGATGACTGGTGTGTGCAATACATATACTGTGTTTTGGCAGCTAGAACAAACAACAGTCTACAGCTGATATGGGGGGAGGGTGATTTGATAGAGTAGCAGTGAGGCGTAAGCAAAGATAAAGCCAGGAGTAGAAGGGAAGGTAAAGCAGTTATATGACAAATCAATTATACCTTACCAGTGGATAAATATGGCACATGGGGAAGGAAGAGACTTAATGACAGTTACAGGTGTCTTTTATTTTGGCTGAACTTAGTGATTTGTAGAAGTTTATTGAAACTGTGCTAGTTAGTTTCAGTACAGTTTGTAATTGGTTCCAAATGGAGGGAAGGGCATATGCAATAGCATGTTTACCAAAGGAAGTCCGCGTCCTTGGTATGTCACATAATAAAGTCAGATTTTCTTAACGATATGCACTATGTGAGATACTAATAAGGGAAGAGATAGCTTGGCAATTTCTGCAGAAGCAGTTTAAGAGTCCATAGCCCAGCATGGAGCAGGCATCTAGTAGTAAGGGATGTCCAACCAACAGCTGCATATAAGTCACAGTGATGCAAACGGTAAGGGGAGTTGGTAATGAACCATAACGCATGGTGATAAAGGATGTCCAGTTTACTTAGATTTGCAAGAGTGGTGGAGGAATAGATTACATCGCCATAGTCGAGTAGGGGGAGAAAAGTGGCCTGTACAAGCTTGTTTCGAGTTTCAAGGGGGAAAAGGGGCCTATTTCTGTAGAAGAAACCTAACCTTGCCTTTAACCTTCTAGAGACATCTTCGACGTGGTCACTGAAAGATAATTTATTGTCGATCCAGATACCTAGATATTTAAATTTGGTTACAACTTCCAGAGGCTTGTTTAGCATGGTGACAATGAAGTCTTGGGCAAGGGTAGTGGGGGGGGCCTGAGACAGCACTGCGGGAGAATATCATAGCTTTAGTCTTCTTAGCATTGAGCAGAAGCTTTGCCTTTATTAGATTATGCTCAAGTTGTGCGAAGTCTGCTTGAAGCACTCCCTTGACTTCAGATAACGATGAGCCAGAAGTATACAACACAGTATCATCTGCAAAAAAGTGCAGATTGGACGTAGATATGTTAGCATCTAAGTCATTAATGTACAGAGAAAACAAGATAGGGCCTAAGATGGATCCGTGGGGGACTCCTCTTGCAACTGGCAAGGCAGCAGAAAAAAAGCCTTCGCCTTTACTTTTTGGAATCTTCCAGTTAGGTAGCTAGAGAACCATTGGGTGGTATGGTATGTGGCACCCAACTTTGCAAGGCAATTGACTAATAGTTTGTGATCAACAGTATCAAAAGCTTTGCTGAGATCCAAAAAGACTGCACCAGTTACCTTCTTAGCATCTATAGCAGAGATCCAATCATTGGTTACTTTTGCTAAGTCCTCACTTTAATACTCTGCATTTGTGTGTGGAATATTACAATTGCAGATAAACAAGAGTGTAATGTGCCATTTTACCAAGATGATTAAAATATTAGGTGAAGTTTTGACTTGTTTTTTTTAACTGTTAATTCTATTCCATTTTTCTTTTATTAGAATTGCCAGACCCCCACCGGTGTTCCCCAGTTAGCTAGTTTTATTGTCTTAGCTGAGAAGCATACAAATCATTCAATTAAGATCTCCTCTGGAGCCCATGGTTTTTGACAAGACACTATACTGAATTATAAAATGATTTGTTTAAACTGTATATTAGCAAGAGTTCTGAAAATTCCCTCTCCCTTCCAAGAAAGGATAGCATTAGTGTTACAGTAGGTAGGGAAAATGGGCAGACTAGATGGGCCAAGCGGTCCTTATCTACCATCAAACTCTATGTTTCTATGTTTTGGTCAATGCATGTTTAACAATTAACTATATACCTATTTTTATATCAAAAAAAGTATTCCTCTACTATTTAGTTTCAGAGTTGTTAGTCTGGATGAAAGGTCGTCCACATATCAAAATATCTAGTTATTCAAGTTTGTGTTCCTCTGATAGAATTAGATTCAGACATTTGTTTCTGACTGCTAAAGTTACCTGACCCTGATCAGTGATTCCTTTTCCCCTCCATACCCACTGAATTCCTATATAACCAACAGTAATAACCACACTGTTCCATGTTAGGTAACAGACTGTTTTCATGAGTGAATTTTTTTTTCGTCCTTTGGAGATTCTAACACATGTATGGTGAGCAGTAGTTCTCTTTTTTCCAGTTTGTGGCTGGTCTTAATCATTCCTTCTTGGGCAGTTTTCTAGGTCTATTATAGAAATTAATTTATTCTGGGTGCAATTTTCTTTGCTTTCTTTTAGATATGTAAGCATGGTAATAAAGGGTATTCTCTTATTCCCAAGTGACTAAGTGCAAAGAGTTTCCTCCAGAATCACTTAATAATTTCCATTGCAGACAAAATAAGATTAACCAAATAGACCAGTCTGTCTGTTTCCAAAAGAACCCCTCAGCTAGTGTACCAAGTTTTTTTTTCCCATTTGGGATTGCTAGTTTCTGTTAAAGCAACTGATTAATAAATAATTTCAGGCTTGTAATAGTTTTGTTTTTGTTTTGTGAACAGTGAATACCATAAATGCATTTAAATGCCTCATTGCCTGAGAGCCATACATAATGTGAGTCTCCTTTTTTAAAGGAGGATGTCCCTTGAGTGTTGTTTTCAGCATGACAAACAGCCTTGACCAGTTTCTCAGCAGATATTTCCTGTCTTACAATTGAAGTTAGTTCTGAGGGAGAATCTTGATTAATTACTATTTTATCATGTGCCTTAAATGTAATTTCTGCATTGATAAATGTTTTTTGTTTTTGTTCTCATTGCATGCATTTCTCCTGTATTTTTCCTTTTTCTTGGTTTTCTTTCTTTTTTAAAAAGATAATTGGAGAATCTGACTGTGTAATCTTACTTTTGTTTGTCCTTTAAAGTGTTTATGTTACATCCAATGCCATCTCAGAGTCAATGTAATATTTTCATATTTGGTTTAGAGAGATTTTTAATAACTTTTCAGTTGGGGTGTACATTCTTTTTCTTTTGATATTTTTTTTATTTTATTTTATTTTTTTAGAATTCTTCTCTACTTAGGAATAGAGGAGGTTTAATTCAATGAGTTCAATGCTTGAGTGATAGTTGAATCCTCTTGTGTATTATTTAAGAAGGATCATTTTCATAGAGTCACATTCTGAGCCCAGTTCCCCATTCACAAATTACCTGAATGCATTTTGTTTTAACCACACATAGTAGGATATAATAGATTTAATAGTAGTTACTTCATCTCTTAGAATGTATAGCTGTTCTAAGAACAAGATATTAAACATATGCTGGTCCTTAAGTGCCTCTATCAACAATGGTGTAGAGGGAGCTGGGTAATTATTTATTATGTTGCAGCAGCCATTCACTTTATCCTGTTGGCAATCATCATCCAGAAGTTATCCATTTGAAGCTTCATAATTCAAGTGATCATTTTCCAATGTTGTGGATCTTTCCAGAGAAGCCTTGGCATGCTCTGGTCTTGTAGATCAATTTGGGAAAGGTTTCCATTTAAATTCAGTGGGAGTGAGAGCAATATTTTATCAATATCAAACTTTGCCATCTCCATTACTGAATGCTCTATTAAATCAAATATGCATTCATTTTCATCTGTGTTATAAATAAAGAGACTAGGTAATAATTTATTGTTAAGTTTGTTTGTTTCTCCACTACATGCAATTACAGAATAATTGCCTCTATCTTTATCATGATTGCGTACATATTTAGCACTTTTTTCATTCTTTCTTTTTTTTTTGCAACTGTGGTGTTGATGCTAGAAGACATTTTCTATGAAGGTGTGAAGGCTTGTTTAGTTTTCTTTGGGTCCTCTACAAGTAACTGAAGGGGATATACACCACATTTCTGTGCTTTGGGTTGTACTTTATCCAGGCAGATTTCTGCATTAATAAATTCCTTTCTTTATTCTTTGGATTTTTAAGACTTTTCTTTTTTTAAGTAGTAGAAAGATTTTCCTGAATTAACTCAAGAGGTAAATCCATTTTAGCTGCTAATAACTGGCCTTTTCTCCCCCTAGTGCTGACAAGCATATTTTATTTTCCCTTTAGTTCCCTTTGTTTTAAATTCAAGCTCAAAACAAATTAAAACTGATATCAATTTGAACCCTAAAAATCAGAACAGCTTCAATTGCTGAATTATAGCCATATGTGATTGAGCATAGCACTGTTAGCTTCATATTTTAAAGTGCTGTGATATCACTGTGATGCTCACTGCATTTGCACTTAGGCTATTGTCAACAAGGTATTACCAACAATATCATTAAATATCAGTAATTTCAAGTTTTTTTACAGCTACATTATATGCTTTTTACAATAAATGGAAGAATTAGCATGTATTAGAATGCAGTGCTACAGCATTCCATGTCCTTAAAATATCTTCAGAATATGCCTGAATCACTTCACGGTGATTAGGCAAGAAGATATTTATATACTGTACCACTTCTGTAGGAGTGACATCTGCCAAGACCTGGCCAGTGGAGGACAACCGCTTGCCCCCGGAGCAGACCTGCACACAGCTTCATAAGACCTGGCCAGAGGAGGGAAACCACTTGCCCCTGGAGCAGATCTGCACCCAGCTTCATAAGACCTGGCCAGAGGAGGGCAACCGCTTGCTCCTGGAGCAGACCTGTACCCAGCTTCATAAGACCTGGCCAGAGGAGGGCAGCCACTTGCTCCTGGAGAAGACCTGCACCCAGCTTCATAAGACCTGGCCAGAGGAGGGCAACCACTTGCCCCTGGAGCAGACCTGCTCCCAGCTTCATAAGGTATGAACACAAGATGTCTTTCCTCAAGGTAGACAAACCCTTCCTTTGACTCCTTGCTATTTGAATTCTGGTACCTTTTTTGTTGTCCCTAAGCTGTTTGGACTTGGCGTCGGCTGCTTTCTGTAACCTGGAACACAGAAACCCTCATGGAACTATTTACAGTAAATGAAAGCCTTTAAAGCCTTTTACCTGTGCCTGCTCCTGGCTTAACCAGCATGGCAGCTGCAACCATAAACTAAATTTCAGTCCAGAGTTGAAATGGAACCCTTCCTCTCAGGGATTTCAGTGCACTGCAAAACAAGATGCTTACCCCACAGCCACTACATGACTGATTCCCACCAGCCCCCCACCACACCCACCCTTGGCCAGCTTTTGTCTTATGGAGTAGCATGACATGACCAAAGTGCTTGACACACCCAAAGTACCTTGACACACCCAATTAACTATCTCCTCACTTTCTCATCTGCAGCTTATACTTTTCCACCACAAGAGGACATCTGATTTATCTCTTTTCAGCCTGTCTACTTACATAATCCCTAGATTCCTATTACCTCTATTCCTAGTGTGCCCATGACTATATTTTTCCTTTTCCTCTACATTACTCCTGCGTCACTCTGTTCTAAGAGCTCAAACAGCATTTGCAATGTTCCTTACTCATGGCTATCTCATTGTACACCATGAAGGTCCTTACTTCTTCTGCTATACTCCCAATAGTCTCTATTCTCAAGCCTTTCCTAGGCTTACCCGAGGCCAGTGGCCAGCCCTCCTGGAATGACCGCTACAAACCCCCTAATGATTTCATGTTTTCTAACATGAATAGACTGCCTCATGTTTCCACTGCCACTTCTCCACTTCTTATCTCTAGAAGAATCATCTACTATGTTGCCTATATATTACATAACTTACCTATTCACATCCCTCTCATGGTTAGCTTCATATATTGGAAACTGTTTTACTTGCTCTGCTACTAGCAGGAGATATAGAACTCAATCCAGAACCTGGAGGAAATGTTGCCCATACTAACACTACCTGGAAGGACTTCAATTATCTGTGCATTGTTCACCTAAATATCAGGAGCCATCCCCATAACCTGCCAGAACTTGAGGTGTGGGTTACACAGTATTCTCCTGACATTCTCTGTTTGTCTGAAACCTTTCTCAAATCCTCCACCCCGGATCACTTATGTCAGTTACGAAATTATAAAATTCTAAGACAGGACAGGTCTACATCCAACTGTGGCTGTGGCATTGCAATCCTCCATAAAGCCCACCTCTTATTACACCACAATCCCCCTTTTACTCTCTTTCTTACTGTGAATCAATTCATGCCACCCTTCATCTGGGAGCCAAAAAGTTGCATATAGTCTGTGCATATAACCCTCCTCCTCTCTCAGGTTGACCTAGTCATTGGACGCAAAGAGGTTCTCGTGTTGGGGGATCTAAACTCAACTGGACAGGTAAAGCAAGTCAGTCCTTTCACACTCTGGTACAAGGGCATGACTTACACCAACTGATCTCAGATCCGACTAGGGTTATACACCCTCCCCGATCCAGCACTCTAATTGACTGGGATCTCACAAACCGACTTGATTGCATTTCCACTGAAGGAATCCTTCCTGATGCTATTAGTGATCACTCACCGATTTTCTGTATCTGGAGTGCCTCCAGACAAAAATCCCTGCCTCCTAAACTTATCACCTTCTGTAATCTGGCCAGCTTTAATCAGGCCCAGTTTATGCATGATCTCTCATTAATTGACTGGTCTCCTACCTTTACTGCCACCAATGCCCACTCTGCCCTTGACTACTTCCTCATGGCATTCGGGCATCTACAGGACCTCCATGCTTCTTGTGTCACCAGACACATATGTGGCACGTAAACCAAGTGGCTCACCAAAGATCTCCTAACACAATTCCGAGTAAGGGACTAAAGCTAGAGGTGTTTCAAGGCTTTTGGTCAACTGTCAGACTACAATGACTATAGGGCTAAGAGAAATGCCTGCAAAAGGAACACTCGCTTAGCCAAAAGCTCCTTCTGCAAAGGTCTACTAACAAAAGCTGCTGGTGACTCCAAGAAATTCTGATCTGCTATTAAAACTATCCTTGGAGCAAACCATATGAGTAATAATAATGGCATGCTACTAAATGGAGTACACTGTAACAACCCAGTGACCATTGCTAATTCCTTCAATAGCCACTTCTCAGACTTATCAAGATACTTTACCTCCTTCTCCACCATCCACCCTACCATCCCCCCAGTGGATATGAAATCCTTCTGCCTCCCACCTTTCTGGTTTTGATCAATCTCAAGAGCTGAAGTCCTGAAACTGTTACTTACCATCTCTGACTTCACCAGCTCTGGTGCTGATGGCTTGGAGCCCCATCTTCTCAAAGTTGCTGTCCCTCATATTGCCTCCCCCTTAGCCAAAATCTATAACCTGTCATTCTGCTTCAGCACTGTTCCTGACATTTGGAAGGTAGCCTGAATCACCTCAATCCTTAAGAAAGGTGATCCCATGGAGTTGTCTAACTATCGACCCATAGACATCCTATCGGTGCTAAGTAAAATCCTGGAAAAATTAGTGGCTACCCAGACTATAGGTTATCTACTGAAACATAACCTCCTCTCAGATTCCCAGCATGGTTTCCACAAAGGCCATAGTACCTCAACTGCCCTACTTAAACTAATGAATGACATCTATGCTGCCATGGATACGGGTCTCTTGACAGGTGCTATATTCATTGATCTAACTAAGACCTTTGACCTAGTTAACCACTCGCTTCACCTTACAAAACTCAGCTCCCTTGGTTTCTCCACAGAAATGGTTGCCTGGTTCAGCTGTTATCTTTCTGACAGAAAGCAGACTGTTGTGTTCAACTCAGCCATGTCTGATCTAACTTCCATGCATGTAGGTGCTCCTCAGGGTTCTATACTAGGCCCTCTGCTCTTCACTATTTTTATAAATGACCTACCATCTTAAGCATCTACCTGTTCTTCCCTGCTTTATGCAGATGATCTAGTCATCTACCATAGTGCGAGAGATGTCTTGGACCTAAATAACTTTCTAACCTCTGACTTCTGAAGTATTCAAACCTGACTCATTGTTAGCAACCTCATGCTCAGTATAAGCAAAACTCATTCTATGCTCGTTGGCTCTCCAGTTAGACTAAAAGGGATTAGTAACCCCCTCATGATATCCTGCATGGATTGCCACCCAGTAGCTAACACCAGCTCCTTCAAATATCTGGGCATTTTTCTTGACCGATCTTTAGGTTTTGACTTTCAGATTACTGCTACCTGCAAATCTGTCAATGCAAAAATTGGGGGGGGGGCATACCGCTCTAGTTATGCTCTTATCCCATTAGCCAGGCTTTCTGTGGCATAAGGCCTCTTGCTCCCATCCTTGTCCTATTGCTCGTCCATCTACCTAGGTGCCACTAAGACCTCTCTTCATAGGTGGACACTACTTATAGCAACATCTGCTGCTACACCTCCACCTCACCAAGATACAAACACCACTGTCAACTATATGCCAACCTAAAGTGGCCTGGCCCTGCTGTTCAGTGACTCCAGTCCTATGGCTCTCTTATCGATGGTATAATAAGAACAGGCCTCCCCCAATCCCTTGCCTCCTTACTACACTTGCAAACTCCCTCGTATGGACTCAGATCAAATGAACAGCTCCTCTCTATATCCCTTGATGTAAAACTGCAATGGGTGCACAGGCTTTCTCTTACGCTGCCTCCCAGTTTTGGAACTCTATCCCTAAAGCCATACGCTCTGCATCTACCCATGAGGATTTTAAAAACCTCCACTGTAAACACATACAAGCATGAAACCCCTGCCTATGCTTCCAGCCACCTTAGTTTTATATCTCCCCCAGCTCTATCCTGGCTATACTACTCCTCACTCCCCTACCCTTCTTCCTCCTGCTCTCATCCTCCCCCTTCCAATCTTGCAACCTCTCACTCTCTTCCCTCCTCCTACTCCTCCCGTCTGACTCTCTCTCTCTAGGTGTATAGTCCTTGCAACAGCACTTACAGTCAAGCAGTACTTTATAACCCTGTTTGTCCTGCACTTGTTTTGTTTTATTTTTTCTAAAAAATCCTAATGTACTATTTAAATATTGACCTGTTCTAACTATGTACTTCACAGCATCACTATTGTGTTTTTGACTCCTATGTACTCCTTTGAATCACTATTGTATTTCTGACTCCTCCACTTTTGTATTCACCCATGTTATGTGTGGTATCACATTGTTGTTGTAATTGTTATTTCAACTTGTATCCTCCCAGGTTGTGCCAGAAAATAGGCATCCTTACACCTAGTGCACTCACCCGGTTACCAAAAGCAAATAAATAAGTAAATAAAGAGTCCATGCTCTTCAATAAAAGTCCTTCTAAGATCTGATGCTTTTCTGTGTTTTTTTCTTTTTGCCAGTCCTTCATGGTTGAGGTACAGATTTTGCCAGATGCCTTTGGCTAGCAGGAATACCTACAGAAAACACCCAATGGTAACATCAAACTACCAGGAAGGAATGGCAGCAGAAACTCAAAAAGTTGTGCTCTTTTACTATTTTTACTTGCTTTAACTATTGTTAATGGCTTTGTTTACTTTTTAAACTATCAAGGTGATTAAGTGATAATTTATTTTTATATATTTTTATGCAATAGGGATGAGTGATAACTGTCTTATAGGAGAATATTCTGATTTTACAATTATACATGTAAGTTAAAGTCTAGTAAAAAAAAAGTTGTTGAGTGCTGTTTGTTGACAGAAATTAAAACAGCACATCATCTACACCAAAGTATTTACTCAACATAATTTTAAGGCCCTTATTGGCTTTATAAAAGACCCTGAATCCTCCACCCATTCAATTGGGTCTGACCAAGGGCTAAATTAAATTGCTTTGCTGTTAGTAACATTTTAAATGGCTAGTTGGTGAGATTTGACACTGGTAAAAAAATAACAATCAGTTGTAAAATATGAGTTTAGTAGGTAAGGATCAGTACACACCATCTGAGCATGTTAAACACCTCAGAGCAAATTTTGTGGAAAATGCAGAAGTGGCTTGACATACGTGCAAAGTAATTGGTTGCTGTTAAACTGTCAAATAATAATTTATGTTGATACTCATATAAATAAGTCTTTAAATTACTTAAAGCAAGATTTTTAGAATCAGCTATTATTTTTAAATTATTTTAAATGACACTGCCCTAAATATTCCCAGTATGCTCCTAAATACACTTGCAAAGTTGAATTAGTACTTATAATTCTTAATAAAATCTTTGCAACCATGTAATCATAAAATTAAGTTGGCTTGCAATTAAAATAGAAAAATTAAATTAAGTTATTTTGCTATTAAAAGAGAAGTTGTCCCTGGATCGCTACCCAGAAATAACTGAGGCCAATGCCTTCTTACTTTTGGATGCTCTTTTGCAGTATTTATTTAAAGGCACAATTACATATTTGCATCATTACATCCCAATTTGTTTTAACAGTCAGTATTTACACAGCAGACATAACAGTCCCATATCATTTCCAGGACATAGCAGTCCTGTCTTCCCTCTTGTGGTACTTCACCATGTTCTCTTCTTCTTTTCTCATTGATTCTCGGGTTCCAGATACCGTGATCTGGTCCCCCTTTCCAGCACCATAACTGGGTACCACACTTACCCAGACCACCCCCACTAGGTGTGGACACAGTGATCCATCCCCTAGTTCTATATCCCTTCCCCATTATTCCTATGCCTGGGTTCCTTTGTCCCAAGCCCATGGTACCTCCCTCTGCCCCCCTTCATTTTCCCTTGCTTCCTAACCCCTTCCCCTTCCCTCCACCCATGCCACTCCCTTCTTGTCTGCTCACCCTCCAGTGGACTTCACCTAGTCCCCTGGACCTGGCTGCTCCTCTGAGGCCCCACTTGCCCATGTCGGGCCCCATTAGAGGTCACCACCTTCCAGGTGCCTCCCAGTCTAGTGCCTATTCCCACACTCTCCCCCCTCTTTCTTGAAGGTAGAGTGAGTGAGGAATTATACAGCACAAAAGAGGGCTCCTTGTTGGCTGCATGCCCTTAAATCCCCGCTAAGAACCCATGAGCCATACCCCTTCTGGCCCCTCCAACTGGCCAATCCCCAGTGAGCACCCACCAAGGATGGATGACCCATTGAGGTCACAGCCCCTTCCCCTTTCCTGCAGCCCCCTTCCCTTACCTGCCCTCTCTCTCCCCCCTGCTTTCCTTCTGGCTGGGTCCCAGGACAACCTGGTCTGCATTTTAGTGGCAAGCCTACTTATGGGTAAAATAAGTGAAACAAAATGGGACTGTTTTCACAAAGTAGATGTAAACTATACTCTTCAGTGCTCTTCTGCTTGCAAAAGTATCTGAGACTAGTTTTATTCTGCTCCATGTCTAACTCACTCTCCAGACTGCTCTTGGTGTCCCGAGCAGTTCAACACAATTCATCACAGATCCTGCTTTGTGGCTCAGGCAGCAGCAGCAGCGGGAAGTCCTTGGCTCTCCCTAGCTATCTCTGGCTCTCTGCCCCATGAAATCCTAGGTACTTAGCCTTACTCCAGTGAAGTGTGTGTGTGTGGGGGGGATTCTAGAATAAAGAGAAGATAAAGAAGAGAAAGGGACATTCTCCAAGGGTAAAGCAAAGCAATTGTTAACAAAATTTAAAAATATGCATGTAGCCACATAATGGCAATGATGGCATACTTGTAAAAGGTAAAAAGAATGCTTAGCAGGATACAGAACAGCAGCTCTGGTACCCAGTATCTCAGCAGCCCTGCACAATCTGTCTTACATGTCAGACATCTTCCAAGCCAGATATAGGAGCTGGTGCACCATTTCTAGTCTGTCTTTGTCCTTGGGGGCTCCAGAACTGGGCACAGTATTCCAGATGGGGACTCACCAGTGATCTATATAATGGCAGTTTGATCTTTTTTCTTCTACTAATAAAATCCCTCCCAGCACATCTCAATATTCGAGTTGCCTTGATATAGGCCTTATTGCATTGGCTAGTTTATTAGATGGAGATGCTTATGATCCATTTCTTCTGAAGTAGTGGTCAATCTAACCCCCATCATCTTGTATTCTATCAAAGGATGTTCCTCGTGTGCATCATCTTGCAATTGTTGGCATTGAATCTCAACTGCCAAACCTTAAACCATCTCTAACATTTGCAGGTCCCTCTGCAACTCACTCACCCCTCTTCACTCTCTACCCTGTCACAAAGCTTCATGTCATTTGCAAAGAGAAAGATCTTTCTCTATATACCTTCCCTTATGATGTGTATGAACATATTGAAAAGGACAGGTCCCAGTGGTGGCCCTTGTGGCACCCATTCTTGTTGTTCCTCGCCCCAATTTGACCTCCTTAACAAATTCCCTTGCTGCCTCCATCTTAGTCAAGTTCCCACCCATTTAAGTGATTTACTTCTCCCAAATCCTCTAGTTTATTCATCAGTTTATTCAGCAGCCTTCTGTGTTGCACCAAGTGGAATGCCTTGCTGAAATCAAAGTAGAGTATATTTACTGATTGTCCCTGATCCTCAACCCATGTATCCTAGTCAAAAAATATTATCAGGCTGGTCCAACAAGACCTCCCTGGCATAAGCTCATACTGTTTACTGACTTGGACCCCAATGCTTTCTAAGTAGGTTACCAGGTTCAACTTGTCTAGTGCTTCCATCAGTTTACCTATAATGGAGGTAAGACTGATGGGCATGTAAGTACCTTGATCTTTCCTATCTGTCCCTTGTGGAGGAAAACCATGTCTGCTATCCTCCAATCTCTAAGAACCACCTCTGACTGCAGAGAACAATTGAATTGCCCTGCCAGGTGCTTAGCCATTTAGGCACCGATTCTCTGATCACCCTTGGGTGCATTCTGTTTGATCCTGTTTCCTTATATACCATTTTACATTTGCTGCATAGATGCAACAGACAGTTTGCTACACTAAAAGGGGATTTGTTGGTGGTGTGTCACAGCCAAACCCATTGCATTTCATAATAGAAGGGGATCTGCATTCTAGACCATAGACCACACACTGGTCATGACACCACTCTCTGCTTGCTGGGCAGAAACTTTATGTATTTCAAAGGACCAAAGCTGCTCCAATAAGGGAGAGCTTTTGTCCTTTGATTTGCATGAAGCTGGTCAGCAGCAAGCAGCTGATTGGCTTTCAACATCAGAAACTTTTGATTCCTGCCTCAGACCCCCTCCTTCACATGCTCTCTATCCCATCCCCTCCACAGCTCCTTCTCCCTGGCATTCACTGCAACAAAACTTTCACATCAACTACAGTTTCTGCAGTCTCAGTGGCTGCTGAGCATCCCCACCACTGCATACTGCTACCCAGCAGGACTCCCACAGCACAAGTGTCCTCAGCTTATGTATACTGTTAAGCACATCAATGCAAAAAGCTACTGTAAACCAAATCACCATCCTACCTCCTACCTGATTTTCTGCCCCCTCCATTTCTCTCGCAGTGTCTGTTGGTGGCAGCTGCTGATCGGGGCTCTCAAATCCAGTTACAAACTGTTGCTGTCACCACCACTATTTGCAGTATATCTTTTTTGCACTGTTACATGACCTGACTGCTACAATGGTGCCACTGACAGCTGGTGACCTCTCTCATCCACCCCAATGCCATACTGTCCTCCTCCTTCCTCTTTGCACAACCACAAAGCAAGCCATAAATTTGAGAAGAGCAGGAAGAAAAAAAAATCACTGAATACAGAGGGTTTTCCTCTGTTAACATAGCAGAGTGCCTGCTGCACCCAGTCCTGTGGAGAGAAACGTCAGCACTAAAGCACAGTTTGTGTACTTTCTCTTTTGATTCCCCCAATGCAGCTGTGCTTTTGGGAGACTGTAGTCAGATGACCCAACCCACCATAACAGTGCTGCTCATGGCAGCTAACCATCCTTACCCACCCCAATACTGTACTTTCCTTTCCAGGCCCTCCCTCTTCACACAACCACACAGCAAACCCTAAATTCTATTACACAAAACAATTCTGCATTACCATATATGCAGCATGCTATAGAATTATATTGGTCTGTATTTATCTCAAGCTAGAATTATTATTTGTTATATTTTCTGAGATAGATATACAGGAACACATTATTACTCTGACTAACCTCTGTGACCACCCATTGAGAAAAATATGTAAGTGCATGTTTTGGGTCACAGTCAATTTGGGATAGAATCTAGTGTCATGGAGATGTTAACAGTTTCTTTTTGGGGATACATGTTAACATTAATTTTTATCTATTTGGGATGTCATATTAACTGGAAGATGTCTTAGCACCATGGAGTTGCTGATGCTTTGAAAACTGTCACTGCAATGTATGCTTTAAAGGGATATGTTTGCCTACATCAACTGACAATATGTATTCTTGAACACTTCAAATGCAGGGTTTAATTTTCATAATCTAAGCTGTTCATCAGCTCAACTATACTCCAGCATATGAAGTATTGTGATGTAACCTGGTGATATGCAGCACCTTATAACCAGGGTAACAGTCTAATTTTGGGTGCAAAGTTGAGCAGATAGGAATTGCTTAGATTTTAAAAATTGAAGCTGGCATTTAGAAGTGTTCAAGGAGGGTGAGACAGAGAAAGAGAGTGAGGGGGGAGAGACAGACAGAGAGAGAAAGAGAGAGAGAGAGAGATGTATGGAGACTAACTAGAATTATTATTTGCTGTAATATATTTTCTGAGAAGCATATGTATGTGCACATTAGTAGTCCAACAGACCTCAATGACTTCCAAGTAGAAAACATATTTAAGGGCAGTTTTTGGATCGCAGTCAATTCAGGATAGAATCTAGTGCCATGGGGATGTCAGCATTTTCTTTTTGAGGGTACATTTTACCATTCATTTCTGACTATTTGGGATTGCTAATTAACTGGGAGAATTCTTAGCACCGTGGAGTTGCCAATGCTTTGAAAATTGTCACTGTGATGCATGCTTTAAAGGGATATGTTTGCTTTTGTCAACTGAGAATAAGTATTCCTTGAACACCTGTAATGCCGGGCATAATTTTCAAAATCTAAGCTTTTCCACTGTTCAGCTTTTTTCCTGCAAATGGATTATTGTGACATGACCTGATAATCTGCATCACCGTGCATCCAGGATAACAGTTTGATTTTGGGTGGGAAGTTGAAGTAGAAGTGTGCAAGGAGGGGTAGAGGGACATGCATGGGAAAGCCCCCTCTACAGCCCTCCTTTTGGCAGACTGTCTTCAGGTGACCAAACACCCCCCATAATTGCTGCAGACCATCCTCACCCACCCCAGTGCTGTACTCTCTTCTCAGGTCCTCCTTCTCCTCACAACCATGAGGCAACCCCTAAGTTCTATTATAACAGGAAGAAATAACAAATTCTGCATTACCACATATGCAGCATGCTTTGGAATTATATTGCATTTCATCCATCTGTAACTAAAATTATTATTTACTGTAACACATTTTCTGAGATATATATATGCATAAGCACATTAGTACTCTTACTGATCTCTGTGACCTCCCATTAGGAAAAATATTTAAGTATAGTTTTTGAATTGCAGTCAATTAAGGATAGAATCTAGTGACATGGGGATGTCAGCATTTTTTTGGGGGGAGGGTAAAATTAGTTTATGCATATGAATTATTTATATATTTTGTTTGTAGACTTTATGTGCTGCACCGGGGACTCTCTCAGCTGCCCCTGCTCACCAGCATCACTCTACCACCTACCTGATGCCCTGCCTTCTAAGAGGATAGCCACCCCCCCACCAACCTCCTGCAGGCAGACCCCCCCCAGCTCTCAGACCCCTTGAGGTATGGCCACCTCCACTCCAGTGCTCCATCTAGAATCTAATTTGCTGGCTGAGGTGGAGGAAGGCCAGAGGTGCAGAGGCAAGGGCTTGGTATTGGGTGTGTGGTGATGAGGTCCTGAAGGGAGCTGTCACCTATCCATGTGTGGGGATTTTTTCTTGGTGTTTCTCCCCCAGGAGAGTGAGCATGCAATGACGTCTGTATGGCTAAGCTATAGACATCTGTCACTCTCCTCCCCCTTAGCCGCTCTATGCTAGTTGTACCCCCGGTCTCCACCGAGGAGTCTCTACTATGCCAGAGACACCCTGGATCCCTCCCCAGAGAGAAGAAAGCAGTCCATCTCCTGTTGACCCCCAGCACCTGAGCTCATTTCCAAACACATGTTGCTGGTGTGGCATCCCCACGTCAACCCTCAGCGCCACCGGGCCAGCCCAAATCATATATTTTTATTGGTTCAGTTACTTGATTGGTGTTATTTGTTTTCTAATTACATGAGCTGTTGCTTGGCCTGCCTTTCTTCTCACTGTAAATTCATTTCCTCAAAGTCACATAACCCATGAATAGTGGCATTTAATCTTACTATAATGAATGTTCTCCCTTTTTTTCATAGGGAAACTGTGGTGTAATTGTTCGTAATAAAGGAGTGCTTATTACAGTAAACACACACACAGTTTCCCTCAATCTGTGCAGATGCTACTGCCCATTCCCACTGTTCCTGACCACTTGAATTCTTTGGCTCACTGACTCTTCAGTTATTGTCTCCCAAAACAGTCAGAAAATACTGAACCACCAATCAGGCTCAATGGTAAGTTTCTTTGAAAAATAATTACCACAAGTTGTTTTTTTTTCAGATGCCAATTAAAAAAAAAATAAAGAAACGCTGATCGTGACCTTGGATTGTGTGCTTTGACTAGACCAGACCACGACCACATGGCAACTTCATTTTTAATTTATATAATTGCTGAGGCGAAAAAAGGAAAGCCCAGGAATTATATAAAATAAAATATGGGATGGTATGAGAAAACTTGAAGTTTACACACACTCTTGGAGTTAGATGCTTTCATAAACCCTTTGAGCTTTGCTCTCAGGGTTTATGTAGCATCTACCCCCTCAGGTGTGTGTAAACTTCTCTTTAAACACATCACCCATACTTTATTCTATTTATGATGTATGGAAAAGTAAAATAATATTTCCAAAGATCATACAAAAAAAAATATTGGTAATATCACTATGGAAAAGTGATAATACCATAATTTGTGATCTATAATACTATAGTTCAGAACCCATAATCCTGTTGTTCAGACTCTGAACAATAGTATTATCACAGAACCAGAATAGCACAAGTGCAGCATTGTTTTAAGCTGCAGAACTGATTGATATGGCACCAGCTGCAGTTACTATACACCTGATGTGTGATTCTCCAAGTGTGCCTCATGGTTGGTCCCGGTTTCTCTGTGGGAGGGCAGAACAGTTCAGAAAACATGGCAGCTGTCTCTCACTTAGCAAGACTAATTTCAACACTTGTACTTTGGCACAGTTCTTTTGGTGGGGTGATTTTTTTTAATTTTGTGGTTATGCTTAAAGTATTATCTGGTTCACCTGCCGCCACTCAGCTCTGGAAATGCTGGCTACTGAAGCTGATGGCCGCATGCACTGATGAAGGACAAGACACTCACAGACTAAGAGAGTGAGTGTTCAGTACAGTGGTCAGGCAGCAGTTCACACAGGATAGGTCTAAAACAACTCAGAGCAGCAGAAATTTGAATTGGGTCCATATATTACAAAAATAATAAATAGGTGAGTGTGTCTCATGAGGGAGTAATACCATCTTGAGGTTGAGGACATAGAAACTTCTCAAGCTTCTCTCATGAATTTTCCATGTCCCCAGAACCCCTTGATGGTATTATTCCCTTGTAATACACCCTCACCTATGATTCAATTTTTAAAACTTATAATGAAACTTATAATGCTGATATTATATCATTGTCATGCCATTCATGGTTGTCACTACTAGTAGGCTGTGTAATCCACTCACTTGTGATCCAGCTTTTCAAATGGCATTCTCAGTCCACTAGTCAGTGTTTGTTTTTTTAAGTAATTGTTTTTGAAATATGCTGAAATTATCTCTTCTTTTGATTATGTTCATGTCAGTGTAACTTTAAAAAACTATGATTCATTTACCTTTCTACAACCCCGACTAATCCCAGTCACTTACACTGACTGCTACCATTTTATGTGAGTGTTGGGGGGGGGTGACCATCAGTGGCACTGTGCGCTATTCGTAAAATACATTTTGACAGATGATTTGTATGTCAGTACCTTCATCAGCATTGATCAGTGCTGATCAAGGAACTGACACACAAATCATCTGTCAGATTGGGTTTCATGACTATATTGCTCCCAACAACACCCCCATGGCTGCAAACACATAAAAAAATCCACCCTCACACCAATACTTACAGTAATCTGGCATGGAGTGGTTGGAAGATTTTCATTTTCAAGTCATTTAGCCATGACTAAAAGGTCTCCTACCAGCAGCAATTACAGAGTATTTCAAAAGACAGCAGCAAATGAAGGAGGTTAGCTACAAAATGAGAACAGGAGGAAGCATGAGACTGATCTGGAGGAAGTGCAAGACTGAAGACTGGAAAAACACAGCCTTGAAACTCTACAGACCTGTATATATATATATATATATATATATATATATATATGGGATCGGATAGCAACCCACACTGGCAGTCTGCTATAGGAAGGAGAGAGAGAAAGGAAAAGGATAGAATAAGAGAGATCCAAGCAGTGAGATATTTGAGTGTATTTACAGTTTTCTTAATTCACAGATCAAGTCAAGCAACATGTTGCTCCAGATTTCACTTAGGATGTACCACACTATCTTCAAATGTTAAGCCAGTGAATTTTTAAACACAGTGTGATAGCAGTGTGAGCTTCACGGCTGTCTGTGAATCATGGATAATGCCAACACAATGTAACTTAAATGTATTTGTTATACATTTTATTATATTTGTAAAAACGAATGCTTTTTACTTACCTTGATTTAAAATGGATATCATTTTCCTGCATGATTAAATTTTGAACCTTATCTGTGTTAAATAAAGTCTGATTGTGGTTTGATCATGTTGATTAATGTGAGCACTGAACAGATTCATTATAAATGATTAGAAAATGGGTTGAAAATTTCCTGGCCTTTGGCTGACTAGCTGAGACCCCTGGCAAAGGGTATACTATGTGCCAACCAAAACTTCAAAATAACAAGTTATGGCCCACCTGCTCACCAAGTAAATCATCGTGCCCCCAAAAGTCACCCACCCCTCAATACAACAGCAGTCACTAAATTCAGCTGGCACAAACTGTGGCATTTATTTTATAATTCTTTTTAGTAACACACACAGAATATTTATTTCTTGTTAGCATGGCTGCACACTTTGCTTGCTAACACATTCAAGCCATGTCACTCCACTCTGCCCCTTCCCCCATGGGTTCCTATTCATTAAAAAAACATTAAATTTGTTTAAAATTAACACCTTACAATTCAGAACTGATTGCTGATGCACATCTTGTCTGCTCTGCTTCATACACTGCACCAGGTTGCAGATGAAATGGAAATTCTCCCACTCTACCTCATGCACTGTGACATGCAAGTGTGTTATCTGACCATCTTTTAGTTAGGAGGCTCCTGAGTAATGTCATGGCACCTGAATAGTCATTAAAACAAATAAAACAAAACAAAACAAAACACAGAAGCAGACCAGTAGGTTCCCAGGGAGAACAGTATAAAATGTTCCCAATCATGCTAAACAGCGTCACTCTGCCGACCTCAATGTCACTCTTGTGCTGTCACTCAGCCACAGCCCCTTTTACAAAAGAAAAGAAAGAAAAGTATTCAGGTTCAGGTTTAGATTTATTGTTTGACTTTTAAAAGTCATTACAAACATTAAAGAATAAAACAAGCAATAAAATACAAGTTGCATATTGCACTTTCACATTTAATACATACGTTAACACATATTGCACTCTTAATACATTCATGTAGGTCAAATACACATAATAACATTAATACTGCACATTTCTTTTGTACTGGAATTCTAATACCTCTCATATTTAGTGTCTTTATACCCTTTCATGAAGTCTACTATGGATAATATGCCTTTCCCTACCATAAACTTAGTATGATAAGTCAATATTAAGTGTTGAGCTGTGATTTCAATATCTTTGGATAGCTACTAACTGAGCATGTCAAGTTCACTACCAACATTGCACTAAGAATACTTATCTGTAATAATATGATATTTTTTCTCATTAATTATTTCAAGGAGGGAGGCCACATGGATTAACACTTGTTCATCTCTTGATTTCAAGAGATGTGTAGCCAAATACTATGGTTCATATTGCTTTTTCCTATCTCTTTCATATAAGGGGTATAGAATCAATAGATTTGTTAAATCATCTCTTCCCATCCCAAATTTGCATTTCCCTTCCATTCCTTTTATTTTTCCCCCTTATTATATATTTCACTTCACCAATTGCTATTATTACATTCAAACCTAAATCTAGTTATTATTTTCATTTGACAAGGATTTTTAGGTATTATTAAATATGATTCCATACTATGATCCCTTTTGTTTTCAGTCATCCATTTACATATTTTATATTGCTGACATGCTCCCAAATCACTTTGATAGTAAATATCATTGATCTTTACTGTGACCTCATTGATAATTTGGTCAGTTGGGACTCTGAATATGTCCTAACTACAATGCAGAAGTCCACAAGGCTTAATAATATTCTCCACTGTTGATATGTAAGCAATAATACCCAATAGGGTGGGTGGTATTGGTCTATACCGGACCACCCAGGGGTGTAATGAGGCCTGACGCCACAGGCAGAGTGCCTTATAACCCCTGGAAGGTCCTGTATAGACCAATACCACCAACCCTAGAGGGTATTATTGTGCTTAGAAAATGGATCACTATATTATACATGTTTGTGAAAAAAAAAATGTCTGTTAATATGTTAAAATCTTACCTGTTTGATTTTTATTTTAAATAAAATAGTTCCTCCAACTGCATTCAAATGCTGATTGTCTTTTTTACCAGTGGACTTTTGTACTGCATACACATACACATACACACACACACATATCCATACAGATCGAGATTCTCCAAGCCCCCCAACAAAACACACTAGCTGCTGCTCCATGTTGCCTAACGTTTCTGTTTTTATGTTGAAAAGCATGGCACAGAAAGTACTTTTTAAGTGATATTCAATGGGGATTTGAGGAGAACAGAAGTGGGCCTGGTGTAGCTGTCAGTTGGACAAGATCAGGGACGATGGCCAGGAGACGTGAATGCAGTTGCTTTGCTGCTAAGAAGCTGTAGGATATGCAAAGGAGGTTATGTTTATAAAAAAATATTTATTTTTGGCAAGCAGTGCTGCTGTCAGGCTGAGAGTGCAATCTGGTGGTGGCTTTACTCAGGCAGCATGTTACCACAGCCACCAATACTGTTGCATGAGAGGACCAGTATTTTCTTGAGTTTCCATACCACAGATGGACGTCCTTCTGCGGTATGGAAACTCAAGAAAATACCACTGCTCTCATGGTCAGTCGTGGTGCCACAGATAATGTGCTGACAGCTGTCACTGTCTCTGGGTTTGCCATCGAAAAGTTTGCGATGATGGAAAATTGTTCTGTCTCCACAGGCGAAGGCTGTTTTTTGTAATTTTCTGAATCGGGAGAGCAGGACGGCCTGGCTGTCATTTTTTGGGCTAGCTTTGCTAGCGGGGAAAGATGGTGGGTGACTTTTCCTAATGTTTGGAGTGCCCAAAGATTTACTCAGAAATGGGGCACCCAGAGTAAGTTATTTTTTTGATGCGGGCTCTATCGGAAATAAATTAATCTCTACTCAGGCTGTCAGGCAGTGAGATTTGTTTATTTTCTGATCCCATTTTCTAAGCTTGGAAAAGACTACTTTGTCTCATATAATTTATTGCGTCATCTACATACATCCTAGGAAATCTGGATTTGCTTAAAGAATAGGCCTTAATCCAGTACCTCACCAGTCTCTGTTTTATTTTACATTCTACCGGTAATTGGCCTAATTCTTCTCTAACCAATGCTGAAGGGGTTCCCTATTGCAATCCCATTAGGTGCTTATAAAACTTGTTTAAATGAAGCTCTGTATTGATTTTTGGGTGTGTCCCACACACTTTTGCTCCAGATAATAACTGATTTTTATTTTTTATTTTGGCATTAATAACCATTAAATTGCCTTTTACAGATTTACCTCGATATTTGTATGAACATGATTTTATTACTGGAACAAAATTCTTGCCCTGTGTTTCCATTTCAGATATGCAATTTCTCCGAGATCCTTCCTATAAAACTATAATTCCTACATAGCAAAACTCTTTTACTACTTCCAGTCTTATATCCTTAATGGAGTATTTGTAATCCTTATTATTCCCTCCAAATACCAATATTTTTGTTTTAGCACAGTTAATTTGACAGTCGGCACTCTCACATTCCAGATGAAATATATTTAACATTCTTCTTAAACCCAGTGCACTTGTAGACATAAGTGCCACATCATCTGCGCATGCTATGTACGGACACTGTCTCTCCCCTATTTTTGGTAAATGAAACTCCTCTTTGTATAGTGTTTTAAGTACTGTTTCAAAGAAGATGTTAAATAGCATCAGCAAAATAGTGCAGCCTTGCTTTACCCCTACATTTGATTCAAATGTGTCAGTTAAATCTCCTGCTTTATTAAATCTTATACATGTTTGATTATCTGTGTATAATCTTTGTAACATATCTATTATTGACTTATCCAGCCTTAATTTTTCCAGTCTTTCCCATAGTATTACCCCATTAACCTTATCAAAGTCTGCATTCAAGTCTATAAATGTGCAATATAATTTTTGATGTTTTTTAACCTTATATTTGTGTACCAAATGCACAAGGACAAAGGATTGGTTAATAGTAGAATACTGCGCTCAAAAGCCAGCATGTGATCCATCAAGTATGTTGTTTTCCTTAGCCCAAATTGCTATTCTATTGTTAATAATACGGGTAAATATTTTGGCTGAACAATTAATAAGGCTTAACGGCCTATAGCAACTAGGGTCTTTTTTATCACCTTTTTTATAAATCGGGACTATTATATTATTTCTCCAACTGCAAGGTACCTCTCCTGTTTCTCTTATATGATTAATTACTCTAAAGAGCAAGGGTATCCAAAATTCTTTCAGTTTACTAATAACATCGGATGGGACACCATCTGGCCCTGGAGCTTTATGTGCTGTAAAGGAATCTATAGCTGTATTGATTTCATTTTCTGTGAACCATTCCATTTTGTTTTCACCTACAAATTTGTTTTCCTATTTCTTTAAGTTTTTTGATATAGTCAGTACCATTTTTATGAAACAGTTTTTTGAAATGATTGACACAGCTATCTGCCATTATATTATGTTCTAGCACTTCCTGATAATGTTTTGTACCTTTACCTACTATATTCTAAAACCTTTTACTGTTTTTTTTCACTACCGCATTTTCTAACTCTGTCCATGCACAATAATAAATTTTCCTCTATAAATTTGTAGTACTTTTCTATAGTCCTTCCTCAGGTTGTTCATTATCTTGTTGTTATGGATATTTGGGTTTATCTTTAATATTCTGCGATACGAACATACAAACAAAAATTTGCCAGCAGATAAAGGCCTAGCGGTCTATCAAGTCTGCTCGAATGTGCAACTAGCACCCCTTATTCTGCAGCTGCCCCCTCCCTTCCACCCTTCCCCTTAATTAACCCTCTCCCTTGTCCTGTCCCATCCCCTTTTGAAGCAGTCCACTGTTCTACTGGATACCACTTCTGCAGGTAATGCATTCCACCCAGCCACCACCTTCTCTGTAAAAAAGTGTCTCCTCATCTCCCTCCTGAACCTTCCTCCTTCCAGTCTCATATCATGGCCCCTGGTATGTTTCCCGTCCCTTACTTTGAACAGCTCCTCTGTACCTGTCTTGTTTATTCCTTTCATGTATTTAAAGGTTTCATTCATGTCCTCCCTGTCCCTCCTGTCCTCCAGTGAGTACATGTTCAACTCCCACAACCTCCTCTCATATGATAAGTTCCCCAGCCCCTTGATCATCTTTGTCACCCTGCGCTGCACCCCCTCTAGTAACTTAATGTCCCTCTTCAGATACAGGTGCCAGTACTGCACGCAGTACTCCAGATGCAGTCTAACTAATGACCTATTCAGTGACAGAATCACCTCCTCCCTCCTCGAGGATATACCCCTTGCAATATAACCCGGCATTTTGTTGGCCTTTGCAGCTGCCTTCCTACATTGTACCAAGTTGTTCATTGACCCTGTAATGAGCACCCCCATATCCTTCTCCTCCTCTGTCTGGGCTAGCTGTACCCCCCCGCTGGTAACTCCTCCTTGGGTTCTTCATCCCAAAATGCAGCACCTTGTGCTTTTTGGCATTAAACCCCAGTTGCCAGGTGTCTGACCAGGTTTTAAGCTTTGCCAGGTCATCCTGCAACCCCTGCCATCCCCCTAGGTCATCCACCACTGCTCCTACCTTGATATCATCAGCAAACAGACTAATCTTGCTCTTGATGTCCCATGATATGTCTGCAATGAACATCCCAAATAACACTGGTCCCAACACCAAGCCCTGTGGAACACCACTCATCACTACCCTTGGGTGTGAGAGCTTCCCACCCACTGCCACCCTCTGTTGCCTTCCCTGAAGCCAGTTTCCTACCCATCTCACCAGCTTGGCACCCGCCCCTGTGTCTACTATCTTACTTCCCAGCCTTCCATGCGGCACTGAGTTGAATGCCTTACTGAAGTCCAGATACAGGGTATCCACTGCATGGCCCCTGTCCAGTTGCCTAGTTACCCAGTCATAGAACTCCACCAGGTTGGTTTGGAAGGATCTGCCCCATATGAAGCCATGCTGTCTGCTGTCTTGTAGTCCTTTGGCCTCTAGGAGGGCCACCAGCCTCTCCTTCAGGATAGTATCCATTAGCTTACCCACGATAGATGTGAGGCTCACTGGTCTGTTGTTTCCTGGTTCATCCTTGGGGCCACTCTTGTGGAGGGGCACCACATGAGCCATCCTCCAGTCCTGAGGTACACACACTGAATGTAATGAGGCATTAAATAGGTCTGCCAAAGGTTCTACAAGGACCTCTGCCAGCTCCTTCAGTACCCTGGAGTGGATGCCATCTGGGCCTGATGCGTTGTCCACCCTCAGTGCTTTCAAACCCTCCCAAACTCTGCCCTCCATGATTTCCCAATCTGTCACCCCTTCCCCCCCGTTTCTGCCATTTCTCCCCCCCCTTGGATGTCATTCCCTCTTCTCTTTAGTAAATACTGAGCAGAAGTACTCATTTAGTGCTTCTGCCTTATCGCACCCTGCTTCCACCCAACCCCCTCCTTCCTAATCCTTATTATGTGGTCCTTACAGCTCCTTTTCTCCCTGATGTACCTAAAGAAGTCCTTCTCCCCCTTCTAAAAGACTTGTGCCAGCCTGAGTTCCGTAGATGCTTCGGCTCCCCTTACTGCCCTTGTCACCTCCTTTGATTCTGTCAAGTACTCCTCCCTGTCCTCCCCCGTCCCTGTTTTTTTGTACTTCATAAAGACAGCTCTTTTTCTTCTTACCTTTTCTATGACCTCCTTGCTCAACCAGCTCAGTTTCTTAGCCATAGCCTTCTTGCTCTGGGCCTTGCAGCAGGTTTTGGTTGCCTCCACTATCCCCAGCTTTATGAGCTCCCACCTCTGGTTAGTATTCATACTAGATTGAATTCTGGCCAGCTACCCTTTCACCACTTCCATCATCCTCCCAAAGTTGGCCCTCCTGAAGTCCAGCACTCTTATGCCTGATTCCATTCTTTCCTTGCCCATATCCAATGTGAGCCATACTGAGTGGTGGTCACTCCCTGACAGCGGTTCCTCCACTGTAAGTTCTCTCACAAAGTCCCCATTTGCCAGCACAAGGTCAAGGGTATTTCTTAACCTGGTTGGTTCACTGACCATTTGCAGCAGGAAGCTGTCCTGAAAGGCATCCAGCAGTACCTGCTCCCTTCTGTTCCTGGTTGTTGGGGTACTCCAGTCCACTCTTGGCATGTTGAAGTCCCACACCCTTCTTGCAGGTCCTCCTGATCTGTTCTGCTAGTTCCCTGTCTAACTCCTCCATCTGAGACGGTGGCATGTACACCATTCCCATTCTAAGAATCCTATTCTTGGAATCCTGGATTTGCATCCAAAGTGACTCTGTACTACCCTCCTTCCCTTCCTTCCTTACACACTTCAGTTCTTCCTTCACATATAGTGCCACACCCCCTCCTTTCCCAATCACCCTGTCCCTACGAAATAACCTGCACCTTGGTACAGACAGGTCCCAGTCATTGTATTGGGTAGCCCATGTTTCTGTGATGGCTGCATTGTCCACCTCTCCCTCGGCCATGAGCACCTGTAGCACTGCAGTTTTCCTTCCAAGGCTCCTAGCATTAAGGGTAACCACCTTCCACCCATTTCCCCCCCATCCTGCCCTCCTTTCCTAGCATCACCAATAGTACTTGCCATTTGTTCTTTGTCACTGTTATGTGGGGTAAGCTCATATGGTTTCCCAGCCTGTGGTCTCTGCATATCTCTTGCCCAATTGCCACCCTCCACTCCTAGTTTAAATTCCCAACTTCCTCTATGTACTCCTCCATCCTCTGTTTCAACACTTTCTTTCCCTCCTCACTCAAGTGTAGTCTGTCCTTGGCATAGAGACTACTGTCCTCCTAGGTCCCCCCCCAACAGCCCATACCCTTTGCACAACACCAGGTTCTTAGCCGTCCATTAAATTCCTCTATTCTCAGCATTCTTGTTGTGCTTGCCTTGGGCACTGGAAGTATCTCTGTAAAAGTTACTGATCTTCCTGGCCCCTCACATAAATGTGCTAGCTCCTCAAACCTCCTCTAGACTATATCTACTGCCTTGTCAGCCAGGTCATTTGTCCCAAGATGTATAATTAAATGAGGCTTGTCCCTACCCCTTCTAGCATATTTCAGAACAGATTTTCCCACCCTTTCCGATGTCATTCCTGGCATGGCCTCCACACAAATGTTACTATGCCTCTCCCCCTTGCTACCTCACCTGACTTCTCTTAGTATTGTGTCCACCAGCACGAAGATTCCACCACTATTACTCCCTGCTTGCTTCCATTCCTCTCCCTCTCTCATTTCCAGCTCCTCTTCTTCCTCCTGCACATTATTTCCAACTTTTGCCCCATTGCAATTCTCCCAGCAGAACTTTCCCCACTCCAGATTGGTCCAGACATTTATTAATTACTCCTCTAATTTCATCATTTCCCTCCTGCAGCGTCTTCCTCTCTAGCAGTGCAAAACTATTTTCTGAAGACCCTTCACAAATGCCCGCTCCCTCTCTCTGCATAGTAACCTGTTCTCTCCTTTGCCCTCCATGACTTTTGCCACTTCTTTGCCTCCCCTCACAAGTCCCTATCTCCTCCTTCCATTTGTCTTTTGTCTCCTGACCTGGTTTTCCCAGCAATCGTTCTTCCTGGCCTGGGCCCCTTTGTCTCTGCTTCCCTTCTTCTGACCCTCTCCTCACCATTGTTGGCTTAAATCACCCTCCCTCATCTCCCCTTCTTCATCCCTCCAGTATTGGGCTAAACCCACCACCAATCTGCCTTGCATGTCTTATTTCCTCCTGCAGACCCTCAATCTCCTTTCTAAGTTTCTCTATGTGGTTGCACTCTAAACATCCTCCCACACTCCAGGCAATTTTTAGAAAGATTGGTGTTCCACAGTTATTGCAGCCTACTACCCTACCAATTGCTATCATTGCTCACCAGTGACCCCCCACCCTTCCAGATGCAGGATACCAAACACTCCCCCAAGTATCCCCTCTCCCCCCTCTATCAGTGCAAAACGTTTGTTTTTTTTTATTTCCCTTACCCCCTTTGTTGTACACGTTTAGATAGCTTGAGCAACTGCTTTTTATATTCCTATCCTTCCTATCCACACTCAAAAAGAGACATTAAGTAGCTATTACACAACCTTCTTCAAACTCCTACTCCTCCTTTCCCCAATGCAATAGCAATGTGAAGAAGTAACAATGAAAGTTCCTATATTTGCATTTACTTCCCTTCCACTGAGATAGCAGTCACCTCTTCACTTGATGAAGTTCCTTTCCTGGATGTCTGCTTCTGTTATGACAGGTGCATATCCTTTACCCATTTGAGGAACTGATGTCAGAACCCCTTGTATAAAGGAAATAATGGACCAGGGGGTGGGGTGAGGGGCTTGGGGGTGTGGGACCAGCCCAAGTCTTCCAGAAACAATCAGGTAGCTGAGGCCCCTGGTCAGACCATTAGCACCCTTCCCCCACTCTGCACTAAGCTTTGCAGCTAGTGAAGCCAGCAACAATGAATCACAATTCTACTCAAAACCCCCCAAATAGGTTTTCTATCCAAAGAAACAGCACTCCAAATAGCTTCACCAACAACACATCAAAATAGGCTTGAATTTAGAAGATATAGGTCTCCAATTCAAAGAAACAGACCCAGTTAAATCTCACCACTTATGTTTTTAAATAGAAGACATAGGCCTCTACAAATGCAGCTTGCCACACAGTGAAACATCAAACAAATGAGCCCACTTATAGCTACCAAAACAGGTTTAAAAATTCCAACAGCCCCAAACAATACCCTGCTAGCCCCTTAGAAGTAAAAAGAAAGAAAAGAAATAACCTTCTACCAAGTAGAATCCACAAGAAACAATGTAAAAACAACAAGAAGCAGCTACTGTACTGTACAGATCTGATCCTATCCCCCTTCTGTTTATTCAGTTGTTTATTAGCCTTTCTACAGAGCTTATTAAACCATTTTCCCCTTCTTATTATTATTATTAATGATTATTTATTTTCTAATAATACTGGCCATTCTCTTTGTAATATGTTCAAATCCTGCTATAATTAAATCGCCAGAATTTCTATTAAAAACCAGTCTTACATCCCCTAAAGCTCCATATGTTTCTAATAACTTAGCAAAATCTCTTCTATCTATTAAATCCCAACCTATACAGTATTTCTTAATCACCTTCAGTGGTATGCCTTTTTCTCAACTAATATTGTTGAAGTCCTCATTTTTAATTTCTAATTCTACCACAGTTTATGACGATTAAGCTTTAGGTACCATTTCCAGACTTTGACAGTGTTTCAAGATATCTCTACTGATCCAGATAAGATCTATAACTGACATTCCATTCATTTTCATATATGTGGAATTATTCTTGATGTCCTTTTAGATCCTCCCATTTAATAATAATAAGTCTGTAGTTTGCAATTGTTCCATTATATCTTTACCTCTTTTATTCCACTTATCATCCCTGGGTTTTCTAAGTATCTTAACTCCATTAGCTGGCATAGATGTTAAGTAACTTTCTGTTTCTTCTGAGATCCCTTCTAATTGTCCTGCACAAGTATTACTGTCTCCCAGTACAATTATATTTGCCAGGGGGTACATCTCTATTAAATCATCCAGTACTCTAACCAAATTTGCTAACCATGCCTCATTCAATGTTTTATTCTGTGCAGGTCTAACATAACAGTGTATTCATATTAGATCTTGTTTCCCATCATAAACTGCTTTAATGATAAGTATGTCTTCCATCTCACTTCTGATTTCTAAAGTGACCATATTCTTGTTTAGCTTACAAAAATTTGCTAGTCCTCCCACACATCTTCCAAATTGTTTATATTGTTTTGCCTCGTTACTATACACTTTATATCCATTCAAATGAACTACACCCTTGCTCCATGTATCTTGAATAGATACAGTATGTAGTCAAATAAGTTTAGGTATCCTTCCAACTCTGGGTCTGCAAATTTGTCACCTATTCCATAGATATTCTATGTTAAAATGTTCCTTATTTCACAGGTGTTGCCATGTGGCTTCCGTCCTTGTTTTTGATATTCAACATGTCATAATTCTTCTTCTGTCAAGACTTTATATCTGTTGGCAGTTTCTACCAGACTTTTCCAGTCATCAGAACCATCCTTATTTTCATTCTTGTTAGAAGATGCTTCATTATCCCCTTAATTTTCAATAATTATATGTAACATACATAGGTAACATAGGAAATACAGAGCTTTATTCAGACTTTTGTCCATAGTGCTCACTTGTTTAAATCTTTAAGAACCAAACGTTCTCTTTCCATAGTGTCTGTCTAGATTTAATTTAAACTGATCTAATTTCTTGCTATCAACAACCTCTAGCAGTAGTACATTCTAAGCAATCATAACCCTTTGGTTTAACCATTTGGATCAACCCACTGATTTGTATCTGCTGTCTTCCAGTTGCAGAGGATGCGTCCTAGTCTAGTAGGATTTGTTTTTTCCTTGTAATGCCAAGAGGTCCCATAGTTCATCTTTTTCCCATGCTCTATAGACTAGACACATATCCCCCCCTCAGTCTCCTTTACTCTAGGGTGTACATATTCAACTCCATCAACCTCTGTTGTTAAGTCTTAGTCTTTAGCCCTTCTATGTTTTTAGTAGCACTTCTTTATATTTCCTCTCTCATCTGATTTTCACCATTTTTATATGGGGACCAGACACGAGCTTCATATTCAAGGATGGGGTGCACCAAGGATGAGTATAAGGGAACCAATACCTCCCTTTTTCTGCTCTCAATATATCTTAATGTGCAGTTTAAGATTGTATTTCCTTTCAGGGCTAGATTTCTACAATGTGTTTTAGAGGAGAGATCCTGTGTGATCATAATTCCTAGATCCCTTTCTTCTCTAGTAGTACCCAGGACTGTTCCATTCAAAGTATAATTATAGTTATGATTTCTTTTTCTCATGTGTATAATCATGCATTTATCCTGGTTTAATGATAGTTTGCATTTTTTTGACCAGGCTTGTATTGAGTTGAGAGCTTGTTGGAGTGCAGCTGCATCATCCTGATTTTTAACTATAGTCCCCAGTCTGCAGTCATCTGCAAACTTTGTCACCTAGATGTTCTTATGACCATGCTGTATGGAGGAGACATATATATTGAACAAGCAGGCACCTAGAACTGACCCATGAAGAAATCCACTCATCACATCCCTCCATTCTGAAAAGGCTTCCTTGATGCATACTCTTTGTTTCCTATTTGAGAGCCAAGAATTTATCCATAATATCAAGTTAGAGTGTATCCCCAGTTTCTGAAGAGTAATTAACAGTTCTGTGTGAGGCAACTTATTAAAGGCCTTTGAGAAATCCAAAAAGGCCACATCCACTGAAGTTCCCTGATCTAGGGCTTTATTTACCTTGTCATAAAATTGCAACATGTTTGTTTGACAAGATCTCCCCTTTGTAAACCCATGTTGAGTTTCATCTAATAATTTTTCCTGCGTTAAATGATTTGTGATGTGATCTTTGAGAATGCCCTCGAGTATTTTGGAGAATATGGACATCAAGCTAACAGGACGATAATTTGCCAAAACTGCCCTAGATCCCTTCTTGTATAGTGGTATAACTGTTGCTATCCTGCAGGCCTCTACTACCTCTCCCTTATCTACAGATTCCTGGAAAATGTGGGTTACAGGTGGGGTCAATTCTGTACATAGCATCTTGATAACATTTGGATGCATCCCATCTGGTCCTGAAGATTTGTTTGGATTTAGTTGTTTTGACCTATTTTCTACATCCTGAAGTTGTATACGCATTTGAAGAGTCATGTTTTATTATTTTTTTAATTGGACTGATGGGTATTTTAGGGCCAAAAACTGAAATGAAGTACTTATTTTACATATCAGCTATTTTGTTTAGATCTGATATTGTCTCTCCTTCCTGATTTATAAGAGGGCCCACAGAATTATTTGCTTGTTATGTTTTATTTTTATTTATTTATATATGTATTTATTTATTTATTTCAGTTTGAGATTAATACCTTTGAGTCAAGGATTCATATTCAAAGGTTCCAAGTCAATGGTGGACAAACATTACAGATAGTACAAAATATACAGAATAACAGGGAACAATTTACATAGGCAAGTACATTGCAGTTATATACATCTTATTACAGTGGTGCCAGAGAAGGGATTATGAAAGCAGAGGAGGGTAGTACTCTGTCTTACTGTTCACTGGATGGTAGGTCAACCAAAAAAGACAAAGAAGGTAGGGTGGTCAGCCGAGATTGGGCCTTGTCAAAGGAGGGGGGTGAGGGAAAGGTGATCAGCCAAGAGATGGCATTGTTTGGGTGAAGCATACGGGAGGAATATAGTAGGACAGTAGGTAGTGAGAGAGGTTGAGGTGACAGGGGTTGGAGTAAGGTAGAGGGTAAAAATAGGAAGGCTGAGGTGCAGTTTCAATTGTGCAGGCAGCTACAGGTTTTGGTTGTGTCAAGAAAGGATCTGAGCCCATATTTGAAACTACCAATATTGGATGTATCACTGAAGTCAGCTGGTAGCTCATTGTATCATTTCAGTTCTTGGTACAAGATGGAATTCTGGACAAGTTTCATCCATTTAAAAGGGATCACCAGCCTGTCAGTGAATGCATTTATGGTTGATTTAGTTGGCACTGCCAGTTTAAAGAGGTCACCCAAAAAGGGGGGTGTTAACCCTAGAAGCACTTTGTTTTAGAAGTAGACAGGTTTGGTTTTGTACTCTAAGATGGAGTGGTAGCCATCCAGTTTCAGTGTAGATTGAGCAGGTGTGGGTGTCAAGAGAGGACCTCAATGGTAGGTGGCAGGCCTTATTAAGGAGTGTGCTAACCCTGTTAAGGGCAGTCTTTGTGCCAGCCCCATAGATAGGCAGCCCATAGTCGATGGACCACAGTACTGAACTGCTGGTAGCAAATTTGAGAGCATCTGGAGACATCAAGTGCCTGCAACAGAAGGGGACAAGCGACACCAAGCTTTATGTTTGCGGACTTGACTAGAGTCTATGTGACTTGAGAAGGTGAGTGTGTCATCCAAGATGATGCAGAGGTACTTGAACTTTGTTACTTGGTCTAGTATCTCACCCTTGTGGTTGTGCATGAGCAGGGGTCGATATCTCTTTTAGCTTTGTGAGGTAGAGAAAAGCAGACTCTTAGTTTTTTTGTGGTTTAAAAGTAGCTTGTTTTGTGTGAACCAGGATTCAAGTTTGAGGAAGCTGCTTTGGAGTGCAGATGTAATGGAGTAGTAGTCTTTACTAGCAACGGTATAACTGCATCATCCGCATACAGTACAGTACATGCTGAGCATACAGATGGGGCTGGGCTGATGAAAAGGCTGAAGAGGAGAGGTCTGAGAATGGAACCCTGTAAAACCCCAAGGGACACATCATTAGATGCTGACAGAGTATCTCCAATTTTGACACATTGTGATCTGTTGGAGAGGTAGCCGCCAAACCATGGTACTGTGTCTGGAGATAGACCTGTTGACTGAAGGCAGCTCAAGAGGAGGTTGTGATTCACAGAGTCAAAGGCCTTCATAAGATCAATGAAAACTGAACCCACTGCCTACCCACTATCTAAGGCATCATATAACTGGGATGAGTAATCAACAAGGGCAGTGAGTGTGGAATGTTTTTTATGGAAGCTGTTTTGCTGCAGGCAGAGTAGGTTATAGTAATCAAGGTACTCTGTTAGCTGCTCTGAGACTATTCTTTCAAGTACTTTAGAGTGTGGGGGTAGCATCGACATTGGTCTGTAGTTGGATGTTAGGGTTTTCTCCCTGGCTTTGAAAACAGGTGTGAAATTGACTAACTTCCATGCATTCAGAAACACTCCTGAATTTAGAGAGGCATTAAACACCATGGTTAGAGCACTGGCAATGTTGCTCAAATGCAGACCAACAAGCTTCTTGTTGAGACAACCTGTTCCCATTCTGGTCTTGCCTAAGGCCCCTTTAATGTGCTTGATTTTTTCAGACTTGGTGACTCATCTAAAATAGAGGGGTAGCAGTTCCTCCCTTGGAGGATTTTGCAGGGCAGCATGGTGCTGGTGATCCATCAAGTCCTTAAGGTAGTCAGCAGGGAGTATGCCAGCAAGGTCCGTAAATGCATTGTAGAGCTCATTAGTGATTTCAATAGGTTTCTGTAGGGGCCCATCCACAGTGATTATTAGATCTGGGGGTGACTTTGGGGATTTTCCCATCAGGGATTTCATGGAGTTCTAAAATTCTTTTCCAGTGCCCCATGTTTTGCTTAGCAGCACCTTATAGGAGGTTAGTTATTTATATGAGCATAAAAAGCTATATAATTATCTTTTGATATACTGGCTATTTTTTATTCAAAATCTGATTTAGTTTTTTTGATCTCCTTTTTCACTGTTATGTTCATTTCTTATAATTCCTAATTCATCCAGAAAGGTCAGTTTTTCCTTAATCTCTTCCAAAAGTATATCTTCATATAGACAGGTTGAAATCTAGCCATCTTCTTCCCATCTGATCATTTTAATTATCTCTCAGGTATCGACATGCTTATTCAACAAAGCACTTGATGAACTGGCCGATTTTTCTTTTAAATTTGCCATCCCTTCGCCCTTTAATTGCTTTAGTCCAATATTACCATATTCATTTGATTGTTTTCCTTTACTTTTCTTTTATATGCATAGTATTTAGGGAAAAGCATTCCAATGAACAAACTTCTCTCATTTCAATGCCCGATTTCTTAATTTTGCATTTCCCTTTTTAGGTAAGATTGGTCTGTGACCAGTAGTACCAATTGTAAGTCAGCTATTGGTCTTATTGTACTGATGTGATTCTTTGCATGTCTATACCCATCAAGAAAATAAAAAAAGCATATTCTGGACCATATTGTTAAGCATCTTCTCTGTCTCTTCAGGAATACAAGCCACTTTGTACAATGGTATCACAACATCTGAACGTAAAGTCTTATTTAGAAAATTACTAAACTTGCCACTGTTAATTTCCTGCTTCTTTTTTATTATTTGTTCCTTTCCCACCTCTTGTTCCTCTGTCTTAGATTCCTTTTCTGTTTTCTCATTCATATTTCCTTGTTCTACCTCTTTTTTCCTTTTCTTTTTTTATACTTTTTTCCCTTTTTTTAAAGTCACTTTCCTGTCTTTATCTTTCTTATTTCCTTTTTTAAAGTTTATTTCCTTCTCCCAGGTCCCTTTATTGGGTTCCCCCGATACATCATGTACTTCCTTTCCCTCATTATCCCTGTATCTGCATCTTTCATTCCCCCTTTGTGTCCTTTTTCTTCTCAAGTCTATTAACCTCATTCTTTTCTTTCATTGTTACTTGCTCTCTGTTGTTCTAAGACTTGTTTTTTTCTTTCTTTTTTCTTTGTTCCTTATCTTTCCTATCACTCTTAATTTTCATCTCTTGTTCCTCCCCTTTATTCCATAATTCAAGGTAAGTCAGCATCCATTCTCTACAGATGCTATCCTCGCTAAATTCATTAACTGGTAGCATAACCAGTTCAGCTTCCTCTTCAAATGTGTCCTCTGTGCTAATTATAGAGTCATTGTTGGTCTTATCTGTTATCTTGGTTGCTACATTAGACAATTTTTTTTTTGTCCCTTGGGGATCCTCTCCCTCTAGACTACACTGTCCCTGAGAGTTATTTTCTTCTTTCTTAGTTTGTAACTCAGTTTTCTCCCAATTTTCTTTACTGATATTGATTCTTCTATTATTTTGCATATTTTCTAACCTTATTCTGTTCACTACACATAGACCTTTAAGAAATGATAGGTCCTGTTTTATTTCTATCAATATTCTATATAATAGGATATTGGCATTGAACTGATTCTTTAACATCAGAGCCATATCCCTAGCTGCCCCTTCTATCTCAAAGGATCTTATACTATCTGGGATCATAGTCCATGATTCCTCACTGGCACATATTGTGCCTTCTAAGTTTATCTTATTTATGTCATTTAAATCTACAGTTGTTTTTCTATTAGCAATTAAATTCATTTCTTTCCTTATTGATTCCTTCAATTCTTTGACCTCACTATCTATTTCAGTTAGTCCATTAAAGATGTCAGAAAAATCCAATTTTAAATTTATAATGTCCATATCTTTCTTGGGCATTTGTTTGATTTGTTTTGTTTCTTCTGTTTCTGACATCCCTTTTGTTGTTTCATTGTCTTCCCCTTTAGCTTGCCTTGGTTCATTTGCTTCACTAAGGATTTCTAGCCTGAAAGTACCAGGTTTCCTAAATAATTCCATAATAGGTATTGAAGCTTTATCCATTAAATTTTCTTTAATGGCTTTTTTTTTGACTCCCCTTCCTTGTTTTCTCTTTTTCACTGGGTTTTACATTTTGTTCAAAACTTTCAGTGATAATTGTTTTAGGGAAAGGGGTTTATTATTTTTTCTCTTTCTTTCTGCCAACTCCATACCACTCACTTCTTGTCACTGCTGACATCTTAATTGCTCCAGATCTTAGAAATCATATGCTTTCACTACTTTAGACTCTAGTCAATACTAATGTAGTAAGTATTAACCCACAACAGCCAGCTATGATATCGCACTTCACTGCTATCTTAATTCAATTAAGTATATGTCCACATAGAACTAATTCTCCCAGTATAGCATGCAATACCTACAAAAAAAAATGATAATGCAAAAATAGTCCAGGTTTTTAGCACCTGAAGTGTTGTTGTGCATAAATAAGATCATTATTTAAGTGCAAATGCAATTCTGTGCAAATCTGTGTGAATAGTTTCACTAATACAATAATTATAAAAATATTGCTTAACTATCAATTAAGTAAGCAATAATACCCAACAGGGTGGGCGGTATTGTGCTATACCAGACTGCCCAGGGGCATAATGAGGCCCGGCGCTGCAGGCAGAGGGCCTTATAGCCCCTGGAAGGTCCGGTATAGCACAATACCGCCCACCCTGGAGGGTATTATTGTGCTTAGAAAATGGGTACTGTAAACAAAAAAAATTGTAAAAAAATGTCAATGAAAAATAAGTATAGTAAGTTTTGAAATAAAATAGTTCCTCCGCCTGCAGTTGACTATTGTTATGTCTGAAGACAGTACTTAAAAACTGCCTCCTTTTGTAAGTTTTGTTTTTTTGCAGTATCTTTTCCTTCCCTGCTCCTCTCCCCCAACCCCAACAGAAAAACACAGGCACAGAGACTGTCAATTTAATTTGTCTTCCTGCAGTTTCTTGTTGTCGCCCCCCCAAGACACACACACACACACACACACAAAACAATGGAGAACCACTTTCTTTGTCGGTTTAATCAGCGCCAGTCAGAGCAGGTGACTGTAGTGCTAAAGACCGGTACTGAACTGAGGTATCTTGGTCTTTTTTTTTATATAGAAGCAGCTTTCAAATGTGCTCCGTGCTGCTGTTGGTGCCCAACCAATTCAGTATCCTCAGTCCAGCTCCAAACTGTATGTGGCAGGGTCTAACTGTAGCCATGCTGAGAGCGCAGTCTGAACAATGACCAGAGTGAGTGCAGTGCTACCATAGAGGGTGGGGGATAGTAGACGCGATCATGATCAGCCGGCAAGGAACAGGGTCACACTTGGTTTTAAAAAAAGGAAAAGCCTGTTTCTGTGGTTATAACTACTGTATGCATTCAGAGCTGGTACTGTTTTGCGGAGCAGGAGTTGAGCTGGGGTGACACGGAGCTACGGGAGTGGAGTCAGGGTGACATGGACCTACGGGAGTGGAGCCGCAGTGCTGTGGAGCCACGGGACTGGCATCAGGCTGAGACAGAGGCATGATGTTTGGGGGACAGGTCGAGTGAAACAGCAGAAGAATAAAAAAAGGTACAAAACAGGGGTTTTACTTTTTTGTATGTGGCAAGGGGGAAGTGAGACTCAATTTCCTGTAATGGCTCACTGTGAGCATGTGGACTTCACAGCAATGTGTAGCAGAGCTAATGTAACTGTACTGACAGTATGTGCTGGCACATAAAACAGTCTTTCTTGGGGAAAAAAATTTTGCATAAAACTGTGGTGGCTTTGTGATGGTTTACAGGGTCTGTGGGTGATGTGATTTCTCAGGGGAAGAGGGTGTCTGCCTCATCGGTCACCCGTTAGTGAGGAAGAAAACATGGTGGCAACTGTTTAAAAATTTGCGGTGCCCAAGAATATCTGAAGTAATGGGGACACTGAAATTGAACTTGTTTTCAAGCAGGCACTATCGAGAAATACCCACCCACTAAGAGTGGTCTACTAGCCAATGGGAAAGCAAGGATTTTATCACCCATTTTCTAATAAGGCAGTAGGTAGCAAGCTCAAGATATAAATTAGAGTTTAAAGTCTCTCCTTAATCAGGCTCTTGATCCTTCGATCCTTCGGATCCTCCCTTTATAAATATGCTCAGTTGTTCTCTTGTTCTCAGTTGTCCTCAGTTTGCTTTTGGACCTTTTAGTTACCCCTTTTTTAAAAAAAAAACGATGTAGGCAGGTTTAATTAGGTTATCACTTCTACTTCCAGATTTTCAGTGCAGTGTACAATAGAAATATCATAGTGCTATAGAGCACCCTTTGCATTTCGTAACAATTTCTTCCATTTTCTACTTCTTTCCCTCTCCTAATGTGGTTTTATATTTAGTCCACAGTCCTCTTTCTCACTTGCTCTCAAAATAATACAATTTGGCATTGAAATTTCCTTGTCCTTCTCTTTGACTGAAGTCACTAATTTAACAAAAAAGGAGAGGTTGGGAGAATTTAATAATCCAATAGTCAGTTTGCTTAATTGATTATAATTTACAGTCAACAATTAACAGTTCTTCCTTTAAGAGTGCAAAAACTACAGTTACTCAAAATATCTAAAAATATCTATACTCTTAATTATTTGAAATAGTTTTTGATAACTTGATACAAAAACATATGCCTATACCAATATTCAAAGGCTGTTATCTCTTGGCTTCAAGCTTGCTACCTTGCTACATTGCTAGCTGGCTAGCCTATTACTTTATAACTTTACTTTACACTATATTTTTTGGGATAACTCAGTTTTTTTTTTATAATTGCACTGAGCAGTTAGTATGCTAGTTTACTAAGCATTTGAAAACATTTTTGAGCAATGCAATTATGTAAAACAAAAGAATAATTATGCCAAAACTTACTGTTGACAGGCCACAGGCAAATATAAACATGCGCTAGCTCTATATTATACCACCAATTTCTAGTTCCTAACTCAAGATTCGGGGTTTGGTTTCAGGTTTTAGATTACCCTTACAATAAAACCTGTAACAGTATTTTTGAACCAGAGGTGTCCGAGAGTGATTCTATTGCTTAGGTATTTGGGGACTCACTGTAACCTATTCACTGCTCTGTAGAAAAATACATTGTGTGCAGTGAGAATTTACCCAAACTATTGCCTTAAGTCAAAACCCATTTTGCTCTATAAACTTCTATTAACTCACTGAAGTTACTCTTAAATAACTCAAATCACTCTCAAAAAAGCCTAGTCAGCACACAAAAGATAAATATGCAGCAGACTGTCATTCAGGCATTTAGACTTGCAGGTGAATTGGGCCAAAATCATGCTGCTTTCCAAAAACACTATGCATGCATACCCCTCAACTGTCCGTGATTTTCAGGGACTTCCCTGATTTTGCCTCAAAATTTTCCTCTGTCCCTCGTAAAATTTATGTTTTTGTGACTGAACAGTGGGGATTGTAAGCATACAATAATGTTAAACATCAAAGTTACAGACTAGTTCTTCATTAGAAAATGCTTCTTACACTAATTCCCTTATTCCTAACAGCTTTCTGAGTGAGTATTAACAATTTTTAAGATATGTCCCTGATTTTGGGTCTCTGCCCCTGATTTTTTTAAGCCTTGTCCCTGATTTATAAGGTAAGAGGTTGAGAGGTATGTACGCATGTAACTATTGACACCCCTCCTCAAGTCATGTGATTTTACAGCGCTAAAATTAAAAACCCTTTTCAAACAGTTTTGCCTTCAATATATACTTATTAAAAACTAAAAGAAATTATCTATTGCACAGAGATCAATGGAATACATAGATACATAAATATAAAATAGATACAGAAAATACAAACTGTCTTGAAATCTGTGGGTTTTGCTATCAGCAATTGCAGCTGTAACCCCCAGCTAAATCAACATACATTTAGTGCACTAGCACTTACAGAATCAAGAATAAAATGTGTACATTTGTATGCTGTTTCTTAACTTAAGGATGTGCTAGTGAATAAAATATGAGTTCGTGTTCTCTATTGACTCTGTCAAATCTCTTTGATCGTGTTGGCCACACACCCGCTACAGGGCTTGCAGCACTGCAGTGTCTAGGATTGGCTCCACCACTGTTCAGACTCCTAGGCCTGTCCACACCAGGGTCACATGGATGATCTTTACCACAGAATTAAAACAAACGGCACAAGGTTTTCTGGAAAGACTAGGTTTATGTTTTCCTCCTTGAAGGCAACAATGGCATACCTGTTATAGAAAAAATAAGTGCTTATCTGAAGTCCTGCTGCACAGAGCTCTCCCTCAGCACAGTGTTCAGCAGCTCACACCAGCACTTCCTCAATGAACTTAATCTAGTCACCAAGAAAACTATTCAAACATGTAGAGCAGCTGGGTAGAGCACCCATAAATCCATAAAGGTCTAAATTCTGGTGGTATTCTGGTGGGGAGGGGTGACAAAAACAATAGCAGTCAAGCACACATAAAAATCACAGTACTCAAAACAGGAGTTCCCTCTTTTGGCAGCTATACTAGAAGAGGGACTACTTTACAATAAAATACATTTCCATTAATTTATACTAGTTTTTAAGCAAATTTGTGACATTCTCAATTTGTTTTTTTTTAAATGACATAAATAATCCATTTTTTAAGTGCAATAATACCCTACAAGGTGGGCAGTAAGGGCTATTCTGGATCTTATAGTTGCTATAAGGCCCTCTGCCTGTGGCATAGGGCTTCATTACTCCATGGGGCGGTCCAGTATAGCCCAATGCTGCCCACCCTGTCAGTCATTATTGCTAGCATAGTCAATAATATGTGTATGTAATCATTTCATTTTTTTGCTTTACAGTCATCATAATTCTATTTTACAATAATTTTAAACATTTATTAGAAGGTTTACTATCCAGCACATTTTGCATTCATTGTGATATTCTCTGTTATCCGCTCTGCATGAATTGTTAAACAAGATAGCAAATGTAAGTCACTTTTCAATTGAGGCAGCTGTGTGGACTACACCATTTATTAAAAAGGATTATTAATTGCAGAATCTGGTCATAAAACAGTTATGTGAAACTTTGTGTACACACTTCTGAATTTGTTCTAGTCGAAAATGGGTACATTCCTTAGTCACTGTGTGCAACATCTCATTGACATAAAGGAGATCAAAGCAATCATCTTGCCATTAATAAGTTAAAAATAAATGTTTAACCTGCCAGACAGCAGCACAACTGCTTCTTCAGTGTAACTATTGTTTTTAAAATCAAATGGGCTATGTGTACTATAAATTATTACCTCTGTACTATCAATAACAAATGCCTGTACAGCAGATACATGGAAGCAAACATTCACCAATAACAAATGCATGTCTTACTCTTACTACTGTTATCTCCATGTGCCCCATTTCTTGACTACCCCTTGCTGCTGTAACTTTCTGGCAGAGGCCAGCTGTCCTCTACTGTAAAAACAGAGCAGAACTAGTTGTTCAAAATGGCTGCCTTCTGCTCGTCGTTCTCTATAATGTCCCTCAGCCAGACACAAAGTTCTTCCTTTCAACTTCCTATTTTCTGTGATATATTGGAAGAACTCTTCCCGCCTCCCTGACTCCCCCTCTGCTACTCATAGCTCAGTGTCTGCCTTTGCACTCCTGACTGCCTTCTTGGCCTCCTTCATCTTAATTTGTAAGTCATACTACTACCTCATCCCCTTGTTCTTCTTATAGATGTTGTAAGTCATATTTTTACCATCACTGTCTCCCTTAGTTTCTTACAGAACCAGATTGGTATTTTGTATTTGCTTCTTTTGGTAACATTTCTCAAGCATGACTTAGTTGCTTCAAGAATGTCTCCTTCAGTTTATTTCTACTTCTCCTCTACTTCCCTGATCTTGTTCACTTCTACCAGCTTTCCTCTCATTAATTTCCACATCTGATCAGAATCTGTTCACCTGATAAACAGAACCACAGCCTTTGATGAGGGTAAACTTTACCTATGGGTAGTCAGCAGTCCTGTAATTCCTCTAGCAGGGTCTGACTTCTAGTGCTCCTAGTTGCTGAAATGTCCCAGTCTGTGTCTGGTAGATTGAGATACCCACAACCACTACCTCCTCCTTTGTTGCACCTTCTCAATTTTCTTTCCCCATCTTTCTGTCCCTCTCTCCTTCTTGTGTAGGCAATCTATACATGACCCCTGTGTACACATTTTTCCTGATGTCATTGTAAGTTGTTCCCATAGTGATTCTGTCTCCCCATCCACTCTACTGATGGACTCATCTTCTACAGCCTTTTTAGCTTCCCTAACATAAAGGACTACCCCTTTGCCCTTACCAGAAGATTAATAAAGGAGAGGGGAGGTGGGCAGAGGGAGACAGTAAAAAGGCAGAGATACTGAATGAATACTTTTGTTCAGTATTCACAAAAGAAGATAAGGAGGAGTTACCTAAACCAGACAATAGAAGCAGTCTGGGTAGGGGGGGTTGACACCAGTCCATTTACAGAAGAAAGAGAGCTGAAAGAACTCTTAAAACTCAAGGTGGACAAAGCAATGGGGCCTGACGGGATTCACCCTAGAATCCTAAAAGAACTAAGGGAGGACCCAGTGACACCACTGACCACACTTTTTAACAAATCATGGGAGAATAGGGTGGTACCTGAGGACTGGAGGAGGGCAGATGTGATTCCACTTCACAAAAGTGGGAGCAAGGCAGAAGTAGGAAACTACAAACCTGTAAGTTTGACCTCAGTGGTATGGAAAATGATGGAATTACTTCTGAAAGAAAGAATTGTTGAGCACCTATAGGTCAGCTGGGCACTGGACCCAAAGCTGCATGAATTTACAGCAGGAAGGTCATGTCAGATGAATCTAATGGATTTCTTTGACTGGGTGACCAGAGTAATAGACCAGGGAGGGGCTGTGGACATGGCCAACCTAGACTTTAGCAAAGGCATTTGACACAGTCCTGCACAAAAGACTAATAATCAAGTTAGCCAGCCTTGAAATGAGTTCAAGGGTGGTAGCCTGGGTAGCAAACTGGCGCACAACAGGACACAGAAGGTAATAGTGAATGGAACACATTCCGAAGAAAGGGGAGTTGCTAGTGGAGTACCCCATGACTCAGTACTGGTCCAGTCCTCTTTAACATCTTTATAGGTGACATTGCAGAGGGTCTGGAGGGAAAGGTATGCCTCTTTGCAGATGACACAAAGATCTGTAGCAGAGTTAATACACAAGGGGGTAGAAAGGATGAGAAGGGACTTGTCAAGGTTGGAGGAATGGTCAGACATATGGCAACTTAGATTCAATGTAAAGAAGTGCAAAGTAATGCACCTGGGAATCAAAAACCCAGGAGAAGAGTACACAATAGCAGGGGAGGTACTAACAACAACAAAAATGGAAAGGGACATGGGTGTAGTCATATCAAATGACTTAAAGGTGGGTAAGCAATGTGAGAGGACAGTAAGGAGAGCCAGGGGGATACTGGGATGCATAGGAAGGGGCATCACAAGTAGAAAAAGGGAAGTGGTTATTCCTCTGTTCAGACAGTTGGTAAGACCCCATCTGGAATACTGTGTGCAATTTTGGCAACCCCATTTACACAAGGACATAGACAGGATGGAAGCAGTCCAGAGGAGGGCAACTAAAATGGTGCAGGGTCTGCATCAGAAACCATATGAAGAGAGACTGAGAGAGCTTAATATGTATATCCTTGATGAAAGGAGGGATGGGGGGACATGATAGAAACTTTCAAGTACCTCAAGGGAATCAACAAAGTCCAGGAGGGTAGCATCTTTCAGAAAAAGAGATGTGTAAGAACAAGGATGCACAATTTAAAGATAGAGGGGGGGATGGCTCAGGGGTAATGTGAGGCATTTTTTTTTTCACGGAAAGAGTGGTGGATGCATGAAACCACCTGACTGGGGAGGTTGTTGGGTCTAAAACAGAGGGGAATTCAAACATTCATGGGACAGACATAAGGCAATTGTAGTGGGGGGTTGCAGGAAGTAGGCTGTTGGTTAACTAGAATCTGCAGCTTATCCAGTAGGAAGGGAAATGGGCAGACTGGGTGGGCCAAGTGGTACTTATCTGCCATCAAAGTATATGTTTCTATGTTTCTATGTAAGTGGATCGTTAACTGGTTGGAGGACAGACATCAGATGGTGGTTGTTGGGGGGACTCTCAACTCATAAGGCACTCACCAGTGGGGTACCACAGGGTTCAGTGCTGGGGCCGGTGCTGTTTAACATCTTCATAGCCAATATAGCAGCAGGAGTTAAGAGCAGAATCAGTCTATTCACGGATGACACCAAGGCATGGGCAGTTGTTTATGAGGTAGAGGGAAGAAAATGCCTCCAAGAAGAATTGGGAAGGCTTGAGCAATGGTCAGACACTTGGCAGCTGGGTTTCAATGTTAAGAAGTGCAAGGTCCAAGGAATCCTGGGTACATTTACCTTCTGGGTGGGATTCAGCTGTCCATCTGTGAGGAGGAAAAGGATTTGGGGGTAATGATCACAAAGAATATGAACCGCTTGTCTTAAAGTAGGAAAGCAGCAGCAAAAGCCAATAGAATGCTTGGGTGCATTGGTAGAGGAATCACCTCTAAGAGGGAGGAAGTAATTCTTCCACTGTACAGGTCATTGTTGAGGCCACACTTGGAGTAATGTGTACAGTTCTGGTACCCTTACTTAAAGAAGGACATTAGGTTACTGGAGGGGGTACAGTGGAGGGTGACTAAAATAATCAGAGGTATGGAGGGGAAGTCATACGAGGATAGGTTGAGGGACCTCTATATGTACTCATTGGAGGACAGAAGGAAAAGGGGTGATATGATCGAAACCTTTAAGTACTTAAAGGGCATCAACAGGGTATGTACAGAGGGCATGTTTCAATTAAAGGGAGAAAGGATTACTAGTGGGCACAGCCTGAAGTTGGTGGGGGTAGAGTCAGGAAGGAGGAAAGAAAGCATTATGTCACAGAGAGGGTGGTAAGTGGATGGAACTTGCTTCGTAAAGAAGTGGTATCTCTTAAAACAGTAGAGAGCTTTAAAAAGGGAGTGGGATACAGTTAAGGGCAAGATACTAGTCAGTGGGAAGATGAGGGGGAAGAGAGGGGGCAAGGGTTGGGGGGAGCAGCAGGAGTCTAACATCTGTGCTGCAGAACTGAGCAGACATGATAGACCACTTGGCCTGTATCTGCTGGCAGTTTCATATGTTCATATTTCTTAAAGACTGGACCACCCAAGGTCACTCTTGCACCATATTTCCACCCTATCATAGGCACTGATCAAATGCAAGGTGCAGACAGATGGATTACTTGTATGCTTGGTAGACGTTTACCCACTCAGAATTAAATGCAGCGTTCCTTTATCTGAAGTCACAGATTTCATCACTTCTCTCACCACTGAGGCAGAAACATTCATGCAGCCCTCTCACAACTGCAGGCTGTCTTCTTGCAGCTCTCACATAGCTGATGATAATTCATGTTTCTTCTCCACATTTTCCAGAATGTAGTAGTAGTAGTAGTAATATTTTATTCATCGTAAAGATATGAACAGGTAAATCACTCAGTTGAGCAGATGCTCTTTTTCAATGAGGTTCCATGGCATAAAAAGTTACCTTACATAGATACACACATGCAAATTCATACTAACTATAAAACATACTCTCAGTGTAGAACATAGTTATAAACAATAAGGGCCTAAACACAGAACAATAAATTTCAAGATATTAGGCATGAAGTCTGCTGCAGTAAGTTACTTGGGCTACACCCTCTTTTAAAAAACAGTTTCTAATGTTAGACAGTCTAATGGGTGAAGTACATGGTCTCAAACATTGCAGAACTGAGTTCCAAAGTGTTACACCTCTGTTAATCACTGTTGATCTACCAGTCTCTAAATTATATAAACTATGACAGAATTCCAGGTACCTAGCTGATCTAAGGCAGCCGTTAATGGCCCTTGTCTCAAAAATGTGTGTTAGGTATGTAGGGACAGAGCCCTTCCATATTTTAAACATAAATAACAAGAGGTGAACATTTCTTCTATCATGGGGTCTAAGCCAACCTATGGTATTATACAGAGAACAACTTTGGGTTCTTCATTGAGCATTCATAACAAAACGTGCTAACTGATTAAACATAACTTTAACTCTTTCCAACTGATATTTTGCAGCCCCAGCATATAAAATATCTCCATAACCGATAATTGGAATTATCATTGAATTAACCACTGTAAGTCTAACTTCCTGGGTCATATAGTTTTTTAATCTATATAGGGCACTGTTCTCTTCCTAATATTGCTTATAAGTGAGTCAATATGCTCATCCCACTTTAATGCTTGATTGAGCCAAAGCCGAAGAACTTAGTACTTAGGAATCTGAAATATTTGTCTGCTCTTCTGAGTTACAGCAGTTAAATCTGAACCCTTTCCTGTATCTTGATCCCTTCTGAATAAGACAGTTTGGGTCTTTTTATCATTAAGGACAAGGCAATGTTCCTCAAAATATTTCTCTGTTTCACTAAAGGCCAATTGGAGTTTTTGATTAATATGCTCTAGGGTATTCCCTTCTACATAAATTATGGTGTCATCGGCATATAGATGACACCCGATCTCTGGGTTATTAAACTTCAGCTGAATCACACAGACATTAAACAGAAGTGGTCCTAATATTGACCCTTGAGGGACTCCAGTGTTCATGTGAGCCAGCCGAGATATATACATGCCCACTTCAACCAGTTGTTTTCTACCCTGTAAATATGACCCAAACCACCTCAATACAGAATGAGAAATTCCAACATCCTTGAGCCTGGACAGGAGGACACCATGGTTTAACGTATCAAATGCTTTAGAGAGATCAATAAATACAGTAACCACAATTATCCTCCTGTGCAGACTCAACTGAAGGTCACTGAGTACTTTGACCAAGACCACCTGGGTACTGTAGTGTGATCTAAACCCTGACTAAATATAAATTATTTTTTTCTCAGATTCAAAAAAAAATTATTTAGAAACCAATCTCTCAAAGATTTTGGAAATACGGGATAGTAAAGAAATTGGGCAGTAGTAACTGATTTCACATCTGTGCCCTGATTTATGGACCGGGACAACTCATGCAATTTTCCATGTCTCCAGGAGCTGCCCAGTGGCTAATGTTAAATTAAATATCATAGCCAGAGGATACGCTATACAAGGTGCTGCATATTTTATCAATTTGGAAGGTATATTTTTCAAGCTGGACCACTACATCATAAGATTCAATTTCCAGGCTCCCCCTATAGACCTGCCCCTGTGGAGATGGTCAGATACTGCCCTTTAAGGGATGTGTCTCCTGATGGTCTACTGGCAGTATTGGACGTATCGAGATTATTGAGTGCAAGCAGGAGTCCTGAGGATTTGGTCCTGGCCTATAATAAGACCAAGGCATATGCCATGGACTCTATCACTCATGTCTGTGTTCATCTTCTCCCTTCATCCTCAGTCCCCTTGGTTTGATGGGATCTTGAGGGAGTTAAGACAAGCTGGATGAAGACCAGAGTGTCACTGGCAGAAATCCTCCCTGGATGCTGAACACCTTAGATTGATGGAGCATTATCAGCTCTATTAATCAGCAATCACCCATAAGAAGGCAAAGTTCCTGTCCAGGGAGATTGCTGCAGCTCAGAATCGACCAGCTCAGCTCTTTCGGACCATAGACAGGTTGTGCAACCCAACCTGTCTACAGGTCCAAGGAGCATTTTCACAATCTAAGTGTGATGAGTTTGGTCAATTCCTTGCTGATAAGGTGGCCAACATCAGGGTGGAGATCCAACCAGCTCACTCTAAGGGGGTTGACGGTGGTCGGTGCTTGTTCACTGCACCTTGGCTTTCTTGGTCTTCTTTCATTCGGCTGAAGACCATCGATATTGTGCGGATTATCCAGAATATAGAAACATAGAAACATAGACTTTGACAGCAGATAAGGACCACTTGGCCCACGTAGTCTGCCCATTTCCCTACCTATTGGATAAGCTGCAGATTCTAGTTAACCAACAGCCTACTTCCTGCAACTCCCCACTATGATTGCCATATGGCTGTCCCATGCATGTTTGAATGCCCCCACTGTTTTAGACCCCACAACCTCTCCTGGAAGGTGGTTCCGTGCTTCCATCACTCTCTCTGTGAAAAAGAATTTCCTCACATTAACCCTGAGCCATCCCCCCTCTAACTTTAAATTGTGCCTCCTTGTTCTTACACATCTCTTTTTCTGAAAGATGCTACTCTCCTGGACTTTGTTGATTCCCTTGAGGTACTTAAAAGTTTCTATCATGTCCCCCATCCCTCCTTTCATCAAGGGTATACATAGTAAGCTCTCTCAGTTTCTCTTCATATGGTTTCTGATGCAGACCCTGCACCATTTTAGTTGTGCTCCTCTGGACTGCTTCCATCCTGTCTATGTCCTTGCGTAGATGAGGTCTCCAAAACTGCACGCAGTACTCCTGATGGGGTCTAACCAACTGTCTGTACAGAGGGTTAACCACTTCCCTTTTTCTACTTGTGATGCCCTCCTTATGTATCCCAGTATCCCCTGGCTCTCCTTACTGACTTCCTCACATTGCTTACTCACCTTTAGGTCATCTGATATGACTACACCCAGATCCCTTTCCATTATTGTTGTTGTTAGTACCTCCCCTGCTATTGTGTACTCTTCTCCTGGATTTTTATTTCCCAGGTGCATTACTTTGCACTTCTTTGCATTGAATCTAAGTTGCCATATGTCTGACCATTCCTCCAACCTTGCCAAGTCCCTTCTCATCCTTTCTACCCTCCTTGTGTATCAAGTCTGTTACAGATCTTTGTGTCATCTGCAAAGAGGCATACTTTTCCTTCCAGACCCTCTGCAATGTGATGTATAAAGACGTTGAAGAGGACTGGACCCAGTACTGAGCCCTGGGGTACTCCACTAGTAACCCTGCTTTCGGCAGAATGTGTTCCATTCACTATGGCCTTCTGTGTCCTGTTTTGCACCCAGTTTGCTACCCAGGCTACCACCCTGGGACCCACTCCCAGGCTGGGTAACTTGATTATTAATCTTTTGTGCAGGACTGTGTCAAATGAATGGCTAAAGTCTAGGTAGGCCATATCCACGGCCCCTTCCTGGTCTATTACTTTGGTCACCCAGTCAAAGAAATCCATTAGATTCATCTGACATGACCTTCCTGCTGTGCATCCATGCAGCTTTGGGTCCTGTGCCCGGCTGGCCTCTAGGTACGGAACAATTATTACTTTCAGAAGTGATTCCATCATTTTCCCCACCACTGAGGTCAAACTAACAGGTCTGTAGTTTCCTGCTTCTGCCTTGCTCCCACTTTTGTGAAGGGAATCACATCTGCCCTCCTCCAGTCATCAGGTACCACCCCATCTTCCCATGATTTGTTAAAAGTGTGGTTAGTGGTGTCACTAGGTCCTCCTTAGCTCTTTTAGATTCTAGGTGAATCCCATCAGCCCCATTGCTTTGTCCACCTTGAGTTTTAGGAGTTCTTTCAGGACTCTTTCTTCTGTAAATGGACTGGCGTCAACCCCACTACCCAGAGTGCTTCTACTGTTTGGTTTAGGTAACTCCTCCCTTCTTTTTGTGAATACTGAGCAAAGTATGCATTCAGTATCTCTGCTTTTTCACTGTCTCCTCTACCCACCTCCCTCTCTTTTTATTAATCTTCCTGCTCCACTCCTTTGCCTTTCTATGCTCCCTAATGTACCTATAAAAGGTTTTTATCCCCCTTCTTAACTGGTTTGGCTATCTTTTCCTCGGTTTGGGCCTTTGCTTTTCTGACTGCCTTCCTCACGTCTTTCTGCTTTAATTGATACAGTTCTCTGTCGTGCTCCTTCTGTGATTCCTTACACTTTTTGAATGCAGCCTTTTTCTCCTTAACCACCCTGACACCTCTTTTGAGAACCATAGTGTTTTTTTTATTCCACTTCGTTTTCTTTATTTGTTTCATACAAAGGCTTGTTTCCTCCATGATGGCAGTTTTGATTGTTCTCCATTGTTCTTCCACCCCTCCTTTCTGGCCATTTGCTAATGCATTCCTCAGGTATTCACCCATTATGCCAAAGTCAGCCCTTCTAAAGTCCATTATCCTTGTCTTTGTATGGCTTGTCTCCATGGTTGTGTTTATTGTGAAGCACACTGTGCAGTGGTTGTTTGTTCCCAGATGTCTACTGACTTCTAAATTTATGATCCTCTCTCCATTTGAGAGTACCAGGTCTAATATTACTCCCTCCCAAGTGGGTAACACCATTAGCTGTCTAAGGAATGCCCCCTGTAGGGCAGACAGAATGACCCTGATCTTGGATGTGGCTGCAGTCCATGTCGTCCAGTTAATATCTGGCATATTCCGGTCCCCCATCAACAGTATCTCCCCTTTCTCAGCCATTTTGAGAATGCCCTCTATCATTTTCTTGTTAATTTCCTCCCCTTGAGACGGGGATCTGTATACAACCCCTGTGCAGATTGTGATGCCATTCCCTGTCTCCAAGGTGACCCAGAGTACCTCTTGTCCTCCTCCTTTACTTTTTAGTTCTGTAGCTTTGATCCCTTCTCTTATGTAGAGAGCTACTCCACCTCCTCTTTTACCCTCCCTGTCCCTTCTGTAGATTGTGTACCCTGGTATGTTGACATTCCAGTCATGGTTCTCTGTGTACCATGTTTCTATGACTGCCACAATATCCAAGTGTTCCTCTTCCATCAGGGCTACTAGCTCAGGAATCTTATTTCCCAGACTATGGGCATTGGTACTCATTGCCCTCCATTTAATGTTCATTTTTTCCTTTTTTACCCCATCCCTGCTTTTATTGCCCTTGTCCATTTTTCTATTTACCCCTGTCCTGCCCTCTGTCAAACTCTGTACCTCAGTGTTTACCCTACTACCTGCCATGTTTTGGGGCGGAGGCTTGAACTTTCCTGTTTCCTATCAGCACCTTCCCACTTGGCTAGTTTAAAAGCTTGCCAAGGAAGCCTTTAAACCTGTCACCTAGGAGCATGTTTCCCTTCCTGGACAGATGCAGACCATGATGCCGACATACTGTAGTTTGGACCTGGGCCCAACACGCCTCATTTTGGGGTGTATTGATTGCATCAGCCCCATCCTGGCCAAGATTATGTGGTGCTCCTTAGAGATGGGTTAGTTTTCCAGCTCCCTGAAGGTGGTGGTAATTACACCACTACTAAAGAAAGCTTCTCTGGACCTGAACTGCTTGCCTAATTACTGACCTATCTCAGACCTTCCTTTTTTAGGGAAGGTGATTGAGAAAGTTGTCTCACTGCAGCTGGAGAACCATATTACCATCCTTAATATCTACAATCTTCTCCAGTCCTGTTTTTGGAATAGACATAGTACCAAGACAGCTCTGGTTTGGGTGCTCAATGATCTCCTGATGGCTAGAGATCAGAAGCACTGCTACATCTTGATGCTTCTTGATCTCTCATCAGCTTTTGACACAGTGGACCATGGGGTGTTACTCAAGCACCTGAGGGTCATCTGTGGCCTGGCTGGTCGAGTTCTTAGGTGGTTCCAATCTTTCCTTTCTGGCAGGTCTCAGAGGGAGGTGTCTGGTTGTTTTTCCTTGGACACAGTCTCAATGTCTTGAGGGGTCCCTCAGGGCCCAGTGCTCTTCCCAATGTTGTTTGCGGTGTATATACTGCCTGTGATAGATTGATTCCCTCCACCCATATTGAAGGCTTTGGCATAATTATTTTCCCTACAGTCTACTGCAATAGCAAACTCTACTTCTTTTCTATATTACTACATATATATCTAATTCTACCATTATGGGAAGGCCACCCATAATGGTATCTCTTTGCTTTCTTGCTTGCCCCTCTCTTATTTATCTTTTCCTCCCATGTCCAATGCCCAACATATCAGAATTACAGTAGAAATGTTGCTGCATTAGGAAAAATAAAAATATGCTGCACCTTTGTATAGCAGAGCAGGACTGCCTTATGGAAAGCCCTGTGGAGTAATAATAATAAATGGAGCAGACATTCATTTTCATAGACAGCCAAATATTTGTTTATTGTCCCCTGTAAAGAAGCTGCTTGCAGCTTCAGAAAAAATAAAAAGAGCAGCCCTTTGTTTATTGTAAGACTGCTAGTGCTGCTAAATGTGAGAACTATGCACATGTTCCCCAGAGAAGGGAAAGTAAAGCAGTAGGGAGAACCGTGTAGCGTGATGTCTGGTACAAATAAGTTAAAGTAATTTCTTTCACTGACTCATGCCTCCATGGACTTTTGTACCTGCATTGGGTGTTTTTTTTTTAAATAGAATAAGGAGTAGTGTCCCAGTGCAAGCTAAACTGCAGCATGATGGAAATAAGTAAGAGGCAGGCTGCTATTGCAAGACATATGATTTTTTCTTGCAACAGCCTGCTTGCATACAGAATGTACCATGAAGTGTGGCTGTGTTTTAAAAAGGGAATTTTTTTTGGACCACATTAAGAATAGAGCTATCACTTGAAAGGGAAAGGGGAGAGTGTTATTAAATAAAAAACCTTTGTTTCAGGAGCACTGACTCTGCAAAGACAGAATGGGTTGTACTGAAAGAAACACTAAGTGGCCCTAATGAAAGTATTCCTGATGGCTTCTAATATCAGCCATCAGGTAAATCAGTAGACTACAAGGGATTGTTACCATTCTTTTTAAAACAAGAGAAATCTTATAAAAAATGAATACTGTGCATATAAAAAGCCTGGGATTGTTTCATTTCTGATTTAGATAACTATGTGTAGACTTGCTGTTACCTGAGCACAGCTAACCTGCAGAATGATCTCTTAGGAGCCAGCCGCCCCATGTTGAGGCTGTTTTATAGTAAATGACAGGTGTCATTCAAGATGAGATAGGGGTGCAGTTTCAACGCAGACAGATAATTAACTCATAATACTGTCTATGTAGTGCTCTAAATATTGTAAGGTAGTGAAAATATGTTTAATTGTTAACTCATCATATTATTGTGTCTATGCAGTCAATGCTGATCTTCCTAAAAGCCTGTATTAGAGAAGGAATGATGATTGTTTAGAAAAGAGGTGGATCAGCTCACCTGATGATGTAGCAGTGCATGGTATAAAAACTCCCCTACTGCTCCGAAGAGTCAGATAAGCCTGAGAGTGAGTAAGGAGAGGTTATCTCAAACACAGATGATTGTAGATACTGTGATAAAAAGGTTTTCTACTCTGTGGCAGAACTACCAGGGAAGGGTAGTTCTGCGAGTTCAAAAAGAGCTGTTTTCTTTTTGTTTATTTTATTATATTTCTTTTGTCATTCAGTCTGAAGTTGAAAACTTATACCAAATATGGTTTATATTTATTTTTGTATATAAATATATTTTCTACAAAAAAATAGTCCATTTGGACAATAAACATCATGCCTAGAAAAGGTGTGTTAACCATATTTTTGTAGTTTTGTCTTACTCATTTACCATACCCACACAACCCGGTCACAGGAAATTGGTGTCAAAAGTGGGATCTGGTTGTCCAGCCTAGGTGGGAAACCAGATTTCGATACCAGTCCTGGTACTAGGGTGAAAAGAATGAAAGGATGTCGGACGAAGAGGAGAAGAAGAAGGGTGCTATGGCAGCTAGTGTCCAGACCAGGACACAGGTGGCAAAAACCGGAGAGACTATGATGCCTGGATTAGGACCAGCAGTACGACCAAAGAAACTGAAGGACCTGAGTGATAAGAATGAAGATGAGAAATGGAAGGAAGAACAGAGGATATATCCAGATGAACCACCAGAGGGATTACTAGAGTTGATGAGATGGTCAGCTATAAAACAACTGGATATGGAGTGAGAAAGAGAACATGAGAGGAGAAGACAAGATACCAGGTGGGTAGAGACTATAAGAGCCTTACATGACTTGGGGATAGATAGAGGTCAGGATGGGGCAGGCCAGACCCAAACCCAAAGGATATAAAATTGACAAAAATGATGGCAACAGATGATACAGAGGGTTATCTCACTATGTTTGAGAGGGTTGCCCAGGCCTGTGCTTGGCCTCAATCACAATGGGTGGTGCGGTTAGCCCCTTATCTGACTGGAAAGGCACAGTTAGCATACAGTAATATGGATGCTACGACTGCTAACACATATGATTTGGTAAAGAAAGAAATACTCAAGAGGTATGATATCAATACCAAGACATACCAGCAGAGGTTCTGGGCATTAAAATACCAGACATATCATACCCCTAGAGAGACCTTTATATGGCTAAGGGAAGTATGTCACAAATGGCTACAACCAGTGGGGAAAACCATAGATAATATAATCGATATTGTAGTGGGGGAACAGTTTTTACAGATCTTACCCCAAGATGTACAGATATGGGTAAGAGATCATAACCCAGAAACTGTAAAAACTGCCATTGCACTAGCAGATGACTATCTCGCTGCCCACCACAATGTAAAAAAAGGAGGAAGTAGACTCCCAGAGACTGTTAGACCCAACCCCCTAGTAAGACCAATCAATGTGCAACCAAGATATGGGAGATACGAAGGTCGCCAAGATAACAAGGGTGGTACTGGTAGATGACCCTTCCCCGCAGACATTATTTGCCAAAATTACAAAGGACAGGGACATATTGCCCATTATTGCCCCACTAAGAGAGGAGATACAACACATTTGGCATTGTTGAATGCTGGTTATTTTTTCACTGAGGTGAAAGTGGAAAATAAAAATGTGATGGCATTAATTGATTCTGGTAGTAAACAAACATTAGTTCAACCAGAACTGGTAACCAAGAAAGAAAAGGGACCGCCAATGAGTGTGGTCTGTGTGCATGGGGATACCCATGTATACCCTACAGTGCCAGTGGTCATGATAGTGAAAGTAAAACAGACCACTTTAATGACAGGATTGGTCCCACATTTACCCATACCTATGGTCATCAGGCATGATTGTCCTGACTTTGTTAACTTAATGCCTGATAAAGGAACTATGTAAGCAGTAACCACCAGGGCTCAAGAGAAGAGACAGCAACAGCTGGAGGACATGTTTCCTTTTCAAGGAGATGTGGCTGACAAACCAGGGAAAACTAAACTGTCCCACAATATGAGGAAAAAAATACAAAGACAATGGCAAGTAAAACAGAATGGGTTAACACCAGAGACTGTACAAACTGTTTTTGTAAAAGCAAATATTGTGGATGAACAAAAAGCTGATGATAGTTTAAAACCTTTTTTTCAGCAGGCTGGGAAAATTCAGATCCCAGGTGCCCCCAAAATGGTAATGAAAAATGAATTGTTGTATGGGATATGTGAGAACCCAGTAACCAAGGAAGAGGTAGAACAACTGTTAGTACCCTCTTGTTTTAGAAAGGATTTATTGTACCTCAGTCATGATCTACCATTGGCAGGACATGCAGGTAGAGATACGATACTAGGAAGATTGACACAGCATTTCTTTTGGCCAAAGATACATGAAGATATAGCTAAATATTGCAGAGAATGTAAGGCTTGTCAACTTGTAGCTCCAGTAGGGAAAAAAAAGATGAAGTACCTCTCTTACCCTTACCCTTGGTGACAACACCATTTGAACGTATTGGGATGGATGTGGCAGATCCTTTAAATCAGAGCTCAAAGGGTAATCAGTACAAACTTGTCATATGTGATTATGCAACAAAATACCCAGGGGCCATACCCATGAGATAGGTTACAACACCTAAAATAGCTGAGGAATTAGTAAAGCTCTAACAGAGTTGATATACCTAAGGAAATACTAATGGATCGGAGTACCAATTTTAATGCTGAGTTATTGAAGATGCTTTATCGAATGTTGGGTATAGAGGCTGTACTCACGTCCCCCTATCATCCCCAGACAGATGGTCTAACTGAGCCTTTCAACATGATGTTGAAATAGATGCTTAAGAAGTTTGTCCATGAGGAGGGTAAGGACTGGAATAAGTACTTACCTTTTGCCCTGTTTGCATATAGGGAGGTTCCCCAGGCATCTACCGGTTACTCCCCATTTGAACTTCTTTTTGTCAGAAACCCCAGAGGACTCTAAGAAGTAATCAAAGAATGTTGGGAGGAGGGCAAGGATATAAAGCACCCTGGAACTGCTACTTATCTGAAACAACTTAGACAGAGGGTAATGAAATAGTCTGCCGAGGCTCATGAGATGAGTATTCATGCCCAATCTATGCAGAAATGAATATATGATCAGGGAAAACAGATAAAAACATTTGAGGTTGGAGAAAGAGGCTCATTGCTACTTCCCACCACTGCTAAATATCTCCTAATGAAATGGCAGGGGCCTTACACAGTAGCAAGACAGACAGGCCTGTTACTTTTGAAATAGAGACCTAGATACATAGATATATAGACAGTGTCAGCAGATAAGGGCCTATGGCCCACCCAGTCTGCCCATTTGAGCTTGTAAGTTCAGTTTGTTTTCCTAGAAGTCTGTTGCACCTTACCCCTGACCTCCAGAATTCCTTTATGTCTATCCCATGCATTCTTAAATCCCGTGATTGTTTCAGCCCCCACCACTTCCTCTGGCAGGGTGTTCCACTTGTCCACCACCCATTCTGTGAAGAAATTCTTTCTCATGTTTCCTCTGAATCGTCCTCCTCCAACTTCATCCCATGCCCTCTAGTCCTGGAACATCTTTTTGCTTAAAATAGTGTTTTCCTGCACCTTGTTCCTCCCTGTAAGATACTTGTATGTCTCTATCATATTCCCTCTCTCCCTCCTCTCCTCTAGGGAGTACATGTTCAGTTCCTTCAACCTGTCTTCATAGGACTTGTGATGCAATCCATGCACCATCTTTGTTGCCCTCCTCTGAACCTTCTCTACCCTGTCTATGTCCTTACGTAGGTATGGTCTCCAGAACTGTACACTGTACTCCAGGTGGGACCTCACTAGTGTCTTGTATAGCGGAATTATGACCTCCCTTTTTCTGCTGGTAATGCCCCTGCCTATACATCCCAGCATCCTATTTGCTTTACCTGCTGCCTTGGCACACTGTTTCCCTACCTTGAGGTCATCAGAGATGATAACCCCAAGATCCCTTTCCTGCTTGGTGCATGCTATATCCTCACCCCCCAACTGATATATAGTGCCAGGGTTTTTGTGCCCCATATGCATTATCTTGCACTTCTTTGCATTGAATTTCAACTGCCAAACCCCTGACCATTCTTCAAGTTTCTGCAGGTCGCTTCTCATTCTGTCTACACCCTCTGGTGTGTCTACTCTGTTACAGAGCTTTGTGTCATCAGCGAACAGTGAAATTCTGCCTTCTAGGTCCTGCGCCATGTCACTGATGAAGATGTTGAATAAGACCCCTGACAAGAAACAAAAAAATAAAAATCTACCTTGCCAATTTACTGAAGAAATGGCATGAGAAAAATACTAATGAGATGAGCATGTTAGCATTGCCTGAAAACCCTGAAACAGAGTTAGAAATGGCTTGTGGAAGGCTGGAGACTAGGAAAGGGATATGGAAGGTAAAGGTAAATCCTACCCTAGACCCTAAACAATGACAAGAGTTACAAGATATGTTGTTGGAATATCCTAGTACCTTTACTAGTGTGCCAGGCCTTGCTAGGGGAGTGGAGCATGAAATACATACCACACTCCCTCCCACAAGAAAAAAGCCATATAGATTACCAGAAATGGTGAGACAAGAGGTACAGCTTGAGGTGGAAAAGTTGTTGAAAATGAAAAGAATTGAACCATCTAATAGTGTTTGGGGGTTGCCTATTGCCATTGTACCTAAGAAAGAGGGTGGTATATGCCTGTGTCTTGATTTTTGAGGGTTAAATGCTGTGTCACAGTTTGATGCCTACCCCATGCCTGGGGTAGATGACATAAGAGAAGAGTGGGTAATGCATGGTATATTTCCACTCCAGACCTGACTAAAGGATATTGGCAGGTACCCTTCGAAATTACTTAATGAGAAAAAACAGCCTTTAGTATGCCTATGGGTCTGTTTCAATTCCGGACCATGCCTTTTGGATGGCACAGAGCTCCTGCAACATTCCGAAGGTTCATGAACCAAGTGCTGGCACCTCACTATAATTTTTGTGCAGCCTACTTGGACGATGTCATCATTTTTAGTTTGGATTGGAACACCCATCTGGCACACCTAAGAGCTGTTATTTCCTCCATTTCTAAAGCAGGAGTTACAATTAACCCCCCCAAAAAGTGCACTGGCTATGTTTGAAACCAGATATCTTGGTTTTGTGCTAGGAAATGGTACCATTAAGCCTGAGATCAATAAAATCAAAGCGGTAGCTAATTGTCCCCAACCTGAGACAAAAAAAACACATACATTCTTTCTTAGGTTTGGCAGGCTATTACTGTCGATTCATCTCTAATTTTGCAGCAATAGCCACACCTCTAACAGACCTTACCAAAAAGAAATTTGGTAATAAAGTTAAATGGACCCAGGAATGTGAGAATGCCTTTGTTACTATTAAAGCTGCTTTGTGTTCTTCCACAGTACTCTGTAGTCCAGATTTTAATCATTCATTTGAGGTCCATACGGATGCCTCTGGAACGGGTATTGGGGCAGTGTAAAGCCACAAAATTGAGGGTGAAGAACATCCCGTGTTGTATATTTCACAGAAACTTCATGAATGTGAGCAAAAATATTCCACTGTGGAACAAGAATGCCTAGTGGCCAAGTGAGCCATTGAGGCATTACAGTTTTATCTATGGGGAGCGTCATTTACCCTTATGACTTATCATAATCTTCTTTGTTTTTTGTTTTAATAATCAGATGAAGGACCATAATAATTAGATTATGAGGTGGTATTTGGCACTACAACCCTATAAATTCACTGTACCACATTGTGCTGGTACCCAGCATGTTAATGCTGATTTCTTGTCAAGGTATGGGGCCCCTGTTACCAAGTTAAATGAAAATATATGTTCTTCAGGGACATTTGTGGTTAAAGAGTGAATTGACATGTGAAAACAATGTTTAGACACCCCAGGGTAGTATTTAAGTATATCAGGTATACTTATAGTAAAGTATTACCTAAGTGTTAATGTTTTGTTTAGGGACCCTGGGTGGAGCTACCATGCGAGGGTGGGTGGTAGTTCCATACTACCCCGACATACTTGGGTAGGTTGTCTTGGAAACCAGTATGACATTCACTAGTTTCCACTTGACCACGGGGGTGTGTGTGATAGATTGATTCCCTCCCCCCATATTGAAGGCTTTGGCATAATGCTTTTCCCTACAGTCTACTGCAGTAGGAAACTCTACTTCTTTTCTATATCACTATATATATCTAACGCTACCATTATGGGAAGACCACCCATAATGGTATCTCTTTGCTGTCTTGCCTGCCCCTCTCTTATTTTTCTTTTCCTCCCATGCCAAATGCCCAACATCTCAGAATTACTGTAGAAATGATGCTGCATTAGGAAAAATTAAAATATGCTGCACCTTTGTATAGTAGAATACGACTGTCTTATGGAAAGCCCTGTGGGGTAATAATAATAAATGGAATAGCCGTTCGTTTTCATAGGCAGACAAATATTTGTTTATTGTCCCCTGTAAAGAAGCTGTTTGCAGCTTCAGAAAAAGTAAAAGGAGCAGCCCTTTGTTTATTGTAAGACTGCTAGTGCTGCTAAATGTGAGTACTATGTACGTGTTCCCCAGAGAAGGGAAAGTAAAGCAGTCAGGAGAACCACACAGTGCGATGTCTGGTACAAAAAAGTGAAAGTAATTTCTTTCACTGACTCGCGCCTCCGTGGACTTTTGTAACTGCTTTTTTTTGTTGTTTTTTTTAAATAGAATAAAGAGTAGTATCCCATTGCAAGCTAAACTGCAATGTGATGGAAATAAATAAGAGGCAGGCTGCTATGGTGAGATGCATGATTTCCTTTTCTTGCAGCAGCCTACTTGCATACAGAATGTACCACGAAGTGTGACTGTGTTTTAAAAAGGGAATTTCTTTTTGGACCACATTAAGAATAGTGCTATTGCTTGAAAGCAAAGGGGGAGAGTTTTATTAAATAAAAAAAAACCTTTGTTTCAGAAGCATTAACTCTGTAAAGACAGAAGGGGTTGTACTGAAAGAAATACTAAGGAGCCCAAATGAAAATATTCCCGATGGCTTGCAATATCAACCATCAGGTAAATCAGTAGACTACAAGGGATTTTTACCATTCTTTTTAAAACAAGAGAAATCTTATAAAAAATGAATACTGTGCATATAAAAAGTCTGGGATTGTTTCATTTCTGACTTAGATAACTACGTGTAGACTTGCTGTTACCTGAGCACAGCAAGCCTGCAGAATGAGCCCTTTGGAGCCAGCCGCCCCATGTTGAGGCTGTTTTATAGTAAATAACAGGTGTCATTCAAGATGAGATAGGGGTGCATTTTCAATGCAGACAGATAATTAACTCATAATACTGTCTTTGTAGTGTTCTAAATATTGTAAGGGAGTGAAAATATGTGTAATTTTAGCTTATCATATTATTGTGTCTATGCAGTCATGCTGATCCTCCTAAATGCCTGTATTAGAGAAGAAATGATGATTGTTTAGAAAAGAGGTGGATCAGCTTACCTGATGATGCAGCAGTGCATGGTATAAAAACTTCCCTGGTGCTCAGAAGAGTCAGATAAGCCTGAGAGTGAGTAAGGAGAGGTTATCTCAAACAAAGGTGATTGTAGATACTGTGATAAAAAGGTTATCTACTCTGTGGCAGAACTACCAGGGAAGGGTAGTTCTGAGAGCTCAAAAAGAGTTGTTTTCTTTTAGTTTATTTTATTATATTTCTTTTGTCATTCAGTCTGAAGTTGAAGACTTATACCAAATATTGTTATATTTATTTTTGTATATAAATATATTTTTCTACAAAAAAATTGTCCATTTGGACAATAAACATCATGCCTAGAAAAGGTGTGTTAACCATATTTTTGGAGTCTTGTCTCACTCATATACCCTACCCACACAATCCGGTCACACTGCCTCTAGGAGACACTGTAAAATGGTATAGGCTGAGGTTTCACTGCCATGCTGATGATACCCGGCTCTACCTGTCTTTCGCTCCTGATCAGGATAGTGCACTCTCAGTATTTAACAGCTGCCTCACAGAAATCCAGGACTGGATGAAATCCAGCTGGTTGAAATTGAACCCCAATAAGACAGGTGTCGGTTGTGGATCCAGGTCTCCGGATAGAGAGGTCGGTGGCAGGGTGTCCCATTTTGCTTTGGCTCGGGAATAGTTAGCTGCCTACCTCTGAACAGGTGCATGACCTGGGTGTGTTCCTTGATAATAGGCTGACACTGCATTCACAGGTGTCTGCAGTTGTCAAGTCCTCTTTTAACCATCTTAGGAACATCACTAGAGTCATGCACCTTGTTCCATCTGGTGAACTGCCAACATTGATCCACGCCTTTGTGTCCTCATGCCAGGACTACTGCAACTCCCTCTACCTAGGGCTTCTGGGGGTTGATATCTGCCGCTTGCAGCTGGTGCAGAACGCTGTGGCATGGCTGTTGACTGGGGCTCCTCGTTTGAGCCACGTCAAGCCTGTGCTGCACAAAATGCACTATTTGCCTGTTCAGTGGCAGATCACCTTCAAGGTCAGTCTTCTGACCTTTAAAGCCTTACATGGACAGGGCATCTGCTACCTGCAAGAGCTCCTGGTTTCTTATTGCCCCCTAAGCCCAATCCGCTCAGCTGATGAGGGGTTGTTAGAGATTTCTAGAGTACAGTTGAAAACCTCTGGCTCGCTTGCTTTTATGTTTGTGGCTCCAACCCTGTGGAATTCTCTGCCTCATCAGATTCAAGTGTGCCAGTCTGTGGGAAGCTTTAAAACAGCTTTAAAGACTTTCTTGTTCTGCCAGACATTTGGTGTTTAATGCTCCTGCTTATTTATTTAATATTTTTATGACTTGATTTTAATTGTATTTGATACTTATGCTCTTTGATTTTTTAATTGTTTATGATTGTACAGTGCTTTGATATTAGAGAGTGCACTACATAAAATTATGATGATTATTTTTATTATTATTAAGCCCTCAGCCTTGGTGATGTTCAATTTCAAAAGTTCTTCTCAGACTTGATCAATACTAATATTTTTAAACTTAAAATCTCTCTCATTTTGACTGTTTAAAATATTTCCATGGAATTATCAAAATGATCAAAATCAATTTTATCAAAAGAACTACTATCTTTCGCAGTGACTTTACCCAGAGTAGTAAAGTAGTTATTAAAAGCATTTACAAGTTCTTCCCTTACAGGCATTATCCGTTCATTGGTACAAATTTTTTTCACTTGGATATTTTTGTTATTCCCTACTAGACTTGAAACAATTCCCAAAATGCCATAAGACTTTGCTTTATATTATCAGTTAGTTTTGATTTAAAGTAATTATGTTTTGCTGATTTCAGTACTAAAGTATATCTGTTTCTAGCTTTCCTATACAGAAGCCAGTTGTCATCAGAAGATACCCTTTTAGCTGATGCCCATCTCCTGTCTCTATCTTTTTTAAGTTTATGTAACTCTGGATTATATCATTTTACATCTACGTGTTTCTTTCTAATCCTATGCACCGGAGCATGTTGATTACAGACCCGAAGGAATTCATGCTGAAAAACACCCATGCCTCAGATGCAGCTGGTATAAGATCCAGTCTATACCAGGGAACAGTTTCCAAATCCATCATAAATGATAGATAATCAAAATGTTTATAATTTTGCCTGTATAGAAAAGGATCTTTTTTAAATTCAAAAGGTTTCCCTCTCAAAGTGTAAGTAAGCTGATGGTCTGAAAATGAATCAGGTGAAATACCACTCCTGGGGTATAACTGTGGGTAATTTGTAAAAATGAAATCCAAAAGGGTAGATTTACTCCAATCCTTAGTATTTATTCTGGTTATGTCCTTTTTTAACTGGTCTAAACCCAAATTCACTTGTTGGTCTGGCAAAGCATGGTTTGTTTCGATTGAAATCCAATCTACATTAAAATTTCCTTGCATTAATATTTCAAGAGAATTTTTATAACTGAACAAAAAAATCCAGTAATTCATTGAATATTGTTGGTACAATCCTGAGGGGGGGGGGGTTACAGTCCTACAATGGTGCAGACTTAGTAGCCTCTGCAGACCTGGCCTGCATCACTGAGACCTGGCTGGATGAGAATGCAGGATCTATTTTGGCTGCTGCAATACGGGACGTGTTCTTGGTGATACACCTCCTGAGAGTGGACCGTGGGGGCGGGAGGTCACAATTTGTTTTAGACAGGAACTGAACCTCAGGGAAGTGCCAGTGGGGAGCACTAACTCCTTCAACTGTGTGGTTGTTGCTGGTGCAGGAAACAGGATCCTTCTCATCTACCATCTACCCAGGGATGGGAGGGTATTGGAATCCCCCATATGGTTAATTCTGGAGGACTTCAATGCCTGGGTCAGTGATGAACTCTTGCACCTTGGACAGGACCTCCTCTAATTAGTGGATTCACTGGGCATGACACAGGATTTTTTGTACCACAACACATGAGAAGGGGCATGTGCTGGACCTGGGGTTCCACCTGGGGATGGAGATCTCCAATATGGAGGTGGATCCTATTGGATGGTCAGACCATCACACCCTGAGGTTTAGTTTTGTGACCCTCGAAATAGGCCTGCCCCTAAGGAAATGGTACAGTACCATCCTTTAAGGCTTGCAACATTGGAAGGCCTGATGATGGTACTGGATCTTTCAGTTATTCCATTAGATAGCAGTAACCCAGGGTCTCTGGTACTGGCTTATAACAGAGCAGTGGCAGGGGCCCTGGATGTCATAGCTCCAGTTTGTGTTCACCCTCTAACATCTTGTCCTGGTTCTCCATGGTTTGATGAATCACTAAGGGAATTAAAGAAGCAGGGGTGAAGGTTGGAGAGACATTGGCAGAAAACTCACCTGGAGATTAACAGACTTAGGTTGTTGGACCATTATACAGTCAACCAATCAGCAATTTCCCATAAGAGTGCAGAATTCCTGTCCAGGAAAATTGCTGCAGTGAAAAACAGACCAGCCCAGTTCTTCTGGACCATGGACAGACTGTGCAATCTGGTCTGTCTACAGGCTGGAAGAGCATTGTCACAGGAACTGTGTGAGGAGTTTGCTCAGTTTTCACTGATGAGATGTTCGCCATCAGCATAGAGATCAGCCAAAGTTTCCCCCATGGGTTTTTGTGGTGGCCTGCCAAGTGGTATTAACACCCAACTGGTCTGGTCTGACTTCAGTCAGCTGGTAGTCATGGATATAGTGAGGATCATCCAGACTCTGCAACCAACTTGCTGTAGTTTGGACCCAGGCCCAACGCACCTTCTTATAGGGTGTGTGGAGGTTATTGGTCCAGTCCTAGCTTGGATAGTCAGGGTTTCCTTGGAGAAAGGGCTCTATCCAGATCCCTTAAAGGAAGCAGTGGTTAGGCCACTGCTGAAAAAGTCCCCCCTGGACCCCAACTGCCCTGCCAACTACAGACTAGTCTCTAACCTATCTTTTTTAGGGAAGGTTGTTGAGAAGGTGGTCCCCTTGCAACTGAAAGATCATTTATCTAGCCATGATATCAATGACCCTCTCCAGTCTGGCTTCAGGAAAAGGCATAGTACCAAGACTGTCCTGGTTTGGTACTTAATGACCTTCTAGTGGCGAAAGATCGGAGATCTTGTTCCATCTTCTATATAGCTTATGGCTTTTACTGCTGAATATTTTTTTTTTTTTACTGCTTAAGCATTTTACCTTTAAACTATTGCATTGTATATGTAGGAATTGCCTTCCAGAGTATAGCAGAGTTGTAACAAACCTTAAGTGACTGTTTGACTTCTATACAGCTTACTGCTTGAACTACTGAATTTTTACTGCTGAACTAATTGGCCAGTATTGTAGGATAACTTGAACAACTGCCTATTGCCTGCTATCTTTCTGCCACACTCTTTTCCCATTACAGTTGCTCTAATTTCTTCTCAGACTGCCTTTATTGTTCCCCTCTTTCACTACTTTTTCCCTTTTGCATTTATTTTTCTCTGTTCCCCACACTGTTTCTCTGCCAGCTTCTAGACCCATGATTCCATCTCCTAACACCCACCTGAACTAGCTTATTCTGTAAACATTGCCTGGCATTTTTGACCATCTTCTCTACCTCTGATCCTGGACCCCTGCCTCCTGCCTCATCAACCTAATGAACTAGCCTTTTGTTTTGCTAAATTCCCAGCTGACACCTTTGACCAGACCTCTCTACAGGAACCCTTTGTCTTCCTTCACACCTACTATGTGCACATACTTCTGCCCTGAGCACTAAACTGCCCAGGGCCCTGCCACCAATTTACCTGTGCTTTCTCTTTGTTTTTTTTTAATTAACAGCCTGCCTTTTTTCTGCTGTTTTTTAGCCACAAGCCCAAATCAGGCTCTCCACTTCAGCTGAGTGGTCCCAGTGCTGATCTTTACCTGCAGCTGGACCTCTACATCCAGCCTGCTACCCCTGACTAAGGAAAGCAGGTACGATCGGTCAGCTCCTACCTTGGAGCTGACAGGCTTCAATCCTCATAATTGGACTGACTCCTGGGGACTGTGGCCACTTCCAGATTGGATGCTGCAAATCCCCATTGAGAAAGCAATCACTCAAAGCCCCTTTTTCAAATCACAGCTAGGCCACTGCCTTGCTCTACTACTTTCTGGACAGCTTTTTCACCCACCCTCTCACCACATCCTCCTTTATTAAATACACTTCCCCAGTAATCCCCACCTTCTGAGGCCTCATACTAGTCAATTACAGCAACTTCCTAAAGGGGCTGTTCTTTCCTGCAACTTCTTTAAGTGGCGGTCCTCTCTTGTGCTCAAATTTAACAAACTCTTGCCGACCGCCATGTCTTAATTACATGCTCTTTCCTACAACCTCCCACTACCATTGCCTTACCACTGCTCTACCCCTGGGCATAGATTCTTCTACCACACTCAACTTTGTACCCCATCTCCCTATTCCCTCTCTGATTACTGTCCTGTTACCATCTCTCTTTCTTGCTGCCAGCATGGAGTGCCATAAGCGTTTCCAACTCCCCTACTTACTCTCACTCCTTGTTCTTCTCCTCTGCCTTCACCCTGCCCCTCACCCTCCCTTCCATCCCCCTTCCCTCCAGTTTTGCCCCAAAATCCTTTTCACACCCTCCTTCATTTCTATCACTCACCCTTCGTCCCACACCTCTTTGCGTCACCTCCCTTTTCCCCATCCCCTCACTTGCGAGTCCAAATCTATCCCTGCCTCTTCCCATGTGAGCCCCTTCATCAGCCTTTGCCTGTTCCATGAGTTATCTCCTTCCTACCACAGCCATATCTTTTTCATCCACCACTATACTAGGCTATACTCCAACACGCTGTCTTTGCTTGTGAACCGCAGGCACTTAAGGCTCCTCCTTCTACTACTCCTTATCTCAGGCTCCATTCACTCAAACCCTGACCACACACCCCCTACCAATTTCACCCATCATTCCTCCCCCAAACCCACTAAACAGCTCACTTTTGCTCACCTTAATGTGCAAAGTTTTTTGTCAAAAAACACCTTAATTGAGTCCTCGGTGATAGCTAATGCTTTTGATGTCATTGCCCTCACCGAAACCTGGCTGAAGGAGGATATCTTCCTCAATGAAATCCTCCTTGAAGGTTACTCAGTCTTTAGAAAAGACAGGGTGGGAAAGTATGGGGGAGGCTGCCTCATCTGGGTTGCTGATAACCTCCTTGCCACCAAATTCAACCGCCCACTACCCACCTCCTCCCTCAATACCATCTCAATTAATCTCCTCCTCCCTGCAGATAAAATCATCACAGTCAATGTGGTGTACCTGCCACCCTCCTCCTCACCCCATGATCTTGGCCTCTTTCATGATATCGAGGCCTCCCTCCCTCAAGGGAAGGATTGGATCATCCTTGGGGAATTCAACCTAAACTGGATGTCCCCTCACTGTGACTCCACCAAGGAATCCATATTTGGTCTTGGCTCATACCAGCTCATCACTGAACCTACTAGAACCAACTACAAAACTGGGTCTCTGTCCCTCATTGATTGGGTCCTGGTCTCACACCCCTCTCATGTCAAGACCTCTAGAGTTCTTCCTGACTTAGTCAGTGACCACTGTGCTGTCTTCTGCCGATGGTCCACAAAAACAGCCTCCCCTCTGCCCAGACAAATTCATCCAAACAAGGCAATTGAAGAAGCTGGATGTCTCTTAGTTTTCCAAAGCCGCCCTAGACCAAGACTGGTCCTTCACTGAAAACATTTCTGACATTTGTAAAGTGCTTAAAGCCTTTAGCAATACATTCCTTGCTCTCTACAACTATTTAATCCAGCTTAAAATAGTCCAGATTAAGGGCTCTAGCCAAGAATGGGTCACCCCGGAGCTTCGCAAACTATTGAGGAATAAGGACTGAGCCTGGAAGTTATACAGAAAACACAAAACCTACCAACTCCTCCAAGACTTCAAAACCCTCAGGAACAGGTGCAAACCTTCCACAATATCTGCTAAATCCACCTTCATCCTGGAAAAACAACCTGATACCATGGGAACCCTAGGAGGACCTGGAACATTCTTACAACCTTATTGGTAGGGGAATTTCCAAAGATCATATTTGTCTTACCTCCTAAGGGACAACCACCACCAAGCCAAGTAAAATAGCCTCCCTTTTCAATAAATACTTCAGTGACCTTGACCAGTAAATGCCCAGCTCCACTCCTACCTCATTTACCCCCGCATCCTTTCCAGTCTCCAACCCTAAGTTCCATTTCAGGTACCTAATTCAAGGTGAAGTGGTCAAATTAATCAAAACAAACAACCCAAGACCATCCAAGGGTGCTGACAACATTGACTTCAGAGTTCTCCATCTTGTCTGTGACTCCCTGGCCATCCCTCTTACCAACATCCTCAACCACTCTCTTTGCATGGGGTCCTTCCCAAAAGCTTGGAAGTGCACCATTATTAAACCTCTTCACAAATCTGGTTCCAAGGATCTAGTATCCAACTACCTTCCCATCTCCCTCTATGCCCCCTCTCCAAAATTTTAGAGAAAGTGATCAACAGGCAAATCTCAGAACTCCTCTCCAAATTCAGTCTGCTCACTGAGACCCAGCATGGGATCCATGCTCAACACAATACCAAAACTGCCCTCATCAAGTTCACCCACTCCATAGACAAAGCTAACAACAAAGGCCTCTACACCAGTGCTGCATTCGTAGACCTCATCAAAGCCTTCCACCTCATTGATCATGAAGTCCTCCTCCGTACCCTGGCTGGCCTCCATTTCTCACCCGAGATCTGCCTCTGATTCAAAGATTACCTAACGGGCAGATCTCATCGCACCATTATTGGTGGTGTCCTCTCTGACTCCTACCCCATCAAATATGGCATCACCCAAAAGTCCATCCTGAGCCCTCTTCTCTTCTCTCTGATCATTAACTTCCTCTCTGACATTTGTACCACCTCAGAACTCATTCTTTATGCTCATGATGCAGCCATTTCCTGTCAGGACAAAAACCCCAATGCTCTCATTAACAAACTCCAATTTGATTTCAGCAGACTTCACACCTGATTCACATCCAAAGGTCTTGTATTAAACTCCAAGAAAACTAAGTTCATGGTTTTCTCCAGCCCCTGAAAACCCCTTAGCGTTGACCTCTCCCTCTATGACAACCTTGGTAACGCCATTGAAAGAGTCAGTGAATTAAAATATCTTGGCTTACTCCTGGATAGCCACCTCAATTTCAATGATTGCACTAGCCTCACAATCAAAAAAGCCCACCAATGCCTCAGTACCTCCACAGAACCCAGCATTTCCTTAACAGGGAATCCAAATCCCTCTTAGTCTCCAGTTTCCTCCTTCCAGTCTTTGACTATGGTTTACTTGTCTCCCTCCTCCAACTCCCAATAAAAAAATGTCTCCAGACTTTGAAGCTACTACAACAATGCTATCTGCTTTGCCTCTTGTCTCCCTAAACTAACACACCACTGTGACCTTTATAAGCTCACCAGTTGGCCCTCCCTTAAGGCCCACCTCAACTGTAAGAAGGCTACCTTCTTCCTCAAAATCTCCCATGGACTGCTCCCTGATTGCCTCACTTCTCTCTCTCTACCAGACAGCCACCACCACCAGGACTACTAGACTGTCCTCCACTCTCTCTTTCACTGTTCCTTTCTGCCAGACCACTCAAGGCTAGAAAACATTCTTTTTAATGGGACCTGAGCTCTTCAACTCTCTCCCTCCAGAACTAAAACTCTCCCTCCACAAATGCCTTTAAAAACAATATCAGGAGACATTCTCTCCCACCTGCACCTGCCTGCAGCCAAAATCTGGCTCCCATTCTGCACTTTTTTCCTCTCATTCTCTGGTTATCCACCTCAGGCACTTACCCTCTCTTTCTAGTACTTGTAGTATCGTTAATCCACCTAGAATAGTATTAGATTGTACTTACATTTTTTTGTTTCCCACTGTTATATTAGATTATTGTTAAACCTTCACTGAATGCTTAATGTCACCTTGTATTTGTTAATTCACCCCTGCTACATTATGGTTTGCCCTCTGGTCTATATTATCCTAAATTCAACTACCATTTTATTAACCCACACTGTTAGTTAAATGTTTAAGCCTATGTCATGTCTCGTGATTGTTGTATGTAACCGGGTGCTTTCGTAAATGGGCAACAATGCTCACATGCCTTTCCAGTATAACCAATAAAATTAAAATGAAATAAAAAATCTTGATTCTCCTTGATCTCCCAGCAGCCTTTGATGCTGTAGACCATGGGGTACTGCTGGAATGCCTGCGTTTTTTTTTTGTGGACCGGATGGGACAATCTTCAAGTGGTTTTGATCATTTCTTGAGGGCAGACAGCAGAGGGTGGTGTCAGGAATTTGTTCCTCATCCCCTTGAAGTCTGCCCTGTGGGGTGCCACAGGGTTCTGTGCTTTCCCCCATGTTGTTTTCAGTGTACATGCTACCACTGGGGGACATTATTAGGTGGTACGGGTTGAGTTTCCACTGTTATGCAGACAATTCTTAACTGTACATGTCCTTTATACCTGTCCAGAAATATGACACAGTCTAAATGTTTAACAACTGCCTATAGGAGATACAGAGCTGGATGAGTGCCAGCTGGCTGAGGTTAAACCTGAAGAAAATCGAGGTGTTGGTGGTGGACTCAGATCTGAGCACGATCCGGTCATGGGCAGGAAAATTGTCTGACTTACAAATCGGGGGTTGCCTGCTTAATGCCTCAAACCAGGTGCATAACCTAGGGGTACTACTTGATGAAGGTTTGACCCTGAAAGCTCAGGGGTCGGCTGTAGTCATGTCTTCCTTTCACCATCTTAGAAACATCCCTAGGGTGAAGCACCTGGTCCCATCCAAGGATCTGTCAACATTGGTCCACACCTTTGTCACCACTCTGTTGGACTGCTGCAATGCCCTTTACCTAGGGCTACCTGGGGTAGATATCTACTGCCTGCAGCTAGTGCAGAACATGACAGCCAGGTTCTTAACTGGAACCCCTAGATCCAGTCACATAACACCTGTTCTGCACAAAGTACACTGACTGCCTATACAATGGCGAATCCCTTTCAAGGTCGCATAGCTGACCTTCAAAGCACTACGTGGGCTGGGATCCCATAACCTGCAAGACCTCCTGCATCCCTACTGTCCCTTCTGCTCACTCTGATCCTCTGATGAGGGATTGCTGGAGGTTTCCAAGGTACATCTGAAGATGTCTGGTGGAAGACCTTTTGCCTTTATGGCTCCTACACTGTGGAACTCTCTGCCTCATTAGATACATGAAAGCCTGACCATAGAGAGTTTTAAAAGCTCCCTCAAAACATATTTATTTGGGAAAACATTTATAGGGATGTAGGTTTGAATTTGTAAGCTGTTCTACATAATTGTGGCATGTATTTTAAGATGTATATATTGTTAGTGTTTGTGTTTTTATTGTAAAGGTGCTCTGAGCAATGGAAGGGTTCCTTTTAAAAATCAAATTTTACTTACTTACAAGTAACATTGGTCTTGCGAAAGGTAAACTAATCTTAACTATGAACATTTACAGTCCATTTTCCTGATTCATGTTTCTTATCTCTTGGATATTTAGCTCTGAATTTATATAAACCAATATCCCCCCACCCTTCTGAGTTCAATCCTTTCTATTCGTTGAATACATATATCCTTCTCAATATCAGCATCCAGAATTCTTTAACTTAGCCAGGTTTCAGTTATCACAATTATCCCAGGTTTGTGTATCATAGTCCAATCTTTAACCAGGTCCATTGTTTCCATAAACTTCTAACATAGAAATGGGCTATTCCAAATTCACTCTGTACCAGATCCCCCTTTATATTAGTTAATTCTTCCACAGTGCCCAGATTTTGGTGCATAGCATGACGCATTAATAGATGGAAGGTGATTAGATATTTCTGGACATTTAAATATATATTTTTCTCATTGAACTGTTTCCTAATAATCTTGATTATCCTTAATCGATCAAACCGTAATGTCCTACTACTAATAGCTGAGAGAAAGGAAAAACCCTTTATATGCATGGTTTTAATTATGGAGATGTGAGAACTTCTAGGCAAAAAAACTGAATCCATGTTCAAATTTACACCATGCAAAGAAGAGCCTTCAGTATTCAAACAACCAAAGTATATACCATCAGTCATTGTAAGGTGCCCTCTGTAAGAATAACTGAATGTTGCTACTGTGGTATAACCATAAATACATAATATCAACAGCATAGATACTAGGTAACCATTGTAAAATATACTACTACTTTTTTTAATTAGTTCAAGGTTTATAAAAAGCCTCTTAAATTCTAAGAGAGATAAAACTCCTTCACTACTAAAACAGCAAATGATTTTTTTTTTATAAAATCAATGCTGTATTTAACTTTGTACACCAAGTTATTAGGCCACATTCAACTTCATCATTAAATTCAGAACAGTTTATAATAATTATTAGTTACTAAGATACAGTTTCATGGAGCCTAATCAGCATTAATCCTATAAATTGTTTTTAATTTAATAAACATAACACTACATTTTAAGTAAAATAGATGTTAATCCAGATTCCTGCTACCTACTAAAATCATTTCTTCTATGGAATGGTGCTGGCGCCACTCAAGTGCATGCCACGGCACATGAGCCTTGCGCTGCATCAGCTTTTATAGTGCAGCTGCTCCTCCCCTTTTTATGGCACACCCTCTGGACCTCCCTCACCAGTCTGGTAACTGGCAGCACAACTGGAGACCAGGAAGCAGCAATGGGAGGCAGAACAGTCTCATACCAGCACAGGCAGGAATAAGTTGATACAGGATAGTCTAGCGCAGAGAAAACATGTGGCAGTCACTCACACAGGTAGATGTTAATTAATGCGGATTTCCTCTGCCATGTGGATTCTATAGCTGTGTGGCATGAGCTTTTGTAGGGCAGCCACTCCTCCCCTTCACCTAATACACTCTCCACTCCTCCCTCACCGGTCCAGTAACTGACAGCACTACTGGAGACTGGGAAGCAGCAACAGGAGGCAGAACAGTCTCATAACAGCACAGGCAGGAATAAGATGTTTCAGGATAGTCCAGCACCAAGAAAACATGGAATGTGGAAAGGCAAATGCTAGTTCTGGGGGACAATATCTAGCAACCTCCATGCCAGTGACTCAAATTCCTCATAGCCATATTTCTCTTGGCACAGGCTAGAGCTCCTCTCCCCTGTGGAGGAGTTCCCACTGAACTACAAGCCCATTCTCTTTTGCAGAGGACCAGAGCTCCCCTCCCTGAGGAGGGGCTCATGCTGAACTGAACACAGCCAGATAAGCCTCAGGGGTTTTGGGAGCTCTTTGAGGCTCTTGATTGGCTGATTCCAGTGTCTCTCATGAAAATAAATATTCATAAGGCTCAGTCAGTGCCTGATAGGTTGCCTGCTTTGGTCCATAAATTTGGTCCTTGCTCTTCCCCCACAAGTCTCTGGCATAGTCCCAAAAGTCTTTGCCAGCATCTTGGCTTTCCGATTGGATGCATAAAAGTCAAAGGCTACAAATATGACTGTGATTTATGCAGTCCCAAAGCAGTTCATCCATGTCCCAAATTCAAAGTTCTGGTGCAGAAAGTATAATCATTTTATTTACATCATTGCCCCACACTTCAATAACCCCCTTGTGCCCTTTCAAGCTCTTACAATCTCTTACAGTTATTTACACTCCTGTGCCTGTCTCTAGTGCTAATGTTTAAGGTCCCTTTGCACGACAACAGGCTTATTCATGAATATTAATGTGGCCATCATTAATATTCATAATGCAGAACACAGCACAATTGGAGCTCTTTATTTACAATATTAAGGAGGCTCTCATGGGCCTTGTTCTGGTCACTGGTCCCCACTTGGCCTTACAGTGGGATCAGGACCACTGGGAAGCCATTCGTTTGACCACAATTGTGGTTGTAAACTGGAGCGCACATCTGTGCATGTGTGAGCTGTTTGCCCACCATGACACAGTTAAGGGGGAGAGATAGTTGCTTCACAAGGGTCATAATGCCTGTCATGAGCAAAAATGAATATAGGGGCTGCCTGAAAGCCCATGGGGCACATATAGACTTAAGCCAAGCAGCAGTACAAGCACCGGGAGACTGGGGGACATCACAGGCATGGGAGGCAAATCAGGAGACATGGGGTCAATTAAGATAAGCCCCCACTGGGGGGGTACACTTTCCCCTGCCTGACAAAGCTAGGCATCTGTGCCAAGCCTGTGGCATGGCTGGCATTCAATAAACAACATTCAGTAAATTTTCAAACATTTAAACAGTTTTAACTAGACACATGGCTTCCTAGCTAGCATTGGTAATCAAACATCTTAACCCAGACAAATGAGGTCTATCTAAGCGATAATAAAACAATAGCAAATAACAGTTGCCATTTTTAGATGACACATATTCCCCTGCAGCCTTGGCATGAAAAGATTTTAAGCCTGAAGAAAGGGCGGTTACTAGTGGGGTACCGCAGGGTTCAGTATTGGGTCCAGTCCTTTTTAATGTCTTCATCAGTGACATTGCAGAGGGACTGGAAAGAAAAGTATGCTTTTTTGCAGATGACACAAAGATCTGCAACAGGGTTGATACACAAGGAGGCGTGGAAAGGATGAAAAGGGACTTGGCAAGGTTGGAGGAATGGTCAGACGTATGGCAGCTAGGATTCAATGCAAAAAGTGCAAAATAATGCACCTGGGAAACAAGAACCCAGGGAAAGAATAACAATGGGTGGGAGGAGTAACAACAACAAAACAGGAAAGGGACCTGGGGTAATCATATCAGATGATCTTAAGGTTAGCAAGCAATGTGAGAAGGCAGTAGGGAGGGCCAGGGGTATACTGGGATGTATAGGAGAGGCATCAGCAGCAGAAAACAGGAAGTTGTTATCCCTCTGTACAGACAGTTGGTGAGACCCCATCTGGAATACTGTGTCTAGTTCTGGAGACCCCATTTCCGCAAGGACATAGACAGGATAGAGGCAGTCCAGAGGAGGGCAACTAAATGGTGCAGGGTCTGCAAGAGAAGCCATATGAGGAGGAGCTGACTAAAGGAGCTTAATATGTATACCCTTGAGGAAAGAAGGGAGAGGGGGGATGATAGAAACTTTCAAGTACCTCAAGGAATCAACAAGTCCAAGAGGGTAGCATCTTTCAGAAAAAGAGACTTGCAAGAACAAGGGGACACAATTTAAAGATAGAAGGAGGGCGGTTCAGGGGCAATGTGAGGAAGTATTATTTCACAGAGAGGGTAGTGGATGCATGGAACAGCCTTCCTGAGGAAGTTGTGGGGTCTAAAACTGTGGGAGAATTCAAGAATGCATGGGACAGACATAAGGCAATTCTTGTGGGGGGCAGGAAGATATAGGCTGTTGGTTAACTAGGCTCTGCGGCCTATCCTGTAGGTAGGGAAATGGGCAAACTAGATGGGCCTAGCTGTCCTTATCTGCTGTCAAAGTCTATGTTTCTATGTTTCTAAGCTGGAATACATTTCTGATGCATTTCTACTTTTAGACACTAGGGGGCATGCACTACCACCAATACCTTATTGACCAGCAATGAACAGACCCAGAGCAAAAAACTGGCACAAAAACACTTTCCCATTACTTTTAAGAGGCTGCAGCCATTTTAAGGGTCACCATGCTGAGTGAATCATTGGGGGGGGGGGGTCGATGCTGGGTTGACGTGGCAAACAGGAGATCCCAGCAATGCCTCAATTTGTGTAACCAGGATGCTACGTCCCAGTGGGCTACTACCCCTGCATTGCAGGCCTGACCCAGGTTGCAGCTGAGTTGGCAGGTGTTGGGGCCCTTAAAAAAATCAGATTAGCCTTCATCTTTATTACCTGGGACACATTTTAAACTGTATCTTCTGTAACTGAACAGATGTCTCCCTTGATTAGCTCGGGCCTTAGTTACAAGAAACTTGGCAAGCACATTTTCAACTATTTGCAGTTCCCTTTTGGATGGCAGAGATGGCTCTGCCTACTCATGGTCTGGATGTCATCATCAAGTGTAGATAAGTTTTAGCTGAGGTGCAGGCAGGAGCTGTAGCTGACTCCTCTTTGAAACAGACTCTTGCAGCTTGCAGGATGGAAACATCTGTCAGTTTCTCTTTTTAGCTGCCTATCTTTCTAGGCTAAAGACACAAACTGGAACAGACCAGGCTGGAACTGGGGCTGGCACACCTCAACCTCCACATCTAAACTATGCCCCTCAGGGGGAAGCACATATGGCAGTGCATAGCTGGCAGACTTCCAGACTGACTCCCAGACCAGTCTTAAATACGTTTCTTACTGGTTTCAGGAAATTCAAGTACTTTGGACACTTGCACATCAACCACAACTGTTGGCATAGAAGGCATGGTCCTTTTACATCCAGGATACAGTCTGAAATGGGGGTGCCTCACCTAGTGCTAGGGAGGACCCAGATATAGAATAGTCTGTTTCTCTTTCCCATATTACAGTACATTTATTTAACTTGGCTCCTTCAGCTAGACTATTAGCACAACTGCTGTGGCTTTTCAGAAGGCACAGTCTTTTAGGCAAATCTCTTTCTCCTTTCAGACACACAGGGGCTTAAGACATGGCTCCTCACCAAGTTAGCAAGCTGAGCTTAAGGCATGGCTCCCAGCCACTATAAGCACTTCACTTCGATATATATATATATATATACATAGACAGCGTCAATAGATAAGGGCCTATGGCCCACCCAGTGTACCCATTTGAGCTTGTAAGTTCAGTTTATGTTTTCCTAGAAATCTGTTGCCCCTTACCCCTGATCTCCAATTCCTTTATGTCTATCCCATGCATTCTTAAATCCCATGATTGTTTCAGACCCCACCACTTCCTCTGCAGGGTGCTCCAGTTGTCCACCACCCATTCTGTGAAGAAATTCTTCCTCACATTTCCTCTGACTCATCGTCCCTCCAACTTCATCCCATGCGCTCCAGTCCTGGAACATCTTTTTGGCTTAAAAATAGTGTATTCCTGCACCCTGTTCCTCCCTGTAAGATACTTGTATGTCTCTATCACGTCCTCTCTCTCCCTCCTCTCCTCTAGGGAGTACATATTCAGTTCCTTAAACCTGTCCTCATAGGACTTGCGATGCAATCCATGTATCATCTTTGTTGCCCTCCTCTGAACCTTCTCTACCCTGTCTATGTCCTTATGTAGGTAAGGTCTCCAGTACTGTATATAGTACTCCAGGTGGGGCCTCACTAGTGTCCTGTATAGTGGAATTATGACCTCCCTTTTCCTGCTGGTGATGCCCCTGCCTATGCATCCCGGCATCCTATTTGCTTTACCTGCTGTCTTGTCACACTGTTTCCCTACCTTGAGGTCATCAGAGATGATAACCCCAAGATCTCTTTCCTGCTTGGTGCATGCTATATCCTCACCCCCAACTGATATATTGTGCCAGGGTTTTTGTGCCCCATATGCAGTATCTTGCACTTCTTTGCATTGAATTTTCAACTACACCCTCTGGTGTGTCTGCTCTGTTTCAGAACTTTGTGTCATCAGTGAACAGTGAAATTCTGCCTTCTAGGTCCTGTGCAGTGTCACTGATGAAGATGTTAAATAGGACCGGTCCCAGCACTGATCCCTGTGGTACCCTACTGGTCACTCTTCTCTGTGGAGTGACAGCCATTTACCACCACACTCTGTGTCCTGCCACCCAGCCAGTTATCTACCCACCACACTACTCTCCTGCCCACACCCATATTCCCCAGTTTGTGTAATAGTCTTCTATGTGACACAGTGTAAAAGGCCTTGCTGAAGTCCAGATAGGCCATGTCCACTGCCCTCCCCTGATCTACCTCCCTAGTCACCCAGTCAAAACATTCAACAAGGTTGGTCTGACATGACCTCCCCCTGGTGAAACCATGCTGCCTTGGGTCCTACAGTCCTTCAGTACTGCTCCCATGATCTTCCCCTCTACTGAGGTGAGGCTGCCTGGTCTGTAGTTCCCCACTTCCTCTTTGTTTCCACTTTTGTATAAGGGGACTACATCTGCTGTCCTCCAGTCTTTGTGTACCTCCCCTGTTTCCAGTGATCAACTAAACAGGATTACCAGAGGTTCAGCCACCACCTCTCTCAGTTCTTTAAGGACCCTGGGGTGCACCCCATCTGGCCCCATTGCTTTATCAACTCTTATTACTTCCAGTTCCTTCAGGACCCTTTCTCGTATGAAGAGGCTTGTGTCCATTTCTGCACCATTCTCACCCGTTGTACTCCCTTCAGACCCATTACCCTCCTCTTCCTTAGTAAAGACTGAGCAGAAATACCTGTTCAATATGTCAGCTTTACTGTTGTCATCTTCCACGCGGCCCCCATCCTCCCCCTTCAGTCTTACTATCCCTCTCTTTGCCTTTCTTTTTTCACTTACGTACCTGTAAAAGTTTTGTCCCCTCTACCCACTGATTTTGCAATGGGCTCTTCTGTCTGAGCTTTGGCTTCCCTTACTGACCTCCCTGCCTCCCTTTGCTTCTCTTGGTACTTCTCCCTATCTCCTTCTGCCTGTGTCATTTTGTATTGCCTGAATGCAGTCTTTTTGGCTTTCACTTTCTTTGCTACCTCTTTGGAAAACCATAATGGTCTCCTCTTCCTTTTCCTGTTGCTAACCTGCTTAATGCATAATTCTGTTGCTCTTGTAATCCCTGTTTTAAATACTGCCACTGTTCCTCAACCCCTGATTCCTGCCCTATTCTCCACTTGTGAGCAAATCATGTTCATCATAGCTTCTCACAAGCTTAAATCACAATATCAAAGTCCCCCTTGGCCAGGCTGGCAGTTGCAGCTCCAACTGGACATTCACAGTCCTCACAGGTAATGTTAGGAAAAAGATTCGACCTCGGGATACTTCCCTTCTATTCCAATAGGTGCTCTTAAGCAGTCACATCAAGGATTTCTTAGAGACTGAACCATCCAAGCTCACTCTTGCATCAGATGTTCACCCTGTATTTGGTGCTGGTCAAAAGTAGGGTGCAGACAGACAAGTTACTTGTACACTTAGCAGAAGTTTACTCACTCAGAATTAAATTCAGCTTTCCATTACCTGAAGTCACAAATTTCATCAACTCTCTCACCACTGAGGTATAAACGTTTATGCAGCCCTCTCACAACTACAGGAAGACTTCTTGTAGTTTTCACACAGCTGAAAATAGTTCAGGTTTCTTCCCCACATTTTCCATAATGTGGAAAGCCAAACACTAGCCCCGTGGGACAATATCTAGCAGCCTCCAGGCCAGTGACTCCAATTCCTCATAGCCACATTTCTCTTGGCAGAGGCCAGGGCCCCCTCCCTTGCAGAGGGGCTCCCACTGAACGATAGGTCCATTCTCTTTTGCAGAGGGCCAGAGCTGCAATCCCAGTGGAGGGGCTCACGCTGAAATGAAGTCAGCCAGATAAAGCTCTAGGGTTTTTGGATCTCTCTGAGGCTCTTGATTGGCTGATTCAAGTGTCTCCCATGAAAATAAATATTCATAAGGCTCCCTTGATGACTGATAGATTTCCTGTTTGGGTGCATAAATTTAGACCCTGCTTTTCCCCACAAGTCTCCGGCATAGTCCTAACAGTCTTATCCTCAACATATTGGCTTTCCAGTTGGCTGCATAAAGATCAAATGCTACAAATATAGCTGCATTTTACACAGTACCAAAGCAGTCCATCAATTTCCAAAATTCAAAATTCCAAGTTCTTTTGCAGCCAGTATAATCATTTTATTTACATGATTGCCCCACAGTTGAACAACCCCCCATGCCCTTTCAAGTGCTTACAGTCTTTTACATTTATTTACATTCCTGCACCTGTTGCTAGGGCCAGTGTTCATGGTTCCTTTGCACTTGAACATGCTTGCTCTTGAATATTAAGGCTGCTGTCATTAATATTCATGATGCAGAATACAGCACAGTTGGTGCTCTTTATTTACAATATAAAGGAGGCTCTCCAGAGCTTTTTTCTGGTCACCATTCCCCATTTAGTCTGAGAGTGGAACCGGGACACCCAGGAAGCCATTCGTTTGACCGCAATGGCGGTTGGAAACTGAAGTGTGCTTCTGCACATGTGTTAGCTGTCTACTCACTGTAGTGCAGTTAAGTGGGAGAGACAGCAGCTCTGCAAGGCTCCTAATGCCCATCATTGGGAAAAAATTAATATAGGGGCTTCCAAGAAGCCCCAAGGGCACATACAAACTCTTGCCAAGCAGCTGTGCAAGCACCGGGAGATCGGGGGACACCACAGGCACAGGAGGAAAATCAGGAGTAACTGGGGCAATTAAGGTAAGCCCCAACGGGGGGGGGGTTACATTTGTGACCTGATTATTTATTAATATTTGTTATTTTAGTTGTTTTATTTGTGTTATTTGTTTACATTTCATAGCATGACACTGTGAACCCTGGGAATAGTTACCTGATAAACATCTATCTCACTTACTTACATGTCTGAGGTAGCCTTCGCTAGATTCATCTTTCCTCCTCCTTCCTCTGTGATTCCTCAAGTATCAGTCTCCCCTTCCTCTCAATTTAAATGTCCACATATTGAATGTAGACATCTACTGTAGCTTTTGCCAAAATGCACTAGTCTTCTCTCATGTCAGGTGAAGACCATCACCCTTAAATAGCTTTTTGTACCAAGAGTCCCCCATTCTTTCACAAAATAGTACTCCTCCTTCTGACAACGTCCTTTTAACCACCCATTGCTTTAATCTCCACCTTGTGTATCCTATCTTTCATTTTTTTTCAGTCAGTATAGTCAATTGATCAGTTTGAAATAAAAAAAAAACATTCCTTTGTATGGGTTTTATGAAAATATTGTTACTATAGGCTGCCTAATATATTGTAGAGGTCTATAACTGTGTACTGCTTGGCCCAGTACAGTATGTCATGTCCATACTAAGGGTAAGCATGAAGCCAAAGGGGCATTTGGTGAACTGCTGAACTTTGACCGTTTTTCAACCAGCCAAAGCCCATCCTGAAGAGCCGTCTTCACTTAGACTTTTCTGTGATTTGGCAGGCATGACACAGTTGTATTTCAAGAGAGCACACACAGCATGTTAAATTATCTGGCAGCCACCTGAATTTCAGCAACCAAACAGGGATGCTGAATCTCAGTAAATCTGAGCATTACCACTGCAGGTCTGATGTCAGGGAGAAAGGTCCTTGCTCTGTATGCTGCTTTTTGTCAAAAAAAGGAAGGTTTGCCAAATTCCAACTTGCCATTTGAAGTATTGTAGAAGAAAAGCAGTTTCTTGGAGTTCCAAGCTGTCAGTTACACAGATTTTGTTAAGCAGGAAAAGGAAAGAAAAAGTGTAGAATATTGTGAAGGTAATCAGGGGGAGGGGCTAGGGGGCCTGCCCTGCCCTGCTCTGCAGTTGTGCTGTTTGTTGTATCTCAAATCTTCCAAACCAAAGTTTTTAGTTTTCTTCACTGGGTGCCTAAGCTCCAAATCTTGTCAATAACTTTATCAAACTGTAGTTTTGGTGATTGTGGGTGACTGGATCAGGCTGCCGCCAACTTGCATGATACCAGCCCCCAAATCTTGTTAAATACTTGGTCCAATTGCAGTGCAGTTTTGGTGAGTGGCAGTGGATACCTGCATGAGCACCCAAGTCCCAAATCTTGTAAAAGACTTTATCCAATTTCAGTGTAGTTTTCTTGACAGGCAGTGGGTGCCACTGCCTGCTTGGCCTGCCTGAGCCCTCCACTCCCCCACATCTAGTGATACATTTTATCCAATTGTAGTGTAGTTTTCATGACAGACAGTAGGTGCCTGGCCTGCCTGAGGGAGCCGTAACCCCCAATCTTGTGAAGCACTTAACCAATTGCTCTGTAGTTTTTGTGATAGACAGTGGATGCCTCCAAGCCCCTCTTTCTGAAAGAGTTTATCTGATTGCAGCAAGCTGCATATAACTGCAATGAAGATGAAGCAAGGATGTACAGAATGGGAAGCAGGGAGGACTAGGAGAGAAGGAGGAGCATCAGGGAAAGGTTCCTTTATGGTCCCTGTCCCTATAGCAAGTAGCAGTTCTGCAAGAATCAGTCATGGTCATGTGACTCATGGTGGGGGTGATGTACATGGTGTGGATGTTAGAGCATGAAGGACAGAGACAGAGAGTGGTGTTGTTGGTGGTGGGACTGAGACTCAGAGGCCTACTTGGGGAGGGGGGGCCATATTATAGTGCATTCAAAGAAACCATAGGAATGTGATAGTCCAATGAAGTCAGCTGGTTTTATTGCCAACTGTGAGCTGGAGCTTTCCCAGTTAGTCACAGTCAATGTCCAAGGGGGCATCTGGTGGTGCTGAAACCAGCTGAAGCAAACCAGAAATACAGAGGTCTTCCACTGTTCCTGGTCCTTCTTCTTCTCCTCCAAGTACCTTGCTTTCCCCTACAACCCATGGTGGTGATGTAATGCCCTGGGATCCTCCATCCCATTCTGAAGATGTACAGGCAAGCCCTCCACCTGTGCATCTTGTGCCAAACATACAATAGCAGCTAGCACTGCCAGGTGAGGTGTCAACTTAGCAAACTGTATAACAACACCATAGTAACTGTAATGAATAATTTCCTCTCCGCCACCTCTGGTTTGAGGCATTATATGATTCTCCATCTCTGAGTGTAGTCACTGGTCCCAAATCAGGGAATGAGTCTACTGTTATCCTGTCACCTGAGGAAAAATAATTGTTTGGTGTACACAGGCAAGGTACTGCTTATGGTATACCAAACCCTCTGTTTTATAAAAGCAAGCCTGTAGTATGTCCACCATCAGCACAGCCAGATGCAGTGGAGGAGACCACAATAGAAGAAAAGGATATGGAAGTGGAAGTGCCAGAAGAGGGAGAGGTGCTGGAGATTCAGAAGGGGAAAGCAGAAGCACAGGAAAAGGCATGGTAAGGGTGCAGCATCAGGTGAGAATGAGGTGGAGATGGGTGGGGAAGGAGAAGTTCCGAAGGAGAAGGAGAAGCAGGGAGCATTGGGGGAAGAAGCAGGAGAAGGTGAAGAGGGAGTGGAGTTTGAAAGTCTGTTATCAGTTACAACAAACTTCTCTGATGAGGACTATGATTCTGAGGAGTGGAGCACCAGCACCACTACCAGTACAGAAGGACAAGAGTGGGACAGTAAGAGAAACAATGAATAGAGAAAAGAGAAAAGAACAAAAGGATCTTGATGAAGCAGGGAAATCCAAATCCTGGGAGTTGTTTCCAGTCCCATCTCATAAATGAGGTACTACTGCTACTACTGCTGCTGCTTCTGATCATCATGTGGAGCAGCCACATCATTCCTCCCCTATGCTCAGGGAAAAGAAATCTTGCAGTGGTCACCCTAGTTCTTTTAAGGCCCCCCAATCCCTCAGACTGGTGATCATATAGCTAAGAAAGCCAAGAGATGGTACACAGTTTGCGAGTGTTTTAGGGATGACCCCACAAATCCACTGAGATCATGTGTCAGTATGTATGAGAAAAAGATCAGCAAGGGTAAATCCACATGAACATTGGGTACCAGTGTTCTGGCTGATCATCTAAAGTGAAAACACAGCATCTTGCTAACAGTCACATCCCTTTACAATCCACTTACAGGTTAGACTCAGCAGCAGCCAGGTATGAGAGGTCAGATCAGATATTTTTTTTTTCTAATTTCTAAAACAGGGGAGAGATGGGCACAAGACCCGGGGGAGCAGGCTGAGGTATTAAATGAGTACTTCACCTCAGTTTTCACCAAGGAAAATGTGGGTGCTGCATCATACATGGGAGGAGACAGTGATACTGAGGAAGGGGGGGACCCTTACCGATCAGCGGGTCTAGGGAGAGGGGGAGGCATCACTGGCAGGAGGGGGGAAGGCTAAGCAAGGAGAAGAGATAGTGGAAGTGGAAATCACAGCAGAGAGAGTAAGGGAAGCCCTCAGGTCCCTTAAGATGGAGAAAGCACCAGGGCCGGATAAATTACATCCCAGAGTGCTGAAGGAACTTGCGGATGTCCTGGCGAAACCCTTGACGGAGCTTTTCACCATCTCTCTGAGGACAGGGTGGGTGCCCCAGGACTGGAAGGTGGCACATATAGTGCCTATCCACAAGGTGGGATCAGGGGAGGTGGCAGAGAACTACAGGCCTGTCAGCCTGACATCGGTGGTGGGCAAGGTGATGGAGGGCATTGTCAAAGAGAGGCTAGGGGGGGGACCTGTAAAAGTCAGGGTGCCTGGACGATAGACAGCATGGATTCATCCCGAGGAAATCATGTCAGACAAACCTTGTGGAGTTCTATGACTGGTGACGAGTACCTTGGACCTGGGTGGACCAGTGGACGTCCTCTTTCTAGACTTCAGCAAGGCATTTGACTCTGTTCCTCACGTGGGCCTGTTGGATAAGTGGGAGAAATGGGGGTGGGGAACCAGATGATCAGATGGATAGGCAATTGGCTCCAGGGCTGGAGCCAGAGGGTCGTAGTTGGAGGGATAGTCTAATTCCCAAGGAGGGTCATTAGTGGGGTCCCACAGGGATCAGTCCTTGGGCCCTCCTGTTCAACACCTACGTCTCTGACATATGGACAGGTATCAGGAGTGAGATGAGTCTCTTTGCAGATGACTCAAAACTGGGGGCGGTGGTGGATGGCGAGGAGGGGAGGGTGGCCCTACGGGGGACCTTGAGGCTCTGGAAAGATGGTCTAGAAAGTGGAAGCTGAGGTTCAATGCAGGGAAATGCAAGGTACTGCACCTGGGGGCCAGAAACCTGGGCCAAGTGTACACCCTGGGGGTGCAAATGCTACAAGTCTCGATGGCTGAGAGGGACCTGGAGGTGGTGGTGGATGTCAAGATGAACAACTCAGAGACTTGTAGGAGGGCAGCAGCCAAGGCCAACAGGATGCTGGGCTGCATCGCTAGGGGTATCACCTCCAGAAGGAGGGAAGTGATACTCCCTCTCTATAACTGCTTGGTGAGGCCGCACCTCGAGTACTGCATGCAGTTTTGGAGGCCACACTTAAAGAGGGACATTAAACTCCTGGAGAGGGTCCAGAGGAGGGCAACCAAAATGATTTGGGGCTTGGGGGACAGGACCTATGAGGAGAGGCTCGAAGAGCTAAATATGTACACATTGGAAGAGAGAAGGGACCGGGGGGACATGATAGAGATCTTCAGGTACATGAAGGGGGTAAATAGGGGAGGAACAGTCAGGGTGCTTCGAAGGAAGGAGGAGGGGGCCTCTAGAGGGCATGGGTGGAAGCTGGAGGGGGGAGGATTCAGGGGAGAAAGGAGGAGGTGCTACTTCACTGAGAGGGTGGTGGAGACATGGAATGTGCTGCCTAGGGGGCTGGTGGAGGCAGAGACGGTGGAAGGGTTCAAGAGGGGGTGGGACAGGTACAGGGGAAGGGTTCTGGAAGCAAAATCCAATGCAGCGAGAATATCCGGAACTGGGAAGGGAGAATCCAGAGAAGGCGATGGGGGCAGCAAGGTCAGCTCCCAGGGTGAGGGCTGACCAAAGGACCAGACGTGAAAGACTGTTAGGCCTATTCTGCTGGCATTTTAGTATGTTAGTATGTAGCCCCCATGGCATCAGCAAAGTGAATTGATGCTAATGGTGCTTCTTCCAGAACACCACTCCAACTAACACCACCACCACCAACACCACTGCTAGGCAGAGAATATAGTGGCAGTGCACGCAGTAGCAGTACTAGTGCAAGTCCAAAATTTATTGCAACAAAACAAACCACACTTCAGGAGTCTTTACATGCCCCCACAAAAATGCCACCTACTCATCCAGCTGCTGTGCTAATCACTCAATTGATTGGTGAGATGATAGCACTTGATCTGCAGCCATTCTCCATGGTGGAAAACACCAGCTCTCAAAGACTGTTATATGAGCTGAAACCCAAATAGAACATTCCATCATGCTTCAAGTTTTCTTGGCATGTTCTCCCTGCAATGTATGAGGCTGTACACACACAGATGGTGACCCTTCTGAAGCAGGGCAGAGAAGGCAATGTGTGCATTTCACTAGTGACATCTGGGGCAGTACAGCAAACCATAAATTATTATGGCCTCTTTATCTATGGCTCCACCACGATGTCTGCCCTCCGACGTATAACAACTACACTTAACAAAGCATGCTGACTCACAACTGGTGCCCACCGCTTCACCCACACCTGTGCCCTTTATGAACAATCCAGATGGCTCCAACTCTTCAACCATATAAAGTATCTCACATGTGCTATGGCGGGAAAAATCAACCTTTGCCTCACACCCCCCGGTGTTACTGCCTTATTACATCAAAACACCAACCGACAGAGCACCAGGAGCTTGACAACCCAGATTCTACAAGTTTCTCACTGTTGAACTACACACGGCCAATGCTCCTTCACCTATAGAGCTCCTCTATGGATGAATGGTCTCAGCAACACCATCTCCTCTGCCTCAACACTAAGTCTGTTCAAAACCAGGCTCCTGGCCCATCTCATTGCTTCTAGCTCCTGTGACTGCCTCTCCTAGATGATGACCTACACAGCTTTAATCCTAATTTATATGCTGCTTAACCCCAGGCCCCCCAGTCCCCCTCCCTCCAGCTCCTGAGGCGCCACTTCAAATCTCAGGTATTCATACCACCTCATTAGTCTCTCCTTGCCCCATTATAGCACTTATCCCCCCACCCTGCCCCTTTTCTCTTCTATCACTCTTCCCATTTATTTTTCGACAAATGCTCCTTCTGTATCTTCATCCTCCCCCTCTCCTCTCATCCCTGTTTCTCCGCCACCCCCGGGGCGCTTGACTCTACCTATTCCTTGTGGGCACATGCATCCTAGCTGTGTTCACCATTTTACTATAGCTGCCTCTGTTAACTACCTACACTTCTCCGCCTCCTCCTCTACACCTTACTCCTCCTATAATTGACCCCTTTCAATAGCACTGTTGCACATGAATTGTTTACTGTTATTTCACTGTTGCTTCCTTGTTGTTTGTTTTTTCTGATGTGGAACCTTTTTAAAAGAGCCTTGGCTCAAAGTTACTTGTAATCCAAGAATAAATAAATAAAAAAATTAAAACTTTCTGTGTCTCACTGCTCATTGGGATGTGTCAAGCACCAACAGCCGCACCATTGTCCCACCTCTACCACCAACACCAGACCCTGCAGGAGTTATCATGAAGCAAACAGCTATACAGAGGAACAGTGCTCTAGGGAGTGGCTTACTTGACATGTCAGTCATGGAGGGTAAACACAGTAGCGAGAACATTCTATGCTTCATAAAATCAATAGTGGACCTCTGGATATACCCTCACAACCTGAAGGTGGGAATTTTTGTGACAGACAGTAGCAATAACATGCTGAAAGCCATGTATTATGGGGGTTTTTGCCATGCACCTTGCTTTGCACTTGCACTGAATCTTATGGTGAGATATGTGATTGAGAAACATGTAGTTAAAAGAAATACTGGACCCCATTGGGGACATTACAAGATATTTACGTCCTTCCCCTGAATGTGTTGAGCTCGTCTGACATTACCACCAGAAGCACAATCTCCCACAACACTGTGTGATTAAAGATGTGGCAACAAGGTGGAACTCTAAATTTTACACAGAGGAAAGACTGGTGGAACAGAAAGCTGGGTTCAGGGCTCTGGAATTTGACTTAGCACCTTGTGGGGGATACCTGTCCCCGGTGCAGTGAAGTGTGCTGCCAAGTCTTGTTCCACTTCTGAGACCTTATGAACAGGTCACCAAATATCTGTCTCCTGAGTCTGCTACATTTACCATGATCCTGCCTATGGTTAGCCTAACTGAAACTACACACACAATGTTATATGACATCTACCACAACAGAAACCCAACAAAGCAAGGCCGGTCACAGTGGTGCCAGTGGTAGTGCTGGTAAATGTAGTGGTGGTTGTGGCATCAGTGGAGACAGAAGTGTTGATAATGACTTGAATAGTGGTGATCAAGATATTAGTGCTGGACAAGGTGGTGGTGCTGGTGACAATAGTTCATCATCTCAGCAGCAGTCAAAGCTTGATGCAGTCCTTCTTGGGGAAGTGGCTGACATGTTTCTGACACAACTTGAAGAATGATTTTAAACCATTCAACTGGACACACAATTTGGCATGGCAACATTACTAGATTCCAGCTATAAACATGACTGCATTCCTTCAGCACATGTTGACTATGACAAACAGATAGTCTTGAAGACATTTCAGATAGAGCAACACAGAGAACACACACAGATACCAAAACTCAACCTCCTCCTCCTACTCCTACTTCTCCTCTAGGCTTACTTCCCATGCTTAAAGTGCCAGGGTGCATCAGCATGGTGGTGGTGATGATGATGATGATGATTACATCAGATGGTAAGAGGAAGTAATCAATGATCCAATCACAGGAGACACAGCAAAAGTCATATCAGAGTTGTTTGACACACAGTGCTGATGTCAGACAGACATTATGGATGAAGGCACAGACATGACACCAGACTACATGACGGAAGCTTATTTAGCAGCAGAGCCACTGTCTAGCTGAAATACTAATGCCATTATGTTCTGACATGACAGAAACGTTATTTGGCCTGCACTGGCTATAGTTGCTTTGTATTTTCTGGGATATCCCCCAACATTAGTTGCTTTCAAAAGGTGTTTCAGCACATCTGGTGATGTTGCCTCACTATATCGCTCCTGGATAGATCCAGACAGTATTGAATTCCTAGTCTTTCTGAAACTGACTTTTCCGCATATCAACTTCATCTATCCACTTAGTTATTTCAAATTTCAACAGGTGTCATCAACTAACCCTATACATCCTGCAGGCAAGTCTTTCCACACTACCTCTGGAACTGGCAGCATCACAGTCCAACTCACCACCACCACCACCCCTAGCAGCACAGCCATCATCAGGGAAAGGATATGGACAAATCCTGGCATTCTGTGTCTTCAAGAAGATAGTATAACAACTTTTACCAAGTCATCACCAGGCGGTTCATTTTGAGCAGGGGCAGTCACTGCCTGCCTCAGTGCAACTTAAACTCAGCCTCATGTGCTTACCAACAATCAGTGTTAGTTAAATCAGACCTGTGATGTCACCTAAACCACTGGCACTGGCAAAGGCTGACAATGGTCACCTTCAGCAACATGGGATTGGCAGTCTGGGAGGACATCAGATTGACACTGCCGGTGGACAGCAGCTACTAAAGTAAAGCTTAGTACTAAATAAGAAAAAAAAAATATTCAAAATATCCACACTTTTTTTTTGCAAAGTAAATATACAAATCAGAGAAGGACAAGTAGGCAAAGCAACAAGCTTGCATTGCATGGTATTACTTGCACTTTTCAATGAGATGCATATTTCTGGTGGGATTTATTTTGAAAACCTATGCAAAAACTAACATAGTAACTGGAATGAAGGGCGGAAGACAGCCTTGAAGTCAGCAAAAGAAATTATGATTTCTTATAGCTTTGATAAGAGTACTTAGCAGTTGTATCTGTTTGGTACTGTGGTGATCCCAGCCATGGCATACCAACATTACCTGCCACACATAAGCTATAGTAATTCATGGCCATGATGATATCAAGGCTTTTTCCCCTTTTCTGTGGTATGTTATGTCCAATCACTGCATTGGTGGTGGAAGTAATTCTTCCGAAGTACAGTATTGAAGCCAAACTGAATTTTAAACCTTCTGTTGAATTTGAAACAAGGTTGCAGCTGAGAAACTTCACTCACCTTTAGTTTATACTGTACTTCCCAATAGAAACAATTACATTATGCAAAACATAGTAGGCAGGACTTTCAAATGGAATAACACAGGCACAGTATCCCATTTTTAATTATGCCTGTATCATCTGAGATGTGTCAAAACATTGACATTTTTTTTTCAAATGTCTGGATGCATTTGCAAGAGTTAGACTGCAGTACAGCACAAAAATGGATGCATACATCATTTTTTGTATCAACTGGGCCTGAAAGTTAGATCACTTTTGAGGTTGTGTAACTTTCAGACACACTTCATAGACATTTAAAGAAAACATGATGCAAAGCCAGGCTTTCCAAATCCTGCCCAGTGCCTGTTGCCCCTTGTTATAAGATACACCTTGTTTTATGCCTTGATGGGGGCATAAAGGCTTTGAGTTGGTGGAATATGTAACACCCCACATTAGGAGATGATTGAGTCAGTCTAAATAGTCCCCTGTTTTGGATAGGTGCCACTTGGTCCAGAAATCTTCAGGGCAGTATTGCGGCATCCATCTAGTCACTTGGCTGGAGAGGCCTTCTAGTCTATGGTGGCCCCAGGTCCAGTTTGAGCAATGGGTACTTTGCCAATACTGGCACTGAGTAAGGGTAGCCCATTTTTGATCTATGTGGTTGTAACTGCATGATCACAGTGGTGCTCTGCACTTGAAATGTAACACATTACAAATCCAGTAACTCTGGTTTTCCCTATTAGTGCCACACTACTTTGGGTACAGACCCAAGTTGTAGGAGCAAGTTCTATTCCCTGTATGGAGTGGTCAATCCAGAACACAGGTCAAAGATAAAGAGAAATCAAGGTTCAGAGTTGCCATGCAAGTCAGAACTGATCATGTGTGAGCATTTATAAATGCATTAAATCTCCCAATTTGAATGACATACTAATGCCAGTGAGATGCTAAGAAAAATAAGGTGTTGTTCCAGAAGTTAATAAGTTTGGGGCCAACCACAGCAGTGATTTCCTACAGAGAGGGCCATTTCAACCTAGGTTGGGATTGTGTGTGTCAAGGGAGACATTCCATATTTTCAGGTCCCAGTATATGAGGACATGGAGTATCCTTGCTCTCCAGAGGCAGAGAACATTTGGATGCCAATTGAAACACCAGTGACCTGTAAATTCCAGTTGAATATCCAAGCACAGGAGATCAATTTCCTGAATTGTTAATGTTCTTTCTAGAGCGATTTTTTTTTAAATGAATCAGCAACTGTTTCAATTTACAGACTTAAATTATTTACTAGTGAAACCTACTCAGCCATGTCTTCTGATATTGCAATGCTGCAACCAACAACATATACCTAGAGTATGTCATGCAAATCCATTTGAGCAAATTACAATACCAGCTGGAAGGCGGACTGCATTCTCTGACAACATCAAGGATGTCCCATCTGTCTGCAGCTTCAAAAACACTGGGTTGGATTCACAAAGGAAGCCAGAATTCCCACAGCTGAGGTAAAAATGCCTGCAGCACTGCAGAAACGCAGTCGCACAGTATACACAAAGAAAACCAGTGCAGCTGCAGAAATTGTTCATGTGCTGCACAGCGGCAACTGCGGATCTGCAGCTGTGGGAATGGCTGAGGAGCAACAACAATAGTGACCCCAATTAGCTGGAGCAGCAGACTAACACAATACTGCCATAGCATGTAGCTGTAAGCGCACACAGAGAGATCAGCAACCAGTTCCCCAACTGGGACCATTACAGCACCACATGTACCAGTACTACCATGGCACCACAGTGGCCAACTGTCACTGCTGGCCATTCCTCCCTGGGGTGTTTCTGTTGCCTGCAGGGGTAGCACTCATTGCAGGCTTGTCAGGCTCTACTGCCTGTGGGGCTCCTTCAGGGGCTGCACTGGGTCTGGTGGTTGTTGTCTGTTGCCATATCATGGCAATGTGTGCTATTGTTACTGTAACATCAGCCACTGCTATATCCACTGGGATGCTATAACCTGTGCCTCACCTCCGCCATAATTGGTTTCAATTGTTGGGGCACTAGTGAAGTTTTGCTAAGGGAGAGTTACACCTCACTCCAATGTGTGTAACATTTTGTCCACGACTGTGGACAAAACCTGGCTGAGAATAGCCCTTGAGGGTTTGTGCCTTACTTATCTATCATCTTTTTTCCTTCTGGGACTTCCACAGCTGCACTTTTTTCCACAGTTCATAACGCTGTTTTCAGCAGCTGCAGAAGTTTTTGTGAATAGCACTCAGAGCAATCTCCCTTTTTTTTCCCTAGCTGTGGCAGTTTTGGGGACTTAGGGAAGGTTTTGCACCTTCAGAAAGCTTTGTGAATTCAGACCCATATGTTCAGCAACTTGCAAATCTTCTGCACTTTCCCCTATTATTCAGTAGGTCATTCTCTGACCAGTCTAGGTGGTATCTGATTGACCTATGACACTGTCTTCCCAGATCTAATCTGTGTTAAATGTATGTGTTTGGTTCAGGTCTTTTATTATCTTACACCACTGAATATAATCATGTATATCTTACATGGATGTTATTGTGCATGTAGAGTTTATGCTTCACAAATAAGGCAAAAATGAATCACAGGGAGTGGTATATCATGGGATATTGTCATGCCTCACGTGGATGGGCAGAAGGTCACAGGATGAGTGTGTCCAACACCTGAGAAGTGATGATATCCCTTCATATACCACACCCTGGAGTGCATTATTGCTATTATGAATGGGATTCATATTTGTTTTACTAAAAAATGAAAAACAAAATGAAAAAAGCTTTAAAATGTTTTAGTAATACATTTTTAAAATGTAGTAATACATTAAAACCTGATAGTCTCCTTAGTTTTTATTGTGGGTTTTGCTGAGGGCAGCATGTGGCACTGTCATAATTGGTGCACACTGTGAATCAAGCTGGCTGTGTTCTGCAGTGACCTTTGTTGTTGTTGTTTTTTTTTCAAGTTACAGTGGCCTGTTGGGGGGCTGAAGTTCTCCATGCTGAGATGATCTTAAAATAGAGCAGGATTTCATTGCCTGCCAGAGTACAAGGTGAGGCAGCAACAGCAGAAATTTGGCTGGCTCATGTCTGACAAGTCAGTGGGTGTTTGAATGGGTCAGATGTTGTTGACCTATGGTTTTTAGTGGTGTCTCTCGGAGCCCAAGAGGGCTGTTACCACTGGCATTCAATTTAAGTTATCCTGGTTTGTTGTTTTGGTAGTTAACTTGTCTCCTTACTGGCTGTTAGTTGGTGAGGAGTTTTTTTTTAATGTTTCAGTTTTGTTCAGCGTGGCAGTCAATGATGGCTATTGTGTTCCCAGTGTGTGTGTGTGTGTGTGTGTGTGTGTGTGTGTGTGCATGTGTGTGCGGTGTGTACGCACATGTGTGTTGGGGAGTGACAGATACCAGCAGTATGAAAAAAAAGAAGATGGACATTTAAGCAACTGACAAGCAGTGTACGTACAGCTACTAACCTGCCCACTGCTACCGACAAAGAGCTGAATGTTGGTGTGCAGCTGCTGGACCAAATAAAAGTGCAGTTTCAGGCTGGCTGTGGAAATGTACCTTGGCTGTGATTGTCAGCAGTGTGGGAAAAGGTGCAGTTGGAGGAATTTGTTGGGAGTGAGGAGGCTGCAGGCTAGAGATTGACTGAAGCCATGAGTCAGTAGTGGGATAGAATCACAGCTTCAAATACCCTTCAGCCGATCATCTTCCTCTGATTTTTTCATCCAGTTCATAATCATTGTTAGTTGATACAACTGCTGCAGCTTAACTGTCCTATCAGGATCCACTAGAAAACTAGGCATGAGCCTAAATGTGGATATCCTACAGACCAAAGTTCTATACAAATAGCATGAATAAATTATATTCTCATGTTACAGTTAACTGTTACAAGAAGACAAGATCTAGAGTTGAACTGTAGTGGAGCCTTCTTGCAAGGGAATTTTGAGTACTTTATATGGTTAATGAGAGTAACCATCAGCCCAGGCTTGAAATAACATAATACTAGCTGTGTTATGGTGCTGTGTGATGCATTACCTCTGCCTTAAAATTAACCAGGGAAAAAGTGATTCAGTTAAGATTAAAGGATAAGAACTATGTCTGGCCTCCACAAATATAGGGGATGCACCCCAAGTCCCTGGTTGCACTTTGACTGAAGCTAAAGATTTAAAAAACATATATCCAGATATTAAATGTTACTGCTGAAAGCAGAACTATTTCCTTTCCTCTCATAGACACACGAGAAAGATTTACGTTTAAAAGACAATGGTGAAAAGAAAGAGAGGAGAGATTGGTTTACCAACCTGACATTATCTTACAAATATATTGACTTAACACCCATTCAACAGGAGAATACCTTAGCAATCACAAGGAGGTGGGGCAGGGGATTGATAAATGAAGAGGGCAGTCAACACATGCCTCACTAGATAGTTTAGTCTGTAATTAATTGTAAAACTGGCAGACAGGATTTGCTGCTTGCATGTTTATCTATATTGCATTTAGCTAGAAGGCAGAGGTCTGTTTTGTTCTTTTTTTTATATTATTCAGATTTTTAATGTATAAAAAGAAGACATAGCAACAAGCACAAACATAATGTAATGAATACTCATAACAAACATTACCCTATCTGGGTTCAAGCCACATAGATCTACAATTCCAATGACAAACACAAGTCCTTACCATGCATTACAGTACAATATCTGTTGAATAACAGTGTGCAAAAACGTGCACATACTAAGAAGGATCTATAAAGAGGAAAGCTGTGTGGGAGGTGTACTTTCAACACACTTCTTGATTCTAAGGCAGGTTACATGTGCCCAGAAAGCCATTAATCCATACTTGTATAACTCTAATGGTAGCCCATTCTGGATGTGAACCACCTGGGGATGTGAGAGGGCAAGGGGAACAAGGTAGAGGTAGAGGTGGGAGGTGTACTTTCAACACACTTCTTGATTCTAAGGCAGGTTACATGTGCTCAGAAAGCCATAAATCCATACTTGTGTAACTCTAATGGTAACCCATTCTAGATGCGAACCACTTGGGGATGTGAGAGGGCATGGGGAACAAGGTAGAGGTTATAAAAAGGGTGAGGAAATAAGGTGGTTGCAATCCAATACTTGCAGGGTAAATGGACGAGATGACATAGGCCTTTTCTGCCTCACCAAAAGAGAGAAGTGGGCTCACTTACTGAAGTGGTCAGGTGCATAGTGGCCATGCAGGATCTTGCTAGAATTCTAATTTTAGGTATGGGCCCCATAGCTGCATGTATGCATCCAGTTTATTCTGGGTGATATAATGCACCCTTCTGAAACTTGCCATTTTCCTCAGTTCCTGCAGCCATTCATTAAGACTAGATGGTTCCTGCTCCTTCCAATGTTTTAATGTGACCCTTTTGTTTGTAATGATGGCTCTTAAAACCATCTCTTTGCCATTGGGTTTGGTGTGGTATTGTATTCACTCAGTTTGGCAGCCCTAACATAACTAGGGCAGGTCCAGGGTGGTGGTGGTGTCTGGGCCTTATAGGGTGTCCAATATTGTATGAATCTCCTTCAAAAAGTGTCAGAGGCCAAGACATTCCCAGAATATGTGGGTGATGCTGCCTTTGTCTTTTTGGCATCTCCAGCACTTAGTTGTGTTTAGGAGTCCCACCTGTGAAGCTGTGGGGGGGGGGCCTTGTGTCTCCTGTGGAGTACTTTAAACTAAATAAACCAAGTTTGGGTGTCCAGGGCTGCTGCCGGAGGTGTTTCCAGTATCTGTGCCAGTCTTCCTGGGTGATATCCAGACTTAACTCTGTGCACCACCTGGAGTGCAGAAACTCTATTGGGTCTGTATCTAGGGCCAACAGACCTTTATAGATCAAACTAGCTGAAGGAGGTCTACCACCTTATGGGCTCAACAAGAAGTAAATCATATTTGGCTTCTGGAGTCTGTATTGAGATACCAGTCAGGTACCAAGTACATGCTGCAACTATAGATATTGCTAGTGCATGTGATTGTCTAGGGAAAAATTTGATTGTAATTGCTCAAAGGATTTTAAATAGCCTACAGTATATGTGGACTCTTCAGCTGAGAGTTGCTACAGTGCTACAGATACCTTTTAAGATACACGACATCCATTGAACAGGTGCACCACCTCCTTATGTGCTGGGTTTTACCATAGCTTGAAGAGGGGTGAGGAAGAGTGGTGCCAGTGTGTATCAGCAGCCTACTGTATACAATCTGCCAGGGCTGGAGTCAAGGTCAGATGTGAGGCTAGTGACAGAGGGAGCTTGCTGAATATGATTTTGTCCCAAAGCAGATGGACTTCACATAGAGCCCATTTGGATTGTTTCTCCATTTTCAACTGAGGGAAGGTTTGTGTTAGCTGTCATAGCAGGTTGGCAGTGCACTTGAGCACATGGCCTGGAAGCTGGAGCCCTCCCCTCTTTTGTGGTTGCATTGTCTTAGGATGGCCAACCCTTTTTGGCTTGTTCCCCCAGAGAAAGTCCAGTATTTTCAATTCCACATTGTTTCAGGAAGCCAGGCTAGAGTTTTAAGGAAAGGTGAATGAAATGCAATGAAAATCTTGAAAGCCATGAAGGCTATGAGGATAACATATTTATGCATACATAATTAAAAAGTCATGAAGGCAAGAAGCAGAAAAGAGCAGGGTGATTCATATAATTTATGTAAAGCATGGTCCTACTACCCAGAGCCAGATGCCCTGCCATGACACCACAGTCCCCCACTGTAGGAATAACAGAAAGCCAAAAGCAGAACACCATGAGACCAGGCAGCTAATGTAATTGCTGAAAGTTTCAGTATAGCAATGCAGCTGGTGGCTGAGTGGAGCTAGCACTGAGTGAATTAAGAGCAGAGCTGCTGAACACACACAGCACAACATGGTGTGGCAGCTAGTTGAGCAGGATAAAGCCTGGACCAGGTGCAAATAATTAAGGTGGAAAGCACAGGAGACAGGAGGCAGGGAAACAGCAGTGTGAACTGAAACATACAATAACAATGCAGCTGACTGAGGGCTTGCCAAATCTGGTGAGTAAATGGGAGCCTGAGAGAACAGGTACAGGGCAGCTTATGATAAGGAGACAACAATATGTAAACTGAAGCACAAATAAGCAAGGTATAAACAGGGTGATAGAAACTAGGAAAGCCCAAAAGAAACAAACAAAAGCAAACACAAATACAGGAGCAGGAAGGAGACAAGCACACAAAGAACCATATAGCAGCTAGAGGCTAAGCAATACTAACCAAAAGCAGGAGAACACACAATGAATCGAAGTCCAGCATAGCCCAAGCACAAAGGAAGGGGGGAAGCAAATGCTGGTGGGAGGGGCAAAGCCCTAGCAGGCCAAGGGAAGAAAGGAGAGATAGATAGAGCCTCTAGCCACAAAGAAAATGTGCTTCAGAAGGAGACTGGGAAGAACTGCTTATATAGCTCAGGAAGGGGGCATGACTGGTTGCTCACCCAATTGAACTACAGACATAGTTTTCCAATTATGGCCCTTTAAGAAAGTGGCAAAGGTGGTGAATGTAAAAAAGGTAGCATTCAAGAGGTATAAAAACTACAGAGGGTGGAGGATAGGGAGGTATACCTACTAAACCAGAGGTAAGGCAGGCAAGGATGTGAGAGGAGCAAAGGCACAGATTGAATAAAGACTTGACAGAGGTGTCAATAAGGGTGATAAGACTTTCTTCAGATACACAAGTGAAAAGAGAAAAGCAAAGAGTGGGATAGTGAGAATTAGAAGGGTGGAGGGGGAAGACTGCACAGAAGAGGATGAAGAAAAAGCTGACAGCCTTACTTGACATCTCTGCTGTCTTCACAGTGGCAGGATAGGGACACAGATCAACAGGGAGTAGTAGGGATGAAGGGAGAAGGCGAACACAAGTCCATTTTCAGAGGAAAGAGCCTAGAAGGGACTTGCAGCTCTGATGGTGAACAAAGCTGTCAAACCAGATGGGATACACCCAAGGGTTTTAAAAGAACTAAAGCAGGAATCCAAATATGACATCCACACTTGGGGGGCAGTCACCAGGCAGGAGAAGGATCTAGGGATTAGAATTGCAAATTAACTTAAGGTGGGACCCAGTGCAGCAAAGCAGTGGGCAAGGCTAACAGGGTGTTGTCATGAATAGGGAGAGGGATAACCAGCAGAAGGAGGGAGGTGCTGATGCCACATTACAGCTCCATGGTGAGGCCACATCTGGAGTATAGGGTAAAGTTCTGGAAACCCCATCTAAGAAAGGATATAGATGGCATGGAAAGGGTGCAGAGAAGGGTCACTAAAATGGTGCATGGGCTAATGGATGGCATAAGAGGAGAGGTTGAGGGAACTGGATTTTTATCCTCTGGAGAGAAGAAGGGAAAGAGGGGACATGATTGAAACATTCAAGTATGTGAAGGGGATCAATAAAGTGTGGAAGAGACTATTTGCAGGGAAGGTAGATAAAAGAACTAGGGGGCATGGACTGAAGGTGGAGGGGGGAAGGTTTAGGGGAAATGTTAGGAAGTATTACTTCACAGAGAGAGTGCCTTGAGCCCTGGAACAGACTGCCAAAGGAGGTGGTGAGTGCCAGTACAGTGAAGGTATTCAAGAAGGCCTGGGACAAACACAGAAGGTTGTCAAGGGGAGGATGAGGGGCATCTTGGGGGGGTGACAGGTAGAGGGAGGAAATGGGCAGAATTGATGGGCCAGGAAGGCCCTTTTCTGTAGCCACATGCCTATGACTTTATGAGCCTAGATGCTAGCTGCCCCACTGACAACCTTTTCCAACAGCTCATTGGAAACAGGCATGGTTCTGGAATGCTGGAGAAGAACTGAAACGGTCCCTCTACATAAAAAGAGACTAACAACTATAGAACAGTTGGTTTTACTTCACTTGTTCCTCATGGCTCCATACTGGGTCCATTACTCTTCATAATTTATATTAACAGAATCAATGCCAATATTAAAGCAGCTAACATTCACCTCTTCACAGATGATATGGTGCTCTGTATCAGAAGACCCACTCCCACTGCCACACGCAATGATCTATAACATGATTTCAAACAGCTACAGTTTCAGCTTCTAAACCAGAAACTACTACTAAATGTTAAAAAGACCAAGGCAATGTTCTTTTCACCCCGCATATATGCAGCCATCCCTACAATGACACCTCAGATTATTACACTTCTAGGTGAACTTTGGAATACATGGCCAAGCTCAAATACATGGGGGTCTGGATTGACCATAGGCTGTCCTTTATTGACCACATACAGTAGAAGAGCTGCTAAAAAGGCTTAGACAGAGACTTGGTCTCTTTTATAGAATTAACCATTCCCTGACAAGGGAGACCAAGATGAGATTGGTTCAAACCACCTTCCTTTCCCTTCTTGACTATGTGGACTTCCTGTACTCTGAGGGCCCCACCGCTGCACTCACAAAGTTGGATACTCTCTATCACAGAGCCTTAAGGTTCATCACTGGTCTATCTTACTCAACACATCATTGTTCTTTATACTTGGCTGTGGGATGGTTATCTGTTACATACAGGTGACAGAGAAATGCAGCCATCTGGACGTTCAGAACCATTACTAAGAGGCTGCCTCAATATATATCAGATTGTCTGCCACTAAGCACAGTAGACAAGTATGCATTGAGAAGTACCTCCTATATTTCTCATTCTGTACCCAAGGCTACATCTTGCTTTAGTAGGGCCTCCATAAGTTACATGCTACCCCTTCTGTGGAATAAGTTGCAAAAATCCTTGAAATTGGCCCACCCCATATCCATAGCTGCTTTCAAAACAATTTATGCGTGCTTTTAAAAGAATCTGCTATTCCCAGAACCAGGTCCAATCCCTAATTGTGGATTTAGTGCCTTTCAGGCTGTCCACGTAATACTTTCTCTCCCCTTCGCATCCCACAATCACCCTTCAGTATCCTTTTACCTATTTTATGAATGTCTTGTTTTGGTTGCTGCACCCAAATGTTATACCCACACCGTCACCTGTTTATGACCTTCCCTACTACCCCTGACTCGGTGTACACAATACTGCAACCAACCCTTAGACCATACCATCACCTGACTATGACCTCCCCTGCTACTCCAACATAGCATATGTACTTAAACCACTCCACTGCACCAGTCCGTTATTCCAGGAGTCCCCCTTAGGCTCTCCCCTTCCTCCTATCTTTTTCATCTCCTCATTGTCCTCCCTGCTGCTTCTACCCTCCCCCATTGATATCATCCTTAGACCCTGTTACTGTATCATGTTTTCCTCCTCCCTCCTCTGTTATCCTCAGGTTATTGTATCTGTGTACAGTTAAAACAGTTAATTCATAAATCATTGAAATGTCTTTTACTCTGTAAATATCGTACTCTGTAGACATTATGTCTAAGTTTGCTGTTACTATTTAGTTCACTGCAATTATTATGCCTCTTTTCCATTTTTATAAGTTTTCTGTTGTATTCTATGACTATGTATTCTGTCCAAGTCCATCCTGAAAATGAGCTTTGCTCAATGATGTTCATCTGGTAAAATAACAATTTTGATTGATTGATTGATTGACTTGCGAGAAAATTAATGGCAGCTCTGCTAAGGGAAATACTGGTAGAGTAGTTTGAATCCAAAGGTCTGCAAGACCAAAAGTAGCATGTATTCATTGAGTGTCATGGCAAATGAACCTGACAGCGTTCTTCAGCTGGGTGACCTGGGAAATAGATCAGGGCAGGGCAGTGGACATGGCCTATCTGGACTTCAGCAAAGCCTTAGACTGTACTGCACAGGAGGCTGAAATGGAAACTGATCAGCTTAGAGGTGAAATCCAAATGGAGAACTGGGTTATAAAATGATTAGCAGATAGGAGACAGAGGGTGGTGGTAAATAGCACTCAGTTCTGAGACCAATCTTCTTCAATGTCTTCATAAGTGAAAATGCTGAGGAACTGGAAGGAAAGTTCAATTACATTGTAATTGAGGCATGGATATAGAGGTTGGGCCACTGTCTGGTACTGATTCTACATTCTTCGGGAAATCAGTCTCCTTCTCACCCACTTTGTTTAGTGTTACGACTGATTTTTGTAATAATTGATTCTAGGTACCACTGATGTTGAGTTTACTAGTTTTGATTATTTTCCTCATATGTTTAGTGAGAGGGATTTATTTTGAGAGTTAGTAGGTTATTAGTTTTACCCTTATTAATTTCAGGTTTTGTATACTCCTATCCAGGCTCCATGAACCAGGGGAAACCATCTCCCCTTATTAAAACTGTTCAGGCCTCAAATAAAACAGAGAATACTCTGAAAGTAGTCCATTTAAACATTCAGAGTCGCTTTGCTAAATGGGTCCCCGTCCCAGCTTTAATTGAACCCGATACATTTGATGTAATTGCACTTTTGGAGACGTGGTTAAGTAGTAAACTAGAAGGTAATGAAAAAGCTGAGAAAGGCTACTCCATTTTTAGGCACGACAGAGCTGGGAGTGGAGGCTGTAAGATTTATGTTGCCTCTAATCTGTAGACCCAAGAACTCTCTCGACCAATCACTGTTAATAGTTCTAATTTTATGTCTGTTGATGTTATACCAGGAACTGAGAAGAGCCTTACTGCTAGTTCCATTTATATTCGTCAAGGTATGAATGAAGTTTTTCTTGAAATTGTCACTAAATGTAAACAAACTCTTCCTGCTAATAAAGAATGGATTTTAGTAGGTGACTTTAGTATCAAATGGTGTCACGAGTCTGCATCTGGAGTAAGGGATATCTTCTAGGAAACTGGGATCCAGCTGTTAATTTCTGAAGTTACCAGGGTCAATTAGAAATTTGGAACAGGTACCATCCTTGATTGGATAGCAATCACTTATCCTACCAAAGTAGTCACTTTTAGTGTACTCCCTGATTTGATGAGTGACCACTGTCCGATCTTTTGTGAGTGGACAGTAAAGAGAACTAATAACCCAATTGTTTACATTTATACTAGAAATCTTAAGTCACTTAATAGCATAGTCTTGAAATATGCTTTTGCTATGGCTGATTGGTTCTTTTGAGAAGCAATTTCAGATACTGATGTTGTTCTGGATACATTTTGTCATCTCTCTTCTTTAATGATGTATGTGATAGAGTAATTCCTAAAAGGAAAATTAGGAATTAAAGCCTCTAACAATGAATAGGTTACTTCCAATCTCTTAAAACTTATGAAAAACAGAAATAAATTATGGAAAAGGTATAGAACCTTGTCGGATCCCTTATTATTGCAGGAATTTAAGCATTTAAGACATAATATAAGTCTGCAGTAAGGGTAGCTAAAACCAACTTCTATAGAACAAAACAGATTAATAATCTGGGTAACCTAAAAATATCTAGCAAGCTCCGAATTTAGTTTTAGGGAGGGAGGGCAATACATAAATGTTTCCTTTATGGAGTGACTCAGGTTTGGATAGTGAACCCAAACAGGTTGCCGAGACATTTAATAATTTTTCACAGAATCTGAAAAAGTTTAGAAGAGATTTGAAGATAACTGTGCCAGAAGCTAGTTATGAAAGAAAGGCGGGAACTAATCAACACATTTTTTTTATTTTTGTTCCATTTCATCTAAAAAGATTATTGATTATGTTTTGTAGTATGACCATCCCCCTTATATTGAATTGATAATGTTTATTACAGAATCCTAAAATTGCCCATTTCTAAGTTGGCTAAACCATTAGCTTTAATTTTTAATGACACCTTGGCCCAGATATTCAAAAGAGTTGAGCCACGCGCAATAGGGTTGCACCTGTGCAAGTCCAAAAATGTGCCATTCTGCGATATTCAGCAGGAGGCAGTTGCACCCCCAAAATCACACTGAGCAACAGCGCAATGATAATGAATGCATGCACAACTGAAGGGGGAGGAACCATGTATAAATGGCGCAATGCGATATTTAACAACATCGCCATGCGCAATAGGGAGCAAGCGGAGTTGCGCCATAGAAATGAGCCAAAATAAAAGGGAGCAAGGGAGAGGTGCAAGAACACTACAGGGAAGCCACATGAGAGCCAAAGATAGCAGGGAAAACTGGGTAGCAGGGACACACAAGGCCAGGCAGGAAAGGGCACCTGCAAGCAACAGGCAAAGGGGAAAGTGTGGGGAGACAGTGCAGAAGGGGGAAGTACACCACACAACAGTGAGGCCAGCACAGGCAGGTGTTCCCGGTGCAGGGGAAGTAGCAGCCAGGACAGTGGGGGGAATACAGAAACAGCTGCCGGGGGGGTGAACACAAGCCAGGGACATGGCCAGTGCCACCTTCCAGTTGGAGGCTGTAATGAGGGGGGTGAGAAGGTAGGCAGCAGTAGGGTGTGGCTGTGGAAGGGCCCATCGGCGGTATGCACCCCAACAGGCAGTACCGAGCTCACACCAGCTTTGAGCTGTACAGTGATACCAAGATTGTGGGCCGGTACCACCTGAATTGGGCAATTCTGAGCTGGCTCTGTGAGCTGTGCAGTGATGTGATGAAGGCACCCACACAACGGAGCCATGCTCTGTCAGTGGAGATGAAAGTGACAGCTTGCATGTGCTTGCTCACCATGGGTACCTTCCAGAGACCAACTAGGGACACCATAGGCATAACCCAGTCAGCCACGTCACACCACCTCACCCAATTCCTCAGTGCACTGCTGCCACATGCTGTGGAGTACATCCATTTCCCCAGCACACCAGCAGAGCACACAGCAAACATACAGGAGTTCCACAGGGTAGCACGTATGCCTGGTGTGCTAGGGGCAATAGACTGCACCCATGTGGCCATCTGCACACCACCTGGCCCCGAGGGGGATGCATACATAAATCGCAAGAGCTATGCCAGCATCAACTGCCAGGTGGTGTGCGATGTCAGGGGGCACATAATCAATGTCTGTGCCATGCACCCTGGGGGAGCACATGATGCCTTCATCTGACACCAGTCAGCACTGTGCCACAGATTCAAGAGTGGGGATATCCCCACTGGCCACCTAGTGGGTGAGTAGGCAAACCACATGGACAATCATAGGGCCTGGGGGCATGGTCAGAGGTGACATGGGTAGTGGCCTACATGGCCCAGGGCAGGGCGATACTGATCGCCAAACTAACCTCCACCCTCTACACACAGGTGACAGTGGATACCCCACTCCGTCCCTGGCTGCTCACACCCTACTGGAGGCCTGCGACCCCATCGCAGCAACACTACAATGAGGCACACGCCACCACATGTAATGTCAATGAGTGGGTGTTTGGGATGCTGGAGGCACATTTCCATTGCCTGGACACCTCCGATGGTGCCCTACAGTACAGCCCCTCAAAGGCCTGTGGGCTATTCCTGGCCTTTTGCATCCTGTACAACATGGCCAATTAATGTGGGATAGCTGTACAGGTCGAAGAGAGGGGTACAGTGATGGGGATGATGAGGTCGCCGGTGACAAAGGTGATGGGCAGCCACCCCTTGGGCAACGGGACCCCTGACTGCTCCAGCTGGCACAGCTGCACTTGGACATCATCACAGAGGAGCACTTCAGCCAACCCAGGTAAGTCATGGGGCCATGTGCAACCAACAGTGGCTAAGGCACAACCCACAAACACGCATGGACACACACCAGGGGTGCATTCTGTCAAGGGAAGTGGCTGGGCATGGAACCACACACACAACCAGAGATGGGTGAGGTCTAACATGCCACGTGGATGGACACACACACACGCACACACACACAACGCACCAGACATGAACAAACGGTAGGAGGCACACTGACCCAGAACACCACCCCTAGCCATGCACATGTCCACAGACCACCATGCCCACTGCCTGTCCATGTGCGTGTGTCAGATGCTGAGCACCATTGCACACTGGTGTACAGCACAATGCAGGCATCATCATCCACAAGCAACTGTGGACAGCAGCTGGGAGGGTGTGCAGATGGACTATGTGTCCACATGCAGGGCTGGGTACCCACCTGTGCAATGCCAACTGAAAGAAACAATGCACATAGGGCAGCACCAGACAGTAGCCACATTGGGAGACAAGTCAGTCACGCGACACAGTGCCCCAGGTGCCACGGATGTGTGGGCAGCCCAGCCGAGACCCGCCAGCACTGACAGGCTGACCACTGGCCTCATGGGGTGGCACCGATGGTCCACCAGGTGTTCCACTGTGTGAATGTGACTGTGCTTATGCAGGGGTCTGCAGCACACCAAACATGCCTGTGCCAGGTGTGCTCGGGATGCCCACAGCTGAACCCGGTGTCGACAGGGAGCGTGTCGCATGACGTCGGGAATGGGGGGTGGACAGTGCACTGCATGGTGTCTGCGATGCATGGGCACATAACTGTGTGCCCATTGTGGCCATGACAGCAGTGAATGCCTCTATCTGCCTGTCAATGGCAGCGGTCACATCCTCCCGCAACTGGTCCATCCCTGTCAGGAACAGAGCGGTGTCTCTGCTGCAACGTTCCTCTGCCCGCTCTAGAGCCACACGCAGTGCATCCTCCTATGTCGCAAGCAGCATCTGCTGGTGGACTGATGCTTTCAGTAGGCAGGTGTGCTCATCCAAGAGGTCATCTGCCTCCTTGGCATCCAGTCTTTCAGGGTGTGCACAGCCCTGATGCTCAGCACCCCTTGAAGGTGGGTGCTGCATACCAGGACCAGGTCTGGGCATGTCCACAGGTGGTGCACAGATGCTGCCCCTTGACCCTGTACCCCCAAGCACATTGACTGACTGCTGATGCTGCCCCTCTGGCTGCTGCTCCTCAGGGCTCACTGGTGCCGCTGCAGTGGCCGCAACAGTCTCACTGTCCTATACACACACCAGTGCTGCCCCACTGGTGCTGACAGGCACAGGCTGGGACTGTGATGACACACAGGCCTCCATGGCAGCACCACCCACAGCCATGGCCATGATGTTACCTGCTCTGTGGCCATCCCATGGCACACACTTGTCACTGCCCATGCCACTAGCAACATCATCATCGGTGACGGACCTGGCACCAGCTTGAGTCACAGCATGCAGGCATCCGTGGATGCTGGCACACTGGGACACAGGTAGGGCCTCCTCCACACCTGTTCCAACAACATCAGTGTGGACAGCCAGGCGGGCCCACTGTCACACTGAGCCAAGTATACCTGTGGAGGTGGATGGGCCCTCCTCCATCTCCATCTGACTGTCCTCAGTGGACAGGCCTGCCACTGTTGACCCATGCAGATGCTTAGGATCTGTAAGGCAAAACAAAGTCATGTTACTGCATGTGACCTACCCTGCCCCCATAGACAAACCATGACCTATCATGCAGTGACGGGCTACCACCCATCTGGAAGCCACCACCCGGAACACCCTCAATGGCACAATGCTGCATGCTTTCAGCAACCCTCTTCTCCTGTGGGGTCAGGTGTACCACCTCCGACTGTCCCCCACCTGTCGCATCTCGTGCTGCCCTGATGACAGCCATCTTCTCCTTTATCCTCCTCCTGTCTGTGCCCATCTTCTTCTTGCACTCCTGCACGGAGCGCTGGTGGCTGACATGCAGGTTCACTGCACGTGTCAGATCCTCCCATGCAGCAGCACGGGTCTGAGGTGTTCCCTGCCATCCGCTGAGAAGCGGATATTGAGCCAGGTAGGCCTCAAACAGGGCATCGGTCTTGGCCTTGGTGAAATTAGGCCTCCTCCTCCTCCCACCACTGTGTTCCTCCTCTCCCACAACTCGCTCAATCATCATTTAGCCTGTAAGAATGACAGATGTTACCTGTGACTGTGCAGTCCCCATGCATGTCCCAAAATCCACAGTCTACACTCCCAAACAGCATGCAACTCACCAACAGACAGTAGTAGCTGACTATGGCCAGTGCAGCCCAATGTTGCACTTTTATAGCTCCTCCATCTGTACCTCTCCACAACTCATTCACTCTTCTGGTGGATAGTGGTTCTTCTATGGAGGCACCTGCAGTGGAGACCAAGGAGGATGCTGGGAACTTCACAAAGTAGACCCAAAGGAGGGTAGCATGGGACCCCACAGGGGAAGGAAACAACTCCTGGTGGGTGACTCAATCATTAGGGGCATAGAAATGGGGGAGGAAGGGGGGAGAGGGAGGTAAGGTGCATTCCTGGCACCATGGCTTGGAGGGACAGGAAGCGAATCCTCAGGATCATGGGAGGAGCTGCACGAGAGAGGGAGCTGGATGTCATTGTCCAACTAGGGACAAATGACATGGCTAGGAATGGGATCAGAGCAGTGCAAGAGGAGTTTGTAGAGTTGGGAAGGGGCCTTAGACAAGTAGCGCAAATGGTAACCTTCTTGGAGGTGCTGCCTGTCTATGGCAAGGGAGATGCTAGGGTACTTCTCACCAGGGAATTCAATGAGTGGTTGAAAAACTGGTGTGGAGCTCAGGGTTTTGGCCTCATTGGGGACTGGGGAGCCACCTGGAGGGTTGCAGACCTATACTGGTGCGATGGTCTGCATCTGTCCGGGGGGGAACCAGGATCCTAGGTGAGAGGTTTAAATGCTTCATTGGCAAGCATTTAAAGTAGCCAAGGGGGGAGGCACTGAAAAGAAGCAGGGAAATCCCAGCCTCCCCCCACAAAACATGGTGATTTGTGAAGTAAACACCAAGGTACAGAAGTTATTAGGGAGCAGAACAGATTTAAATGTAAAAAAAGGCAAAGGCAGTAAGGACAGAAATGGGGCTAAAAGGTGTAAGGCTATCAAAAAGTGGAGGGTGATGAGTACCAATGCCTGTAGTCTGTGTAACAAGCTCCCTAAACTAGTGGTCTTGATGGAAGAGGGTTGCCTGGATATTGTGGCAGTCACAGAAACATGTTACACAGAGAACCATGACTGGGATGTCACCATACCAGGATACCCAATCTACAGGAGGGACAGGGAGGGTAAAGAGGACAAGGAGTAGCTCTCTATGTAAAGGAAGGGATCAAAGCAACAGAACTAAAGAGTAAACAGAGAACAGATGAGGCACTTTGGGTCACCCTGGAGACAGGAAATGGCACCACAATCCGCATGGGGGTTGTATACAGACCCCCATCTCAGGGGAAGGAATGGACAAGGAAATGATAGAAGGCTTTCTTAGAATGGCAATAAAAGGGGAGATATTGTTGATGGGGGACCTGAATATGCCAGATGTTAACTGGAGCACCTTTGCTGCAGGCACATCCAAGAGCAGGGTCATTCTTGATGCCCTACAGGGGGCATGCCGCAGACAGCTAGTATTGGAACCCACTCGGGAAGGAGCAATCTTAGACCTGGTACTTTCAAATGGGGATGGAGAAAGAATCTTAGGTTTAGAAGTGGGTAGCCATCTGGGAACAAGTGACCACCAAACAGTGTGGTTCACGATAAACACAGTTATACAATCAAGCCATACAAAAGCAAGAGTACTAGACTTTAGGAGGGCTGACTTTGGGAAAATGAGAGAGTGCCTCAGAAAAGCACTAGCAAACAGGCAAGAAGGAGGGGTGGAGGAACAATGGGGAGTGACCAAAACAGCCATCACAGAGGCAGCAAGCCTTTGTGTAAAGCAAATCAATAAAACACAACGAAGGAAAAAAACGCTATGGTTCACAAAAGAGGTGGCAGGGAAGGTTAAGGAGAAAAGGACAGCATTCAGGAAATATAAGGAAACACAGAAGAAGCAGGACAGAGAACTTTATCAGTTAAAGCAGAAAGAGGCTGGGAAGGCAGTCAGAATAGCAAAGGCTCAAACCAAGGAAAGGATAGCCAATTCTGTTAAGAAGGGATAAGACCTTTATAGGTACATTAGGAGTGAAGAAAGACCAAAGAAGGGATACTGAAGCTTAATAAAGTGGAGGGAATGTGGGTAGAGGGTGACAGTGAAAAAGCAGGGATACTGAGTGAATATTTCTGCTCAGTATTCACAAAGGAAGAGGAGGGGGAGTTATCTAAACCAAACAAGAGAAACACTCTGAAGACGGGAGTCGATACCAGTCCATTTACAGAAGAAAGGGTTCTGAAAGAACTAATAAAACTGAAGGTGGACAAAGCAATGGGGCCTGATGGGATTCACCCAAGAATTCTAAAAGAACTAAGGGTAGAACTAGTGACATCGCTGACTACTCTCTTTAACAAATCATGGGAGGATGGGGTGGTACCCGAGGCCTGGAGGAGGGCAGATGTGATTCCTCTTCATAAAAGTGGGAGCAGGACAGAGGCAGGAAACAACAGACCAGTTAGTTTGACCTCAGTGGTAAGGAAAATGATGGAATCACTTCTGAAGGAAAGTATTGTTGCGTACCTAGAGGACAGTGGGGCACAGGACCCGAGGCAGCATGGATTTATGATGGGAAGGTCATGTCAGATGAATCTAATAGATTTCTTTGACTGGGTGACCAAAGTAGTAGACCAGGAAGTGGCTGTGGACATGGCCTACCTAGATTTTAGCAAGGCATTTGATACAGTCCCACATAAAAGATTAATACACAAGATAGCCAGCCTTGGAATGGGTCCCAAGGTGGTAGACTGGATAAAAAATTGGCTAGACAACAGGATGCAAAGGGTAGTAGTAAATGGAGTACACAGTGATGAAAGGAGGGTTACTAGCGGGGTACATGAGGTTCAGTACTGGGACCGGTCCTTTTAATGTCTTTATAAGTGACATTGCAGAGGAACTGGAAGGAAAAGTATGTCTCTTTGCAGATGACACAAGATCTGCAACAGGGTTGATACACAAGATGGAGTGGAAAGGATGAGAAGGGACTTGGCAAGGTTGGAGGAATGGTCAAATATATGGCAGCTCAGATTCAATGCAAAGAAGTGCAAGGTAAAGCACATGGAAACAAAACCAGAGGCATACACAATGGGGGTGAGATACTGACAATAGTAAAAATAGAAAGGGACCTGGGGGTAATTATATCAGATGACCTAAAGGTGGGCAAGCAATGTGAGAAGGCAGTAAAGAAGGCTGGGGGGATACTAGGATGCATAGGAAGAGGCATCAATAGTAGAAAACAGGAAGTTGTTATCCCTCTGTACAGACTGTAGGTAAGACCCCATCTGGAGTACTGTGTGCAGTTCTGGAGACCTCATCTCTGCAAAGACATAGACAGAGTGGAGGCTGTCCAGAGGAGGGCAAACAAAATGGTGCATGGTCTGCACCAGAAGAGATACGAAGAAAGACTAAAGGAGCTTAATATGTATACACTTGAGAAAGAAGGAGAGAGGGACATGATAGAAACTTTCAAGTACCTCAAGAATTAACAAAGTCCAAGAGGGTAGCATCTTCCAGAAAAGAGATGTGCAAGAACAAGGGCACAATTTGAAGATAGAGGGGACGGCTCAAGGCTAATGTTAGGAAGTATTTTTTCACAGAGGGTTGTGGATGCATGGAACAGCCTCCCTGAGGAGGTTCGTAGAGTCAATAACAGTGGGGACTTCAAGAATGCATGGGACAGGCATAAGGCAGTCCTAGGGGTGGGTAAGAGGAAGTAAGCTGTTGTTAACTAGGGATCTGCAGCTTATCTGTTAGAGTAGGAAAATAGGCAGATTAGGTGGGCCAAGAGGTCCTTATCTGCCATCAAGTCTATGTTTCTATGTTTCTAGCCCATGCAAATGAGGTGAGGCGCAACTTTAAGTGGATGCAAATTGCAGTGCTGCGCCATTGAATGGCTGATTAGCTGTTTTGCATATGATGACTGAATATTGCGCTCTTGCGCTTTGCACAATTGTGTTGAACGTGCTGAGCCAAGGGCGCAGTTCTGTGACATGTGCAGTACACACCCCACTGCGCATGCCCGGGTTGCTGATGCAGGCGTCTGCCATGCTGCTGACGCGGCTGTGCATGTGAAGCAATGGCATGGCCACCATTGTGCCAGTGATGCTACAGCGATGTTCACCTATATGGCGCTGTGACACTGGGTCATCATAGGCGCACTGGGGCAACAGCACGGTAGGCTGCTACTGGAGGTAGCACACAGGCATCTAATTGTGCTACATGCATTGGGTTCCAATGGTGCTGTGCCTGTCCATGCGCCAGAGCCCCTTGACCCTGTGCCCGACCTTTGCCCCCTAGGCCCATGCGTCATTCATGGGTGCACCGCTATCGCGCTGTTCGGTAACAGCGCGATAGGGAATGGCAGCGCTGTACTGTGCGGTATCTGCACGTGGTGGAGCCATGCTGCAGAGTGCCATTTTGGCTGACTGAGCTAGTAGAATGGCACGGAGGAGGGCTGCACAGTGGAGTCAAGCAGAACTGGCCGACCTATGGCCATAGTAGAGCAACTCTATGGACCACTGTTTGGGGAGGCTTCCCTGGACAGGTCCAGGCGCCAGCTGTGGGAGGAGGTGGCCACTGCACTGGAGGAGGCCACAGGAAGGGGGCGGACAGTGGAGCAGTGCCGCTACAGGTCCGGTGACCTGCAGAGGAGGGAACCAGACCTGCTTGCCCACCTGTGGGCAAGTGCCATGAGGGGCACGGTGCCACAGCCAGGTAGGTGTTACGTCCACACACTGTTATCTTCCATATGGGTATCATGGTTGTATGTGTCTGGCACATGGGGGAGGGACCATCCAGTGTTGGCTGTGGTGGTGTTATCAGGGTGGGGTGGTGGGTCTGCTGGGTGGGAGTACACACACCTGGGGGCAGGGGTACTTTGCTACAGGATTGTACTGATGTTCCTCTGTCCATGTTTGCACCACACGACCAGTGGAACGGCGTCTAGCCTATGAGATGCGGCGCCACCAGGAGGACAGGGATGCTAGGACGGCGATGGTCCACAGCACCCAAGGGACCGGCCCGATGATGGTGAGTGCCATACCTCCATGATTACTATTGCATGCTGTGTAACAGTGTGGGCAGCGGGGCATGACCACCATCCATTGACACCACTGCCAAGCACGCAACTATGACTGCTCAGCTGAACATCCCTTGCTGCGCTATGGCTAATCAGATCTTCTCAGCTTCTCCTCCCTAGTTGAGCTATGGTGCAGGTGGTGCGATATTCAGTCATCGGCTGTAGGCGCAGGTTGGCCAGCTCAGTTTTTGAATATCACACCTCTTGCGCATGGGCGTAATGGACTTGCGCTTGCTCCTGCTATTGCATACTTTTTGGGCACAGTTTGAATATCTGGGCCTTTGTGTTTTGCAATTTTCCCTGACAAACAGAAAACAGCTACTATAAATCCCATGCATAAGTCTGGTAGCAAGGAATTAGTTTCTAGTTTCCATCCAATTTCTCTTTTGACACGGTTATCTAAAATTCTCAAAAGAATTGTTTTTTGATCAGGTAGCTATTCATTTGGATAAAGAGAATACTGTAACCTTTGTTCAACATGAGTTTCATGCCTCTCATAATACAGAGACAGCCTTTGTAAGGTTCACCAGCAGTGTGCATTGTGCAGTTGATAAGGGCACCATGCTGCAGCTGTTTTTGTGGACCTCACCAAGTCTTTTCCTCTTGTTGATCATACATTACAAGTAAATGCTTTGTGTGATTTTTCTCATGATTACACCGAATGGTTTTTGAACTACCTGACTGGGAGAATTCATAAAACATCAGTTTTAAGTTGTTATTCAAATCATCTTCCCAGAAAGTACTTGGCAAGGTTGGAGGAATGGTCAGACATATGGCAACTTAGATTCAATGCAAAGAAGTGCAAAGTAATGCAAGTGGGAAATAAAAATCCAGGAGAAGAGTACACAATAGCAGGGGAGGTACTAACGACAACAATAATGGAAAGGGATCTGGGTGTAGTCATATCAGATGACCTAAAGGTGGGTAAGCAATGTGAGAAGTCAATAAGGAGAGCCAGGAGAATACTGGGATGCATAGGGAGGGGCGTCACAAGTAGAAAAATAGAAGTGGTTATCCCTCTGTACAGACAGTTGGTGAGACCCCATCTGGAGTACTGCGTGCAGTTTTTCAGACCTCATCTATGCAAGGACATAGACAGGATGGAAGCAGTCCAGAGGAGGGCAACTAAAATGGTGCAGGGTCTACATCAGAAACCAAATGAAGAGAGACTGAGAGAGCTTAATATGTATACCCTTGATGAAAGGAGGGACGGGGGGACATGATAGAAACTTTTAAGTACCTCAAGGGAATCAACAAAGTCCAGGAGGGTAGCATCTTTCAGAAAAAGAGATGTGTAAGAACAAGGGGACACAATTTAAAGTTAGAGGGGGGACGGCTCAGGGATAATGTAAGGAAATTCTTTTTCTCGGAGAGCGTGGTGGATGCATGGAACCGCCTTCCTGGAGAGGTTGTGGGTCTAAAACATTGGGGGAATTCAAACATGCATGGGACAGACATAAGGCAATTATAGTGGGGGGTTGCAGGAAGTAGGCTGTTGGTTAACTAGAATCTGCAGCTTATCCAATAGGTAGGGAAATGGGCAGACTGGGTGGGCCAAGTGGTCCTTATCTGCTATCAAACTCTATATTTCTCTGTTTCTATCAGCTGTAGATTCCAACATTGCCCTGTTTTGGGTCCTTCTTTTTTTTGTTGTTTTTTGCCTTTGTTTTTAAATTCTATTCCTCAGTCCTGTAAACAATATAAGGTTATTTTGTATACAGATGACAAGGTCATCTTAATTCAAATTCTGATGGTAGGGAAAAAGTAAATAAAGTTCTAATTGACTTTTAATTCATTTCAGTCTTAGCTTTTGTCTAAAAAAATGCTATTCAATTCCAAAAATGTTGCAATCCTTAGATGTGGGGTTTTGGGGACCAAAAAAATTGCAAACCATAAGTATCAAAAGATTGAGCCCCCACTACTGCGCAGCATGATCCCTGATGAAAGCCGAAGGGGGAAGGAGTACAGATGGTTGGTACCACCATCACTAAGCCCAGCCAGTAAGTGGAAGACAAAACATGCTTTAAAAAAAAAAAAAAAGTATTTTTTTTTCTGATACCAGGTTGGTAAGAGAATCCAATCCTTCCGTTCTCAATCCTAGAGGTGACCATGTTGAGCAAGCAGACTGGTTTAAGTATTTGGGAGTACGTATATAAAGAACTTTTTCCTTTGAGCCATATGTGAGACACGTTGTTAAGACAATTCAACAAGAACTGGGTGTGTTATTTAGGATTATGAGTTTTTTTAATCCCATGGTCATTTCATTACATTTTATTTTATTGAAGGGTTAGACCATTGAGAGTAAACTCATTTAAAATGGTGACCCATAGCATTACATAAAACAAAATGACACTGAATATAACATGAATAAATACAAACAACTAAAATAAATAAAACATTACATAAAAACGCGATTTCACAACAAAAGAAAATACCAGCTCTGACAACATACATATACACTAGAACATGAATAATAATCATCCTAAGCACAACAGGACTTAGTTTGAGTAGTTATAGTGTCCAAAAACCATTGTTTAAGTACATATATTATATATATAAATATATATATATATATATATAAGAGAGAGAGAGAGAGAGAGAGAGAAAGAGAGAGAGACCTAGGAAACAAAAACCCAGGGGAAGATTACACAATGGGGGGAGGTAGTAACAACAAGAGAAATGGGAAGGGACCTGGGGGTAATCATATCAGATGACCTTAAGGTTAGCAAGCAATGTGAGAAGGCAGTAGGGAGGGCTGGGTGGATAGGTGGATACTGGGATGTATAGGGAGAGGCATCACCAGCAGAAAACAGGAAGTTGTTATCCTACTGTACAGACATTTGGTGAAACCCCATCTGGAGTGCTGCCTCCAGTTCTGGAAACCCCATCTCCACAAGGCCATAAACAGGATGGAGGCAGTCCAGAGGAGGGCAACTAAAATGTTGCAGGGTCTGCAAGAGAAGCCATATGAGGAGAGACTAAAGGAGCTTAATATGAATACCCTTGAGGAAAAGAGGGATGGGGAACACAACAGAAACCTTTAAATACCTAAGTGGAATCAACAATGTCGAAGAGGGTAGCATCTTTAAGAAAAAGAGATGTTCAAGAACAAAGGGACACGATTTGAAGATAGAGGGGTGTCGGCTCAGGGGCAATGTGAGGAAGTATTTTTTCACAGAGATGGTGGTGGACACATGGAACAGTCTTCCTGAGGTGGTTGTGGGGTCTAAAACTGTGGAAGAATTCAATAATGCATGGGACAGACATAAGGCAATTCTTGTGGGGGGTAGGAAGAAATTGGCTGTTGGTTAACTAGGATCTACAGCTTATTCTGTATGTAGGGAAATGGGCAGACTAGGTGGGCCAAGCGGTACTTATCTGCCATCAAAGTCTATGTGTCTATGCTTACATTTGCCAATCAAAACCTTAGAGGAAATTTGTTCCACAACTGAGGAATCATGTAACTGAAAAGATACTTTGATCTTTTAGTTGTTGGTTTAGGGACAACTAGCTCTCTATATACTGCTTTCCTAAGGATAGAGTTTATGTCCCTAAATACCATTTTTTCAGAGAGATAATTAGGTATACCACCCAAACACTTTAAAAAACACTTTATGTAATTGCCTCCTATCACCTAGAGAGATCCATCTCAATTTAATATACATCAAACAGTTGTGAGTGTCTCTTGGACACTGGAGAATTAACCTCGCTGGCCTACTATATAAAACATCCAACTTCTGCAGTTTAACTACACTAGCATAATCATAAAGGCCATCATTAAAATCAAACAGCAGAAAGACCTATTTTTCCACTATTTTCTTTATCACACTTCTCTCCAGATAATTTTTTATTATGATATAACAATCCTACTCTTTTACCTATCGCCTCAAAAAGTTTATCCGCATGGGTATTGCTCGTTGCTCTTGTGTCCACCCAGTAACCTAAATACTTGTAATGAGTGACCTGCTCAAGCTTGGTCCCCTCTAAGTAAGTAATATTCAGTTCCATATAGTTTTTAATTTTTTGTAGCAGACTCCAGGATCATACATTTTGTTTTACTAATGTTCTTTTTTAACTTGGATTTAACAAAAAATCCTCCATGTCATTAAAACATGTTTGCAAGTTTACCTGACTTTCTTGTAGAGAATGATCAGAACCATATATTACTGTATCAACAGCATACAAATGGTATGACAATCTATTAACCATTTCTTCAAATCCTCTTTAATATAACAGAAATAAGAAGAGCCAAGCACGGAGCCCTGGGGAACCCCACGGACAAGGGGCAAGGGCTCTGAAGTTACATGGTTTACAGTCATAACCTGATGCCACCCTCCCAACTAAGATACAAACCATTTCAGGGTAGGTGAAGACAGTCCTATGTCCCTTAAACTTATTAACAATGTTTGATAATCTAGCGGGTCGAAGGCCTTCGAGAGGTCAACAAAGATGGTACCAGTTAAATGGGCCTTTTCCATTGCTTTGTTGACATCATCCAAGAGCCTCAACATGGAGATCACCATTTCATGGGACTTATGAAACTCTGACTAATATTTATCATATAAATCATTCTGAGACAAATAATATGTTAACTGCATTGACAACAGCCTCTCAAACAATTTGTAAACCTATTACAACAGGGGAAATTGGACAATGGTTTGTTATCTGATCAGGGCTGACCCATTTAAAGTTGGGGACAACTGTGGCGAGCTTCCAGCTCTCAGGAATAACCCCCTCTGAGATGGACCAATTGAACAACAATGTGAAGGGGACAGCAGTTTTTAATGCTGAGAACTTTAAAAGTGATCGGGTCAGGCCATCAAGACCACCACCCTCATTAGTTTTAAGGCCCAAAAGTATGTCAAGGACCTCATATTCCTCTACCTTCTTAAATGAGAAGGTGTGACAACTTGTACGATTAACTGGGGTCACATTCATATCACTATCAAGATCACTGTCAGTGTTTAAAAAAAAAAAAATTGCCTGCATTAACAAAATAATTGCTGAAAATGTCAGCGAGAGATCCAAAGCTGGCCTGAACTGGAATTTCAATATTATGTATGGAATCTCTATGTTGTCTGTTTAAGTCTTTTACAATTTTCCAAAAAGGCCTTTGGGTCTCCAGATGATGCTTCCAACTTAGTTTTATAATGCTTCCTCTTGTCTTCTCTTACTGACACAACATAAGCATGTCTCTGTCCCCATAACAATCCCAATCAATGTTTTGATTAGTTATATGTGCCCACTCCCATGCCTGCATTTTCTGTTGCTTAAAGTTTCTTAAAGCAGAAGAGTACCAAGGGGCAGAACATTGTTTTATTTTCTTAGTTTTTAGTGGCAAATGATGGTGATCAATAACCCCCATCAATTCAATTAAAAATAGTTCCAAGTTAGTTCTACATACGGTATTAGAAATAATCTGTCCCAATTTATATCATCTAGGTCTTTTGCAAATGACAAATAGTCAAATTTTTTTAGTAGCCCAAAAAAGATATTAATCTAGGTTGAGATGGATTTAAACATGTCCCTCTTACAAAATAAATCATATTGTGGCCACTCTTCAAGTCTTCCAGTTGCCCTGTGAGTAATTGTAAGGGGCATTTGTCAAAATCAAATGTAATAAAGTTGAGTCTTTTGGGGTTTAAATATTTATTCATGTGGAGTCTTTAATTAATTGACCCAGCCCAAGGGAAACTGCAGATAGTCACAGAAGCTACTAACTCATACTACAGTATCTTACTTTCAGTACAAGACTATGGACTACCAGTTTACTCGATGAACAATAGACTGCTATGTCAAATTAAGGGTTGTTTACAATAATATTTGTTGGTTCATTGTTAACCTTCCTAGATTTACTAATCAATGTATTTTCTCTGCTACTGCTGGTGTCTTCCTTTAGATGATAGATGGAATCTATGAATGGCCACTTTGTTGCAGAAAAATAATGTGGGTCATCCTCCATTATCTATCACTGTTTTGTTTAATAGGAGTAACAATAAAAGTGATAACATAACTGTTTCTACATTCTTGGGGAAATCAGTCTCCTTCTCACCCACTTTGTTTAGTGTTAGGACTGATTTTTGTAATAACTGATTCTAGGTACCATTGATGTTGATTTTACTAGTTTTGATTATTTTCCTCATGTGTTTAGTGAGAGGGATTTATTTTGAGAGTTAGTAGGTTATTAGTTTTACCCTTATTAATTTCAGGTTTTGTATACTCCTATCCAAGCCCCATGAACCAGGGGAAACAATCTCCCCTTATTAAAACTGTTCAGGCCTCAAATAAAACAGAGAATACTCTGAAAGTTGTCCATTTAAACATTCAGAGTCACTTTGCTAAATGGCTCCCCGTCCCAGCTTTAATTGAATCCGATACATTTGATGTAATTGCACTTTTGGAGACATGGTTAAGTAGTAAACTAGAAGGTTAAGAAAAAGCTGAGAAAGGCTACTCCATTTTTAGGCACGACAGAGCTGGGAGTGGAGGCTGTAAGATTTATGTTGCCTCTAATCTGCAGACCCAAGAACTCTCTCGACCAATCACTGTTAATAGTTCTAATTTTATGTCTGTTGATGTTATACCAGGAACTGAAAGAGCCTTACTACTAGTTCCATTTATATTCTTCAAGGTATGAATGAAGTTTTTCTTGAAATTGTCACTAAATGTAAACAAACTCTTCCTGCTAATAAAGAATGGATTTTAGTAGGTGACTTTAGTATCAAATGGTGTCATGAGTCTGCATCTGGAGTAAGTGATATCTTCTAGGAAACTGGGATCCAGCTGTTAATTTCTGAAGTTACCAGGGTCAATTAGAAATTTGGAACAGGTACCATCCTTGATTGGATAGCAATCACTTATCCTATCAAAGTAGTCACTTTTAGTGTACTCCCTGATTTGATGAGTGACCACTGTCTGATCTTTTGTGAGTGGACAGTAAAGAGAACTAATAACCCAATTGTTTACATTTATACTAGAAATCTTAAGTCACTTAATAGCATAGTCTTGAAATATGCTTTTGCTATGGCTGATTGGTTCTTTTGAGAAGCAATTTCAGATACTGATGTTGTTCTGGATACATTTTGTCATCTCTCTTCTTTAATGATGTATGTGATAGAGTAATTCCTAAAAGGAAAATTAGGAATTAAAGCCTCTAACAATGAATAGGTTACTTCCAATCTCTTAAAACTTATGAAAAACAGAAATAAATTATGGAAAAGGTATAGGACCTTGTCGGATCCCTTATTATTGCAGGAATTTAAGCATTTAAGACATAATATAAGTCTGCAGTAAGGGTAGCTAAAACCAACTTCTATAGAACAAAACAGATTAATAATCTGGGTAACCTAAAAATATCTAGCAAGTTCCGAATTTAGTTTCAGGGAGGGAGGGCAATACTTAAATGTTTCCTTTATGGAGTGACTCAGGTTTGGATAGTGAACCCAAACAGGTTTCCGAGACATTTAATAATTTTTTTTTTGTAATTAACATTTTTATTATTTTTACATACAACACAATCAATTAAGCAGATAATGAAGTGTTAGACTGAAAGCGCAAAGTCAAAACCATTAGATTCCATATTACATACAACACACTTTCTGATAATATTTATAAAACATGAACTAAACTAGTACCCTCCCCCTACCCCCCACCCCAAGGTTACAAGAAAGAGAGCAGAGACTTAATCAATCTGTTCATAGAACAATTAGGTTCTCGGCTTCCAAACCATAAGGAAGGAATCTAGGGGGCCCCAAAGGGATGTATAGCATTTTTGCTTGCCCCGCATATAAGCAATATGTTTCTCCAGCTGCAACGCTAGGGTATATTCCCGATGCCACTCTAATTGGGATGGAGTATTGTCAGACAACCAATGTCTTAGAATTAACAGCTTCATAACAGCTGAGGCAAGTGATACTCTAGCTCTTCAAGCCCTGGAAGTGGCCGCAGGGAAGAAATATAATAAACAGATCTCGGGGGTGTCCATGCTAATTGAGCCAAGGATAGGTTCCAAGAGTCTGCTAATGGCACTCCAAAGAGCCCGGATAGCCGGGCATGACCATAGCATGTGATACAAAGTGCCTTCCTCCTTTTTGCAATTCCAACAAAGGGGTGAACTGTGTGCCCCACATCTGTATAAATAAGTGGGTGTCAGATAGAGGTGATGCATGATATTGAAGTGAACCATCCTAAGTCTATCTTGTTTGATATACATGTACATAGTGTTCCAGAGTTTTTTCCAGAGATCCGGAGTGCCCCGGAAATTCAACTCTCTTACCCAATAATAACAAACACCTGAAGGGAGCCTGTGAACCCATTCCTGAAGCAGCTTATAAACTTTAGAAACTGCGATCGATTGGACAGCGACCCTTAATACGGAGTCAATATTTTTCAGCCCATAACCGGGTGAGGAGGCCGAGGAAAACACCTGAGCTAAGGCTTTACTAAGCTGTAACCACTTAAAAAAGTAACAGTCGGCAAATCCATAGAGTCTCTTTAGGTGGTCAAAAGAGCGTGGGCTACCCTGTTCCCAAAAATCCGCTACAGAAAAATGACTTATCAGCAGCCAAAAGGCAGAGGGTACTACAGTACCTCCCACCTTAATTTGCAGATTTTCAAAAATGGGCTGGGTGTCCGAGAGCCACCACTTAACTCCAAGATAACGTTGCAATTGGTAATAAGCTTTAAGGGACCATGCCATAGGATTGTTCATTAACAACCTAGGGATAACGGACGGGGGAACAAATAAAAGGGCCCATAGAGAGCTCTTCATCTTCTTCACCAGATCGCGCTCTATGTCAAGCCATAAAGGCAAATAGCCCAAATGCCTGTGCTCGTTGTTCCACAAGCACAACTTACAGACATGTTGTGCTGCATAATACAGAAATAAAGAAGGGGCAGCTAGCCCACCCTTGAGTTTTGGGGCTGTCAAGTTAAAATAGGATCTACGGGTTCCTTTCCCTTGCCACAAAAAGGAATTAAATATCTTCTGCAAATTTGTAAACCATTTCCTTGAGAGATAGACCCCAAGCATCCCCAGGGGGTATAGTAACCTAGGGAGAACATTCATTTTTTGGAGGTTCAGCCTACCCCACAGAGACAAGGAAATCAGATGCCATCTATCCAAGTCTCCTGAGATATTTTGAACTAGAGTACCTAAGTTGTCTTTAATCATCGAAGAGAGACTTGTGCTAATACCAATGCCCAAGTATGTTAAAGATTTGGCTTCCCAGCCAAGTCCCAAAGCCTGCAAATCTGCTTTTCTAACATTATGATTTAAGGAAAAATTTTGGTCTTAGAACAATTCAACTGATAAAGGATACCTTGGAGAAACAGTCTATTTCCTCCAGGATGGCTGGTATGAGACCCCGGTTCTCAATGTGTAATAACATCATCAGCATAGGCTGAATGTATGTAATTGGATTCCCCTACCTGTATACCTTTAATAAGTCGATTCCCCGCTAATCTACACAGAAATGGCTCTAAATACAAATTAAATAACAATGGGGACAGGGGGGCAACCTTGCCTGGTACCTCGCTCTAACTTAATGACCGGTGACAATACTCCGTTACATTTGACTCTAGCAGAGGGAAAGGAATACAAAATTCTAACCCATCTTAAAAACTCCTCAGGTAAGCTGAAAGCCGACAGGGTAGCAAACAGAAAATCCCAGGACACCCGGTCAAAGGTCTTTTCGGCATCGAGAGAGAGGAGTACTGCTGGGATTTTAGATTCCTTAGCCTCTGCAATGAGGTGTAGCAATTTCCTTAGATGATCTTGGGGTAACCTCCCCTTCATAAAACCCACTTGTTCCCTGCTAACCAACCTATCCATAACTTTGGACAATCTGTTAGCAAGAACTTTTGCCAGGATTTTAATATCTGTATTTAGGAGAGATATGGGGCAGTAGCTATCCATACTGGAGGGATCCTTTCCCCGGTTTTAAGATTAAAGAAATTGTTGCCTTGAGGTAATTTGGGTCGTAGATACCATAATTAAACCGATATTTAAAGACATCTAATAAAATTGGGGATATGTTTGAGAGAAGCGCCTTATAGAAATTGCTGGGGAACCCATCAGGTCCAGGGGACTTGTCAGTGGGCATCTGTTGAATGGCTTGGTATATCTCTAAGACCGATATTGGGGCACGTAAGCCCTCGGAGTCAACTTCAGTTAGTTTTGGGAGAGTAATTGAATTCAGATATGCAGTAATCTCTGTCACTGAAGGCTTGAATTCAAGATCTTCCGCATATAGTTTCTGAAAATATGCCCCAAAGGCCTTAGACATTTCCCCCGAATCCGTGCAAACCTGATCCCCCTGACCAGTACGGACACCCGCAATATGATGAGCAGAGTCCAGCTGCCATATTCGCATAGCAAGGAGCTTCTCAGCTTTCTCCCCTATATCCAATTATTGGAGCCTTTCCCGGGAAAGTGCTAACTCTGCTTGTTGTAAAACTAATCCCAGTATCATCCCAATTGATGCAACCTAACCAATTCGAATCGGTGACGCCGATAAGCCACACTCAGTTTGTTTAATCGAGGTTAATAAAGAGTCTTTTGTCCCTCTGAACACGTTTCTTCCTGGAAGCGATCTTAATTAACTCTCCCCTTAAGGAACACTTTAGGGCGGCCCAGATCAGGTCTCTTTGGTCTATTGAATCCTGATTGTCCTCTAAAAAGTGCTTAATAAAGTCCCTTAGGACCATCAAAGAGGGCTCCTCTTTTAAAATTTGGCAATTTAGCCTCCATTGTGGTGAACGTCTAATCTCTAGGGATGGCCTATATGTCACACTCACCGGGGCATGGTCCGATATTACTCTGGTGGAAATGTCCACCTGCATCATGTCAGGCACCGCCAATGAGCTGACCAAAATGTAGTCAATTCTTGAATGGGAATTATGTACTGGTGAATGAAAGGAATATTGTCATATCCCGGGGTTAAATATACGCCAGACATCAACTAAAGCCACCTTATTGATGAAATCTTTCAGGGCCCTTTGAGCAGGGGATAGACCCCGCCTCCCATTATATGACCTGTCTAAATCATTTTGGAGCACCAAATTCCAATCGCCCCCAATAACCATAAGTTTATAGGTATCAGACACTACCTGATGTAAAAGGTTCATGAAAAAAGAAGGGGAATCACTGTTAGGGCCATAAATAGAGCCTAATAAAATAGGCTGAGATGCTAGTAGAGCATGCACAAATATATAGCGACCTTCAGGATCCCAACACTCGTTCATTAGTTTGAAAGGGACACCTCTAGCGACAAGTATGGCAACCCCTGCTCTCTTGGTAGAGGCCCTAGCCCCAAAGACCTGGGCCACCCACGCTCTTCTAAAGTAGTGAACGTCACTTCTTTTTAGATGCGTCTCCTGGAGGAAGACAATTTGTGCCCCCAAATGGTGAAGGTGTCTTAGGACCACTTGTCTCTTGACCCTATCCTTGGCTCCTTTAATATTCCAGCTAATAAGCTTATACATATGGCTCATTGTAGCTAACTACGTTGTTGGAGAGACCTATGCGGAAAGCATCTTGAGATACTGCTGTTAGGAAACTGCTAAAACTATTGCAAGCTCCCTGAAGCCAGATATATACATACATCCCAATTAGCTCGTAACCTTGATTATCCCCCCCAACATCCCAAACATTCTACAATTCTAAGAAGCCCAGCCCACCCTAACCCAATAAGATATGCCTTCGCAGTGCCCCCCACCCCCATATTACACATCCCCCAGTTCCAGAAAACTGTTTCCTAAGCAAAACACGCCCACGTGATTTGCTTCTGGCCAGCCCAACATACCCAGCACTACCTCCGGAGCCCCCCACCCACTAGAGAAAAAACAGTTAGTCTCACTAAGTCAGAAATAGCCCCAGCAATCTAGAACTGTCTATCGCCTGAGTAAATAGTAATCAAATTAAAGGGAACCCTCTCCGGGCGGACTATTATAAATCCATAACAAGATCAATTGATAATCAAATGCCCACAGATTTTATGCTTGCGTAAAAAAAAAAAAAAAAAGGGAAGAAAAGAGGGTAAAGGGAGAGCGCATCCTCTGCACATCTTGCTGAAGAGTCTGACCCTCCTGCGTCTGCACGTAACGGAAAGACCATTTGGCCAGGTCCAAATAAGAATAGCAGTCCTCCTCCGATCCTCTGCCATCAATGATATGTCCGCACCCCGGTATTGATATAGGACCCGCCACCAGTTCCATACATAGCCATGATCTTTAAGCAGCAGCTCTGTATCTGCGTGGATAATTATGCACGAGGGGCCCTTCCCCAAAGTCAAACCAGTCCTCAAAGGTGTCAATGAAGCTGAATATAGTCATACACTTCACAATAGAAGGCCAATAAACTATCTTAAAAAGAGGAGATAAAAGTAAGAAAGGAAAAAAAAAATAAAAGGGGTTAACCAATATTAAATAAATAAAAAAGATTCATCATGCATCACCGTAGTCTATCACCTGGGGGTGCATATTTTGAGGTCACCAAGTTGACCCAGAAAGTTGTATATAAAAAAAAAATTTGTATGACCAAACCAGGGTGTTTGCACATATTCCGCTTGAGAGCCTCTGGATCTGGACTAATACTCAGACATTTCCAGAAATGAAGCCTATCAGTACAGAGGTGAATGAAATGTGTCCTCACTTGAAGAGGTCCGGGAAAAGATGCTGCACTTCCTGTAGAGCCTGCGAGTGGGAGTCAAACGTTAACCATCTCCCTTCATGATTTACCATTAGTATGGCAAGATATCTAACTTTATATGTCTTAGATGCTGCAATAAGTTTAGCAACGATCGGGTGTAATTCTTGACGTCTCACCCTCACCGAGTGGGGCAGGTCCTGAATAATTCGTATCTGCTGGCCCTCCCATAACAGCTCCTTCATCTCCCTTGCCTTGGCCAGTACATGCTGTTTGTCCAGATAATTTAAGAACCTCATAATTAGTGGTCTGGGAGGCTGGCCCTGCGTAGGTGGTGGGCGCAAGGCTCGATGAGCCCTCTCTATTATATATTCACCCCCCCCGGGAGAACCTGTGACTTTGCAGCAAAACTTCTGAAGAAAAGCGATCAGGGCATTCCCCTCCTCCTTTTCAGGGATCCCGATAACTACAAGATTGTTTCTTCTGCTGCGTCCCTCTAAATCCTCTAGTTTTTCCTCTAATTTTTTTATTCTCCGCTTCACAAGGACCAATTCTGTGTCATTCCCTGATTGCTTGTTTTCCAACAAGATGATATTAGCTTCTGCATCTCCCATCCTCCGAGTCAAAGTGTCAACCGATCTCTTGATTTCTTGCATATCTTCGGCAATAGACGCCATAGATGCCTGAAGAGGTTGCATTATTTCAAGAAATCTCGATTCGGAGAGTGGAGCATCTGCGGTAGGCAAGTTTGATAAGCTGGCGGCCTGCTGCTTTGCTTGCTTTGTGGCCTTCTCTTTTTCTGGAGTTTGGGGAGGCGAGTGCTTCGGCCGCGCCTTTTTCACGTATGCCTCCATATTAGAGATCGGGCTGTGAATTCTGCTCGCTAACAACACCCACTCCACTCTAATTCGGTAGCTCCGGTCAGTAAAACACTTTAGTAAAAGCCCGAAACGAAAAACGAGTGGCGGAGCTCTGGGAGTTTGCTGCCGACTCTCAGGCTGCCATCACGTGACCCCCACATTTAATAATTTTTCACAGAATATGAAAAAGTTTAGAAGAGATTTGAAGGTAACTGTGCCAGAAGCTAGTTATGAAAGAAAGGCGGGAACTAATCAACACATTTTTTTTATTTGTGTTTCATTTCATCTAAAAAGATTATTGATTATGTTTTGTAGTATGACCATCCCCCTTATATTGAATTGATAATGTTGATTACAGAATCCTAAAATTGCCCATTTCTAAGTTGGCTAAACCATTAGCTTAAATTTTTAATGACTCCTTGGCCCAGATATTCAAAAGAGTTGAACTACGCGCAATAGGGTTGCGCCTGTGCAAGTCCGAAAATGTGCCATTCTGCGATATTCAGCAGGAGGCAGTTGTGGCACCCAAATCACACTGAGCAACACCGCAATGATAATGAATGCATGCACAACTGAAGGGGGAGGAACCATGCATAAATGGCGCAATGCAATATTTAACAACATGCGCCATGCGCAATAGGGGAGCAAGCGGAAGTTGCGCCATAGCGGAAATGAGCCAAAATAAAAGGGAGCAAGGGAGAGGTGCAAGAACGCTACAGGGAAGCCACATGAGAGCCAAAGATAGCAGGGAAAACTGGGTAGCAGGGACACACAAGGCCAGGCAGGAAAGGGCACCTGCAAGCAACAGGCACAGGGGAAGGTGTGGGGAGACAGTGCAGAAGGGGGAAGTACACCACACAACAGTGAGGCCAGCACAGGCAGGTGTTCCTGGTGCAGGGAAAGTAGCAGCCAGGACAGCAGGGGGAATACAGAAACAGCTGCCGGGGGGGGTGAACACAAGCCAGGGACATGGCCAGTGCCACCATCCAGATGGAGGCTGTAATGAGGGGGGTGAGAAGGCAGGCAGCAGGAGGGCATGGCCGTGGAAGGGCCCGTCGGTGGTATGCCCCCAACAGGCAGTACCGAGCTCGCACCAGCTTTGAGCTGTACAGTGATACCAAGATTGTGTGCCAGTACCGCCTGAATTGGGCAATTCTGTGGTGGCTCTGTGAGCTGTGCAGTGATGTGATGAAGGCACCCACACAACGGAGCCATGCTCTGTCAGTGGAGATGAAAGTGACAGCTTGCATGTGCTTGCTCACCATGGGTACCTTCCAGAGACCAACTAGGGACACCATAGGCATAACCCAGTCAGCCACGTCACGCTACCTCACCCAATTCCTCAGTGCACTGCTGCCACATGCAGAGGAGTACATCCATTTCCCCAGCACACCGGCAGATCACACAGCAAACATACAGGAGTTCCACAGGGTAGCACGTATGCCTAGTGTGCTAGGGGCAATAGACTGCACCCATGTGGCCATCCGCACACCACCTGACCCCGAGGGGGATGCATACATAAATCGCAAGGGCTATGCCAGCATCAACTGCCATGTGGTGTGTGATGCCAGGGGGCACATAATCAATGTCTGTGCCATGCACCCTGGGGGAGCACATGATGCCTTCATCTGGCACCAGTCAGCACTGTGCCACAGATTCAAGAGTGGGGATATCCCCACTGGCCACCTAGTGGGTGAGTATGCAAACCACATGGACAATCATAGGGCCTGGGGGCATGGTCAGAGGTGACATGGGTAGTGGCCTACATGGCCAAGGGCAGTGTGATGCTGATCGCCAAACTAACCTCCACCATCTACACACAGGTGACAGTGGATACCCACTCCGTCCCTGGCTGCTCACACCCTACTGGCGGCCTGCGACCCCATAGCAGCAACACTAAAATGAGGCACATGCCACCACACGTAATGTCATCGAGTGGGTGTTTGGGATGCTGAAGGCACATTTCCGTTGCCTGGACACCTCCGACGGTGCCCTACAGTACAGCCCCTCAAAGGCCTGTGGGCTATTCCTGGCCTGTTGCATCCAGCACAACATGGCCAATGAATGTGGGATAGCTGTACAGGTCGAAGAGGGGGACAGCGATGGGGACGATGAGGTCACCGGTGACAAAGGTGATGGGCAGCCACACCTTGGGTGACGGGACCCCTGACTGATCCGGCCGGCACAGCTGCACTTGGACACCATCACAGAGGAGCACTTCAGCCAACCCAGGTAAGTCATGGGGCCATGTGCAACCAACAGTGGCTAAGACACAACCCACAAACACACATAGACACACACCAGGGGTGCATTCTGTCAAGGGAAGTGGCTGGGCATGGAACCACACACACAACAAGAGATGGGAGAGGTCTAACATGCCACGTGGATGGACACACACACACACACATGCACACACACACAACACACCAGACATGCACAAAGGGTAGGAGGCACACCAACCCAGAACACCACCCTTAGCCATGCACATGTCCACAGACCACCATGCCCACTGCCTGTCCATGTGTGTGTGTCAGGTGCTGAGCACCATTGCACATTGGTGTACAGTGCAATGCAGGCATCATCATGCACAAGCAACTGTGGACAGCAGCTGGGAGGGTGTGCAGATGGACTATGTGTCCACATGCAGGGCTGGGTACCCACCTGGGCAATGCTCGCTGAAAGAAACAATGCACACAGAGCAGCACCAGACAGTAGCCACGTTGGAAGACAAGTCAGTCATGCAGCACAGTGCCCCAGCTGCCATGGATGTGTGGGCGGCCCTGCTGAGACCCGCCAGCTCTGACAGGCTGACCATTGGCCTCATGGGGTGGCACTGATGGTCCCCCAGGTGTTCCACTGCATGAATGTGACTGTGCTCGTGCAGGTGTCTGCAGCACACCAAACATGCCTGCACCAGGTGTGCTCGGGATGCCCACAGCTGAACCCGGTGTTGACAGGGAAGGTGTCGCACGACGTCAGGAATGGGGGGTGGACAGTGCACTGCATGGTGTCTGCAATGCATAGGAACATAACTATGTGCCCATTGTGGCCATGACAGAAGTGAATGCCTCTGTCTGCCTGTCAATGGCAGCGGTCACATCCTCCAGCAACTGGTCCATCCCTGCCAGGATCAGAGCGGTGTCTCTGCTGCAACGTTCCTATTCCTGCTCCAGAGCCACACACAGTGCATCCTCCTATGTCGTAAGCAGCATCTGCTGGTGGACTGATGCTTGCAGTAGGCAGGTGTGCTCATCCAAGAGGTCATCTGCCTCCTCGGCATCCTGTCCTTCAGGGTGTGCACAGCCCTGATGCTCAGCACCCCTTGAAGGTGGATGCTGCATACCAGAACCAGGTCTGGGCATGTCCACAGGTGGTGCACAGATGCTACCCCTTGACCCTGTACCCCCAAGCACATTGACTGACTGCTGATGCTGCCCCTCTGGCTGCTGCTCCTCAGGGCTCAATGGTGCCGCTGCAGTGGCGGCAACAGTCTCACTGTCCTATACACACACCAGTGCTGCCCCACTGGTGCTGACAGGCACAGGCTGGGACTGTGATGACAAGCAGGCCTCCATGGCAGCACCACCCACAGCCATGACCATGATGTTACCTGCTGTGTGGCCATCCCATGGCACACACTTGTCACTGCCCATGCCGCTAGCAACATCATCATCGGTGACGGACCCGGCACCAGCCTGAGTCACAGCATGCTGGCATCCGTAGATGCTGGCACACTGGGACATGGGCAGGGCCTCCTCCACACCTGTTCCAACAACATCAGTGTGGACAGCCAGGTGGGCCCATTGTCGCACTGAGCCACGTATACCTGTGGAGGTGAGTGGGACCTCCTCCATCTCCATCTGACTGTCCTCAGTGGACAGGCCTGCCACTGTTGACCCATGCAGATGCTTAGGATCTGTAAGGCAAAACAAAGTCATGTTACTGCATGTGACCTCCCCTGCCTCCCCATAGACAAACCATGACCTACCATGCAGTGACGGGCTACCACCCATCTGGAAGCCACCACCCATAACACCCTCAATGGCAGAATGCTGCATGCTTTCAGCAGCCCTCTGCTCCTGTGGGGTCAGGTGTACCAACTCTGGCTGTCCACCACCTGTCGGAGCTCATGCTGCCCTGATGACAGCCACCTTCTCCTTTTTCCTCCTCCTGTCTGTGCCCATCTTTTTCTTGCACTGAAGCATCGAGTGCTGGTGGCTGCCATGCAGGTTCACTGCACGTGCCAGATCCTCCCATGTAGCAGCACGGGTCTGAGGTATTCCCTGCGACCCGCTGAGAAGTGGATATTGATCCAGGTAGTCCTCAAACAGGGCATCGGTCTTGGCTTTGGTGAAATTAGGCCTCCTCCTCCTCCCACCACTGTGTTCCTCCTCTCCCACAACTCGCTCGGTCATTATTTAGCCTGTAAGAATGACAGATGTTACCTGTGACTGTGCAGTCCCATGCATCTCCCAAAATCCACAGTCCACACTCCCAAACAGCATGCAACTCACCAACAGACTGCAGTAGCAGACTATGGCCAGTGCAGCCCAATGTTGCACTTTTATAGCTCCTCCATCTGTACCTCTCCACAATTCATTCACTCTTCTGGTGGATAGTGGTTCTTCTATGGAGGCACCTGCAGTGGAGACCAAGGAGGATGCTGGGAACCTTCACAAAGTAGACCCAAAGGAGGGTGGCATGGGACCCCACAGGGGAAGGAAACAACTCCTGGTGGGTGACTCAATCATTAGGGGCATAGAAATGGGGAGGAAGGGAGAGGAGGTAAGGTGCATTCCTGGCACCATGGCTTGGAGGGACAGGAAGGAGATCCTCAGGATCATGGGAGGAGCTGCACGAGAGAGGGAGCTGGATGTCATTGTCCAACTAGGGACAAATGACCAGGCTAGGAATGGGATCAGAGCAGTGCAAGAGGAGTTTGTAGAGTTGGGAAGGGGCCTTAGACAAGTAAGCAAATGGTAACCTTCTTGGAGGTGCTGCCTGTCTATGGCAAGGAGATGCTAGGGTACTTCTCACCAGGAATTCAATGAGTGGTTGAAAAACTGGTGTGGAGCTCAGGTTTAGCCTCATTGGGGACTGGGAGCCACCTGGAGGGTTGCAGACCTATACTGGTGCGATGGTCTGCATCTGTCCGGGGGAACCAGGATCCTAGGTGAGAGGTTTAAATGCTTCATTGGAAGCATTTAAAGTAGCCAAGGGGAGGCACTGAAAAGAAGCAGGAAATCCAGCCTCCCCCACAAAACATGGTGATTTGAAGTAAACACCAAGGTACAGAAGTTATTAGGGAGCAGAACAGATTTAAATGTAAAAAAAGGCAAAGGCAGTAAGGACAGAAATGGGGCTAAAAGGTGTAAGGCTATCAAAAAGTGGAGGGTGATGAGTACCAATGCCCGTAGTCTGTGTAACAAGCTCCCTAAACTAGTGGTCTTGATGGAAGAGGGTTGCCTGGATATTGTGGCAGTCACAGAAACATGTTACACAGAGAACCATGACTGGGATGTCACCATACCAGGATACCCAATCTACAGGAGGGACAGGGAGGGTAAAAGAGGACAAGGAGTAGCTCTCTATGTAAAGGAAGGGATCAAAGCAACAGAACTAAAGAGTAAACAGAGAACAGATGAGGCACTTTGGGTCACCCTGGAGACAGGAAATGGCACCACAATCCGCATGGGGGTTGTATACAGACCCCCATCTCAGGGGAAGGAATGGACAAGGAAATGATAGAAGGCTTTCTTAGAATGGCAATAAAAGGGGAGATATTGTTGATGGGGGACCTGAATATGCCAGATGTTAACTGGAGCACCTTTGCTGCAGGCACATCCAAGAGCAGGGTCATTCTTGATGCCCTACAGGGGGCATGCCGCAGACAGCTAGTATTGGAACCCACTCGGAAGGAGCAATCTTAGACCTGGTACTTTCTAAATGGGGATGGAGAAAGAATCTAGGTTTAGAAGTAGGTAGCCATCTGGGAACAAGTGACCACCAAACAGGTGTGGTTCACGATAAACACAGTTATACAATCAAGCCATACAAAAGCAAGAGTACTAGACTTTAGGAGGGCTGACTTTGGGAAAATGAGAGAGTGCCTCAGAAAAGCACTAGCAAACAGGCAAGAAGGAGGGGTGGAGGAACAATGGGGAGTGATCAAAACAGCCATCACAGAGGCAGCAAGCCTTTGTGTAAAGCAAATCAATAAAACACAACGAAGGAAAAAAACGCTATGGTTCACAAAAGAGGTGGCAGGGAAGGTTAAGGAGAAAAGGACAGCATTCAGGAAATATAAGGAAACACAGAAGGAGCAGGACAGAGAACTTTATCAGTTAAAGCAGAAAGAGGCTGGGAAGGCAGTCAGAATAGCAAAGGCTCAAACCAAGGAAAGGATAGCCAATTCTGTTAAGAAGGGATAAGACCTTTATAGGTACATTAGGAGTGAAGAAAGACCAAAGGAGGGATACTGAAGCTTAATAAAGTGGAGGAATGTGGGTAGAGGTGACAGTGAAAAAGCAGGGATACTGAATGAATATTTCTGCTCAGTATTCACAAAGGAAGAGGAGGGGAGTTATCTAAACCAAACAAGAGAAACACTCTGAAGGCGGAGTCGATACCAGTCCATTTACAGAAGAAAGGGTTCTGAAAGAACTAATAAAACTGAAGGTGGACAAAGCAATGGGGCCTGATGGATTCACCCAAGAATTCTAAAAGAACTAAGGGTAGAACTAGTGACATCGCTGACTACTCTCTTTAACAAATCATGGGAGGATGGGGTGGTACCAGGAGGCCTGGAGGAGGGCAGATGTGATTCCTCTTCATAAAGTGGGAGCAGGACAGAGGCAGGAAACAACAGACCAGTTAGTTTGACCTCAGTGGTAAGGGAAAATGATGGAATCACTTCTGAAGGAAAATTGTTGCGTACCTAGAGGCCAGTGGGGCAAAGGACCCAAGGCAGCATGGATTCACGATGGGAAGGTCATGTCAGATGAATCTAATAGATTTCTTTGACTGGGTGACCAAAGTAGTAGACCAGGAAGTGGCTGTGGACATGGCCTACCTAGATTTTAGCAAGGCATTTGATACAGTCCCACATAAAAGATTAATACACAAGATAGCCAGCCTTGGAATGGGTCCCAAGGTGGTAGACTGGATAAAATTGGCTAGACAACAGGATGAAAGGGTAGTATAAATGGAGTACACAGTGATGAAAGGAGGGTTACTAGCGGGGAACATGAGGTTCAGTACTGGGACCGGTCCTTTAATGTCTTTATAAGTGACATTGCAGAGGAACTGGAAGGAAAAGTATGTCTCTTTGCAGATGACACAAGATCTGCAACAGGGTTGATACACAAGATGGAGTGGAAAGGATGAGAAGGGACTTGGCAAGGTTGGAGGAATGGTCAAATATATGGCAGCTCAGATTCAATGCAAAGAAGTGCAAGGTAAAGCACATGGAAACAAAACCAGAAGCATACACAATGGGGGGTGAGATACTGACAATAGTAAAAATAGAAAGGGACCTGGGGGTAATTATATCAGATGACCTAAAGGTGGGCAAGCAATGTGAGAAGGCAGTAAAGAAGGCTGGGGGGATACTAGGATGCATAGGAAGAGGCATCAATAGTAGAAAACAGGAAGTTGTTATCCCTCTGTACAGACTGTAGGTAAGACCCCATCTGGAGTACTGTGTGCAGTTCTGGAGACCTCATCTCTGCAAAGACATAGACAGAGTGGAGGCTGTCCAGAGGAGGGCAAACAAAATGGTGCATGGTCTGCACCAGAAGAGATACGAAGAAAGACTAAAGGAGCTTAATATGTATACACTTGAGGAAAGAAGGGAGAGAGGGGACATGATAGAAACTTTCAAGTACCTCAAGGGAATTAACAAAGTCCAAGAGGGTAGCATCTTCCAGAAAAAGAGATGTGCAAGAACAAGGGCACAATTTGAAGATAGAGGGACAGCTCAAGAGCTAATGTTGGAAGTATTTTTTCACAGAGGGTTGTGGATGCATGGAACAGCCTCCCTGAGGAGGTTCAATGAGTCAATAACAGTGGGGACTTCAAGAATGCATGGGACAGGCATAAGGCAGTCCTAGGGGTGGAGTAAGAGGAAGTAAGCTGTTGGTTAACTAGGATCTGCAGCTTATCTGTTAGGTAGGAAAATAGGCAGATTAGGTGGGCCAAGAGGTCCTTATCTGCCATCAAATTCTATGTTTCTATGTTTCTAGCCCATGCAAATGAGGTGAGGCGCAACTTTAAGTGGATGCAAATTGCAGTGCTGCGCCATTGAATGGCTGATTAGCTGTTTTGCATATGATGACTGAATATTGCGCTCTTGCGCTTTGCACAATTGTGTTGAATGTGCTGAGCCAAGGGCGCAGTTCTGTGACATGTGCAGTACACACCTCACTGCGCATGCCCGGGTTGCTGATGCAGGCGTCTGCCATGCTGCTGACGTGCTGTGCATGTGAAGCAATGCAGGGCATGGCCACCATTGTGCCAGTGATGCTACAGCGATGTTCACCTATATGGCGCTGTGGCACTGGGTCATCATAGGCGCACTGGGGCAACAGCACGGTAGGCTGCTACTGGAGGTAGCACACAGGCATCTAAATGCGCTACATGCATTGGGTTCCAATGGTGCTGTGCCTGTCCATGCGCCAGAGCCCCTTGACCCTGTGGCCAAACCTTGCCCCCTAGGCCCCATGCATCATGCATGGGTGCACCACTATCGTGCTGTTCGTTGACAGCGCAATAGGGAATGGCAGCGCTGTACTGTGCGGTATCTGCACGTGGTGGAGCCATGCTGCAGAGTGCCATTTTGGCTGACTGAGCTAGTAGAATGGCACGGAGGAGGGCTGCACAGTGGAGTCAAGTAGGACTGGCCGACCTATTGGCCATAGTAGAGCAACTCTATGGACCACTGTTTGGGGAGGCATTCCTGGACAGGTCCAGGCGCCAGCTGTGGGAGAAGTTGGCCACTGCACTGGAGGAGGCCACAGGAAGGGGGCGGACAGTGGAGCAGTGCCGCTACAGGTACGGCGACCTGCAGAGGAGGGAACCAGACCTGCTTGCCCACCTGCGGGCACATGCCATGAGGGGCACGGTGCCACAGCCAGGTAGGTGTTACGTCCACACACTTTTATCTTCCTTATCGGTATCATGGCTGTATGTGTCTGGCACATGGGGGAGGGACCATCCGGTGTTGGCTGTGGTGGTGTTATCAGGGTGTGGGGTGGGTTGGTCTGGCTGGGTGGGAGTACACACACCTGGGAGCAGGGGGACTTTGCTACAGGATTGTACTGATGTTCCTCTCTCCATGTTTGCACCACAGGACCAGAGGAATGGCGTCTAGCCTGTGAGATGCGGCACCACCAGGAGGACAGGGACGCTAGGAGCGGCGATGGTCCACAGTGCCTGAGGGACCGGCCCGATGATGGTAAGTGCCATACCTCCATGATTACTATTGCATGCTGTGTAACAGTGTGGGCAGTCGGGCATGACCACCATCCATTGACACCACTGCCATGCACGCAACTATGACTGCTCAGCTGAACATCTCTTGTTGCGCTATGGCTTATCAGATCTGCTCAGCTTCTCCTCCCTAGTTGTGCTATGGTGCAGGTGGTGCGATATTCAGTCATCGACTGTAGGCGCGGGTTGGCCAGCTCAGTTTTGAATATCACACCTATGCATGGGCTAATGGACTGGCGCTTGCTCCTGCTATTGCATACTTTTTGGGCACAGTTTGAATATCTGGGCCTTTGTGTTTTGCAATTTTCCCTGACAAACAGAAAACAGCTACTATAAATCCCATGCATAAGTCTGGTAGCAAGGAATTAGTTTCTAGTTTCCATCCAATTTCTCTTTTGACACGGTTATCTAAAATTCTCAAAAGAATTGTTTTTTGATCAGGTAGCTATTCATTTGGACAAAGAGAATACTGTAACCTTTGTTCAACATGAGTTTCATGCCTCTCATAATACAGAGACAGCCTTTGTAAGGTTCACCAGCAGTGTGCATTGTGCAGTTGATAAGGGCACCATGCTGCAGCTGTTTTTGTGGATCTCACCAAGTCTTTTCCTCTTGTTGATCATACATTACAAGTAAATGCTTTGTGTGACTTTTCTCATGATTCCACAGAATGGTTTTTGAACTACCTGACTGGGATAATTCATAAAACATCAGTTTTAAGTTGTTATTCAAATTATCTTCCCAGAAGGTACTTGGCAAGGTTGGAGGAATGGTCAGACATATGGCAACTTAGATTCAATGCAAAGAAGTGCAAAGTAATGCAAGTGGGAAATAAAAATCCAGGAGAAGAGTACACAATAGCAGGGTAGGTGCTAACGACAACAATAATGGAAAGGGATCTGGGTGTAGTCATATCAGATGACCTAAAGGTGGGTAAGCAATGTGAGAAGTCAGTAAGGAGAGCCAGGGGGATACTGGGATGCATAGGGAGGGGCATCACAAGTAGAAAAATAGAAGTGGTTATCCCTCTGTACAGACAGTTGGTGAGACCCCATCTGAGTACTGTGTGCAGTTTGGAGACCTCATCTACTGAAGGACATAGGATGGAAGCAGTCAGAGGAGGGCAACTAAAATGGTGCAGGGTCTACATCAGAAACCAAATGAAGAGACTGAGAGAGCTTAATATGTATACCCTTGATGAAAGGAGGGACGGGGGACATGATAGAAACTTTTAAGTACCTCAAGGGAATCAAAAAGTACAGGAGGTAGCATCTTTCAGAAAAAGAGAAGTGTAAGAACAAGGGGACACAATTTAAAGTTAGAGGGGGGACGGGTCAGGGATAATGTAAGGAAATTATTTTTCGAGAGAGAGAGAGAGAGTGGTGGATGCATGGAACCGCCTTCCTGGAGAGGTTGTGGGTCTAAAATATTGGGGGAATTCAAACATGCATGGGACAGACATAAGGCAATTATAGTGGGGGGTTGCAGGAAGTAGGCTGTTGGTTAACTAGAATCTGCAGCTTATCCAATAGGTAGGGGAATGGGCAGACTGGGTGGGCCAAGTGGTCCTCATCTGCTGTCAAACTCTATGTTTCTATTTTTCTATCAGCTGTAGATTCCAACATTGCCCTGTTTTGGGTCCTTCTATTTTTTGTTGTTTTTTGCCTTTGTTTTTAAATTCTATTCCTCAGTCCTGTAAACAATATGAGGTTATTTTGTATATAGATGACAAGGTCATCTTAATTCAAATTCTGATGATAGGGAAAAAGTAAATAAAGTTCTAGTTGACTTTTAATTCATTTCAGTCTTAGCTTTTGTCTAAAAATTGCTATTCAATTCCAAAAATGTAGCAATCCTTCGGGGTGGGGTTTGAGGACCAAAAATATTGCAAACCATAAGTATCAAAAGTTTGAGCCCCCACTGCTGCGCCGCATGATCCCTGATGAAAGCCGAAGGGGGAAGGAGTACAGATGGTTGGTACCACCATCACTAAGCCCAGCCAGCAAGTGGAAGAAAATACATGCTTTAAAAAAAAAAAAAAGTATTTTTTTTTTCTGATACCAGGTTGGTAAGAGAATCCAATCCTTCCGTTCTCAATCCTAGAGGTGACCATGTTGAGCAAGCTGACTGGTTTAAGTATTTGGGAGTACATATATACAGAACTTTTTCATTTGAGCCAAATGTGAGACACGTTGTTAAGACAATTCAACAAAAACTGGGTGTGTTATTTAGGATTATGAATTTTTTTAATCCCGTGGTCATTTCATTACATTTCATTTTATTGAAGGGTTAGACCATTGAGAGTAAACTCATTTAAAATGGTGACCCATAGCATTACATAAAACAAAATGACACTGAATATAACATGAATAAATACAAACAACTAAAATAAATAAAACATTACATAAAAATGCGATTTCACAACAAAAGAAAATACCAGCTCTGACAACATACATATACACTAGAACATGAATAATAATCATCCTAAGCACAACAGGACTTAGTTTGGGTAGTTATAGTGTCCAAAAACCATTGTTTAAGTACATATATTATCTATATCTAGAGAGAGAGAGAGAGAGAGAGACCTGGGAAACAAAAACCCAGGGGAAGATTACACAATGGGGGGAGGTAGTAACAACAAGAGAAATGGGAAGGGACCTGGGGGTAATCATATCAGATGACCTTAAGGTTAGCAAGCAATGTGAGAAGGCAGTAGGGAGGGCTAGTTGGATAGGTGGATACTGGGATGTATAGTGAGAGGCATCACCAGCAGAAAACAGGAAGTTGTTATCCTACTGCACAGACAGTTGGTGAAACCCCATCTGGAGTGCTGCATCCAGTTCTGGAAACCTCATCTCCACAAGGACATAGACAGGATGGAGGCAGTCCAGAGGAGGGCAACTAAAATGGTGCAGGGTCTGCAAGAGAAGCCATATGAGGAGAGACTAAAGGAGCTTAATATGAATACCCTTGAGGAAAAGAGGGATGAGGGAACATGACAGAAACCTTTAAATACCTCAGTGGAATCAACAATGTCCAAGAGGGTAGCATCTTTAAGAAAAAGAGATGAGCAAGAACAAAGGGACACAATTTGAAGATAGAGGGGTGTCAGCTCAGGGGCAATGTGAGGAAGAATTTTTTCACAGAGATGGTGGTGGACACATAGAACAGTCTTCCTGAAGTGGTTGTGGGGTCTAAAACTGTGGAAGAATTCAATAATGCATGGGACAGACATAAGGCAATTCTTGTGGGGGGCAGGAAGAAATTGGTTGTTGGTTAACTAGGATCTGCAGCTTATTCTGTATGTAGGGAAATGGGCAGACTAGGTGGGCCAAGTGGTACTTATCTGCCGTCAAAGTCTATGTGTCTATGCTTACATTTGTCAATCAAAACCTTAGAGGAAATTTGTTCCACAACTGAGGAATCATGTAACTGAAAAGATACTTTGGTCTTTTAGTTGTTGGTTTAGGGACAACTAGCTCTCTATATACTGCTTTCCTATGGATAGAGTTTATGTCCCTAAATGCCATTTTTTCAGAGAGATAATTAGGTATACCACCCGAACACTTTAAAAATCACTTTATGTAATTGCCTCCTATCACCTAGAGAGATCCATCCCAATTTAATATACATCAAACAGTTGTGAGTGTCTCTTGGACACTGGAGAATTAACCTCGCTGGCCTACTATATAAAACATCCAGCTTCTGCAGTTTAACTATACTAGCATAATTGTAAAGGCCATCATTAAAATCAAACAGCAGAAAGACCTATTTTTCCACTATTTTCTTTATCACACTTCTCCCCAGATAATTTTTTATTATGATATAACAATCCTACTCTTTTACCTATTGCCCCAATAAGTTTATCCGCATGGGTAATGCTCATTGCTGATGTGTCCACCCAGTAACCTAAATACTTGTAATGAGTGACCTGCTCAAGCTTGGTCCCTTCTAAGTAAGTAATATTCAGTTCCATATAGTTTTTATGTTTTGTAGCAGACCCCAGGATCATACATTTTGTTTTACTAATGTTCTTTTTTAACTTGGATTTAACAAAAAATCCTCCATGTCATTAAAACATGTTTGCAAGTTTACCTGACTTTCTTGTAGAGAATGATCAGAACCATAAATTACTGTATCAACAGCATACAAATGGTATGACAATCTATTAACCATTTCTCCAAATCCTCTTAAATATAACAGAAATAAGAAGGGCCAAGCACGGAGCCTTGGGGAACCCCACGGACAAGGGGCAAGGGCTCTGAAGTTACATGGTTTACAGTCATAACCTGATGCCACCCTCCCAACTAAGATACAAACCATTTCAGGGTAGGTGAAGACAGTCCTATGTCCCTTAAACTTAGTAACAATGTTTGATAATTCATGCGGGTCGAAGGCTTCTGAGAGGTCAACAAAGATGGTACCAGTTAAATGGGCCTTTTCCATTGCTTTGTTGACATCATCCAAGAGCCTCAACATGGAGATCACCATTTCATGGGACTTATGAAACCCTGACTAATATTTATCATATAAATCATTCTGAGACAAATAATATGTTAACTGCATTGACAACAGCCTCTCAAACAATTTGTAAACCTATTACAACAGGGAAATTGGACAATGGTTTGTTATCTGATCAGGGCTGACCCATTTAAAGTTGGGGACAACTGTGGCGAGCTTCCAGCTCTCAGGAATCACCCCCTCTGAGATGGTCCAATTGAACAACAATGTGAAGGGGACAGCAGTTTTTAATGCTGAGAACTTTAAAAGTGATGGGGTCAGGCCATCAAGACCACCACCCTCATTAGTTTTAAGGCCCAAAAGTATGTCAAGGACCTCATATTCCTCTACCTTCTTAAATGAGAAGGTGTGACAACTTGTACGATTAACTGGGGTCACATTCATATCACTATCAAGATCACTGTCAGTGTTTAAAAAAAAAATTGCCTGCATTAACAAAATAATTGCTAAAAATGTCAGCGAGAGATCCAAAGCTGGCCTGAACTGGAATTTCAATATTATGTGTGCAATCTCTATGTTGTCTGTTTAAGTCTTTTACAATTTTCCAAAAGGCCTTTGGGTCTCAGATGATGCTTCCAACTTAGTTTTATAATGCTTCCTCTTGTCTTCTCTTACTGACACAACATAAGCATGTCTCTGTCCCCATAACAATCCCAATCAATTTTTTGATTAGTTATATGTGCCCACTCCCATGCTTGCATTTTCTGTTGCTTAAAGTTTCTTAAAGCAGAATAGTACCAAGGGGCAGAACGTTGTTTTATTTTCTTACTTTTTAGTGGCAAATGATGGTGATCAATAACCCCCATCAAGTCAATTAAAAATAGTTCCAAGTTAGTTCTACATACGGTATTAGAAATAATCTGTCCCAATTTATATCATCTAGGTCTTTTGCAAATGACAAGTAGTCAAATTTTTTTAGTAGCCCAAAAAGATATTAATCTAGGTTGAGATGGATTTAAACATGTCCCTCTTACACAATAAATCATATTGTGGCCACTCTTCAAGTCTTCCAGTTGCCCTGTGAGTAATTGTAAGGGCATTTGTCAAAATCAATGTAATAAAGTTGAGTCTTTGGGGTTTAAATATTTATTCATGTGGAGTCTTTAATTAATTGACCCAACAAGGAAACTGCCAGATAGTCACAGAGCTACTAACTCATACTACAGTATCTTACTGTCAGTACAAGACTATGGACTACCAGTTTACTCGATGAACAATAGACTGCTATGTCAAATTAAGGGTTGTTTACAATAATATTTGTTGGTTCATTGTTAACCTTCCTAGATTTACTAATCAATGTATTTTCTCTGCTACTGCTGGTGTCTTCCTTTAGATGATAGATGGAATCTATGAATGGCCACTTTGTTGCAGAAAATTAATGTGGGTCATCTTCCATTATCTATCACTGTTTTGTTTAATAGGAGTAACAATACAAGTGATAACATATCTCAAAGTAGATGGCCTTATATTGTGCCATTAATTAAAAAATCATGTATTCAAAAATCTATATTGTACAGAGCTCCCATGTTCCATAATTTCTTTCCCCATGGCATTAATTATTTTACCAGGCATACATTTAAAGTCAATCTTTAGGACTGGCTCCAAAATAAGGAATGCTTGCACATGTTTGTGATCTACTGTATGTTGTACATGACAGATAATGCATTTGTACTCTAAGTTTAAATTATTTGCACTGTTGTGAGTTATTATTCATCAACTTATCCCTGGTGAAAACAGGCCTTTATACTCAGCAACCTACAAGTAAAAAATGAAGTAAAATGAAAAATATGTCTTTTTATAGAAGTTACCAAAATCTGCAACAGGATGGACACTAAAGAAGAAGTGGAGAGAATGCACAGGGATGTGGGGAAACTCAATGTGGGCAACAGCATAGCAGATGGGGGTTCAATGCCAAAAAGTACAAAATTATGCACCCAGGGAATAAAAACTCAGGCACTGAGAGCAGTATAGGAAAGGTGCTGATAGTCACTAAACAGAAAAAGCACTTTGAGGTTATCATATCTGACTACTATAGAGTGGCATGGCAGTATGACAAAGCAGTGTGTAGGACTAATGGGCTGTTGGAGTACATGACAGGTATTTCCTGTAGGAGGAGGGATGCGGTGTTGCCACTGCACTGCTCACTGATGAGATCTCTCCTGGAGTACTGTGTCCAGTTTTGTCACAGACAAGATGGAGGCAATCCAGATGAGGGCAACTAAGATTGTGCACAGGTTGATCAAGAAGGCATATAAGGGTAGACTGAGGGATCTCAACATGCTCACCCTGCAAGAGAGGAGAGGAGAGGGAGAGGGGACATAATAGAGACTTACAAGTGGCTGACAGGGATGAACAGGGTGTAGGATGAGTGTCTTTTAAATAAGAAAGAGTACCAGCACCAGGTGGAATACAATAAAGCTGGTGGTGGTGGTGTGTGTGTGGGGGAGTTAACAGAGATGTAAGGAATAGTCTACCAGCAGAAGTGGTGGAGGTGAAAGGAGTGGGAGTGGGTTTGGAATAGACATAAGGGATAGAGGATTTGGAACCTGATTGTTTAACCTGGTCTTATAAAGGAGGACTAGTATGTAAGTGGTTCTTTGTAGGTGTTCTCCTCAAGGAACACCTATTATTATGCAGTTGAAGGGGTGTGAGGAAGTCTCAAACTAGGTAATGACTTACATAAAATTATTTTCATTGGGACAAAAGATTTTTAGCTCCGCCACCAAATGGACTGGCCACTTCTTTGGGGCTTTCAGTGGTCCTAATTTTGAAAAGCAGAAAAACAAGATTTTTCACACACAGTGCTATTTACATTCTTTTTAAATTCATCTGGTAACCTCAAAAAGCTAAGTATGATTTCAGCCTCTTTATACATTACAAGCCCTCATTTGGCTTTGTATGTGAATATCTTGTACTGCTGGCCCTTGAACAGGCTCCATAATTTAGTCTCCCTTAATCAAACAAATGTGCTCTAATGTGCCCCTTGACTTCCCTTGGTCCAAAACAAAAATTCAGTCCTAATTCTTTTACTGTTGTTATACACCATAGAAAATTAGTTATGTTGTCATATATATGATTAGATGCAAGTAGGGATATAAGCTTAATGTGCTTCATTAAAGCTAAGGCTTACTAGTGGCTTCTCAACCTCTGTTTTCCTCACCAGCCTGGGTGTTTAAGAGCCTCTTTGTAGTGCCCAAAGTAATGATTTAGATAGCAGTAAGTTGTAGTTTCTTTGTTGACATGCTTTTTTGTGAAAAGAATTCAAAATGATAAGTATGTCTAACTGATAATACAATAGTTGTACCTATTAGTTTTGTATGGCTTTCAAGGCTGCATTTGTGTGATCTTTCAATTGCTTTGTATTATTTCTGTGTTTAAATAAAATAGCAAACTTGAAACTATAATCATGGACTTGCAAAAATTCATTTGCTAGAAAAAAATATATATTGTCATTTTAAGCCATATTTATTTTCTTATTTTGTTACAGCATCTTTAAGGTTATAAAGTTCAGTGCCCCATAATCCTTTAACCCATTCTCATTAAGTTTCTGAATTTTTTCACTGTCATTTTCCTGTATTTCTAAAAGCAGTAACAGTTTCTATTCTTTCTGGTTTGCGTCATGTATTCTTATCATACTACCTTCAGCAAAACTAAACAATTTCTCATCACCCACTTAACAAGAATTTCATTGGAGGATACTTGTTATATATTTTAGGATGCCCACAGTTACACAACACTTTAACCTCACAGACACTGCAGACCAATGAAAATTATGCAGGGAAATAGGTTCCCATTGGCACAATTTTGGGATTGCCCAAGCTGGGCAGATTTTGGGCAGACATTAAGGACAATGTCCAACAGATTTTACATCAAGACATTCCAACTGCTTTAACAGATTGGGTACTGGGATTTCCCACAGTGGTCCAAATGCCTTCAGCTAAATGCAAAATGGCACTGGTGTTATGAGCAGTGGCATTGAAATGTATTACAGGTCATTGGCTTCAGAAGGCATAAAAGAATGAGGCAGTCTATGAGATTGAAACAATAACACCCAGATTCCAACTTAAGGAGGATAAACATTTGGACAGGTGGTGCCCTGGCTCCAGAGGGAGAAGAGAGAACAATAAAGGGGAGATTCTGTTACCCAGGAGGATACCTGAAACATAGGCCCCAAAGAAATAAAAGGGTATGTCATTCAGACCAAAACTCTCACAATGGTTTTAGGTAGAATGGGGCTGACATGTATAGCACCCCCTCATGTGATTTCCCCACACAAGAATTGGGCAAGTCTATCAAGAAATGACAGTTTTGAATTCCTCTTATAGAAAGAGTAAACCAAACATAAGAACAGACAACCAGACACATTTTATAGGTTGCACAAATCTGTTGGTTTATTAAGTTTCTCATTTTTTTTTGTTAATGAAGGGAAGAATTCTTATACTTTTTTTTTGTTCCAGCATGAAATCAATGACAGGTTTATTAATATATGGCATATTCTTTGCTATTTATTTTTATTGACATCTTTGTTCATCTCTATGTGCTGCACTAGAATTGTAGCATGAATCAATTGTTTACATACATATATGCAACAGATGTTATTAATTGTAAACTTCTTTCTCTCTTTGAAGAAAGCTGAGTTTAAAAGAAAAACTTAAACAGCTACAAAAACAGCCCTTTCTCAGTTTGTGTCCTCTACAGCCATTTTTATGTTGGCTTGCCACGCTTGCGCGCAAGTCAACATGTTGCCATAGTGGCAGATTTTGGAGGTGCATCAGCGTGAGCAAATGCAAGGCTCACATCAGTAGGTGCATCCTTTATTCCCCAATAAGGCAGCATGCTTGTGCTGACACCAACATAATGTAAAGTGGACAAAACTTCTAAGGAAAATGCCGCTGCAATCAGAGACAAGCTCCTCATGCAGCGGCACCGATGACACACCTCCCGATGAGCATTTCCAGGTTAACGTTTAAAATGAGACTTAGGTCTCAGAGAGAATACCACTGTAAAAGAATAAGACTGGACACCAGTGTTTTCTCTTTAATTGTATTTACCAGAAAATGCAGCAAATAAAGGAGGTGTTGTCCCTAAATGCCTAGTTTGCATGTCCAACTAGATGCTACACAGTTTTGCTTTGTTGTTTATTTGTTTAATTTGGCATTCAGACTTCTAGGATAAATAAGGTGCTAAAAATGTAAAATAGGTGGGCAGGACAAAGTCCATTGGGCGGTGCGGTCAGTTTTACCAGCAGAAGGGGGCTCTTGTTAACTGCTAAGAGAGAATGGAGAAGAAGGAATCACATATCAGCCAGCATCAACTTGCTACTCAGTGACTGGCTGCAGTGTAACAGCTTTTCAATTCAGTACCTAAGTCTGCACCGCAGCTCGCTCATTCTAGCTGTCCTGCATTCCCCCACCTTCTGTCTTCATTCAGCTACACAGCTCTTTGAACATGCATGGAAACATTACTTTTTACCTGTTTATCAAAGTGCATTCTATTTTGATTAGTTTCTAAACTTTTTCCCCTCACTCTCTCCATTTCTGTCAGTCTGCGAAACAGATCTCCCCAGTCGCTCACTTAACCCCTTTGCTAATTACCCATTCTTCCACCCCCCAGGACTTGTTGTCTGCCTGCCTGAAAGCCACCCACCATATTCTCATCACAAAGAGCTGGCAAAGGATTATCACCAAAGTTATTCTTTTGATCCGAACGGATGCAAATAAAGGACACCACAGAAGTTATACTAATTCAAAGTACAGCTGTGAAGCACATATGATTGTGCTGGATGTTGTCAGTTTGAATGAGTCTTGATCAGAGTGGCAGAGGAGAAAAAGGAACAACAGTAAATGGATGCCATGACACTGAGATTCTGAGCTAGCGGGCGGGCAGATGTGGGAGGAGCAGTACTCCCACAGCTGAAAGCTGGAGAAAGCACTTGGGAACTGGTGGGCTAAGTTGAACTGCATACAACTTTCATAATTGTTTTCTATTTTTATAATGATAAAAACAGGGTTGTTAAACATTCTGAAGTTTTGGGGAGCTTGGATTAGTACACCAGAATGTAAGAAAGTGATACATTTGTTTTGTTTGGTATATTCTACATTAAAATGTGATCCCCCCCCCATGGAAATGGTTTGTTGGATTGTAAAAACTTGCTGTAGCAAAGCGAAAAAAAAAAGTTTGCTGTGATTTGGAGGGCTGCTGATGATGACAGTGGTAGTAGTCTCTTGCATTCAGTGGGGGAGGAATGTCAGGAATGGTAAAGACATGACGGTTTATTTTGTGTCTGTATCCCTTGTTGCATGAAATACCAGTATCCCTTGTTGCATGAAATACCAGTGTAGGAGCAGGGGAAAATAAGTGCATTAAAGTATAATATAAAAAGTTGTGTTACTCAAGAATAATCTTGTTGCAAAATCAAATGTTAGGTCGGTGTAGATTTTGATGTGGTGGCATAGACAGCTACAGAGGAGCTATGTTCCATTTTCTAAATTTGCAAACCCTTTATTAATTTAACCTTTGTAATAGTGGTGGTGGCGAAGTGGCTAATTACAGCTCTCTGTGGTACGTGGAATGAAGGTGAATTCACAGAGTGCTCACATAACGAAAGCGAATGCCGCATTGAAATGGAAAGCGAAATCCATTGAAAACAATGACTTATGCTGCTTCACCTTCCCAAACCACTACTCACCAATTTTTTAAGGAAGTACATTGAAAGCAATGTACTTCACCTGACTTCGCCTTGGTTTTAAGCTCCAAAGGCGTATTTTGCAGTGTTTCATGGGATTTCAGGTCACATGGGCTCTAGATTGTTCAGCACAGCCTCAGTTTGGGGTAGTGTGTGTAGGCAGCTGTAGGAGACAATCTGCTATGAGAGCTCTCTGCAATTCAAACCTTCAAAAAGCAGTTAAAAAAGCCTTTTTGAGTAATTTTTGTTTCTGAAACTTTAGTTCATCGATTATAGGAAACCCTCCTGTGCTCATATCATCGAGTGTTTACTGTTTGTGTATGGATTTTGAATGTTAATGTACAACACTCAGTCTGTGTACTGAGAGACAGTGGAAGTGTGCTTTGAGGGAGGGGTGTATCTGTGGTGTAGGTAGATTAACTTGGAGAAAAAGACAGTGCTTTCTGTTTTGGTGATATTTTCTTGTTTAACTGTGTTAATGTACACACAGTAATATTTTCAATATTTCTTGCCATTTTTTTGCTGATTGTTGTGGTGCAGCAGTGCATAATTTTAGTTTGTTTAAAATATGTGGTTATATTACTGAAGTTTTCAATTTGCTATGCATTACTTAGTGTGTGTGTGAGTATTTGTGTGATGCGTGTCATCAAATCAGACACCTTTTATTGTGCCACATAATAATTTTAGCAATGTGAACCTGCTATCCACTGCAGCTGTGTGATTTTTGTACTTCTTTGTTGTACCTTTACTGGTACTGGTACTAGTACTAGTGACTGTTACTGCAGCAGTACAGTACACTGCCGGCCGCCCCCCAACCAGTAGAGTTATTCTTTTCCAGATTTGAATTTCTGATGGTGAGCACTGGTTAGGTGTTGCGCCTTTGTGTCTGCATCTCTTCAGTGCACAGCACAATCTTAATCTGTCTGTGCATTTGCATCTCTTTAGGGTCATATCTCCATCTGTAACTTAAGTCACAGTTGTTTCTTTGGCTTCCCTTCAGAGTACTGGACAGGTGTGGTGCTTAATTCTGCATGAACACTGTACTCATTAATATGCGTTTTTAAGTCAGGACCATCATCACAAGTCACTTGTGATGCAAATCACGTTCTTCATCATCACAGTCTCAAATCACGATTCATGATCATTCACGTTATGAATCACATTAATTTTTTTTCTAGTTACTCAGATGTATTGTAAGCCAGTTTTGTGGTATCTCTCCAGGCTTCACCACCCCACCATTGTACTCATTGATACGTGTTTTTAATTCTGGGAATTTTAAGCTACAGCTCATCGGGGCCCAGGGAAGTACAGCCATAGGCATTCACGTTTCTTCATCATCATGGTCACAAATGCAGTCACAAATCACGATTTACGATCATGTCATGAATCACAATATAAATTTTTTTTAATAGTTACTTGGATGTATTGTAAGCCTGCTGGTCACAGTGCTGAACAGGGATGGGATCCACACCTGGGCCCAGGGGAACAGGCACATCCTGCTCCAGAGAACCTGGTGCTGGGCTTGGTGGTGGTGGTGGTGGTTCAACTGCCTCAAAGTCAGGACAGGAGGTGGTACCGGTCCTGCTTCAGGGGGGCACTCACAAGTTTTGAGAGGTCCAACAGGAATGGTCACCCATGCCCTCCACACATGCACACAGTACCATGCTTACCACTACCACATTCTCCCAAAGTTGCCCCGTTCCAGACATTCCCTCACCCTGGTCCATCTCTCCTACTGAGCTCCCTCAGTCTGAGCAATCACTACTCAAACTGTTACACAACAGTCACACAGACACAGACAAACAACTGCTTATAAAGGTAAGAAAAGTAAAATTTACAGAAAGAACAAATTAAGTAAAAAAGAGTAAAGAAAAGACAAAAAAATGTAGCTTTCAAAAAAGCTGTTGGGCCCAAATCAAAGTTTAAATCTCCTTCTCGCTCTGATCTAAAAGTATCAGCAGTCACAAAATGCACTACTCTCTCTCTCTGTCTGCACAGGAGAAAGTAAAAGTGTCTGCTTGTATGACTCACTTTCTTCCTGCCTAGCTAAAGAGCATGTGACTTACAGTACTGTAAGCCATGTGATGTGTGGGGGGGGGCTGCCAAATCTGAAACACCAAGTGGATCACTTAGAATCCTAATGAGGAACGTGAGTCCATTAAAAAACAGTGACCCGCTTGCCCGGCGTGCCATTCCACCTTAATGCGAAGTGGTAATGACAAGGCAAAGTGAGCACTGTGCATTGCCCACTCCGCGTAGTGGAGTAGCAATGTGAAGTGCCCACTTTGTGTTCACTTCGCCGGCGAATTTTAAATTCTTGCATCTCTAGTAATAATCTGTATCTTGTTTTTTTAATGTTGCCAAAAACATCTCCATCATGTGTCATGCACAAAGCATCATAAACTAATGAAAGGAAAGGGTTACTATGGGCACTGTGCTGTTAATGAAGCCTTGAAGTCTGGCAGAGTGAGGAGAGGGTGACGTGTCCTCCTGTTCTTCAGATCAGCTGAGAGACGTTTCTTGTGCAGCTCTTATGGGTAATTTTCCTGCTCCTGTTTCCCCTCGAACTACTTCATTTCCTGTAGACCCCCTGGATACTTTATTATCCTTTACTGACAAGTGCTCTGGTAACTTTTAGTCAGCCGCATACTACTGTGTTTGGTTGAAGATTCAGCAATTGCTGTAGATGTGGTAGTTGGGGAGCTGTGAACAAATATATCTTAAATCACTTTCTGTAAAAGGGCACAAGGAGGAATTGTAGTGCCCTGTATGAGTAGAATTGATTGAAAAAGGTTGTTATACCTTTTATTTGACCAACATAACTTAATATACAAGTGTTTGAAGCCACATAGACACCTATGTCAGGCATTGTGACAACACAGCTACAGGGACATTTTATACAGAACACTCGTTAATTATTCTTGTATTGTTGAAGGAAAAAGAGGTGACTGTCCTGTTTAGCAAGTTTCTTCTCTGTGTTGCTGACTTTCTACATCAGGCTGCAAAATGCAATGTCATACATGCTAGGGTTACCAGATGTCCTCTTTTAGAGGATGTGTTCTGTTCTCCAGCTGCCAAATATTCTTCATGTGACTTCATATTACTTTTTTTTTTAATTATTATTATTACATTATTATTTTATTATATATATTTTTTACACTCTCCTACCCAGGACCCCCTTGTACATGATCTGTGAGGCGGTGGAGACTTTAAACCTATTTGCACAGGGTCTGGTGCAAGGGCTTATCTGGGGAGGTACTAAGTGGCCTCTTTTTGGCATCCCAAAATCTGGTACTCCTACATGGTACCAAAAGGGATTGTGCTGTGTCCGTCAGAGAGGAATTTATTTTTCGGACCCCCTTCAGTGCCGAAGGTGACTTGTAAAGATGCTCTCAGTCTATCAACATTAAAATGTGTAGCACTGACCTTTAAAAGTCACAGCAAATGGCCAGCATGCATAATAAGAATTAGAAGAATAGTTTATGTATTTATTTATTTGCTTTTGTTAACCAGGTAAGCATACTAGACAGCATGTGCCTCTTTTCAGATGAGATCCAGGAGGATTACAAGTGTACAAATCAGAGTAAAAAGGTAGAACAGGGAGTACATTAAGCCATTACATAATGGTTACAATGAGAGGTACATAGTGAACAGGTTCATACAGGAGCAATATACACAATGAAATAGGACGAGGGGTAGAATAGCAATATGTACAGGCAAGGGAGTAAAAACAAAAGTACATACAACAAACATTACATAGTTGGTGTCGTAGTGTTGGAAAAACTGTTTCAATAACATTAGTTTACATTATTAATGGTTTGTATGTGCAGCAAAACAGCTAACATTATAACAAAATCATGAAATCTTTGTGGAGCAATTTCTGTGTGTGTGTGTGTGTGTGTGTGTGTGTGTGTGTGTGAGGCCAACATATTCAAATGATCAGCATGGCACTTACCAAGTTAGCACCACACTAACCATGTATAGAACCAGCATTTGGGAGGTACCATATTCAGAGGTGTTAGGTGTGCAGCACTGTCCTGGAAGCATGACAGTGCAGACAATACCATTGCACCTACTGTATGCAAATGAGAAATGAGGACTCTTTCATGCGAACGGGTGCAGTGCAATGATATATTAAACAGTTTTGGCAGTGTGCTTATAGTCTGCTCACTTAATTGAATGTAATCAAATTGTATATATTGTGTACCAATTCTTTGTATACTATCCTCATGTTCCCCTACCCTCCCACATCACACCAGGAGATGAGCAACTTGTTGCTAAGCATCCCTTTCTGGTGAAATATTTCAGTTAATAAAGAAATAAAAAAAAGTCTCATTTCAGCAAGATTTAATGCTGCGAAAATCCTGCCCTTAACAGTGCACAGTGGCTGCATCCCCCACAAGTCCATGCTGTAATTATTTGTAATATCCCTGGTGTCTACATGTTCCCCCAGCAACCCAGTCACCCATGTTGTACAGTTTCTCCAGTCTCCTTAGCATCTAGTGATCCCCCCTCAAGCACCCATGCATGAATATCTTTAATCACCCACACTGTGCATGACCTATATATACCCTGGTGACTACTGGCCCCTCCACAAACTGTAACTAATCCCCCCAGCCAACCTGCTCACTCAATACCAACCACAACCTCACCACAGAAACCAGTCAACAGACACAGACCATGGTGGCAACTTCCACAGCCCTTTGCTCACCTCCTCGGCTGGTCACTGTCTGATTGTCAGTGAGTGATCATGAATATAGTGTTTAAGCTAACTATCTAATTGTTGCCTAGGATCAGCTATGGGCTGTTTACCGCACAGCAGTACTGACTGTGTTGTGGCTGACTCTGAATATTGTGGCTGTAGTGCTGTGCTTGAAATCTAAACTTCTGCTGTTTGCTTAACTGACCCAAGGTCTCTGAAATACCTTTTAACAGTTTTTACGGTCTTGTATGAAAACCAAATAATGTTCTGTATATCATCATAATCACCCACTGTCATCATCAGTGTGCAAGTCAGCACAGTGTTCTTAAAGTGTATAGCACTGCTTTTCTTTCAACAACAACAAAAAAAATTCAGAACCAGTCCTGGTCTTTTAAGAGAATTAGTTTTCAATTTACTAGTAACTCTCAAGGGGTCTAACCACCCCGCAAACACAGCAACATACAGGTGCTGTAGGTTGTCAGTTCCACTAAATGGACTTGAGTGTTGCAGGCTCAAAAACTTGACGGGTGGTCTCTGGCTGACTGTTGTCACTTTGGGAATTCTTTTCCTTCCTAACTGTTACAAGTCACTTTGGGAATTCTTTTCCCTCCTAACTGTTAGAAGTCACTTTGGAAATTCATTTCCCTCCTAACTGTCAGAAGTCAAACAGCAAAGGCCTAGTAGAAATGGTGAACCCAATGGTCTCATACAAAGGGTGAAACCAGTTGCCTCTAAGTAAATGAAGGGACCTGTTATATTCGATGACTCTGTGTATGTGAGCAGGGGAGGAAGTGTTATAACCAGTGAGAGCTTAGTCTGTGGTTATTTTGCAAATTGCAGGGTGCTGGTTCTATATTTGAAGATCTTGTTCAGTTATGTCTGTGGGTTTTGACTACAGACACTTTTTTAGAGAGTTCATTGATAGCATCTTTGCTTGTCTTCTCAGTCCTCTGCTGTTCCTGTCTTGCACACATGTATGGAAACTGCTTGCACCTTTTACAGACCTCTACCGTGGGACCCTTGCACCCAAGAATTGCAAAGGGTGAGACTTCTTTCCAATTGTGCAAATATGTCAAAGACAAAAGGAACACTGTGTTCTGCTCTGGCTTTCATCAAGTAGAACTTAGTCACGATCTTTATATGGTGTCTTCCATATACTCCATGTCTCAAGTGTTTTGTAGGTCAGTGAGTTACACAGTGGTAGAGCATGGGACTATGCAGGCAGACATATGAGCCATTTAGCATTTAACAAGTCGATGACCTAAATGCACACCCCAATTCCTGTCAATCTGTGCAGGGTGGGGGTAGGGTTAGTGTCACTTCAATACTTTACTGCCATTCCTATTATGCATCTCTCTAACTCCTGCACTATCAATGCCAATGCCAGCAAGCCAGCATTCGGCATTGACAAATGCTTGTTATATCATGTCTCTTATTTGTTGTTATTGATCCATTTGGTTACATATCTAAGAAGGAGCAAAAGAACCCCCTTTGTTTTTATAATGTGCTGTTTTTTTAAACATATTAAAGGACAGGGCTTTCTTACCTGCCACACAAAATATTATAGTTTAAATGCACACCCACTACTATGCCCAAAGTAATAAGGAATATGCTGCTGGAAAAGTTGCCCTTTACATAGCTTGTTCTCACATGGGGCTTGGCTCAATGTCTGGACAAGGATATGTCATGACATCACAGCTGGCTGAGACTCCTGCCAGCTCTTGCCTCTCAGATATTTAAGCTGGAAGGGAAGCACCAATTGGCTTGTGTTTTTGCTGAAAGGGTAGCAGATGCGTGGAACAGATTGCCAGCAGAAATGGTGGAGGTGAAAGCAGTGGGGACTTTAAACATGCTTGTGATAGACATAGGGGTGCATTAGAAAACAGCCAGAGAGTAGGGATGATAGTTTGAGATCAGTCAGGGTCTGTGGAGATAGATTTGGGAGGTAACATCTAGGCAGAATGGGCTGGCCAAGTGGCAATTTTTTTCTGTCATATTCTATGCCTATGCATCTCTATTTGGAAACAGGTCCACAGTTTCATGGGCATGTTTGGCAAAACACCATATGAATCAATGCCAGTGTTCTGACCAAAATGTATTTTGTGTTTACAAGCATTTGAAGACATCTGTGGCTTGAATATGTGGAACACTGTTCTTCAGGCATAATGTAGTTCCTTAAAAATGTTTTAATTTCTAATTTTTATGATTAGTGTTTCTATTATCAGTGTCTTGATAGCAGTGAGTTATAGTTTCTTTGTAAGTTGTAGAGATGGTTATTTGCAGTTAATATACTGTATTTTAAATCAAATAAATGTGCCACTTTATTTGTCCTTGTGGTACTAATACTTTAAAGATTCACACTGTGATTCTTTCACTCTGAGAAGGTAAAAAAATGCTCTTGTTGGCATAATATATAGATATGCCACTATTAGGCTATAGTAATATTCTTGTGCTTTGTTCAGACCCTGACTCTTATGGACATTTTCAAAATAGCAGATGAAATTTGGGACAAGATTGGAGCACTTTTCCAATTTTTTTTTTTTGGTAGATTAATAGATTAGTTATAACTGAAATTACTGTAATAATTGTAAAATAGGGCATGCAGGGTGAATCCTCCCAGATCTGGCATGTACAAATCGACCCATCGAAAAACAAGATCACACTACAACTAATGCCTGCCATACTGCTAAGAGTCAGGGTTTGCACTAGCTGCATATTTTTTCTGTGAAGAGAGAATGCAAATTAAAGAACCCTGGTCTTAATTTTCAAAGCCCCCATGGAGCAACACTGGATGCACTGCAGAGCCACTTGTGGTGAACTTCTGGTGGTCCAGTGACCCTGCACTGTATTTTGGTAAGAGTGTGGTCCTGGTGTCATAGTCCCCACAATGCCCAAGTATGCATTTTACTACTGGCTCATTGGAGGGAATCGACACAGGCTTCCAACAAGTCCTGGGCATGCAACAGCCATTTCTGTATCATAAACTGGCCATTGTCACACTCATATTGTGCATAAATGATGTGGCAAATACCAGTATTAGATGACTCAGATCAAGGAGGGTGGAAAATGAGGCAGTATTGAGGTATTATGAGTTTATGCCCAACATCTGTGTTACAGTACTGTAGAGTTGTACAGGATGATGTATTACGGTTGTCTTCAAGAGACCCCATCCATCAGACCCCCCCCATCTCTACTATAAAGGTGTACATACAGTAGTACTCTAGTGTTTGTGAACAACTGACTAGTTTACATTACTGGATGGGTGGACAACTACAGAATGGAAGTGGAATTCTACACCTGGACAACCTGGTACCTCAATCTGTGTACATAGACATGATACATTTAGAGCTATTTCTTTTTCACAAACAAAGTTCCCTCTGTATCTCAGGTCTTTTTAATCTGTGTTTCTGTCTGTTTACTTTCCAATTACCACATCTAAGCATCCATTCAGCCTCTCTTATGAATATCTTAGCACTTCCTGATCATCCTGTCACAGCTTTGGATATCTTCCTAATCACTGCCCCCCTACACCCCCTGGTTACATTCCTTTCACATATCCTATCTATGTCATGTGGCAACAGCCCAGGCACTTGCCCCATAGGTGACACAGTCCCTTACATGCAGTGGGTGGTTTTGGCTGCAGGTTACAAGGTGCAGTTGGTGTACAGGGAACTTCCCCAGGTACTGCAACATTCCACTGCTAAACAGCCTACCATGTGGATCCTGGTTGATGCTTGACTACACAGTTGGGGACAGTGTGATATATGGGGCTGGTGCCAGGGCTGTTGTCACCTGGGGATCTGGGACTGGGTGCATCCATTCCTACTTTGGTGTACCCAGGTGGACCAGCTCTACCCCACTGGCCATGGCATCCCAATGGGGTATAACATCAGAACCTGCCACTCCTGCCATGCCCCCATCACCCACTATGGCACCCTCACTGGTTCCTCTGGCCCCAGTCCCTACCTTTCAGCTCTCTTCTCTCCCCCCACCTTTGCAGCTGCACCAGGGTTACACTTGTTGGGGGGCACTTTATGGAATCCTCTGTCAAACCCCTCCAGTGCACCACAGGTTTGCCACAACCCTGCAACTGGAGCAACTCTTGTGACTTTGGGGCAGGGATCATCTTTCTTCTGGAATATAGCACAAGGTCCCTGATGCACACAGAGTTTGCCGCAGCTGTAGATCAGAGCAATGTGTGCTGATCTAGTGGCAATTTGAAAACTGAGCTCCTGCAGTTTAGCCTCTAAGATGAATCATTTGTGGATGTTGTTCCTGTATAGCAATCCGTCATCTCTAAATCTTGCCTCCTACCTAGACTCTGTGAAGCATTTGTCTATGTTGTTGGTTATGCAGTTCTGTCAGTTTCATGTTAATTTATGGAATAACATAACTAAATGTCAGGATAATCTCAAACACAAATAATATACAATTCAGACATAAGGTAAATAAAAACTTGATAAAAATGCAATTAAAAATATAAATTTTCTATTTAGCAACCTTACAAAAACAATCAATTTGTAGATATTGTTTGGATTATTTTATTTCATAAGCTAGATGAAAAGCACTTTCCCAGATTCTTGAGTATACATTAGGAAATCTAAAAAATACAATATTCTGAAAAATTAAATATTCATTCATAGTTAACAATGGAGCATATCAATTGTACATGATACAGGTCTCCTCTCTTGCCTGTATTACAATAAAATTGGAAGACCACCATATTGTGTTTTCTTTCAAATCTTACTCTTAAAACATTTTTGGTTTTCATAAGTTAAAAGTAGAAAATAATTATGAGCCTCCTGTTCTCTGGATATAATGGCAATGTCAAACAAATTCCATGTGATGATGATCTTTGAAGGTATGAAAACATTATGCAATCTTTTGCTTTCTTATGCAGTCGTATCATTTTCAATCAATCAATCAATCAATCAGTCAATTCTATTTGTATACTGGAAGGTATGTGAGCAAAAATGCCCATTTTCACAAACATCCAATGTAGGAAATACAACAGATGGACAAAGACATAGGCCAATGGAATACATAGGACATACAATGAAGTAAATACATCATATATACCGGTGTATGGAAGTACATTATATATATACAGATGTATAGTAGTAGAAGGAACTGTGTGCAAAAAAACCCTAGTATATTACTGTACATGGGTAAAATTGTAAAAAAGTTGACCAGCAGGCAGACCGATAAACAGAAATGTTTTCAGGTATTGTATAGGGCAAGACATTTTAGTGCACTCAGTGGGGAGAAGAAGAGTGTGGGTGATGCAGGGGAAAGACAGATGCTGGGATTTACTGAGAGTGCCATGGAGGAGGCCTATCAGGGCAGCTGCAGGTGGATGATAGGAAGATGTGTTCTTTTAGGGAGGAGTTGAAAGAGTATTTAGACCCACAAGCTTGGCGAGTTGGGCGACTTAACCAGCCAATATATACAAATTCTTAAATTGATCATGGGTCTTAGTTTAAATGGTGTGGAAAGGATGAGAAGGGACTTGGCAAGGTTATAGGAATGGTCAAATGTATGGCAGCTTAGATTCAACTCAAAGAAGTGCAAAGTATTGCACCTGGGAAACAAAAACCCAGGGGAAGAGTACACAATGGGAGATGAGATACTGACAACAACAAAAATGGAAAGGGACCTGGGGGTAGTTATATCAGATGACCTAAAGGTGGGCAAACAATGTGAGAAGGCAGTAAGGAGGGCTGTGGGGATACTGGGATTCATAGGGAGAGGCATCACCAGTAGAAAACAGGAAGTTGTTATTGCTCTGTACAGACAGTTGGTGAGACCCCATCTGGAGTACTGTGTGCAGTTTTGGAGACCCCATTTTTCAAAGACATAGACTGGGTGGAGGCTGTCCAGGGGAGGGTAATCAAAATGGTGCAGGTTCTGTGCCAGAAGACATATGAAGAGAGACTAAAGGAGCTCAATATGTATATCCTTGAGGAGGGAGGGGGGAAAACATCCGTTACAGAAATATAGGTGTGATGTATACATGCAGAATACATGTCACATGCTTAATTGTACAATGTTTGCATGCAGTTGGCATACAAAAAGTGAACCTAAGCTAACCAGGTCTAAAAAGCAAATCAGGTTTGCATACTGCAAGCTTGACATGTGTGCAGCAGATAAGCTAGTATGAACATCTTGTAGAAATTACATAAGGTTTGCATGTTGCACGCTTGACATGAGTGCAGCAGTTAAACTGGTGTGAACATCATTTAAATGTAACATCAGGTTCACATGCTGCACACTTGTCATGTGTGCAGCAGCTAAGCTGATGCAAATCTCATCTAAAACACATCAGTTTATATTTCTTATACTACTGCTAGCAATTAGAGTCATTGAAATATATTTGTATTTGAATTCCCAATAAAATGAAGTAATCTTATTAATCCTAATCATTTTTTCAAGTTGTTTTGTCATTAAATTACTTTTAAATTGTGAAGTATTGTTTGCTTGCTGCATTAAATGCCTAGGCTATACTGTAGCCAGTTAACATCCCCCATTCCAGATGTACGAAGAGGGGCCTCTGTGTTGTGAAGCCTATCCTTTTTATTTTGGACCATGCAAGTCCCTTATGCATATTTAGTGCTACAAATGTGTTTCTCCATGACTGTTTCATCTCACTTACTTTCACTTTGTCATTCTCTATTGAGAATATACACTGTGGCTATGCTCAGCACTCTCTGTGCTGAGTAGGGTCTTGGAAGCATGCACCATACCTTACATTTTGTCACTGAAATAATGGGCAAGAACACTCAAAATGAGGGACAATGAGGGACACTAACCTTCAGGAGGATCTGGACACATCATGAAACATGGAGATACAGTACCTCAGAACACAGTGGAAACCATTGCATAAGCACCTATGAATGAATTTCTACCATTAATGGGGTGTCATTTAGGTAGCGCAGAGGGGGACAGTTGCCCCCTCCCCATATGTGTGCTTAAGTTGTTCTTATGATGTGGCAATAATGGCTTTAAATTTGGATTTCATCTTTTTCACAATAAATCCCAACCTGGCTTGTGTGTGCAAACACTGCAGATGCTCTCCAGACTTGACTGTGTCTGTATTGTGTTCTCCACTCTCTCCACCTACTAGTGGAAGCACAAGCTCATGTGATGTGGATGAACTCCAGCCAAGGAAGAGCACGTGAACCTTGCAAGTGCGACACTGTCTTTCCTGCCACAGAGTAGACAGACTGCACACTACAGCTTGGAGGAGTCAGTGAGCACTGAACTCTCAACAGCAGTGTTGTGGCATCATATTTTTGTTGTTCTTCTCTTAGTGAGTCTGTGTCTCCCCTGATGGCTGAAGGGGCAAATAGTGAGCTAGAAGCTAACTCAAGACTAGGCTACCTACTTACTCTAGTAGACTCGCCTTGCAAAAAAAAAAAACAGCACAGATCCCCACAGCAGTAAGCTAGGCTTAGCAGCAGTGGTGACAGTGATGTGGGTAGCCTTCATAGACCTTGATCAGTGCAGTGCGGCAGCAGCCAGAACAGCAACCAAGCAAGCAACCCAGGTTAGATGGGTTCAGTTGGTGAGATGACTTGGTTGTGGACCAGGTTGAAGACCTGTGATGGTCAATTATAGCATCCAGCTTCTGGCAGAAAGAGAGTGAGGGAGCAGACTGAAAACTGGGCTTGTGGCACACTCTGCCAAGTTGCAGGTTCTCGCCATACTACCAGGTGAGTAAAAATAAATATTGTTTTTACAGGGGGATTGGGAAAGGAGGAAGGACTGAAATATTGATGTGTGTGTTTCTTGTTTCTTCACCTTTGGGCAGTTTCATGACCCATAGGTGATGGGTATTGAATGGAATGGAGTCAGGGAGAAAAATCAGGACAAAGTTATTTTGGGCAGGGTTGCATAACTTCAGCCAGGAAAAAACTAGATTAGTAACTGGGTGAGTTTCAGCACAAATCTGATGCACAGATCCAGAATATATACAGATGAATCTTATACATTTAAATTTTTCCTGATTTGCATGTCACTTTTCAGTCAAAACAAATAAGTTGTACCTTTTAGAGATGTTACAGACATTCTAGAGCTGTCCCTTGCATCCATGGACAGCTGAGCAGTATGGTATGGACAGACTATTGGAGCCCCACTATAGTCAAGTTTACGCCCCCCCCCCCAGTGAAGCTGACCTCCACATCCCCTCATTCAGGCACATTATCACATAGGGGAAAGGAGACTGCAGGGGTGTGCACCATTGAAATTAATGGGGGTATTTTTTTATTGCCTTTTTATAGATTATTGATGGAGAGTTGGAGATTAATGAAGACCACCACATGACTAACAAGGGCCTTGTTAGTGGAACAGTCTCCTTCATTATTCTCCAACTCACCTTCATAACGTATAAAATAGTAATAGAAAATAACTTCATTAATTTCATGGAGGTACGCCGAAGCACTCTGACCCATAGACAGCATCTCTTAAAGATCCTCCCTCTGGCTCCCTAGTACTCAAGTAAGAGACTTTTTACTTATATCTTTACTTAGTGGGTTGTCTGTAGCAGCATGGCCTCACCTGCTATAGTGTGTTTGCATGGGGTGAGAGGGGGAATGGCCGTGTGGGTGTGTGTGTCGAGTTTTTTGCCAATTTTGTGTTCACATCTCAAAGTCTGTTTGCATCTAAGCATTCAGAACTATGGAGTGAAAATAGAACGAGTACAGGCCAGATAGAAGTAATTAAGTGGTTCTGTGTGTAAGTTTGTGTATTGGGTGTGGAAAAACCACATGTGTTTTCATTGGTATGTGTGCTACAGTTCAACTGTGAAAATGACATGAGGGAGAGAAGAAGACTAAAAAGCCTAACAGTGGCTACAAGCATGCTGCATGCATGCAGATGTACTCAGATGCAGTATGTATTGAAGTACAAGCAAGCCATAAATGTGCAGCCAGTATGGCTCTGTGGTTAAAGGCACTGAACTACAAGCCAGGAGATTCAGAAGCATGAAGACTTGGGTTTGAATCTCATCAACCCTTACTTGTGTATGGTGTGATCAAACAAATCAGTTAACTTTTATGTGTGCAGTTATCAGTGACCACTTGCTTTTTTGCATGCATGCCACAAGCATACAGTCCTTCCCAATTTAACATAAAAATCATGGTTTCCACACTTGCTTGCTGCACGCATGCCATATGCATACAAATGGTTTCAATTTAACATTTAAATCATAGTTGCAGCATGCACATCACTTGGGTAGTTTTATGTGTGCAGCATGAAAACCATTCATCAAATTATTTATAGAAACATAGAATTTGACGGCAGATAAGGACCACTTGGCCCACCTAGTCTGCCCATTTTCCTACCTAATAGATAAGCTGCAGATCCTAATTAACCAACAACTTACTTCCTCCTACCCCTCACTAGGACTGCCTTATGTCTGTCCCATGCATTCTTGAATTCCCCCACTGTTTTTGACTCCACGACCTCCTCAGGGAGGCTGTTCCATGCATCCACAACCCTCTCTGTGAAAAAATACTTCCTCACATTACCTCTGAGCTGTCTCCCTCTATCTTCAAATTGTGCCCCCTTGTTCTTGCACATCTCTTTTTCTGAAAGATGCCACCCTCTTGGACTTTGTTGATTCCCTTGAGGTACTTGAAAGTTTCTATCATGTCCCCTCTCTCCCTCCTTTCTTCAAGGGTATACATATTAAGCTCCTTTAGTCTTTCTTCATATGTCTTCTGGTGCAGACTCTGCACCATTTTGGTTGCCCTCTTCTGGACAGCCTCACTCTGTCTATGTCTTTGTGGAGATGGGGTTCCAGAACTGCACATAGTAATTCAGATGGGGTCTCACCGACTGTCTGTACAGAGGGATAACAACTTCCTGTTTTCTACTATTGATGCCTCTCCCTATGCATCCCAGTATCCCCCCAGCCTTCCTTACTGCCTCCTCACATTGCTTTTCCACCTTTAGGTCATCTGATATAATTACCCCCAGGTCCCTTTCCATTTTTACTGTTGTCAGTATCTCACCCCCATTGTGTACTCTTGCCCTGGGTTTTTGTTTTCCAGGTGCATTACCTTGCACTTCTTTGCATTGAACCTGAGCTGCCATACATTTGACCATTCCTCCAACCTTGCCAAGTCCCTTCTCATCCTTTCCACTCCATCTGGTGTATCAACCCTGTTGCAGATCTTTGTGTCATCTGCAAAGAGACATACTTTTCCTTCCAGTTCCTCTGCAATGTCACTCATAAAGACATTAAAAAGGACCAGTCCCAGTACTGAACCCTGCGGTACCCTGCTAGTAACCCTCCTTTCTTCACTGTGGACTCCATTTACTACTACCCTTTGCATCCTGTTGTCTAGCCAATTTTTTATCCAGACTACCACCTTGGGACCCACTCCAAGGCTGGCTAACTTGAGTATTAATCTTTTGTGTGGGACTGTATCAAATGCCTTGCTAAAATCTAGGTTAGCCATGTCCACAGCCCCTCCCTGGTCTACTACTTTGGTCACCCAGTCAAAGAAATCTATTTGATTCATTTGACACGACCTTCCCATCATGAATCCATGCTGCCTTTGGTCCTGTGCCCCACTGACCTCTAGGTACTCAACAATTCTTTCCTTCAGAAGTGATTCCATCATTTTACCTACCACTGAGGTCAAACTAACTTGTCTATAGTTTCCTGTCTCTGTCCTGCTCCCACTTTTGTGAAGAGGAATCACATCCACCCTCCTACAGTCCTCAGGTACCACCTCATCCTCCCATGATTTGTTAAAGAGAGTAGTCAGCGGTGTCATTAGTTCTACCCTTAGTTCTTTTAGAATTCTTGGGTGAATCCCATCAGGCCCCATTGCTTTGTCCACCTTCAATTTTATTAGTTATTTCAGAACCCTTTCTTCTGTAAATGAACTGGTATCGACCCCCGTCTTCAGAGTGTTTCTCTTGTTTGGTTTAGGTACCTCCCTCTCCTCTTCCTTTGTGAATACTAAGCAGAAATATTCATTCAGTATCCCTGCTTTTTCATTGTCACTCTCTATCCACATTCCCTCCTCTTCATTAAGCCTCAGTATCCCTCCTTTGGTCTTTCTTCGCTCCCTAATGTACCTATAAAAGGTCTTATCCCCCTTCTTAACAGAGTTGCTATTCTTTCCTTGGTTTGGGCCTTTGCTATCCTGACTGCCTTCCCACCCTCTTTCTGCTTTAACTGATAAAGTTCTCTGTCCTTCTCCTTCTGTGTTTTCTTATATTTCCTGAATGCTATCCTTTTCTCCTTAACCTTCCCTGCCATCTCTTTTGAGAACCATAGCGTTTTTTTCCTTCGTTGTGTTTTGTTGATTTGCTTTACACAAAGGCTTATTGCCTCTGTGACGGCTGTTTTGATTACTCCCCATTGTTCCTCCACCCCTCCTTCTTGCCTGTTTGATAGTGCTTTTCTGAGGCATTCTCTCATTTTCCCAAAGTCAGCCTCCTAAAGTCCAATACTTTTTGCTTTTGTATGGCTTGATTGTATGGCTGTGTTTATCGTGAACCACACTGTTTGGTGGTCGCTTGTTCCCAGATGGCTACCCACTTCTAAATCCGAGATTCTTTCTCCATCCCCATTTGAGAGTACCAGGTCTAAGATTGCTCCCTCCCGAGTGGGTTCCAATACTAGCTGTCTGAGGCATGCCCCCTGTATGGCATCAAGAATGACCCTGCTCTTGGATGTGCCTGCAGCAAAGGTGCTCCAGTTAACATCTGGCATATTCAGGTACCCCATCAACAATATCTCCCCTTTTTCTGCCATTCTATTATGTATGGGAAGTGACTCGCTTAACTACAGAATGAATGTATGAATTGTGGATCAATGTATTAATCTGCAGAAAAGAAATCACCAGAACTAACCACTTAGAGTGATCAGTTCTAAAGAATTTTTTCTGTAGTTTAATATGATAATCCACAATTCATACATTTATTCCACTGTTCTAAGCTGGAATTTCTGCAGAAGTTGCCAAAGTGCATTCTGACATTTCACTGAAGAGAAATTCCAACTTTTGCCATAATTCCACTGCAGAGGTTTAATTTCATGCAACCTTAATCTCTTGTCTCAGATAAAAAAGGTTTAAGAAACAAATAAAAAACATCTAGCTTACTTTGCAATGAAAAATGCAAGTCTATGATGCCCTGCTACTTATTATCTGTAATATGTAATAATCATTGAAATTATTGAAAGATGGGGCTGCCTTCTATCTGGTCATACCCTATTTTTTCCATAGATGGCTGTTACTTTATAGGTTCATATACAAACTCATATCAAGTGGAGGGTGCCTCATAATTTTGTTACAGCATATTCTGTGTTTTTCCTTACTGAAAGTATACCAAATTTATAATGAACTATGGTTCTGATTATAATTTGTTTTTAGAGCTTAACGAATCTCATATGACTCAGAGATAGTTAGCTTACTATATTTATGGATGCACAATCCTATTTAAAATATAACTGCTGATTTTAAGTAGAAACATAGACATTGACGGTAGATAACGACCACTTGCTATACTCAGTCAGCCCATTTCCCTACCTTTTGGATAAGCTGCAGATCCTAGTTAACCAACAGGCTACTTCCACCTCCCTTCCCTCCACTAGAACCCTTATGGTGCTCAGAGCACCAGCATTACAGCACAGGGCAATCAGTGAACCAAATGTGGGATATGACCCACTCCCTGAGGACCACCCATCCCTGGAGTAGGTATCTCTCAGTAGGGGGTGTGTTATGGCCACATAAACATAATAGATGACATTGCTAATTGGTGCCCTAATTGCCTGGTGCCAGATCATGGGCTTGTTCTGATGGTGGAATACCACTAGAATTGCCTTATGTCTGTCTCATGCATTTTTGAATTCCCCCACTGTTTTTGACCCCACAACCTCCTCAGAAAGGCTGTTCCATGTATCCACCACACACTCCATGAATAAATACTTCCTCACGTCACCCCTGAGCCATCCCCCCTCTATTTTGAAATTGTGCCTCCTTGTTCTTGCACACCTCTTTTTCTGAAAGATGCTACCCTCTTGGACTTTTTTGATTCCCTTGAGGTACTTGAAAGTTTCTATCATGTCCCCCCTCTACTTCCATTGCTTGAGGGTATATATGTTAAGGTTTTTTAGTCTCTCTTCATATAGCTTCTGGTGCAGACCCTGCACTATTTTAGTTGCCCTCTTCTGGACTGCTCCATCCTATCTATGTGCTTGAGGAGATGGGGTCTTCAGAATGCATGCAGAATTCCAGATGGGGTCTCACCAACTATTTGTACAGAGGGATAATAACTTCCTGTTTTCTACTGGTGTTGCCTCTCCCCATGTAACCCAGTAACCCCCAGCCCACCTTACTGCCTTCTCACATTGCTTGCCGACATTTAGGCCACCTGATATGACTATCCCCCGGTCCCTTTCCATGTTTGTTAATGTTAGTATTCCCCCACCCCCATTGTGTACTCTTCCCCTGTGTTTTTGGTTCCCAGGTACATTACTTTTCAATTCTTTGCATTGAATCTAAGCTGACATACCTTTGACCATTGCTCCAATCTTTTCAAGTCCATTCTCATCCTTTCCACAGCCTCCCATGTATCAATCCTGTTGCAGATCTTTGAGTCATCTGCAAAGAGGCATACTTTTCCTTTGAGTCCCTTCGCAATATCACCTATAAAGACATAAAAGAGGACCGGTCCCAGTGCTGAATCCTGCGGTATCCCACTAGTAACCCCCTTTTCTTCAGAGTAGACTCTATTTACTATTACCCTCCTCATCCTGATGTCCAGTCAATGTTTTACCCAGGCTACTAAGGTGGGACCCACTCCCAGGCTGGCTAACTTGTTTATTAATCTTTTGTGTGGGACTGTGTCAAATGCCTTGCTAAAGTCTAAGTAGGCCATGTCAACAGTCCTTCCCTGGTTTACTACTTTGGTCACCCAGTCAAAGAAATCTATTAGATTCATCTGACATGACCTTCCCACTGTGAATCCATGCTGCCTCAGGTCCTTTGCCCTGCTGGCCTCTAGGTACACAATAATTATTTTGTTCAGAAGTGATTCCATCATTTTCCCTACCACTATGATCAAACTAACAGGTCTGTAATTTCCTGCCTCTGCCTTGCTCCCACTTTTGTGAAGGGGAATAACATCTGCCCTCCTCCAGTCCTCAGGTACCACACCATCCTCCCATGATTTGTAAAAAAGGGTAATCAGTGGTGTCACTCATTCTCCCCCTAGTTCTTTTAGAATTCTGGGGTGACTCCAGTCAGGCCCCATTGCTTTGTCCACCTTCAGTTTTAAGAGTTATTTCAGGACCCTTTCTTCTCTGAATGGACTGGTATAGACCTTCTATCCAGAGTGATTCTATTGTTTGGTTTTGGTACTCCCTTCTTCTCTTCTTTTGTGAATACTGAGAATGAGTATCCGTTCAGTAACCCTGCTTTTTCACTGTTACCCACTGCCCACCCCCTCCCTTCATCTTTCTATACTCCCTAATGTACCTATAAAAGCTTTTATCCCCATTCTTAACTGAGTTGGCAAACCTTTCCTCGGTTTGGGCCTTTGCTATGCTAACTGCCTTCTCCGCTTCCTTCTGCTTTAACTGGTACAGTTCTGTGTCCTGCTCCTTCTGTGTTTCCTTATACTTCCTGAATGCTATCTTTTTCTCCCTAACTTTCCCCGCCATCTCTTTTGAGAATCATAGTGTTTTTTTTTCTTTGTTTTGTTTTGTTTATTTGCTTCACGCAAAGGCTTGTTGCCTCTGTGATGGCAGTTCTTATTTTTTCCATTGTTCCTCCACCCCTCCTTCTTGCCATTTGCTAGTGCTTTTCTGAGGCACTGTCCTATTTTTCCAAAGTCAGCCCTCCTAAAGCCCAGTACCCTCACTTTTGTATGGCCTGACTCTATGACTGTGTTTATCATGAACCTCACTGTTTGGTGGTTACTTGTTTCCATATGGCTACCCAATTCTTAATCTGAGATCCTCTCTCTGTCCCCTTTTGAGAGTACCAGGTCTAAGATTGCTCCCTCCCTAGTGGATTCCAACATTAGCTGTCTGAGGCATGCCCCCTGTAGGGCATCAAGAATGACCCTTCTTTTGTATGTGGCTGCAGCAAAGGTGCTCCAGTTAACATCTGGCATATTCAGGTCCCCCATCAAGAATATCTCCCCCTTTCTCTGCCATTCTAAGGATGCCTTCTATCATTTCCTTGTCCATTTTCTTCCCCTGAGATGGGAGCCTGTATACAACCCCCGTGTGGATTCTGGTGCCATTTCCTCTCTCCAGGGTGACCCACATGCCTCCTCTCCTCCCTGTTTACCCTTTTGTTCCATTGCTTTGATCCTTCCCTTACATAGAGAGCTACTCATCTTCCTCTTTTACATTCCCAGTCCCTCCTGTAGATTTTGTACTGTGGTATGGTGACATCCCAGTCATGGTTCTCTTCGTATCATGTTTCTGTGACTGCCATGATTTCCAGGCATCCCTCTTCAATCAAGACCACTAGTTCAGGGAGCTTGTTACCCAGACTATTGGCATTGACACTGAAACCCTCCATTTTTTGATGGCCTTAGCCCTTTTAGCCCCATCCCTGTCCTTACTACCTTTGCCTTTTTCTCGATTTACCCCCTCCAGCTCCCTATTGACTTCTCTACTTTGATGTTTACCTCCCTAACTACCCTGTTTTGTGGGGGGGGCTGGAATTTCCCAGCTCCCCTTCAGTGCCTCCCCTGAGGGCTAGTTTAAATGCTTGCCAATGAAGCATTTAAACATATTGCCTAGGATCCTAGTTCCCCTCCCGGACAAATGCAGACCATCTTGCTGGTATAGGCCTGTATACCTCCAGGTGGACCCCCCAGTCCCCAATGAAGCCAAATCCCTGAGCTCTGCACCTTTTTTTCAGCCATTCATTGAATCCCATGGTGGGAACTACTCTAGCCTCACCCGTTGCCATAAACAGGTAGCACCTCCGAGAAAGTTACCGTGCATACTACTTGTCTAAGGCCCCCCCAGTTCTATAAACTCCTCCTGCACTGCTCTAATCAACCTTACCAGTCAGCCTCACCTCAGTAGTGGGGAAGATCATGGAAGCACTACTGAAGGAGAGATTGGTGGAACATCTGGTTGTCAATGGACTACAGGACCCAAGGCAGCATGGTTTCACCAGGGGAAGGTCATGTCAGACCAACCTCATTGAATTTTTTGACTGGGTGACTAGGGAGGTGGATCAGGGGAGGGCAGTGGACATGCCTATCTGGACTTCAGCAAGGCCTTTGACACTGTGCCACATAGAAGACTATTGCACAAACTGGGGAATATGGGTGTGGGCAGGACAGTAGTGTGGTGGGTAGGTAACTGGCTGGGCAGCAGGACACAGAGGGTGGTGGTAAATGGCTGTCACTCCACAGACGGAAGAGTGACCAGTGGGGTACCACAGGGATCAGTGCTGGGACCGGTACTATTCATTCTTCATCAGTGACATTGCACAGGACCTAGAAGGCAGAATTTCACTGTTCAGCTGATGACACAAAGCTCTGTAACAGAGTAGACACACCAGAGGGTGTAGACAGAATGAGAAGGGACCTGCAGAAACTTGAAGAATGGTCAGGGGTGTGGCAGTTGAAATTCACTGCAAGGAAGTGCAAGATAATGCATATGGGGCACAAAACCCTGGCACAATATATCAGTTGGGGTGAGGATATAGCATGCACCAAGCAGGAAAGGGATCTTGGAGTTATCATCTCTGATGACCTCAAGGCAGGAAACAGTGTGACAAGGCAGCAGGTAAAGCAAATAGGATGCTGGGATACATAGGCAGGGGCATCACCAGCAGGAAAGGAGGTCATAATTCCACTATACAAGACACTAGTGAGGCGCACCTGGAGTACACTGTGCAGTTCTGGAGACCTTACCTACGTAAGGACATAGACAGGGTAGAGAAGGTTCAGAGGAGGGCAACAAAGATGGTGCATGGATTGCATCACAAGTCCTATGAGGACAGGTTAAAGGCACTGAACATGTACTCCCTGGAGGAGAGGAGAGAGAGGGGATATGATAGAGACATACAAGTATCTTACAGGAGGAACAGGTGCAGGAATGCACTATTTTAAGCGAAAAGATGTTCCAGGACTAGAGGGCATGGGATGAAGTTGGAGGGAGGACGATTGGAGGAAATGTGAGGAAGAATTTTTTCACAGAACGGGTGGTGGACAAGTGGAACACCCTGCCAGAGGAAGTGGTGGGGGCTGAAACAATCACGGGATTTAAGAATGCATGGGATAGACATAAAGGAATTCTGGAGGTCAGGGGTAAGGGGCAACAGACTTCCTGGAAAACATAAACTGAACTTACAAACTTAAATGGGCAGACTGGGTGGGCCATAGGCCCTTATCTGCCGACACTGTCTATGTATCTATGTATCCCATTCACAGCCAGGTCATTTGTCCTTAGGTGTACAATGACATCTAGTTCCCTCTCCTGTGCAGCTGTTCCTGTGATCCTGGGTATTCGCTTCTTTTCCTCCAAGCCATGGCATCGGGCAGGCATATTATCTCCCTCTCCCCTCTCTCCCTCACTTCTACCCCACTAATGATTGAGTGTCAGACCAGGAGTTGTTTCCTTCCCCTGTGGGGTCCTGTGCCACCCTCCTGTGGGTCTTCTTTGTGGAGGTTCTCAGTATCCTCCATTGTCTCCACTTTGAGTTCCTCTATAGAGGAACCACACTCCACCAGAATGGCATATGAATTGTGGAAAGGTACAGTGGCATTCCCCAGAATGAAACCCAATGCTGCAATATTTTTCAGCACACTGTGGAATGCTACAGCAGACCTGCTGAATAAAACAATGTAATTTCAATGGCAATTAGTCCCATTTGTCATTCAGGAAAATGTGACACTGCCAGGATAAAGTGAATGCCACCGTTTCCTTCATGACAGAAGGGGCTAATTGCCGTTGAAATTACATTGCTTTATTTAGTAGGTCTGCTGCTGCATACTGCAGAGTGCTTTAAGAGTGGGTTTTATCCTGGGGGATGCCACTATACAACTGGAGGGATGCAACTCTGTACCACCACCCTCACCCTCCCTGAGCCCACTGTGGTCCAACTGCTTCTCTTTCTTAACCTCTGAGGCAGCTGCGGCAGCCCTGGTAGTTCCTGAGTGGGGACGGAGGCTTCCTGAATCCTCACCAGGTCATCCCTGAGACAGTCAACCTCCTCCCTCAGATCAGAGAGGTGCCTGCAAATAAGTCAGCATCACAGCCTCCAGAATATCTCCCAGAAGACTGCTACCCCACAGCCAGTGTTTTGCACCACTCCCCACATGTCTGTCTCCCTTCCTGTTTAAATTTTTCTTTTTTTTTCTTTTTTGTTAGTGTATGATAGTGTGTGCATGTATTTACCCCAAACTGTGTGGTGGGATGTTAAGGATATGACAGGTGTATGTCCTTTGCCCTTTAGAGGAAATTATATCAGAACCCTGGTATAAAGGAAATGATGCACATGGGGCTGGGTGGGTGGGACAAAGGCCTTGCTCTCCAGAAACAATCAGCTAGAACTATGACCCACCGCCCTAGTGAGTCCTTTCATTACTTTCAGTAAGACAACCAGCACAAAAGTTTAACAGAATATATACCCCACAAAAAAATGATTTTAATCAGAGATTCACTTACAAAAACCCTGCAAGTTTGAAATGAAAAAAAAATCAAGCAAATCACCTCTGCTGTGTAGTTCTTTTCAGCTCTTCTCAACTGAACCCACAGCCAAGATACCCTTTTAAGCTCTTCTCCTCCTGCAAGCCTGCTTCAACCCCTCCTCCAAGTACACACTTGCTTCACAAGTTGAAACTGTCCTGGCCAAGCAACAAGAAACAGGAAAATGGTCTGCTAACTACAGCATTCCCCTTTCCTTGCTACTAAGAATTACAGAACAGTAAACAAAAACAGAACACAAAATCCTGTGATCCAAAGCTCTTCTCCTTATTCACTTACACAAACCCTGCTAGTTTGAAATGAAAAAAAAAAATGAAATAAATCACCTCTGCTAAGTAGTTCTTTTCAGCTCTTCTTAACTGAACCCACAGACAAGGTCCCCTTTTAAGCTCTGCTCCTCCTTTAAGCCTGCTTCAGCTCCTCCTCCAAACACACCTGCTTCACAGGTTGCAACTGTCCTGGCCCAGAAACAAGATACTGGAAAATAGTTTGCTAACTACAGCAGTCCCCTTTCCTTGCTACTATGAATTACAGAACAGTAAACAAAAACAGAACACAAAATCCCCTAATCCAAAGCCCTCCTGCTTATTCACTTAAACAAACCCTGCAAGTCTGAAATGAAAACAAATACATAAATCACCTCTGCTGTGTAGTTCTTTTCAGCTCTTGTTCTCATATACAGCAGTAGGCTGATGCCTCCTACTACTTTGATCAAATATTCAATAAATGCTTTGTACTGGGTATGTGAGACTGTTCAGAACATTCTCTTTAACTCTTGCTTCCACAATTTGTATTTCATGATCTCATCTATTCTAATGTAACTAATTAAAGCCTGATAAAGGTAGATCAGGGATAGCTATTTGGACCTTGTCAAGCCTATTGATACTGTGGTCCACCCTATACTACTTGAGAAACCTGAAGGTGTACTGTTCTCTGACCACTCAACTGGTTTCTCTCCTACTTCATAGTATCACAGTATGTTGTCGGCAGAAAAGGATGCTATGGACCATCGAGTCTGCCCTTGCCTACCCTTTACACCTTCCATGTATCGCTGACCCCTTTCTTCCCTCCACCTCTCAACCCCATGTGTGTGTCCCATGCCCTCTTGAATCCCTCCACTGGATCAGCCCCCACCACTGCCTCTGGCAGTCTGTTCCAGGGCTCCACCACCCTCCCCGTGAAGAAGCATCCCCTCTCATTTCCTCTGTTTCATCCCCCTTCTAACCTTTGGTTATGCCCTCTTGTGTTTGCCCCTACTTCCTTTTAAATAAGCTCCCTTCCTTAACTTTTTTGATTCCCTTTAGATATTTAAACATTTCAATCATATCCCCCTCTCTCTTCTGGGCTCAGGGGTGAACAGGTCCAGTTCCTTGCACCTCCGCTTGTATGTTTTCCCCTGCATACCCTGTACCATTTTTTTCAACTTTCTCTGTACTTTATCTGATCTTTTTATGTCCTTTTGTAAGTGTGGTCTCCAGAATTGTACCCTGTACTCCAAATGTGGTCTGACCATGGCCTTGTAGAGTGGCATAAGCACCTCCCTCCTTCTGCTCGTGATGCCTCTCCCTATGCAGGCTAGCATTCTGTTTGCCTTGTGCACTGCATTGCTGCACTGGTATCCCACATTGAGATTACTGGTTATTATGATCTCCATATCCTTGTCCTGCTCTGTTTTCTTGAACTCTTCTCTCCATAGGGTATGCCACAAATGGAGATGTCTTTCATAAGTGCATTACAGCACATTGCTTGACTTTGAAACTGAGCTGCCATGACTCCAACCACCTCTCTAATTTCTTCAGGATGTGCCTTTTGGCCTCCACCCTCTCTGGGGTATCCACCCTCTGCCAAATCACTGATGTAAACATTGAACAAGAGAGACCCCATCACAGATCCTTTGGGCACTCCACTCGTTACCCCCCCTTACTGGACAGCACCCCATTTACCACCACTCTTTGACTTCTACCATCCAGCTAGTTTTCCACCCACCTAGTTATCCTTTCACCCAGCCCTAGGCTTCCCAGCTTGCTTACCAGCCTTCTGTCAGGGATGGTGTCAAAGACCTTACTGAAGTCCAGGTAGGCCATATCCACCACCTCTCCCTGATCAATCACATGCATCACCCAATTGAAGAATTAAATTAAGTTGGTCTGGCATGACCTCCCTGTTGTGAATCTGTGTTGGTGGTCATCCTGCAGTCCACTTCTCCCCAGGTAATCCACCAACCTTTCCTTTGAGGTGAAATTGACTGGGCAATAATTCTCCACAGACTCCTTGCTGCCCCCCTTGTGCAATGACACCACTGTTGCCATCCTTCAGTTCCCTGGTACCTTCCCACAGTGTCCAGCAACAGGTTAAAAATTCTCATCAGTGGGACTGCCAGCTCTCCCCCTAGATCCCTGATTACCGTTAGGTTTCATCTATCAGGTCCCATCACCTTATCCACTCTTAACCTGGCTAGCTCCTCTTTTGACCTGGCTACATTGAAATGGCCTGCATCTACTGATGTGTCCCCCCTTCCTCTGCTCCTTAACTCAGGTCCCTGCTCCTCCCCCTCTGCCATGAAGACTAAGCAAAAGAATCTATTTAGTGCATCAGCCTTTTCTCAATCCCCTTCCAGATTCACTTCTCCCTGTCACCTCAGCTTCACTGTCCTCTGCCTTGCCTTCACTGTTCCACCCATCTATCTGAAGAAAGCTTTGTCCCCCCACTTCACCCTCTTTGCTATCCTTTCCTCCATGTCTGAATAGCCCTCCTTATCCTCTGCCTTGCTACATTCCACTTTTCTTGTATGCATCCCTGTCTTCCACCTGTTGTGACTTCTTATATTTCCTAAAGGCCCTTTTCCTTTCATTGATTGCTACTGACACCTCCCTTGTAAACAGTTTTTCTGTGGCTTTCAATACCCCGCTTTTGATGTTTTCCCAAAGCTTTTCTACATTTTATAACTCCTCATTTCCTGTCAATTTCTCCCTGACTATCCTCATTTTGCAGGAGTCCATCCCTTTAAAATTCAAGACCTGTGTGCTGGTCTGGTTTGTCTCCCTCCACATGCTAACCTTGAACTTATGATCTTGTGGTCACTAGTATATAGCTCTTCTCCCACCACCACCACCACCTCCTCTACACTCTCCCCATTTGTGAGGACTACATTTAGTAGGCTGTTTCCCCTTGTGGGCTCCCTGATCAGTTGCTGCACGAATACACCCTGTAATGCCTCTGGGAACTCTGCTCCTAGCTGTGGCTGCTGCTGGGATCTCCCAGTCCACATCTGGAAGGTTCAGGTCCCCCACCACCAGTAGCTCCCCTTTGCTGACCAACTGTGTAATTGCCTGTACTAACTGCTTATCCCCTTCCTCCCCTTGCATAGGAGGCATGTACACTGCCCCCAGCCTTAGAGATTCCCTAGTCCTTTTGTTCATTGTCACCCACACAATTTATGTTACTTATCAGATGGGTTCCTGTCAGACCAAAAAGGTAATGTCATCTGCCATTGCTTAACTATCCAGTCAGGTGTCCCCCAGGATGCCTTCCTCAGCCAAATCCTGTTTTCCATATTCCTAAATGCTTCCCAATCTGTGTCCCATCATACATGCCCTACCTCTTGGCTAACCTCTGTATGCTATAACCAATGGGGGCATCAGGCATGGGGCCTTATGTTGGTGCCTCATGCCTTCCCAACAATGAGCCCTTAGCTTTATCACAGTGTCTGGATAAAAGGTAGTCTATGCCCTATTCTTTGCAGAACAGATGTATATCCACCCTGGGCAACCAGGGGGCCACCATTCTCTGAGGAGAGGAGGAACCCTACCCTCAAGAGGAGTGAGCATCCTTAGGACAGCTCATCCAGTTCCTGCCAATCTATACTGAGACAGCTAGCTCAGTATTAAGCCTAAGGTCATCGAGTGAAAGGCATATGCTGTAACCACTAGAACACTGGAGCTGCTCTATCTGCTGCAATTTTAAACTAGCTTTGTATTACAGTACTTACTGCTAATAACTGATTGGGTCTAATATCAACCAGGAAGCAGACTCCACATTTTCCATATCAACTTGGTATGATGTCACACCATGTTGCTACAGAGAAAATCACAGCTGATCAATTACCCATGCAGGAAGCCATTATGCTGTAACACAAATTGAAATCAGCTGCGACAGCATCCATTAGCTTACTCTCATGCTAAAGTCAGACCCTAACAGACATTATAAAAACATAGAATATATATGTTTCTTCCAATGATGTATTTCTGTTGATTTATGGTGTGGATATATGACATGTACATTTATGTGAATAAATATTGACTGAACATTTAATAAATTATAAGTTAAAAATAATATATTGTGGTTTGAAATCACAGAAAGAGCAGAACCAAACCACACAAAAACATGTATCCTGGATTTTAGGGGGGCAGACTTTGGGAAAATGGGGAGATACTTGAAAGAGGCATTAAGGGGAATGGGACAGGAATCAGGGGTTTAGGAACAGTGGGCAGTATTTAAAATGGGGGTTGCAAGAACAACAGAATTATGTATTAAGCAGGTTAGCAAGAGGAAAAGGAAGAGGAGACCATTATGGTTTTCCAAAGAGGTAGCAAAGAAAGTGAAAGCCAAAAGATTGCATTCAGGCAATACAAAATGACACAGGCAGAAGGGGATAGGGAGAAGTACCAGGAGAAGCAAAGGGAGGCAGGAGGTCAGTAAGGAAGCCAAAGCTCAGACAGAAGAACACATTGCAAAATCAGTGGGTAGAGGGACAAAACCTTTACAGGTACATAAGTGAAAAAAAAAGACAAGGGGATAGTGAGACTGAAGAGGGAGGATGGGGGCTGCGTGGAGGATGACAACAGTAAAGCTGACATACTGAACAGGTATTTCTGCTCAGTCTTTACTGAGGAAGAGTAGGGTAATGGGTCTGAAGGAGTACAAGGGTGAGAATGGTGCAGAAATGGACACAGTCCCTTTACACAAGAAAGGGTCCTGAAGGAACTGGAAGTAATAAGAGTTGATAAAGCAATGGGGCCAGATGGGGTGCACCCAGGGTCCTTAAAGAACTAAGAGAGGTGGTGGCTAAGCTCTGGCTATCCTGTTTAGCCAATCACTGGAAACAGGGAGGTACCCAAAGACTGGAGGACAGCAGATGTAGTCCCATTATACAAAATGGGAACAAAGAGGAAGCAGGGAACTACAGACCAGTCAGCCTCACCTTGGTAATGGGAAGATCATGGAAGCACTACTGAAGGAGATTGGTGGAACATCTGGTTGTCAATGGACTACAGGACCAAAGGCAGCATGGTTTCACCAGGGAGGTCATGTCAGACCAACCTCATTGAATTTTTGACTGGGTGACTAGGGAGGTGGATCGGGGAGGCAGTGGACATGGCCTATCTGGACTTCAGCAAGGCCTTGACACTGTGCCACATAGAAGACTATTACACAAACTGGGGGAATATGGTGTGGGCAGGACAGTAGTGTGGTGGGTAGGTAACTGACTGGGTGGCAGGACACAGAGGGTGGTGGTAAATGGCTGTCACTCCACAGAGGGAAGAGTGACCAGTGGGGTACCACAGGGATCAGTGCTGGGACCGGTCCTATTCAACATTTTCATCAGTGACATGGTGCAGGACCTAGAAGGCAGAATTTCACTGTTCACTGATGACACAAAGCTCTGTAACAGAGTAGACACACTAGAGGGTGTAGACAGAATGAGAAGCGACCTTCAGAAACTTGAAGAATGGTCAGGGGTTTGGCATATGAAATTCAATGCAAAGAAGTGCAAGATAATGCATATGGGGCACAAAAATCCTGGCACAATATATCAGTTGGGGTGAGGAATAGCATGCACCAAGCAGGAAAGGGATCTTGGGGTTATCATCTCTGATGACCTCAAGGTAGGAAACAGTGTGACAAGGCAGCAGATAAAGCAAAAGAGGATGCTGGGATGTATAGGCAGGGGCATTACCAGCAGGAAAGGGAGGTCATAATTCTGCTATACAAGACACCTAGTGAGGCCCCACCTGGAGTACAGTGTACAGTTCTGGAGACCATACCCACGTAAGGACATAGACAGGGTAGAGAAGGTTCAGAGGAGGGCAACAAAGATGGTGCATGGATTGCATCACAAGTCCTATGAAGACAGGTTGAAGGAACTGAACATGTACTCCTGGAGGAGAGGAGGAGAGGGATATGATAGAGACATACAAGTATCTTACAGGGAGGAACAGGGTGCAGGAAAACACTATTTTTAAGCGAAAAGATGTTCCAGGACTAGAGGCATGGGATGAAGTTGGAGGGAGGACGATTCAGAGAGACATGAGAAAGAATTTCTTCACAGAACAGGTGGTGGACAAGTGGAACACCCTGCCAGAGGAAGTGGTGGGGGCTGAAACAATCACGGGATTTAAGAATGCATGGAATAGACATAAAGGAATTCTGGAGGTCAGGGGTAAGGTGCAACAGACTTCTAGGAAAACAAACTGAACTTACAAGCTCAAATGGGCAGACTGGGTGGGCCATAGGCCCTTATCTGCTGACACTGTCTATGTATCTATGTATCTATGTATTGGTTGCTGATACTGTACATGTTTTTTTTTTAATATTCCATTGGTGAGTTTTGCTTTTGTGAACTACTCAAGCTTCTCTCTTGTGGTTTATATGGCAAAACACACTAATGATATGTAAAAAACCTCTTAAAACAAAGTCTACCACACATGAGTCTATGTGTAATAAGTTTAAAACTTGCATCAGACAGATGGAAGGATGGCCCCATGAGATACAATATTTAGATATTTTTTTCATTCTGATTCCATGCTATCTCAGCTTCTGTTTGTCAGCAGTGCTTTTTAACTTTCTAAGGAATAACAGTGATGTTGTTGAATATATTACTCAAGCACATACTGTATATACTCAATGTAAAGAAGCAAAAATGATTTTTAAGAATGTTTTTCAAAAAGTTTATTTTTATGCAAGAGGGCAATGATGTGCTATATAAAATGTTGTGGCTGGTCCTTTTAAATGGAGCTTCCGGCTATAGACTGAAACTATGTTGTGAACTAAAACAAAATATGCAATAACCACAAATAAATGTACAATAACCAGCAATTGAATGATTTGTATTTATGTATTAATGAGGAATAATATATTAATACATATACAGTATATATATCTACACAGTGAACATTTCTGCACTTTTTCAAATCTCAGATAATTATTCAATAGTTTAAATGTCAGCATGAAACACTTGTGAAAAAGGAATTCAATTTATATTCTGTGTAAGGTCTGGGCATAACAGGTCACCAGCAGCTCTAGGAGTCTGCATGTAATGTCTTCGCTCATGCTGTAAAGAATTATTATTCAGTTGAAAATGGTAATGCATTTGAAGTCCTGCTTCTTATTCTTGCAGTGCAATTTATGTTTTGCCCACTTCTATACTGTATCCTAAAGGAAATTTCCAGCCTTGTCTGTGGGGAAACAACTTGAGTTTTGTTCTCTGCCAGCATAAAAACCTAACTAAGAACACTCTAAAAGGTTTTAGATGGGGAGGTGCCAGATGTCAGGACTATAAACTGAGATCTTTTTACTGGGACTATAATGGAAAGCAGCTTACTGATTACTGCCATGGAATTTAACCCGCAGGTCAACACTTCATCCTTTAGTGCTGTTGGCCTTTTGTATAATAACAGCTCTCCTTCTCTTGGACAAGACTTAGTAGTTGTTTAATAATGACAGTAGCTAGGACTTTCAGAAAGGAAAAAAAGCAGTAAGGCAAATGGAAAGAAAATGGAAAATTAATACTTTGAAACTATAATAAGATAGAAATAAAATACACAGCGTAAGAATTTAGCTTTCACAAAGCTTGGTCTGTTTTAAAAAGAGATGTGGTATTCAAAGGAATAAAGGGAGTAATCTATAAGAAGTGCATGATTTAGAAACAAAGAGGAAGACTGTGACTGAATAAGAATACATGGTAATGTCCAGCAAAGGCATATCTTTTGCAATGACTTTATTGAAACATGTTTTAAGTTACATAATATTTGTCATACTGTAGCTTCATGTTATAAAACTGAATTATATTTTTCTACAAAATTTAGTTTGAACTTTTTGGAAAAGAATAATATACAGGTATGTGTAACAAAATACATTGCTTTGCTGCAAGCATTTCCAAGATAGTAATATCACTCTTGGTTTTAATTGGGTCTCTTTCCAGGAACAGTACCAGCAGACTTTGTAATACAATGGATTCATCTCTTATGTTTAACTGTAGAGGTGCAAGGTGATGTCTCAGTGCTGGTAATTAGCCTTATGACTGGTAGTCATGTAAACAATGTTAAAATTTCAGGTTGTTTTTTGGAAGGGAGCACAGTAATGAGCAGATTTTGCTGGAAAAAAATGTAGGTATATGCTGCTTTAGATGAGCTGTGGCAAATAAAATAGAATTTGATTTTATACTGTGTACTTCATTAACATTATCACTGTAAGCATGTTTATGTTTTACACAGTAAAGAGTTACATACATGTTGACAGTGCAGAGTCTATATGCAGACAAACACAACAGCCATTGACATTCCGCATTATTCATATACAACACTGTCAGTTGCCATGACATGTGTTTTAATCAGAGGATACTGTATGTAGATGAATAGCAAATTCCACACTTATTTTAAAAAGTACCATAGTCTCTCTAACTTCCACCTGGGCCAATACTGGAAAGGACCAGAAGAAACTTTGGATAATTAGATTAACACTGCATGCTAACTAGTGGTCTCAGTGGTTACCGGTTGTGTCAAAGAAAAACTGAAGTCTACATTTTTCCATGATGGTGCTGTGCATTAACCCACAGCAACAAGTGCATGGCATGCAATGCATGTGCATAAGAGTATAAGCCTGTATACCATGTACACCACAGCCAAGTGGCATGCACATATTGTGCACAGTGATACACAAACAGGTCACCTAAATAGCTATATAATGGCAACACTGCGTGTGTGTCTGGTGGTGTGGCCACATACCTGCATCCATGCATCATATATATGCGCATGCATGATGTGCACTATGTCTTTCCAGCATGTGAAGCAGCACATGTGGCACTATGCCCAGTGGACAGCCGCTGTAAACTGCGGGCATGCAGGACAGGCACACATCTGGCTCCACAGAATGCTCATTGTGCACTGTCCCACAGGCACAGGACCAGACAAGCCACCATTACCACTGGTTGACAGCAACACACAGAGTTGGAATGGGCAGGTGGTCACAGGACCCATCTACCAACTCCCCTGAAAAACAGACAATAGGTCCAGCCCCACTGCCATCCCCATGGACTACTATAGGATGCTCCCACCACTGTAAAATGACAGTCCTACCTCCAATATACCTGGATGTAAGCAGTCCACATCTGATACAGTACCACTGCACACAGTGGTCCAACAGAAGCACTGATTGGGCATGTTAGCACATTGCACCATATTCTAACTCCAGCTGTCCTGGTACATTTCCCTACTGTCCTCTACCAAGGGACTCCTGGCAATTCCAAGGGTCAGGCTGAAAACCACAGGGGATCATTCCTTCAAGGTGGCCTGCCCGGCCCTCTGGAATTCACCACTAAAATCTTTAGAGGAGGTCCCAACAGTGGAGGCATTTAAGGAGGGCCTGAAGACCTATCTTTTTTAAGAAAGCATTTTATGATAAGACATAACTGCTTCTAGATAACCTGATTTTATATTATTTGAATTTTAATAATTATAAGAAAATTGTTTGTACTGTCCATACCTTGCCTATGACTGTAATGGTGCCCGGAGTCTCTGGGACTGGGTGTCAAGATAGAAATGAAAGTTTACTTAATTACTTACTTACATAGTTACTTACTAGCTGAGGAACAATGGACACACCTGTGTACAGCAGGGACCAGTACAGCTGGCTGCAAGGGACAGTTTCTGAGAAGGAAGCCCATAGACCTGGACTGTGGCAATGCATCACCACCTGTAATAATGACACCAGTGAGTATACAAAAATATCTTTACTATTACAAAGTATTGTACATAAACGACAGAAAACAACAGACCATCCAGGCCATGGCAAATGTATAGCAAAGGATCTATCAACACATGGTCATGCCCTCAGGGACCTCAGACAACAGAGCTATACCAGCCTGTGTGTAGCACCAGCCTGTGCTGCCTCATCCTCCTCCTTCTGGGAGTCTTTGCTGAACACCTTTAGAGTAGTGGGCATATATCAGAACTGCATGAGGACCAGCTGGTGATGTGGGCCATGATACCCCTGGAAATGAAGACAAAAAGTGGACAGTCATGAGTGGTTTGTACACACAGCTGGCCCACACATCTCCCCATAACACTGATGGTACATAGCTTTGAGAGCTCTTTGATGGCCCACAGCTGCCCTATGTCATCCTCATAGTGGATGTCTTCTGAACCAACCCTCCAGGAAAAGAAGTACTGTAGGGGAGAGTTGCGGCATCTGAAACTTAAGTCAGGCTTACAGCTTACCAGCATTGAGGAGACTGGAGCTCAGTTGTAGGATAATCGTAGCTTTTTTTAATTAAATCAAAAGTCCACAGCAGCTCACAGACCACCAGCCCAGTACCAAACATTTTTGTGCCTCAGCCCTTTATCAAGGCATAAATGTTTGGTGCTTGGGTGATGGAGATTATCCTACAACTGAGCTCCAGTCTCCTTATTGCTTGTAAGCTGATAGCCTAACTTAAGTGTGAGATAGTGTGAGAAGATGTCCTGGCCCCAGTTATATATCCCCAGTTGTTAGCCTTCTGTCCTGAGTCCAGCAAGACAGGAGCACCTTTCTTCACCTTGCTACCACCACCAATGCATCACTGTCCAGCTTCTGCACATGTTTGAGCACAATACACTCCAGATGACCTGTACATCATAAGGAGAGGGGACACATCACAGACACAGCACCATAACCAACAGACATGCACACACAGGGTCCCTTAGTTGATTTGCATTCTATGCTACTTGAAGTAAAGTTCCACTGAGCTACACTCATTTACAAGGGGATCCTGGTTAGGATAGGTAATGATACTGACATGATTTGGTGAGCACAATGACACAGGGGTAATTAGCAGTGATACTGCAATAGGACAGAGTAGAATCAAATGTAGAACTGTGTAAACATGGACATTAATGTTGCATATAGGTATACCAGACAAATGTACACTTACCTCTGAAGGCTTCATGACCTGACACAGCTCTCAGCCATCCAGGTCATCCTGATAAGATGTGGAGAACAACCTCCACAGCTTGTAGGGGTATATCTCCATGCCAACAACCTCAGGCACTGTTGCAATTTTGAGTCGCTGAACAGCTGCCTCTGTCATACTGTCACCTCTTGTGTCCAGTGACCTTGTGACACCAGATTGTGCTGCATCATCCCACAGTCATGCCAGATCACCACCCATTAAAGTGGGCCCTGTAAGCAATGGACACCTAAGCAGTGGAATAGACAGTGCCAGTGTCTGGCATGAGGGGTGTGTGCACAACCCACCACAAAGTGTCCACAGGATGTGCCTAGGCCTGATCGAAGGTGAAAGGGAATGGCAATAGGCTATAAGGGCATCCCTGGCACCAAGTATACTCAGGTCATAGCTAGAGGCTGGACAACTATGGGACACACACTGCCTTAAAAGATTCTGCCTGGATCATACCATGACTGCAGGGCTGTCCAGTCCTCTTTAACTCTTTATAGGTGACATTTGCAGAGGGTCTGGAGGGAAAGGTATGCCTCTTTGCAGATGACACAAATATCTTTAACAGAGCTGATACACAGTGTGGGGGGGGTAGAAAGGATGAGAAGGGACTTGGCAAGGTTGGAGAAATGGTCAGCCATATGGTAACTTAGATTCAATGCAAAGAAGTGCAAAGTAATGCACCTGGGAAACAAAAACCCAGCAGAAGTGTACACTATAGCAGGGGAGGTACTAACAACAACAACAACAATGGAACGGGACTTGCGGGTAGTCATATCAGATTATCTAAAGGTTGGTAAGCAATGTGAGAAGTCAGTAAGGAGAGCCAGAGGGATACTGGGATGCATAGGAAGGGGCATCACAAGTAGAAAAAGGGAAGTGGTTATTCCTCTGTACAGACAGTTGGTGAGACCCCATCTGGAGTACTGTGTACAGTTTTGGAGACCTCATTTATGCAAGGACATAGACAGGATGGAAGCAGTCCAGAGGAGGGCAACTAAAATGGTGCATGGTCTGCATCATAAATCACATGAAGAGAGACTGAGAAAGCTTAATATGTATACCCTTGATGAAAGGTGGAACGGGGGGACATGATAGAAACGTTCAAGTACCTCAAGGGAATCAACAAAGTCCAGGAGGGTAGCATCCTTCAGAAAAAGAGTTGTGTAAGAACAAGGGGGCCCAATTTGAAGATAGAGGGGGGGATGGTTCAGGGGTAATGTGAGGAATTTTTTTTCATGGAGAGAGTTGTGGATACATGGAACCGCCTTCCTGGGGAGGTTGTTGGGTCTAAAACAGTGAGGTAATTCAAACATGCATGGGACAGATATAAGGCAATTGTAGTGAGGGGTGGCAGGAAGTAGGCTGTTGGTTAACTAGAATCTGCAGCTTATCCAGTAGGTAGTGAACTGGGCAGACTGGGTGGGCCAAGTGGTCCTTATCTGCCATCAAAGTCTATGTTTCTATGTTTCTATTCCATGCACATGTGGCACCATGAACACGGAGGTCATGGGTATAGTATGTGTAGAAGAAGGTACAGTATACACTGTTGCACTATGCTACAGGTTCTTTCCAGAAGGTTGCAGAGGACATCATTGGTGTTAGCCACTCATCCATATCCAGGGCACTGCACCAAGTATAGTGCAGTGGTTTAAGGCTCTGAGCTGCAAATCTGGAGACCTGGGTTTGAATTCCACAGCTCCAATTTGCATACTGTGTGACCCTGAGCAAGTCACTTAACTTCCCTGTGCTCCCAGGTTGCACTGGTAAATAAGCTTTCAACTTAGTGTGTCTCACCTGGTTAAACAATTGGAAAAAAAAATCATGATGCCTTGCTACTGCGTGCGCATAAGCATGTGTCATTCCCCATTGCAACAGGTGATGTGCAGACCACTAAAGAGGTATCCCATGCTATCCATGGCATGCCCAGTGTACTTGGGGCAATAGATTGTATGCATAGGAAATCCTGGCACCAACCACGGACAATGAGGCATACAGGAACTGCAAAGAGTCCCAGAGCATTAATTGGCAAATAGTATGTGATGCATGTGGTACGATCACCAGTGTGTGTGCCAAGTACCCTGGTTCATGTCATGACTCATACATCTTTGACAGATCCAGGCTGTCTGCCCTCCTCATGACACATGGGGGTGCTAGTTGATGATTGCTAGGTGAGTATAGCTATGCAGTATAGGTGCAACACAGGTGAATGAATTGCCACATGATGTTACAGTGGCTGTTGTTTACCCACTACATAGGCGGCAGCAGATACCCTCTACAGTCATACCTGATAACTCTGTTTCTGGAGGTGACCAGCAAAGAGAAGGAGGTATACAATGAGGCCAACAGGAAGACCCATTCCATTACTGAGAGTACAATAGCACTTCTGAAGATTATGTTCCAGTGTCTGAACCACACAGTTGGCACTGTAATGCTTACTCCTTGGATGGCATGCAGAGTGTTCAAAGCATGCATTATGTTTCACAACATGGTCATCCACAAGAGATAACCCTTGTCACATGAGAAACAAGGGGATATCCACCAGGCAGTGCTGGGGGTGTCCACCAGTGATGTGGTGGTGAGACACTGTCTGGTTGGGTGGTATGTCATGCACTTGAGCAGGGTGCATTCCGTAGATAGGGGGGCCTCTGGTATGGCACTGTGATGAGTATGTTCTACCCTGAGTGCCTTTCTGATGCAGGATTGGGTTGCATATGTGACCATGCCCATGCATGTAGTGCACAGCCATATGTGGCTATGTATGAGGGATTTGTGCCTCTGTACAGGGCGTTATGTGGAAGTGTTATGGTGAGGTTGTGGCTGTTTAGAGTGGGGCTATGTGACTCTGCACAGTGGTCCTTGAAGGTGTACAATATGTTTTACATGTTCACTTTGTGATAGGGGAAAGGTGCCACTGACATGGCTTTCTTCTGCTGGCCTGCTGCCTTCCTAGCCATGTTGACAACTGCATGCCCAAATGCCTGGTCTTGGCTGTCACCTTGCCTCCACTGCATGGTCATCTGTCAGGCTGTCTGTCCGGAACCTGTTGTGATTGTCTCTACCCTGGACCTCCAGAATGCCTGTATTGTTTAGTGCTGGCTGGACAGGGTCATCTGGGTGTGCCGCTGAGCTGGGTGGGCTGGTGGGTGCAGGTTGTACAGGAGCATCTGGTCGTGGCAAAAGGAAAGAAGGGATGGGTGTGAGTGGCACAGATAACAGGTGTTCTGTCAGCTGCTGTAGTTGATTGCTGATGCAGTAACTGCCTTGGCGCATCCCACTCGCCTCAACAGTCAGGTCCTTCATGGCCTCTGTGTTCTGCTGATTTATATGCAGGTCCTGTTTCAGCTGGCACACCTCTGGGTAATTGGTATGTAATAGGCCACATGTGGCTGACCTCCTTGGCTGGCTGGGCAGGCTGTTTGAGAGACTTTTGTACCCACTTCCGCATAGTTGTTGTGTGGTGGCCTGGGGCACCCCTGTGCTCCTGGCCTTGTGCTTGTACCAGCAGGGTGTACACCAGGGCCATCTATGTGTGGCTCTTTCACAGTGCTCTCTGTATTCTGCCTTCTGCCATGTAGTGGCTGACCATGTTGTGATAGTGGAGGTGATGCAGGGCTAGGGGTGGATGTGGGATGGCTGTCTGTGTTTGCTGCTTCCATGTCCTGTGGATCCACCTGAGTCTCCTCCACTGTCTCCTTGTATATGTCCTTAGTTGAGGACACCTCCTCCACTGTGATCACAGTCTCCTGCATTGTACCTGAAAGCAAGAGAAAGGGGCATTGTTACATGCTGCTCCAATACTGTGAGGTATCATTGTGTTCTTTTGGGCACATAGGGTACACATACCTGTGTCATCCTCCTGCTGCTGACTGTATGTGCATGTCCAAGGATGTATGGCAGCCTCCACAGTGGGTACAGCCTCCACTTGGGGGGGGGCTATGTCAGTTCCTGGTGTAACACAGGGTGATTGGAATTACTGTGGAATTCATGAATTCCTGGTCCTTGACCCTGCAATGTACTATGTATATGACACTGTACCCATGCCCTCCTTCTCCTCCTCCTCCCCATGCAGGGCCATGACAGCGAGGGTGTCAACCACCATCCTCTCAATGTGGGTTAGACTGAGCCCCTGTGTGGATGGGCCACTAACCATGCCTAGCTACGACTGATTGATGACTGCCAGCTTCCACTTGAGAATCAACCGAACGTTATGCCACTTGTGCTTAATGATCAGCAGTGTCTGTGCCTCTTGACTGGCTTCATTTACAGTGGCCTGAATGTTGAGCCACAGGTGGGGTTTTTGTCTTTGCAGATGCCTTGAGTGACTCTGCCCCATTTAGCATTGCATAATTCACTCAGATATCCACCTTCATGGCTGCCACCTGCCCGCTTGTGGAATTTGTGGACTGTGACCAAGTGCACCATGTGCCTGGCCACATGCATGACTCTTAGTGCATCCACATGCCGTGCTATCAGTCTCTGGTGCTTAAAGAAGTACCCCAGGCACAGCACTGCCTTTCCATGCTACTACCGCTTCTCCCTCGTTCATCACAATATTCACTTCCTTGTTTAGGCACGGGGTAGTGCCCATGCCCATAAATAGTGGGGTCCAGGGACTAGGATGCATACTTTAGGCTGCCCAGCAGTCCCTCTGCATAGTACTGCACATGTCTGTAGGCCATGCTCATGCCTTGGCCCATGCTGCTTGCACATCTGTGCACAGCAAGTAGTTGATATGGCATTCAGGGCATGTAGCTGCTCAGTAGCATACAATAATTTTGGACACAATTTCCGCACTTAATTGCTTAGGGACTAATATGAGCAGAGTATAGATAACAATGATGTAACCTTTTGCACACTTCCTTCCCAAATGCTCTGATGTCTGAAGGGACAGCAGATTCCATGCCATTCTAGTTTTTTGGCCATTCTTATGAGGCTGTTGACAAAGGGACCTAATTAGTGCCAGCAGGTATACCTATCTAACTGAACTAAGGCTATCATAACTAATTTCACAAAAGTCAACAAATAATCATCAGCTTACAATATTACAAGAAAGTGTTTAAATGTAGAACCACGGACACCAGTTTTACGTAAACACAGTACTGGCTGTAACTAAAGCAGAATGTATTAGCTGTGATTAAAACAGAATTGGCAAAGAACATGTCCGCATTTCATCTTGTATAGGACACAGTGTGGCCGAGAACAGGTGATCAGCCAGCCATCAGTGACAGCACTTGTGCCATAGTCACCCTAAACAAGGAAACAATTTTGAAAGAAAAGTGCCTTAATTCCAATGCACTGGGGAAGGTTATGCAAAACACACAAAGGCAATAGAGCCATGTTTTAAAACATTTGAAACTAACACAATTACGAACATATGAAATTTGCCAGCAGATAAAGGCCTAGAGGTTTATCAAGTCTGATTGAACTTGCAGCTAGCACCCCATATTCTGCAGCTGCCCCTTCCTTCCACCCTTCACCTTCATTGACCCTATCCCTTGTTCTGTCCCATCCCCTTTTGAAGCAGTCCACTGTTCTACTGGATACCACTTCTGCAGGTAACGTATTCCACCCAGCCACCGCCCCCTCAGTAAAAATGTGTCTCCTATTCTCCCTCCTGAACCTTCCTCCCTCGAGTCTCATATCATGGCCTCTGGTGTGTCTCCCCTCCCTTACTTTGAACAGCCCCTCTCTATCTGTCTTGTTTATTCCTTTCATGTACTTAAAGGTTTCAATCATGTCTCCCCGTCCCTCCTCTCCTCCAGTGAGTACATGTTCGACTCCCCCAGCCCCTTGATCATCTTTGTCACCCTGCGCTGCACCCCCTCCAGTAACTTTATGTCACTCTTCAGATACGAGCGCCAGTACTGCACGCAGTACTCCAGGTGCGGTATTACTAATTACCTATACAGTGGCAGAATCATCTCCTCCATCCTCAAGGATATACCCCTTGCAATACATCCCAGCATTTTGTTGGCCTTTGCAGCTGCCTTCCTACATTGTGCCACATTGTTCATTGACCCTGTAAAGAGCACCCCCAGATCCTTCTCCTCCTCCTCTGTCTGGGCTAGCTGCACTCCCTCCAGCTGGTAACTCTTCCTTGGGTTCTTCATCCCCAAATGCAGCACCTTGCACTTTTTGGCATTAAACCCCAGTTGCCTGGTGTCTGACCAGGTTTCAAGCTTTGCCAGATCATCCTGCTACCCCTGCCATCCCCCTAGGTCATCCACCACTGCTCCTACCTTGGTATCATCAGCAAACAGACTGATCCTGCTCTTGATGTCCAATGATATGTCTGCAATGAATATCCCAAACAACACTGGTCCCAACACCGAGACCTGTGGAACACGGCTCATCACTTCCCTTGGGTGTGAGAGCTCCTCACCCACCACCACCACCCTCTGTTGCCTTCCCTGAAGTCAATTCCCTACCCATCTCACCAGCTTTGCACTTGCCCCTGTGCCTACTAACTTACTTCCCAGCCTTCCATGTGGCATCGAGTCGAATGTCTTACTGAAGTCCAGATACAAGACATCCACTGCATGGCCCCTGTCCAGTTGCCTACTTACCCAGTCATAGAACTCCACTAGGTTGGTTTGGCAAGATCTGCCCCATATGAAGCCATGCTGTCTGCTGTCCTGTAGTCATTTGGCCTCTAGGAGGGCCACCAGCCTCTCCTTCAGGATAGTCTCCATTAGCTTACCCACGATGGATGTGAGGCTCATTGGTCTGTAATTTCCCGGTTCATCCTTAGGGACCCTCTTGTGGAGAGGCACCACAGAAGCCATACTCCAGTCCTGAGGTACACACCCCAAAGGTAATGAGGCATTAAATAGGTCTGCCAAAGGTCCTGCAAGGACCTCTGCCAGCTCCTTCAGTATCCTGGGGTGGATGCCATCTGGGCCTGGCGCCTTATCCACCCTCAGTGCCTTCAAACCCTCCCGAACTCTGCCCTCCATGAATTCCCCATCTGTCACCCCCCCCCGCTTTCGTCATTTCTCCCCCTTGGGTGTCACCCCCCTCTTCTATTTAGTAAATACTGAGCAGAAGTACTCATTTAGTGCTTCTGCCTTATCGCACCCTGCTTCCACCCAACCCCCCTCCTTCCTAATCCTTACTATGTGGTTCTTACAGCTCCTTTTCTCCCTGATGTACCTAAAGAAGTCCTTCTCCCCCTTCTTAATGCCTTGTGCCAGCCTTAGTTCCGTAGATGCCTTGGCTCCTCTTACTGCCCTTGTCACCTCCTTTGATTTGGTCAAGTACTCCTCCCTGTCCTCCCCTCTCCCTGTTTTCTTGTACTTCCTAAAGGCAGCTCTTTTCCTCCTTATCTTTCCATGACCTCCTTGCTCGACCAGCTCAGTTTCTTAGCACTAGCCTTCTTGCTCTGGGCCTTGCAGCAGGTTTTGGTTGCCTCCACTATCCCCAGCTTTATGAGCTCTCACCTCTGGTTATTGTCCATACTAGACTGAATTCTGGCCAGGTACCCTTTTACCACTTCCCCCATTCTCCCAAAGTCGGCCCTCCTGAAGTCCAGCACTCTTGTGCCAGATTTCACTCCTTCCTTGCCCATGTCCAGTGTGAGCAATACTGAGTGGTGGTCACTCCCTGCTCCACTGTAAGTTCTCTCACAAAGTCCCCATTTGCCAGCACAAGGTCAAGGATATTCCCTAACCTGGTTGGTTCACTGACCTCTTGCAGCAGGAAGCTGTCCTAGAAGGCATCCAGCAGTAACTGCTCCCTTCTGTTCCTGGTTGTTGGGGTACTCCAGTCCACTCCCGGCATGTTGAAGTCCCCCACAATCACCACACTACCCTTCTCGCAGGTCCTCCTGATCTGTCCCGCTAGCTTCTTGTCTAACTCCTCTGTCTGAGATGATGGCCTGTACACCACTCCCATTCTAAGAATCCTATTCTTGGAATCCTGGATTTGCATCCAAAGTGACTCCGTACTACCCTCCTTCCCTTCCTGCCTTACACACTTCAGTTCTTCTTTCACATATAGTGCCACACCCCCTCCTTTCCCAATCACCCTGTCCCTACAAAATAACCTGTACCCTGGTACAGACAAGTACCAGTCATTATATTGGGTGGCCCATATTTCTGTGATGGCTGCAATGTCCACCTCTCCCTCTGCCATGAGCACCTCTAACTCTGCAGTTTTCCTCCCAAGGCTCCTAACATTAAGGGTAGCCATGTTCCACCCTTTTCCACCACTCCCATCCTGCCCTCCTTTACTAGCATCACCAATAGTACTTGCCATTTGTCCTTTGTCACTATTATTGGGGGTAAGCTCATATGGTTTCCCAACCTGTGGTCTTTGCATGTCTCTTGCCCAATTGCCACCCCCCGCTCCTGGTTTAAATTCCCTACTTCCTCTATGTACTCCTCCATCCTCTGTTTCAGCACTTTCTTTCCCTCCTCACTCAAGTGTAGTCTGTCCTTGGCATAGAGACTACTGTCCTCTCAAGTCCCTCCCCATCCCTCCAACAGCCCATACTCTTTAGCACAACACCAGGTTCTTAGCCATCCATTAAATTCATCTATTCTCATCCTTCTTGTCATGCTTGCCTTGGGCACTGGAAGTATCTCCAAAAAAGTTACTAACTTCCTGCCCACTCACATAATTGTCCTAGTTCCTCAAACCTCCTCTCGACAATATCTAATGTCTTGTCAGCCAGGTCGTTCGTCCCAAGATATATAATTAAATGAAGCTTGTCCCAACGCCTTCTAGCATATTTCAGAACAGATTGCCCACCCTTTTCACTGTCATTCCTGGCATGGCCTCCACCCCAAATGTGACTATGCCTCTCCCCCCTGCTACCCCACCTAACTCCACTTAGTATTGAGTCTCCTAGCACTAAGATTCCACCACTCTTTCTCCCTGCTTGCTTCCATTCATCTCCCTCTCTCATTTGCAGATCCTGTTCTTCCTCCTACACATTATTTCCCCCTTTTGCCCCTGTTGCAATTCTCCCAGCAGAACTTCCCCCCGCTCCGGTTTGGTCCTGGCATTTATCAATTACTCCTCTAATTTCATCATTTTCTTCCTCCACCTTCTTCCTCTGCAGCAGTGCAAAACTATTTTCTGAAGATCCTTCACAAATGCCATCTCCCTCTCTCTTCACAGTAACTTGTTCTCTCCTTTTCACTCCATGACTTTTGTCACTTCTTCGCCTCCCCTCACAAGTCCCTATCTCCTCCTTCCATTTGACTTTTGTCTCCTGACCTGGTTTCCCCGGCAGTCGTTCTTCCTGGCCTGGGCCCCCTTGTCCCTGCTTCCCTTCTTCTGACCCTCTTCTCACCACTGTTGGCTTAAATCGCCCTCCCTCATCACCCATTCTTCCTCCCTCCAGTATTGGGCTAAACCCACCCCCAGTCTGCCTTGCCTGTCTTAATTCCTCCTGCAGACCCTCAATCTCCTTTCTAAGTTTCTCTGTGTGGTTGCACAGTAAACATCCTCCCACACTCCAGGCAATTTTTCGGAAGATTGGTGCACCGCAGTTGTTGCAGCCTACCACCCTACCCATTGCTGTTGTTGCCCACCAGCGACCCCACACCCTTCCAGATGCAGGATGCCAAACACTCCCCCAAGACTCCCCTCTTCCTCCTCTATCAGTGCAAAACATTCTTTTATTAATTTCCCTTACCAGTTTTTTTGTACACATTTAGATAGATTGAGCAGCTGCTTTTTATATTACTAACCTTCCTATCCACACTCAAAAAGTGACTTTAAGTAGCTATTGCACAACCTTCTTCAAACTCCTACTCCTTTCCACAATGCATTAGCAATGCAAAGAAGTAACAATGAAAGCTCCTAGATTTGCAGTTACTTCCCTTCCACTGAGATAACAGTCACCTCTTCTCTCGCTGCTGTTCCATTCCTGGAATTCTTAATATTGGAATGTTTCAAGGGCTATAGGAAGCAGGGAACAGGATGAAACTAAATGCCTTCTACCACTTGAGACAGACATATATTTCCCAATAAATGAAGACCCTAAAGACTGTTATTTCTCATATAAAACAGGTTCAAAAAGATTAGCTAAAAAAACTCTCATTTGTTTTATATGTAATATGTTATAATAATATTGTTCTATAATAGATTAAAAAAGTTAAAATACCCCCACAAATTAATATAAAGTCAGCTGACATTTTAAAGTAACTTCCCCTAACCTTGGCATCTTGCTGCTCAATATTACCCCTTCCTAATTCTGCCAGTTTGATCACTCAAATGTTTTAAAAGATCAAAATGTTGTTATGAGAATGCATCATAATGCAAGGGATCAACTCTAAATGATGTACAAGCAAAAAGTTAAGGAAGGAATTACAAATACACAGGAATGGTTTAGTACCCATAAATAAGACTAAGTCCCCCAAAAATAAACCTTTGGGACCCAGTTTTCAAATGGCTGCTGGGTCAGAACACATTGCATTAATCCACAGTTATGGCAAACTCTACATGTGTCAGGGACCCTGTGCCCTATTCCAGAAGAAAGGGGGTCCATGTGCCAAACTCCTGAGAGTTGCCACAGCTGCAGTGTTGTGGCAAACGTTTGGTGCACTGGAGGGGTTTGACGGAAGGTCCCATCAAGCCCCCCCAGCCTGGCACAACATAGGTACTGCCACGAAAATGGGGATGGGAAGAAGGCTGTAAGGCTGGGAATCAGGTCAGAGGGACCAGGGAGGGTGCCATAGTGAGTGATGGGATCATGGTGGCAGTAGCAGGGTACAGAGGTGGCACCTGATGGAGGTGCCATGACCAGAGGTACAGAGCAACTAGGAAAGGATACACCATGGTAGGCACACACAGACCCTGTTCCAGACCTCCAGGTGGTAACAACACTGGCACCTGCCACATAGCTCATGCAGTCCCTGACATGCAGTGGGTGGCACTGGCTGCAGTGCATAGGTGCGGTTGGTGAATGGGGATGTCCCCCAGGCACTGTGACATTCATCTGCTAAATAGCTGCTGCAAGAGCCATGTTGATGTCCACTTATTCTGCTGGGGACTGTGTCACCTATGGGATAGGTGCCAGGGCTATTGCCACCTGGGGTCTGGGACAGGGTCTCTGTGTGCCAACCATAGTGTACCTGGTCCAAGTGGCTTTGTCCCACTGGACATGGCACCTCCACTGGGTACCCCGTCTGTACCTTGCCACTGCTACCATGCCCCTGTTGCCCACAATGGCACCACCACTGGTCTCTCTGCCCTGGTTCCCAACCTTGCAGGCCTCCCCCACTCACATCTCTCCAATTCACTGGCACAGAGCCCTTAGACCAGCTCATGACTGGTCTAACCTCAGCCCCATCATGTGACAAGTGTGGGGCTTCTAAAATTCCAAATAAGGGGATGCTACAGCCTTGCTGTAGTGCAAGCCCTTTTGCAATATGGTGCACTTTCACTTCTGCCATTGGGGTGGCACAGGGCACCTTTGGCACAAGGCATCCCAATTTCAAGGCAGTCTGCATTCGAAAATTGGAATTGTCACTAATTTGGCACAAGGTGCCACTTGTGTCAAAACTTTTTGACACAGGCACCTTGTGCCCAATTTCACCTTTTAAAATCTTGCTCATGATGTTCTAGATACCCAAAAATGTAAACAAACTGGATGGTAATGTTATTCGTTTTAATAAGATGGAACTCTTATGGAAATGTCTCAGCACTTACATATCTGAGAATCCACCTAATAAAAAACAAATGATAAAATCCATATTATTTTGGTCACTAAAAATGTAAACAATAAACTATTTTTCTATGCTGAAATAAATACTTTCTTACTGCTGACATAAAAATAAAGCAAGACAAATATTGCTAGAACTGGATAAAATAGATTTTTCATGCATAACAACTGCAAAGAAAGATATCTTTTTGTGATTTGTTAGTCACAGTTGTATGAAATATGACCTATAATGGCCAAACACATCAAAATGACTTTGTTTCACTCCAGTTTGATGTGCAAAACTGTGTGACATCTTTTCATGCATATATCTGCCAAACAGAACTAGCAAAAGTTTCACTCACATGGGGAAACAGTTAGAGATAAATACTAGGGGAGACGCGAGAGAGAGAGAGAACAAGGAAAGAAAGTATAGCTTGACTAAAGTCAAAAGAAATAACTTGAATAATTTTCATTTCACTAATGTGCCTGTCTAAAAGCAAAAATACCCTAATCCACCCTAATGGGCATTGTGTTAAAGAGAATCAGATGGTGCCAAGCAATTAGTCATTGTCTGTAGATGGCAGATCTAGGTTATCTATGTTTTGACACAGTCAGAGTTCCAGACAAATACAAAGGTTCAGTGGAACCAGATAGGATGTACTACAATACTTAGCAGTAAATTACGTATCACAAAATACTGCATGACGTAAGTTCTTAATCACCATTGAATAACAGTGTTCCCTGCAGCATATTGCAGCATTTTGCAGTAATACTGGAAGAAACTGTATTGCACCCTGGCTGGCGCCTCTGTACTTGAAGTGGGTGACTTCTTCAAGAGGATCATCACGTCTTGAAGACCGGGTTAGAAAGGAATATAACTAGTCTTTGCTTTATGACAAAATGTCAGGCAGGCATTCTTTTTAACATTTAGAGAGAAATGGTTTGAGCTGCTCCAGGGGCAGACTTTGTTAAAGTTATGCTGTAGTGGTTTCTCCAGTGGCGTTGCAGAAAAAGTGCTTTCCTTGTGCTTTGAGTACTTCAGGGTCATGTCTGGGGACTGGGACCCACAAACCCAGCTGGTTAGATTAGGAGCTGAAGAGGCAGTCAAAGGATGCATTCAACACTCTAAGGTGGCTCTCCTCTGCTCTTTATGGAATGACTGCCTGCTAGCTACAAGGGGAATGGCAGCCATTCTGCAGGGAATCCACTTAGTCCTACCTGCACCACTACACTGCTGGTAAGGAGGTGCCCTGTGATGGGTAGAGATTGAGACATAAAAGGATCAGGCCACTCCTCCACTTGAGATTAGATACGATGTGTGACTGAAAGGCTGTGGCAGGTGCCAGATCCAAAGAAAATGACATATGAGAGTGCACGGAGTTGGGTGGGATCCAGGGAGAAAAAGTATGTAGACATTAAAGATAATAATAACTAGGAAAACAATGTGACTCTCCATGATATCATACAGTTCCACTATTATCTTCTGATGCAGATGTTAGAATATGTAGTGTTGTCTGCCTCCATCTGGAAAGTTGGACACCAATGTTCTAGATATTTTAAGCATGCTATCTCATTATTAATACAAAAAAACACATTATTTTTAATTCTATACGTCTATTGGTGATCAATGAAACGTATACTGTATAAACACCATTGACAAGATAAAGACCAGACCAGACCTAGGTTTGAATCCCACAGCTTCCACTTGCATACTGTGTGACCCTGAGCAAGTCACTTAACCTCCTTGTGCTCCCAGGTCACTCCTGTGAAAAAGCTTTCAGCTTAGTGTGCTATACCTGGTTAAATAACTAACTAAAAAAAAAAAAAAAAAAACTAAGATACAGCCATGTTGACCAGACTTTAAGCTTTATTTGAAGTATGGTCAGTTCCTTTTCTTTACATTTATAAAGTAAGCAGAGTGGTACAGCACTATTTAATGCTCTGAAAAATTCTCAAAAGTCACTGGCCAAAATCAAATCAATTTCAAAATAAATGTATTCAGTGCTCAGTATATGATGAAATACTGACAGGCAGCACATAAGAGTATTTCTCCTTATGTGTTGTCTGTCGATTGATATTTTTCCTTTTGTGTTGTCAGTATTTTATCATATATTGAGCAAATAAGAAATTGAGTCAATTTACAATTACTGCAATTTTGTCAGTGACCTTTGGGGATTTTGGGTGCTGGATTCTGTGCTTCATTATTAACTTTGTGTATCCCAAGCACCAACCACTTAGTCTCTTCAGCGGCTTTTGCATTTTGACTGACAGTTTAAAAACCCTATTCTTATCACTGTGCATAGTAGCACATAACTATTCTAAAATAGCTATCTTTAGAAATGTCAATATTTGGAACCATTAGGACTAGAAACTTAGTTTTTTTAAAGGAAAGCTTTAATCAGATCATAATTCTTACATCATATTAAGGCAAGGCAAAGTTTTGTTTTTATAAAGCACCCATTCCAAAAGACTCTGAGCACAGTTCAAAGTAAGCAAAATCAATAGTAATATTAAAACACTATAAATAGACAGTATATAATCAGAAAAGTTTTTCCGAAATAAATACATTTTCAGAGAGGGTTTAAAGGCCTCCACCAAGTAGGCCATTCAGATATGCAAAGGAAGTGCATTCCAGAGCTGTGCAGCAGCCGCTCCTAAGGCTCTGTCCCCAGCTAGCTTCAGTCTAGATAGGGGGGTTGGGGGACAACAATGGGCAGGCTCACATCAGTGGAGTAGAGAGGGCACATTGGGTGGTAGGGAAACAGGAGCTGTTTTAAGCAGTTAGGACCCAGAATGTGTAGGGCAATGTAAGACAACAAACAAATCTCGAAGGTGATGCACCAATGCACCGGCAGTCAGTGTAGTGCACGCAGAACTGGTGTGATATGCTCGCTCAATGAAGAGCTCACAACAACTTGGGCATGACACCCTCCCAACAGAAACACTGTGCTTCCTCCATTCTTACAATAGGCATGCTGCCTCCTTCACAGTAGCACTATTTCCCTGGCACTAAAATCTTGGGATGTGTGCAACTTTTCCAGCACCCCAAGCATTCATCTTACAGACATACCCCACTAAGGTTACCTGCCTGTGTGGCAATCTACGCATTGTCCCTCATTCATAGTCATACCCCCCCCCCCATTCTATGTCAGCTAACCCTATTCTCTCTAAATGAATAAGAGAATTATTATTTAAAGTAATAATCTGCAGACTTAAGAAGAGCTTCCTTTTACTGCTGCTTTGCTCTGGAAATGTAGAACCAAATCCTTGTCCCCCTAATCCCATCCTAACCCCCCTGACCTAACACAGCAAAAAGGCTTTACATTCTTACACATTAATGCCTGCAGCTTACTTAAAAAATAAGATATGCTACAGGCGTGGGTTCTTCACACTGCACCAGACGTGCTGTTGATCTCAGAGACTTGGTTACATAGTTATGTCCCTGATGAGTACATTCATTTTCCCTTGTATAGTGTGTTTAGGACCCATAGGCAACCAAGGGGTGAGGTTGGCAATTTATGTATCAAATAAGTTCACAGCTTCAGTCATACAAAGATACATAGATACATAGACACTGTTGGCAGATAAGGGCCTATGGACCATCCAGTCTGCCCATTTGAGCTTGTAAGTTCACTTTATGTTTTTCTAGAAGTCTGTTGCCCCTTACCTCTGACCTCCAGAATTCCCTTATGTCTATCCCATGCATTTTTAAATCCCATGATTGTTCCGGCACCCAGCATATCCTCTGGCAGGGTCTTCCACTTGTACATCAGCCTTTCTGTGAAGAAATTCTTCCTCATGTTTCCTCTGAATCACCTTACCTCTAACTTCATCCCATGCCCTCTAGTCCTGGAACATCTTTTTTGCTGGAAAATAGTGTATTCCTGCACCCTGTTCCTTCCTGTCAGGTACTTGTATGTCTCTATCATATCCCCTCTCTCCCTACTCTCCTCCAGGGAGTACATATTCAAGGCCTTCAGCCTGTCCTCATAGGACTTGTGATGCAATCCCTGTACCATCTTTGTTGTCTTGCTCTGAACCTTCTCCACCCTATCTATGTTCTTACGTAGGTAAGGTCTCCAGAACTGTACACTGTACTCCAGGTGAGGCCTTACTAGTGTCTTGTATAGTGGAATGATGACCTGCCTTTTCCTGTTGGTGATGCTCCTTCCTATGCATCCCAGCATCCTAGTTGCTTTACCTGCTGCCTTGTCACACTGTTTCCTTACCTTGAGTTCATCAGAGATGATAACTCCAAGGTCCCTTTCCTGTTTGGTGCATGCTATATCCTCACCACCCCCCAACTGATATTTTGTTCCAGGTTTTTGTGCCCCATATGCATTATCTTGCACTGCTTTGCATTGAATTTCAACTGCCAAACCCTTTACCATTCTTCAAGCTTCTGCAGGTCCCTCCTCATTCTGTCTACACCCTCTGAAGTGCCCACTCTGTTACAGAGCTTCATGTTATCAGTGTAAAGGGAAATTATGCCTTGTAGGTCCTGCGCAATGTCACTGATGAAGACGTTGAATAGGACCTGTCCCAGCACTGATCCCTGTGGTACCCCACTGGTCGCTCTTCCCCCTGTGGGGTGACAGCCATTTACCAAAACCCTCTGTGTCCTGCCGCCCAGCCAATTACCTACTACAGCACTACTGTCCGGCCCACTCCCATATGCCCCAGCCTGTTTAATAGCCTCCTATGTGACACAGTGTCAAAGGCCTTGCTGAAATCCAGATAGGACATGTCCACTGCCCTCCTCTGATTCACCTCCCTTGTCACTCAGTCAAAAAATTCAATGATGTTGGTCTGGCTTGACCTCCTCCAGTAAAACCATGCTGCCTTTTGTCCTGTAGTTTGTTGGCAACAAGATGTTCCACCAATCTCTCTTTCAGTAGTGCTTCCATAATCTTCTTCACTACCGAGGTCAGGCTGACTGGTCTGTAGTTCCCTGCTTCCTCTTTGTCCCTGCTTTTGTATAAGGGGACTACATCTGCTGTCCTCCAGTCTTTGGGTACCTCCCCTGTTTTCAGTGATTGGTTAAACAGGATTGCCAGAGGTTCAGCCACCACGTCTCTTAGTTCCTTTAGGACCCTGGGGTGCACCCCATCTAGTCTTATTGCTTTATCGACTCTTATTCATTCCAGTTCCTTTACAACCCTTTCCCATGTAAAGGGTCTTGCGTCCATTTCTGTGCCATTCCCACCCCTTGTACTTCCTTCAGGTCCATTACTCTCCTCTTTCTCAGTAAAGACTGAGCAGAAATATCTGTTCAGTATGTCAACTTTACTGTTGCCATCCTCCATGTGGCCTCCATCCTCCCCTTTCAGTCTCACTATCCATCCCTTTGCCCTTCTTTTTTTACTTATGTACCTGTAAAAGGTTTTGTCCCCTCTAACCACTAATTTTGCAACGCGCTTTTCTGTCTAAGCTTTGGCTTCTCTTACTGACCTCCCTGCCTCCCTTTGCTTCTCCTGGTACTTCTCCCTATCCCCTTCTGCCTGCATCTTTTTGTATTGCCTGAATGCAATCTTTCTGGCTTTCATTTTCTCTGCTACCTTCTTGGAAAATCATAATGGCCTCCTGTTCCATTTCATAGAAACATAGAAACATAGAATTTGACGGCAGATAAGGACCGCTTGGCCCACCCAGTCTGCCCATTTCCCTACCTGATGGATAAGCTGCAGATCCTAGTTAACCAGCAGCCTACTTCTTCCTACCCCCACCCCCTAGAATTGCCTTATGACTGTCCCATGCATGCTTGAATTCCACCACTGTTTTTGACTCCACAACCTCCTCTGAAGGCTGTTCCATGCATCCACAACCCTCTGTGAAAAATACTCCTTAAATTACCTCTGAGCCGCCCCTTCTATCTTCAAATTGTGCCCCTTGTTCTTGCACATCTCTTTTTGAAAGATGCTAGCCTCTTGACTTTGTTGATTCCCTTGAGGTACTTGAAAGTTTCTATCATGTCCCCCCTCCCTCCTTTCCTTGAGGGTATACATATTAAGCTCCTTAAGTCTCACTTCATATGTCTTCCGTGCAGACCCTGCACCATTTTAGTTGCCCTCCTCTGACAGCTTCCATCCTGTCTATGTCTTGTGGAGATTGGTCTCCAGAACTGCACGTAGTACTCCAGATGTGGTCTCACCAGCTGTCTGTACAGAGGATAATAACTTGTTTTCTGCTGGTGATGCCTCTCCCTATGCATCCCAGTATCCCCCAGCCCTCCTTGCTGCCCTCTCACATTGCTTGCCCACCTTTAGGTCATCTGATATGACTACCCCCAGGTCCCTTTCCATTTTTGTTGTTGTTAGTATCTCACCCCCCATTGTGTACCCTTCCCCTGGGTTTTTATTTCCCAGGTGCATTTCCCTTTGCTAACCTACTTAATGCATAATTCTGTAGCACTTGTAATCCCTGTTTTTAATATTGCCCACTGTTCCTCAACCCCTGATTCCCTCCCCATTCCCATTAATGCCTCTTTCAAGCATCTCCCCATTTGCCCAAAGTCTGCCCCCCCTAAAATCCAGGATACTTTTTTTGTATGGTTTGGTTCTTCTTCTTCTTCTGTGATTTCAAACCTCAGTGACCAGTGGCCACTGTTCCCCAGGTGCTCCCCCACTGTTACCCCTATCACACTACTGTTTGTAAGCATGAGGTCCAGTATTGCCTTCTGCCAATTTGGTTCCATGGCCAGTTACTTGAGGAAGGCACCTTGAAGGGAGTGCAGGATAAATCTGCTCCTGGTTGATGCTGCTGCTGCTGGAAGGCTGCAGTCCACAACTGGAATATTGAAGTCTGCAACCAGCACCACCTCACACTTGTCTGCCATCCTTTGGATGGCTAGCATCAGCTCCCTGTATGTTTCTTCCTCTTAGGCTGGTGGTCTGTAGACCATCCCTGTACAGATGGCTGGCCTCATTTTCCTTTCCAGCTTAACCCACAGTATCTCTCCCCAGTTTTGTTCCTCCTGGATCTCTGTGGTCTTTATGCCATCTTTCACATAAAGTGCCACTTCTCCTCTTTTCCTGCCTGCCCTGTCTCTTCTGAATATGCTGTAGCCGGGTATGGCCATCTCCCAGTAATGGTTATCATTACACCAGGTCTCTGTGATGGCCACAATGTCCAGGTACAACTGCACCATGGCAGCCTCCAGATCCTCCATCTTGTCATCAACTCCTTATCCACACCCACAGAGTTTGAAAGCCTTACTTTAACAATCTTCCTATCTACCAATGAGTCCATTTACTTAACAGGCTGTTATTGACTTCCCTCAGGGGGCATCGAGATTCTAAACCACTTATGCAAGACATTACATATACAATAATTCACGTGGTGAGTGCATAATGAGAAATTATGTGCACCAGAGGTGTGGGATGCTACATAAACCCCGAGGGTGAAACCCGAGGGTTTTATATGAGCATCCTACACAAAGGGTACACATAATTTCTCATTTATGCACTCTCCCCATGCACTGTTTTATGTAATTGCTGACACATCTTTTTTTGCCACACAGTAAAAGGAAGATTTGTAGCTATGGTTGAAAGGAAATATTTTTATTGAAGGAACACTTCAAAGACATTGCTGGATCTGCTGTGAAACATTACAGGTGCAGCAAAATAGTCTTTGTTAATTAAAACATTGTTTTTACCTTGCACAATGACTACAACTGAAAGGTGAACTCAGGAGTGCAAACTGTGGGTTAAAATGAAAGGGAAACTTTGTAGTCAGAACCGTAGTTAAACAGTAAACATTTTGAAACGTATTGTTGTTTTCTGCTTTAACAAGGAAACTGGAAAAGTCCATGAAGCTGCTCACTTTTGTTTTTTGTTGTTCCTGAAATAAAAACTGTGGTAAGGTTTGTAGGGTGCTGTTCGTTTGCCCTCCTCAACTGTCAGACATGTTTTTCCCATTGCGAGTGTGCACCTACGTGCTGCGTGAGTTAGGGAGAGCAGGAGATGTCGCATGCTTGCTGTTATAACTCGCAGGTTATAATGACAAATTATGACTTGCTCTTCTTATGGATAAAAAGGTGTGCCAGTTAATATAAACCAATAACTCCTAATCTATCATTATAGGTGACCTAAACCTCAATTGGAATTTCCCTTGTTCCAAAGCTTTAAAAGATCTTTGCGATGAATATGTTCTTAAGCAGATCATTTCAGATGCTACCCACCTCAGTATCAAAAACCCTGCACACAGCACCCTCCTCAATATACTACCTGTTAATAAACCTCATACAATTTCACACACTGGAGTATTTGATGACATCAGAGATCACATGCATAAGGCATATACATAAACCTATGTCCACCTCCAGTTTCATATACAAAAAGAGTCACTGCAGATTTAACAGTGCAGACTTCCTGGCTGACTTAAGCAACATTAGATGGCAGATTTTTATCTAGCACCATCGCTCACAGAGGCCTACACTTTGTTCCAGAACCTTGTTCTAAAAGTGATCGACGTACATACTTCTTTCGTAGAGAATTAGAAGTAGGAAAATATCTTGTCCCTGGTTTACCACTGCTTTAAAATCACCCTGCATAGCAGAGACACCCTATGGAAAAAAACACGAAAAACAAAGTTAACTACTGACTGGATGGCCTTTAAAACATCTTGGGACCACTGTCCCACACTGATAAGGGCTGAAAAGCCATAATATTTTCAAACTGCACTCGACTCTTCTAAAAACAATGCTGCCAAATTCTGGAAGGTCTTAAAAGAAATAGAAGATCATAGCCCCCCGTTGGATTTACCCTCTAAAATAAGCACTGGAGACAGCACCTAGAAAAGCAAAATAAGCATTTTAGAATAGCTAAATAATCACTTTGCTACTGCTGGTCTAGCCTTTGACACCTTACCAGCAAGCAAACTAATTTCCTAGCCCTGCACTAATGACCCTCTAAGTTCGTCCACTAATGCCCCCCCTTACAAATAAATTTTGTTTCAGCATAATTATCCTTAAACAGGTTGAAGATCTCCTAATCACCTTAGATAGAGATTGAAAGAGCCACTCCATCCTGGTTCTTCTGGATCTCTCATCAGTGTTTGACACCGTGGACCATGGGGGTGTTACTTAGCCATCTGAGGTGCATCTCAGGACTGTCAGGAACAGTCCTCAGGTGGTTTATATCATTCCTCACTGGAAGAACTCAGAGTAGTGTCTGGGGTGTTTTCATCAGACCCAGTTTCTCTGTCTTGTGGGGTCTCTCAGGGTTCGGTTTTGTCACCCATATTGTTCACGGTGTACATGCTGCCCCTTGGAGACATCGTAAGAAGGTATTGACTGAGGTTTCATTGCTATGCTGATGATACCCAGCTCCACCTTTCTTTTACTCCCAACCAGGATAGAGCTCTCTCGGTCTTTAATAGCTGTCTCAAAGAAATCCAGGAGTGGATGGATTCGAGCTAGCTGAAATTGAACTCCAGTAAGACTGAGGTGTTGGTTGTGGACCCTGATCACTGGACAGGGGGTTCGGGGGGTTGGTCACCCTCTGGATTTGTTCTTGGGGGTGTCTCTCTCCCAACCTCTGACCAAGTGCAAATCCTGGTGGTAATTTTTGATGAAGGTTGACCCTGCAGCTCCTAGAGAAAATTGTAAATACACAGCTGAGGACTCACCTTGAGTCTAGGGAACTGTTAAATCCTATGCAGTCCAGATTCAGAGCTAAACATAGCACTATCTCAGCCCTCACCAAAGTTACTAACAACTGGCAGCGTAATCTTGAGAGCAAAAACTTTATTTGTGCTGTTTTCCTTGATCTAAGCAAGGCTTTTGACACAGTCGACCATAGTCTGCTCCTCTCATCCTTTCAAACCATAGGTGTGGACCCCTTCTCTCTGCATTGGTTTACTGACTATCTTACAGGGCGCCTTCAACAAGTTAAAGCTGAAGGAGGCCTGTTCCCCTTAAAAACTTTGCAAAGAGGGATACCTCAAGGTTCTATATTAAGGCCCTTACTTTTTGCAATCTACATTAATAACATCAACTACTGTATAAAAGAAGCCAACATCCATCTGTTTGCAGATGATACAGTTCTCTATGTGAGTCGCCCAACATCTGAAGCTGCCTGCAATGACCTACAGTCAGAATTCAACCTTTTGCAAAGCCAACTCCTCCAAAAAAAGCTACTTCTTAATGCCAAAAAACTAAAGAGATGGTCCTCTCCCCTTTTATCTGTATGGCTAATCCTGTGTCCAGTGGGACAGTTCCCCAAATTACCACAGTTCTAGGTGAAAAACTAGAATTTTTCACAAAATTCAAGTATCTGGGAGTTTGGATACACCAAAGACTCTCCGTCATTGAACATTTCGAGGACTTGATAAAACGACTTTGGCAAAGGCTTGGACTGTTTTTTAGAATCAACCAATTTCTCACCAGAGATGCCAAGAAACAACTGGTCCAATCCATTTTCCTATCATTGGTTGATTACGCTGATTTCCTCTATAGCCAATGCTCCAACTCTTACATGGCTAAACTGGACACACTCTACCATCGAGCACTGAGGTTTATAACGGGACTCCCCTTCGACACGTACCACTGCACCCTACATGCGGCAGTGGGTGACATCACTAAAGTTCAGGCACCACAGAAACGCCGCTCTCTGGACCTATAGAGCCATCTCTAATAAGCTGCCTTACTATATCTCCTGCTGTCTTCCCCTGAGTATAATTGGGAAATACGTGTTAAGAAGTTACTCAGCTATTACGCTTCAAATACCCAAAGCAAAATCCCGCTTTGGCAGGGCTGCCATAAACTTCGTGCTACCTACCTTATGGAATGATCTACAAAAAACCCTCAAATTAAGCACTCTAATTGGTATAAATGCCTTCAAGATGCTTTATTTCCATACAATCAGAGAAGTATGTAACTGCTTCACCCACTCAGACCCAGTACCGGTGTTTGCACTGGTATACAGCCACGCCTAGACCCAATTTTAAGTACTGACCCCCCAGCTTGCTCCTCACCAGCCTAATTGTTCTCTCTCTTATTCCCCTGTCTTATCAACACTAAGCCCGTCCATCCCCTTATTCTTCCTTTCCCAACCTCGGATAGGAGCTCACTACCCTGGGTTGTGACATCCTACCATGCCCCACACTTTATAGCATTCAGTCCCAGGGCTCACATATACTCCTTTTCTCCATCCACCTTCTCTACATCCCATTTTACCAACTCCTCTCTGTGCACCGTGCCCTCCTAGCCCTTCTTCCCCTACCTCCCTCCCTTCCCCCCTACCTTCACCTCTACCTGGTGTATATTTTTATTTTTTTTCCTCTGTTACTTCCTCCTGCAACCTTAGATAACCTGCTTTATCTTCCTATAGACACTTCTATGTATGTAAATACCATGTAATCTGTACAATATCTGTATAATTCTATGTACATATGAACTTCTTTTTCTTCCTCTCTGTAAAGAGTATTATCTGCATTGCTTTGTAAATACCTGTGTTGACCTGTATATACAATTGTTCATGCTCCACCCAGGTCCATCTTGCAAATGAGCTTCTGCTCAACGATGAACGCCTGGTTAAATAAAGACTTGATTGATTCATAGGTGTCAGCTGTCATCAAATCTTCCTTTTATCATCTAAGGAATATCTCCAAGGTTAAACATCTGGCTCCGTCCAGCGACCTTCCTGTTCTGGTCCATGCCTTTGTGTCCTCATGCTCAGATTATTGCAAATCCCTATACCTAGGGCTTTCTGGGGTGGAAATCCGCCACTTGAAGCTGGTGCAGAATGCAGCGGCCAGGCTTCTGATGGGATCATCTCGGTCCTGTCATATTACAGTGGTGCTGCACAAACTGCACTGGCTACCAGTACAGTGGTGGATCACCTTTAAAGTTGGCTTACTGACTTTCAAAGCCCTACACGGACTGGGCCCAGACTACCTGAAAGAGCTCTTGGTTTCTTATTACCTCGGGCGATTGCTCCGCTCAGCCAGCGAGGAGTTGCTAGAGATCTCTAAGGTACATTTGAAATCTTCAGGGGCCAGATCATTTATGTTTGTGGCTTCCACACTCTGGAATTCTCTAACTCGTCGGTTACAGGAGTGCACAATGGTGGAGGGTTTTAAGCTGGCCATAAAGACCTTTCTGTGGCACCAGGCATACTGTGAATAATTCATTGATTAATGTGATTTTATGATGTGCGATTTTATGATTGTTTATCCAGATTTGTTTTTTGATTTTAACTTGTACTGCGCCTTGATATTTGAAAGGCACCTAAAAATAAAGATATTATTATTATTATTACTATTATTAAAGATATTAGATACAAAAAAAAAGCTCAGGAGTGGATCACCTTGACCCATTCTTCTTAAAATTAGGCTACCACCTGCTGGCACCACCCATTACCCATCGTTTTAACCTGTCCCTTTCTCAAGATACCATTCTTTCTAAGTGAAAGATAGCACAAATTATTCCACTCTTTAAATCTGGCAATCCAAATGATTCTAACAATTACCACTCAATCTATTTGCTACCTACCCTTTCAAAAATACTCTGGAAACTAATTCTCAACTAAGAGAATATCTAGAGACCTCCAATTTGATTAACCCACTACAATCTGGATTCAGGCCAAACATAGCATGGTCTCTGCCCTGGCCAATGTCATAAATGACTGACAAATTACCCTAGATGATAAAAATTCCATCTGTGCTCTCTTTTTGAATTAAAGCAAGGCCTTCTAAAGAGTAGACCATGATCTGCTGCTGTTTATGTTGCACAATCTTGAACTTGATGACATTGCCCAGAAATGGTTCTCCTGCTGTCTCATAGGTAGACAACAACAAACCAAAGAGCAAGGTCATCTATCCTCCCTTAGAACCCTGCATCGAGGCATTCCACAATGGTCAATCCTGGGGCCCTACACTTTGCAATTTACATCAATGAAATTCACTGCATAATTACTATAGCAAGTGTTCATCTCTTTGCAAATGACACTGTACTTTACGTTGAATAGCCATCTCTTGAGTCTACTTATCTAAAACTACAAAAGGAATTTAACCTTTACAGCAAAACCTCCTTTACTTGAAACAACTATTAAATGCCAACAAGACTAAAGTTATGCTCCTCTCGCCTCAAACAAAAGCAGCTAACACTAACCCCACAACTATCAAACTACAAATTACAACCGTCCCAAGGGAAATACTCGAATCTGTGGACAAATTCAATTACTTAGGTTTCTGGCTGAACCATTAACTAACATTCATGACTCACATTAAAGAACTATCGAAAAATACTAAGAGGAATCCTAGGATTTTTCTTCTGTATTAGGCACCTGCTTACCTATGAGGCAAGACAAAGACTAGTTTGGGTGGCACTTCTACCCCTCATTGGTTACACTGACTTCATTTATAGTCATGGCCCTTAAACAGACTTAACAAAACTGGACACACTCTACCATAGGGTGATAAGGTTTATCACCAATGCCCATTTAATACTCACCACTGTGCCCTTTATACAGAACTAGGTTGGACCTCGTTAGCCACTAGGAGGTGGCAAAATGCCTCCCTCTGGGCCTATAGAGCCATCACCAAGAAACTCCCACCTTATATCTCAGACCTATCAAATTTACCCCCTGCACATATTCTCTTAGATGGTACTCTTATATTCTGTTTGACATACATGGAAAAAGATCCCACTAAGGTGCATCATCCCCATGTCATGCTCTCCCTAAACTATTCTCCAAAATTCACTAAAACTTACAGAAATTATTGGGATGCTTTCTTTTAAATCGCTGCAACAAAACTCACTGAAGGAAAGATGCCAATGTTATTCTTAAATTGCCCCCCTGCCCTGAGGTAATTCTACTGCACTTACTACTCAGCACTTCTTTTTTCACAATGCAATCCTGCCCTATATTTTTCTTCAAATCCTACTCTTCCCCCTCCTCCCCTTCTCTATGTTTATTTCAACTCCTCCTCCTTCCCCTCCACCTTTACCATGTTCCTATTCAACTCCTACTGCTTTCCCCTTCCCCTCTCCTCTTTCTTTTCTGCTATCTAACCCATGTTAGATTGTGCCTTCCCAACACCTCTTCTGTACCTGATGCCCCTTCTGAATATTAGAATACCAAGGAACCTGTCACCGCCATATGGATTTAAATATTTTCTTAGATATATTCATTGTACAACAAATAGCGTCAACATGTGTAACCTCTAATTCTGTTTGTAATTGCTTTGTTGTCATTTTTTGATCTGGCATCCTCCCAGGACCACCTTGTAAATGAGTTCCTCACAATGGTGTATTTTTGTGGTAAAATAAAAATTTAATTGAATTGAATTGAATTGAATTATCTGGGCAGCAGCATTCTGAATGAGCTGCAGGCATCATATCAGACACCCAGATAACCCTATGTACAGAGCATTACAATATTTTAACCTTGAATAGATGAAAGCATGAACGATCATTGCTAGGTCATCCGGAACAAGAAACAGCTTGATCCTGGTAATATTCAGAGGATGAGAAAAGCCAGATTGGACAACAGATGACACCTGCTGTTTGAGCATCAATGTGCTGTCCAAAATGACACTTAGGTTTTTTACCATATCAGTTGCCAAGAGAGGTTGGCCTCCCAACAATGGGAGAGCCATACCATCCCTGGCAGCTATGCCTCGATGACCTGTCTCAAACTCCATGACCTCTGTCTTGCCTGGGTTAACCAGTTAAGACACAGCCAGTTCAGGGCCATCCAGTCATTGATCTCAGTCAAGCACTGACTCTGCACTGAGACCACGATATCATCATCAGGGGAACAAGACATGTACAACTGGATGTCATCTGCATAGCAGTAAAATCCATCTCTATACCATCTGATGATCTCCCCCAGTGGCAGCATGTGCGCATAGAACAACATGGGGAACAGAATAAAGCCTAGTGGGACTCTGCAGGAGAGCACATAGTCCCTGATATAAAATTCCTTAGTACAACCTGCTGTGTCATCTGGACCAAGAAGGATTCAAACTAGCACAAAAATGCACCACAGCAACCCACGTAGTCCTGCAGGTTATCCAAAATCACTCCATGGTCAACTGTGTCAAAAGCTGAAGATAGATCCAAGAGCCCAGAATGGAACGTTGCCCTTGATCCCATTCTAGAAGGAGGCCATGAATTACCCTAATGAGAATAGTCTGAGTACCATGTCAGGACCAAAAGCCAGACTGGAGATGTTCATAGATGGAGAAAGATTCCAGGTGATCTGTCAGCAGCTCTGCTACCACCTTCTTGATAACATTCCCCAGAAAGGGGATGATAGAGACAGGTCTGTAATTTGCAAGAATATCAGGGTCCAGGGATGGTATCATCAGAAAGGGTCTGACCGCTGCCTTTTTTAAGGCCGTTGGTAAGATTTCCTCTCTAACGGACCCATTGACAATTCCAGCAAACACTGCACCCAGGAACTCAGCACAGCTGAGAATCGACCATGTAGGACCAGGGTCAAGAGTACTGTTGGTAGGGTACAAGTTGGAGATTACCCAGAGTACCTCAACCTCTAAGACTGGTTGAAACTCATCTCAGGCATGCTGATCTACATCACACAAGGGATGACTATTGCTTGCCCACACTTGGCCACCCAGGGAGATAGATGATCTAATGGCTGACACCTTGTCAGCAAAAAATTGAATGAAGTCCTTGCACTTCTCTGCAGAAAACACCCCTAACAGACTGCATACAGGGAGAATTCAGCAACCTGTCTACAGTGCAAAAGAGATAAGTAGGACAATTTTTCCCTGCAGCAATGGATTGTGACAGGAACTCTGCCTTCTTCAGATCGACTGCTGCTGATATTTAACATAGTGTGTTTTCAGAGCCAATTTGTCCTCCATTGACTTGCTTGGACCTCCTCCAGGAACACTCCAATCTCTGTCCCTTAGTCTTCAACCAATGCAGCTCAGCACAATACCAAGGTGACCTGTCATGGGAGGTCATGGGAGGAACATGGAATGGTGCAATGGTGTCCAGAGTTGACGCAAGCACCAGATTATAGTGTTCAGTTGCCCCATCTGGGCCCCATGCACAAGTCAGAAACATACTAAAGATATTCAGTGCCTCCAGGAGCTTGCAAAGCTCCAATTTATGTTTAGGATTACACCAGATAGTTTCCACAGATGGGTATTTAAAAGTGGGATGCCACACTGGAATGACACTGCATGATGATCCGACCAGGACACTGGACCAATCTTGACAGCACAAACTTCAAGTCCCAATGAGAAGTTCAGGTCCAGTGTGTGCCCAAGCTGCTGTATAGCAGAGATAACAGCCTTTGTCAATCCCACACTTTAAAGTGTATATTCAATAGAAATGTAACATACCAATACTCATTTTTATTCTTCTTTGTATCTGTGTTAAGTCGTCAAATGTCTACAATTAATATGTAACTGTATTGATCTGGCTAAATGCTTTATTTTCAGAAACATACAGCATGTTTTTAACCATTATCCAAATGTTAGCAAAATGTATTTCGAAAGGGCTAACATTTGAACCACCATGGTTAGAAAAATAGATTTGTTTCCAGTAAAAGTCTGGAGTCAGGTCAATATATATATACCATGATGATACACATTCAGTGTATAGGGGCTTGTAAATACACACTGATATAATAAAATTACATTTTTAATATTAAAATTGAATGTGTATTTTCAGTACAGTATATTTACACATCACAAGTGTGCCTACATAGTAATGATAGTAAATAGTTGTATTTGCATAAAGATGCAGAAAAGGAATATACAACTGAACCATGAGTCATTTCAACAGGATCCATATAACAGGCATACACACTGTTCCATATTTAATTTATTTATCTTATATAATTCCTAAAATGCAAATATCAGAATAAATATCATATGTATTAATACACATGTGCACCAATTTATCAAGGCAAACAATGGAAATTAATAACATCCATTTTCAAAAGTGGTGCAGCAAAGACATACTTTAAGCCTCCATATTCAAAAGACTAGAATGGCACTAACCATGTTAGCCCCATGTTGACCAGGAATACCACTGACAAATGGGGAAGGGCTATATTCAGAGGCCTCCACTGCACACCGCTAACCTGATAGCTCGGATGCACAGAATAGACCACTGCATTTATAACAAGAATTTGTCAATGCCGAATGTTTGCTTGCTGGCATTTGCATTGGTACTGAAAAAGTTGGCGAGATGCATAATAGGAATGGCAGTGAAGTACAGAACTAACACTAATCCCTACCTCCACCTTACAGAGACTGACAGGTGTTGGGGTGTGCCTTTGTATCATCGGTCATAATGCTCATGCCATTCCACCCTCACCCCACCCTGCAGACACTGACAGGAGTCATGGTGTGTCTTGGGGTCTTCGGCCCTTACACTCACCCCATTCTGTAAGGAAATAAGCTGAGATAGGTGCAGTATAGGAGAATGTGTGAACATTTGGGCAGAAGACCCCAAGGCACACCTTGATGCCTCTCAGTTGCCGCAGGGTGGGGATGGGATGGAATGGCATGATCATTAAGGCTGGTGACCTCAAGCCACAACCCCGGTACCTATCAATTTGTACAGGGTAGGGCATTATGGTTGCAAAGCCTAATGCCCAAGGCATTTGTTGGTATTTTCACTCCAAATTTTCAATATCTCATGAACAGTGACACTATCATTACATTACTCAATCCTGAAAGGTGATTTTGCACAGCGAATGCACCATTCAGTGCAACAGGTGCAAAAAAGACATTTTGGGCAGGATGTGAAAAATGATATCTGTACTATTCATGAAGAGATGTAAAAAGTGGCAATGTTGAAAAACTGGAATGAAAATATGAAAAATTGGTGAAATTATGAGCATGTGTAGAAATTGCATAATGCGCACTCATAGCGCAGCCATTGTTTTGAATTTTTTTACCAAATTTTCAACATGGCCTTTTTTAGGAACTCCCCTCATTAGCAGTGGCACTGTGATTTCATTATTTTGTCCCAAAAGTTGATTTCACTCGGTAGCTGTGCCATTCTGTGCCACAGGTGCAAAAAAACATTTCAGGCAGGATGCAAAAAAGGCAGCTGTATTGTTTATAAAATGGGTTGCCATTAAGGGCAACCCCCATTGTTCCAGGCCATCTGACCCAGGGAAGAGATGGGGGATGTCAGCAGGGACAAGAAGGGGAAGGGAGAAATGGAAAAGGAGGAAGTGAGGTCACAAACAGGGAGGGCTTCCCTGACATCATCACAGTGTCAGAAGGGGGCAGAGGATAAGATCCAATGGGAAACAGAGAAAGGGGATTGAGGGTGAAGCAACAAGGGATTTAAAAAAGGCAGCACAGAGGGGCTCTGCCACTTTCTGCTAAGGTTTTTAGGTAAATAAATTCAAGAGAAATAACCTAGCACATCGGTAGGCTAGTTCCTCAGGAAAAGGTAAGGAAAGGAGATTTTGGGACATTAATCCATTAGGTGGACTACTCAGGCAGATATCAAGGCTGGAGCTGAGAGAAAGTTAGAATATGAGGTGAGGTTTTAAATATATATATATATATATATATATATATATATATATATATATATATATATATATAGTGTAACAATTTGTTGTTGATTTGGTTTAAAAAAAATGTGCATGTGTGTATAAAAATAAGGTATCAGGGTACAGTCTTTTTAGAACGTTGTTTCATCCAGAGAAATTGTGGTTCCAAGATGTGGGCAGGTTTTGTTTAGAAGGGTAATTTTAGAAAAACAACATGTGTTTGCATCCATATGGAGAAGCAATGGGAGCAGAAAAGTCTCTGAAAGTGTTTGAATTGCATGCAAAGCAAAGCTGGAGGATCGTCAGTAAGTTTCAGTAGAGAGGAAAAGCGAGCAGCTATGGAGGAGAATACAAGCAGCAGATAGTTGGGGGCAAGGGATGGAAAGCATGGTAGGAGGATAATGAATTGAATGGGAGGAATGAAGAAGGAGGAGCCATGCAGTGAATGGAGGGGCAGCCAGAAAAGAAAATCTGTGTATGCGGTAAATGGGAAATTCGTTTTAAGAAGAGAGGGGTTGGAGTCCACAGAGAAGTGGAGATGGAAGGGAGGCCAAGATGAGAAGGATGCAGAGCGGGCACGCAAGCAAAAGGGGGATGCAAAAGAGAAGAGAGGCCTGTAGTGTTCGTGGAGAGCCACGTGGCAGGCCTTTGGGCCCAGTGAGACAAAGGGATATGGACAGCTTCAAAGGAGGACAAAAAAGTAAGGTCCTAGTATTCAGGGAGTGAGAAGAAGCAGATTTTGAGAAGCAAGAGTGGGATTGCTGGGGCAGGGAGAAAAAGCGGAGGACCGGCTGGGCCCAGGAGGAAGGCGCAGGCCTGAAAAACTGGAAGAGAGCTTCGGAAGCCAACAGAGAGAGCGAGCAGCGTGGGTCCTTTAGGAATTTGGAACTGCGCTAAGGGAGGGCCTTAAAATGGGAGGGGGGGAAAGACTTCCCAGCATCCCGAAACTGCGGTCCTTGACACCACAACCAGCGAAGCCCCATTAATAAGAGGGCTAGCTGTGATATTTAATTCATTTCAAAAGGGGGGAGATTTTCACAACCTGCAGCCTATAGAAATTTATAGTAACAATGAGGGGATAGTGAATGGGATTCTGGGCCCTCCATGCAACGAGGGATATTGTACATTTTGGGGATGACACCACTGAGAATAAGAAAGCCCCTATTCGGGCAGCAGGTGGTTTCAGAGAGCCCAACAAGGGCCCTGACGCACAGGTTCGGGCCCTGAGCCAGGAGGTAAGCAAGGGATGCGAGAGGCTGTTCAGCAACATGGTAACAGGCATGAAAAAAGGGTCACGTGGTGGGGCATCACCGGAAGGGAAGAGCGAGGCACCGTTTGCAACAATGGCGTGCAAGCAAAAAAAAACAAAAAAACAGCCAAATCTAAAAAAAAAAATAAATAAATAAATATGGCTTTTTGGGGCATAATTACCAATCAGAGCACCTGGGGGTGAGGTGAGGGATAAGGGCACAGGAGATTACGCTTGGGACAAAAAAAAAATATATGGATAGCTCTCAGGCAACCCAGGGTGGCTACAAAGTAAATAAGGGAGCAAAGACAAAAAAAAGAGGGGGAATAGGGCAAAAAGGTGGACCTGTAGAATATTGGTCAAGAGTGCTCAAGTGGCATACTAGGGTACGTGGCGAAAATCTCATTGCACCCAAAAAAAAAAAGGGGGGCAGAGGTAGGGCTAGGGCAGGCGTGGCATAAGCGGGAAAAAACCCAGAGAGCTAACTAATGTTTTTATGTTTTGTTACAAGCAGGAAACAGACAGGATGAATACTCAGGGATCTAGCTCATTGAAATCAGAAGCGATGAAGATGATCATGGATCTCATGGACAGGGCTCACAAGGTCCTGGATACAGTGAAGGACACGGAATGGGGAGAGATACCAGCATGGAATGGGAAGGTCAGAAAGAAGGGACAGAGTGGGGCAGGAGGAAAAGGGAAGGGAACTGGGGCACCGGTGCCAAAGCGCCCCAGGGCTAGTTCTCCAGGGCGGCAACCAACAACCAGGCAACACCAGACCCATCACCTGCACCCAGGCCGGAGGGGCCGATGCGGGATCCAGAACCCACCCTCAGTGAGGTGATTAGGCCTCACCCAGGGCCCAACATGTCCGCACCCGATGCTAACCGGCCAGAGACGGGCAGGGAGCAGTGGTCCCCAGGTAGTGAATCATGAGTGGGAGCAGAGCCAGGACATGTACGAACTAGTGAACCATCAAAAGAACCCCATGATGAATCAGGGACAGTGTTGACATTAGAAAGTACCATGAAGGAATATGTGGAACAAATATTGTTAGGTATGGAGGGAGATGGCGGTAAGAGGTTACAGAGAATATTGGGTGAATTAGAGGAAAAGGAGAAGGAGAAAAACAGGGAGATGGGGAAAGAAATGTCAGAATAGAGAAAGGGGGGCGGGGGGTAAGAATAGGGGACCATGTGCCACTAGCAACGAAAGAAAAAATATGGAAGGGAGAATTTGTTGATATCTTTGCATTGGTAGACAAGAAAACTGCGGAGCTATATGAAGAGAAGGAGGGTTTTAGTAAAAAAGAATTAGCGGCCACGATAGTTCTGGTCAAAAAAGGGGAGGAACAGAAAGGGCCCACATATAAAGGAAAATCATGGGAGGCGTGGACCTTGGGTTTCACATATTATAGTGCAATAGCTCAAGAGAAAAAACCTGAATTGGGCATTCCTCTATTAGCTTACACTTTGATCATAAGAAATGCGTATAAAATGATGGTGGGGGACTAACTGGTTACAGTATGATGAAAAGTTTAGCACACGAATGGCCAACTACAAAGAAGACTCTAGATGGGAATCTAGACATAATGACCTATGGTGGGAGACCATGACGGTAGCGGGGGGAGGCAAAGGTGATTGGCAGAGGGGAGGGCCATGATACCAGAAGTGCTGTTGGTGGTACAACAGGGCATTCTGCTCTTTCCCAGGCTGAAGGTTTAGGCACGCTTGCTGAAGATGTGGGGGATCCCACCCAGCTGCAAAATACAGATCTCATGGTGAAGCCAGCCCCAGGGGAGGGCAAGGAAGCATTTCCTTTTGGGGAGGCTAGAGAGGGATGCAGAGGGATAATATAGGGAGAGGGAGGGTACATGCAGGAGGGAGAGGGTTTCAGCAAGGGGGGAGATGAAAAAGGTCAGTTCCGGTTAGCAAAAACCCCGATCAGAGCCAAAAAAATAGAGGAATGGATGGAAGAGTACCCGAATAAGGGAGTGGGGAGGGAGTTAATAGAGGGTTTCCGAAAAGGTTTTAGTTTACGCTACCAAGGAAAGAGATTTGGGACATGGACAAAAAATTTACAGTCAATAAAAGGCAAGGAGGCATTATTAAAATTGAAGATTGGGATTGAAAAGGAGGCAGGGAGGATAGAGGATCCATTCAAGGACTCTCCTTTCCAGCACCTGCTAGTATCACCACTGGGTCTAGTCCCAAAAAAACAGGCAGGGAAATATTGGGTAATTCATCACCTATCCTATCCGGAGAAAGAGTCAGTCAATGATTACATTTTGGAGGAGGATAGTAGGGTGTCTTACAGTACATTAGAGGATGCAGTGCAGATTATCAGGGCAAGGCATACTCCATGGCTGGCACAGACTGACATCAAGTCCATGTTTCGGCTACTGTCGGTTCCCTGGGAAGATTGGGAATTGTTGGGTTTCCAGATCGAAGGGGAGTATTATTTTGATAAAGCCATGCTGATAGGCTGTTCAGTGATATGCTTCACTTCTGAAAAATTCAGCACATGGCTACAATGGGCATTCAAGGTCAGGTATGGGCACAACACGGTGGTGAATTACCTAGATGATTTTTTGTTTATAGGGGAAGGTCAAGAAGAGGTGCAGAAGATCATGAAGGACTTTCAAGAAATGTGTAAGGAATTAGGAGTCCCATTAGCTGGGGAACAAACAGAGGGACCAAGCAGGTGTTTAGAATTCCTGGGTATAGAGGTGGATGCGGAACAGGGCCTATTCCCTTTTCCAACTTCAAAGATCAACAAGCTAAAGAGAATGTTGACAGAGATAGGGAAGAAAAAAAGAGTGCCCCTAATTAACAGTCAGCAATTAATGGGCCATTTGAATTTTGTGTGTAGAGCGATCGGGCCAAGACGCGCGTTTACACGACATCTGGCAAGGGCCATGGCGGGTGGTTCAAAGCCATACCACTGGGTAAGTATAGGGAGAGAGACCAAGGAAGACTTAAAAATATGGGAGCAATTCACTGAAAATTACAACAGCATAGCTTTTTGGCAGGAGGAGTGGCTTTATAATACAGACCTAGAACTTTACACGGACGCTTCTGGGGGGCATGGAGTAGGCGCCTACTTCCAAGGGAAGTGTATAGCAGAACCTTGGCCACAGAGGTGGGTCGAAGAGGGCTTGACAAAGGACATCACATTCCTAGAGATCTTCCCAATATGGGTGGTGACAAAAATATGGGGACCATGGCTGCAGAACCAAAGGGTCACATTCTGGTGTGACAACAGGGCAGTTGAGGACATGCTAAATAACAGAGGGTCAAGGTCTGTCTTGGTACTCTGCATCCTACGACAGTTAGTACTACAAGGGTTGAGGCTCAACATGAGTTTCTAGGCTAGGCACATTGCAGGAATAAACAACTCCATCGCTGACAGCCTCTCACGAGTACAGATGGGAAGATTTTGAGTGCTGGCTCCCAACGCAGATCCAATGGGAGACAGGATCCCAGAGGAGCTATGGGAGATTGGCTGGAGGGAGCAGCATCTCTCTTTTGCACTGCATGGGCAGACAACACCCAAAAAGCCTACAAAAGCTCATGGAGGGTCTTCCAAGCTTTCAGATCTAACCACAACATGGAGGTAAGTGGGGTGGTCACAGAAGAGCAAGTGGGGAGATTTGTAGTGGTTAACTGGGAGGAAGGAATGGCCTGCACCACAGTGAGAGTACATCTGGCGGCCATAGGATGGGTCTGCCAGATGAAAGGATGGGGTGAACAGTGCAACAGCATTTTGGTAGAAAGAATGATGATGGGGTGGCAAAGGATAAAAGGGAAGGAGAGGGATAGGAGAGAACCAATCACGGAACACCTACTAGAGGAGATACTAAGAAAATTAGTGGAGATTTGCTACACCCCATACGAGGTAATATTATTCAAAGCGTTGTTTATGGTTTTATACAAAGGAGCATTCAGAGTGTCCGAAATAGTTGGACCCGCTACGCCTGCCCCGGGAGAAGGCTTGCAGTGGGATGATATAGAATGGAAAAGGGTAGGGATCACCCTAATAATTTCTAGGTCACAAATGGACCAGACAGGCAAAGGGTACAGGATGAATATCGAGCCGGAAGGGACCCCGGAGGTGTGCCCAAGCTGGCTTATGCTCAACTTCCACAGAGTCAGGAAAAAACAAAGGGGTTTGTATTTTGTGCACGAAGACGGGAAAGAGGTAAAAGGGAGTCAAGTATCGGGGGTGTTAAAACAGAGCATAAAAGAACTGGGAAAAAACCTAGACAGGTTCTCATCTCATTCCTTCCGGATTGGGGCAGCCTTGGAGGCAGCTGCTTGGGGAAAAAGTGGGGAGGACATAAAAGCCATGGGACGATGGGCATCAGACTGCTACAAGAAATATATTAGAAATGCAGTACACTAACTTTATCAGTTTTGTCTCCTTACAGGAAGAACTGAAGCTAAAAAAAAAAGGGGGGTACGAGTGAATGTTGTTTCCTGCCTCACTATTTCTTATTATGTGTTATAGATATACGGAAAAGGAAGGACATATGGATAGTGGAACACTCACACATTTATTGGGCGGAAAGGGAGGCAGCACAGAAGAGAGGTGGAAGGCAACTGGGTTATGACCACAAAGGAATAAGGATACTGTGGAAAGGAATACAGGGGATGCGTTGGGGGCAGCTCCTTCTTCTACTGCTAGAGATGAAAAAGAACAACAAGGACCTGGGACCTCCTGATTATACATCTTGGTGGGAATGATTTCGGACATGACCCCCGGGTTGACATCTTTTACAGCATACAAAGGGATGTCACTCTCATAAGGACATGGTGGCCAGAGATAACAATTATGTGGTCCAAAATTATTCCTCCTAGAGTGTGGAGGCAAGCCAGGCAGCACAAAGCCAAAGAAAAAGTGAGGAGGAGGATGACTACTAGAATGGAGAGATATTTGATAAAGCCGGGGGGAGCTGCCACTAGACATGACGAGATAGAAGAGAGGATACATGGGTTATACAGGACGGATAGGGTACACCTGTCCCAGATGGGAAATCACATATTCATCACCGAGCTAGGTAGAGGCATAGATCTGTGGTTGAAGGGGTTTCCTAAATGAAGGGGGACGCTTACCATCCAATGCAAGCTGGAGGCAAGCTAATGGAGGGTAGGAAAGAAAGATTCTATAAGGAGAAGGGGGGAAGGGTATGGGAGGTTAGGGAAAACAAAATGGGGGATTAAGATTTGGAAGAAGGTAAAAGGGTATGGACACCCTGAAAATGGACAAGAAAAAGGGGAGCAGGAATTGGACCTGCCCAGAACGAAAGAAAATATAAGACCAGCTCAGGTTTATGCCTGGGTAAGGATTGGAACTAGACCCCCTCGGGTTTCGACGCCTGGGGGAGAAACAAAGAGATACAAAATTAAGAAAGAGGAGTGGAATAAAATATGATAAAGAAAATAAGAGGAACTCAATATTGAAAAATGTATATATTTATGTTAAGTGGACAATAAAAGGTTTTGCAGACTGAGCAGCCAAATCTACAATATTGAGTGTGATGTCTCTTTTTGAGCGGAGGAGATCTGGAACAAAATGGGTTGCCATTAAGGGCAACTCCCCATTGTTCCAGGCCATCTGATCCAGGAAAGAGATGGGGGATATCAGCAGGGACAAGAAGGGGAGGGGAGAAATGGGGAGGAGGGGAGGGGAAGGAAAGGGAAGAAGTGAGGTCACAAACAGGGAGGGCTTCCCTGACATCATCACAGCATCAGAAGAGGGCGGAGGATAAGATCCAATGAGAAACAGAGTAAAGGGATTGAGGGTGGAGCAACAAGGGGTTTAAAAAGGGCAGCACAGAGGGGCTCTGCCACTTTCCGCTAAGGTTCTGAAATTTAAGACCCACCTGCCATCCTTAAATGATGGGGAGGTGGGGAGGGTAGGAAAGAAAGATTCAAAAAGGAGAAAGGGGGGGAAGGGTATGGGGGGTTAGGGAAAACAAAATGGGGGATTAATATCTGAAAGAAGGTAAAAGGGTATGGATACCCTGAAGATGGACAAGAAAAAGGGGAGCAGGAATTGGACCTGCCCAGAACGAAAGAAAGTATAAGACCAGCTCGGGTTTATGCCCGGGTAAGGAGTGGAACTGGACCCCCTTGGGTTTCGACGCCTGGTGGAGAAACAAAGAGATACAAAATTAAGAAAGAATAGTGGAATAAAATATGATAAAGAAAATAAGAGGAACTCAATATTGAAAAATGTATATATTTATGTTAAGTGGACAATAAAAGGTTTTGCCAACTGAGCAGCCAAATCTACAATATTGAGTGTGATGTCTCTTTTTGAGGGGAAGGGATCTGGAAGAAGGATGTGTGAAAAAATGGCAATGTTGGAAATTTGGAGTGAAAATATTAAAAATTGGCAAAGTTATGAGTGTGCATACAACTTGTGCAATGCACACTCATGAGACAGTCATTTTGTGGAGTTTTTTCACCAAACTTGCAACATGGTCTTTTTAGGACTCCACCTCATGAACAGTGGCACTGTCGTTTTGTTAATCAGTCTCAAAAGGTAATTCCGCACAGCTACCATGAAATCACCTTTTGGGACCAAGAAAGGACATGACAGTGCAAGTGTTCATGAGGTGGGGTCCAAGAACCCCCTGTTAAAAATTTGGGACCAAAACTCTAAAAAATGGCTGAGATATCAACCTATGTTGAAACCCCCCAAGTGACTGTCATTTTAGGGATTACGGTGATTTTCTTCAGTTTGTGGTTGGCTTTTGAAGAGCGCAGATGTGTTCCCGGTCCACAGAGGATAACAATGCCGGACCTCAAGAGGCAAGTATGGGGTGAGAGAGGTGGGGAGGAGGGCGGCAGAGGGAGGGGTTGGGTTGGGGAGGGGTGGCGAGGAGGATGAGGGACCATTTTATTTTTCTTTAGGTTTAAAAACGAAAAGACCATAGGGATGGTTTTCTTTGACGGGTGAAATAGTATGAAAATACATTTTGGCACACTGGGGTGGGCTCCCAGTGTGCCAGACTAGTGGAGAGGGGGGGATCAATACTGAACCAGGGACTGGGCACCCCGAGGTCAGCTGAAAAAAGGGGGCATGGGGGAACATCCAACACTGGGATTGAGCATCCCAGTGTTGCAAAAAGATAAAGAATTACTTTGGCACACTGGAGTGGGCTCTCAGTGTGCCACAGTATTGAGGGTTGGGGCATGCCTACATGTGGATTGGACACCCAGTTGTCGGCAAAAAATATGCTCAGGCTGGGGGTCATCCAACACCAGGAGTGGGAAATATAATTAGTTTGGCAGACTTGGGTGGGCTCTCAGTGTTCCACATTAATGGGGGGGGAAGGGCACACATGCCGACATGGAAATTGGGCACCGCAATGTCGGCTTTGGGGGGAGTGTGTGATGTGTGGCAGGAGACGCCAGTTATGCAAAGCCATGGCATGGCTCATTTATTTATTTATTAATATGTTTCACTGGGAAAGGCACACTGAGCAAATGAGTTGCTGGAAAGTCCAGCCATGTGCATTACTGTGCACTGTAATGCACATGGCTGGAATGTGCCTGGTTGCCGGGAAGGGGGGCCTGAAGCTGCAATGGTAAAACTGTCCCTGATTAGAGTGGCAGATTTCTTTCAGTGCAGCGCTCACTCTGAAACTGCCATCATCGGCAGCTTCCCTGCTGATTGGTGGCTGAGGAACTCTCCCCTGAAAGCATTCACTGGATTGGCCACAACACTGCCACACCTCTGCAATGCTCTACTACCTCAATATGCTTCTTGTGCACTGTGCATGCAAGCAAGCATAAAATGTGGGATCTGCCTTGCATTCAGGGTGCAGTGGTATATTCAGATGTTCTGAAAGTGCTAAACAGCCTCTGTTGCAGCACTGTTTATTGCTTTACAAATTCCCAAAGTCACTAGCAAAGTTGAAGTAATTTCAAAGTGACTCCACTTATTGTATAGTCAATATATGATAAAATACCAACAGACAGCACATAAGGGTATGTTTTCTTTTGTGCTGTCTGTCGGTGAATCTTTTTCTTTATGTGTTATCTGTTAGTATTTTCTCATATGCACTGTATTGAGCATACAATAAATATAACGGATTTCAGGCTTCACCATTAACTTTGTGTATCTCAAGCACCAACTCTTTGGATGTTTGAACAAATCTTTATTTTGACTAACGCTTTCAAAACCCTACTCTAATTATTCAGTATAGCAGTACATGGATACCCCCTGGCCAAATGCCTGGTAACAGACTGACAACAAGAGTGGTCAGTATTAGTCAATGTCTGCCTTCACCCCCTGATCACCATACATATGCCTCCAAAATGTAATTTAACATATTTCTATTTCTGGCTTCTAGTGGCTCCCTCCAACCCCGCTCACCATAATATGCCTCTAAAATGTAATTCAATATATGACAGTTTCTGCAGTAGGGATGAACTTACTCCTCGTCACAAAGGTGCTGACAAGCCAAGGAAAGGGAAAGGTGAAGTAGTTTAACCAGGAAAGGCACACTAAGCCGGAACTTGTTTCCAGGTGCGACCTAGGAGCACAAGAAAGTTAAGTGACTTGCTCAGGGTAACACCGTATATAAGTTGGGGCTAATGGAATTCAAACCCCTGTCTCCAGATTTGCAGCTCATTGCCCTTAACCACTATGCTATACTGCCAAGATGGTGATTTGAGGGGCTGAGATGGTTGCCATCAGTTGGGGCAAGAGGTAGGGAGTTGAGGGACTTAATGGGACGGGGAAGGGACAAGTGTTGCAATCAGGGGGTGGGGACCCACTAGGTAGCAGAGATATTTTACAGTCAGTAATTGTTGGCAAATGTACAGTGATCGAGGTGGTGGGGAGAACCGCTAGATGCCAGGGATTTGATGTATTACATTTTGGAAGCACATTTACAGCTATCAGTGGTGGGAACCCCTAGACACCAGGAATATGTTGAATTACATTCAGGTGGTATCGTTAAAGTGACCAGGTTTGTGGGTCTGGCACAACTCTACACACTGCTTCTAATCAGTCATACAAAGCAGTGTCATGCGGCTATGCTAATTTGTCCATAATGGCATGCATCCTTAGCACCTTGCATACCCTATGCCGATCGCTGAATAATGGCTCACAGGAGCGATTGTGCTATACCCATTTGGGATGCTCGACATCTATTCCCTTCTGTGGGCTACATTCGTGTAGGGGGCTGTATTATAAGTGTACATAGTCACTGTGTGTTGTGCTTTCACAGCCTCATATTCAGAAACCCTTACAGAAATATAGGTGTGCTGTATACATGCAGAATGCATGCCACATGTTTAGCTGTGCAATGCTTGCGTGCAGTTTGCATACAAAAAGTGAACCCAATTGAACAAAGTCTGAAAAACCAATCCAGTTTGCATGCTGCAAGCTTGATATGCACAGCAGGTAAGCTGGTGTGAACATCTTCTAGAAATTACATCAGGTTTGCATGTTGCACACTTGACATGAGTGCAGCAGTTAAGCTCATGTGAACATCACTTAAACATCACATCAGGTTCACATGCTGCACACGTGCCATGTGTGCAGCAGCTAAGCTGGTGCAAATCTCATCTAAAAACACATTAGTTTCTATTTTTTATACTACTGCTACCAATTAGAGTTATTAAAATACATTTTTATTTGAATTCCCATAAAAATTAGGTAAACTCAATAATTCTAATCCTTTTGCAAGTTGTTTAATGGCTTTTGATTTTTGTCATTAAATCACCATTCATTTGTAAATTATTGTTTGCTTACTGCATTAAATGCCTAGGATATAGCCAATAAACATCCCCCATTCCAGATGTACGGGGGGTCTCTGCGTTGTGAAGCCTATCCTTTTTGTTTTGAACCATGCAAATCCCTTATGCATATTTAGTGCTACAAATGTGTGTGTCCATGACTGTTTGATCTCACTTACTTTCCCTTTGTCATTCTCTATTGAGCATATACACTATGGCCATGCTCAGCACTCTTTGTGCTGTGTAGATTCTTGGAAGCTTGCACAATACCTCACATTTTGTCACTGAAATAATGGACATGGACACTCAAAATGAGGGTCAATGAGGGATACTAACCTTCATGATGATCAGGTCACATCATGAAACATAGAGATACAATACCTCAGAACACAGTGGAAATCATTGCATCATCACCTGAGAATGAATTTCTGCCATTAAGCAGTGGTGCCATTTAGGTAGTGCAGAGGGGGGCAGCGTCTCCATATTTGTTCTTAAGTTGTTACTATGATGTGGTAATAATGGCTTTAATTTTGTATTTAATATTTTGCACAATGAATGCCCACCAGAACTGTGTGATGATGCTGCAGGTACTCTCCAGATTTGACTGTGTCTGTATTGTGTTCTCCACTCTCTCCACCTATTAGTGAAGACACAATCACATGTGATGTGGTTGAGCTCCAGCCAAGAAAGAGCACATGAGCCTTGCAAGTGTGACACTGTCTTTCCTGCCACAGAGTAGACAGACTGCACACAACAGTTTGTAGGAGTCAGTGAGCACTGAACTCTCAATAGCAGGATTGTGGCAGCATATTTTTGTTGTTCTACTCTTAGTGAGTCTCCATCTCCCCTGGTGGCTGAAGGGGCAGAGGGTGAGCTAGAATCTAACTCAAGACTAGGATACCTACTTACTCTACTAGGCTCATCTTACAAAAAAAAGCCAGCACAGATACCCATGACAGCAAGCTAGGCTTAGCAGCAGTGGTGACAGTGGTGTGGGTAGCCTTCATATTCCTTGATCAGTGCAGTGCAGCCTCAGCCACAGCAGCAACCAAGCAAGCAGCAGCAACCAACCCAGGTTGGGTAGGTTCGGTTGGTGAGGTGACTTGGTCGCGGACCACATTGGAGACCTGTGATGGTCAGTTATAGCTTCCAGCTTCTGGCAGAAGGAGAGAGGGCGGAGTTGACTGAAAACTGGGCTGGTGGCACACTATGCCAGGTTGCAGGTTATGGCCACATGGTTGGGTATGTAAAAGTAAATAATGTTTTTTTTACAGGTGGATTGGGGAAGAAGGAAGGACTGAAATACTGATATGTGTTTCATGTTTCTTCACCTTTGGGCAGCTTCACGACCCATAGGGGATGGGTATTGAATGGAATGGAGTTGGGGAGAAAAATTGGGACAGAGTTCTTTTTTTCAGGAGGGGGGGGGGCATAACTTCATCCAGGAAAAAAAATTGGTTAGAAACTGGGTGAGATTAAGCAAAATCTGTTGCACTGCTACAGGGTATATACAGATGAATCTTATACATTTTAATTTTTTCTGATTTGCATATCACTTTTCAGTCAAAACAAATACGTTTTACCTTTTAGAGATGTTACAGACATTCTAGAGCTGTCCCTTGCATTCACGGAGAGTTGGGCAGTATGGTATTCACAGACTATTGGAGCCCCACCATAGTCAGGCTTATGCCCCCAGTGAAGCTGATCTCCACATCCTCTCATTCAGGCCCATTATCACATAGGGCAAAGGAGACTGCAGGTGTGTGCATCACTGAAATTAATGGGGGTATTTTTTTATTACTATTTTATAGATTATTGATGGTGAGTTGGAGATTAATGAAGGCCACCGCTCGACTAACCACACTTGCTCCCACAGCGCTGAACACTCGGGCCCTCATGCTCGCATGCCACCATCCCAGTTCAGCTAAACAAATATTTTATCATTTTAATGATTGCTGAACTGGGGAAAGTGTTTAAAAAAAAAAAAAAACAAGTGCTGAACATTATTGAAATCCTAGCAGAGAAGTGGAGTCTTGAAACTGGACATACACTTATGAATATGTATGAGCACTGGGATATGCATATGTATAAGTGCATGCCTATTAACACTGTTCGCTTTTCATTTTCCCCCTTCTTCTTCGAAGTGGTTTGAAGAGCGGCACTAATTGGTAAGGAGCTTAACTGATGGAGGTGGGGAGATAGTGGACTTGTGCTAGGAGGTGACAGGTATCTGGAACAATTATCCAATGTCCTTGCATTGCTGCTTTAAGTTCTGAATGTCAGCCACAGAAGGCTGGAGTGCGGGGAGGTAATACAGGTCATGGCCCTAAGTACAGAGAAAGCCATGGTCTGAATTATAGTGTCAGTTGCAACCGGATTTCAAAAATAAATTCAATGCTCTACTCTTCTCAGGGACTGTGGTAAGGGGAGGCCACTTGCAGTAAAAAAAATTTTCATAAGTCCATGTTTAAATTTACTGCTTTACTGGCTAGCCAATATGGTGATTTTTCACTTACGATTTCAGTGGTTGGAGTGATTTTTAAAATGTGTCAGCCAATCAGATAGTGATATTTTGAAAGCCACTGTATAATAATGGATTTGCAGCACTAACAACCAGTCCCAACAATGGGGCCATTAGAGTTGCTATAGTAACCAGGCTGCAAGCTTTCAAGTAAAAACAAAAAATTCTAGCTCCTAATGATTCAAAAGTTAACCCTTTTTTTAAGAGGTTATATTTAGGGATGCATGACCTCGAAAGTTCAACTGCCCTCTTTACAAATTCTGCTTTGGGTCAAAAAGATGTTTGTTTTTGTGTTTTTAAGACAAGAAATACTATTCCTGCTGATGTTAGGTTGTGTGTGGTTTTTTTTTCATCTTTCAAACAAAATTTCAAATTGTATTTAGCTAATTTAACTGTATGTAACTATTTTATCTGACCTTGTATATGTAGTGTTTTGTTATAAATCTTGGCACTGTTGCCCCAGGTCACCTGTGACATAAACTGATAGCTCTCTGTACGTATTCTTGTCATCAGTCAAATCAAATGTCATTCCAAGGACAAAAAGCATTCTATCAAAATGTTAATGTCATTCAGTTGACAAATTGTCTTTTTATCAAACTGCTAAATTCATCCTGTGGAAAAAATGTATTTCGTCAAACTGCTTGCTTCATTCTATGGATTAAATATCTATTGTCAAACTGCTGCTTTCATTCTGTGTGTAAAGTGAATTTGCATTTTGTGGACAGAATGCTTTTTATTAAACTGTGTGCTTCAGTATGTGGACAAAATAATTGTTATCTGTTGGCTAATTTTATTCTATCGACAAAATGCTTTTTCTCAAACTGCTAATTTCATTCAATGGGCCTACACAAACAAAGTATTGTTATGCCTGTACAAGTGTATTAATTGTTTGACCTTTTTCACTCTCTATTCCACAGGGAATTACCACCCTGTATGGGTACCGAAGGCAAGGAAACCTTGATGAGGGTTCCACACCTAGAGGGCCATGGGAAAGATTCCCTTTGCTAAAGCTACCTCAAGAAGGAGCCCCTTGAGCAGAGAGGTGTGCTGCTGGAGGAGGAGGAGGGGAGGATGGTGGGGCAAAGAAAAAATGCATTAGAGGAAAGCTGGGGGGGGCTGCTTATATATCTCAGGAAGGGGGCGTGACTGGTTGCTCACCCATTAAACTACAGGCATAGCCTTCCAATTATGTTGACAAAATGCATTTTGTCAAAGTGCTAACTTATACTGTGGACAAAATGCATATTCTGAAACTGTTAACTCAATTATTTGAACAAAATGCCTTTTGTCCACTTGTTATCTTTATTTTGTGGGCAAATGTATTTTGTTAAACTATAAACTGCATTCTGTGGGCAAAATGCATTTTGTCAGACCTAGACTAGATGGACCCTTGGTCTCCTTCTGCCTTTCTTTCTATGTTTCTATCTTTAAACCACAAACTTCATGCTGTGAATAAAGTGCCTTTTGTCAAATTCCTGACTGCTTTCTGGGTGCAAAATAATGATGTCACAATAGGCACCCCATAAAAGTGTTCTGTGACATGCAGAAAGTCCATCACAAACATGCCACCATAATATTTTTAATCTGTATTCTTCTAGTATCTGTGTCTCAGACTACAGATCACACAGAAAATAGAAGGCTTGTAAAGGATTACTGCAGGCAAGGGGCTGCTGTGACCACTGCCCCTCTACAAAGGATTAATGCAGGCAGGGGGGTTGCTGTAGCCACTGCCACTCCTGACACTTGAGCTGACAGGTCAGGGGGTTGCTGTAGCCACTTTCTCAGCTGACACATGAGCTCACCAGTCAGGGAGGTAAACATTCAGGTAGACTCCCACTAGGGGAAGGGCTAGGCAGTTAGGGGGTCCTAGGGGGCGGAGGGCAAAAGCAAGAGGGTACTTAACTGGGAGCACAGCTGCACAGGTCTCACTTCCTCCTCATTGCAGTCAAAATTCAGTGGCAGCATTCACCTAGCAGAATGCTTTTTTCCAAGAAAATCCAAGCAGGAATGTAGGCTGCAGGGACTTTAGCTTTGAGTAGCTTAGCTTTCTTGGATGTACTGTAGGTGCAAAGTTTGTTCAACAATGAAAGGGGTTAAAAAGGCTATAGGGTTGGGGATAAATGAGAAAAGTGCTGTTTGTTGCTGCTGTTTGGGAGCCTGTGTGGCTTAGGATGTTTTGAGGAGCTGGGATGGGGTTGCTTATGCTTACCACTTCAGTTCTATATAAAAATGGTGAAGGGGATAGCATATGGAGCAAAGCTTAAACTGCAAGTTGCCTATCTTGCATTTGCAACAGTACTTGTCTGCCCAAATATAGTTTTGATATTGCTAGGTGAAGCCCTGAATTGGGGAGGGGGGGCTTTTACCGAGCCTGACCACATGGTCCTGACCACTCTGTGGTAAAAAAATGGTTAGTGGGGTTGCTGGCAGCCAGCTTGCAGCTGGGACCATGTTGCCACTGACCCAAACTTTATCATCAGTCTTTGTTGTGATAACCCTCCCCTGACTCCTTTTTGTGAAAAAAACAAGTGTTTTTGCACTTACCAAAGGTGTTAATATGGGACTGTGGATGGGGTTAGTTGCATTCCATGAGTTTTTGGAGATCAATCAGCAGGCACTTGGCAGGGTCAGGGCAGCTGTATGGTCTGTTGGGTTGCTGATTCCTCTGAGGATTGCTGTCCGGTACAGAGGGTTCCTGCCTTCATGTCTCCAGTATGCACTGAATATCCTTAAAAATGTGTGGGCTTATTGTTCTAGCAGAATTTAACTGGTGCTTGCAGGTTCAGAAAGTTTGAGGTGGTTCTGGTTTGTCTCAGGCAAAATAGTTCCGACTGTGCAATCCAAAATGGTGGTTTACACCCCAAATGGTGAGCTGTGGTGAATTATCTAAAAACTGTTATGACTTGCAAACTGATTTGGTAGAACTCAAGCGTATATGACTTTTCAAGGCTGGGAAAGATTTGAATGCGGAACCTAATTTGGCTGTGCTTGTAAACCAAGGAGCAATGTATTTTGTTAGGTACATGCATAAACTGCATCACAGTACATTACTGATGCTGCAGTCAGCACAGTTGACTGCAGCAGGTGTGTGACCTCACCCATCTTGTGTGGCCACCAGAACAAGCAATTGAAGTTTTTGTGTACTTGGTTTTGGTCTGGTCAGACAGCAAGCAGTAAAACACCCACTGAGGGAAGATGACACAGTGTTCAGGTCTCGAGTAACTGCGTAGTAGCTCAGGCCATGTTGAGTGACTCAGCCTATGCACAGAATACTGCTCATGAGCAATGAGGTGCAGTCACCATCTTAGGTGGGGTGGCTGCCCTTAACATATCAGTACATGCGTGGAGTGCAGCACTTGCTCAAAGAAGTGCACATCATCTTAGTAGGGTGATTGTGCATGCGATCGAGGCAGCCATGATAGTAGGGTGGCTAGAGTGGCTTCACAGCCACGTGCAGTCAGTGGTGCAGTGCCTCAGTATCCTTTGCTTTGCCATTGGTATGTTGGGGTTGTTCTGTGGCATGCCTAGAACTGTTTAAACAGTGCCAGCTATGCATTCCGAGTACATTTTAAGGCAGTCTTGATAAGGTGATTCTATATGCCGGTAATTGCATTCAGTAACAAAGAAAAGTCATATGCAAGCCACGCAGACAGAATTCTTATTGTCCTTAAACCTTTGCAAACATCTGATTCTAGAGAGCTTCTGAGCTACACAAAAACAGAGCAGGTGCTCTGTTTGCCAGCAGAGCATCTGTGGAAAAGGACTCACTTGCTTGTGGAGGATGTAGTGCACTAGACAGTAGGAACCCATCCATTATAACCAAAAAAAAAAACAGCTTTGCATGTCTCCCAGTAACCAGTATATAAGAAAGAGCATAAAAGAATGTAATGTTTGCTACCAATATGCAACATAATTTTGACATTTTACAGGTGTCTGTAGTCACTGTGCTTCAATGAATTATTTCAACCTAAATGAGTTTGCACCATGGAATTAGTCTAAGCAAGATGCTTAGTGAGTTTGGTATGAGATTATCAAGAAAAGAAAAAGAAACTGTAGGGTAGCATTAGTAACAGCTGGGCTGCCACAATAAGGCCCTCTCACCGTAAGTCCTGATTCATGTCAAGAAAGATAAAATAAAAAAGTTAACCCCAGTTTCTCCTTACTGTACAACACGGTGGTGCTGCAGCAAGCAAACGGGATATTGTAGATGGGGTTTTGTATTTCTGTGTTTTCACATCTTACTGTGATTCAGGATTCACAGAAAGAGGGTGAGAACCAAAGCAGAGTTTGAGCAGCAGTTGATAGCCTTTGTCCAGGCAAAAGGGAACACATGGTGGGATGCCTGCTTCCAGAATCTGGGAAACATCTGCTCGTTGGGGGTACTAGCCCCACAATCACAACCTTTGACAGCCCCAGAGCTGGCTCCAATGAACCAACCACACCCTAGTGAAGAAGGGATGAACAAGGAAACCCTGGTATGCTCCTGCTGCACATGTGAATCCACCACAAGGTAGGATGGATTTCAAAAATTGGAGTATTTAGAAATTGAGAATTCTTTTGAGGCACACTTTTGAGGGTCCAGGTCTAAGGGTCAGCACATTGCCCATGCACCCAGGTAAGGGGAGAGATGGGGTTCCTCCTTCTACACAGCCAGCACATAATGATCTCCCTATACTGGTGGGTCCCAAGGACTAGGAAGGGGTCCTTCTGTTTTTGGCTCCCCTGGTAAGGCCAATCCAGCCAAGGGCCGCACCTCAAGTTCCACTGCAGCCTATTCCCTCTCCACTGGCTGTTCCACCCCTGGTTCAACCACTGACACTGGCACATCTGACCCCATCTCCCCTAGCCCACCTGCAGAGGGTGCTGTCCCCACAGGGACAGTCACGCCTTGAACAAAAGCTCAATAAGGTGCTGGCCTACATTGAGGTGCAGGAGTGCAAGCAGCCAGAATCTTAGCTGGAAGGTCTGGTGCTGCTGGTGCAGGATGTGGTATGTGGTGCTTTCACCACCTACTCTGGTGGCATAAGAGTTGCCACAACCAGTCACCACGAGCTAAATGTGCCTGGGAGAGCTCGTGGGCTCACACCTTTCTGACAAGGTTAGGCAGCAGATATGCAACGGGGAATATGGGGATGTATTTAGTTTGCTTAATGGGCTCAAAAAGACAGAGCATGAGAAAGAAAAATTGCTTTTCTTGCAAGCTTATTGACTCAGGTTAACCTGGGTAAGGCAGATTATGAATTTATTACAATCATTTGATGGCCTTGCATCCCAGAAAATGAGGGATGGGGGCTGGCCAAAGTATGATGAAGAATTTTATCACAGAAAACAAAATGACGCAGCAAGGACCTGGGACATGTTGGACTTTCCATTGTTGTAGATCATTGATCTCGGAGGGGGAATGGGGGCTGTTCAACACACTGATAGTGGCATTCCATTCAGGAGACAGCTACACCACAAAAAGGGGGACAGTTCATAAGCAGGAAGGGGGCATGGGGGTGGGGAGCTCTTATCATGTAAATTAGGGGATGTGTAAGGTAGACCAATGTAGGTACAAGACTGAGTGCATGGCGTGTGGCTGACCACACCCATTCACCTAGTGCAAAGTGGACAACAACACACTGTGGCCCTTTCAAAATTAATACAACAAGCCTCTGAACACCAATAAGGGTCCATCATGCTGAGTCTTGGTTAAGCCTTTACCTGGATTAGGCAGCTGCTCATGTCTTGGCAGATGGCTTAGGGAAGGTTTTTGAATACTACATTATGGTCCATGAAAGTCATATGAGGCTGAAAACCTGAAGTCTGCCATGGAACTTCCATAGGTGGCAAAGGAGGGAGCCAAGCTGGCAAAGGAGACTGCAGTAGTGAGGATTCGTGGGCCAATCACTGCACTTCCCTGGCTGCATCTCAGGCTATCACCCATTGGACCAGTCTCCATGAAGGTGCTGGGTAAGTTCAGAATGATTAAGCATTTGTCTTACTTGGAGAGGGACTCATTGACCACATTGATCCCTTCAAGATAGCAGTGTCTTATACACTGTTCAATAGGGCAGTAGAGGTGGTCCGATTAATTTGACTAGGGATCTTGCTAAAGAAGGCAGACATAGATTCTGCATTCCATCTTTTGTTGGTACACCCAGTGGACAGGGATTTATTGGGGATGAAGTTTAATGTTTGGCAATTGCATGCCAAAGGAGTGTGCTGTGGCGTGTGCTGTGTTTGAACAGTTTAGCATATTCTTGCACTGGGCAACTAAAAGTAAGGGTAGTTAAACAGAGGTTGCACACTACTTGAATGTCTTCCTACTTGAGGGCAGGCCAGGATCTAGAGACGGTGGGCACCTAGTGTGGTCCTTTGAGGCCATGTGTGCTGAACTGGGTGTTTTACTAGCTCAAGAAAAGACAGGGGGCCATGCACCATGCTGTCATTCCTGGGTATCAAGATCAACAGTGTGTCGCCCACCACATAAGGTGGTGGTGCTAAGATAATTGTTGGGCATCCAGTAAAGGCATTCAGGTTACCTTGCATGAACTACAGCAGTTGTTGGACCACCTCAACTATGTGGGAAAAGTAATTCCCATGGGCAAGACTTTCCTACACTGTTAGAAGATAGCAGGCATAGGATGTTAAAAGCCTCACCACAGGATCTGGGTAACTGACAGCATAAGAGAGAAGCTGGTGGTGTGTCTGGCTTTCTTGAACTGTTTCAATGGGGGTGTCAATCTGGATGGAAGTAACCAGCTGCAAAAAGATGAGCTGTTTACAGATACATCTGGGAGCTTTTGGCTTAGGAGTGCTTTTTGAAGGAGAGTGGTGCACATGGCAGTAGCCTTTGCTCTGGGTGGAAGAAGGACTGACAAAGCAGATTACATTGTTGGAATTTTTCCTTTTATAGTGGTATTAGTAGTGTGGGGTGATGATAAGAAGGTAACCTTCAGGACAGACAACACTGAGGTTATCTATACCATTAATGGACAGCTAGGAACCAAGAGCCTTCTCAGTGACCTCATGCAGGTTTTGTTTTCAAATGTTTGGAACTTAATATCCAGTTTAAAGATGTGCCAATTGTGGATAACAGTATTGTTAATGCTCTTTCTCATTTGAGTGGCAGATGTTCCAGGAGTTGGTCCCAGAAACAGAGTTGCATCCCAGGAAGACCCAAGTTACCTCTAGGAATTGGTTATCCAGAATCCTGGGAATTATTCAGGAATTCAATAGTGTCCAGCATGCTGTCCACCTACCTGAGGGGTGTTGAGATCTTCTTGAGTGTGTGGTAGTCCCAGGGGTGGCACAATGCAATGTCCACCCCACTGGACCAGCTTTGCCTCCATTTACTACAGATGAAACAAGGTAGATATTTCATGGTTCTCCAAGGTCAGTGGGTTGGAGGACAATTCATAGGCATCTTGCCTCTGCAAAATGTTGAATGGAGGGTCTTATGGTTCATCAAAATGGCTAGGTTGATGATGACCAATTAGTCTTGCACTGCTGGAAGAAGTGTGGGGTGACCTGCACATAGATAATACGTCTGCTTCATTTTGTGTAGTCAAGAAAGTGACTGGGCCTCATGTCTTGAATTCAGTTACTTCTAGGAATCACCTGCAATTTGCAGGGAAGCTTTACCAAGATGTGAATAACTTGCTAAGCATTTTTCCTAAATATAACCCTATAGCTCAGAATACTCAGTACCTGTTTCATGCTACTGAGCACCACACTATTTGGGGTAGTTGTGAATAAATATTTAGTCCTAGACTGTCTACATCATATAAAAGCCTCACCACAGGATCTGGATAACTGGGTGTCCCATCAAAAGAGCAAGTGAATATCAGTGAATGAAAAATAGTGAAGGAAATATAGCGAATGGCATAACAGCGAAGAGGCCATTACAATGCATGCTATTTTCAGCAATGTCTGCTGTTGGTGGTGTCTGTGGTGTGATGTCTGCTGTTGGTATGAGGGTTTTCAGGTGTAGTTTTGTCCACCCTCCCTGGAGATGCATCCCCTGTGGAGTTCATTTATTTTCTCTGCACACACACATGAATTTCTCCCCCCTCATCCAAGATGCTTTCCCCATGGAGTTCATTTATTTTTCTGTCCACAGACCCAAATGCCCCCCAGGTTGAGTGCCCCGTGGAGTTCTTTTATTTAATATGCACAGACACCCATCTTCCCCTCCCCTTGCATTTCATTTGTAAATGTCAGCACCCACCGACTTCTGCCATACCCGAGTGCTGACTTGTGCAGTTTTGACCATTCACTGTTTTCCCTGTTTGCTATGTTTGTTGGCATTGATTTTCATGCACTATTGCCCTTGATTTTTTTCTTTCAGTGTTTTGACATAGAACAGGGTAACTGAAAACTTGCGAGGGCAGTTTCTGGCTTTCCTGAACTGTTTCAGTGTGGTTTTGATCTGTAACTAACCACCTGCAGGTTTATACTCTCGTGTGAATTGATTACCCAACAGTGTACTCTTTTTGGCAAGCTGAACTGACAGCTGCCTGAGTCCTTCAGGAATATGGGATTACCTTTTCACTGTTTCTCTTTTTCATACAACTACGTACATGTTGAAGCCCTTGATTATCTCTTCACTTGGTTATCAGCACTGGACAGCTTGAGGAGTCTGGTTTCTGGTAAAATTATTTCTGCTAGAGACTGTAGTAGCCTTCAATTAGCTGGAAATCCATATTGGTCCTTGCCTCACTTTCGATATCCTGAACAAAGTCACCTCCCAAATTCACAAGAAAATTGATTCCCTGTACAGAGTATGCAGGCATCTTACTGCTGATACCAGATTAGTGATCACACAGAATAATCTACTATCCTTGATTGACTATGGAGCCATAGTAGTTGATGCTTCCCTGAAATCTCTTGTTAATGTTTAAATGTAGCCTTTATCTCAAAGTGGCTAGATTCACCTCTTCTCATAGGCCTGGATGAGCTTGACACAATTGCTGCACCATAGGTGTATTAAAATGGCTCCAGTCTGATGATAAAGCCCACTGGGCACTCATAAAGCATGTCTTTAGTATAGTTTTATTATATACTTTAAGTATAGTTTCATTTTTTATTACATATCTTTAGCATATTTTTTTAAAAAGACCGCCTTATTTATACAGCTCTTACCAGTTAGTTAACATTCCCAACCCATGATCTACAACTAATAACCTATCAGCTATCACACTGTTTCATACCTAATAGGACAACGCTCTTTTGGTTACCAAGCAGCATCCCTTTAGAAAACAATACCCCATCAATTAGGCTGTCACTTTCACTGAACATATCTGTTCTGGCTGTAAGCGTTATCTGATGTGTGATCATGTTTGTACTTGCTACGGCTAACCTATGCAGCCAAAATCAAGCTGTTTTTCTGTTTATTCTAGGCTAACCAGCTATATGGCTACCTCATGTGTCTGTATAGTGTTCTTCTATGAATCATCAAATGTACTGTGAACTTTTGTATTTGTACTGGCACTCTGTACCACATTGGTGCCAGGGTCATTCCTGAAAAAGATGTCCTTGTGTCATCAGTGTACTTAACTGGTTAACAAAATTGAAATAAGCAAACAAACAGATACATACATAAATAAATAAATACTTTTGAAAAGATGTGATACAACTACTCACTCAACCTATGCCGGAGATATACATACTGCCAACTATACCAGTACATGGAAATGTATTACAAAAATATTTACTGATTCAAAAATCACTCACAGTACTGTAACATAGTGGGATTTTTGAAGCAGTAAATATTTCTGGAATTTAAGAAAAACATTTTGTTGCAGTACTGTCCATGAGTCAGTTTTGTATCAATAAATGTTTTAATGTATTTCTGTGTACTGGTACAATGGTGCCAGTCAGGTTGCAATGTAGTACTGTATGCATTATCACAGCAAAATGCTGCAGAATGCTGCAAAGAACAATGCAATTCAAAGCTAAACAAGCCCTTTTGTCATGCAGTATTTTGTGGCATAGCATTTACTACAAGTTATTGTATTACATCCTGTCTGGCCACACTATATACCTAGCAATGGCTATATTACTGGTGCTTATTTTTTGTATCTATTTCCCAATTTATATATTTATCTATGTATGTATTTATTTATTTAAACATATTTTACCAGGTAAACAAATAGAGCCCTGAAGGCTCATTTCCAGTTGTGATGGGGGAGTGGGGTATAAGGAAGAATACATTTACATTTACTCAACAAGGGCATTGGGACTAGCAAAGCAGTGACAAGAATATAAAAGACTACATAAATACATCTTTTCAGCAACATATAAAACCTGTTGAGGTTGAGCAAGTGTGCTTTCAAATATTTTCAAATAATTGAAAGACTATGCCTGTGATTCAATGGGGGGGAGGCGGAACTAGCCACACCCTCTTCCTGAGCTAAATAAGCAGTTCCTTTCAGCCTCCTTCTGAAGCACTTTTACTTTGCCAGCTCTAGGCTCTGTCAGTCTCTCTTCTCCCCTGGGGCTGCTGGAGCTTTGCCTCTCCCTTTTGTGATGGACTTCTCTTTTTGGTTTGTATTATTTTGCCTCTGGCTGCTGCTGTGTTCTTCCTTGTGTGCTTTTTTTTCTGTTCTGCCATTTGTGTGTTTATTTTGTGCAGTCTTTTTGGGGGCTTTCTAGTTTTCCTAGCATCTTATTGCCATATGTTTACATTGTTTTGCCTGTGCCTTTCTTCCAGGCTCCTAACAAATGTCCGCTTTCCTGCAGCTGTTATTGTATGTTTCAGCTCATACTGCAGTTGCTGCTAGTAATTGATTGCACCTGGTTCTGGCTCTGCAGCTCAGCTAGCAGCTACTACCTGTATACAGCTCTGCTCGGGATTTGCTCAGTGCTAGCTCCACTAGGACAGATGCTGCATTGCTATACTGGCACTTTCTACTATTTCATGGCTGCTTGGTCTCATGGTGCTTTGTTCCAGGCTCCTTGTTATTCCTACGGTGGAGGACTGTGCTGTCTCAGCATGCATCATGACCCGGGTAGCAGGAGCATGCTTTAAGTAAGTTAAATGACTCCTGTTCCTTTGCTGCTCCTTGCCTACATGGCTTTCAGTTATCCATTTCATGCATACCTCATTAACCTTATGGCCTACATGGTCTTCAGAAGTTCATGCATTTCATTACTGTGCTACTTGCTCCTGATTGGATTAACCTATGACTGCCCTAATGGGGTTTAAGGTATTCCTGACACTCATATCAATTCACTATTTATGCTGAAACTGTAACATCAAATGCTTTCTGTAGCTATCATTTGCTTCTTCATGGAACTGGATGGCCAGGAATATACATAATTCAGCTTATCTCATATGCAAGGCATGATGCTACCTATACTGCTACCCATCTTATTGCTGTCACAAATGCTGTTGCAAATCATGCTAAGTATCTCTTACCTGCTAAACCTCATTGATTCATATATGCTAATCTCATTGATTCAACCATTAGCATTACAGCCTCTTTCCACCTAGATGCCTACCTTCTATGTCACCATCAATGTGGCTCCAAAACGGAATTGGTTGGCTTGTTTTCCACTGGTTACTACTACTATCAAAATGCAAAATACTGGCTTGCAGTCCAGCCTCCTGCCTCACCCAGGTCCCGCCTGGTAGTTCTTGTGGCTGCAGATTTTGCTTGCAACTTTTCAGTATAGTTGTTGCAGAGTGTGCTTGCAACCTTTCAATCCTCCTCCCATCTAACATTCACAGTTGATTCATGCTCATATTCATAAATTGGAAGCATGCCAACAATGTCCATTACCTTTTCTGGCCCGTGGCTCACCCTGTAAGCTGATGGTCTCACCCTGCGCTCATGAAGTCAACACCTTGAGCACGTGAACCTTGGGGTGGGGTCCTTCTCATCTGGCCCATAGTGGCAATGTCCTCACTCTGGGTGGAGCTTTAGCATGCAATTTCATACTGCCCACCTCTTGATGCAGAATTTAAGACTTCAGCTGTCAAAGGGTGGGGCACTTTAAGCAAAAGAGGGCTTCTTTGGCTATGGCTCCACTGTGATACCCTTGAAAGCTATTCTGCCTATGACTGCCTCTGGCTTACCTGTTTTGTGTTAGTCGGTAGGCCAGATGAGTGCCTTAGCAGTATTGTTCTCCTTCTTCTGCCTTGGGGGTCCTTTCTCACTCAGAGTACCCATTGTTGCAGAGTCCTTTCGTAACCCTTCATGGCATTCCCATTGGAGGGATCATGAGAGCTTCCACCAGATTGGAATATTTCCTCCACTTTGATTGGATTTCTAAATTGTAACATCAGAGCCATCATGAACTAAACTACCCCTAGCCTGGAGAGAAGGTGACCTAGACCTTGGATCCCCAGAGGTTTTCTCCTTTTAAAATGGTGTTTTTCTTCTCCTCCATGCAAAAGGTCATAATATGTAGTTAGTTGTTTATAGTATATTCCATAGTTTCCTTAGGTAGGTTTCCGCTGTTGGATGGAGATGGATGGTGACCCTACTCACCATTCCCTCTCTCCCTAGGAAGCCCCCTAATGTCATCATCAGTGAAATCCATTCTATCAGTGCAATCCTGACAACCTGTGCATATCATTGTGTTTCATCAAGCTGTCTTGTTGATGTCAATCAGATTTCTATCTTACAGTCAATGTTTACTAATCAGTGTTCTTTTGGGGCTCCTTCCTATGGTACCATTACCCAAGAGAATCTTTCCTGTGGCACCTCTAGGGGTGCAATCCTCTCAAAGGATTTTTTGCCCTCTGTACCCCTACAGGGTGGTAATTCCCCATGTAACGGAGAGTGCAAATAGCCAAACAGTTATCACAGTTGCACAAGCATACTACTACTCTGGTTGCATAGCCCATTGAGTATCTCTTAACTTGCATTACACAAAGGAATGCCTACTCACTCTACTCATCTGCAGCACCCAACTTTTCATCTTCCAAAATAAAGCATGATTCTTGTCAAAGGGCCTTTGCAATTTCTTCTCTGAGTGCATTCTGCCTACAGGCATTTGAAATGAGCCTCTCCCACCAACTGAGAACCCCTTGAACGTATTTTTATTCAGTGTCACCCATACGCCATCACAGTACAAGATACTGTACATTTAAGTACCAACTGTTTCTTACTGCTGCTATTCTACTGAAGTACTTCATGAACAACAATAGGTAGGGCTGGCAAGACTAAATGGGCTGTAGGGCCTTTTTTTTGCGACAAATAATTGTTTTTTCTTTATTTGTAATTCAAGTTTTTATTGAAGTTTCAGAATTACATATGGTAAACATCAACTACAAATGTACTGGTACAGTAACAAGGCACAGTTATGAAAAGAAAAACATTAATACTAAAGGTACACATACTGTAAAAAGAGAAAATTCTTAAGGGAATAGAAAAGTCCTTGTGGGGTATGAACCCCTTGGAATTACGACCCTCACATGACATTCTTACAGAGATAAAGCTTCTATTCCAGTCAATGCACAGTTCCTAGGCACTAGTGTTTGCCTGGGTGAAAATAACCAGGCCCGCATAGAACCTAGATTCCCTGTGGCACAGCTTCTGTGGACCTGCCTATAGTGTGTGTGTGTGTGTGTGTGTGTGTGTGTGTGTGTGTGTGTGTGTGTGTGTGTGTGTGTGTGTGTGTGTTTGTATGTTTCAGTCATGGGAGTCCTCAATCAGTCTGGTACATTTTTACATGTGGTATGACTAGGGATCCTTCCTATTTGCAAGTGCCTACAGCACCTGTCCCAGTAGTCCGTAGGGTTGAGGGCTTGGGAGCCATCAGGTATTCTGGTATATAATGTCCCTCAGGGATCTTACAATAGGTTGAATGAAGATACCCTATCCACATATTGGTAAAATTCTGCAGGTTCCCACTGGTAGTGGACTGCATCTTTTCAATAAAGCAGGCTGTTTTCCCCAGTTCTGTCAGCCATTCCCCTGGCTGGGGTGGCTGCTGTTCCCTCCAGTGTCAAAGGATGATTCTTTTGGCTGAAATGGGAGCTTCTGTCACCTGTCTGCTCATATATGTACCTGGCCCTTGTCATGAGCTATGGCTCTGAACTCAGCTTGAGGCCTAACATGGCCAGCATTAGTATAATAGTGAGACAAGAGGGTGTGACTACTCTGCACACTTCTTCTACTCATTCCCAGTATGTGTTAAGACTGGAGCAACTCCACAGCAAGTGTGTGATTGTGCCTACATCTGCATTAAATCTAGAGAATTTATCAGTTCTCAACACCCCCCCATCAGTGCAACTGAGCTGGGGCTCTCTGCCACTTCTGTAGAATTGTCTGTTGCTTGAAGTGATTTTTTGAGACTTGCACCCCTGAGACCAGCTTTCTCCAATAGCTGCTCCCTTCTTTTTTTTATTTAAACTTAAACTTTTTGAATATACAACAAACCAAACATAAAAACAGATAAAAAAAAAACAACCAGTACAGCAAAACGACAAACAAAAAAAAAGAAAAAGAAATAACAGGAGCCATATTGTACATACTTAATATGATAGAAGAATCTTAATAGAGTGGAAAGCAAAATAAGTATATGTATACAAGTCGAGGATATATTGAAGAAATCACTATGTCCAAATCCTATAAGTGAAGATTAATCTGAATCAGCTAATGTAAAATAGAGGAGAAACTAAAGAGAGGTTGAAAAATATTTTAAGGAGAAAACCTAACTCACCGCTGGAGCTCTAAGGGTGAAAACGTTCATAAATCATATACATATCAAGTAATACAAGTAATAGAAAGGCATAATGACCAGCGACCCGGGTTCGGGAATGGACTCGGGACGCTGAGGGCTGGCAGAGGAAGGAGAGGATTGAGCATCCATAGGGACTGCTCTCCTCTCCTGGGGCAGGTAGTGGGTTGGTGTCGCTCTGCAGCAGCCTCTGGTGGAGACCAGGAGCACTGCAGAAGGTGACGCAAGGGGAACAGTGCAGAAAAGTGGAAATCCACCTCACGACTGACTGGATGACGGCTACCAGTCCTCAGTTACCGCCGATGCCCTGAAAGAGTCCTTCCACTTCAGCAGCACCCTGGGGCAAAGTATGTGCAGGTTGCAACCAAATTTATGCAATTTTTGGGGGGGTAAAATAAAAATTGTGTAAGATCTTATACTGAATAAGACATAATGTATCTATTGTTGTATAATTAAAAATATAGTCCGAAGGAGCTGTTGAGTGAAATAGGCTAGTCTGGAAAGGAAATTATTTT